>CM067296.1:4858750-6350000 GCA_033220335.2 Troides aeacus
AAATTGTGAACTTGCTTTTCGACTTCCGCAGTAAACGGACGACCGTTTACTGGTAGTCAGTAAGATCAACATGGCGTAACTTCCGCGTCCAGAAGCGGAACAGTTAAGCCAACAGCTGTTGCATTGCAAAGCGCGCTTAATGCCGCATCCGTAGAACAAACAAAGGCCGTATTATGCATTCAGGTCGAAAGTTTAATCTTCGTAGCACGCCGCTACGGGTACCTACGGAGCGCTACGGGCCTCTACGCGGCGCTACGCAGAGCTGCTTTCAAAGGCTCTTTGATAGTTTCCGTGTATTCGTTGATGTTTGATCGTTACTAAACGCTTCTAGAAACTTCTAGACACTTCTTTTGCTATCTAGAACGAACCAGAATTTAAAGATCATGTGCATAGAGTAATGAACGATAGTGTCTTTTAATAATAAATAAAAAAATATCTCTGTTTCTATAACACGCTGGTTAGGATGTTTACACAGCGTCGCTGTACTTGGTAATGATAGCTTATAAGTAATTTAATGCTTTTTCGAGATGGTAACAAGTATTAAAATCAGTAATATATGTTTAATTATCCCTTAAAAATACATTAACATCATCCGCACGCCCCTGTTACCGGTAACAAAATTATAAAATCATTAATTAATTAAATCATGGTTGATAAATGAAAAACGTAGTCGTATATATATGTAGAGTTACATTAAGGCTGTTTGCGTGCGCCTGTTACCGGTAACACTATATTAATAATCAAAAAATCGATTCACGGTTCAGTGACGACAACTAAGTTTGTATATTAATATATCCTGTTACCGTATGTTACCGGTAACATGTTACAAAAAACAACAAATACTTGATTTACGATTTAGAAAATGCAAACGTAGTCGTATAACATACATATAATTGTCTGTCCGCGTCTGTTACCAGTAACAAGTTACAAAAGTTCATCAAACACGAGAGACACAGTTTACATATTTGTGTTATCTGCGCACACGTTTATAGATTTATATTAACTTCATCTCTACTAACGCTTGTTACCGGTAACACATAAAATTCATGAAAGGCCGGAAAAATTGAGACTACTAAATCAACGCATTACTGTCGTAATAACATTTTATAACGCGCGTTATGAGGCTGGTGACTATATGGTGACTTGATGGTGGTCGTTATAATAAGAATGGTGGTCGTTATAATATGAATGGTGGTCGTTGTAATATGAATGGTAGTCGTTGTAATAAGAATGATGGTCGTTATAATATGAATGGTAGTCGTTGTAATAAGAATGGTGGTCGTTATAATATGAATGGTGGTCGTTATAATAAGAATGGTAGTCGTTATAATATGAATGATGGTCGTTATAATATGAATGGTAGTCGTTGTAATAAGAATGATGGTCGTTATAATATGAATGGTAGTCGTTGTAATAAGAATGGTGGTCGTTATAATATGAATGGTGGTCGTTATAATAAGAATGGTAGTCGTTATAATATGAATGATGGTCGTTATAATATGAATGGTAGTCGTTGTAATAAGAATGATGGTCGTTATAATATGAATGGTAGTCGTTGTAATAAGAATGGTGGTCGTTATAATATGAATGGTAGTCGTTGTAATAAGAATGATGGTCGTTATAATATGAATGGTAGTCGTTGTAATAAGAATGGTGGTCGTTATAATATGAATGGTGTTCGTTATAATAAGAACGGTGGTCGTTATAAAATGAATGGTTGTCGTTGTAATATGAATGGTGGTCGTTATAATAAGAATGGTGATCGTTATAATAAGAATGGTGGTCGTTATAATATGAATGGTGGTCGTTGTAATATGAATGGTGGTCGTTATAATATGAATGGTGGTCGTTGTAATAAGAATGGTGGTCGTTATAATATGAATGGTGGTCGTTGTAATAAGAATGGTGGTCGTTATAATATGAATGGTGGTCGTTGTAATATGAATGGTGGTCGTTATAATATGAATGGTGGTCGTCATAATACGAATGGTGGACGTTATAATATGAATGGTGGTCGTTATAATACGAATGGTGGACGTTATAATATGAATGGTGGTCGTTGTAATATGAATGGTGGTCGTTATAATATGAATGGTGGTCGTCATAATACGAATGGTGGACGTTATAATATGAATGGTGGTCGTTATAATACGAATGGTGGACGTTATAATATGAATGGTGGTCGTCATAATACGAATGGTGGACGTTATAATATGAATGGTGGTCGTTATAATACGAATGGTGGACGTTATAATATGAATGGTGGTCGTTATAATATGAATGGTGGTCGTTATAATATGAATGGTGGTTGTAATATGAATTGTGGTCGTTATAATATGAATGGTGGTTGTTATAATAAGAATGGTGGTCGTTATAATAAGAATGGTGGTTGTTATAATAAGAATGGTGGTCGTTATAATAAGAATGGTGGTCGTTATAATATGATTATATATTTTTTCTACCGCTTGATAATTTATTGTGGACTCGATTACGGTTAGTAATGTGATGTTAGGATATATACATCGTCATCATCAGATAGAAGTCCACTGCTGGGCATAGACTACCCAACAAGGTACACTGCTATATATATATATATATACGCACACTACTACAAGGTGTGGGGTAGGTGTTGTGGTGGTAACTATGGAGACGGTGATCAACATCTACCAGTCAGCATCAATCACTATACACTAGTCCTCGCTCTGTCTGTCGCCGAACAGCGGTGCGCAATTATCCGGCTCGAAGGACCGTGCCGCTGATGTAATTACCGACTACGTATCGAGCGCAATTCGAGTTGCAACATCGCGTTATAAAGCGCGCGTGTCGTCCCCGTCGTCGCTTTTTTCAACAAAATGGCGGACCGGTCGCGGGTGCGCGAGGGGATGGTGACACGGGAGGGGGAACGGGAAGGGTTAAACGACAAAATAAATAAAACGTCGACCCGCCATACAGTCGGGTTATTCTGCTGACGGTCCCAAAATAGGAGCGACGCGTATTTATCATATATAAATCACAAGTATCTGAAGATAACAGTTGCGCTTGCGATGTCATTATATCTGTTATAAAATATCAAGTATCCAGAATCAATATTTTGAGTAATCGATAACAGCCGGTCGTTGCCATAGCTTGATTAGTTCGCGTTACTTGTTATTTGGTTGATTAATCTATCTCGCTCACACCCATTGTATATACTGTTCCAAAAACGAGACGCACCTAGTATTATAACCCGATAAATACAAACTGTAATCTTACAAGACGATCATCCTCGAAACGTCACTCCTTGATTAGTTCGCGTTACCTGTTATTTGGTTGGTTAATCTATCTCGCTCACACACATTGTATACACTGTTCCAAAAACGAGACGCACCTAGTATTATAACCCGATAAATACAAACTGTAATCTTACAAGACGATCATCCTCGAAACGTCACTCCTTGATTAGTTCGCGTTACCTGTTATTTGGTTGGTTAATCTATCTCGCTCACACACATTGTATGTACTGTTCCAAAAACGAGACGCACCTAGTATTATAACCCGATAAATACAAACTGTAATCTTACAAGACGATCATCCTCGAAACGTCACTCCTTGATTAGTTCGCGTTACCTGTTATTTGGTTGGTTAATCTATCTCGCTCACACACATTGTATACACTGTTCCAAAAACGAGACGCACCTAGTATTATAACCCGATAAATACAAACTGTAATCTTACAAGACGATCATCCTCGAAACGTCACTCCTTGATTAGTTCGCGTTACCTGTTATTTGGTTGGTTAATCTATCTCGCTCACACACATTGTATGTACTGTTCCAAAAACGAGACGCACCTAGTATTATAACCCGATAAATACAAACTGTAATCTTACAAGACGATCATCCTCGAAACGTCACTCCTTGATTAGTTCGCGTTACCTGTTATTTGGTTGGTTAATCTATCTCGCTCACACACATTGTATACACTGTTCCAAAAACGAGACGCACCTAGTATTATAACCCGATAAATACAAACTGTAATCTTACAAGACGATCATCCTCGAAACGTCACTCCTTGATTAGTTCGCGTTACCTGTTATTTGGTTGGTTAATCTATCTCGCTCACACACATTGTATACACTGTTCCAAAAACGAGACGCACCTAGTATTATAACCCGATAAATACAAACTGTAATCTTACAAGACGATCATCCTCGAAACGTCACTCCTTGATTAGTTCGCGTTACCTGTTATTTGGTTGGTTAATCTATCTCGCTCACACACATTGTATGTACTGTTCCAAAAACGAGACGCACCTAGTATTATAACCCGATAAATACAAACTGTAATCTTACAAGACGATCATCCTCGAAACGTCACTCCTTGATTAGTTCGCGTTACCTGTTATTTGGTTGGTTAATCTATCTCGCTCACACACATTGTATATACTGTTCCAAAAACGAGACGCACCTAGTATTATAACCCGATAAATACAAACTGTAATCTTACAAGACGATCATCCTCGAAACGTCACTCCTTGATTAGTTCGCGTTACCTGTTATTTGGTTGGTTAATCTATCTCGCTCACACACATTGTATGTACTGTTCCAAAAACGAGACGCACCTAGTATTATAACCCGATAAATACAAACTGTAATCTTACAAGACGATCATCCTCGAAACGTCACTCCTTGATTAGTTCGGTTTACTTGGTATTTGGTTGATTAATCTATCTCGCTCACACACATTGCATACACTGCTGATAACCCGATAAATACAAAATCGCACCTAGTATTATAACCCGATAAATACATAACACTTGCTATTTAATAGCAGAACTTGGCACCTGTTATTATAACAGCAACAGTAGTAACATATATTATCACCCACGTCTAATCCAAACCAATATACAAGTACGGCGGAACTTTCCGTCTCCACCCTCCACCCGCGGCGCTCCCCGCTGACGTCCTCGTGCTTGCCCCCCTCCCCCTCACGGGCTCTCACTTCCCCCCCATTCCCCTCCGCTCCCATGGGATGGCCCGCGTCATAAATTTCGCTAATTATAACTCGCCCGTAACGACCCACATCGCTGTAACGCGTGCGTCCCTTCCCCCCTAACCATGTCACCCCCCACTCCACCCCCTCGCACGTCCGCGCGCTGAGACGGTCAAATGAGGTTTTATTGTTATTATCTATATATATATATATATATATATGTTTATTACTCTGAGGCATTTGCAAGCTGCGGGTAGCGTTCGGTGGGAAGACATCGGTGGAGGTCTTTATCCGGACAGAGGCCGACGAATGATGGTAACGTTGCGGTGTAAATGCCGTGTTCCGGTTCGAAGGGCGCTGCGTCGGGCCTCGACATATATGTATGTCGTCCGAAGCGACGGGAACAGCTGGACGATCTATCACCTGATATCAAGTGACACACGCCCGTAACGTGACACTAGTTAGATATACACTGCACCACATTGCACTCGTCGCTCAAGACTTGGGACGTTATACCTCATCACCACAATAGCTACAGCGCCCTTCGAACCGGATCACAGTAACATCCACCGCTGCGGCAGTACAGACCATCTCCGATAGAATATCCCAACAGCCAACATTTTTTTTTTTTTTTTTTTTATAAATAAAAGCCTATTTCCAGCGTATATCTCCCTCTATCCTCCTCACCCCCAAACCTCCTTCTCCCCATCCTCCCCTCAGCTATCAACCGGTACATTAACAGTTAAACAGCCGTTACACCTTAGTGTAATAAAAAGAAATCGCATTCACAACTTCCGGTCCAGCCGGATCTGATGTAGCAATTACCGGTAACGCGCCAATTACACTAAGTCCGGTTCTAAGGGCGTTGTGGCGGTGCCGTTCGTAGTGTAACTTTGATAGAGTGGGGGGAGACAGCTGGTGGTGCATGGTACTCGACTGGTGACCTCCCCTCAACGATTTGGGGATGGTTGGAACCGCTGGCAGCCAGGGGAAGGATATGTCCAGCAGTGGGCATCATGGTCGTGATGTAGTAGGGTAGTTTGAGATTCGAATCCCAGTCATACACGACTACTGATTTGAGTCGGAGATGATATTGAAAACTTTTTTTTTTTTTTTTTTTCTGGTCAAAACGAACAATACTGTCACTCGATATTAAGTGACGCTTGCCACAACATGGCGCTAGTTAGGATGTTTATACTGTACCTCATTGCGCTGGTTGCTTCGAGACGTAAGACGTTGAGAATCATTACCCCAGTAATCACACTAGCTACAGCGCCCTTCAAACCGGATCATAGTAATATTTGCACAGTACTGCTTGTCGCTGCGGCGGTACCTAGACGGGTTCCGGCAGCAGAGACACTACCACCAGTAATAGCTGCAGCGCCCTTCAAACCGGATCACAATAATGTCTTCACAGTGCTATGTGTCGACTGCAATAGGCGTTGCGATGGTACCTAGACAGTCTCCGGCAACAGAGGCACTACCACCAGTGATAGCTGCAGCGCCCTTCAAACCGGATCACAATAATGTCTTCACAGTGCTATGTGTCGACTGCAATAGGCGTTGCGATGGTACCTAGACAGTCTCCGGCAACAGAGGCACTACCACCAGTGATAGCTGCAGCGCCCTTCAAACCGGATCACAATAATGTCTTCACAGTGCTATGTGTCGACTGCAATAGGCGTTGCGATGGTACCTAGACAGTCTCCGGCAACAGAGGCACTACCACCAGTGATAGCTGCAGCGCCCTTCAAACCGGATCACAGCAATGTCTGCACAGTACTGTGTCGGCTGCAACAGGCGCTGCGGCGGTACCTAGACGGGCTCCGGCAGCAGAGACACTACCACCAGTGATAGCTGCAGCGCCCTTCAAACCGGATCACAGTACTGCAGTAGTGAGAGCTTGCTTAAATAAAACTGCACATGCACTGTAAACATCCTAACATCACGTCTGTGGTTACGGCGGTCTAATAAATCAGACGGGTTAAAAAAACATTCTTTATATACGTCGCCTGACTCGGTGGTATAACCCACCACCGCCACCGCCACCACCACCACCACCACCACCACCACCACCACCGCGGGCGCGGGTGCGTGACATTGCCGCGTTGCCGTCACCCACTTACCGCGTTACGTGACTGACAATTTATTATTATTGACCCGCAACAGTGTCGCGGGGGTCCCCCGGGGGTCACCGAGGGACACACCGTCTCTCCCCGGCCGTTTGAATTGGGCGTCCCCATTTCTAATTACACCACCCAATAAACTTAATTAACTCCAACTATGGCGATAAGTACGCAACGGGGCCGTCGATACACGAACGTATGACCGCAGAGCTAGTGTAGCACATCCCAACTAGCACCACGTGCAACACTCAGTGTTGCGTGATAGTAGGTATCGCAATTACCGCGGTAATTACACATCCCAACTAGCACCACGTGCAACAGTCAGTATTGCGTGATAGTAGGTATCGCAATTACCGCGGTAATTACACATCCCAACTAGCACCACGTGCAACACTCAGTATTGCGTGATAGTAGGTAACGCAATTACCGCGGTAATTACACATCCCAACTAGCACCACGTGCAACACTCAATATTGCGTGATAGTAGGTATCGCAATTACCGCGGTAATTACACATCCCAACTAGCACCACGTGCAACACTCAATATTGCGTGATAGTAGGTATCGCAATTACCGCGGTAATTACACATCCCAACTAGCACCACGTGCAACACTCAGTATTGCGTGATAGTAGGTATCGCAATTACCGCGGTAATTACACATCCCAACTAGCACCACGTGCAACACTCAGTATTGCGTGATAGTAGGTATCGCAATTACCGCGGTAATTACACATCCCAACTAGCACCACGTGCAACACTCAATATTGCGTGATAGTAGGTATCGCAATTACCGCGGTAATTACACATCCCAACTAGCACCACGTGCAACACTCAGTATTGCGTGATAGTAGGTATCGCAATTACCGCGGTAATTACACATCCCAACTAGCACCACGTGCAACACTCAGTATTGCGTGATAGTAGGTATCGCGGTAATTACACATCCCAACTAGCACCACGTGCAACACTCAATATTGCGTGATAATAGGTATCGCAATTACCGCGGTAATTACACATCCCAACTAGCACCACGTGCAACACTCAATATTGCGTGATAGTATGTATCGCAATTACCGCGGTAATTACACATCCCAACTAGCACCACGTGCAACACTCAATATTGCGTGATAGTAGGTATCGCAATTACCGCGGTAATTACACATCCCAACTAGCACCACGTGCAACACTCAGTATTGCGTGATAGTAGGTATCGCGGTAATTACACATCCCAACTAGCACCACGTGCAACACTCAGTATTGCGTGATAGTAGGTATCGCAATTACCGCGGTAATTACACATCCCAACTAGCACCACGTGCAACACTCAATATTGCGTGATAATAGGTATCGCAATTACCGCGGTAATTACACATCCCAACTAGCACCACGTGCAACACTCAATATTGCGTGATAGTAGGTATCGCAATTACCGCGGTAATTACACATCCCAACTAGCACCACGTGCAACACTCAATATTGCGTGATAGTAGGTATCGCAATTACCGCGGTAATTACACATCCCAACTAGCACCACGTGCAACACTCAGTATTGCGTGATAGTAGGTATCGCGGTAATTACACATCCCAACTAGCACCACGTGCAACACTCAGTATTGCGTGATAGTAGGTATCGCAATTACCGCGGTAATTACACATCCCAACTAGCACCACGTGCAACACTCAATATTGCGTGATAATAGGTATCGCAATTACCGCGGTAATTACACATCCCAACTAGCACCACGTGCAACACTCAGTATTGCGTGATAGTAGGTATCGCAATTACCGCGGTAATTACACATCCCAACTAGCACCACGTGCAACACTCAGTATTGCGTGATAGTAGGTATCGCGGTAATTACACATCCCAACTAGCACCACGTGCAACACTCAGTATTGCGTGATAGTAGGTATCGCAATTACCGCGGTAATTACACATCCCAACTAGCACCACGTGCAACACTCAATATTGCGTGATAATAGGTATCGCAATTACCGCGGTAATTACACATCCCAACTAGCACCACGTGCAACACTCAGTATTGCGTGATAGTAGGTATCGCAATTACCGCGGTAATTACACATCCCAACTAGCACCACGTGCAACACTCAATATTGCGTGATAATAGGTATCGCAATTACCGCGGTAATTACACATCCCAACTAGCACCACGTGCAACACTCAATACTGCGTGATAGTATGTATCGCAATTACCGCGGTAATTACACATCACGGCACTTCAATGGCGCAGTGTATATCTTCTTAACCTAACGGGCCTTGTTACATCCAATGGTGAATAAATCGTTATATATACAGGATGTTGAAATTTACATAATTAAATTTATTTTCCTTACGGTTTGTTAATGTGTTTTATTAACACCCTGTAGGCGGTGGGAGTTTGAGCTAACTTTTCCGTCCGTTACAGTATTAACCGTCTTATAGATGAAAATGCCCTGCCTGTATAAATATACAGGATGTTTACACAGACATTCGCGATCAGTTGTATGTGATTCATATGACGATATCAAAGTATATAAACCGAGTTCACCTGATTTCAAGTGATACGCCCGCTAGTTAGTGTGGTATATATACACTACACCACATTGCGCTCGTCGTGTTAAGATATCAGATGTCAAGTCTTTACTTGCTTATGGTCCTTCAAACCGGATCACAGCAATGTCCGCACAGTACTGTCTGTCGGCTGCAACAGGCGCTGCGGCGGTACCTAGACGGTCTGTAGCAACAGAGACACTACCACCAGTGATAGCTATAGGTCCTTCAAACCGGATCACAGCAATGTCCGCACAGTACTGTCTGTCGGCTGCAACAGGCGCTGCGGCGGTACCTAGACGGTCTGTAGCAACAGAGACACTACCACCAGTGATAGCTATAGGTCCTTCAAACCGGATCACAGCAATGTCCGCACAGTACTGTCTGTCGGCTGCAATAGGCGCTGCGGCGGTACCTAGACGGTCTGTAGCAACAGAGACACTACCACCAGTGATAGCTATAGGTCCTTCAAACCGGATCACAGCAATGTCCGCACAGTACTGTCTGTCGGCTGCAATAGGCGCTGCGGCGGTACCTAGACGGTCTGTAGCAACAGAGACACTACCACCAGTGATAGCTATAGGTCCTTCAAACCGGATCACAGCAATGTCCGCACAGTACTGTCTGTCGGCTGCAATAGGCGCTGCGGCGGTACCTAGACGGTCTGTAGCAACAGAGACACTACCACCAGTGATAGCTATAGGTCCTTCAAACCGGATCACAGCAATGTCCGCACAGTACTGTCTGTCGGCTGCAATAGGCGCTGCGGCGGTACCTAGACGGTCTGTAGCAACAGAGACACTACCACCAGTGATAGCTATAGGTCCTTCAAACCGGATCACAGCAATGTCCGCACAGTACTGTCTGTCGGCTGCAATACGCGCTGCGGCGGTACCTAGACGGTCTGTAGCAACAGAGACACTACCACCAGTGATAGCTATAGGTCCTTCAAACCGGATCACAGCAATGTCCGCACAGTACTGTCTGTCGGCTGCAATAGGCGCTGCGGCGGTACCTAGACGGTCTGTAGCAACAGAGACACTACCACCAGTGATAGCTATAGGTCCTTCAAACCGGATCACAGCAATGTCCGCACAGTACTGTCTGTCGGCTGCAATAGGCGCTGCGGTGGTACCTAGACGGTCTGTAGCAACAGAGACACTACCACCAGTGATAGCTATAGGTCCTTCAAACCGGATCACAGCAATGTCCGCACAGTACTGTCTGTCGGCTGCAACAGGCGCTGCGGCGGTACCTAGACGGTCTGTAGCAACAGAGACACTACCACCAGTGATAGCTATAGGTCCTTCAAACCGGATCACAGCAATGTCCGCACAGTACTGTCTGTCGGCTGCAATAGGCGCTGCGGCGGTACCTAGACGGTCTGTAGCAACAGAGACACTACCACCAGTGATAGCTATAGGTCCTTCAAACCGGATCACAGCAATGTCCGCACAGTACTGTCTGTCGGCTGCAATAGGCGCTGCGGTGGTACCTAGACGGTCTGTAGCGACAGAGACACTACCGCTACTGAACTTGCACTTTCCAGAATGCTCTAGAACATTCGATCGCGACGTTTCGTACAATATTCGGTACAATAAATATTCTCCATTTACATTTCGCTCCGCTTTAAAATAGAACAGCCTGTATAAGTTGTAAGGATGTTCGCAAAGGGCGGGCGATTTGAACCCGTTACCCCTTCAAGCGTGCACCCACGCCCGTGCCCCTTGCTTCATGTTTAATCGGGAATTTATAATAAGACCGTCGCAGACTTTAACCCATATTTACAAAAAAAAAAAAAAAAACTTGCTCTCTTGCAGTAAGCGATAAATCGATGACTTGAGATAAGGATGTATACACTGCACTGCTACAGTACTGTTCGGACATTACTGTGATCCGCTATTAGACCCTTTACACCTCTTAATAATATTATAAAAAATTAACAAGTATCAAGAATCATAAACGCTCTATAACGTTGATAGATCCCGCATAGAAGACTCGTGTACTTCAAAATATATTCTATAGTCGCTATATGAAATTGTAAATTAAACCTTATCGTCTATAGCATTAGGTGCAAAGTTGACTGAATAAGCCCAGAGTTAAAGCCAGAATGTTCTAGTAACAAGCATAGATAACATATCCCACGAGCAGTATTCGAAGTAGTATTTAATATTTACCATATCCATCATATGAAAATGCAAAATTCAACCTTAACTGTATTGATATAAAGAAGCAAGTCGATTGTTTTTTTTTTAATTCAACGAAGAATCTGATGGTATTTTAGCTGGCGGCTACCAGATACGCGAGCCCTGAGTCCGATGAGGCTGCATGTAGCAGTTAATGTAAACAGCTGCGCGAACTTTATTAAAAAAAAAAAAAAACTGATGGTACATGAAACACTTGCTCTCAACAACGTCGCCCTAAACCCAAGACGCCAAGTCGCGTTACCACAGTAATTACACTACCTACCTTGTAGCGTCCATCAAACCGGATCACAGTAATATTTGCAGAGTACTGTTTGTCGGCTGCAATAGACGCTGCGGTGGTACCTAGACGGTCTGTAGCAACAGAGACACTACCACCAGTAATAGCTACAGCGTCCTTCAAACCGGATCACAGCAATGTCCGCACAGTACTGCCTATCGGCTGCAATAGGCGCTGCGGCGGTACCTAGACGGTCTCCAGCAACAGAGACACTACCGCCAGTAATAGCTCCAGCGTCCTTCAAACCGGATGACAGTAATGTCCGCACAGTACTGCCTATCGGCTGCAATACGCGCTGCGGCGGTACCTAGACGGTCTGCAGCAACAGAGACACTACCGCCAGTAATAGCTCCAGCGTCCTTCAAACCGGATGACAGTAATGTCCGCACAGTACTGCCTATCGGCTGCAACAGGCGCTGCGGCGGTACCTAGACGGTCTGCAGCAACAGAGACACTACCGCCAGTAATGGATCCCAAACTGATAGTGATTTTTAATGTCTAATTTGGCGGGAAACTGTATCACATCAGTGACGACCGATAAAATATCCGATATTAATATCAGATATTTTTTACTGATACAACATTAATTCTCCATTAAAGCTCATTAACAGTAACGTGGGGGGCGTTTGAATATTTTTCATTACTGCTAGTGCCTCCTCTTCGTCTATCTACCATCTTGCCCCCACTCCACCCCCACGCCGACCGTGAAGCGCAGACTGCGTAGTGGGGAGGAGTGGGAGCGCATTGAAATGTATTTAAAGGAAACGCTTAAGTAAATTGTTGCCAGAATTGAAATGATGAAAAAAAAAAAAAAAAATCTTTACAAAGGTTTAATATCAACAAAAAAAAAAAAAATTACTTCGTCTTTATTCAGCCAGTCGTAGCTACATAGAAACAATGTTGCTATGCCCACTGCTGGGCTTTATATTGTTAATAGGAATTAGGAGAATGAACTTATGGACTCTATGCCTCCATGCTGTTATTATGAAATATATTAATAAATTTCTTATGCCCACTATTGGGCTCGCACTATTTATCTGAGGTGTACAATGTAACTCTATGCCCACTTGTGGACTTCGTACTGTTAATCTGAGGTATACAATATAAACTCTATGCCCACAAGTGGGCTTCGCACTATTTATCTGAGGTGTACAATGTAACTCTATGCCCACTTGTGGACTTCGTACTGTTAATCTGTGGTATACAATATAAACTATGCCCACAATTGGGCTTCGCATTATTTATCTGAGGTATACAATATAAACTCTATGCCCACTATTGGGATTCGTACCGATAACCTAAGGTACACAATATAAACTCTTAATGCCCACTATTGGGCTTCGTACTGTTAATCTGAAATATACAATATAAACTCGCTTTGCCCACTAGTGGGCTTTGTATTATGGATCTCAGAAATATAAAGTAGCTATGCCCACTATTGGGTTTCGCGCTGTTAATCTGAGGTATACAATATAAAATCTCTATGCCCACGATTGGGCTTCGCATTATTTATCTGAGGTATACAATATAAACTCTATGCCCACTATTGGGATTCGTACCGATAACCTAAGGTACACAATATAAACTCGCTATGCCCACTATTAGCCTCTGTACTGTTGATCTGAAATATACAATATAAACTCACTTTGCCCACTAGTGGGCTTTGTATTATGGATCTCAGAAATATAAAGTAGCTATGCCCACTATTGGGTTTCGCGCTGTTAATCTGAGGTATACAATATAAACTCTCTATGCCCACTATTGGGCTCCAGAAAGTAAGACTAAAAGGTGAGCATATACGCTCTATGAAAAGCGTTGCCGTTCCGTCTGGTAATGAGACGGAAAATAATCCCAACAGTGGGCAATCGAAACAACTATGTATTAATTGTTAATTATTATCACTACAGTTTGATACACCTAAATAAAAAAAAAAAAAAAAAACTAGGGAAATTTGATCCCGGATTCGAACCCGGCACCCCAGTGCCGCAGGAGTACAACCACTGAGCCGACGCGGTCAACACTGACGGAGCTGACGCTACATTCGGGCTCCATACAAAATCGATCAATCATCAGATTCTATTCAACCGGCGGATGTCGCGGCGCTGGCTTGGCTGAAGGTCCACCGGAAGCGGATGCGGCTCGCGTTCAATTCCAATAACCGCCGATCGGGGGCGCTAATCCTCATTCGATTCAATCCCCCCCCCCCCCCTACACCACCCATAGCGCCGGAAAAAGCGCTTGCGTCCGGACATCTTTACAGCTCGCGTCGCAATGAAATTCTATACGTTATTACCGAAACCCGGCTCTAAGTATATCGGCTGTAGCTTTAAAACGGCTGAACCGATTTTATTTTTAATACCCTTAAAACACTCACCATTATACTGGCTTTTAATTAACGAAGACTAGATCAAAATCGGTTGAGCCGTTTTAGTTTTATGAAGGTAGAAACGTATTGGTGGTGGGTAGCTGTTGCAGACCAAGCACCACCGCGGCTTGTAGTACTGCGAAGTTATTGCGATCCGGTTTGTAGGGCGCTGCAACTAGTGTAACCATTGCGGTCTGAAATCCATCAACATCACGTTATGGTTGAGCGTAGCACTCAATTTCAAGTGAACACACTATGAAACCGTGCGCGATAGATGTGGGAATCAGAAGTCTATGCCCAGCTGTGGACATCTATTGACTGTCTCAGTCACGTATACGCTACTTAAGCGCTTCAAATCCGAAACCGGTTCGAACTGGATTGAACCAGTTTTCTTTTTTTTAGCCTTTAAAAATGTCTGAAACGTTTGCGTATATATATACCGGAGGTGTACGCCGGAGGCGTGGGGGCGTGAAGAGATGAAAGAGGGCCCCCCTGGGGGACAAATGACCCGATTTTTCCGCGCGCTTTGACACTTCTTCGGCTAAACGATTGGTGGGTCGGATGCGACAGTGACTGGCTCGTTAATATACACTACTGCCTAATATATAAAAAAAAATCACCGTCGCCTCATGTACACCTCACCTTCATATCGCTATCTCGCTCGCACTCACGTATACTGTCTCGTTCTCGCGGTTCGTTTCAAGCGTACATCGGTTTTAACTAGCGGACACCGGATCCGAATCCGACGGAGCCGCAATGGCTGTCGATAAAACTGCGTCGCAAACAGATATTAAAAAAAAAAAAAAAAAAAAAAAAAAAAACGCATTGCTTAAGCATCTTTTATATATATATATATATTTGATGGTGGTAGTGTCTCTGTTGCTACACCGTCTAGATATGAATAACTGCAGAGACGACGAATAATATACAGACAGTACTATGATCCGGTTTGAGGGGCGCTGGTTTAACGGTACTAAAGATTTTTAAGTTCGTCGCGTAATTTTCAGTGATACGTCCGCCCATAACATGGCGCTAGTAGTAGCCTGGTAGGTAAGATGTTGAGTCTCATTATCTCAGTAATGACACTAGCTACGACGCCCTTCAAACCGGATCACAGCAATGTCCGCACAGTACTGTCTGTCGGCTGCAACAGGCGCTGCGGCGGTACCTAGACGGTCTGTAGCGACAGAGACACTACCACCAGTAATAGTTACAGCACCCTTCAAACCGGATCACAGTAATGTTTACAAAGTAATGTCTGTCGGCTGCAACAGGCGCTGCGGCGGTACCTAGACGGTCTGTAGCAACAGAGACACTACGACCAGTAATAGTTACAGCACCCTTCAAACCGGATCACAGTAATGTTTACAAAGTAATGTCTGTCGGCTGCAACAGGCGCTGCGGCGGTACCTAGACGGTCTGTAGCGACAGAGACACTACCACCAGTAATAGTTACAGCACCCTTCAAACCGGATCACAGTAATGTTTACAAAGTAATGTCTGTCGGCTGCAACAGGCGCTGCGGCGGTACCTAGACGGTCTGTAGCGACAGAGACACTACGACCAGTAATAGTTACAGCACCCTTCAAACCGGATCACAGTAATGTTTACAAAGTAATGTCTGTCGGCTGCAACAGGCGCTGCGGCGGTACCTAGACGGTCTGTAGCGACAGAGACACTACGACCAGTAATAGTTACAGCACCCTTCAAACCGGATCACAGTAATGTTTACAAAGTAATGTCTGTCGGCTGCAACAGGCGCTGCGGCGGTACCTAGACGGTCTGTAGCGACAGAGACACTACCAGCAGTAAGGTCCTTCAAACCGGATCACCAATGTCTTGTGTGTGATATATATACTAGCTGTCCCCCTCCCCCATCATCATCCGACAGAAGTTCACTGCTGGACATAGGCATTCCCACAAAGATCACCAAACCGATCTGTCCCTATCCCCTTACCGGCAATAATAGATACAGGCCGCAAATGATTTCCTATAGCAACCGGTTACTATAGCAACCGCGTATAGAGCGCAATCCGCATCACGCTCGTATTCCCGCATCGATACGATCACATGATTTCAAGTGAAGGGATAATGTACGAAATTATCATTACATATACTGGCAACATCTATGACTCGAGCGTCGTGTCACGTATGAAGTATATGCCCTAGTCTAGTCTAGACTCCGCGTCTGTAGTCTAGATGGAGCCGGCCCCAATCAGGCTCGGATATTTGGGGCGTGTGCATTGAAAAAAAAAAAGCATAGACAAATGTTGCTTTCAGAGAGGAACCGTTGGCGCGGGCTTTTCTTTATTCCCTAGTAGCGACAGCGGGCTGATAACTTTCCCGGCATTTTTATCATTGTCTAATTCGACCCGAACGATGACAAAGGTCACATGCCGTAAAGCCTATACAATTTTTTTTTTTTTTTTTTAATTATGCGACTACGAGTGGAATCTTCACCCGATGTTAAGTGATACGCCTCCTCAAGAACTGAAAATTTTTTTTTTTTTTTAAACAACGCAAGCCTTTAGATAGAGTTCATTACTTCAAAAATATTAAAAAAAAAAAAAAAACTAAACTAAGTGATTACTTAAGATCAACGTCTAGCTGAGACCCTCGTCCCTTGATCCCTAGACAGCTGCCGCTTAAACACTTAAGGGGGGGTACCTTCGTTAAGTAACGCGAAGTAACTAAGTAATTATGTACAAAATAAAAAATGGCGTCGATGGACCGCGTTGGGAATAAATTAAATAAATTCATTCATGCACGAATGAAGTGAAGAGATGTCCACTTTGTTCCCACTGCTGGGACCCGAAGCGTTGTATGGTTACGTTTGAAACGAACATTGTATTCATAAAAAATGCTATTTGAATTAAAAAAAAAACATTTTTTTTTTTTTTTAGCATCCCACTAATCGTTCCCACTGCTGGGACTCGGATCGTTGTGGGGTGATGTTGGGAACGGCAATTGAATTCATAAACAGTGACCTTTGTATCAATCGCAAACCACGAGTGTGATTTTTTTCGCAGCCCACTAATCGTTCCCACTGCTGGGACTCGGATCGTTGTGGGGTGATGTTGGGAACGGCAATTGAATTCATAAACAGTGACCTTTGTAACAATCGCAAACCGCGAGTGTTATTTTTTTCGCAGCCCACTAATCGTTCCCACTGCTGGGACTCGGATCGTTGTGGGGTGATGTTGGGAACGGCAATTGAATTCATAATCAACGATATTCGTATCGAAGAACCTTTTCAAGTTTTTTTTTATTTACCTATTTTGTCATTCCCACTGCTGGGACTAGGTGCATACTTAAGAAGATAATCTTGTTTCTCTAAAACGTTATCCTTCAAACCGGAAGTCCAGTGGGAAACGAACCTGTTTCCCGCTGGACTTCCGGACGTTGAAGTGGGAAACACATCTATTACTATACTAATCTGTATATGAAGATATTGATGTCTTTTAAGGCATGATAAAGGGTGTTATTTTTTTTGATATATACAGGGTGTTATTATGTATTAATATAATGAAGATAAAAATGGTATCTTGGAATCCATGTTACTGCTGGTGTTGCCATCGCAACGCCTATTGTAGCTGATAAACTACTGTAATCCGGTTTGAAGGGCGCTCTAGTTACTGGAGTAACGGCACGCAACGTGTTGTATCTGAAGCGACGAGCGCAATGTGGTGCAGTGTACCATCTAGCGCCATGTTACATTCACGTGACTGTCCCTCGTATGTCGATTAGCAGGCTTAACAACACCCTATATATGGGTTATCAACGCATTCCGCGACTGGTCGGGCGACTGGTTGACGTGACGTCATCGTTATCCCGCATACAAGCGGTACAAAGTTCATAATATAATATTACTGAAAAATCAACTCTATTACTTAGATGCTAAAGAACGAATTCGCTTGAACTTGAAATTACTTCCCCGACCCGCGATACACTCGTCTATCTAATACTCTTATTTAATTGAACTCTACGTCATATGTAATAAAGCTCAAATTAGTTTTGTATGAATATTAACCGACTAAGTGTATGCATCGACATCGCATTAGTAGAACATATGAACATTGTATACGTTTAGTTGGGTCGTGTAATAATTCCTGCGTCTCATCGTGAAACACTCGTCTATCTAATACGGTTATTTAAATGAACTCTATACTGTACATGATAAAGCTCCAATTTGTTAGATTAGACGAATGAATATTAACCGACTGAGTGCACGCGTCGTCGTTGCGCTGCCAGTATGTACGTACATCGCGACTGTTTAAATTAGCCGTGTAATGATCCTGCCAGTTGACGCGGACGGTGGAGCGTAGAATTCATTGATGATGTGATTGAGCGTAGAATTGATGATAGGTCTCTATACTGGTATTAGGTCTCTATTGTTGGAGACCTTCTAGGTAGGTACCCACCGCAGCGCCTATTGCAACCGACAGACAGTACTGTGTAAAAATTACTGTCATCCGGTTTGAAGGACCTATAGCTATCACTGGTGGTAGTGTCTCTGTTGTCGGAGACCGTCTAGGTACCACCGCAGCGCTTTTTGCAACTGACAGTGTTCCGGTTTGAAGGGCGCTGCAGCTAGTAATATAACTTGATATGAGACTCAACGTCTTATGTATCAGGCGACTGCAATGTGGTGCAGTGTATATCATCCTAAGTGATGTAATGTTATGAGCAGACGTGTCACTTATCATCAAGTGAACGAGAACAGTCCGTTCTCCGGCCATAGTCGGCGCGCTCTTTTTTAGAATAATGATCTTTGGATATACAGAGAATAAAGTCTGAATTTGCTTGGAGGTCCCCCTCGCAGGTGACGTACCTGTGCCTTTAATGAAATCGTGATCCGGACCGTGAAATTTCCCAAGCGCCGGCCGGTCTCCGGTCGTTGTTCTTTTTTCAAATTAAAGTTTACACGTCGTTACAGAAGTTACGCTCCATTGGGAGAGGACGTATTGAATATATATTCGTGAGTAGGTACCGCCGCGGCGCCTGTTGCAGCCGATATACAGTACTGTGCGGGCATTGCTGTGATCCGGTTTGAAGGGCCTACAGCTATCACTGGTGGCAGTGTCTCTGTTGCTACAGACCGTCTAGGTACCGCCGCAGCGCCTATCGCAGTCGACGTACAGTACTGTATGAACATTACTCTGATCCGGTTTGAAGGACCTTACTGGTGGTAGTGTCTCTGTCGCCGGAGACCGTCTAGGTACCGCCGCAGCGCCTATCGCAGTCGACGTACAGTACTGTATGAACATTACTCTGATCCGGTTTGAAGGACCTTACTGGCGGTAGTGTCTCTGTTGCTACAGACCGTCTAGGTACCGCCGCAGCGCCTATCGCAGTCGACGTACAGTACTGTATGAACATTACTCTGATCCGGTTTGAAGGACCTTACTGGCGGTAGTGTCTCTGTTGCTACAGACCGTCTAGGTACCGCCGCAGCGCCTATCGCAGTCGACGTACAGTACTGTATGAACATTACTCTGATCCGGTTTGAAGGACCTTACTGGTGGTAGTGTCTCTGTCGCCGGAGACCGTCTAGGTACCGCCGCAGCGCCTATCGCAGTCGACGTACAGTACTGTATGAACATTACTCTGATCCGGTTTGAAGGACCTTACTGGTGGTAGTGTCTCTGTTGCTACAGACCGTCTAGGTACCGCCGCAGCGCCTATCGCAGTCGACGTACAGTACTGTATGAACATTACTCTGATCCGGTTTGAAGGACCTTACTGGTGGTAGTGTCTCTGTTGCTACAGACCGTCTAGGTACCGCCGCAGCGCCTATTGCAGTCGACAGACAGTACTATGCGGACATTGCTGTGATCCGGTTTGAAGGACCTTACTGGTGGTAGTGTCTCTGTTGCTACAGACCGTCTAGGTACCGCCGCGGCGCCTGCTGCAGCCGACAGATGGTATTGTGTGAATATTACTGTGATCCGGTTTGAAGGGCGCTGTAGCTAGTGTAATTAGTGGGGTAACTAGTCTAACGACAGGCGCGACGCGGTGCAGTGCATACCATCTTAACTAACGCCAAGTTACGGGCGAGCGTATCACTTACTATCAGGTGACCGTCCCCCCAGACAAGTCTATGTTAGTACTTAAAGTCTAAAAAGGATTTAGTTCTAAAGTCAAGGCTAGTGTTCGCGTATTACTTTTCCTTATATACATTATCATAAAAAGTAACCCAATAAGGTTTTTTTTTTTGTTCACTTACAAAATTCTAGAGGCTCGTTTCGTTAGTAATTTTCTAATTGGCTATTAAATAATAATTTTATTTATATAG
This sequence comes from Troides aeacus, assembly GCA_033220335.2. Taxonomy (NCBI): domain Eukaryota; kingdom Metazoa; phylum Arthropoda; class Insecta; order Lepidoptera; family Papilionidae; genus Troides; species Troides aeacus. The sequence goes on from CM067296.1 coordinate 4,879,543, forward strand.
AATTTCCTGTCTAATCATTTGTAACTCTACACGTTTTATACCGAACACCGAACACTGAAGTATGTGTATGATAGTTTCTTCTTGTAACGTATATGGATGTGCCGGACTATTATTGAAATTTTTATACAGGGTGTCTGGTGGCAGATTTATGTTATCAAATTGAAATAAAAAATAATATGTTTGACATATAATTTTACTAAAAGCATTAAAAGATAGAGTACAAATGCGGATTTCATTTCTTTAAAGATAATGTCATCCAAATGTCTTCCATCCTGTTGCACACACACACACTGTTCGGAAACGGAAACGACACCTCGTATTCCGTTCCTTGACGATCGACTAGGTCCTGGCCGCGGTGTGTTCATAGCCGAAGCAGTTGCGCGGAACCTCTCCACCCACGAACGAATTAAATTCACACTCGGCCCATCGGCTATCCGTCGAATATTGAAATGTGAACAAAACTGTCGGCGAGCGAGTACGTAAGAATCGTTACTCTTGAAAAATGCTTCAATAGCGAACGCGCGATGCTCACCTGACCACTGCACCACTGCACCACTGCACCACTGCACCACTGCGACATCGTGACTAAGAAATCCGCACGATCGCTGATTCTAATGACACCACCTTCCCCCCGCACTGTTTATAACTTATTGAGATATTCGCATTTTAAAATATAAATCTGCCGCCAGACACCCTTTACCTGTTAGGCATCCGGATGAAAGGGCTCGGTGGTACTGACTGTCTTACCTTCATACCTCACGTCCGGCACAGTCTTTACCAAGACGATCACCTCTTTAGACCCGTCAGCTTTAACCCAGAAGAAGCAAACCTCCTTTTGGAGTTTACATGCTTTCATATTTGTACGCGACTGTACAGGTAAGACGTGTTCCCCACTAAGCATTCCCACAAGTGGGACACGACTTATATCTCTATTGTTTGATAGGTAACATTATTGATACGATCGATGTGGAGATTTTTGGGGGTTGCCTATGCCCAGCTGTGGGCGTGTGTCAGCTGATGATATTGTAAATAGATGCGGAGCTTACAAAAGCTTAAAGCTGCGGTTAGGATGTTCGACACTAGATCATAGGTTCGATTCTCTAATAGCTTCAAAGAGATCGTATGTTAATTACTGTGGTAATATACATTTGTGACGCTTTAAATCTGAATAAAATCATAAAACTCTATCAGTCATATATGTATTCCCACTGTTGGGACTGTGTAGTCTCTCATAAGTAAAAACAGAGCCAAATATTTGTATATATGAGCTGCAGCTAATCAAATTTCAGATTCCCACTGTTGGGACTTTAGCTTCTTTTCGTAAGGGGATAGTGAAGACCAAACTTTGCTATATTTGAAAGTTGTAACTAGTGTAATTATGTATTCCCACTGCTGGGACTTTGAGCTATCTCGTAAGCAAAAAGCCCAAATATTTGTATGTATCCGAAATGAGTAGTAGCTAGTTAAAATAGAAATTCCCACTGTTGGGACTTTAGCCTCCTTTCGTGAGGTGATAGTCGAGACCAAACTGTGCTATATTCGAAAGGAGTTGTAACTAGTGAAATTGTGTAATCCCACTGCTGGGACTTAATCTCCTCCAACAAGTGGAATCAAGGCTGAACGATGCTATATCTGAACGCAGCTGTAAAATTACTTTTGTATTAAAACATTTGATTTTCATTAAAAAAAAGTGTTAGTAGTGTAAACATCCTAACACAAAACGCCTAGTATACTATTGAAAAAAAAAAATCCTAAATATAATTTATTTTGTTAGACAATAGACGAACAACACTAGCAAAGACGAGGGCACATCACTATAAGTCGACTGGGTACAGTCGCCGGCGGATTGAATAAAGAGTCGTGTGCGGGCGACTGTACCGCTGCGGGGTGTACGCCGGCTAATTAATGTACTTCGCAAAAACATCGCACCCCCTACGGGGCTGGGGGTCGGGGGCGCGGATGTGGGTCAGCCCCCGTCGGCCCGCGCCGGCCGCGTGCGATACATAATGCATCCCCCGGATGTGCCCCTGATGAGGTCACGCGGTGAGCTCGTTAGGACAGCCATCGCCGCGGGGCTAATCTAGAACTAGTGCCTGGGGAGAGCCGCGCTAATTGTCCGCACTGACGTTTCAATTTTTTTTTTTTTTAATTTTTTCATGTCCCACCTCTACCGCCGCGCCCACACTGTATAGAACACCACACACCTAAAAAAACATACCCGAACAGTGCCATAATACAAATGACTACAGCGGCCTTCAAAGCTGTAAAATTATTTCTATATGCTGTCTAACTGACGAGGAACTAACGGAATACTTCCATATACTGTCGACGATAATTAATAATAATTAGCTACAGCTCTCTTCAAAGGGAATCGGAATTCTTCCATATACTGTCGATGATAATTAATAATAATTAACTACAGCTTCCTTCAAAGGGAATCGGAATACTTCCATATACTGTCGATGATAATTAATAATAATTAGCTACAGCTCTCTTCGAAGGAAACGGAATACTTCCATATACTGTCGATGATAATTAATAATAATTAACTACAGCTTCCTTCAAAGGGAATCGGAATACTTCCATATACTGTCGACGATAATTAATAATAATTAGCTACAGCTCTCTTCAAAGGGAATCGGAATACTTCCATATACTGTCGACGATAATTAATAATAATTAGCTACAGCTCTCTTCGAAGGAAACGGAATACTTCCATATACTGTCGACGATAATTAATAATAATTAGCTACAGCTCTCTTCAAAGGGAATCGGAATTCTTCCATATACTGTCGATGATAATTAATAATAATTAACTACAGCTTCCTTCAAAGGGAATCGGAATTCTTCCATATACTGTCGACGATAATTAATAATAATTAGCTACAGCTCTCTTCAAAGGGAATCGGAATTATTCCATATACTGTCGATGATAATTAATAATAATTAACTACAGCTTCCTTCAAAGGAAATCGGAATACTTCCATATACTGTCGACGATAATTAATAATAATTAGCTACAGCTCTCTTCAAAGGGAATCGGAATTCTTCCATATACTGTCGATGATAATTAATAATAATTAACTACAGCTTCCTTCAAAGGGAATCGGAATACTTCCATATACTGTCGATGATAATTAATAATAATTAACTACAGCTTCCTTCAAAGGGAATCGGAATACTTCCATATACTGTCGACGATAATTAATAATAATTAGCTACAGCTCTCTTCGAAGGAAACGGAATACTTCCATATACTGTCGACGATAATTAATAATAATAAGCTACAGCTCTCTTCAAAGGGAATCGGAATTCTTCCATATACTGTCGATGATAATTAATAATAATTAGCTACAGCTCTCTTCGAAGGAAACGGAATACTTCCATATACTGTCGATGATAATTAATAATAATTAACTACAGCTTCCTTCAAAGGGAATCGGAATACTTCCATATACTGTCGATGATAATTAATAATAATTAGCTACAGCTCTCTTCGAAGGAAACGGAATACTTCCATATACTGTCGATGATAATTAATAATAATTAACTACAGCTTCCTTCAAAGGGAATCGGAATACTTCCATATACTGTCGACGATAATTAATAATAATTAGCTACAGCTCTCTTCGAAGGAAACGGAATACTTCCATATACTGTCGATGATAATTAATAATAATTAACTACAGCTTCCTTCAAAGGGAATCGGAATACTTCCATATACTGTCGATGATAATTAATAATAATTAACTACAGCTTCCTTCAAAGGGAATCGGAATACTTCCATATACTGTCGACGATAATTAATAATAATTAGCTACAGCTCTCTTCAAAGGGAATCGGAATACTTCCATATACTGTCGACGATAATTAATAATAATTAGCTACAGCTCTCTTCGAAGGAAACGGAATACTTCCATATACTGTCGACGATAATTAATAATAATTAGCTACAGCTCTCTTCAAAGGGAATCGGAATACTTCCATATACTGTCGACGATAATTAATAATAATTAGCTACAGCTTCCTTCAAAGGGAATCGGAATACTTCCATATACTGTCGACGATAATTAATAATAATTAGCTACAGCTCTCTTCAAAGGGAATCGGAATACTTCCATATACTGTCGACGATAATTAATAATAATTAGCTACAGCTCTCTTCAAAGGGAATCGGAATTCTTCCATATACTGTCGATGATAATTAATAATAATTAGCTACAGCTCTCTTCAAAGGGAATCGGAATACTTCCATATACTGTCGACGATAATTAATAATAATTAGCTACAGCTCTCTTCAAAGGGAATCGGAATACTTCCATATACTGTCGACGATAATTAATAATAATTAGCTACAGCTTCCTTCAAAGGGAATCGGAATACTTCCATATACTGTCGACGATAATTAATAATAATTAGCTACAGCTCTCTTCAAAGGGAATCGGAATACTTCCATATACTGTCGACGATAATTAATAATAATTAGCTACAGCTCTCTTCAAAGGGAATCGGAATTCTTCCATATACTGTCGATGATAATTAATAATAATTAGCTACAGCTCTCTTCAAAGGGAATCGGAATACTTCCATATACTGTCGACGATAATTAATAATAATTAGCTACAGCTTTCTTCAAAGGAATCGGAATACTTCCATATACTGTCGACGATAATTAATAATAATTAGCTACAGCTCTCTTCAAAGGAATCGGAATACTTCCATATACTGTCGACGATAATTAATAATAATTAGCTACAGCTCTCTTCAAAGGAATCGGAATACTTCCATATACTGTCGACGATAATTAATAATAATTAGCTACAGCTCTCTTCAAATGGAATCGGAATACTTCCATATACTGTCGACGATAATTAATAATAATTAGCTACAGCTTCCTTCAAAGGGAATCGGAATACTTCCATATACTGTCGACGATAATTAATAATAATTAGCTACAGCTTCCTTCAAAGGGAATCGGAATACTTCCAAATACTGTCGACGATAATTAATAATAATTAGCTACAGCTTCCTTCAAAGGGAATCGGAATACTTCCATATACTGTCGACGATAATTAATAATAATTAGCTACAGCTTCCTTCAAAGGGAATCGGAATACTTCCATATACTGTCGACGATAATTAATAATAATTAGCTACAGCTTCCTTCAAAGGAATCGGAATACTTCCAAATACCGTCCAGCGGACGAAGATACTTGTACTGACTTTTAATTTTTTTGTTCACTACTCTGTCTAACCTATAGCAGTCTATAGCTTTCAGAGCACTCCAAACCTGATAAATATATCTATACAGTCCAATATCTAACAGCTACAGCGCCTACAAAGGTGGTAAGTGATACGCCCGCAAATAATATGGCCTTGAGGTACTTACTCATCGCATTCAAACGCTTGATAAAAAAAAGGTTGAATAATTACACTACCTACAGCATCCTTCAAACCGGAACAGGGGATGATCGAAGACTTTCAGCCGTGTGACAGTTGTGTCTTTCTTTTTGCAGAGCACTACCACATCTTCGTTGGTGATCTGAGTCCGGAGATAGAGACGCAGAGTCTGCGGGACGCGTTCGCGCCCTTCGGGGAGATATCGTGAGTACTACGTTAGGATGTTACACACTGCAACCTGCACTCGCCGCTCGTACACACGACGCGACGGCTAGTGATGCGCCCATAACAACGCCGCGCCAGTTAGGATGTTACACACTGCTACTTGCACTCGCCGCTCGTACACACGACGCGACGGCTAGTGATGCGCCCATAACAACGCCGCGCCAGTTAGGATGTTACACACTGCTACTTGCACTCGCCGCTCGTACACACGACGCGACGGCTAGTGATGCGCCCATAACAACGCCGCGCCAGTTAGGATGTTACACACTGCTACTTGCACTCGCCGCTCGTACACACGACGCGACGGCTAGTGATGCGCCTATAACAACGCCACGCCAGTTAGGATGTTACACACTGCTACTTGCACTCGCCGCTCGTACACAAGACGCGACGGCTAGTGATGCGCCCATAACAACGCCGCGCCAGTTAGGATGTTACACACTGCTACTTGCACTCGCCGCTCGTACACACGACGCGACGGCTAGTGATGCGCCCATAACAACGCCGCGCCAGTTAGGATGTTACACACTGCTACTTGCACTCGCCGCTCGTACACACGACGCGACGGCTAGTGATGCGCCCATAACAACGCCGCGCCAGTTAGGATGTTACACACTGCTACTTGCACTCGCCGCTCGTACACACGACGCGACGGCTAGTGATGCGCCCATAACAACGCCGCGCCAGTTAGGATGTTACACACTGCTACTTGCACTCGCCGCTCGTACACACGACGCGACGGCTAGTGATGCGCCCATAACAACGCCGCGCCAGTTAGGATGTTACACACTGCTACTTGCACTCGCCGCTCGTACACACGACGCGACGGCTAGTGATGCGCCTATAACAACGCCACGCCAGTTAGGATGTTACACACTGCTACTTGCACTCGCCGCTCGTACACACGACGCGACGGCTAGTGATGCGCCCATAACAACGCCGCGCCAGTTAGGATGTTACACACTGCAACTTGCACTCGCCGCTCGTACACACGACGCGACGGCTAGTGATGCGCCCATAACAACGCCACGCCAGTTAGGATGTTACACACTGCTACTTGCACTCGCCGCTCGTACACACGACGCGACGGCTAGTGATGCGCCCATAACAACGCCACGCCAGTTAGGATGTTACACACTGCTACTTGCACTCGCCGCTCGTACACACGACGCGACGGCTAGTGATGCGCCCATAACAACGCCACGCCAGTTAGGATGTTACACACTGCTACTTGCACTCGCCGCTCGTACACACGACGCGACGGCTAGTGATGCGCCCATAACAACGCCACGCCAGTTAGGATGTTACACACTGCTACTTGCACTCGCCGCTCGTACACACGACGCGACGGCTAGTGATGCGCCCATAACAACGCCACGCCAGTTAGGATGTTACACACTGCTACTTGCACTCGCCGCTCGTACACACGACGCGACGGCTAGTGATGCGCCCATAACAACGCCACGCCAGTTAGGATGTTACACACTGCTACTTGCACTCGCCGCTCGTACACACGACGCGACGGCTAGTGATGCGCCCATAACAACGCCACGCCAGTTAGGATGTTACACACTGCTACTTGCACTCGCCGCTCGTACACACGACGCGACGGCTAGTGATGCGCCCATAACAACGCCACGCCAGTTAGGATGTTACACACTGCTACTTGCACTCGCCGCTCGTACACACGACGCGACGGCTAGTGATGCGCCCATAACAACGCCACGCCAGTTAGGATGTTACACACTGCTACTTGCACTCGCCGCTCGTACACACGACGCGACGGCTAGTGATGCGCCCATAACAACGCCACGCCAGTTAGGATGTTACACACTGCTACTTGCATATAAAAACCAATCATCGACTTTATCAACTTTCCATCTATGGGATAATCTTCTGTTACCATTTTAAACTCTCCGATTGCAGTACATCCGGTCCACTATATCCTGTTCATCACCACTTCCACCATGCCGCGTTTCCATGGTTACCGTTCTTACCGTCACCGCACTTTGTTACAGAGACTGCCGGGTGGTGCGGGACCCGCAGACGCTCAAGTCCAAGGGGTACGGATTCGTGTCCTTCCTAAAGAAATCCGTGAGTACACATTTCTATATTATCCGGTTCGAAGGACGCTGTACACTAGTGCAGAGACCTCATCTCTCAAGGTGACTGCGTTAAAATTAGTAGCAAAAAAATTTGTTCGGAATCGAACACGGGACTTTCGCATCGCAAGCTGCTAACCGCTGAACCGGAGGGGACAATCTCCTATAGTTCCCCGTCATACAATTCATTCCTCTCATTGACACCGTTTCCGGAAACGGAAATTGATGTAACGCTTTAATGGCGCCGCGCGGTTGGAACTGGAGGGTAGGCGAACAGGAGGGTGGGTAGTTGCTACATCCGCTAACGTTCGGAATCTTTTAAGCTGTGAAAGCTTTTTTTTTTTTTTTTTTTTTTTCACCGCCATAAAGAATCGACGGGTATTATGTTAAGCATTTTGAATGTTCCTTGCTAAATTAAATAAAAATGGCGGCGATCTATTTAACGCGGAAGGATAATGTGTAAGTACGTTGTAATTGTCCCCGGTTCAAATCCGGTTGCAGTGTGGTTCGGTCGACGGTTGTCCAGATAGCTGATGATTCCTTATTTAATCAAGATCATGACCGTCATAGTCATCATTATCTTCATCACCATCATCCATATATTTTAAGTTTATATATACTAAAGCATACTTCCCATTGGCTGGAGGTGATGGATGATTACACCCATCGGATTGGTGACCTGTTCCAGGAGGCGGAGTCGGCGATAACGGCTATGAACGGCCAGTGGCTCGGCTCCAGGTCGATCCGCACCAACTGGGCGACGAGGAAACCACCAGCGCCGAAGAACGAACGTGAGTACCGCATCATCATCATCATCAGCAGACGTCCACTGCTGGACATAAGCCTCCCCCAATCATCCCCACATCAGTCTCGAAAACTGTATATATTAGGCGGACCGGAAAGTAATGTCGTTTTCTTACGCTAAATACAAACACATACATTTTTAACGAGTCTTTATTTTTAATCAATGATGTATTCCCCATCATTGTCAATAACCTTTTGCCATCTAGTGAGTAAATTTTCAATCCCTGATCGATAAAAATTAATTGGTTTTTCGGCAAAATATCTAGAGATGGCATTTTGGATATCATCCAAATTTGCAAATGTTTTGCCACTTAAAAAGTGTTGCAGCGCTCGGAATAAGTGGAAATCCGATGGTGCAACATCGGGCGAATATGGTGGATGAGGCAGCACCTCCCACCCCAATTCATTAATTTTTTCTAGAGTTCGCCTTGCGCAGTGCGCTCTTGCATTGTCATGTTGGAGAATGACGCCTTTTCGGTTGACAATCGCTGGCCACTTTTCAATTAAAGATTGATTGACTCGCTGCAATTGTTCGCTGTAGAGGTCTGCAGTAACAGTTTCTCCAGGTTTCAGTAATTCAAAATGAACAATGCCGCGAATACTCCACCAAACACACAAAAGCGCTTTTTTGGGGTGTAAACCTGGCTTAGCAGTACTCCGAGGGATTTCATTTGGAGAGAGCCACTGCCTTTTGCGTTTTGGGTTATCATACAGGACCCATTTCTCATCTCCTGTGATCAAGCGATCAAAAAACGCTTCTGTGTTGTGTCGTTGAAGCAATAAGTTGCATGTGATTGATCGGTTAGCCTTATTCTGTTCGGACAGATTATGCGGGACCCAAACACCTGCTCTGCTTACTTTTCCAATCTGCTTCAAATGTTCTTGGATGGTCGACCAAGGTTTGTTGAGACTGTTTGACAATTCCTCGATCGTCTGACACGGATTTGCTTCCACTTCCGCCCTTAACACGTCGTTGTCTAACGCTGATGGTCTTCCTGATCGATACGAGTCGGAAAGATCAAAATTACCCGATTTGAACTTGGAAAACCACCTTTGGCACATCATTTACGAATGTCCAGTGCATTTGGATAAACATCGCAAATGTTTTTGGTAGCAACTGTTGCGTTATTTCCCTTGCGAAACTCAAAGAGCATGCAATGCCGGATGTGTACCTCTTCTGGTATTTGGCTGGCCATTTTACCCAAAATTACAAAAAAAAATTGTAATTCAATTGTCTATAAGTAAAGAAATCACTATAACCTCACAATGTCTTTGGTACGCCTCTGAACAAAACAATGAGCTGACAAATGACAATCAAGTATTGGCATGCGCAGAAACGATATTACTTTCCGGTCCCCCTATTATGATATACTATATATATATACTTCCGGTACAAATGCCGCATCCATTATTTCCACGATTAATTCAATTCATATCAAGATGGCAGACATTTATAATAATTTCAAAATGGCCGCCATTGTTTGTTTACGAACATTCAAATGATTGATACTAACAGTACGTGTTGATTATTAATATAAATAAGTAATAATGTATAGTATAATGTCGCCAATGGTAATGCTGCCGAAATGAATAGGTTCTCGAACGTTCGTGTTAATTTACATACATATTTAAATCGGCCGGTTTATATTGTATTGTATGGGGAATGTATTACGCAGCAAGCGTATATATGAGTGTAGTTACCCGCATTTTGGAAATGACGCTCGCTGCGCGGTATACTAGCGCAAGTATTGATGACGACGGATGTCCACTGCTGGGCATGGGCCTTCACTCAAGATCAGACTGACTCTGGCTAGTAAAGTAAGCCCTGACTGTCGTATAAGTCGACTAAAAGAGAACATCACCAGGACGGTCGCGATTTTTTTTTGGTATAAATCAATAGTATAAATTCATCGGGAATCGAACCCGGACCTCCGCGTCCACTGAGCCATCGCGGCTCCACGTACGCGATTCCTCTACAGCGGTTTCCATTACGCCTTAAGGAGCGGCTCCAATTACTGATCGGTCCGCAGTTCGATTCCGCTTCCGGTTCAATGACCCGCGCCGGTATTGTTGGTATCCGGTAATGCTCGCACTCGGCTGAACCTCCATCGGCTATGTTGCCCGAACATACGGAACCGAGAGAATTAATTTCAAACAAAAAAACCCCCTCCATTTGCAAACAACGGAACCCTAAAAACCTCCATACAAATATTAACACATATATTTATATGGTTTGTTTTGATTTAATATTATTATGCGGAACCCTAATTGTTCCAAATACGAACTATACCATTATCATTCCTCATCTATTGAGCTGTCAGCTGGCGAAGGTTCCGTCGGAATCGGTTCAGCCGTTTCCGAGATAGCCCGCGGCGAAGTAGGTCTATCGAACCGGATCGATTCGTAGTTTGGATATAGCCTTACATTTTCTGTATAAGAGCGGATAATCCCAGCAGTGGGACTCAGTGGGCTTATTATATTGTGTACCGAAATAATACCAAGAGCGATATTAGCCTACTAATATCACATCGAGCAAGTATTGTTATAACAATTAGACAATCCCAGCCGTGGGAAAAATTAGTGGGCATATTATATAATGTACCAAATTACTACCAAGAGCGACATCCGCATTCTAGTATCGCATAGAGCAAGTATTGTTATGAAAATTAGACAATCCCAGCAGTGGGAAAAATTTGTAGGCTTATTTGTGTTCCAAAATACATCTAGTATACGCCGACTAGTACCACATTAATGCGTTGACATTTTATAGCAAAAGTCAATTAATCCCAGCAGTGGGATAAATCAGTGGGCTTTTTTAACATTTTCCTTGTAATAAACGACCGTTAAGCCCAGCAGTGGGAAAGTTATATAGTGTTTACTATTTGTTCTAAAATATAGTAGAAACAGCTGTGAAAAAAAATCTAATCCCAGCAGTGGGATAAGATAGTGGGATTGTGTTGTGCTATCTCTTGCAGTGTATTACCCAATTGATGTTAGATTTAAGCCGTCAGTTTTGTCAGCGCGCTTATCCCACCCGTCATTCATCTCCCCACCCCTATCTCACCCCCACACCTCCCTATTTCACCCCCTTTATTTACAATTCACAAGGCTCTGAAAAGGGATCAAAGGGAATCCCCTGATCGGGGCTCGAGTTGGCGCACTACCCTCTTTAATATTGCAAATGGCCGACACACGCCTAGCCGGCGGTGGTGCCGCTGTTGATGATGACCGTCTGCATACCACCATCCAGACCTGTTGTATAGAACTGGTAAGCGTGGGATTAGATTTAGCCACGGGTACGTAGAAGACGGCTATGGACGTCGATGCCCAACACTGGGACGCGCTTAGTTAAAACAGCGGTGATGTCCGAAAATCTTGGATACTTTCCAGGGCACTTGTTATCATCAACCGATTGATGCCCACTGCTGGGCGTAGACGAGCGCACATCTGAGAATATAGGCGGCCCATCGCTGGGCAAAAGCTTGCTTTCGGACAAAGGATGCCCACTGTTTGACATATGTTGCCCACTAAACAAATGCCGCCTAGTTATGGACAAGGACTACTTATTGCCGGACAAAGCGAGCCCACAGCTGGACAACGGAGCAACCACAGCGGGACTAAAGCAGCTCACTAATCAAAAGCTGCCCACTGTTGGGCAAACGCCGTCATCCGACATCACCGATTTCATTGGTAGCTCGAATTCGTCGAGAATCGAACCCGCGACGTCGCCCAGCGGCCGCGGCCATTGTTATTTCATTTACTTCACAGATCTCCCTGTCTCTGTCCAACTATCTATCTGTCTCGCTCTAACACGCAGCTCCCGCTATCCGCTGAAATAATAATGTTCTAATTTTAATTGACAAAACGGTGCCCGCGGCGAGTACGGGCGGGGACGGGGAGCGCGGCGAGGTGGGGAGAGGGGTGTAAGCTTTATAAATATTAATTGTATTTCTATCATAGAGAGACAGAGACAGAGATAGAGAGAGAGAGCGCAATCATGAAATTGTTTCTTTGAAACGTTCCCATTATAATGTATTATTTAAAGGGATTGAACTTTTTTTTTATTCTATTCGTCTTTGTAAAATTAACATGCCAAAAAGAATCTAATTATTTCCACACCCCCACCCCCAATCCCATCCCCAATCCCACCCCCAATCCCCACCTAGCCGCCGCACTGCCCGGCGGGACGCAAACCCCTCCATACCTCACAATTAGTTAAACATCATATAGCCTATATTTCTTACACATCAGCGATAACACAGAGTAATCAATATTTAAGGAGGGATAGACAAAAAAACACCAACACCAGCAAGCAGCTGTCGGCTCTATAATGTAACTAATCTGCAACAGAATAAATACTTCATGGTGTTTACTTCCCGCCAATTCCTTTTGCCGCCGAGTACTAGTGACGCGCGACGGACGCTAGCGGCAGCGGAGTGCTGTAGAAAGAGACGGCGCTATACAGTCCGTGACGTGCGAGTAGTCAAGACATAGTCGTCACATTACTCTGCTACAGAGTAGTCATTGTTTAAGTAAGAGACATACCATCACCTCAGCAAGCAGCTGGCGGCTCTATAACGTAACTAATCTGCAACAGAATAAATACTCCATGGTGTTTACTTCCCGCCAATTCCTTTTGCCGCCGAGTACTAGTGACGCGCGACGGACGCTAGCGGCAGCGGAGTGCTGTAGAAAGAGACGGCGCTATACAGTCCGTGACGTGCGAGTAGTCAAGAGATAGTCGTCACATTACTCTGCTACAGAGTAGTCATTGTTTAAGTAAGAGACATACCATCACCTCAGCAAGCAGCTGGCGGCTCTATAACGTAACTAATCTGCAACAGAATAAATACTCCATGGTGTTTACTTCCCGCCAATTCCTTTTGCCGCCGAGTACTAGTGACGCGTGACGGACGCTAGCGGCAGCAGAGTGCTGTAGAAAGAGACGGCGCTATACAAACCGTGACGTGCGAGTAGTCAAGAGATAGTCGTCACATTACTCTGCTACAAAGTAGTCATTGTTTAAGAGACATACCATCACCTCTCCAGCAAGCGGTTGTCGGCTCTGTTATGTAACTAATCTGCATCAGAATAAATACTCCATGGTGTTTACTCTCCCGTCAAGTACCAGGGTGGTCGCGTATGACAGTTGGTTGATGTGACAAGACCCTGGGCCTGCTGGAGTATACCCAGGAGTAACTGGGTTCTGTTACAGATTAATATATAGTATGTGTTTTTTTTTTTTAATAAATCACCTACCTTCATTGGGCCAGAGTGGTGGGAAATGGCTGAAATCCCACCCATATGAATAGCTGATCGTGTGGGAAGATTTGTTGGAGGTTTATGTCCAGCAGTGGGCATCTATCAGATGATGATTGGCTTATAGTTACTCCAGTACATAGACAGCCTTTGATGGTGATTTACGACTCCATTCTCTGGAGTATGTCGGTTGTCCAGCTCGCACCATCAGTCACCCTCCACCATCCACCATCGACCTCCTTCAGGGTAATTAGTTTACAGGAAATTGGCAACGGAAGCTGAGAAAATTCACCGGAAGCAGCGTAATCCCGCTCCGAATGTCCGTTGAGACGGCTAAAGCGCTGCGTAATAATACCTAATCTTAATATCCGATGCGGCCCTAATAGTTTCCGGCGTTTATACACCAACCCACCCCCACGCCCACTCCCACACCCACTCCCACTACACCCTCCCACCACCCACCACACCTTAATTACAGTGAATATTGTATCAAATAACTAAAGCGTTCAATATCACTATGGGATGTGCAAATTGCATCAGCACACACCAGCGTTACATCGCCGTGATCCGGTTTGAAGGACGCTGTAAAGAGACAATACGTTAAGCTATCTGTAGCGACGAGTACAATGCGGTGTGAACATCATGACTTACGCCGTGTTATTTGCAGGCGTATCACTTAATATCGAGTGATAGCCGCGCTGGTCTCGTCGCATCATTAAATAAAAAAAAAAAAAAACTTGAGAACAATTCGCTTCAGCCGGAAATCGGCTGAACCTTACCCGGACGGATTTGGTGAGGGTAAATGTTTTTTTTTTTTTTTTTTCATTATGCCGTAATTCCTTGCAAAATGTTTCTATTTAGACGTATATTAGACTGAGTTCTAAATTTCGTTTCTCACACTGGCAGGCGACAGACGTGTGGGTAGGGCGAGAACGGTGGTGTTGTATGGACAAGGAGTGAGGGTAGATGTGAATTATTCAAAACGTCCTCAGCATGTGTATATAAATAAAATTGTTTGTATGATCACAGCTCCGTTGTGAACGTGATGTTCCCACTGTTGGGATTGGGAGTAACGATTCTCACAACGCACTAGCCAAGTGTGGGTATGATTGCGTCGTTTTTTTTTTTTTTTTATTCAATTCAATGTTAGACGGGCGGGACGATCACCTGATGTTAAGTGATACACGAACAACGTGGCGCTTTGAGTCGTATCGTAAGTCTCCTTACTCCAATAATTGCATTAGCTATAACGTCCTTCAAACCGGATCATAGTAATGTTCGCACACTACTTGTCTTCTGCAATAGCTGCGGTCGTATCTAGACGGTCTATCGGAGAGTTTATATTTTAAAATTGGATTTAAAAAAAAATATGTAGAGGGGAGGCAAAATGTGGGTAGTATGATATAAATCACTGATCAAGCGGATTCCTCAGTCGCGATGCCGCAGTCGTCCGGTGAGCATCGCGCTTTCGGTTTCGGGATTTTTTTCAAGTATTTTCTATGTAATTTTTTTTTTTTTTTTAATTTCTCACTGCATTTTAAGTGCCTTATATATATATGTTGTCATTTCGTTCTCTCACGTCAGTCCGTCTCCTTCTCTCTTCTTCTGTTAACTCTGCGTGTGCCGTCCGCAGTGAACTCGAAGCCGCTGACCTTCGACGAGGTGTACAACCAGAGCTCGCCGACCAACTGCACGGTGTACTGCGGCGGGCTGACCACCGGGCTCACCGAGGAGCTGATGCAGAAGACCTTCCAGCCGTTCGGCACCATCCAGGAGATACGGGTCTTCAAGGACAAGGGATACGCTTTCATCAGGTAACGTACACAACAGCTACTAGCTGTCAAGCGGCAGTACAAATTCATTATTGCGTTCCGGTTTGAAGGACGCTGTAGGTAGTTAAGTGACCAAATGACTACACTCCTATGGTCATCCTGGTAACTGTTCTCGTGTAAAGAGTTGATACACAACCACCACTTCCCCTGCTCCAGGTTCTCCACCAAGGAGAGCGCGACCCACGCGATCGTCGCCGTCCACAACACCGACGTCAACGGCCAGCTGGTCAAGTGCTCTTGGGGCAAGGAGTCCGGCGACCCGAACAACGCGCAGGCACAGGGGCCGGTAAGGCACATTCGTAATAGTCGACTAAAAGCGTAGTGTAGTTCCATAGCTTGTTCCACTTCCGTCTGTCTCAGGCGAAGGTTTCAAGTTCCCTTCTAGAATATTCTTAGATATAACGTAGATTACTGGTGGTAGTGTCTCTGTTGCTACAGACCGTCTAGGTACCGCCGCAGCGCCTGTTGCAGCCGACAGTGTTGTGCAGACATTGCTGTGATCCGGTTTGAAGGGCGCTGTAGCTATCACTGGTGGTAGTGTCTCTGTTGCTACAGACCGTCTAGGTACTGCCGCAGCGCCTGTTGCAGCCGACAGTGTTGTGCAGACATTGCTGTGGTCCGGTTTGAAGGGCGCTGTAGCTAATAGGGGGACCGGAAAGTAATGTCGTTTTCTTACGCTATATACAAACACATACATTTTTAACGAGTCTTTATTTTTAATCAATGATGTATTCCCCATCATTGTCAATAACCTTTTGCCATCTAGTGAGTAAATTTTCAATCCCTGATCGATAAAAATTAATTGGTTTTTCGGCAAAATATCTAGAGATGGCATTTTGGATATCATCCAAATTTGCAAATGTTTTGCCACTTAAAAAGTGTTGCAGCGCTCGGAATAAGTGGAAATCCGATGGTGCAACATCGGGCGAATATGGTGGATGAGGCAGCACCTCCCACCCCAATTCATTAATTTTTTCTAGAGTTCGCCTTGCGCAGTGCGGTCTTGCATTGTCATGTTGGAGAATGACGCCTTTTCGGTTGACAATCGCTGGCCACTTTTCAATTAAAGATTGATTGACTCGCTGCAATTGTTCGCTGTAGAGGTCTGCAGTAACAGTTTCTCCAGGTTTCAGTAATTCAAAATGAACAATGCCGCGAATACTCCACCAAACACACAAAAGCGCTTTTTTGGGGTGTAAACCTGGCTTAGCAGTACTCCGAGGGATTTCATTTGGAGAGAGCCACTGCCTTTTGCGTTTTGGGTTATCATACAGGACCCATTTCTCATCTCCTGTGATCAAGCGATCAAAAAACGCTTCTGTGTTGTGTCGTTGAAGCAATAAGTTGCATGTGATTGATCGGTTAGCCTTATTCTGTTCGGACAGATTATGCGGGACCCAAACACCTGCTCTGCTTACTTTTCCAATCTGCTTCAAATGTTCTTGGATGGTGGATGGTCGACCAAGGTTTGTTGAGACTGTTTGACAATTCCTCGATCGTCTGACACGGATTTGCTTCCACTTCCGCCCTTAACACGTCGTTGTCTAACGCTGATGGTCTTCCTGATCGATACGAGTCGGAAAGATCAAAATTACCCGATTTGAACTTGGAAAACCACCTTTGGCACATCATTTACGAATGTCCAGTGCATTTGGATAAACATCGCAAATGTTTTTGGTAGCAACTGTTGCGTTATTTCCCTTGCGAAACTCAAAGAGCATGCAATGCCGGATGTGTACCTCTTCTGGTATTTGGCTGGCCATTTTACCCAAAATTACAAAAAAAAATTGTAATTCAATTGTCTATAAGTAAAGAAATCACTATAACCTCACAATGTCTTTGGTACGCCTCTGAACAAAACAATGAGCTGACAAATGACAATCAAGTATTGGCATGCGCAGAAACGACATTACTTTCAGGTCCCCCTAATATTACTGGTAGTAGTGTCTCTGTTGCCGGAGACTGTCTAGGTAGCACCGCAGCGCCT
Source organism: Troides aeacus (assembly GCA_033220335.2). Taxonomy (NCBI): domain Eukaryota; kingdom Metazoa; phylum Arthropoda; class Insecta; order Lepidoptera; family Papilionidae; genus Troides; species Troides aeacus. The sequence continues at coordinate 4,897,152 of CM067296.1, forward strand.
ATTGCAGCCGACAGACAGTGTTGTGCAGACATTGCTGTGATCCGGTTTGAAGGGCGCTGTAGCTATCACTGGTGGTAGTGTCTCTGTTGCTACAGACCGTCTAGGTACCGCCGCAGCGCCTATTGCAGCCGACAGACAGTGTTGTGCAGACATTGCTGTGATCCGGTTTGAAGGGCGCTGTAGCTATCACTGGTGGTAGTTCCTCTGTTGCTACAGACCGTCATAAAATTACCGCGGTAATTATATTTCACATGTCTCAAAACCTAATTAATTATATTTAATACAGTGTAAATTCTGTGTTCCGGTTCGAACGGCGCCGTAACTAGTGAAATTACCGCGGTAATGATATTGTTGTAACGGCGCCGATCGTGTCCGCGCATAGACATGAGCGTGCCTGTGCGAGCGTGTTTAACGTGTGTACGTGTGTACGTGTTGCGTGCACCGCAGCTCGGCGGCACCGCGTACAGCCCGTTCGGCGCGGCGTACACCGCCGGCGGCGTGCCGCCCGCCTCCTACTGGTACAACACGTACCCGCAGCAGCTCGGCGGGTTCCTGCAGGGCGTGCAGGGCGTGCAGGGCTACTCGTACGCCGGACAGTTCGCCGGCTACCAGCAGCAGTACATGGGGTGAGGATCACGCGTAATCGGCTGATGGTGAAGCGTCCATCACCAATCACCATACTAAATATATATATAGGCGCTTAAGACCTTTGTTACCGCAGCACACACATCGGAATCCATTACGCTCCTACTTACTAATTACTTTCATATGAACTCTACTCAGTCTCATTCATATCTCCGTCCCTTTCACACTTACGCGGTCGCATATCGCCGTCCTCTTCCCGCATCGTCAACTGGCGGTCACACCTAACGAACCGTCCGAAAATGTTTCTATTGTCTGTCTCACTCATCCCCGTCCGATCGTATCTATCTATCTCTTTCTAACGTTAAGAACAAACGAACGAAGCGATATGATTCTACTGGTGGTAGTGTCTCTGCTGCCGGAGACCGCGTACGTACCAGCGCAGTAATGATAGTAGTACTAGAGAAAGATGAATCTACCATATAATGCATTAGAAAGAGAGAGAGAGAGATAGAGATATATTTCTCTCTCGCTCTTTCTAATTGATTATTAGATTACTACAAGTACAATAGTACTGGCTATAGTGATTTAAACATTTACCAATAGAGAAAGACGATTCGACCATGTAATCTATTAGAGAGAGATAGAGATATCTCTCTCTCTCTCTCTCTAGTTCATTTTTTGTTAGATTACTACAAGTACAATAGTACTGGCTATAGTGATTTAAACATTTACCAATAGAGAAAGACGATTCTACCATGTAATCTATTAGAAAGAGATAGAGGTATCTCTCTCTCTCTCTCTCTCTCTCTCTCTAGTTCATTTTTTGTTAGATTACTACAAGTACAATAGTACTGGCTATAGTGATTTAAACATTTACCAATAGAGAAAGACGATTCTACCATGTAATCTATTAGAAAGAGATAGAGGTATCTCTCTCTCTCTCTCTCTCTCTCTCTCTAGTTCATTTTTTGTTAGATTACTACAAGTACAATAGTACTGGCTATAGTGATTTAAACATTTACCAATACAGAAAGACGATTCGACCATGTAATCTATTAGAAAGAGAGAGAAAGAGATAGAGATATAATTCTTTCTCTCTCTCTCTCCCTTTCTAGTTCATTCTTTGTTAGAGTACTACAAGTACAATAGTAATATAGTGAATTAAGCATTTACAAATAGAGAAAGATGAATCGAGCATATAATGTATTAGAAAGAGTGAAAGAGATAGAGATATATTTCCCTCTCTCTCTCTCTCTCTAATATCCGCTTGGTGGCGGAAGTGAGCTGATAGTTACTAAGACGGTCCTCCAACAATAATAACCGCCGACTGTACAGGATGGGCGGGGTGCAGCTGCCGTGGGCGCTGGGCGGCGGCGTGGGCGGCGTGGGATCCGTCGGCGGCGTGGCCGCGATGTCCCAGCCCCCCCAGGTCCTCCACTACCCGGTGCAGCACTTCCAAGTGCAACCAGTAAGTCGCTTACCACAGCCACACACACACACACAGCCAGCCAATACACTATCACTCGAAAACGAGTGAAAGTGTCGACACAGGTATATGAGCAATCGACGCGAAACAATCTGTAGACGGTAACACGCAGATTAGAGTTTTTAATTTCATAAATATTTAATCAACTGGTATTATCGACGCTGTTGCCATGGTAACGGTTTGTATAGAACCTCATTTGCTGTCTAATTCTATATTGACGTTCACCTGATAGTGAGTGAAACTTGTATATACACTGCGACACATTGTGTTCAAGGCTCTAAGACGCAAGCTGTTAAGTCTCGTTACCACACAAATTTTACTACCTACAGCGCCCTTCAAACCGGAACACGGTAATGTTTGCACATTGCTGATTGGCGCTGAGTAGACGGTAGTTTGTAACAATATCATTATTGCGACGTCCACTGCTGGACAAAGGCGTCCCACAAAAATGTCCACCTACTGTTAGTATGGCTTGCAGTATCGGGCACTAGGGGTCGAAAGTAGGGCTCCAAATAGGAGGGATTTGGGCCATTTCCCACCATACTGGCCCAGCCAGGCCAGAGCCAGAGACTCGCCTGTCTTGGTTTGGGTCCCGCGAGTTGTTGTAAGGGACCCGTTACACCCCTTTTAACAAAATGCAATATTATATATAATTCGGGTGTAACATTATAATTAATGTTTGTGTAATGTTACACACGAATTATATATAATATTGTATATTGGTCTTGGTCTTGGCTGTTCTGTCTTCGTATTGGTCTTGGTCTTGGCTATTCTATCTTGGTCTTGGTCTTGTTTGTTCAGTCTTGAAGACCAATACCGTGACTGTAGAGAATGTTATACTTAATTGAAATTAATTATTTTGTAACAATACATAGTAATAGTGAGGAGTGATAGAAGGCGGGATTGGTGGTCCGGCTTCGAGGACCTACTAGCAGTAAGAAGCTGGTGATTGTACTGTTGAAGGTAATGGACGTGTCATTTCCAGATCGGCGAGGACGAGTGGCTGGCCCCGAGCCTCCTGGTGTGAGGTCAGCGCGCCCCCCTGCCGGAACCCTGCTGCTGTCTACAGAAGGAGTGGATCTGAACTTTTCTGAAAGCAACTGATACTTCTTCTTCATCACACTCTTCTCCCCTCTTCTTCTTCGTTACAATTGTTTCACTCCGCTCCCTTCTTCGTAATATCTGTACTGGCTTTTGCCTTTATCTCCTTCTGTAATTCAGCAGACGGAATTAATTTTTTTTTTTAATTATTTACATTGACGGTGGATAGTTTTTTTCGGTATTACCCCCTGTGATGATCAAAAGTGAATTTTGTTTTTTTTTTTTTTAATTTTAAATTGACAGTGGAGACATTTTTTTTTTTACTTACCTTGTGTAGATCAAAAGTGATTTTTTTTTTTTTTGATCAATCGCGTTTTGTTTGTAGTGTATTCGGTCTCGTTATGTATGTATTGTGGGAACCTGAGGCAGCGGGGCCACGGCGCGGACGCGCGCGGGCTAAAAGTCTAGTCTTAGTGTAATAGGCTTCTAAAGATCTAGATATCGGACGGAGGCTGAATGTGAGTCATTATTATGGAATGATTTATTTCTAACGCTGCTTATGAAAGCATGATGAGTGCGAATATATAATATTAAATATAATTAACTTAAGAACATATATAGTTATTAGGTCTAAGCTATGTCTAAGTTAGGTCTAAGCGATGGTAAAGTTAGGGAGGTTCGCGCGGAGGAGGTCTTTATGGAACGTTCGGAGGCAGACGATGCGGGCGACCATCGGAAAGCACAAGTATATACTAAGATTAGTGGGAAAATTAAAAATTGTAGATTTTTGGAGACATGTTTAGTAGAAACCCTAGACGAGACGCTAACGCGGGTTTACATCTATGAGTGAGATGAACTTTTTTTTTTTTTTTTAAGACGATTTTATATCCGACGGGATCGCTGCGTAAGTTAGATTGTAAACTTAAAAACTTACGCGATGCGAAAAAAGAATATGGACTTTCCAGACGTTTCTACTTCATACGGGTTTCATTTTAATTTTTCTTTCACACACACCCCCGTCACCCTCACACCCCCCAGCGTATAGACAATGCCAAATATCAGAGCTGTAAGTTAAAACGATACAAAATCATGGATCACTTATTTAACTACTGTTATAAAAAAAAAAAAAATGGTTGTGTCTAATATGTAAAGGAGCCGTTAAGGTGAAAACAAATGAACTTCTTCGATTTAAATATAAATAAAAAATGGATAATTAACAAAAAAAAAAAAAAAATATTACCGACAACGTAGGAAAATATTAGATTTATTTATTCGATAAGTGAAAAGAAAAAATATTTATTGCGTAGCGTTTAAGGAGCATTTAATCTTTTACTGTAGCTAGACGAAATGCGAATGGGTATGGCGCGTTATTAACTACTCGGTTTTGTTACGAACTAATTAATTTCAATTGTGTGTGTAACATTGTATATTTGTTACACACGAATTATTTATAGCAATTGTATTACCTCACGCGCGTCTAAACATTGTGTATTGCTACACAACTTACGTGTAATATTGTACATTGTTACGATCAACACGAAACTTATTTAGCATTGTACACTGTTACACACAGTGCGCGTGCAACGTTGTACAATGTTATGTTGTACTGTATATTGTTACAAACTTGCACGTAACATTGTACATTGTTATACGCCACTTACAGGAGGCGTGCGTAACATTATATACAATGACACAATTGCATGTAACACCGTATATTGTTACAGATGCCTTACGTGGTTGCGTTGTATATTGTTACACACGACTTACGTGCACGAGCGCTGCATTACTTCCGGGCGCGGCTGCGGGGAGCATTGCCTATACATTTTACTATACAGGTGACGGAGTTGCCTGTAACATCTTTGTAACATCTTTTTTGAAACTTTTTAAAGCGGCGCCGCGGCGCACGGCGGCCGTCTCTTTCGCTCTATATGATATTTTGTAAACGATGTATTTTATATATATGTGGTGTTATATTTGAAAAGTGATTGAAAGTTTTTTTTTTTTTTTTTTTTTTTTCATTTACTCTGACCGTAGAGATCGTTTCCGTTTGTTCGTTAGCGTTTCCGTTATTTGCATTTAGATGGAAACACTTGTGAGACATATCGTTAGAGATTATTATTAAGACATATATATATATATGTATATGTATATATATGTAATACAACAATATAATTGATTTTTGTTCTTCTATTAACGTATTGCCGAGTCAATTTCTCTTCATCCAGTCAATCTTGGAACACCATCTTGTATTTATGGCCGGATGCTCGTTGGGGTATCGCGTCGACGTTTCCCGGATGCGGAAGTTAGATATACTTAACAGCTCGATCTAGTGGCGACAGATTTATTAGATAGACAAATTTAGTTATAGTCAACGGATATGATGATGCTAGATATTTAGATTACTACGATTACATTAAAGCCTATAAATGCTTGGGAAAAAAAAAATATAGACGCAGTAAGTTATGTATCCCGTTAGTAGTGAACTGTGGGCGTGGTTGACGCTCTCGACTGGTGGTCGATAGACGAGCGGGTCGTTCACTTGATTTAAAGTGTTACGCCTACAGCGACGTGACGTTAGTAAGGATGTGCACACTGCACCACATTGCGCGCGTCGCTGCAGCAGTAATTCCAATGGTGACATTCGAAACGCACAGTAATGTTCGCACAGTACCGTCTGCCGCGGAGCTATACGGTCAGCAACAAAAGCGCTACCACCATTTTTGTTTAAGACAGTCAAGCTTGATCTGTTGATTCGGATCGCGGGGATCCCAGTCGGGAGCGTAGCTACGAGAAATACGTAAACCGTCTACTTCTGAGGGACTCCTCACCTCCCGTTCCGACGGTTCGCCTCCTTTCTACCCTATTCTCTTCCCCCCTACCCCAACCCCCAATATAAATGTAGCTGCTACATCTAGATTAAGCGAACAGCTTCGCCTGTCTAACTAGTTTTAATGGCGGCTAAGTGGTTTTTAAATATTTAATCAGACCATCATAAAATGGTCGCGTAAACATGTTAGCTAGGTAAATTGCGAGATATATTTAAATTATTATTATTATTATTATTATATACAAACAAAAAAATAATTATTGATCGATATAAAGTTAGGTATAGTTTTTAGATAGGTAGCCTATTGAATTTTTGCGTTTTTGTGTTCGTCCGATTATAGTTTTTTACTTTTTGGTGTCATAATAATATAATTTTAGGTCCCCAAATGTAATGATAACACCAATAATTATTATATACTCAATGTAAATGTAATGTGTAGTGTTCGACGGTGGCGGACGGTCCCCTGACCCCACTCTACCCCCTACCTCTCCCTACTCCCTATCTCTAAACGCCTTTTATATGCAACTCTTGGGTATTACTTTATGATAGACAACGTCGTAGAGTTTTTAAAATGGTATATTCGAAAATCCTAACCTAACCTAACCTAACCGCATCGCCATATTGAAAAGGGCGGGATGCGATAAAAAAATTCAACTACCCTTATATTAGTCAGTAACGGTGTTGTAGTGAGGAGTAGATTAACCTTCGACATACATATATATATGTATGTATTACAATTGTTTGATGTTTGAATAAAGGTCACTAAAGGTCAATTAAAAAAGATTAGGTATCTATACGGCGTGCATTTTGTAAATAAAGCTCTCAAGCATGTAGTGTATATATTTTACGATAGGCTACCGTCAGTGTTGCTATATATAACCCTCGATAGGTGGGAACTGGTGAAGCACCATCCGCGGCTTAACTGTCTATTGATGAACATCAAATCGGCTGATGGTGAGGTCGGTTAGGATATTTACATTGCAGATCACGGTCGCTTGGGTGTAGTGGCACCTTACCGGCTGACAGTTGTGTGCGGTAAGATATCGTCCGGCTGTAGTGTTTGTATACTTTGAATGTACCATTTTGAAGACATCGCGTGCCAAACAGTTCCGTTGTATTGACCGTTGGTAGTGTCGTCTCGCTAGATGTACCGTCTCTCTGATGTTAAAATATATACATAACACCAATTGTTCAGACTTAGCGAATAATCCTCTAAGAGTGATTCTAAATTGTATTTTCATGGCCTTGAATATTTACATTGGAAAGGTTTTGGAATATAAAAAAAAAAAAAAAAAAAACCATCAACACCGCATATCAAGTGACGGTCCGCAGTAGTTTTGGTAAAGGTTTAAAACCTGCTAGTGTTAGTGTGCGGATGTTGTTATGATGAGCCGGATTGAAAACGTTAAACCCGATATAGAACAAACAGTATACGTGAAAAGTAAGTCAGCTGATTGAAGTTTACACACAACAGCAACTCAACTGATCGCGACACACCGGACGGATGTGCACACTGCATCAATGCGCTCATCGCGGTCTTTTGAGCCGGATAATAATAATGTTTGTTACTGTTCGGCGGCTGGTATAGGTGCAGCGGCATTTATGCGTAGATCTCTACATAAGTATGGTATTGATGGTGAAGCTCGTGGTGAACGTATCCAACTGGGACTGGGACGTACAGGATGCGCTGAAACAATATTCAGGGCCATGAAATGTTAGACTGTAGTTTCGTGTCGTAACTATTGTTGTGGTATTTATGTTCTATGTGTTAATAAACTAGTCGACTATTTGTGTTTTTAGGAAGACGCTAGACTTTCGGTGTGTTGTAGTAGTGTAAAGTGTTTACCCGTGAACGCGTGCTTAAAGGAGGACATTGTTTTTGTACACAAATTTAAAAAAAAAAAAAAAACGAAATATTTTTTGAGACATATAAATATGGTGGATATAAAACATTGGTGTCTTGTAGCTGTTATCATTTCGTCATTTTTTATTTGTGTCGACGGTGATGGTGATGGTGATGATGATGAACCTCGCCAGGCTCATGTGATGTTAGGTCCTCGCGTCTCCGTGTACGGACTCTAGATATTTTTTTTTTTTTAATTAATAGTCGATGTCTTTATATATACTGTAACGATGTCCAAAATATAAATCGGTGTACTCTATTCGCGCCTACTCTATTATATTTTGTTACAAACATTTATAATGTTACACGTTAATTATTTTTTGTTACGTTACAATTATGACTCGAATAGTTTAATTATTTTGTTGTTTACGGTTTTAAGGTTGTTTTTGTTTGTTTTTTTTTTTTTTAAACCTTAAAAAGGTTTTATGGTTACGCTTAGATATAATTGTTTTGTTACTATTTATAAGCACTTGTCCCACCGCCGGCGAGAAGACGACATATTGTATATGGTAGCTGGTCGAAGACGACATATTGTATATGAATGTGGTAGCTGGTCACACTTCCGGCGAGACTCCCTCTACTGCTTCCGTCGCAACAATAAATGTTGCTCGCATTGTGATCGGAAGACTCCCCGAACGAGTGCTCATACTACAACCATCCGTCTCCGCCGCCCCGTGCTAGTTGTTTGTGATCGTCTATCATCTATGGTCACTTATAGTCCAGCGACAAAACTATCGGAGCTACTAGCTCGTCACTCATCGCTCATCACTCGTCACTCATCGCTCGTCACTCATCGCTCATCACTCGTCACTCACCAACTCGTTCACATTGGCCAACTCAGCCAGTTCCTCGTTCGCCGTCGGCGCTGCGACAAGTGCCTTAAGCACGACCACTGGTTACCTTTCGATGAACTTGATCTCAGTAAAACAACTTGAAACTTAAGTTAAACTTAACAGTTCAATTATAAATATTACTTTAGTTTTTTTTTTTTTTTTATATCCGCGCGAAATAGAAGGCGAAGGTCGGAAATGAATGGATTGTTTGAAAGAGGATATTTGCGTGTTGGGTTTACGCGCTGACTGTTATAAGATGGGAAGAGAAGGCGTGTGATGAGCTCGCTCGAAGTGTGAGCGAGACGGCTATACGTTCGGTTGGTCTGTTAGTGATGTGGGAGCGAGATGGTTATACAGTCGATTGTAGTACTAGTGATGTGGGAGCGAGATGGCTATACAATCTATTGTTGTGCTAGTGATGTGGGAGCGGGACGGCTATACGTTCGGTTGGTCTGTTAGTGATGTGGGAGCGAGATGGTTATACAGTCGATTGTAGTACTAGTGATGTGGGAGCGAGATGGCTATTCAGTCGATTGTGGTACTAGTGATGTGGGAGCGAGATGGTTATACAGTCGATTGTAGTACTAGTGATGTGGGAGCGAGATGGTTATACAGTCGATTGTAGTACTAGTGATGTGGGAGCGAGATGGTTATACAGTCGATTGTAGTACTAGTGATGTGGGAGCGAGATGGTTATACAGTCGATTGTTGCGCCAGTGATGTGGGAGCGGTACGGAGATACGTTCGGTAGTCGCGCTAGTGATGTGCGCCGGCGCCGATTTATATTTCGGAGGTCGCGATGAGCAGCAATAATTACTCAATAGTTGTGTGGGTAGTGGATATGTTTTGTTATTGTTTTCACGTACCGCTAGTTTGATGTTCTCGTATTGTTTGTGGTTAAGTAGAGGTACGTATCGCTGCCGGTGTTACCAGTAATTAGTAACCGGGTGACGTTTCGATGGAATGATTCTTCTTTGGAAACACCCCGCCGGTCTGTATATTCATCGATACATTTCGCGAGTGTCCGCTGTCGGTTCATGGAGCTCGGACGTTGACGCTGTCCGCGACAGTCCGAGCCTCCATCTCTCTCTCTCTCTCTCTCTCTATCTCTTTCCATCCTCTTCCCCCATTCCTTTTTTCTACCGTCCATAAATGTTGTCTACATAGTCTTAGGTAAGACGTTATATCATTTCGATACCGATCACCGACTAGATGACCATCGCGTTTTTTTTTTTTTTTTTTTTTTTCCAAAACTAAACGTGTGATGCTACGAACTTAATCGACCACAAAGTGTTAGTGATTTTTGATGACTAAAAAAAAAAAAAATTATATCCCCCCCCCCAACCTCCACTTAATTTTTATTGTACTATCGAGAGTAACTACCCCTTAATATATTTATATATCATGAGCATGTGATATATTTAAGATTTCATACTTTTACAATGGCCGCGGTCGACGCAGCCTCTTATCCGTTTATTTTTTTTTTAAATTGTACCCGTTACAAAATGGCGGCCGGAAGTTGATGTTAATTTGACAGCCCCCTTTCCGTTGTATTAATTTGTAGTGTATCGGAGTAAATTTAGCGGGAAGTTAGTTGTTAAATGAGTATAGTTTAAGTGAATCGAGAAAAAACATTAAGATCCACACACACACACACATATATATATATGTATAGACACACATGGATGTATATATATATATATATATTTAGCTTGTATGTTATGTTTGTTCTGTTGTCTGTTTGTCGTTCGGAGTTTTGATTTTTGGCGGGAAATCGTATTTCTGAACGTTCCCTATACATCGGCGTCCCGACGATTACACATAATACCGCTAGTTAGGATGATATACACTGCACCATATTATACCCGCTGCATAGAGCCAACACGTTACCGCAGTAATTACAATGGCTGTAGCGACATACGATCTGTTAAGCACTACTGTTTAGCAGTATAACCTATTAGTAAGGATATACACACTACATCTTATTGAACACAACGGATCAAGAAATAAAATTTTGTTACCGCGGTAATTTCACAATCTACATCACTTAACCTACCTCTACAAATTTGGATGTACAGACTAAATTATATTGTAATCCTCACACAGATATTATACATCAATTACCGCAGTAATATAGTCCTCTTAATACTAGTTACATAGTGTACACTGCACAAGCATGACATATCAAGTTGCGTAGAGACATATTAAGCCTAATTACCGCAGTAATAACAAAAGTTTCAGCGTCCTTAAAACCGGGACGCAGTAGTGTATGTACACCACTCTTCGGTGATAACACTTACCACACTGCAGCTGATAGCTCCTCGCGTAGAGGCAACATATTAAGCCTAATTACCGCAGTAATAACAAAAGTTTCAGCGTCCTTAAAACCGGGACGCAGTAGTGTATGTACACCACTCTTCGGTGATAACACTTACCACACTGCAGCTGATAGCTCCTCGCGTAGAGGCAACATATTAAGCCTAATTACCGCAGTAATAACAAAAGTTTCAGCGTCATTAAAACCGGAACGCAGTAGTGTATGTACACCACTCTTCGGTGATAACACTTACCACACTGCAGCTGATAGCTCCTCGCGTAGAGGCAACATATTAAGCCTAATTACCGCAGTAATAACAAAAGTTTCAGCGTCCTTAAAACCGGGACGCAGTAGTGTATGTACACCACTCTTCGGTGATAACACTTACCACACTGCAGCTGATAGCTCCTCGCGTAGAGGCAACATATTAAGCCTAATTACCGCAGTAATAACAAAAGTTTCAGCGTCCTTAAAACCGGGACGCAGTAGTGTATGTACACCACTCTTCGGTGATAACACTTACCACACTGCAGCTGATAGCTCCTCGCGTAGAGGCAACATATTAAGCCTAATTACCGCAGTAATAACAAAAGTTTCAGCGTCCTTAAAACCGGGACGCAGTAGTGTATGTACACCACTGTTCAGTGATAACACCTACTACACTGATATTAAGCCTAATTACCGCAGTAACCTCATTACCCACAGCGGACATCAAAGCGTTAATACACACACACACACACAATAAAGCTCTATCGTTCTAAAACGGCGGCGCGCGTTATCCATTCGAATCCGCCATTTGCAATCACAAGGAACAATACGATTTCCCGCCAAAAGAAAAACCAAAAAAAAAAAAAAACCTCAACATTATCTGCGGTGTTAATTTGAGAATGTTTTGAATTGAATAAATTAAAAAAAAAAAAAAAAAAAAATAATAATAATAAAATAAAAAATAAATTAATAAATAGTTACCAATGAAATGAGATATATACATAAGCGTAAGCGATTACACCCAGTCTGTACCTACCTATATAGCGTTTAACATAGTTATAACACATACATATGACATATAGCGAGTAAGGAGGACGCGGCGGAAGGAAATAAATAATGATAATTATATATGGCGTTTCATTTACCCCGGATGTACTAAAAAAAAAAAAAAAAAGTAACAAAAAGACAAATGGATAGTAAAGTAATCAAATATGTTGTTAGAGTTAAATGAACAAAGCGATGTAAGTTGGTAATAAAGAAAGAGAAGGAGAGTGAAGTAATCAAATATGTTGTTAGAGTTAAATGAACAAAGCGATGTAAGTTGGTAATGAAGAAAGAGAAGGAGAGTAAAGTAATGAAATATGTTGTTAGAGTTAAATGAACAAAGCGATGTAAGTTGGTAATAAAGAAAGAGAAGGAGGGTAAAGTAATGAAATATGTTGTTAGAGTTAAATGAACAAAGCGATGTAAGTTGGTAATAAAGAAAGAGAAGGAGAGTAAAGTAATCAAATATGTTGTTAGAGTTAAATGAACAAAGCGATGTAAGTTGGTAATAAAGAAAGAGAAGGAGAGTAAAGTAATGAAATATGTTGTTAGAGTTAAATGAACAAAGCGATGTAAGTTGGTAATAAAGAAAGAGAAGGAGAGTAAAGTAATGAAATATGTTGTTAGAGTTAAATGAACAAAGCGATGTAAGTTGGTAATAAAGAAAGAGAAGGAGAGTAAAGTAATCAAATATGTTGTTAGAGTTAAATGAACAAAGCGATGTAAGTTGGTAATAAAGAAAGAGAAGGAGAGTAAAGTAATCAAATATGTTGTTAGAGTTAAATGAACAAAGCGATGTAAGTTGGTAATAGAGAAAGAGAAGGAGAGTAAAGTAATGAAATATGTTGTTAGAGTTAAATGAACAAAGCGATGTAAGTTGGTAATAGAGAAAGAGAAGGAGAGTAAAGTAATGAAATATGTTGTTAGAGTTAAATGAACAAAGCGATGTAAGTTGGTAATAAAGAAAGAGAAGGAGAGTAAAGTAATAAAATATGTTGTTAGAGTTAAATGAACAAAGCGATGTAAGTGGGAAATGAAGAAAGAAAGAGAAGGAGAGTAAAGTAATAAAATATGTTGTTAGAGTTAAATGAACAAAGCGATGTAAGTGGGAAATGAAGAAAGAAAGAGAAGGAGAGTAAAGTAATAAAATATGTTGTTAGAGTTAAATGAACAAAGCGATGTAAGTTGGTAATAAAGAAAGAGAAGGAGAGTAAAGTAATAAAATATGTTGTTAGAGTTAAATGAACAAAGAGTTGTAAGTTGGAAATTAAGAAAGAAAGAGAAGGAGAGTAAAGTAATGAAATATGTTGTTAGAGTTAAATGAACAAAGCGATGTAAGTTGGTAATAAAGAAAGAGAAGGAGAGTAAAGTAATGAAATATGTTGTTAGAGTTAAATGAACAAAGCGATGTAAGTTGGTAATAAAGAAAGAGAAGGAGAGTAAAGTAATGAAATATGTTGTTAGAGTTAAATGAACAAAGCGATGTAAGTTGGTAATAAAGAAAGAGAAGGAGAGTAAAGTAATCAAATATGTTGTTAGAGTTAAATGAACAAAGCGATGTAAGTTGGTAATAAAGAAAGAGAAGGAGAGTAAAGTAATCAAATATGTTGTTAGAGTTAAATGAACAAAGCGATGTAAGTTGGTAATAGAGAAAGAGAAGGAGAGTAAAGTAATGAAATATGTTGTTAGAGTTAAATGAACAAGCGATGTAAGTTGGTAATAAAGAAAGAGAAGGAGAGTAAAGTAATGAAATATGTTGTTAGAGTTAAATGAACAAAGCGATGTAAGTTGGTAATAAAGAAAGAGAAGGAGAGTAAAGTAATGAAATATGTTGTTAGAGTTAAATGAACAAGCGATGTAAGTTGGTAATAAAGAAAGAGAAGGAGAGTAAAGTAATGAAATATGTTGTTAGAGTTAAATGAACAAAGCGATGAAAGTTGGTAATAAAGAAAGAGAAGGAGAGTAAAGTAATGAAATATGTTGTTAGAGTTAAATGAACAAAGCGATGTAAGTTGGTAATAAAGAAAGAGAAGGAGAGTAAAGTAATGAAATATGTTGTTAGAGTTAAATGAACAAAGCGATGTAAGTTGGTAATAAAGAAAGAGAAGGAGAGTAAAGTAATGAAATATGTTGTTAGAGTTAAATGAACAAAGCGATGTAAGTTGGTAATAAAGAAAGAGAAGGAGAGTAAAGTAATAAAATATGTTGTTAGAGTTAAATGAACAAAGCGATGTAAGTGGGAAATGAAGAAAGAAAGAGAAGGAGAGTAAAGTAATAAAATATGTTGTTAGAGTTAAATGAACAAAGCGATGTAAGTTGGTAATAAAGAAAGAGAAGGAGAGTAAAGTAATAAAATATGTTGTTAGAGTTAAATGAACAAAGAGTTGTAAGTTGGAAATTAAGAAAGAATGAGAAGGAGAGTAAAGTAATGAAATATGTTGTTAGAGTTAAATGAACAAAGCGATGTAAGTTGGTAATAAAGAAAGAGAAGGAGAGTAAAGTAATGAAATATGTTGTTAGAGTTAAATGAACAAAGCGATGTAAGTTGGTAATAAAGAAAGAGAAGGAGAGTAAAGTAATGAAATATGTTGTTAGAGTTAAATGAACAAAGCGATGTAAGTTGGTAATAAAGAAAGAGAAGGAGAGTAAAGTAATGAAATATGTTGTTAGAGTTAAATGAACAAAGCGATGTAAGTTGGTAATAAAGAAAGAGAAGGAGAGTAAAGTAATGAAATATGTTGTTAGAGTTAAATGAACAAAGCGATGTAAGTTGGTAATAAAGAAAGAGAAGGAGAGTAAAGTAATGAAATATGTTGTTAGAGTTAAATGAACAAAGCGATGTAAGTTGGTAATAAAGAAAGAGAAGGAGAGTAAAGTAATCAAATATGTTGTTAGAGTTAAATGAACAAAGCGATGTAAGTTGGTAATAAAGAAAGAGAAGGAGAGTAAAGTAATCAAATATGTTGTTAGAGTTAAATGAACAAAGCGATGTAAGTTGGTAATAAAGAAAGAGAAGGAGAGTAAAGTAATCAAATATGTTGTTAGAGTTAAATGAACAAAGAGATGTAAGTTGGAAATGAAGAAAGAAAGAGAAGGAGAGTAAAGTAATAAAATATGTTGTTAGAGTTAAATGAACAAAGAGATGTAAGTTGGAAATGAAGAAAGAAAGAGAAGGAAAGTAATAAAATATGTTGTTAGAGTTAAATGATTAAGCGATGAAGTTGGTGATAAAGAAAGAAAGAGAAGGAGGAGACAAGGGATGTTTCTGTTTCAGATAAAGGGATGATTGCTTCAGCAATGACGAGGCGAAGGTCGTCACTCGGCGAGAGGTGTGGAAGAAGGAAACGGAAAGGAGAATGATAGGAGAGTAAAAGTATGAAAGATATGTTTTGGGATAAAAGAAAAGAAAAGAATAAAGGAGAGGTTGAAGAGTAAAAGTTGTATAGTATTAAGATTCGGATGTTGAGTGGAACCTGCAGATAAAGGCCCTGACCCAACATAAGCAGAGGGCAACACAAAAAAATACGTGAGTGAAAGAGACAGAGAACATTCTCATACATTATTCTTATACCTCTCCTACTTTATATAACGAAGCGACGTTCACCTGATGTGATACGTTGTATAAAGCGTTCGTCGCCTTGAGAGATGAGATGTTGAGTGTCGTTACCGCAGTAATCACATTAGTTACAGCGCTCTTCGAACCGGAATACTAATATCTGCACAGCACTGTGTTGGCTGTAATAGGCGCTGAAGCGGTAGACGGTATATAGAGACACTACCACCAATAATAGCTATAGGTCCTTCAAACCGGATCACAGTAATGATTACACAGTACTGTCTGTCGGCTGCTACAGGCGCTGCGTCAGTACCTAGACAGTCTCCGGCAACAGAGACATTACCACCAGTGATAGCTATTGGTCCTTCAAACCGGATCACAGTAATGATTACACAGTACTGTCTGTCGGCTGCTACAGGCGCTGCGTCAGTACCTAGACAGTCTCCGGCAACAGAGACATTACCAC
Organism: Troides aeacus; assembly: GCA_033220335.2. Classification (NCBI taxonomy): domain Eukaryota; kingdom Metazoa; phylum Arthropoda; class Insecta; order Lepidoptera; family Papilionidae; genus Troides; species Troides aeacus. The sequence continues at coordinate 4,913,198 of CM067296.1, forward strand.
CAGTGATAGCTATAGGCCCTTCAAACCGGATCACAGTAATGATTACACAGTACTGTCTGTCGGCTGCTACAGGCGCTGCGTCAGTACCTAGACAGTCTCCGGCAACAGAGACATTACCACCAGTGATAGCTATTGGTCCTTCAAACCGGATCACAGTAATGATTACACAGTACTGTCTGTCGGCTGCTACAGGCGCTGCGTCAGTACCTAGACAGTCTCCGGCAACAGAGACATTACCACCAGTGATAGCTATTGGTCCTTCAAACCGGATCACAGTAATGATTACACAGTACTGTCTGTCGGCTGCTACAGGCGCTGCGTCAGTACCTAGACAGTCTCCGGCAACAGAGACATTACCACCAGTGATAGCTATTGGTCCTTCAAACCGGATCACAGTAATGATTACACAGTACTGTCTGTCGGCTGCTACAGGCGCTGCGTCAGTACCTAGACAGTCTCCGGCAACAGAGACATTACCACCAGTGATAGCTATAGGCCCTTCAAACCGGATCACAGTAATGATTACACAGTACTGTCTGTCGGCTGCTACAGGCGCTGCGTCAGTACCTAGACAGTCTCCGGCAACAGAGACATTACCACCAGTGATAGCTATAGGCCCTTCAAACCGGATCAGAGTAACGTTCACACAGTACTGTCTGTCGGCTGCTACAGGCGCTGCGTCAGTACCTAGACGGTCTCCGGCAACAGAGACATTACCACCAGTGATAGCTATAGGCCCTTCAAACCGGATCACAGTAAAGTTTACACAGTACTGTCTGTCGGCTGCTACAGGCGCTGCGTCAGTACCTAGACGGTCTCCGGCAACAGAGACATTACCACCAGTGATAGCTAATGGTCCTTCAAACCGGATCACAGTAAAGTTTACACAGTACTGTCTGTCGGCTGCTACAGGCGCTGCGTCAGTACCTAGACGGTCTCCGGCAACAGAGACATTACCACCAGTGATAGCTAATGGTCCTTCAAACCGGATCACAGCAATGTTCGCCGGCTACAACAGGCGATGCGGTAGTATCTACCTAGACGGTCTCCGGCAACGGACACCTACCGTCAATACCGGTGAAATCTGGATTATGCAAATAGGAGTGGGCGAGACGATGGTCACGTGACCCAGCGGTGACCACAGCTGGAGTATATTTAATAAAGAGATGTACGACCAATCTCCACCTGGCTGCTGCCCACTCAAAGCATATACCAGAAGATCAGGCTAAGAGGTGATGCTTGTTCCATTTAAGAGACCTATGTCCAGCAGTGGGTCCAAACGCAACCACTACGTCGAATGTTCTCGAAAGAACAGTTAGTCGCTGTGTACAGCACCGCTCTTCACCAACTTCAAGTTTCTCTTCAACACGATCTCCCTCGATGAACCGACGCCTCGGAGTGCGGAGCAACACGTGCGAACTCTTCGAAAGCTCGCGCAGAAATGAACCGAACCAGCGCGCGACCTCTATTTATAGGTTGGAAGGTAGAAGCTTCCTTTCGCGCATGCGCAATCCGTACCAATTAATTGCGTATAATTTTTTAATATTGCGCTAGTAGAGCTGGGCTATAGCAAAGCAAACATATCTTTTACTATTACTGTTACGCAATAATAACAGATATCAATTTCTGTTATTAAATAACAGGTATTCTTATTTCATAATTTGTTTTTTTGATAATACTGGGTGCGTCTCGTTTTAAGAACAGTATCAGATGTGTGCAAGTGAGATGGATAAATGAACCTAATAACAGATAACACGATCTAATTAAGAATACCCTTGTCAAAGAGGATTTGTTCTGGTGAAACTGCATACTATAATTTTAGGTTTATTTCAAATAAATACTAGGGGCGTCTTCTTTTAGTCTATGCCAATATTATACAAAAGACAAGAGTTGTTTCATTTTTTATTGACTGTTCTGTTATCTCAAGCTGTTACTGTTAGTGACTGGCTGTTATCTTCGAATACTAGTGATTTATATTATGATAAATACGCCTCACCCCTACTAGTTAGTCTTACCATATGCTGTTTATATCGCCTAATTAATCCAATTAATTCGAGTATCAATCAGGTATTACATTTACCGCTTCGCCGTACTCCAACAGTTGCCGGCGTTTGTGCAGCTGTTTTAAAGGATTTTATATTTTTTTTTTTTTTAAATGGCCGCAAATAAAACAACGGACATAAATAAAACTCTATAATAATATAATATAATAATATTAATATTGTGTGTCGTGTCGGCGCGGTGGGCGCGGTCGCGCGGCGGCCTACGGCTTCAGCCGCTTGTAGTTCGCGAGGTGGCTGTTCAGGTGCTGCGCGAGCTGGTCGGCGCGCGCGAACGACGCCTGCCGGGCGACGAGCGATTATTGCAATGGTTAACAGAGATCCGGTTCGAAGGGCCTCCTAGCTAATTACTAAGTTGATGAGTTTTAACATATAGTGTATTTAATGGATTAAGTGTATATAACAAGGTGCCGGTAAGTCTTCCTTTCTCGTTCTCCAATAACAGAGCAGCGATGATGTTCGCATATAACGCCGTGGCGCTGGTTAGGATGTGTACACTACACAACCGGATCACAGCAATGTCCGCATAGTGGTTTGTCGTCTGCAATGGGCGCTGCGGTGGTACCTAGACGGCCTCAGGCAACAGAGACACTACCAGCAGTAAGGTCCTTCAAACCGGATCACAGTAATTCGAACACAGTGCTTTATGTCGGCTATAATAGGCGCTGCGGTGGTACCTACACGGCCTCAGGCAACAGAGATTATCAGCAGTAAGGTCCTTCAAACCGGATCACAGTAATTCTAACACAGTACTATATGTCGGCTGCAATAGGTGCTGCGGTGGTACCTAGACGGTCTCCGGCAACAGAGACACTATTACCAGTAAGGTACTTCAAACCGGATCACAATAATGTTCGCACAGTACTGCCTATCGGCTGCATTAAGCGCTGCGGTGGTACTTAGACGGTCTCCGGCAACAGAGATACCAATAGAGTATATATATATACATGTGTGTGTGTGTGTGTGTGTGCGCGCGCGCGCGCGCCGGTCACGCCCCCCCACCTTGCAGACGACGCATCTGTAGAGCTGCTTCGCGTGGTTGTGCATGTGCCGCGTAAGCGAGTGCGCGTGCCCGAAGCGCTTGCCGCACTGCGCGCACGCGTGCGGCAAGCGGGGCGAGGGCTCGCCGTGCGCGCATGCGCGGTGCCGCCGCAGCTGCTCGTAGCGCGGGAACGTCGCGCCGCACGCGCTGCACCGACCTGAGCGGCACAGTACCACAAGCACGTTCATATACAGCGTGTTACATATGTCGAATAAAAAAAAAAAAAATCTGTACGCCACATGATGACCAATGAGTACCATATACGACCGCTGGTACCGTGATGCTAGTTAGGATGACGTACACTGCACCACCAGAATATCAAGTCTCGTTACCGCAGTAATTTTCTACAAGACAGTAACGATCCCATACTGCTGCTTCTCGCTGCGAAGTCTCCGGTTCGAATCCGGATCGACGTGTTCTATTTGCTGATTGTGTTGTGGACGTGCTTTCTTCCTCCCCCCGTGGACACGGGCGATGAGCTCACCTGCCCGCTCATCCGCTGTGTGGTTCCGGTCGTGCGCCGCCAGCTCGGCCTCGTCCTCGAAACACTTCCGGCAGACCTCGCAGCGGACCGTCATAGTGCCGCGGTGCGCCTCCGCTCTGTGGGTAAGGAGGGTAGTTTTCTTGATCATGAATAGAACTATTTATGTGATTTAACAACGCATAAGATCGACAAATGTGTTTCCGTGTCGGACTACGTGTGCAGTCCGACAGGAAAGGGGTAGTGAACTCACTTGTGCTCCCACAGCTTGTCGCGCCGGCTGAAGGTCTCGCTGCAGAAGTCGCACTCGTACCGCTCGGAGGAGCGAGTGCGCGTGCGCGCGCCGCCCGCGCCCTTGCTCTGGTGCACCCGCCGGTGGATCCTGGAAGTGGTAAACGTAGCGGTCACTGGTGGTAGTGTCTCTGTTGCTGGTGACCGTCTAGGTACCGCCGCAGCGCCTGTTGCAGCCGACGTACAGTACTGTGTGAACATTACTCTGATCCGGTTTCAAGGATCTTACTGGTGGTAGTGTCTCTGTTGCTGGTGACCGTCTAGGTACCGCCGCAGCGCCTGTTGCAGCCGACGTACAGTACTGTGTGAACATTACTCTGATCCGGTTTCAAGGATCTTACTGGTGGTAGTGTCTCTGTTGCTGGTGACCGTCTAGGTACCGCCGCAGCGCCTGTTGCAGTCGACGTACAGTACTGTGTGAACATTACTCTGATCCGGTTTGAAGGATCTTACTGGTGGTAGTGTCTCTGTTGCTGGAGACCGTCTAGGTACCGCCGCAGCGCCTGTTGTGGTTTAAGCAAAACTTTATCCATCTCATTCACACCCGTAAGCGTGAGTAAGAGATGGGTAGAGTATTCACGGTGCGCCCGCGGCGTGACGTCACACTGAACACCGCGCTTTAATCTTTTTTTTTTTTTTTCAATGTAGCAACACAAGATGCAGAACCTTCACCTGATTTTAAGTGATAAGCCTACCAATTACAGCGCGGCGCTCTCACTCTCGTCGCCTTGAGATATGTCAAGTCTCGTTACCCTAGTAATGGCATTTGCTACAGCGCCCTTCAAACCGGAGCACAGTAATCTTTTCACAGTACTCCCTCTCGGCTGCAATAGACGCTGCGGCGGTACATCAAGATTATACCGGTGGCCACTAGTAAAAACAGCTGTATAATATATAAAAAAAAAATTGACTATTTAATATAATTAAAATTTTCAACACCCTGTATAGTGATAATGAATTATCGCTAGTACTGTGAGCGTGCTCTAGTTAATAGAACTACGTCAATTTTATTCTACTTATGTCTATAGCGAAGGGTGTATGGGGTTCCGTTGAACATCTTACGGACTAAGTCTACATCACCAGCACGTGGTGCACCCTGATGAATAGCAGACGAGGGTCTGATCCACCAGCTGCACTGGTTCAGGGTGGTGGACTAAGACCCCAATGAACTCTGGGAAGATCTCTGGGAGGACTATGTCCAGCTGTGAACATCTGTCGGCTGAAGACGATGATGATCTACAGCGTTGGATACGTACTGACGCAGCGTATATCATCACTTACTATCAAGTGAAACTCTGTTCTCGCAGCTCATTAGTGGGCGCGGTGGGTTGCCGTAACACTTACTTAAGCGTGACCCTCGTCGAGTACCACTTCCTGCAGATGTGGCATTGGAAGCTCTTGTCGGCCGACTCGTTCTCCGACTCGCTGATGTCGTCGTCGCGCGGCGGCTCGCCGACCGCAGGGGGCGGGGCTACGTTAGGCCCCGCCCCGACGCCGGTGATGCTCTCCAGTTCGTCCTCGCTGTTGGAGGCGGAGCCGGAGAAGGTCCGCGCGCCGCTGTAGCTGGACCACGCGCTAAACGATCTGATAACATATAATAGGTATATAGTTTTTGCTAATGACCTATGTCCAGCAGTGGACGTCCATCGGTTGAAATGACGATGTGTTTTGATACCGCCGTGGAATGACGCGGCTTCGACCCTCACTGACCTTGAGCTTGCGGAAAAAAAAAAAAGTTTTGAGCACACCTAATCTATATTTACCTAGCATAGTGATTGCGTGGGAACCCCGAGTCCCAACAGTGGGAACAATAATAGAGAGACGTAGGTCTCTGTTGTCGGGAGACCGTCTATGCTCCGCACCCACCACAGCTTCAATTCCCGTCATAAAATAGTACCGTGCATTTACTATCTCCCGGTTTAAAGGGCGCTGCAACTAGTGAAATTACTGCGGTAACGAGATTTCACATCGTACGTGTCATGCCGGCGAGCGCAGTGTGGATACTGTGTATATCATCCTAAGTAGCGCCGTGTTGTGAGCAAGCATACATCACTTAGCATCAGGTGAACGTCTCGGTCGTCTCATCGCTTTGTCTAATAATACATATATATATATATATATATATATATATATATATATATAGATATATATATAATCAGTTTAATTGCAAATCAGTGAAGCGATCTGTTGAAGGAGTAAGAAAACTATCTTACTCTTACCCTTTGATTTACCGTATCTAGGAAATATTATATAAACGTATTTTGAATATACGGGAAGATCATCCATAGTGCTTTCAACTGATATACTCAGAGGACGCCATTTTGGAGGTGTTGCAATCCTGTCGCGCAAGAGAGTATTCAAGGAGGTTGTGGTGATCAACGAATAAGAGTAGTATGTAGATTACGGTAGTAGATCCACGGGTACAGTTCACTGTAGCACGTAATGGGGCAGGATCGACCGGTGCGACACTACCCTCTCACAGAAAATCAGCGTGAAATGGCTGGCTTCCTAGTGGCTGCCGTTTCGTCTGGTGAGTGAGAGAGCCGGATGCCCGTTCCTCTTCCTTTCCTTCAGACCGCCCGAATGTTGACGTTTGTTAGATGGACCGGCGCGACGTTGCAGTGTTCTAGGAGCTGTGTTGCATTTGGTCCGTCCCCTTTCATTCCTACTCCTGTTCCTCCGAAACCTATCCTATATTTTACCCCTCCTTTTAAATGTTATGAGATGACAACGGCCTAGTAGCACTTTTGTTGTTTTTTGCGTCTGTGAGCAGCGAATTCACCTACCACCGGGTGACCCGCTAGCTCGTTTGCCTCCGTCATAATATAAAAAAAAAAAAAAAATAGAAAGAGGCTGTAGAGACTGTCTTTTTGCTGGGCGACTTCAACAGCCACCCTGATGAATCATTTTTTGATGAACTACTCGACTTCTGTTCTAAGCAAAGATGGATCTGCGCGGATATTAAAATGTCAGGATCAGATTCTGACACATGTACGTGTGTCAGTGAAGCTGATGGTTGTAGACGATGGCTTGGTCACGGAATCGGCTTGGCAGACGATTACTGACAGGTATACTTCAAGATGTGTTCTGGTCGCATCATTGGCCTTTAGTTATTGAATGTAACTAACCTTGTAACCATATAATTTGGAGACATAGAGACCAGGGTCAAATGATCTAAGTGTAATAGCGGATTGGAAGCGATAGAACTTCCCCAAGAACTTGAAATATGTAGTAAAGCTCATTGTGAAAACGTCGCCCATATGTATCAGACGATATGTACAGGGGCATTGTAACTATTTTGTCACGGGCCGCCCTCCGCTACCCTTGTTGCAACCCTTGCAACGATCCAGAAAACATAAAGCTCAGATATTAGATTGAAATAAGCATCTTAGAGATCTGGTGTTATGTATGATGATATGTGCTTGACACGCAACGTAAGAATAAACTTAAATGGCGTCAGAAGCGTCAAGATACAATACAACTTGATATTACAGCGTCACATATGGCAAAGGACTTCAAAAAGCTTTGGAAAGCCACAAACAAACTCCGTATTAAGCCTGGTCTTCCCGCGAGCGTTGGGGGTGCGGATTGTCCCAAAAATATTGCTATGTTTGTGGATCATTTGAATGTGCAGCCGCCTCAAGGTTTAGTGCCGAGGGTGCTCGACGATGGGAATCGTTGCGACTCTGACCTTATTCGTTTTACAGCTGAAGAAGTCTCTTCTGTAATAAATAAAATGACTAAAGGTAAGTCAAGGTCATGACGGTATCAGTGTTGAGCACCTTCGTTATCCTGGCCCTCATATATCTCGAGTATTGGCCATGTTCTACTCTCTCTGTATGTGTTATTAGTATCTTCCTGGTGATCTCATGAAAACCGTTGCTATACCGATTGTGAAGAACAAAACAGATGTAGCAGATAAGAGCAATTATCGTCCCATCTCATTGGCTACAATTTTTGATAAGCTATTGAATATCCATCTATTATAGAACGACCGTTCGTAATTCATGACGCACAATTTGGTTCCAGGAATGGGCTATCCACTGAAACGGCCATTCTTTAAAACACACAGTGCAGTATTACACCCAGCGCCGGACACCCGTCTACGCTTGCTTCCTTCCCCTATCCCTAGCTTTTGACCTCGTTTCGGGAATTCTTCTTCTTAAGGTGCCTCTCCGACTAGCGAAGGTTGGCGGTCAGTTCTCCAAATTTAACTCTGTCTCTTGCGAGGCGAAATAGTTGGGCGGCACTCGCAGTTCCCGTCCACTCTCGGATGTTGCGTAACCATGATTTCTTTCTACGACCAACACTCCTTTTACCGGCAACTTTTCCCATCAAGATGAGTTGGAGGAGATCATATCTGTCATGCCTGAGCACGTGGCCGAGATACGATACTTTTCTCATCTTGATGGTCTGGAAAAGTTCCCTTTTTTGGTGGACTCGTCGTAAAACCTCCTCGTTTGTCACTCTCCGAGTCCAGCTTATGGCCAACATGCGCCTATATGCCCACATTTCGAACGCTTCTATACGTTTTCTGAGGTCTTCTTTTATTGTCCAGGCCTCGCATCCGTACAGAAGGATGGGCCAGATATAGCATTTTAGTAGACGGAGGCGCAAAGGTATTTTGATGTTGCGACAGCATAAAATTTTGCGCATTTTTTCGAATGCATTGCGTGCTACTTCGATACGTGTTTTGATTTCTTGGTCGCTTTCCCATGCTTCACTTAGCCACGTACCCAAGTATTTATATTTGCGCACCCTCTCCAACTTTTGACCGTTCACTATTATGCAGTCGTCCTTAACTTCTTTTCTAGATATAACCATGAGCTTCGTTCGTTCTTTCGGGAATTACTGCGCATTTTTCAATATTGGTACTATAACCAGATGAATAATGTGAGATGGGCCGATGAGCTCTCGAAACCCTATGGGCTAAATTGTGGGGTTAGACAGGGTGGCATAACTTCCCCTGTGTATAATGTATATGTTAACGACCTGGTCGTTGAGCTCAGCAGCGAACATTAGTTACGCTGACGATATGGTTCTGTTGAGTCGTTCGGTTCGAGCGCTGAGAGAGCTGCTTAAGTGCTGTAAGCATTACGCGCTGCTGCATGGTTTAATACAATGTTAAGAAGAGCGAGGTTATGGTGTTTAAGGCGGAAGGCAATTTCCTGAATCAGTGCCGGCCATTACACTAAATGGATGTGCACTCAAGCGAGTATTCGTTTTTAAATATCTTGGACGTTACGTTGCTGATGATCTTAAAGATGAAGCAGACGTCGAGAGGGAGCGTAGAGCGTTGACAGTTCGCTGTAACATGATTTTTCGCAGGTTCGCGCGGTGTAGTGATGCAGTTAAGGTTACATTATTCAAAGCCTTCTGCCAAGTCTTTTATGCAGCCTGTGGACCGGGTATACGCAGCGGGCTGTTAATGCTCTACGCATCCAATATAACAATGGCTTTAGAATTTTGATGGGTCTGCCCCGGCACTGCAGCGAATCGGGAATGTTCGCCCAAGCACACACAAATGATTTCTCTGCTATTCTGCGTAAAAAGACTGCCTCGATGCTCTGTAGGGTACGGGATAGTCCCAATCGAATTTTTAAAAAGATTGGTGAGCGGTACGAATCTGCTCTTTTGAACTCTCTCTCTCTCTACTGCACAATTAGTAATTAAAAAAAAAATACTGCTTTGTTACTAACGTAGTCAATAAGCATGATTAATACCTTGTTACTAACACTATGGTCCCAGAGGCCGAAATAAAATTTATTTATTATTATATATATATACATATATATATATATATATATATTTGTCTTCTCGTCTTCCGCCTACCACCAGGTGAACAGTACCTGTCGTCCTCTACGGCGTTGGTTTTGGATTTGGTGTCGGCGCGATCGCGCGCCTCGTCCCCGCTGTCCGAGTCGCTGTCGGAGCTGTCCGACGAGCTAGAGCTGCCGGAGCTCGAGGAGGAACTGCTGCCCGAGGTCGAACTTCCTGTACAAAAAAAAAAATTATGACGTACCTCACGAGTGGAAGCTTCAAGCGAAGTAGCAAGTGTTCATCAGAGCCTTACACATAACTATGATATATATGTTATAGAACATCCCCGATCAGCGCGTCGGACATTTCCGATCAGCGAGTCGTACATGCTCACTCGGCGCTTCGATAATGCTCGCTCATCGCGACGAACATGATCGCTCGGCGCGTCGTATATGCTCACTCGGGGCTTCGATAATGCTCGCTTATCGCGACGATCATGTTCGCTCGGCGCGTCGTACATGCTCACTCGGCGCTTCTATAATGCTCGCTCATCGCAATGAACATCATCGCTCGGCGCGTCGTAAATGCTCACTCGGCGTTACGATAATGTTCGTTTAGCAAATCGAATATGCTCGCTCAGCGCGTCGTACATGCTCGCTCAGCGCGTCGTACATGCTCACTCGTCGCTTCGATAATGCTCGCTCATCGCGACGAACATGATCGCTCGGCGCGTCGTATATGCTCACTCGGGGCTTCGATAATGCTCGCTTATCGCGACGATCATGTTCGCTCGGCGCATCGTACATGCTCACTCGGCGCTTCTATAATGCTCGCTCATCGCAATGAACATCATCGCTCGGCGCGTCGTAAATGCTCACTCGGCGTTACGATAATGTTCGTTTAGCAAATCGAATATGCTCGCTCAGCGCGTCGTACATGCTCGCTCAGCGCGTCGTACATGCTCACTCGTTGCTTCGATAATGCTCGCTTATCGTAACGATCATGTTCGCTCGGCGCGTCGTACATGCTCACTCTGCGCTTCGATAATGCTCGCACATCGCGACGAACAGGATCGCTCGGCGCGTCGTATATGCTCACTCGGGGCTTCGATAATGCTCGCTCAACGCGACGAACATGATCGCTCGGCGCGTCGTAAATGCTCACTCGGCGTTACGATAATGTTCGTTTAGCAAATCGAATATGCTCGCTCAGCGCGTCGTACATGCTCACTCGTCGCTTCGATAATGCTCGCTCATCGCGACGAACATGATCGCTCGTCGCGTCGTATATGCTCACTCGGCGTTACGATAATGTTCATTTAGCAAATCGAATATGCTCGCTCAGCGCGTCGTACATGCTCGCTCAGCGCGTCGTACATGCTCACTCGTCGCTTCGATAATGCTCGCTTATCGCAACGATCATGTTCGCTCGGCGCGTCGTACATGCTCACTCTGCGCTTCGATAATGCTCGCTTATCGCGACGAACAGGATCGCTCGGCGCGTCGTATATGCTCACTCGGGGCTTCGATAATGCTCGCTCAACGCGACGAACATGATCGCTCGGCGCGTCGTAAATGCTCACTCGGCGTTACGATAATGTTCGTTTAGCAAATCGAATATGCTCGCTCAGCGCGTCGTATATGCTCACTCGGCGCTTCGATAATGCTCGCTCATCGCGACGAACATGCTCACTCGGCGTTACGATAATGTTCGTTTAGCAAATCGAATATGCTCGCTCAGCGCGTTGTACATGCTCGCTCAGCGCGTCGTACATGCTCACTCGGCGTTACGATAATGTTCGTTTAGCAAATCGAATATGCTCGCTCAGCGCGTCGTACATGCTCGCTCAGCGCGTCGTATATGCTCACTCGTCGCTCCCATAATGCTCGCTTATCGCAACGATCATGTTCGCTCGGCGCGTCGTACATGCTCACTCGTCGCTTCGATAATGCTCGCTTATCGCGAGGAACATGATCGCTCGGCGCGTCGTATATGCTCACTCGGCGCTTCTATAATGCTCGCTTATCGCAACGAACATGATCGCTCGGCGCTTCGGTAATGCTCGCTCATCGCGACGAACATGATCGCTCGGCGCTTCGGTAATGCTCGCTCATCGCGACGAACATGATCGCACGGCGCATCGTACATGCTCACGCGACGCTTCAATAATACTCGCTCATCGCGACGAACATGATCGCACGGCGCATCGTACATGCTCACTCCTCGCTTCGATAATGCTCCCTTATCGCGACGAACATGATCGCTCGGCGCGTCGTATATGTTCACTCGGCGCTTCAATAATGTTCGCTCATCGCGACGAACATGATTGCTCGGCGCGTCGTATATGCTCACTCGGCGTTACGATAATGTTAGTTTAGCAAATCGAATATGCTCGCTCAGCGCGTCGTACATGCTCGCTCAGCGCGTCGTACATGCTCACTCGTCGCTCCGATAATGCTCGCTTATCGCAACGATCATGTTCGCTCGGCGCGTCGTACATGCTCACTCGACGCTTCTATAATGCTCGCTCATCGCAACGAACATTATCGCTCGGCGCGTCGTACATGCTCACTCGTCGCTTCGATAATGCTCGCTCATCGCAACGAACATGTTCGCTCGGCGCGTCGTACATGCTCACTCGACGCTTCTATAATGCTCGCTTATCGCAACGAACATGATCGCTCGGCGCTTCGGTAATGCTCGCTCATCGCGACGAACATGATCGCACGGCGCATCGTACATGCTCACGCGACGCTTCGATAATACTTGATCATCGCGACGAACATGATCGCTCGGCGCGTCGTACATGCTCACTCGTCGCTTCGATAATGCTCCCTTATCGCGACGAACATGATCGCTCGGCGCGTCATAAATGCTCACTCGGCGTTACGATAATGTTGGTTTAGCAAGTCGAACATGCTCGCTCAGCGCGTCGTACATGCCCGATCAGTGTGTCGATCATGCTCGATCAGCGAGTCGTACATGCTCACTCGTCGCTTCGATAATGCTCGCTTATCGCAACGAACATGATCGCTCGGCGGTTCGGTAATGCTCGCTCATCGCGACGAACATGATCGCTCGGCGCGTTTACATGCTCACTCGTCGCTTCGATAATGCTCGCTTATCGCGAGGAACATGTTCGCTCGGCGCGTCGTATTCGCTCACTCGGCGTCTCTATAATGCTCGCTCATCGCAAAGAACATGATCGCTCGGCGCGTCGTAATTGCTCACTCGGCGCTTCTATAATGCTCGCTCATCGCAAAGAACATTATCGCTCGGCGCCTCGTATATGCTCACTCGGCGCTTCTATAATGCTCGCTTATCGCAACGAACATGATCGCTCGGCGCTTCGGTAATGCTCGCTCATCGCGACGAACATGATCGCTCGGCGCGTCGTACATGTTCGCTCGGCGCGTCGATAATGCTCGCTCATCGCGACGAACATGATCGCTCGGCATGTCGTAAATGCTCACTTGGCGTTACGATAATGTTCGTTTAGCAAGTCGAATATGCCCGCTCAGCGCGTCGTACATGCTCACTCGTCGCTTCGATAATGCTCGCTTATCGCAACGATCATGTTCGCTCGGCGCGTCGTACATGCTCACTCAGCGCTTCGATAATGCTCGCTCATCGCGACGAACATGATCGCTCGGCGCGTCGTAAATGCTCACTCGGCGTTACGATAATGTTCGTTTAGCAAATCGAATATGCTCTCTCAGCGCGTCGTACATGCTCGCTCAGCGCGTCGTAAATGCTCACTCGTCGCTCCGATAATGCTCGCTTATTGCAACGATCATGTTCGCTCGGCGCGTCGTACATGCTCACTCGACGCTTCTATAATGCTCGCTCATCGCAACGAACATTATCGCTCGGCGCGTCGTACATGCTCACTCGTCGCTTCGATAATGCTCGCTTATCGCGAGGAACATAATCGCTCGGCGCTTCTATAATGCTCGCTCATCGCAAAGAACATTATCGCTCGGCGCTTCGGTAATGCTCGCTCATCGCGACGAACATGATCGCTCGGCGCGTCGTACATGCTCACTCGGCGCTTCGATAATGCTCGCTTATCGCGACGATCATGTTCGCTCGGCGCGTCGATAATGCTCGCTCATAGCGACGAACATGATCGCTCGGCATGTCGTAAATGCTCACTTGGCGTTACGATAATGTTCGTTTAGCAAGTCGAATATGCCCGCTCAGCGCGTCGTACATGCTCACTCGTCGCTTCGATAATGCTCGCTTATCGCAACGATCATGTTCGCTCGGCGCGTCGTACATGCTCACTCAGCGCTTCGATAATGCTCGCTCATCGCGACTAACATAATCGCTCGGCGCGTCGTACATGCTCAATCGACGCTTCTATAATGCTCGCTCATGGCGATGAACATTATCGCTCGGCGCGTCGTACATGCTCACTCGTCGCTTCGATAATGCTCCCTTATCGCGACGAACATGATCGCTCGGCGCGTCGTACATGCTCACTCGTCGCTTCGATAATGCTCCCTTATCGCGACGAACATGATCGCTCGGCGCTTCGATAATGTTCGTTTTGCAAGTCGAACATGCTCACTCGGCGCTCCGATAATGCTCGTTTAGCGAGTGGAACATGTTCGGTCAGCGCGTCGAACATGCTCGCTCAGCGCGTCGTACATGCTTACTCGGCGTTTCGATAATGTTCGTTTATCGCGACGATCATGTTCGCTCGGCGCGTCGATAATGCTCGCTCATCGCAAAGAACATTATCGCTCGGCGCTTCGGTAATGCTCGCTCATCGCGACGATCATGTTCGCTCGACGCGTCGTATATGCTCACTCGGCGCTTCGATAATGCTCGCTTATCGCGACGATCATGTTCGCTCAGCGCGTCGTACATGCTCACTCGGCGCTTGGATAATGCTCGCTTATCGCGACGAACATGATCGCACGGCGCGTCGTAATTGCTCATTCGGCGTTACGATAATGTTCGTTTAGCAAGTCGAACATGCTCGCTCGGCGCGTCGTACATGCTTACTCGGCGTTTCGATAATGTTCGTTTAGCAAGTCGAACATGCTCGCTCAGCGCGTCGTACATGCTTACTCGGCGCTCCAATAATGCTCGCTTAACGCGACGAACATGATCGCACGGCGCGTCGTAAATGCTCACTCGGCGCTTCGATAATGCTCGCTTATCGCGACGAACATGATCGCACGGCGCGTCGTAAATGCTCACTCGGCGTTACGATAATGTTCGTTTAGTAAGTCGAACATGCTCGCTCGGCGCGTCGTACATGCTTACTCGGGGTTTCGATAATGTTCGTTTAGCAAGTCGAACAAGCTCGCTCAGCGCGTCGTACATGCTTACTCGGCGTTTCGATAATGTTCGTTTAGCAAGTCGAACAAGCTCGCTCAGCGCGTCGCACATGCTTACTCGGCGTTTCGATAATGTTCGTTTAGCAAGTCGAACAAGCTCGCTCAGCGCGTTGTACATGCTTACTCGGCGTTTCGATAATGTTCGTTTAGCAAGTCGAACAAGCTCGCTCAGCGCGTTGTACATGCTTACTCGGCGTTTCGATAATGTTCGTTTAGCAAGTCGAACAAGCTCGCTCGGCGCGTCGTACATGCTTACTCGGCGTTTCGATAATGTTCGTTTAGCAAGTCGAACAAGCTCGCTCAGCGCGTTGTACGTGCTCGCTCGGCGCTCCAATAATGCTCGCTCAGCGCGTCGTACTTGCTTCATCGCCACGGCAATTTTTGCTGCAGCTGTGGTGCCTAGACTGTCTCCGGCAACGGAAATTATTAGGAACACGGAAACTGTGTAAATATCCTAACTACCTTCTAGTTCTACTCTTGACGTATCCACCAGTAAGTTCTTTAGAAGCAGAATATTCAGATCGTACCCATCTGTAGTTTGATTGTAAATAAAAAAAAAATATATTTATAATAACAAGTACTTAGAAGATATACACAACGCCTTCTCACCTGACCCCGAGCTGCTGCTATCCGAATCAGAGTTGGAACTGTCCTCCAACTTCTCAACCCTCGTGTCCAACTCCTTAACCGATGCGCAACCTGGTGACAAGTCATCTTCATCATCATTATCATAGTCCTTAGCATCACCACCACCATCATTTCTACATCGTAAAGAAGTTTGCGTCCATTACATCATAGTTAACCTTACCATCAGGTGAGCGTCATAGTAAAAAAAATTCACTACTCTCGCCAAGAGTGGGTTGGTTCACTGGAACACGTCGGCTTTCCATCACCACATGCTCGGGCTCAGCGAGGATCGAACCCGCGCCTCCATCAGACGTACAACGCTTGCGAGTTGAGCTGTCTCAGCTTCATCAGCCACTTAGCTAAGAATCGGGTGAGGTCGGAGCTGTGGCCTCACCTTCGGAGCTCCTGATGGAGAGGACCTCGTCCTGGACACCCTGCTCGAGCGGCGGCTTTCTGAAGTTCGCGGCGATGAGGTGGGCACCGTACATTTCGTCCTGCGGTAGAACAAATCCCTTCGTACACATACACAACCTCACCAGCTCGTGGTGCAGCTAATCAACAGACGAGGCTCTGGCTCCCAAAGACCCGCTTTGGGGAAAATGGACCAAATCACCCCCATATGAACTTCTCCATACGAACAGCCCCTACTGCCCAGCGGTACTAGAGTCCATGCTGACTGTACATAGAGATTTTTAGGGGAGGCCTGTCTAGCAGTGGACCGTCCATCGGCTGGTGATGATGATGAACAGCTCTATCCTATCTCAATGCGAGTACTAATTGATGCTGTGTAAATATCCTAATTAACGGTACAGTGTATATTTAATTTAATAATTATTTCAATGTCAGCATCCTAGCTCATCGATAATGTAAACATTCCAATTGATACACTATGAACGTCCTAACTAATTGTTGCAGTGTAAACGTTCTAATTCACTGATAATGCGAACTATAATTTTTCTAGTGTAAACATTCTAATTAACGCATTGTGAATATCCTAATGATCGATACCATATTAACATACTAACTGATACAATGTAAACATCCTACTGATGTACTGTAAACATCCTAAGTCCCATCACAGTAACCGCTCCGTCGCTTCAGGTCTGCATGGTAATATGAAAACAAAAAACACAGCTCGAAGGCGGGAAAAACTGTTGTTGGGCTCCGACTGCGGGTAGTGCAGTAAGTGTATGACCGACCTTGTCTATGTTAGCGTACTTCTCGTGTATGTGCCGCAGCGCGCGCAGGTTCTCGTCCAGGCTGAGCGAGTCGGACGCCTGGCTGGGCGACCCTGCAACCGACCGCCCGACCGCCCGACCAGGCGGAGTCATCCATTAATACACAAGATAAAAAAACACAGGCAAGCGGCTGTGGCGTTTGAACGCCACTTCTACTCCTTCCACTCGAGTTCACTTTCTTCTTCTATTGCTCATCCTGCTTCCACTACACTCATACTCCTCCCTCCCACCACATTAATACTCCTCCCTTCCACCACATTAATACTCCTCCTCCCATTACATTCATACTCCTCCTTCCTCTAAACCCATCCTCCTGCATACACTACACTCATACTCCTCCCTCCCACCACATTCATACTCCTCTCTTCCACCACATTCATACTCGTCCTCCCATTACATTCATACTCCTCCTTCCTCTAAACTCATCCTCCTGGTTACACTACACTCTTACTCCTCCCTCCCACCACATTCATACTCCTCCCTTCCACCACATTCATACTCCTCCTCCCATTACATTCATACTCCTCCTTCCTCTAAATACATCCTCCTGCTTACACTACACTCATACTCCTCCCTCCCACCACATTCATACTCCTCCCTTCCACCACATTCATACTCCTCCTCCCATTACATTCATACTCCTCCTTCCTCTAAACACATCCTCCTGCTTACACTACACTCATACTCCTCCCTCCCACCACATTCATACTCCTCCCACTATACTCATACTATTCCTCACACTAAACTCGGATGAGTTTAGTGTGAGAAATAGGGGGGAGGTTTCCTCCCGCCACTCTCATTCTCCTCCTTCCCACCACATTCATACTCCTCCTCCCACTACACTTATACTCCTGCTCCGACTATACTCATCGTTCTGTTCCCACCACACTCACACTCCTCCTCACACTAAACTCACTCTCTTCCTCCCACTACACTCATACTCCTCCTCCCACTAAAATCATCACCCTTCTCCCACTATACGCACTCCCCTACTCCGACTATACTCATCCACCTGCCCCCAACACATATTTCTCACACTAAATTCATCCTCTTGCTCCCACTACACCACTCATACTCCTCCCACTACAATCACTCTTCCTCACACTAAACTCATCCTCCTCCCTCCACTAAAATCATTATTAGTATGTGTATCACTTACAGATGAACCGAAAAAAATAAACACACTTAAAATCAAGTGTCATCACTCACCCAAGTCCGGCTCGTCGTCGCTGTCGAGCGTTATCGGCTCCGCGCTCGTCGGCATAAGGTTACTGCGCACTCTTATCTCTGCAGCATTGGAAATGGAAAAATAAATTAAAAAAAAAAAAAAAAAACTTTTTTTTAATTGAAAACTCAAATATTTAACTGACAGTTAATTTTTTTTTTATGATAATAATATTTCGAGCAGGTATACTGCACCTATGACATATGGCAGTATTGTCTTAGAATCTTAGTCTATTCCTTAGAAAATTAAAAAAAAAAATCTAGTGACAGTTCGTTGGTGCGTCTGAAGAGAAATCACTGGATGTGAAGACACTAACAGCTGACATTGTTATATCGTGAATACATTCTATCTAGTACATACATCATCTTCGTGGTTTTAGTCGCCTCGATATATATTAGTCGACTTTTTGAACCTGGCACTTTGACGCGTATAATTACTAGTAACAGTGCACTCACTCGGCTGCTCTGGGTTCTTCGGCGCGCACGTGTCGATCTTCCTCGGCCTGCCTCGCTTCCCCTTAGCTCTCTCCCCCGACGACGACTGGAACGTGAATAATAATATATTATAGTTTTTTTTTATTCACTGAGGATGTTATACACAGCACTATACTGTGCTCGCATTGAGGTACGAGATACTACTACAGGGCCCTTCAAACCGGATCACAGTAATGTCTGCACAGTACTGTATATCGGCTGCAACAGGCGCTGCGGTGGTACCTAGACGGTCTCCGACAACAGAAACACTACCACCAGTGATAGCTATAAGTCCTTCAAACCGGATTACAGTAATGTCTGTACAGTACTGTGTGTAGGCTGCAATAGACGCTGCGGCGGTACCTAGACGGTATCCGACAACAGAGACACTGCCATCAGTAAGGTCCTTCAAACCAGATCACTGTGATGTCCGCACAGTAATCTGTGTCGGCTGCAATAGGCGCTGCGGTGGTACGTAAACGGCCTCCGACAACAGAGACACTACCACCAGTAAGGTCCTTCAAACCGGATTACAGTAATGTCTGTACAGTACTGTGTAGGCTGCAATAGGCGCTGCGGTGGTACCTAGACGATCTCCAGCAACAGAGACACTACCATCAGTAAGGTCCTTCAAACCGGATTACAGTAATGTCTGTACAGTACTGTGTAGGCTGCAATAGGCGCTGCGGTGGTACCTAGACGATCTCCAGCAACAGAGACACTACCATCAGTAAGGTCCTTCAAACCGGATTACAGTAATGTCTGTACAGTACTGTATGTCGGCTGCAACAGGCGCTGCGGTGGTACCTAGACGATCTCCAGCAACAGAGACATTACCATCAGTAAGGTCCTTCAAACCGGATTACAGTAATGTCTGTACAGTACTGTATGTCGGCTGCAACAGGCGCTGCGGTGGTACCTAGACGATCTCCAGCAACAGAGACACTACCATCAGTAAGGTCCTTCAAACCAGATCACTGTGATGTCCGCACAGTAATCTGTGTCGGCTGCAATAGGCGCTGCGGTGGTACCTAGACGATCTCCAGCAACAGAGACATTACCATCAGTAAGGTCCTTCAAACCGGATTACAGTAATGTCTGTACAGTACTGTATGTCGGCTGCAACAGGCGCTGCGGTGGTACCTAGACGATCTCCAGCAACAGAGACATTACCATCAGTAAGGTCCTTCAAACCGGATTACAGTAATGTCTGTACAGTACTGTATGTCGGCTGCAACAGGCGCTGCGGTGGTACCTAGCCGGTCTGTAGCAACAGAGACACTACCACCAGTAGTAGCTAATGGTCCTTCAAACCGGATTTCTATAGGGTATATAGTGTCTGTATCAGACTTATCCGTCGGCGCTGCATCCGGCGTATACAAAAACCGCGCTGTATTTTTGAAAGATTAAAGCAAAACTATATCCATCTCTTTCACACCCATAAGTTGTGTATCGCGCGAGAGAGAGACGGGTAGAGCTTCGACAGTGCGCCCGCAGCGTAACGCCGCACTGACGTGAACCGATGGCATCGTTGCCGCCCACTGCGTTATAACAGAGTTATTACACGACTCATTACAGTAAGTACACATAAGTAAAAGTGCTATTAAAATTAGTCGGATTATATATCGGCGGTACGTACGGAGTCATTCTTCTTGGCGCTCGGCGTCCTCTTCGTGTATTTACGCTTCACTCGAGGCGTGGTGTCGCCGGTTGACGACGAAGCGGCCGAGTCTAGAACATAATATAAATTAACTAATAACCAAGCCGTATGGCCTATGGCACAGCGGATAGCGGACTGCATTACCACAGTCACCACTTCAATTCCGCAGGACAAACAGTCTTATTAACAGTGACGTTTTTAGCTACGACGACCTATTGAAAATTTGCTGTAACATCATCACTGTAATTCGAGTGTAGCGTGTCATAATCACTCAAAATCAAGTGATTGTATAAAAAACTTCCCATCGAGTCGTATGAAGCTAAACAATAAACGGTCCAACCGTTTCTATATCAACACTACACATACACATGCTAACATACACACACTACTTATTTAAGAGAGGGTAGATTGGGAAAATATTTCAGGAGTTATATACATATATGTATATAGATGGTAGATGACACGTGCCTATAACAATGTATAACTAGTTAGGATGTGTACACTGCAGCAAATTCTGCTCGCTTTGATACAAGATACAAGTTTTATCATCACCATCATCATCATCAGCTGATAAAAGTCCACTCCTGGGCATAGATCCCCACATCGATCGGTCCCGTACACGAAGTCTCATTACCTCACTACACTAGCTACAGCGTCCTTCAATACCACACGGTAATATATATACACTACTGTTCATCGACGCGGTGACATATAAACGGTCACCAGCAACATTGACCTACCAATAGACATGCTAATCGTTACACTATAAATATATTTAAAGGTAAAAATAAAGCAATGAGCAAGCAGCCGTTCTCTTACAAGCAAAAAGAGAGAAAGAGATAGAAATATATGATCTTTATCCGTTGCTGTGTGGCGGTGACTTCGTTGGGTAGTGACCCATCCCCACCTAGAGAAGAATACTGTATATAAAAATGGGAGATAGTGAACAGAAAGAGATGAAGAGAGGTATAAGAGAAGAGTTATATATGTTGCCAGCATCGTTAATATCATTTTGAGATTTTTTTTTTTTTTTATAGTAAGTTTTTATGAGCCTCTTATACTTCTCGGTTAGCGTAACGTTCTCTTGGGACGTCCGAACAGTCCGGCGGTCGGAGCGCGACTGCGTCGATGCCGCCTGCGCGTTTTATTTATACCCTCACAATGCTAATAAAAACATGCTTGAATTTTTATTAATTAGATGATTTTTAAAACATTCTTGCGCTTATATATGTGTGTATGTATATATATATAGGGTGATTGTTTTCTACACAGTAAGCCACGTGCTCAGGGAGCTGTTTACAATTACCCGACGCCAATGTATCCCCAAACACTCTTTTCTGTAGGTGTTCGTAAAATTTATATATATAGAAATAGAGCGATATAAAGAAGAGAGTATATAGAATGAAAGACAGGGAAGTATATATATATAGATAGAGAGAGAGAGAGGGAGAGATTGTAAATAAAGGGTAGTGAAAGTTGGAGTAAAGAGTGTGAAGGTAGATAAAGAAAATGAACAATTTTTCAATTGATCTTTAATTTGTCGTAGGTCTTAAGTGTGGCGATAGAATTGGTATTTTTTTTTTATTTAGACAAAAGACATAGGTCGATACGATCAGCTGATGGTAAGATACGGATGCCCATAATAATGTGGCGACAGTTAGGATGTATACACTGCACCACAGTACTCTTTATAGACATACGATGTTTACCAGTGTTCTAGTGGTGGTAGGTCTCTGTTGCCGGAGAACGTCTGGCGAGCAGTAGTGTTCAAACATCACTGTGTCCGGTTTGAAGGGCGGTCTAGCTGATGACAATACTGACGTATTGAGTCTCGCCATATTATGTCTGAAGACGATGAATACGTGTTGCAGTGTATATCATCCTGATTAGCGGCACATTGTTACGGGCGAGCGTATCACTTACTATGAGGTGAACGTCCCGTTCGTCTCGTCGCTTAAGAAAACATAAATAGCTACTGCGACCTTCAAACCGGATACAATTATGTTTGCACACTACTGCTCACCTAGACGTTATACAGCAACAGAGACCAAAGGGAAATAATAACAAATAAATTAAAATAAATATTTCCATGAATATAATATTGTAAGAAATAAATCAGCCTGTATATACTTCAACGCCTCATAAATGTTAATACAGCGTGTTTCAAAAATTATTATTTATTTTATCGTAATAATTAATAAAAAAATATTCGTATTTAAATATGCTCTATAATTGGACAACTTTATATATATATATAATCATATATATCAATCTTTATACATATATATATAAAGGGTGTTCAATTAGTAAATAATTATTAAGCTAAAGAATATTCCTCGAATTAATAATCATCATTTTGCGGGTACCTGTAAAACTGTCTACATTCCATTCACAATCAACATAACAGACAAGAATTCGAAAAACGCTACAATTAAAAAAAAAAAAGTAACAGACGGCAAAAGAAACACTCGATTTTAAGTGTTCCCGGAGACATCGACACCAAGGTTTGTATTCTCATGTTTTTTTAAACTTCACATGCCAATCGTTCGAAATTGTTATTGACTCTGTTACCGGTAACAAATATTGAATAGAATATTTTCTTGGCGTCTATGTGAGGTACGTCTCAGGGATCACTCGTAAACGAGTGACAAGATCCGCATCCCGTCTGTTACCGTCGATGCAAACGTTCGCCAAACTACGTCATGCACTGAACAGGTGGCGTTTACCTTTCCTCTTAACGAACTTGACCGCCCTCCGCGCTAGGTGCCTCTTGTCGGCCATTTTCTTCCCGTGCCCCAGCCTGGGCCGCGGAGCCCTAACCGGGGCGGCCGGCGGCCCGCCCCTCACCTTCCCCTGTATAGTTTTCACCGCGCGGGATCCGCCCGGTCGGACCTTCGGTTTCCCTATTCACGGAATCTTTTGGTAATGATACAAAAAAAAAAAAAAATACGCCATCGAAAACACGAACAGCCTGTATACGACGTTTCTGTTCTATGCGGCATATACAGGTCGGTTGAGGAACTGTGAAGTATTTAAAAAGCTATTTGAAGTCCGGATTCTTGAGATCGATGATGCTGTAAAAATCGTCTAAGGGAGACAAATTTCACGTGTTTTTTTTTTTTTTAAGATCCAAGAAAGGCAATGGAACGCAGATAATATATACACCTCTCAAAATCCAACATATATATAGAAGACAAGTGTAACCGCAGCTCCAATTTCTATTACTAAAAAATTGCGTTCAGACATTATAGTGTTCCGGTTCGAAGGGCGCTGTAGCTGGTATAATTACTGCGGTAACAATAATTACAGTGTAATGTACATCATCCCAACTAGTATAGCTCAACATTAGATTAGTGTCTCTTAATCTTATGGGACCGATCGATGTGGAGATCTTTGGGGGAGGTCTAAGTCCACTAGTGGACGTGTATCAGCTGATGATGATGATCATGAATCGAATAGGAATTTATATAATTTTTTTTTTTTTAAAAAGTATCCGCAGACGAGCGCGCGTTCGGCGAGCGGACGGCTCGTTCCATTTTGGTAATAGTAATTAGTGTTGCGTTTGAAAATGGAACGCTCCGGACTGTTCTGGAACGTTCCGCGGACGAGCGCGCGTTCGGCGAGCGGACGGCTCGTTCCGTTTTTGGTAATAGTAATTAGTGTTGCGTTTGAAAATGGAACGCTCCGGATTGTTCTGGAACGTTCCGCGGACGAGCGCGCGTTCGGCGAGCGGACGGCTCGCTCCATTTTTGGTAATAGTAATTGGTGTTGCGTTTGAAAATGGAACGCTCCGGACTGTTCTGGAACGTTCCGCGGACGAGCGCGCGTTCGGCGAGCGGACGGCTCGTTGCATTTTTGGTAATAATAATTAGTGTTGGTTTGAAAATGGAACGCTCCGGACTGTTCTGGAACTTTCCGCGGACGAGCGCGCGTTCGGCGAGCGGACGGCTCGTTCCGTTTTTGGTAATAGTAATTAGTGTTGCGTTTGAAAATGGAACGCTCCGGACTGTTCTGGAACGTTCCGCGGACGAGCGCGCGTTCGGCGAGCGGACGGCTCGTTCCGTTTTTGGTAATAGTAATTAGTGTTGCGTTTGAAAATGGAACGCTCCGGACTGTTCTGGAACGTTCCGCGGACGAGCGCGCGTTCGGCGAGCGGACGGCTCGTTCCGTTTTTGGTAATAGTAATTAGTGTTGCGTTTGAAAATGGAACGCTCCGGATTGTTCTGGAACGTTCCGCGGACGAGCGCGCGTTCGGCGAGCGGACGGCTCGCTCCATTTTTGGTAATAGTAATTGGTGTTGCGTTTGAAAATGGAACGCTCCGGACTGTTCTGGAACGTTCCGCGGACGAGCGCGCGTTCGGCGAGCGGACGGCTCGTTGCATTTTTGGTAATAATAATTAGTGTTGGTTTGAAAATGGAACGCTCCGGACTGTTCTGGAACTTTCCGCGGACGAGCGCGCGTTCGGCGAGCGGACGGCTCGTTCCGTTTTTGGTAATAGTAATTAGTGTTGCGTTTGAAAATGGAACGCTCCGGACTGTTCTGGAACGTTCCGCGGACGAGCGCGCGTTCGGCGAGCGGACGGCTCGTTCCGTTTTTGGTAATAGTAATTAGTGTTGCGTTTGAAAATGGAACGCTCCGGACTGTTCTGGAACGTTCCGCGGACGAGCGCGCGTTCGGCGAGCGGACGGCTCGTTCCGTTTTTGGTAATAGTAATTAGTGTTGCGTTTGAAAATGGAACGCTCCGGATTGTTCTGGAACGTTCCGCGGACGAGCGCGCGTTCGGCGAGCGGACGGCTCGCTCCATTTTTGGTAATAGTAATTGGTGTTGCGTTTGAAAATGGAACGCTCCGGACTGTTCTGGAACGTTCCGCGGACGAGCGCGCGTTCGGCGAGCGGACGGCTCGTTCCGTTTTTGGTAATAGTAATTAGTGTTGCGTTTGAAAATGGAACGCTCCGGACTGTTCTGGAACGTTCCGCGGACGAGCGCGCGTTCGGCGAGCGGACGGCTCGTTCCGTTTTTGGTAATAGTAATTAGTGTTGCGTTTGAAAATGGAACGCTCCGGACTGTTCTGGAACGTTCCGCGGACGAGCGCGCGTTCGGCGAGCGGACGGCTCGTTCCGTTTTTGGTAATAGTAATTAGTGTTGCGTTTGAAAATGGAACGCTCCGGATTGTTCTGGAACGTTCCGCGGACGAGCGCGCGTTCGGCGAGCGGACGGCTCGCTCCATTTTTGGTAATAGTAATTGGTGTTGCGTTTGAAAATGGAACGCTCCGGACTGTTCTGGAACGTTCCGCGGACGAGCGCGCGTTCGGCGAGCGGACGGCTCGTTCCATTTTTGGTAATAGTAATTAGTGTTGCGTTTGAAAATGGAACGCTCCGGACTGTTCTGGAACGTTCCGCGGACGAGCGCGCGTTCGGCGAGCGGACGGCTCGTTCCATTTTTGGTAATAGTAATTGGTGTTGCGTTTGAAAATGGAACGCTCCGGACTGTTCTGGAACGTTCCGCGGACGAGCGCGCGTTCGGCGAGCGGACGGCTCGTTCCATTTTTGGTAATAGTAATTAGTGTTGCGTTTGAAAATGGAACGCTCCGGACTGTTCTGGAACGTTCCGCGGACGAGCGCGCGTTCGGCGAGCGGACGGCTCGTTCCGTTTTTGGTAATAGTAATTAGTGTTGCGTTTGAAAATGGAACGCTCCGGATTGTTCTGGAACGTTCCGCGGACGAGCGCGCGTTCGGCGAGCGGACGGCTCGCTCCATTTTTGGTAATAGTAATTGGTGTTGCGTTTGAAAATGGAACGCTCCGGACTGTTCTGGAACGTTCCGCGGACGAGCGCGCGTTCGGCGAGCGGACGGCTCGTTGCATTTTTGGTAATAATAATTAGTGTTGGTTTGAAAATGGAACGCTCCGGACTGTTCTGGAACTTTCCGCGGACGAGCGCGCGTTCGGCGAGCGGACGGCTCGTTCCGTTTTTGGTAATAGTAATTAGTGTTGCGTTTGAAAATGGAACGCTCCGGACTGTTCTGGAACGTTCCGCGGACGAGCGCGCGTTCGGCGAGCGGACGGCTCGTTCCGTTTTTGGTAATAGTAATTAGTGTTGCGTTTGAAAATGGAACGCTCCGGACTGTTCTGGAACGTTCCGCGGACGAGCGCGCGTTCGGCGAGCGGACGGCTCGTTCCGTTTTTGGTAATAGTAATTAGTGTTGCGTTTGAAAATGGAACGCTCCGGATTGTTCTGGAACGTTCCGCGGACGAGCGCGCGTTCGGCGAGCGGACGGCTCGCTCCATTTTTGGTAATAGTAATTGGTGTTGCGTTTGAAAATGGAACGCTCCGGACTGTTCTGGAACGTTCCGCGGACGAGCGCGCGTTCGGCGAGCGGACGGCTCGTTCCATTTTTGGTAATAGTAATTAGTGTTGCGTTTGAAAATGGAACGCTCCGGACTGTTCTGGAACGTTCCGCGGACGAGCGCGCGTTCGGCGAGCGGACGGCTCGTTCCGTTTTTGGTAATAGTAATTAGTGTTGCGTTTGAAAATGGAACGCTCCGGACTGTTCTGGAACGTTCCGCGGACGAGCGCGCGTTCGGCGAGCGGACGGCTCGTTCCGTTTTTGGTAATAGTAATTAGTGTTGCGTTTGAAAATGGAACGCTCCGGATTGTTCTGGAACGTTCCGCGGACGAGCGCGCGTTCGGCGAGCGGACGGCTCGCTCCATTTTTGGTAATAGTAATTGGTGTTGCGTTTGAAAATGGAACGCTCCGGACTGTTCTGGAACGTTCCGCGGACGAGCGCGCGTTCGGCGAGCGGACGGCTCGTTCCGTTTTTGGTAATAGTAATTAGTGTTGCGTTTGAAAATGGAACGCTCCGGACTGTTCTGGAACGTTCCGCGGACGAGCGCGCGTTCGGCGAGCGGACGGCTCGTTGCATTTTTGGTAATAATAATTAGTGTTGGTTTGAAAATGGAACGCTCCGGACTGTTCTGGAACTTTCCGCGGACGAGCGCGCGTTCGGCGAGCGGACGGCTCGTTTCATTTTTGGTAATAGTAATTAGTGTTGCGTTTGAAAATGGAACGCTCCGGATTGTTCTGGAACGTTCCGCGGACGAGCGCGCGTTCAGCGAGCGGACGACTCGCTCCATTTTGGTAATAGTAATGAGTGTTGCGTTTGAAAATGGAACGCTCCGGATTGTTCTGGAACGTTCCGCGGACGAGCGCGCGTTCAGCGAGCGGACGACTCGCTCCATTTTGGTAATAGTAATGAGTGTTGCGTTTGAAAATGGAACGCTCCGGATTGTTCTGGAACGTTCCGCGGACGAGCGCGCGTTCAGCGAGCGGACGACTCGCTCCATTTTGGTAATAGTAATGAGTGTTGCGTTTGAAAATGGAACGCTCCGGATTGTTCTGGAACGTTCCGCGGACGAGCGCGCGTTCAGCGAGCGGACGACTCGCTCCATTTTGGTAATAGTAATGAGTGTTGCGTTTGAAAATGGAACGCTCCGGATTGTTCTGGAACGTTCCGCGGACGAGCGCGCGTTCAGCGAGCGGACGACTCGCTCCATTTTGGTAATAGTAATGAGTGTTGCGTTTGAAAATGGAACGCTCCGGATTGTTCTGGAACGTTCCGCGGACGAGCGCGCGATCAGCGAGCGGACGACTCGTTCCGTTTTTGGTAATAGTAATTAGTGTTGCGTTTGAAAATGGAACGCTCCGGACTGTTCTGGAACGTTCCGCGGACGAGCGCGCGTTCAGCGAGCGGACGACTCGCTCCATTTTGGTAATAGTAATGAGTGTTGCGTTTGAAAATGGAACGCTCCGGATTGTTCTGGAACGTTCCGCGGACGAGCGCGCGTTCAGCGAGCGGACGACTCGCTCCATTTTGGTAATAGTAATGAGTGTTGCGTTTGAAAATGGAACGCTCCGGATTGTTCTGGAACGTTCCGCGGACGAGCGCGCGTTCAGCGAGCGGACGGCTCGTTCCGTTTTTGGTAATAGTAATTAGTGTTGCGTTTGAAAATGGAACGCTCCGGACTGTTCTGGAACGTTCCGCGGACGAGCGCGCGTTCGGCGAGCGGACGGCTCGTTCCGTTTTTGGTAATAGTAATTAGTGTTGCGTTTGAAAATGGAACGCTCCGGACTGTTCTGGATCGTTCCGCGGACGAGCGCGCGTTCGGCGAGCGGACGGCTCGTTCCATTTTGGTAATAGTAATTAGTGTTGCGTTTGAAAATGGAACGCTCCGGACTGTTCTGGAACGTTCCGCGGACGAGCGCGCGTTCAGCGAGCGGACGACTCGCTCCATTTTGGTAATAGTAATGAGTGTTGCGTTTGAAAATGGAACGCTACGGACTGTTCTGGAAAGTTCCGCGGACAAGCGCGCGTTCGGCGAGCGGACGGCTCGTTACATTTTTGGTAACAGTAATTAGTGTTGCGTTTGAAAATGGAACGCTCCGGACTGTTCTGCGGACGAATACGCACGCGTTCCATTTTTGAATTTGGAAGCGACACTGCGAGCCCACACCGGGGCGACGCATGAGTCAGCCTGTGTTGTACTAGCGACGGGCTTATTCTATGTGTAGTTAAGGAACAGCAAACGTTTTCATCTCTTTGTATCGTTACCTTTAGTTTGGATGAGAGTATTTTAAATTTTTCGTTCTACCCTAAGATAGAGACACGTTCAAGAACTGAAACAGTTCCTTCATCTTCATCTCGCATGTTATCCCTCGTACTCAGACTACGCCATACTTTGTTTCTTTATTGGTAATAAATCGATGACAGTCTAGGTAACACCGGCAAACGGTAGTTTATATTGAAATTACTATGGTAATGAGACTTAAAATCTTGTCTGTTCACTGGCGGTTAGTACATCTAGCCGGAGACCGTATAGCTAGGTCCACCGCAAACGGTAGTGATGAGCGATGCTAATGAAATTACTGTGGTAACCCGACTTAGTATCTTATGTTTTCTTTTCTTTTATCATAAATGGTGGAATACATAAATCAGGTAAACGTTAAACTCGTTACGTCGCTTTGATAAATTAAAAAAATATATATAGCGAAGATTAATGGTGATATATCATCCTAACTAGCGCCACGTTGAAATTATTAGGTGAACGACTCGTCTCATAGATTCCTTGACAATAAAATATTAAAGACCTTTTACATCATCCTTCACATCACAACAACAATCGTTTAAATTGATAGTTAAAGTTAAGGTCCATTTACTTAAGTATCGATGATGTATATTCATTGCTGTGTATTTACATATGTAAGCCGTATGTACACCGCGGTGGGAGCGACGAGTGCGAGCGAGAAAGCAACACAAACTCACGGGTTGGAGCGAGAGGGAGAACAAAGATGGACAAACCTCCAGTCGCACGTCTCCTGTACTCTCGCTTCGCTTTCTTCTCTAACGCTTCTGTTGGGGGTGAAACAAAAATAAAAATTAAAACAAAAGAGAGAAACGGAAGGGTGGTTTAAAGTGTAATATTGAGGGTGAAATTAAAATAAAATAAACATAAACGGGGATGAAGATTAAACAAAAAATACTCGCATTTCATCCGGTTCTATTACTATTTGTATATCGGAATGGAAATGATCAATATTTATACTTTCATGTAGAACTTCCGATGTCATTTCCTCCGAAAGAGAGACCATTGATAGAGACACGTATTCTAATATCACTTACCATCAGTTTAACAGGGTTGTCACGGTTTAATTAAGGGCTTCATTAGGGCAGTCGTAGGAGGAGGAGTTGATAGATGAGGAAAGTACAGATAGTGGAGGGCACAGAGAAAGGAAAAAAGAACTTGTATCATGATGAAGGGCAGTGGTAGGAGGAGGAAGAATAAATGAATGAGGTATGTAGAAATAGAAGAGTACAAAGGGGATAAGGAGGAGATTCGAAGAGACAAGGGTAATGAGAATGTGGGAAGAAGAGTAGGTAATAGATGAGGAAGTAAAAAAAAATGGAGAGTATAGAAAAAAGGGGCAAGGAGAATTTTTACCAAGATAAGAGTAATGGGAATGTAAGACGAGGAGGTGAGAGATAGGAGCAGTGAGTTGTTTTGGAGGAAGCGTTGTTAGAAGAGGAAGATAGAGGAGATAAAGAGAATTTCACAGGGAGAAATGAGTCTATAGGATGAGGTAATAGATAAGGAAAGCAATATGAAGTAATGTCAATGAAGGTAGAAATGAAATGACTGATAAAAGCATTTAGTCTTGAATATCCTGGCTGACCTTCGTTGGCTAATCGCTCACCACCAGTCCGACGTTATGCTCGTCATATAACGATATCTTATGGAGTAACAGAAAAATCCAGCATCACATTTTAATGAGTGAAAGGATTCATACCTCACACTCTCCCCCCCTTAACTTAATCTTGATTAAGACTATAATTTTAATGCGGTACTTAAACAAAGTCTATAAAGACTATTAATTCACCACCATTCCTACCCCTATTTTAAAACTGTGACTAAAGGAGAAAGAGGAAGATGTTGGTGATAACGATGATAAGGATAGTAGTGGGGAGAAAGAGGATGATGAGGAGGAGCTTTAGATAGAGACTAGCCCTTAAGCTAAATTATGGCTAATTAAATAATATTCCAATGTTCATATACCTAGTTCCCTAGTCCGCTTCCTAGCTAGGTACTCGGGACTGGTTTTGTCTACCCTCGGTCGGCCTCGCTTACGCTTTTCCCCCGTATCCGCGCGATTGTTTATAACAGCGGCTGAAAAAAGAAAGAATGAAAACAAACAATAAAATAAACAAATGGTGACACATGCGCGCGTATTAAATTCGCACGACGGCAGACAGAGCTCGCGGCGGAGAGTGCGAGGAGGATGATGGAGGGGATATAGTAGCGGGTATAATGGAAATAATCACCAATTTAAAAGATATCTCTTAAAAAAAATTAATATACAAGAAAATTAAAAAAAAAAAAATAGCGTATTTTTTAGTACTAGTAATATTTCTATAAAATGTTGCCAGATTTGCTTGCCCTTTATTGGACTACATGAGGTTTTAATCTATAATAAACAATTAAGTTACTATGTATAATGTAAATGAATATATTATTCATAGAAAATAAAAAAAAACCGTAATGTACTGATTCGTTTAAATTAGTATGGTCATATTGCAAGGCAATATTAGTCTGTCTAGTACTCTGCGGGTGAGGATGACCTAGATTATTTATATTACACTATCAACTAACCTCACATAAATATTTCTATAGTCATCTCTCCACGAGAATATTCTTCGTTTTTTTTTGGTGTAACATCGTCATCATCAGCGGACGTCCACTGCTGGACATAGGCCTCTCCGAAAGATCTCCATATTGTCATTCTTCTTTTTGTTGTATACTTTCGTATAATATTTTTCTATTTAAAGTATTGTAAGTATTAGCCGGATAACAGTCACAATGTGGTCGTGGACCGTATTAAAAAAATTTTACCCGTTAGAAATCATTTACGAAATGGACGAGGAAATTGTTACATACCAAAGTCATAATTAAATAAGACCGTTTACATTAGTAAATATTTAATTATAAAATATACATATATATATAAAATAAATAAAGTATATACACAGAATAAATTTCATCGCTTAATGATGAGAAATTGTTATATATAACCGCTGCCAGCGCTGTTGAGGATCATACAGAGCATAAACAGAATTGCACGTTCGAGAATATTGCGATCAGCGCCATCTATCGGTCGGCGGTGGAGTAGCGCGCGCGTTAGTACGTCAGTCCGCCGCCGGGCGGCGCTGCGCGTCGCTCGGCCCGCGCTGTCGGGTGCCGCCGGCGCGCACACGACCCGCGCGCGCCTCAGCCTACTGCGTTACCTTGAGAATAAAAAGATGTAAAGTCTCTAATTATTCCTATTTTTCTTCAAGCCGCCCTCACTCGCAGTGACGGGCGGTTTCATATACACTCACACTGCTACTATCGGTATCATACACACATTGCCGGCTATACTGTTGGCATATGTCGTATGATATATATATATATATATATATATATATATATTACTATAATACAGTTACTTGCGTCGTATATGTGATATATAATATATATCTGTTACGCTGTGTATCGAGTACTATTTTATATATATATATATATAATTGCAAAGAAAAAAAAAAACGCTTTATTATACTTTTCAAGCAATAAAATAAATACAGTTACTTTTTTATTCTTTATGAATAGACTAAGGTACTAACACCATGCTGCCTTATCTATATACACACACACATATATATATACGTAATAGGCAAGGGTCAGGGTACTCACTACTCGATACGAGGGGACACTAGTACAAATATATATAACCGGTTCTCATAATACTTTGAGGCTTTTTTTTTTTTTTAGCAAATTACTCTTTAATAGTAAGACCAGTACAAATTCCATTGCACAAAACAAATCACTTCCTGAGACTTGTAATTTTATTTAACAATTATTAAACCGGAAGTAAAGATGTATTAACACTGAGAGCGGAAGAGAGTAGGATAATAGACTACTGCGCAATTTGTCTGTAAAACTGTAATAAGGGAGACGATGGGGTAAGTGTGGGTAAACATTTTTATCAATGATTTTTTTTTTTTAATTCTAATTTTTTTTTTTAATTCTAATTTTTTTTTTTTTTAATTAATCTGCTACATTATAGTAAATAATGCGTTACATTCGAGTAGTTTAATATATCTTTTAAGCACAACAGAAATTAATAAAAAAACCCATCTAAATTAGAAGAAAATATTTAAGATTCTGGCCACACTTAATGAGGTACTTGTAAAAAAAAAACATTCCCACTTCATGCAAAAATCAGCTCAGCACTGAAACGGGTTAAATGGGATTTTTTTTTTATCGCATAGCAGTAAAATGTGGAGATCCGCAGAAGAATCAAGTTCAGATATAGCTCAATATATTACTAGACTTAAATGGCAGTGGGCGGGGCACAATGCTAAAAAATACATTACTTTAAAAAAAAAAAAAAAACTAGCAATGAAATACAAAATCAAAAACAGCTGATGCTCGGATCAACGGACGCCCGGGCGCGCCAATCTAAATGCAGCACAGCCCTATGGAATAAGGTTCAAATTGTAACCAAATACGTTGATCCGAGTATCAGCTGTTTTTGATTTTGTTTCATTGCTTTTTTTTTTTTTTTTTTTTTTTTTTTCATTTAGCTGCACTAACATGGAGCGTAAATAATGCTAATAAAACGTTTCAAAAATATGATTCTTTCTAATCCGGATCGATGTTCTCTCCGCGCCATAATCAAAGGTGTCATTATTACTATCGTCTGTCTCCGCTTTCGGAAGCGGTCTTCTAACACCCTGTATGTACGTTGTATTAAAATCAAACTAAACTGAGAATATTTTAATTAAAAGAACATACGCAAATAAATTAAAAAAAAAAAAAAAAAAAAACAATTCATTTAATTTAACCAGTAAACAAATTTCACTATACAGAAATATAATGCGGGTAATCCCCGCGCTGTATAGGGGAATACCCGTGTTATACGGGGGATGGAAATGTTATATGAAAATGCTTTATAATATCGTGTTATACGGGGGATGGAAATGTAATATGAAAATGCTTTATAATACCGTGTTATAGGGGGGATGGAAATGTAATATGAAAATGCTTTATAATACCGTGTTATAGGGGGGATGGAAATGTAATATGAAAATGCTTTATAATACCGTGTTATACGGGGGATGGAAATGTAATATGAAAATGCTTTATAATACCGTGTTATAGGGGGGATGGAAATGTAATATGAAAATGCTTTATAATACCGTGTTATAGGGGGGATGGAAATGTAATATGAAAATGCTTTATAATACCGTGTTATACGGGGGATGGAAATGTAATATGAAAATGCTTTATAATACCGTGTTATAGGGGGGATGGAAATGTAATATGAAAATGCTTTATAATACCGTGTTATAGGAGGGAATTATTGTATATTCTTTAACTATGTGACACTTTCTTTTCTTTAAAGATGCGACCAAACAGTCACTTGATTTTAAGTGATACTCCTACCGATTACTACGTGGCGCTAGTTAAGCTGTTCACATAACACTACATTGCGCTTGTCGCCTTGAGACCAGACGTAAAGTCTAATCACTACTGTAATAACACTAGCTACAGCGCCTTTCAAACCGGATAACAGTAATGTTTGTACAATAATGCTTGCCGTTGCGCGGTAGTATCTAAACGGTCAGCAACAGAGACACTACCACCAGTAATAACTGATGATCCTTCAAACCGGATCACAGTACTGCTAGCCGCTGCGTTGGTATCTATACGGTCAGCAACAGAGACACTACCACCAGTAATAACTGATGATCCTTCAAACCGGATCACAGTACTGCTAGCCGCTGCGTTGGTATCTATACGGTCAGCAACAGAGACACTACCACCAGTAATAACTGATGATCCTTCAAACCGGATCACAGTACTTCTAGCCGTTGCGTTGGTATCCATACGGTCAGCAACAGAGACACTACCACCAGTAATAACTGATGATCCTTCAAACCGGATCACAGTACTGCTAGCCGCTGCGTTGGTATCTATACGGTCAGCAACAGAGTCACTACCACCAATAATAACTAATGATCCTTCAAACCGGATCACAGTACTTCTAGCCGCTGCGCTGGTATCCATACGGTCAGCAACAGAGACACTACCACCAGTAATAACTGATGATCCTTCAAACCGGATCACAATTCTTCTAGCCGCTGCGTTGGTATCCATACGGTCAGCAACAGAGACACTACCACCAGTAATAACTGATGATCCTTCAAACCGGATCACAGTACTGCTAGCCGCTGCGTTGGTATCCATACGGTCAGCAACAGAGACACTACCACCAATAATAACTGATGATCCTTCAAACCGGATCACAGTACTGCTAGCCGCTGCGTTGGTATCCATACGGTCAGCAACAGAGACACTACCACATCATACAAGTTATACGAAACCACTCCAACGGTCACCGTGGAGGGGCTTTACAAAAATAGATTTATATAGACATCTATATATGTCCACCTGATAATAAGTGATCGTGCTGCGCGGGACTCGCGCTAGCTTACCGAGCTCCGTACCGGCGGACGTCAGCGCGCGCCAACGCGCCGCTACCGACATCTATGGGCAACGGACAAAACTGTAACACCCGACACCTGACATAGATGTCGCGACGATACGAGCAGCGGGACAGTCACCTGAAGTAGTGCCACGCCCGGACATAACATGGCGGTAATTAGGATGCATACACTGCCCCCCCGCTCGTGACGATATATATGTTGTCTCGTTAAATCAACAATTAAATTTGCTACGGCGCCCTTCAAACCGGAATAGAGTAAGACATGTCACAAGACAATCAGCAATGGTGCTGTATATATCATCGTAATCAGCGACACATTATTACGGACTATCGATTACTGTGTTCCGGTTTGAAGGGCGTTGTAGCTGGCGTAAATTACTGAGGTATCGAGAACATCGCCGCCATATTGTAGGTAGATGTTATTTTTTTTTTTTTTTTTATTCAATGAAACGACAGGACATTCACTTAATACTAAGTGATACGCCTGCCCATAACAATGGCTAGTTAGGATGTTTACAGTGCAACACATTAAGGTCATTGTGAGACACAATATCTTGAATCTCCTTACCTCAGTAATTATATTAGCTACAGCGCCCATCAAACCGGATCACAGTAATGTTTCCACACTACTGTCTGTCGCTGCGGTAGTACCTAGACGGTCAGCAACAGAGACATTACCACTAGTAATAACTACAGCGCCCTTCAAACCGGATCACAGTAATGTTTGCACAGTACTGCTTGTCGCTGCGGTAGTACCTAGACGGTCAGCAACAGAGACATTACCACTAGTAATAACTACGTCGCCCTTTAAACCGGATCACAGTAATGTTTGCACAGTACTGCTTGTCGCTGCGGTAGTACCTAGACGGTCAGCAACAGAGACATTACCACTAGTAATAACTACAGCGCCCTTTAAACCGGATCACAATAATGTTTGCACAGTACTGCTTGTCGCTGCGGTAGTACCTAGACGGTCAGCAACAGAGACATTACCACTAGTAATAACTACAGCGCCCTTCAAACCGGATCACAGTAATGTTTGCACAGTACTGCTTGTCGCTGCGGTAGTACCTAGACGGTCAGCAACAGAGACATTACCACTAGTAATAACTACGTCGCCCTTTAAACCGGATCACAGTAATGTTTGCACAGTACTGCTTGTCGCTGCGGTAGTACCTAGACGGTCAGCAACAGAGACATTACCACTAGTAATAACTACAGCGCCCTTCAAACCGGATCACAGTAATGTTTGCACAGTACTGCTTGTCGCTGCGGTAGTACCTAGACGGTCAGCAACAGAGACATTACCACTAGTAATAACTACGTCGCCCTTTAAACCGGATCACAGTAATGTTTGCACAGTACTGCTTGTCGCTGCGGTAGTACCTAGACGGTCAGCAACAGAGACATTACCACTAGTAATAACTACAGCGCCCTTTAAACCGGATCACAATAATGTTTGCACAGTACTGCTTGTCGCTGCGGTAGTACCTAGACGGTCAGCAACAGAGACATTACCACTAGTAATAACTACAGCGCCCTTCAAACCGGATCACAGTAATGTTTGCACAGTACTGCTTGTCGCTGCGGTAGTACCTAGACGGTCAGCAACAGAGACATTACCACTAGTAATAACTACAGCGCCCTTCAAACCGGATCACAGTAATGTTTGCACAGTACTGCTTGTCGCTGCGGTAGTACCTAGACGGTCAGCAACAGAGACATTACCACTAGTAATAACTACAGCGCCCTTCAAACCGGATCACAGTAATGTTTGCACAGTACTGCTTGTCGCTGCGGTAGTACCTAGACGGTCAGCAACAGAGACATTATCACTAGTAATAACTACAGCGCCCTTCAAACCGGATCACAGTAATGTTTGCACAGTACTGCTTGTCGCTGCGGTAGTACCTAGACGGTCAGCAACAGAGACATTACCACTAGTAATAACTACAGCGCCCTTCAAACCGGATCACAGTAATGTTTGCACAGTACTGCTTGTCGCTGCGGTAGTACCTAGACGGTCAGCAACAGAGACATTACCACTAGTAATAACTACAGCGCCCTTCAAACCGGATCACAGTAATGTTTGCACAGTACTGCTTGTCGCTGCGGTAGTACCTAGACGGTCAGCAACAGAGACATTATCACTAGTAATAACTACAGCGCCCTTCAAACCGGATCACAGTAATGTTTGCACAGTACTGCTTGTCGCTGCGGTAGTACCTAGACGGTCAGCAACAGAGACATTACCACCACTGTCTCTGTTGCTAACCGTCTACGTACTATCGCAGCGACAAGCAGTACTGTGCAAACATTACTGTGATCCGGTTTGATGGGCGCCATATCTAATGTAATTACTGAGGTAAGGACATTCAACATCTTATGTGTCACAATGACCTCAATGTGTTGCACTCTAAATATCCTAACAAGCCCTAGATTATTCTGACCAAGCCGTATCACTTACCATAAGGTTAAGAAAAAAAAAAAAAACCTTTCATAATAATAATTAATAAATAAACTCGGTCTCTGCGGCCGTTAGTAAGGTAGTTGTAATGTTGCCGTCTTGCTCATCCTTTGCTTCGTCAATAGAGAACGAGTGCGTAAAAATTAAAAAAAAAAAAAATCGATTTAAAAATCATTCATATTGTTCATAAAAATCGATATTTCGTATATATGAATTCGATAATAACTGGATGAATTTTAAAAATGGCGTTCCTACTACTATTATACGCAATTTTTTAAACAGTCTGCTAATTAAAAAAATAATTGATTGTAATATTTAATTTTGTTACACCTAAGGCAGCATGGTGTTAGTACCTTAGCCTATTCATAAAGAAAAGAAAAAAAAAGTGACAGTATGTTATTGCTTTAAGTCTAATAAAGCATGTGCTTTTTTCCTTTGCAATTTATTATATATATAAAATACTTAGTACTCGATACACAGCGTAACAGATATATATACTACATATACGACGCAAGTAACAGTAAGCAGTATATATATATACATACATGTATATATATATATATATATATCATACGACATATGCCAACAGTATAGCCGGCAATGTGTGATTCCGATAGCAGTAGTGTGAGTATATGAAACCGCCCGTCACTGCGAGTGAGGGCGGCTTGAAGAAAAATAGGAATAATTAGAGACTTTACATCTTTTTATTCTCAAGGTAACACAGTAGGCTGAGGCACGCGCGGGTCGTGTGCGCGCGGGCGGCACTCGACAGCGCGATGCAAGCGACGCGCAGCGCCGCCCGGCGACGGACTGACGAACTAACGCGCGCGTCACTCCACCGTCGACCGATAGATGGCGCTGATCGCAATATAAATTTGTTTCACTATACTGTTAGCTAAATGTTTAATAACAATGTCACAATAAAACCTGTTTTTCTGTGTACAATGTAGCGCGACTAAATTTTTTTTGATTGATTCTCTTTGTATGCGCTGTGTGAATCGCGGCGGCGCTGGTAGTTTGTTCGTATCACTGCCATTATATAATACATGTGAACGAGTTAAAAAATAAAAAGAAAAACAAATTATCTCGAAGCGACGCGAACTATTGAATAAATTCACTACACAAGTCGCGCGGTTTATATTGTGAAAAGTTGCACTAAATCATTTATATACTGGCGGTAGGTCTCCGTTGTCAGAGACCGCATAAGCACCTGGTACCACCGCAGCTTCTATTTCTGCCGCCAAACAGTAAGATAACATTACTGTGTTCTAGCTTGAAGGGCGCTGTAGCTACTGGGATAATGACGCTTAACTTTTTATGTCTTAAGGCGAAAAGTGTAAGTAGCATAGAAGTTGAAAACCATTCTAGCTAGCGCCACGTTACAAAGGGCAGGTAACACTTACCATCAAGTGAACGACCGGTACGTCGCGTCGCTTCATTAATATATATATATATATATATTTATATATATACTACTTTATCATACACGCTTGGAATGCGATCGAGATATTCATAAACTATATTTACAACTAAATAAAAAAAAATTAAAACAGCGGACAAATTTAGTTTTTTTTTGTATACAAACTTGTATAAACTAATTCCTAGTATTCAGTAAGGAAGCATATATGAAGGCGTTCATTTTGAAACTGGTATAAGTCATATATTTCTTATGAATTATATTATTTTTACTAGGATTTAAAATGAAACAACCCTTAAACTAGATTTTTAAAATTTTCGACTTATACCAATTTGTTACTCAAGGGTTCATGGACACAAGGGACACGATTTAAAAAAAAATTAATACAAAGTGAAAATTTTGGAATTATTGAATATTATTTCACGTGTATACAGACCTAAGCGATCGGGTCTAATTGTAAAGGTCTAATCAACTAGAAAAAAAAAAATATATTGTATATTTACTACGTGGAGATCTTTATCATTATATATATATATATCATCAGCTGATAGACGTCCATAGCTGAACATGGGTCTACCCTAAAGATCTCCTTTTTAGAGTTCATTGAGGAGACTTGGATCTTAGCCCACCACGCTGGCCGAATGCGAGTTGGTGGGTGGTCAGAGCTACGTCTGTTATCCAGAGTGGACATCTTTGGTGGAGGCTTGTGTCCCAGCGGTGGACGTCTGTCGGCTGATGATATTTACTACTCTACTGTTACTACTCTGGCGCTGCGGTACATGCGAGCGCCATCTTGCAAGTCCTACTGTTTATTAAACGCTATGTATTCCTATCACTAGATAATATAATTTTAATTATTGTTAACGTAGACATAAGAAACAATTTATTTTTAATATATATATATATATATATATATATAAAGCGCATAACACATGACTAGTCCCATTATATAATTATTAATGGACCAACATGAGAGCGCATGTATAATTGAGTATATATGTAGAGTATAGGATACCGTTCGTCACTTATAGTGAGAACAGCTGTTTAAAAAATTCTTCTAAGAATCTTAGTCTTAGAAGTCCACTGCTGAACGATGACGGACAGTACGCGCGCGACTATAGCCCGGCGGGGCGGGTAGACGGTGTCGCGATTCAACTTACCACTAGCGACATCTGTCGGCGCGCGGGAGAAACGTGACGTACGCTAGTTGAGCTATTATTGAGTAAAGCGCCATCTATCGGCGGATGAAGTAAACTATGCAATATCATTACATAGTGTAAAACAAAGTCGCTTATATAAATATATTTAAAACTAAGCAACGGATTTTGATGCAGTGTTGTTATAATATATAAATGATTCTAGAGCTATATATGTATAATACATGTATAATATAGTAGATAAACAATGATAATTTTAGAGGTTTATGTGATGAAGCTCTTGCCTTGTGTTCTATAAACATAAATCGATGGCTTTTGCAGGTAGTTTCCGTCATCAAGCGACAAAGTGATGGAATAATGTACCGCCCCCTTTAAGAAACTCACAATTGTTCATTTTAAATCAAAATTCAAAACCTATCTTTTAGGAAAACAAATTAATTCTCAGCCTAACACTATAATTCTAGCGCTCTAGCAGATTTATATTTATTCCTGTATTTAAATTTTTTCCTGAATTTACATTTTTTTCCTGAATTTAATATCAATAATTGAACAATGGATATTTTTCTCTATCTTTAATAAGGTAGTAGCTGAAAATCAGCGTGTTGTTCACTACGTGGCAGCAGTTACACTGAGCTACGGCCATTTTGTACCATTGCAGTACACACGGCAGCAATGAACGATGGTCTCCTTCGCCGTTTGTATTTCGCTGTTGTAACTAAAGTCCACAAATGTACATAACTTAAATATTAAGTCATCGGTACACGCCGAGGTTCGGACCCGCGACATTCGGAATGAAAGCCGCACGCTCTAACCATTAGACCAGCGAGCTTTTTCAATACGCTGCATTGGACATATTTGTCAGTCATTGTATGGCCGATTAGACAGCATTGAGCAAAAACTCACAGGGTTCTCTGTCCAAACAGATAACACATTACTCACAGAATCCCTGTAGCAGCTAAAACAAGAGCTCAACGATCGGGATCAGGAACTATTATTGAATGACCTAGAGATGATATCCGGAATTCAAGAGGAGAAAAATGAGAATTGAATGCACATTGCGATGACGCTGAGCGCTAAGTTGGGTATTACGATTGCAGAAGAGCACCTCGTGAGCTGTGCACGAGTGGGCCCTGTGGCCGATGCCAACCGATCTAATCCACGGCTAATAGTGGTGCGGTTTACGCGCCGATCGATTCGTGATAATCTGATACGCGCTGCCCGAGTTCGTCGCAGTAGTACTACTGAAGAAACTGGCCTGCCGGGTCTCTTCGACGATTTTACATTAACGGGAGACTAACCAGACATAATCGTCATCTCTTTAAAAATGCCCGAGAGCTCGCGTGGCAACACAACTGGCGTAATGTCTGGACCGGAGATAGTAGAATTTATGTACGCAGATATGCAAGAGTGGATTCTGTGCGTCATCGCATTCGTACCGTAAATGATCTAATTAGGGTTTTTGGTGCGATCCATGTTGGTTCCGAAGAGAAGGATGGTCAATAACGATAAAAATATAAATATTTTTTCTTTTAGACTTTTTTTTGATACATATTTGAGCAACTTTATATTCATGACTGAAATGGATTTTAAATGTCGGGATATTATCTATTACTTGTTGTTATTTTTGTTATCTTTTTTATTGTTGTGATAAGTACTCTCTTTGTTTTGCAATTGGAACTATGCATTCCATTTATCTTCAATGTCTGTTACCACTATATTCTAATTATTCGTAATTTCAACGCCGTCTAATTGTGTACTGTAATGGTATATGCTATAAATTCTGTGAAATTTAAATACTATTATCAACGAGTTATGTTGTATTCCAGCACAAACTCCTGCATTTGTAGTTCTTATAAACTTGTATTCTCATACATACATACATATTAGGTTGGGGAAAAAGAAATCCATTATTTTTTCGGTAGATGGCTGTAGTGATAAATTTCTCGTAAAGTATCGATCAAACAGTTTCAGATTGATGCTCGTTGGAAAGGTGACATTTCGCAGTAAAAAAATTCTTTTACTGTTTTTTGTTT
Source organism: Troides aeacus (assembly GCA_033220335.2). NCBI lineage: Eukaryota > Metazoa > Arthropoda > Insecta > Lepidoptera > Papilionidae > Troides > Troides aeacus. Next base: position 4,955,578 of record CM067296.1, read on the forward strand.
GGTGCATTCAATTGTGAGTTACAGGGTGTTAAAAATGGAAGTGAACAAAGGGAAAATTTGGTACATTTTACAGTTATTCTTTGACAAAGGCGAAAATGCAAGCCAGGCGGCTAAAATTGTGAATGGTGTTTATGGACCAGATACTGTAACAGCCAATTATGTGCAATTTTGGTTTCGTAGATTCCGTTCAGGAATTTTTGATGTTAAAGATGCACGTCGCACAGGTAGGCCGGTCGCCGATAATGTCGATAAAATCGGAGAAATGATCGAAGTTGACCGGCATGTTAGCAGTCGTAACATCGCCCAGGAGCTAAAAATGGACCACAAAATAGTTTTAAACCATTTACATAAAGCTGGATTCAAAAAGAAGCTCGATGTTTGGGTGCCACACCAATTAACAGAAAAAAACATGATGGATCGAATTTCCATCTGCGAAGCCTTGGCCAAACGGAATGAGATAGACCCATTTCTTAAACGGATGGTGACTGGAGATGAGAAATGGATCACATACGATAACCCTGTGCGAAAACGATTATTGTCAAAGAGCGGTGAAGCACCTCAAACGGTGGCCAAACCAGGACTAACGGCCAGGAAGGTTCTGCTGTGCATTTGGTGGGACTGGAAGGGGATTATTTATTATAAGTTGTTTCCATATGGCCAAGCATTAAATTCTGATCTCTACTGTCAACAACTGGACCGTTTGAAGATAGCAATTGACCAGAAACGGCCAGAATTGGCCAACAGGAGAGGTGTCGTGTTCCACCAGGACAACGCTAGGCCACACACGTCTACAGTGACTCGCCAGAAACTTCGGGAGCTTGGTTGGGAAGTTTTAATGCATCCGCCATACAGTCCGGACTTGGCACCAAGCGATTACCATCTTTTTCTTGCATTACAAAATTTCTTTAGTTATAAAAGATTGGCATCTAGGGAAGATTGTGAAAATCGGCTACTAGAGTTTTTTGCAAATAGAGACCAGGACTTCTACGAGAGAGGTATTATGAAGTTACCTTTAAAATGGCAACAAATCATAGAACAAAACGGTGCATATTTGACCCAAATCGGACAATCCGAAGCATGTTAAATAAAGTCCTGAAGTTCATATAAAAATAATGGATTTCTTGTTCCCCAACCTATTATATATCACGCCTCGTTCCCAGTGGGGTAGGCAGAGACCACCTCTCTCCACTTGCTACGATCCTGGCACACCTCTCTCGCTTCCTCCACTTTCATAAGCGTCTTCATGCACGCTCGTCGGTTGCGAGTGCTTTTGACCCGGCCTTTCTTTAGGACATCTCCGATTTGATCGGAATATGTCCGCCTAGGTCGACCTGCACCGATTTTTCCAATCATTCTTACCTTGTATATTTCTTTCGTTAATCTTCTTTCATCCATTCTTTCGACATGGCCGAACCATCTAAGCATCCCTTTCTCTATCCTTGTCACTACATCTTTAACCACGCCGCACCGCTTCCTTATCACACTGTTCCTCACTTTGTCCATCAGCTTCACTCCAGTTATACTTCTAAGGCTTCTCATCTCCACAGCATTAATCCTACTTTCATGTTTCTTCTGCCATACCCAACATTCACTACCCTACATCAGTGTGGGGACCAACACGCCTCTATGCACAGCCAGTCGTGCTCTTTGTGATACGTTCCGGCTATTCATAAAGTTATGAAGTGCCCCATTGACTTGTATTCTCACAGTTTGTTCAATTTTCTCTAAATTACGGTAATGTCCTATAAAACAAGATTTCTTAAATTGGGACTTTATAAGGGAGGGTGTTTGCACATGGGACAGGACGAATGTTGAACGATGGATTGTTTTAGAGCAGATATTGTAGCGATTAATGAAACTAGGCTCCGGGCCCGTCAACAAAGCGCTGTTCCAGCAGCTCCGGGTTACCGTTTGATAAGATCCCCACATCCATTAAGCATGCGCGCCGGAAGAGGCAGGGGTATAGCATTTTACATTAATTGCGATATAAGTATAAGTAGTATCACCGAGTGGAGTGTAAGAAACAATCTAAAAATCAATCCCATTAAATCTAAATTCATAGCTTTCGGCACAGAATCACAACTTGAACATATACATGAGCAAAATTCAACAGTTACAATAAATAACGAAAATTTCGGACAGTTATCTGATGTAAAAAACTTAGGTATTATTTTGGACACAAAGTTATGAAAAGCATATTCAAATTGTTGTTAAAAATTATCTTTATTACCTGAGTTTTATATAAAATTCGTACCTTTCGTCATAAATTCGTATTGCTGTGTGAAACTCTTATTTTGTCTAAACTTAACTATGACGTTATTATGTACGGTCCGCGGCTGCTTTGTAGAACAAACTGCCTAATACAGCGAGTTCAAAATGCCTGCTACCGGCTCTGCTCCGAAATTCCTGCGCGGTCGCACATCTCTCCTTACTTAAACAAATCATCAATGTTGAATAGGTTTAGGTTATTAAAATCTAGAATACCGGAATATCTATAAGCTAAGCTGAATCTTTCAACAGCTCAGGATGGATGCAGCGCTAAAAGCACTCGCCCTTGCCTTGTGCTCTATAAACATAGATCTGTGGCTTTTGCAGGTAGTTTCCGTCATCAAGCGACAAAGTGATAGAATAATGTACCGCCCCCTTTAAGAAACCTACTTGCAATTGTTAATTTTATATCAAAATTGAAAACATATCTTTTCGAAAAGCAAATTAATTCCCAACCTAACACATTATAATTCCAGCACTCGAGTTGATATTTATATTTATTCCTGAATTTAATAACAATAATTTAACTTTAGATCTTTTTCTCTATCCGTCTATATAATGCGCGCACGCAAGCATCTCGAAAATATAGACGCTCTTTAATAAGGTAGTAGCTGAAAATCAGCGTGTTGTTCACTACGTGGCAACATTTAGACTGAGCTACGGCCATTTTGTACCATTTCAATACACACGGCAGCATTGATTATCTAAAATATTACTATATCAACATATCTTTATTTATCTGTGTTCTTTGATGTAATGTTTTTGTTTTTATAAGTGTTCTGTACTGCGTGGACAAATAAACTAATTAATCTATCTATAAAGGAGAAAAATGTTTAACAGTATTATGGACATAAAGAAGGCTTTTGATACCGTTTCCTTCGAAATCCTTATGCAAAAACTTGAGAAAATTGAAATTAGAGGCAAAGAACTTAATATCTTTAAAGATTACATTTATGGTCGTAGCCAACGAGTGAAACTGGGTTCAGCTAACAATGACGACATCGGAATATTTTGTGGGGTACCACAGGGCAGTGTCCTTGGTAAAGATCTCTATATATATATATGGAGGTCTTTGCCTATGAAATTGCCGTTCTGCATTTCAAATCAAAATAATTTTTGTTTGGCTAAGAATTCTAATTTCAAATTAATTTTATTTTAAAAACATGGAACTCTTTTTCCAAAAGCAGTCATTTTTTTATTGATTAGTGTTACATTTTCATCGGGTTTTAATCTTTTTCGTCATCAAGGATACGTTAAAAATTCGAGTAATTATGGAATATGAGCACCGACGCAGCAGCGACCCGGCACAAGCGGCACGCAACATCAACGACGTTTACGGAGCTAGCACTACAAACCAACGCACCAACTGTTATTGGTTTGCTCGCTTCCGTTCTGGAAATTTCGACCTGAAAAATGAACCTCGCGGTCGTTCGAAGACTTTGGTCAACAATGACGAATTAAAGGCGATTGTGGAAGCTGATGATACACAATCTGCGGCTGAATTAGCAGCAGCTTTCGACGTTAGCGTCAAAACAATATTGAGCCATTTGCGTCAAATTGGCAAGGTAAAAAAGCTTGACAAATGGGTGCCCCACGAAGTCAACGATCGCCAGCACGATGAACGCGTCGAGACGTGCCTTGCACTGCTCAACAGACACACAGATGATGGAATTTTGAACCGCATTGTTACCTGCGATGAAGAATAGATTCTGTTTGATAAGCGCAAGCGCTCAGCAAGTTGGTTGGATCTTGGTTCAGCATCTAAACTATGCCTTAAACGAAAACTTACCCCTAGAAAAGTGGTTGTCACTGTTTGGTGGTCTAGCGCCGGTGTGAATCATCACAGCTTCTTACCAAACGGGGTGAGCATTATTGCAGATGGGTATTGTGAAGAACTGAACACAATGATATAAAATAATATGTAAAATTGATGACGCTTATGAAAGTGGAGGAAGCGAGAGAGGTGTGCCAGGATCGTAGCAGGTGGAGAGAGGTGGTCTCTGCCTACCCCACTGGGAACGAGGCGTGATATATATGTATGTATGTATGAACACAATGATGGAGAAGCTGGCACATCTCCAACCAGCATTGGTCAATTGCTCGTCTCCGCTACTCCTGCACGACAACGCGCGACCTCATACTGCACAGCGGAGGGTCTCCAAGTTGCAAGAACTGGGGTTAGAAGCTCTACGTCATCCGCCCTACTCTCCAGACCTTGCGCCTACACACTACTACTTTTTCCAGAATTTGGATAACTTCTTGGCCGAAAAACAATTCAATAACTGAGAGCAGTACAAAATGCCTTTGAAGAATTTGTTTCCCCAGATCCAGCTGATTTCTTTAACACATTAGCTGCCATGGGGGTCACCGGTGACCGGCACCATACTATACCAATTAGGCCGCGCCGGTCACCGGTGACCGGCAAGGTAGACCAATTTTTAACCTAGCGCTGAGCGCCGCCGGACACATGCACGTAGCAAATTCACTAAGAAAGTGACCCGCGCGGCGCTCAGGAACACTACTTACCGATTGGTTCTCATTTATTCCTCGAAGTATTTTAGTAAAGTGACAGAGATGGGGAGTTCGAGATCTGGTGTCAGCAATTCCGTCTTCATGGTCAGATTTAACAAGATAGTCAACAAGCGCTTTACGAAACTCGACTACTGAAATGTTCTTTTTTGTCGTCTCTTTATAAAGAACCATGGCGTTTACTACCGCTGTATTAAGATTAAGTAGTTCGAAAGCTAATTTTCGATACCATTTGACAGATTTTCTAAGCGGCGAAGAGTAGGCAGTCATTTGATCCGATAAGTCAACTGCAGATTTCGCTTTATTATAGTCGACAACTATTTCAGGTTTTTTGGTAGACTGTCCTCTTTTATTTGTGGTGGTGACAAAATTGGTGGTATGTTTAGTCGACAATAGGGAAACTTCTCGTTTATCACGCCATTTCATAACAGTGATTCCCTTCTCATTTTCTGCGCCTACATATTCACCTGGCTTCAATTATGTAGTCATCACATCTTTAGGTAAATGCCTTCTATTTTTCCGCAATGTTCCAACTAAATGCATATCTTCCGCTCGACCAATCAAAATGCGTAAGAAAGAGACAGGTGACCGGCAAGATGACCCGCGCGGCGCTGTACATCAAATTACAATCTGTGCGCCACGACGCCCACCGGTGACCGCGAGAAAAAAAACCACTATATTTTCAAAAATACACGTCGTATCAAAAAACTGCTTGAAATGTATATTTACCGAGACATATGCTACTTATAACTCAAATGGCCGAAACAGTAAATTTTGACGAAATTACTATGGCAGCTAATGTGTTAAGGGCATCAATAACCTGCCACTGCCCTGGCAAAGATGCATTGATTGCATGGGTGATTTACTTCGATAAATAGATATAAAAAAAATCATTTAAATTTTTCATACAAAACGGCAATTTCATAGAAGATCTAATATATAAGAAGGGTATAAGTTAACCGTTCGTCACTTTCAGTGAGAACGGCTTTTTACAAAAATTTCAACTCAGTGTTATATTCGTAGAGGTGCGCTTGCTGAACGTTATCGGGACACCACGCCCGCGCGACTCGGGCCCGGCGGGTCGGGTAGACGATGGCGCGATTCAAACTAAAACTGGCGACATCCGTCGGAGCGCATTAGAAACGTGATGTACGTGAGTTGAACTACTGTTGTAAACTTAGAACCTGTTATTGAGTAACGCGTCATCTATCGGCGGATGAAGTGAACTATGCAATACCATTACATAGTATAGAGCAGTCGCTTCCCGCTGTCTCTCCGTCCCTATGTATGAATACTTAGATATTTAACACTACGCAATCTCAAGTGGCAATAGACAGGACACATCGCTCGAAAGACTGACAGCCGATGGGGCCACTAAGGTCCTCGAATGGCGCCCCCGTACCATGATGTCGGTGGTTCTACGATTACGTGAAGGTTGCGAGAAGCAGGCATACGGGCAGCGCAGGATCGATCGATGTGGAGATCTATTGGCGGAGGCCTATGTCCATCTATGGACGCCCGTTGGCTGATAACGATGAAGAGATCCCGCAATCACGGGAATCAATCCAACATCACCAGCTCGTCGTGCAGCCTGCTAATCAACAGATGAAGCTCTAGTTACCGCCAACATACATTGGACTAGTGTGGTGAGAAATGACCCAAATCCATATGAACCCCTACATACGACAGCCCTTACCGCCCAACGGTACCGGAGCCCATACTGACTGTATGTGTAGATCTTTGGGAGAGGTCTATTTCCAGCAGTGGACGTCTATCAGCTGATGATGATAATGATTATTATTACATTTATTGCGGCTCGGTTTCATGTCGAACAGTTTGTGTACGGGCCTGAGCCAAGTTCAAACCCGTGAGGGAATAACTAGATGGTTTATGACAGAAGGGGTGGTGATATCAGAAGGGTGTTAGTGTGTTTAATACAGTTATGTATTCTAAGAGCCGGTTGTTGTTCGGCTGTATTTATAAAGTATTCTCACTATTCAGCCCCACATATAAAAAATGGCTGCCTTTTGTAACTTAGTATTATTATCATATATAATAAATATATTTTTAAGCAACTATTGCATTATGGAGATAATTATGAATAATTAATTATATATAAAGATATTATAAAAGACAGTGGTCAATGCCCGTAGTAATTCTCTACCACCCAACTTTAGATTTGTTATTTTTTTTTCCCAACAGCCAATTTAAGTACTCATTGTTGGGGCGCAGTCCCACCCTCAATATGAATGCGATGGGGTCATAGTTACCACGCGGGCCCAATGCGGATTGGTGACTTCGCACACACCTTAGAATAAATTCTAATTCATGTGCAGGTTTATAGCTTAAATATCAGTCATCGGTACACGCCGAGATTAGAACCCGCGACCTTCGGAACGAAGGCGGCACGCTCTAACCATTAGACCAGCTAGTTACGTTATGGCAGTGGCAATTCATACAAAGAATAGATTTTATGAAAAATAATAACACATACGTATATACACCTATATATATACACATGTATATTAAAATAGTTCGCTGGCCTAATGGTTAGAGCGTGCAGCTTTCAATCCGAAGGTCGCGGGTTCTAATCTCGGCATGTACCAATGACTTAATATTTAAGTTATGTACATTTGTGAGCTTTAGTTACAACAGCGAGATACAAACGGCGAAGGAGAACATCGCGAGGAAACCCGCACACTGAAATCATTTTTGTGTGTGTGTGTGTGTGGTGGTCCCAGTAAAGTGGCAACAGGCTCGCCCCCTGTTACATGGGACCTAATCTGACCACATCTGGCGAAATGTGGGTGTTTATTCACCTCTGCCTACCCCTACTGGGAAAAAGGCGTGATAATATTAAAAAAAAATGTATATTAAATAAAATTGTTTCTTACATCTACGTTTACTATTATATATTAATCATAGTATTTAATATATATATAAAGCGTATAACACATGACGCATGACTAGTCGCAATATATAATTATTTATAGACCAACATGAGAACGAATGTATAGCTGAGTATATATTTATAGAGTATAGGATACCGTTCGTCACTTATAGTGAGAACAGCTGTTTAAAAAATTCTTCTAAGAATCTTAGTCTTAGAAGTCCACTGCTGAACGATGACGGACAGTACGCGCGCGACTATAGCCCGGCGGGGCGGGTAGACGGTGTCGCGATTCAACTTACCACTAGCGACATCTGTCGGCGCGCGGGAGAAACGTGACGTGCGGCAGTTACCCTACAAACTGTTCTACCGTCGGAATTTTGAATTAAACGCCATCTAGCGGAGAACGAACTAACCGCGACCTATCTAAATACAGCGCATAACCAATCTATTTAGAGAACTTTGGTAAAGGACTATGCCAAGCAGTGGACGTCTATCGGCTAGTGATGATGATGAATCAGAGGTCAGATCGAACATATATATTAGGGTCAAGTGCCAAGAATTAGCGGTAATCGAACCTTAAATACCATCTACTGTAGAGTTAAGCGTCACCTAGCAGTGACTGGGTCAAATTAAATACGCAAGAGTGTTGTCTAAAAGTTTTTTTACTATATATATATTTAATTTTTTTACCGTAACATATAGAATTACCGTTCCGAACATATGTACATATTTTTTAATTTTTGAATAGGTCAAAAGTTATTTTATAATAAATACGGTTATCAATAACTGATTAATTTAAAAAAAGAATAGGTTTTAATAAAAGAAAAATTACGAAACATCATAAATAAATGCTTGTCTATAACAAAGCGGCGCTAATTTAGACATTTACGCTGCAGCAGCATATTGTAGTCGTTGTAAAACATATTTTACTAGATACGGCGCCCTTCAAACCTTTATACTTATAAGTATTTTCTACCCTCCAACTTTTTTTGAATTTTTTTTTGTTACCTGTTGAAATGGTTTCATTTATAGATATATATGTTAGAACTTTACACTTTTTTAATTTGTTTACATTTCAATTGACTGCAAAACTATTACGCGGGAGAATAGAGTGAAATTTTTAAAACCATAGAAAAGGCAAAGAGCCGATGTCTATACAGCCCAGTCATATATATTTTTTTTTAAAGTAATGAATATGTGTTGTTATTAAATTTTCCAATTAGCAATTGAAATATATACATTACTAAAAAAAATATTATTAATATTTTTAGTAACTATACGTCGATTGTCCTTATTAACCGATAATTTGATTCGAACCCGCGATCTTCAAATTTTAAAAACCGCCACATTGATTTATACTATGAAATACATACCCATTTCCTTCGCCTGCTTTCTAGCCGCCAGGTTGGCGAGGTACTCGGGACTGGTCTTGTCGACCCTCGGGCGTCCCCTCTTCCTCTTGGCTGGTGTCGAGGGTTTACTGCTCTCCGGCTTCGGACCATTGCTGGTCTCTGGAATTTGTTACGGCAGATACATTTAGTGTATGGAATATCTTCACGGGTGGTAGGTCTAGTGACCGTTTATGTACCACCTCAGCGACAGACTGTAGTGTGCAAACATTATTCATTATGTCTACAGTGACAATCACAATGTGGCTCAGTGTAAATAGCCTAAGTACCACGTTGTTACTAGGTTTGCGTTACTTATCATTAGATGAGCCTTTTTTGTCACGACGCCGTGTAAACCTCTTAAGTAGCATTCATATAATATACCATCAGATAAAAGTTCTACCATATCACCTACCTTTATCAAGAAAAAAAAAAAAAAAAAAAAAACTAGTACACCGTTTACTGGCTAAACAGATAAGCTAGATGATCATACGATCAGATGACTACAAAATATTTTTTTATTTTATATATATACTGTATATTTATCAAGGCTGATGATGATGATGAATTTGTACATACAGACCAAGGGGAAAATAAAAGCCGAGAAAAATTAATTCATTTTAGACCCTCAAACATTTCCCCTCTACATGACTTCCATGTGTCGCAAGGCTACCAAGGAATGAGTGACTCCTGGAGAAAGGTATTCCATCATTCCACGTGCTCCTCACCATCAAACTAAGCTTGACAGCTGACAGGGTAGCAAAAGAAAAATATTTTCATTGGCGTTTGAACCGACGCAGATTCGATGCCGATCAAGCTTAAGCTTTTTTTTTTATTATATGAAGAGACGAGTCGAGTGTCACTTTCACCTGATGGTAAGTGATACGCCCGCACATAACAACTTGGCCATAGTTAGGAAGTTCACAACACCACACTGCACTCGTCGCTTTGAAACATAAGATGCCCCGTCTCGATATCCCAGTGATTTCACTAGCAACAGCGCTCTTCAAACCGGAAAACAGTAATGTTTTCACAGTACTGTTATATACTGGGTGTTAGACCACCGTTTCCGAAAACGAAGACGTACAATAGTACTAATGACACCTTTGATGATGACACGGAGAAAACATCGATCCGGATTAAAAAAAAATCATATTTTTAAAACGTAAAAAATACATTACTAAAAAAAATACCACCAATGAAACACAAAATCAAAAACAGCTGATGCTTGAGAACGAACCAAATACATGTCGAGTTCCCGCCGCGCCCGAGAGTCCGTTGATACGAGCATCAGCTGTTTTTGATTTTGTATTTCATTGCTGGTATTTTTTTTAAAAAACTAATATATTTTTATGAAACTATCACTACTACACGATAGAGCGTAAATAAAGCTAATAAAACCTTTAAAAAATATTTTTATTTTTAATCCGGATCGATGTTTTCTCCGTGCCATCATCAAAGGTGTCATTAGTACTATCGTCCGTCGTTTTCGGAAGCGGTCTCCTAACACACGGTGTATAGCTCCTTGTTTTTCGTAAGTTTTTTAGCATGGTAACCAGACCTATATAAGCTAAGTCTTATTTTTGAGCACTAATTTTCGGACGTGCGATTTCACTTATTTTATTTAAATAGATCGCGACCCCCCTCCCCCAATTATTCTTAATATATGTATATATACATGTATTATAATACACTATAATATTTCTTCTTTTTGAACATCGTATAATTGATGGCGGGTGGTACTTAAGCTGCTAATGAAGGAAGACCTGAAGAAGTGATGAGGATATGACATGTAGTAAAAACCGGTTTGTACATGTCATACCCTCACCACGAGTTTAAAAATAAATAAAATAATCGTACCGAGGGTATGACATGTACTAAAAATCGATTTGTTTTCTTTTAAAATCGTAGTGAAGGATATGACATATACTAAGAATAACTTTGATTTATTTTTAAAATCGTGGTGAGGGTATGACATTCACTAAATATCGATTTTGTATTTTTTAAATCGTGGTGAGGATTGTACATTTACTAAAAATCGATTTGTTTTCTTTTAAAATCGTAGTGAAGGATATGACATATACTAAGAATAACTTTGATTTATTTTTAAAATCGTGGTGAGGGTATGACATTCACTAAATATCGATTTTGTATTTTTTAAATCGTGGTGAGGATTGTACATTTACTAAAAATCGATTTGTTTTCTTTTAAAATCGTAGTGAAGGATATGACATATACTAAGAATAACTTTGATTTATTTTTAAAATCGTGGTGAGGGTATGACATTCACTAAATATCGATTTTGTATTTTTTAAATCCTGGTGAGGATTGTACATTTACTAAAAATCGATTTGTTTTCTTTTAAAATCGTAGTGAAGGATATGACATATACTAAGAATAACTTTGATTTATTTTTAAAATCGTGATGAGGGTATGACATTCACTAAATATCGATTTTGTATTTTTTAAATCGTGGTGAGGATTGTACATTTACTAAAAATCGATTTGTTTTCTTTTAAAATCGTGGTGAGGGTATGAAATGTACGAAAAATCGATTTGTTTTCTTTTAAAATCGTAGTGAAGGATATGACATATACCAAGAATAACTTTGATTTATTTTTAAAATCGTTGTGAGGGTATGACATTCACTAAATATCGATTTTGTATTTTTTAAATCACGGTGAGGATTGCACATTTACTAAAAATCGATTTGTTTTCTTTTAAAATCGTAGTGAAGGATATGACATATACTAAGAATAACTTTGATTTATTTTTAAAATCGTGGTAAGGGTATGACATTCACTAAATATCGATTTTGTATTTTTTAAATCGTGGTGAGGATTGTACATTTACTAAAAATCGATTTGTTTTCTTTTAAAATCGTGGTGAGGGTATGAAATGTACAAAAAATCGATTTGTTTTCTTTTAAATTCGTAGTGAAGGATATGACATATACCAAGAATAACTTTGATTTATTTTTAAAATCGTGGTGAGGGTATGACATTCACTAAATATCGATTTTGTATTTTTTAAATCGCGGTGAGGATTGTACATTTACTAAAAATCGATTTGTTTTCTTTTAAAATCGTAGTGAAGGATATGACATATACTAAGAATAACTTTGATTTATTTTTAAAATCGTGGTGAGGGTATGACATTCACTAAATATCGATTTTGTATTTTTTAAATCGTGGTGAGGATTGTACATTTACTAAAAATCGATTTGTTTTATTTTAAAATCGTGGTGAGGGTATGAAATGTACAAAAAATCGATTTGTTTTCTTTTGAAATCGTAGTGAAGGATATGACATATGCTAAGAATAACTTTGATTTATTTTTAAAATCGTGGTGAGGGTATGACATTCACTAAATATCGATTTTGTTTTTTTTAAATCGTGGTGAGGATTGTACATTTACTAAAAATCGATTTGTTTTCTTTTAAAATCGTGGTGAGGGTATGAAATGTACAAAAAATCGATTTGTTTTCTTTTAAAATCGTAGTGAAGGATATGACATATACCAAGAATAACTTTGATTTATTTTTAAAATCGTGGTGAGGGTATGACATTCACTAAATATCGATTTTGTATTTTTTAAATCGCGGTGAGGATTGTACATTTACTAAAAATCGATTTGTTTTCTTTTAAAATCGTAGTGAAGGATATGACATATACTAAGAATAACTTTGATTTATTTTTAAAATCGTGGTGAGGGTATGACATTCACTAAATATCGATTTTGTATTTTTTAAATCGTGGTGAGGATTGTACATTTACTAAAAATCGATTTGTTTTCTTTTAAAATCGTGGTGAGGGTATGAAATGTACAAAAAATCGATTTGTTTTCTTTTGAAATCGTAGTGAAGGATATGACATATGCTAAGAATAACTTTGATTTATTTTTAAAATCGTGGTGAGGGTATGACATTCACTAAATATCGATTTTGTATTTTTTAAATCGTGGTGAGGATTGTACATTTACTAAAAATCGATTTGTTTTCTTTTAAAACCGTAATGAAGGATATGACATATACTAAGAATAGCTTTGATTTTATTTTTAAAATCGTGGTGAGGGTATGACATGTACTAAAAATATATTTGTTTTCTTCTAAAATTGTAGTGAAGATATGACATATACTAAGAATAGCTTTGATTTATTATTAAAAATTTAGTGAGGATAGTACATTTACTAAAAATCGATTTGTTTTCTTTTAAAAGTCGTAGTGAAGATCTGACATGTATTAAAAATCGATTTGTATTTTATAAATCGTGGTGAGGATTGTACATTTACTAAAAATCGATTTGTTTTCTTTTAAAATCATGGTGAGGGTATGACGTGTACTAAAAATCGATTTGTTTTCTTTTAAAATCGTAGTGAAGATCTGACATATACTAAGAATAGCTTTGATTTTATTTTTAAACTCGTGGTGAGGGTATGACATGTACTAAAAATCGATTTGTTTTCTTTTAAAATCGTAGTGAAGATATGACATATACTAAGAATAGCTTTGATTTTATTTTTAAAATCGTGGTGTGGGTATGACATGTACTAAAAATATATTTGTTTTCTTCTAAAATTGTAGTGAAGATATGACATATACTAAGAATAGCTTTGATTTATTTTTAAAAATTTAGTGAGGATAGTACATTTACTAAAAATCGATTTGTTTTCTTTTAAAAGTCGTAGTGAAGATCTGACATGTACTAAAAATCGATTTGTATTTTATAAATCGTGGTGAGGATTGTACATTTACTAAAAATCGATTTGTTTTCTTTTAAAATCGTGGTGAGGGTATGACGTGTACTAAAAATCGATTTGTTTTCTTTTAAAATCGTAGTGAAGATCTGACATATACTAAGAATAGCTTTGATTTTATTTTTAAAGTCGTGGTGAGGGTATGACATGTACTAAAAATCGATTTATTTTCTTTTAAAAGTCGTAGTGAAGATCTGACATATACTAGAAATCGATTTGAATTTTTTAAATCGTGGTGAGGGTATGAGATAAACTAAAAATCGATTTGTTTTCTTTTAAAATCGTAGTGAAGATATGACATATACCAAGAATAGCTTTGATTTTATTTTTAAAATCGTGGTGGGGGTATGACGTACTAAAAATCGATTTGTATTTTTTAAATCGTGGTGAGGATTGCACATTTAATAAAAATCGATTTGTTTTCTTTTAATATCGTAGTGAAGATCTGGCATATACTAAGAATAGCTTTGATTTTATTTTTAAAATCGTGGTGAGGGTATGACGTGTACTAAAAATAGATTTGTTTTCTTTTAAAATCGTAGTGAGGATTGCACATTTACTAAAAATCGGTTTGTTACTTTTTATTAATTTTTTAAATCTTTATTTTATCCTTTTATACATATGCACATGTAACCATATGCCAAGAACAGCTTTCATTATTGACACTCGACAACTTATTTACTTGTCAAGTGATGCATAACCGGGCCTCTCTTTGAAACAGCTAGAGTCCCAGCAGTGAGAACCTGGGGATAGCTGCTGCTAATATTAAAATTTGATACTTTATAATTATGGAAATAACGATTACCTTATCATTTCTCGTAATACTCTTTTAAACCCACAACAAAACACCACTAGAGGGGCTACGATAGGGAAAAAAAACCCGGATAAACCCCGGTCTTCTATATACGTCCTGCATGAAACTGCTGTGAAGTGCTCACCTTTGTTAGCTTCGGGTTTATGTCGCGCCGCATACAGTTCCACCGCTGGCGGCACGAAGTGGGAGACCGGTGAGCGGTAGTCCACGCTCAGCGGCAGCACGCCCGGCACTGGAATTTACGTTGATACACCGTTTATAACATAACATGCCCACTTCATATTTCCACAGCTGGGACACGGCGGTCCACAAGCATAACAGATCGCAAATGTCCTTAGAACTGCCACTTTTCTCGTGATGTTTTCCGGAAGCTCGAGCTGTCTGAGAATCGAACCCGCGCCTGTGTCGCATCACTTATAAATTTTTGATGAACTGACCGCGATGTTATCGTATTGTGTAAACTTTATCCAGCTCTAACCTGATCACGTAGCCTTAATTTTTTCTCATGACATGTTAATCCCATGTCTGTACTTCTTAACTCTCACTCACCCTCTCTCTCTCTGTTTTATTTCATTTCATATATATTAACACATACATGCTAATTCTAAAATGATATTGTTAATGGTATTATGTATTGAAAGTATTGGTACTCCTAGTCATCATCATCAGGGAATAGACATCCATTGCTGGACATAGTCTTGAGACCCTCCACATTGTAGGCCTAAGATCTGGTGAAGCTCGCATGAAGCTCTCGAAGGTCTATGAGACGCTGTATGTTCCATGGAGGAATTAATAAAAAAAAATTCAATAGTACTGATGTAGGATAAAGATATATTCATGGCACCGTGTCACTGACTTTTGATTACTAACGCGGCGCCGTGTATTTGGCCTCCGACTTTCGCCACGTCGCCGTGTAGTTGGCACCAAATATAATAATCCGTATGTACAACGACAGATGGCGATTTCGTTAGCGGCAAATGGAATGAGCGCCATCTATCTGCAACTTTATTAATTGCATGGCGCTAATTAACTTCTTTTTTTTTAATTTATACTTGTAAAGTTCCTTCGATTCTGCCATTAGTAATATATTTAGTGATTTGATTTTCCTTATTCGACCAAAGCGTATTAGCAAATGCATCGTGGAACAACTGCCTGCCAGGTGGGATGATGACCTGGTGAAGGTCGCAGGGAACCGGGGGATATACGCAGTCGCACTCGTTTTACCTTAAAGTATCCATCATCATCAGCCGGTAACCGTCCATTGCCGAAGCAAGGCAATGTTGACCTGATGACAAATCTCACCTTACACCGACTGGTAAAAGAAATTGCTATCACAATCATATCTTGCTCTTCTTGAATACATCCTGTGCGCACAATCAAAATGGCCGGTGGATTTCGATGGGCGGATATTACCTTTATTTAATCCATATATGTCCCCGTTCGGCTTTTCCAGCTTGGGCTTTTTCTCTGGCGACTCTTGACCCTCGCTGGAGGGCGACGACTCCTCCCTCTTTAGCTGCGGCAGAGCCGAGTCCAGGTGACCCTCGCACAGCGCCATCTCATCTAATGTTAGCTGGAACAGGTAAAGTATCAAATAAATACCACGTATAAAATTAAAAAAAAAAAAATTAAGGCTTTTGTATTCCTCTCTCTTACTAGCTATTATCCGATATGGTGATGAGGTCAGTAACCATCCTTACATATATAAATATTAAAAAGAAATCATGATTAGTAACGATGGTTAGGATGTTTATACTGCATCACATCGCTTTAAAATATTAGACATTACTACTACTGACTCGTCGCTAAAACATGTCATCTCTCTTTACTGCAGTAATTTCACTAGCTACAGCGCCACTCAAACCAGAACACAGTAATGTTTGCACACTACTGTTTGTCAGCGGAGATGCATGTGATTATATGCGTATCATAACAGTAGTATAAATTTTTTCGACCAAGTGACCTTCGCCCATAATAACATAGCTCTGGTTAGAATGTATACACTGCACCATATTGTACTAGTTGCTTGAGACAAAATGAAGTATCATTGCTATAATCATTTTTATTGCTATAGCGCCTTTCAAATCGGAACAAGGTAAAGTTAGCACACTACTGTTGCTCGGCAGAAATCGTCGCTACGGTATAACACCCTAACCGATCGATTAGATGGGGGAGAAATTCACCGCCCATAATAAAGAAGAGTCGGTTAGGATATTTACAATGCATCACATTGTACTAGATTCAGTGTTCAATTTGCCGCAGTATTTTCTAGCTGCAGCGCCTTTCAGATAGGTACACAGTAATATTTTTACACTGCTACTGGTTGAAGCTGTGGTGGTACCTAGACGGTCTCAAACAACATGGACACTACCACCAGATCATCACCTCACAGAAGCGAAGGCAACCTGATCAGATATTTCTAGCCATCTGCATTACGTCCTAGTGTTTCCGCTTAACGTTATAAAAAGTTGAACATGCAGTGTAAACGTTACTTAATCTCGAGGATTCTTAATCATCCAACCTAGTCCTGATGATGTTAAAGAAAAAAAAAAACAGTGCCAATTCACATGCGGCAGAATTGAAGTTCTAATCCAGTCAAATTGTTAGAGTGAGATGGATATACTGTGGAGGCGGTAAACAGAGAGGGACGGAGCGATTGTTTGATTGACTATACTTTTATTTTTGATAAAGGAAAGAACGAAAGAGAGAACAGCAAAATAATGCACTATTAATTTGAAAGTCTCTCTCTCTCTCTCTTTATGGATTCAGAGTGAGATAGATGCAGCGCTGCGACTAGCTGCATCGTATGCGGTGCAGTAGTTGGCGCGCTGCGGGCCGTAGCGCGGGAAAGAAAAAAGGAAACTATATACACAATACATGCGAGGGAAAGGGACGGAGCATACATAAGGCGTTGATGCTCCGTCTCTCTCCCTCGCGTATATACATTGATAGTTCTCTCTCTTTGGTTTCATAAAGCCCAATTCGCGCCGTCACTAAAGAAATTTCATTTCTTAAGAAATTTTGGCGCGAATAAGCGCTAGTTTCGTAAATTTTTCATTTCTTTTCATTTCGCATTAAAACCGAGTGAGTAAAGTTATAGAGATACTTCTCCCGCCATAAATGTGTTGTTTTCATTAGAACCCCGCTGTAGCTGTTGAAAATATTAACCAGTAAGTTGATTTTTCGCATTTTAGTCTTACTTAATGTTGCACCGTGTAATACTAACTAGTCATTGCTACGAACAGACATATCACTTATAATTATATCTATATACAAGTTGTCTTCTTAAAAAGATTCACAAAAAAGAGACTATCTTCATAAAAATAGCTGTACCATTGTAAAATATATCCCCAATTTGATTCAAGAAGTATATAGTTTGAGTAGAGAAAAGAATTATTCGAACTCCATGTGATATTGGGGTCGAAAGATTACTTTTGACATTACCTGTGGGGGTCCGAACCCCTATTGAACAATAGCTTGAACTCTTTTGTTAACTGTATATTCAATGTTGAACTTGTTAAATGGTGTACAGACTAAAACTACACCTGTTAGTTCTAACTTGTAACGAGACAAGACTAAACAAGTCTCTAATCATTAAAAAATGTATGATTTACATACCAGAGACATGCTCGGCAGTGGTTATCAAACAGTTGAGATGATAACAAACACATGAATTATTTGAAGTAACTTAACTTTATACTTATTCTACTAAGAGACAATTGATGCAGCTTAGGATGTTTACACTACATCATGTTAGTCTTTTTTCTATTTAATTTTTGGACTGTTAATTAAAAGTCATAACAGTCCCATCATACCACAAGAAAATTACACATACAATGTCATTTCAAAGAATAAAGTTTTAGGATAAAATTAAATAGTGCTCTAGCCTTCCTCGAGCATGGAGAAGACAAAACCCTATGTTATGGACTAATGTTTAGTTGATTTATATTAAGGTTGTCCAAAAGTGTATTTTTATTGTTTCCATTCCAGTCATTCCTTTAGTGTATGACGCTGATCTTCAATTTACACTCAACTATAGAGTGACTGTAGCTCGCTGGCCTAAAGGTTAGAGCGTGCGGCTCTCATTCCGAATGTCGTGGGTTTGAACCTCGGCATGTACCAATTACTTTATATTTAAGTTACGTACATTTGAGAACTTTAGTTACAACATAGGCATAAAAAAAAAAAAAAACTAGAACAACACTGCACTATCTTTCCATGAATCTTTTCATGAATGATGCGAGATACTAAGAGAGCACAATCATTAAGAAAACATTTCACGACCTTCAGTCATGAAGTCAGTCGTTCACACACGAAACCAGAGAGAGAGAGAGAAAGAGAAAGAGAGAGAGAGAAAGAGAGAGAGAGAAAGAGAGAGAGAGAGAGAGAGAGAGAAAGAGAGAGAGAGAGAGAGAGAGAGAAAGAGAGAGAGAAAGAAAGAAAGAGAGAGAAAGAAAGAGAGAGCGAGGAGAGAGAGAAAGAGAGATAGATAGAGTGAGAGTACTTGTTTCATCAAAAATTTTATATTGGTCAAAATATGTGTCTGCAATGAATTCTGTGCTATTTTAATCATGCTTTATGAAATTCCTGCCCGCTTATATACTGCTTGAAACATATGGATGTCAAAACCCTAAATACAGTCACTTCATTATTTACAACACTTCAAAATATACAGGAAGAAATAAGAGCAGCAGTTGGTACCTACTTTGGCGAAAGAGGCTACTACCAGGAAAATGATGAAATAAATAGATATCCGATTATACATATACCTCTATACATATAAAAGATAAAGTAATAAATAAATTATTATCATATTCGCAAAGGTGGTAGGTCTCTGATGCCGGAGACAGTTGAAGGTAGTTATGACAGCGCTATTACTACTACCATGCAGTTGTGCAAATGTTACTGTGTACTCGAAGGACTATATCTATTTAAATTACTGAGTTAATATTACTTAACACTCTCAAAGCAGCGAGATGAATGTAGTGTATATCATTCTAACTCGCTCCATATTTATATCGATAAGTGTATCACTATCCAGTGGACATTCTAGTCATTGACCAAACATGTGTCAATAATAGACAGACAGATGTTTATTATTAAGTATAAATGCAATGTTATCAATAATAAAGTAATTTATCTATACTTTACTTTTGCCGAGTATATGGCAGCTGAGAATAGAATTTACAAATTGTTACTATCAAAAGGAGTTGCAAGCTATTAAGCCCAGTATAGAGGACGAGTAACAGCTACATATAAAGAAAGATATAATATATATATATATATTATTTGATTTTCTTTTTACTCTTCTACTATTATTAAATAGTACTAACATGCAAATGTTGATAAGTGAATCATTGTGTACGTGCGAAATAAATAAAGGCCCCGACCCGCCATACGCAGGGGAATGAGTGTTAAAATTTAAAAAAAAAAAAAAAAAAAAAAAAAAAAAAAAAAAAAAAAAAAAAAAAAATTCCGATGGAAATATTAATATAGAGTTTATTAACATCATTACACCAACAAGACAATATATTCTATCTTGCCTTACAGACAGTTGTGATGGATGTCTATCAGCTGATGATGTCTATAAGTGTGATGTAGTGTAAAAATACTAACTAATACCTCATTTGTATCATACATTTCAAACCAAATGATAGACAATAATATATATATTCAATTCTTAAACTAAATATATATATATATTCAAGCTAAATCTTCAAACCGGTGAAGATATTCTCTCAATTATGTTCCTATGTTCTCAATCATTACATTTTGTTCATCACCTCCACATATAATTGAATTTCATTACCGCAGCAATTATAGTAGATACAGAATCATTCATATCACAGGTAATATTTGCACACTACCACTCGGTAATTAAATAATCATTTATATGGTGTAGCGGGTAAAGTTGTGCAGATTCAATTAATAAATACCTGCATAGAGTTCTCCGGTTTGATTGTCGGATTAGAGATGATGAAGCATCTTGCTATATATATATATATATATATATATAATTTAATAGACTATAAGCAGTATAGTAATTAATAGCAGACCATATTTTTTTTTATTATACAAATCAAAATATTTCCTTTGATTCCTGGTTAACTCAGTCCTTGAACAAACGTGTCCTGCTCATAGCCACTCAAGGCTAGCAATCTTTTGAATTTTCACGACCTTAGTTCTCCTACGGATCTCCTCATTTCCAATACTGGCAGATGTAGTATTGGCAGACTCCCCCAGCTATAGGACAATCTGGTTAAGGATGCGGGCAGGATAGATCTATGTGATCTTTTTACAAGGCCGATGTCCAGCAGTGGATGTCTATCCGCTGATGATGATCTCTAACAAGTTATAGAGTAGTTTCAATTATACAACTCGGAGATATGGTTACTTGTAATACAGGTTCATACCTATCACATACACGAGAGACAACCATATTGTTTAAAGTTACACATAATTGAAGACTTTGATAATTTCTTTTAGTGATAAAAATATTTTATATACCTTATATATAGGATCTTAACAAGTCCTAACTCAATATGAGACGGCTTTCTCGCTGGAGGAACAGCGCTCGCCTGCCAATGAACTACATCTGTTAAGGGCTTGCCAAGCCGATCACAGGATTAAAGAGGAATAAAAAAATATATATAGAATCTGTTTCTGTACAGATCATCATCATAGAGGATGTAGGCCGTTGAGGTATAATGCAGGAAATTTTAAGAGTAAATAGGCTTCTTTGATACTACTGTACTTCACCATCATATACTACATTGCTGCTATTACATGATATTATATAAATTTATAATTTCATGAAATCGATGTATGCTTTAATGATGAGAATAATTTATTTTTTTCAGTATCGAACATTGTATCAGAGTTACAAGAAGACTCAATTTTTATTTTACTACATCAGCCGAAGAGACCTGTGAGGCTTTCACCTGTTGATATATATCATTTCTACCCATATCAATGGGCTGTTGGTTAGGATGATGTGGTACGCATCACACTCATTGCCCGAGACATATGATGGTAGAGTCTCGTTAGCACCGGTAATTGCACTAATAACTTAATTCATTCGTAATCTAATACTATAACATAAAAGTTATTAACCGTTACTCACATAATTTATCTCTGCTCTAATTTATTATCTTCATTCTGTTCGTTCATAATATTCCCAATTTAATAAACTTTAGCATTAAACTTTAAAATTTTCATTCTTCATTTTAAGTAATAGTATATATGTAAAATAACATCTAAGGTTTTATATCTGTAGCATTAATAAGCCTCATTTGTATTCACAATACAAAAAAAGCTAATATTGTTGTTATTGATGCAAGTGCAAAGGGTCTGTGAAGCAATATAGGTGGTTGACCTTTCGTCGAATGACCTCTTTAATATCGTAATATAAGTTCTTGTTTAATTAACACACGTCATACAAAAATAATAACGGCACCTACAAAGAACACAAATAATATTCTTTAAGTTAAAAATAACCTCAAACTCCATTTGTCATAAAACTTTACCATTAGTCGCAACATATTTTCAAAACAAACAAACAAGAGAGAGAAAAAAAAACGGTGCCGTACTGTGACATCGTGCTATTCGTGTACGACGGGCACACGATCAGCAAAACCATTTTCTAATTACAATACGTTATCAAGTACTTGCAGCAGTAAAAAAATGTCCGTGAACATGGAATACTCACCAAGTGACCATCTTATACACTCCACAGGAAATAGAATCAACTTAACACTTAGCAACACCGTTAAACTTACTCACAAACAAAATTACACTAAATATATAAGTAATTTGAAACTTAATTACGACAACAAGTTGGTGATTTGTAAACAATATACGATTTTAAAAAATTACTAGCGATTGGAAGCGCACATAAATCAATGCCCAACCGAATGGTGCTGTGCTAAACGCGACGGGAATTACATTAAACACACGATTAATCTTAATAATAGAAGCGCGCGCCACATTGTCGTGCGACGGGGTTACTTTTAAAACTGTATTACAAAAGTTTTGAACGACGTTTATCGTAGATATAAACAAAAAACGCGAAGCCCCAAAACTATCTCAACGTCCATTTCTACAGCAAGAAGGTGATGCTACTGCCTACGAAAGGAGTGAAAAAGACGAAAATATTTTTAGTGTGTCAACACTGCCGCGCGCGCTGCCAACGTCAACATCGCATAACACATCAGCCGCCGGCAACGATTCTCGACTTTATGCCTAAGCAATAAAATATATTTTGCAACAAACAAAAAGTTTTTATTCTCCTTTTAAATATTACGTCAACAGAATTATAATCTTTCAGATGTGTAATTAAAATTTCTTAATTTACTAATAACAGACAAATAAAATTAATTTCAATTCAACAAATGACAGATTGAATTATTATAAATAAATGTATGGTTGTAATTAAAAACAATGCCTGTTTGAGTTGTGTGTTTTTTTTTGTATATATGACAACACTGCGTTGGGTGTGGGACGAGTGCGTAGTCAAAGGAAGACAGTAAAGCAGTGTGCTATAGGTAAGTCGGCTGTTGAGTTGGCAATGTATATTATTACAACTTGCCCGGCCTTATCACGAGCTGCGTTATCACCACTCCGAGGTTATTTCTTTTGTACAGTTTCTCCTCGTTTTATTTAACTGCAGCAGTCAATATATTCGAATATTATTTAGTATTATTTCTTATTTACATCATTTAAAGATAATCTGAAATACATTTCAACTTTACCGAGTATTTACTACTCGATGAGTATCTTAGTTTGTTTATGTATTACGAATTAAAAGCAAATATTTTTAATTATAATAAGTAGTTTTATTTTGGAGTAAAATTATTAATCATCTATAGTTAGTTATATATATGGATTATTTCTCACGCAAACAACCATTCCAAAAAAAGTGAGAAATATTTATACTTGTATATTTTGTTCGACCGTTAAGCTCAATGACAATTTAAATGAGCGCAATAAAATAAATGTTAAACGTGGGTAATAATAAAGAAAAACTTTAGGTTTTAATATTTTTTTTTATTCAACGAAAGGAGCAGGACGTTCACCTGAGGGTAAGTGTTACACCTGCTCATATCAACGCGACGCTGGTTGCTATATACATTGCATTCTGCCGTCGTCTGAGACATGCTATTTTAAGATGTTAAGTATCTTTGCCCCAGTAATTTCAGCTACAGCGCCCCTCAAACCGGAACACAGTAGTGTTTAAACACTGCTATTAGTCGACTGCAATAGTCTCTCGGAGATCTACCACCCATAATTTTTTTTTCAGCGAGATCGAAAAGCGAATTTTTTTTTATATTTTTTTATATTATCACGCCTTTTCCCATTAGGGGTAGGCAGAGGTAAATAAACACCCACTTTTCGCCAGATGTGGTCAGTTTAGGTCCCATGTAACAGGGGGCGAGCCTGTTGCCACTTTATTGGGGTCACCACACACACAAAGATGATTTCAGTGTGTCAAAAGCGAATTAATCGATTAAATAAATTTTGATCGCTGTTTTTTTTTTAATTACCGACAGCTGACTACTGTTGGACAAAATAATATTTAACTATCTAATAAATCTGTCACCGTGGACTTTAAAAAAGTAAAAACTATTATGTCAGAATTGGCGCCAAAATCAGCAAAATATACAGGTATTGGGTTAGTTAGGTTATTACGATGTAACTGTAGGGTAGTTAAATACCCGTTATCAAGTGTCGCTATCAGTGAAGTGGTAAAAATCGATCGGATGCATCGTTGTATGGAACAGAATCGGCAATCAATACTTTGTCACCTAAATGGGGCGGTAACACGGGAGCGGGTGGAGAGGGGCGGTAACTAGAAAAAGATAAAAGACCTACTTCATTACTGAAAGCGGTGAGTTATTAATGTATTATTTTAATTACTTCATTAATATGGGGTGTTTATTCACCTCTGCCTATCCCTACTGGGAAAAAGGCGTGGTACTATAAAAAAAAAATTAATATGGTTGAACCGCTACGTATTTATGGTTGTGTATCATTTCGAACATTGTAAAGAGACTATGTTGGTACCACCGTAGCTTCTATTTCTGCTGGCAAACAGAATAGTGTTCAAACATTTATTTTTAGTTAGGATGTTATATACTGCATCATATTGTGGTCGTAGCCTTGGGACATATATGTTGAATTTCGTTACCCCAGTAACTACTTGCTATAACGCCTTTTAAATCGGATCACAGCAATCATCGCACAGTGCTGTATATCGGCTGCAATGGGCGCTGCGGTGGTACCTAGACGGTCTCCGGCAACAGTAAAATAATGAGTTCTGGTTTGAAGTGCGTTGCAGCTAGTGAAATTACTGTGCTAACGAGATTAACATCTCATGTCTTAAGGCGACGAGCATAATACGATGTAGTGTATATCATCCTAATTAACATTAAGTTACCAAGAACATTATTTACTATAAGATGAACTTTTTTTTATATTATCGCTGGAGATATCTTAAAAGATACCCTGTACATGGAAGGTAAAGGTTATGTGGGACTTCTACCCACTAAAACCCCCTTGGCGGTCTCCGTCAGTGCATTAAGAGGAGCTCCGGTATCTCCTACGGAATGCACCGGTGCCACATGCACTCTGGCCAAAACATCCTACCGATGGACAAAGCTCTCCTTAGCTCCCACGCTGTGCTACGGCAAATACAAGGCCACCATGAATTTGCAGTCCTCCTCTTGAAGGCTTACGAACTCGAGGAGCCTTATAGTCTATTCTTAGTATATTATTCTTATAATACCTTAGTACTATTCTTAATAACCTGATACTAAAGGGATGACTATAAGATAAACCTGCCTCCACTTCGTTGAATATTAGTTCAATTATTTTAATAACAGTAACAAATTGAGATATAAACTACATAACATACCTTTAATGATTTTTTTAACATATTTCTTTATGAAAAAAAAAATCTATTTAAGGTAAAAAATGTATATATGTTCTACGCAACGTTGTTATGGCCAGGCGTATCACTTACAATCAAGTGAAGTCCGGGTCGTCTCGTCGCATAATTGAATAAAAATATTCTGGACATGATTCCAGTACTAGGCTTTCATAATTTATAAATATCTTCAAAAGACAATGCTTTTTTTTTTTTTTTTGGGGGGGGGGAGGCGACAAATTTGTATGAGATTAACATCATACGCAGTATAGTTCAGTGATGGTAGCTCTCTGTTGCCGGAGACTGTCTAGTTAGGTACCATCGCAGCGAAAATCATTAGTTTGCAAACATTGCGACTGTTCCGAGTTGAAAGGCGTTGTAGCTAGTGTATTTACTAGGGTAACGAGATCAACATCTTATGTCTGTCTCAGGCGACGAGCGCATTTGGTGCATCCCAATTAGCGCCAGGTTGTAATAGGCACGCTCATAGCTTACCATCAAGTGAACGTTCCTCTCGTCTTGTTGCTTAATTGAATAAAAAAATATATAGTAATTAAAAGACCACCGTCAGTAAGGTAGAAAGTTTCTCTATTGCTGGTTGTATACTGGTAAGGCTGTGTGCAAGCCAACCGCAAAGTGGCCCGATGAGCCTTTGAAGTTAGCGAAACACGACTGAACAGCACAATACCGATAGGTAGACATCTTAGAGGAAGATCTATGCTCAGTAGTAACCGCCTTCATGCTATTAATGTAATATAAAGTAGAAATCTATATTAAAAAAAATATATTAGGTTAGATTGGTTATCATGGTATCATTTCCTTTCTATGTCGCTGAAGCTTCTTTCTATTCGTAGCTAAATTAGAAGCGAAGTGTTTTCGAACTTCTTTTTTATATACTACGAAGCAACGAAACGAGTAGGACGTTCACTGTGGCACTAGTTAAGATGTTATACACTGCCACTAGATTGCGCTCGTCGCCTGAGACATTAGATGTAGATTCTCTTTACCCCAGTAATTTCACTAGCGAACGTTCAAACTGGAACAGAGTAATGTTTGCACAGTACTGTTTGACGGCAGAAATAGGCGCTGCAGTAGTACCTACTTAGACAGTATTTGACAACAGAGATCTACCACCAGTAAATGTCTAATCTCAAGCAAGAGGCCCGACTTTTAGAAATGAAGAAAAATAAAAAATACAACATTCCACATTAAAAAAAAATGTTTTGTATCATACAAAATCTAATCAAATATAATATCACGAAAAACAGGAAATAAGAAATATCGATACATCGGAAATATATTACATTTTTTGTTTATAAATAAATTAATGATTCGATTATTTCCATAATTGCATCCGTTCTTTATCACTAGTATAATACTTCAACACTAACACTAGGGCCTATCGATACAAGTATTTTTAAAAATCACGCCTACAAACCTGGTATATATATAAACCTGGTATTTCAATATTCATAATCAATGTTCAATAATGACCATATAAAACTTGAAAATTAAATCTTACTAAAACTATTTAAAAAATAAAACACTATAAAATATCCATTATTTTTTTTATTGATATATAGCTAATTAAATGCTTTTTCTTATAGTAATAAATAAGCAAATGTAGAGGCATAGTAACAAAATATCTCTCAATTCATTGAGAGAGCTAACTACAACGTAGCCTGATGACAATCATCACGTAAAGATATGTTGGATTTTTCGGATAATGTCAAAGAGGACTCCTTTATGATTTCCCAAGGTTGATCTTGGAAGAGGAAATTTCTGTAAAACGTGCATCTGATAGGTAACGAAAGAAATGGTTTGACGACATAAAAGAGTGTACCTGGTTTTAATACCATCAGATAAAAAGAAAAGCTGAATATCCAATTGGTTTTCTTAATCTGTCATCACCAAACTACAGTTTGAGAAGAGAGCGTCTTATGATATTGTAACAGATAAAAATCGCTTACTATTATACCCATTCTTCTTTTATCAGACGGATAATGCCCACTACTGGGCGGTACACCTCCCTCAAGAAAATCCACGCCAGTCGGTCCAGTGCTGCCCGCATCCAGCGGCTAAAATTTAATAAAATAATATCAAGTATTTAAAAGTTCATCTCTTGGAACTAGCTGTGTGTACTCAGTAGCAAATACTAAGTTTTAAAACTAGATTGTTATAATACGGTTACCATTAATATCCCGTCAAAGTTTAAACCGAGTCTAGTGTTATTGTTGAGCTGAATTTATTATAATAATATTTATCAGCTCTTACATGTTTTATATGGATTATGTGTACTGTTTATTTGTTGAATAGTTAAGCGAAATAAGTAAGCAGTTATGTTTTGAAAAGTTCTTGAAGGACATTTCAAAACAATTATCATTATGAGTAGATGCGATTTTAAGATAGTTTTATTGGGCAGTGAGCATGTTGGTAAAACGAGTCTGGTGCTACGGTTCGTCAACTGCAGATTCAATACGGGTGCTCCCTACCAGAACGTAAGTTTATCATGATTAAGTTGTAAAAAAAATCATGTAATGTTTACTATGATTCATCTCTTTGTTATGATTGATAGGATATTTTATTATACGCAATAGCCTAGGATATAAACTTAACATTCTCCCAAAGTGCGTAGTTTACAGTTGTAATGATTCCTTTCATGTTGTAGAACAAAAAAACCTTTAACCGTCAAGAGCAGTAGTTAACTTTTAAAAAGCCTTATGAATATTATTAGGCTAGCTTGCTATTAGATCTGACAATTATTGTTTTATTACCATATATTATTATCATTTAAACACGCTATAGTACGCTTAGCTCTTTAAAAAATTTTTCACTTGATTATTAAATTTGTTAATTGGCACAAAATGTTGTAATGTGCATGCTTCCTAATTACACATTATCTTGGACAAGCATATCACTAAATGTTAGAAT
Source organism: Troides aeacus (assembly GCA_033220335.2). Classification (NCBI taxonomy): domain Eukaryota; kingdom Metazoa; phylum Arthropoda; class Insecta; order Lepidoptera; family Papilionidae; genus Troides; species Troides aeacus. The sequence goes on from CM067296.1 coordinate 4,984,080, forward strand.
GTTTTACTTGTCTCGTAGCTTAGTCTAATTTCTCTTGGGATTTAAGTAGCTGCAGCACCCTTTAAAGGTTAAACTGATGTTTGCTCTGACTTACTTTGACTTACCGATGGACAGTTTCCATCAAAATACTTATTAATTTATAGGAAATACATCCTTTCAGACAATTGGTGCGGCTTTCTGTGCGAAAACAATGCACTCCAATGGCAAGAACTTTAATATTGGCATTTGGGATACAGCTGGTAGTGAAAGGTGGGTTGTATTCAATCATGTTATAGAGAAAGTAATTATAACTATTGTTTAATTAATCTAGATATTGTTTTTATTTTTGAGAAAGTTTTAAGTTTTTAGAGGTCCCGCAGACGTATGTAGTGAATTAGTATTCAATTAATTTTCATTCATTGTTAGGTCATCCACCGACTTATAGTAACTATTATCCAATTACCCACAAACCTACATATACAACAATAGTAAGTGTAGAAGAGTATAATTAGCGTACATTAGGATAGGTACTTTGCAGCACATTGTGCTCGTTGCATAGAATTGTAATTATATATATAGATAGAATTCGGATCATAAAACTTTATCGGCAAGTAATATTTTATGTTCTGTAAAGCAGTAATTTAATATTATTACATATCCTTCACTCTGGACAGTAAAGTGTACACTACTGTTTGTCGGCTGCAATAAGAGCTGCGGTGGTATTTACTTAGATGGTTTCTTGCATCAAAGAATAACCTACTAGCATAATTATGTATTATTAGGTGCATATCTCATGTGTTTAGTCTTTTTATTAATATGAAAGAAATATTTTTCAGGTATGAAGCCATGACTAAGATGTACTACAGGGGAGCTCATGCGGCTATTATATGCTATGAACCTTCCAGTTATGCATCCTGGACTCGTTTGAGGCACTGGCTGCAGGAGCTGAGGACTGTGGAGGAGGTGATGATAGAGCAATTTGTGATGTTTTAAGATCAATACGGATTTCTACCCTTGATATAGGATTTCTACTTTTTATATATTAAACCTTCATACTGTAAGACTGTATACACACTGGTAATCCCAAAGTACTCTGTTGAAGGTGGTGCTAGGTAGGATGTTTACACTACATTAAATTGCTTTCATCACCTTGATATGTTAAGTTCATTACTGCAATAATATATGCTTACTACTGATTGTCTTTTGCTTGTTGTTAGCAAGACCTCTGGTTTGTAGAATACATTACAAGTAACATAAGTCCAGCGGTGGATGATTGATCTGTTTCTGTCGTGATTGTCTGCAAAAATTGGAAAAAGAATGAGCACAATGTGGTCCAGTCCATATATAACCTAACCTAACCGGCGTCATGTTATGGGCAAGTGTTATTATCATCATCAGCCGATAGAATTCAACTGGGTAAATGCCTCTCGTGAAGATTTATTCATCGATCAGTCCCGCGGTGCTCGCGTCCAGTGGGTTCAGGTGACTCTCACCAGATCATTGGTACATCTTGTGGGAGGCCTTCCTTACTCCCTGTCAATCCTTCGAGCAATGGGCAGGCGTATCACTTGCCATTAGGTGAACATCTTGCTCATCTTCACTGGAGCCATATAACACATGAATCCATTTTAGTACCTTGGTGGTGGAAAAAAAGAAAATTAAATAGTCATTTTAATTTTCCAGGATTGTAAGGTATATCTGTGCGGTACAAAGAAGGATCTGCTCGACAGTGGATCTGTAGTCAGGGAGGTGCCGGAGGATATAGTGTGCACATATTCACAAGGGCTCTGCGGACACTACCTCACATCCAGCAAGACCGGTGAGAATGTTGGTGAGTAACAAAGTATTCTCAGATTTTTTTTAATAAAAAAAATCACTAAAAAAAAATATATGTTGGGAAGCAGCTGGATGCGAGCAGTCTCTCAATCTATGTGGAGATCTTTGGAGAAGGCCTATGTTCAGCTGTGGGCATCTGTTAGCTGATGATGATGATAATGATATGTTGGTATCCTTTTTGGCTTTAGCTGATAGCGTTTTTTTAGGTCCCACTGAAAATCAGGGTTGCGGTCTTTATAAGCTGCAACGTTACCTGAGTGGGTTCCTTTCCCACATGTGGGATAGTATTTTTATTTTTGGGAATAAATTAGTCATTAGCTCTAGAGTCGGATCTGGGACACGTGTCTAGGTATATGCTTTGTCCCTGTACCAGATGGGCATTTCTCATACAAATCAGCCCTGTTTTAAATTGTAATCAACTAGCTGGTCCTTCGAGCCGGATATTTATTTATATCACAATACTTTGTTTCTTGGAGTGGAGACATTCTTTTCCTGAATTGATTACTGGTATTGCCTTTCTTGAGACGTAGTAATGTTTGCATACTACGGCCTGCCTCCTATCAAATAATATTCCTCATGTCTGAGGGTTGTGACTACCTCCATCACTCTTGAACTCATCAAGCTTATCAGGGGATCTTTTTTTTTTATTCAACAATGTGACGCGACGAGTGGACGTTCACCTGATGGTAAGTGATACGCTTGCTCTAGTTAGGATGATATACACTGCGTCACATAGTGATCTATAAGGCCCTTTAAGTCGGATAACAGTACAGTTTTTATTGATGGTAGCTGTCTAGGTAGGTACCACTGCAGCTTTTATTTCTGCCCCCAAAAATTACTGTGTTCCGTATTGAAGGGCGCTGTGGTAAGGAAACTAACGCTACGTTGTTATTAGCGGGCGTATCACTTACTATCAAGTGAAGGTCGAAGACAATCAGCCACCGATTGATATAAAAATACGAACTCTTCCAGATGAACTGTTCCAGAAGATCGTCGACGACTGCGCAGCTGATGTTGAGGTTATGAGGAACGTGGAACAGCAGAGGGTCCAGCTCGCGAAGGAGGCGGAGGCCGACAGGCAGAAGAACAAGGACTACTGTTACTGTTGACGACGGTGCATTGGCTTCGGACAGTTCTGCTGGTAGACCTCACCTGCTTGAGACAGGCGGTCTGCTAAAATTACTACGCTCCAAGAGGCACTACAAGTCCAAAGTGACCAGCGTATTGTTGGTGCAGTGTAAAGATCCTAACTCGCGCTTCGTTGTTAGGAATCGCTCGTGTAGTTGCTACGTTGTATAAGTAAAGATCCGGCTCGATGGACTAAGTACGAGATTATACTAATAACACTAAGAAAATGTTTAATAATCGAAAGCCTTTCCATCCGGAAGTGGTATGCAAATAATTAAAAGGTATTTATATATTTTTTTATATACGGCTAAGATATTTACACGATTGCGAAAAAAAAAATATTTTTTATGAAATAACTTTTTATCGGTGATATGGCTTCAATAAACAGTAGCATTTTAGTGTTGTGCAAATATTAATGTTCCGGTTTGATAGGCGCCGTTGCTAAAATTAGAGGGTAAAAATTTTATGTCTCAAGGCGACGAGCGCAATGTGTTGCAATGTAAATATCTTAAGTAGGGCTCGTTATGGCGGGCGTATCACTTACCATCAGGCAAGAGTCGCGCTCGTCTCTTTGTAGTATATGTATATGGCTGACCTTCGCAATGTTGCTAGTGTGAAATTATATTTATATATATCAAAATGGCGGATTATAACAGCGCCATCTTGTGTGAAGTAGAACTGTTGCCTTAACGACGCTGCAGCCGATGAAATTACTAGAGTAACAGATTGAATATATATAAAATCAATTCTTCTATGTTATCTATTGAAATATTTTCTATTCATTGTGAAACAGCTTTTATTAAGTAAAAAAAATTATGGCAGCCATTTTTGTTTAATTTCTTCAACTTTAGGAACCGAAAAAAATTTTTGGTGGTAGTGTCTCTGTTGCTGGAGACTGTCTAGGCAGCGCCGCAGCGCCTGTTGCAGCTGATATACAGTACTGTGAAAACATTACTGTGATCCGGTTTGAAGGACGCTGAAGCTAGTGTGAGTCAAAGTGAGTAATGACTAACCATACTAGTCTAAAGTAACGTTATAGTGTAGTGTATGGTTCAGTGATGGCGCGTGTTATATATACATACAAATGTTGGTTGTTGAATGTTGTTTTAAAGGTCTTTTATTAGACAATAATTATTGAGGTACCCGAAAAACATACGAAATATTTTGAACTTGAAACTGTATGTATAATAAGCATTTATATTATTTTTGGGTTATCACAATGTAGAAGTTTTTTTTGTTTATATTATCACGCCTTTTTCCCAGTAGGGGTAGGCAGAGGCGAACAAACGCCCACTTTTCGCCAGATGTGGTCAGATTAGGTCCCATGTACACACACACACAAAGATGATTTCAATGTGCGGGTTTCCTCGCGATGTTTTCCTTCACCGTTTGTATCTCGCTGTTGTAACTAAAGTTGACAATTTTACCTAACTTAAATATTCATTCATTCATCAGGTGCCCTCTTGAAACTGAAGTTTGGCGATCAGATCGAGATATCCAGTTCGATCTTCAGCTATTCTTTTTAGCTGATGGTATGTAAACCCGGTCCATTCCTTAATGTCATCAAACCATTTCTTGCGCTGTTTGCCATTAATTTTTCCCTCCAGGATCAACCTTGGGAACTCATAAAGGGATCCTCTTTGAAGGTGTCTGAAAAATGCAACCTTTCTTTGCATGACGGTTGTCATCAGCCTGCGTTTGCAGTTAGCTCTCTTAAGGACTTTTATCATTGGAGACAAACTGCTTCCATGTGATCTTAAGCATTCGGCGAAGTCCCCAAACCAACTTTAAGTCATCGGTACATGCCGAGATTCGAACCCGCGACTTTCGGATTGAAAGCCGCGCGCTCTAACCATTAGGCCAGCGAGCTACCAATGTAGAAGTAACCAGTTAAACTCTTAATAATTACGTATTATTTATTTATTCAAGTCTTGGAATAATTTAAACTGGACGCCTACGATTATATCATGCGCAATAACTATTGACACAGCTCGCAGTTATCTGCCAGCGTCTCATGAATAATAACAATTGATAAAGAAGCTTGTGTATTATAATGAACAGGTACACAGCACTAATAAATGCGCCGGATGTGCGCGAGATATGTCAACACCAGAACTCAGATGTTATACCTGTTCCTTAAAACACCATTATGAGTGTGGTAGTACCACATCTAGAAAATATAAATGTTTCTTCAGATTATAAAAACTGCTGGGTTTGTCCAGCATGACGTCCTTTTTTTTTTTTTTTTTTTTTTATTTTTTATTTTTTATTTTTTTTTTTTTTTATATGGGTTTGTCCAGCATGACGTCCTAAGCCGCCAAAAACCTACAGTTTTATCTCTGATTAAAACTACCGACGTCGATACCGATCAGGATAGTACCACATCAAATGTCACCTTGAGACGTAATAAAGACGCCGAAGTATCGAAAGACTATCGATAGCCTAACGTTAGAGGATTTTAATGCTATGATGCAAGAAACGATAGATGGTCTGAGTAATATGGAGCTAAGGATGACAAAACTAATTAAAGAAAAGTATGAAGAAATATTTAAGGGATTCAATGAAATGAAAGAATCAATTACATATATAAATACTGAATACGAAAACATGAAAAAGTAAAACGAAAAGCTGAAAGCACAGTTAAAGATTTAGGCAATCGCTTAAATATTTTTTGAACGATTCTCCCGAAAAAGCAACTTAAAGATTCAATGTATACAGAAAACTTGTTGAACGTCGTATCTCAAGTTGCCAAGGTGGTTAGCAACGATCTGCCTGAGAGTGATATACACAAATGTACAAGGATTTATTTTATTCACTTATTTATTTATTAATACACCAACAGCATAACATATATACTATCTTACGTTCTAGGTATAGTTTACAATATTAAATATGTATGCTTATTATAGGTGTACACAGCTTTGACCATAGTTTGGACTTAAAAACACCAAAATGAGAAAATAAATTGTAGTCTACAATTTTTTTTTTTATAATTGTCACGCCTTTTTCCCAGTAGGGGTAGGCAGAGGTGAATAAACACACACATTTCGCCAGATGTGGTCAGATTAGGTCCCATGTAACAGGGGGCGAGCCTGTTGCCACTTTATTGGGGCCACCACACACACACACACAAAGATGATGTCAGTGTGCGGGTTCCTCACAATGTTTTCCTTAACCGTTTGTATCTCGCTGTTGTAACTAAAGTTCACAAATGTACATAACTTAAACATTAAGTCATGGGTACATGCCGAGGTTCGAACCCGCGACCTTCAGAATGAAAGCCGCACGCTCTAACCATTAGGCCAGCGAGCTACAATTAAATTTTGAACAAATATCAGCTTTCAAACAATCATCGGGCATAACTAGGTACAGCACAGTATGTACATTCAACACAGTGACATCTCGCAGAGACCACATTCAATACTTAACCATTAAATATCAGTGATGTAGCAACTTATCTTTAAAAATATTGTTAGAATCGCTGAAAATGTCTAATTCAGGTACTTTGGCATTAAATGTATTATAAGTAACGCATACTCTGGCTATCGGGTGGTGTATTCCAAGATTAGTTCTTTACCGTGGAAGACTAAAAATTTTGGTTATTGGACGACGAAGGTGATTGCGGGGTACACTAATATTAATACTCCCAAGGGTGATTTAATTTATCCGTTTAAAACTTTGTGGAGGAACATTAGGAACTTTATTCGGCGATTGTGTAGAGTAGTCATGTTAAAGAACTTTAAGCGACTGTTGTAAGTGCATTTGTTTGAAAATCCGGTTGTCTTGTAGGCTAAATATCTCGTGTATGCACGCTGTATATCCTCCAATCGTTGTGAAGATATACTATATACTGGATTCCACACTATGGAAGCGTGTTCTAAGTGACCGTACCAGAGTGTTATATAGAATGATTCGGGTTTGGCGAGATTTGAAATCTGTAGTGTTTCGTTTTAGGAACCCCAACATTTTAGATGCTCTCTCTACTACTTTGTTAATATGGCTGTGAAATTTGAATTTGTTCCATATGTATTATGACTCCCAAGTCTCGAATTTCATCAACTTTTGATAAGGCTATTCCGTTCAAAGTGTAGACGGTCTCCATTGCTTTCTTTTTCCTAGTAAAAGAAATGGAAGAACATTTAGCTACGTTAAGTGCCATTTTGTTGTCGCGACACCATAATTCTGTATTGTCTAAATCTGCCTGTAATAGATGCACATCTGATGGGTGGTTAGTGGTTCTAAAAAGTTTTAGGTCATCGGCAAACAAAGAGAAATTGCTGTTTTGTATTACGGCACTGATGTCGTTAATGAATGTTAAAAGTAGTATAGGTCTAAGGTGAGAACCTTGAGGAACCCCGGATTGCGCATAGTAAGTCTTGGATTCAAAACCATTTATAGCGTTTTTTTGTGGCCTATTGGATAAATATGATCTAAACCATTTCAGTAAAGGTCCATGTATCCCCATTTCCCGTAGCTTCACTAACAGTAAATCGTGACTAACTTTATCAAAAGCGCTTCTGAAGTCGGTGTAAAAGCGTAGACTTGGCGACCTTTGTCTACATCGCAGCTTACGCTAGAAACAAATGACACTAGATTTGTAACCACGGAGCGACCACTTCTGAATCCCTGTTGATGTTCCGATAAGGCATCATCTACCTGTTTATATAATATTGGATAAATTATGGACTCGAATAATTTTGAAAAGCAAGATAAAATTGAGATTGGTCTGTAATTATTTTCTTTAGTGTTATCACCCTTTTTTTATATGGGGACAATTCTAGCTTTTTTCCACTCGTTTGGGAATTGACCAGTGGATAAGGAGTGGTTAAATATTAGAGTTAGTGCAATGTAATAGCAGACGTGCACCTCCTAACGAACAGCGGCGGTATGTTGTCCGGTCCAGATCCCTTACGTACATTAATACGTTTAATAGACTTCAGGATCATATTTTCTGTAAGTATTATTTGTGAACAATCATTAAATTTCCTAGGGTTAACTATATCTGTACTATTCGTGACATCGTTACAAGTGTAAACTGAAGAAAAGTGTTCGGCAAAGAGATTGTCTCTTTCAACTCCCGTCGTGGCAGTAGCGTCGTTCATACTCATAGTAGCCGGAAATGTAGAGAGGTTGCTCCGTTTTTCTTTTATATATCGCCAGAATAATTTCGGGTGTTTACGTATGTCTGATTCGATTTGACGTTTATAATAACCGACCCTTGATCGCGTTAGTTCATTACATCTATCGTACATATGCGCAATATTTGTATTCGAATTTATCGCGTGGGTTGCCGAATTTACGAAAACGTTGGCGAACTCGGTTTTTTTCTTTTAGTAGTTTCATAACATGCTTGTTAAACCAACGAGGATATTTCGAATGTTTAAGTTGATTCTTTGGTACGTATTTCTCTATTTTTTTCAAATAAGTTATCGTAGAACATTGTAACCATATTCTATATTCTTGATGTAGATCGGGCTGCAAGCCACAGCGGCTCGTACAGCTCATCTGACACTGGGCTCGTGGACCCGGATCCACGGCCTGAGGTTTTAGAAACTAAAAAGTGCTACGCGGGATGTAGCTATCTGGCGGATGATTCTGTATATTGTGTGTGTCTGGTTCTTGTTGTGCTTTATCTGGCGATTCTACTCGGTCGTCGAGGCCGGGCGCGGGCCCGTTCCCCGACTACCTTCGCCTGTATCGTAATCTCTGGGCGGCGAGGACCTCCCACGGTCGCGGGTGTACTTAGTGTACGCGGTGTGTGAGTAGCTGCGGCGCCGCGTTCTGAAGCGAGTGCGGCGTGATGCTGATATTCGGAGCGTGTTGGTAGTGTCCGAAGTGTGTGTGGTGACGTCGGTGCTGTCGGTGACTGAGCGCTTTTTCGTCCTGGGATTCGGAGGTAGCGCGTAGTTGGCCGCGCTGGCCACCAGAGGGTTGGGATGAGTTGCCGCCTTGGCGAAGTAGGTCACGGAGCACTCTCTGAAGTGCTCCTTGATCGTTGGGAGTTTAAGGTCGCTGTGGATGTCCACATTGCGCTGGTACCATTCGGCACCAGTCGTGGTGCGGGTGAAACGGTTCTGGAGAGTCTGCAGAGGTGTAACCATATTATTAAAGTCGCAATCCTTAAATGTTTTAACCCAGTCAATAGACTTCAAGTCATTTATTATATCATTATAATTAGCACTATGAACATTGAAACGATCGCGGTTACCCGGTTTGAGATAGTTCAGATCTATACAGGTACAAGATGGTATAGATAACAGAATACTAGGGTGATATTCGTCCAATCTACTTAGGTGACCCATTGGGGCTGAAACAGAACATCCTTCCAAATTTCATAAAGCAAGATCTAAAAAGTTTCCGTTGCAGTTATCTATATTGTTGCACTGATACAAATTGTTCAGTGTCATAAAATTTACCAATGAATATCCCAAACTTTTTTCGTAATTGGTAGGTATCATATAGTTGGAAGGGACCCGAAGAGGGTCAAGGCCGGCCGGGAAGGTGGCGAATGCATCGATCGATCCCACCAACCCGGCACTCAGGCCGTGAAGGACACCGGGGGGTTGTTTTAGTGGGTGAGAGCCCCACATAACCATTCGTCGTGCCCTAGACGAATGTGTATGCCGCAGGACATTTTTTCGCCTCGACAAAAAAAAAAAAAAAAAAAAAAAGGTATCATATAGTTGTGATTATTCGCAGGAATCCAGCTTATAAAATTTAAATTGAAGTCGCCCAGTATGACCACTACATCAGTGCGATCCATGACGGCGTCCACGTTGTCCCAGAATAACTTGTATTTCCAGTTTAGTAGGCGGTGGCAGGTATACAGCACATAACGATACGGATCGCAGGTGACCGTCGATATTCAATTGAATGTTAATCTATAAGTCCTCACAAGTACTTTCTCACTGATGAACACGGCAGGATAGGATATCGCGAGACACAGCAATCAGGACTCCTCCATCTATTTTAGATCATATGACATATTGGCGATCCCTGCGATAGACTACATAGCGCGAATCTATAAATTCACTGTCAGAGATTTTTGAATTTAGCCAGGTCTCAGTAAAAACAATAATCTTATAGTCGCAGATAAGTATGTTATGTAATATATCATTAGTCTTCGTTCTAATACCTCGTGTGTTTTGATAGTAAATGTTGAATTTTATAACAATACTCCATAACTTTACTTAATGATTCACGCTCATTTGATCCGGTTGAGGCTATCTGTATTCCGAATGAGTATGAAATCACTATACTCGTCTTTCCTTACAAAAATTCTACCATTCCGGACCCATGTATACTTATAGTTATATTTGCTTGCCTTTTTTCTAGTTGCGGCATGTAACGGTTTACTGGTTGGCGATAAATGTTCGCTCAGAAATATAGGTTTGCGCGCGTCGCCTAACCCTATATGTTGAGTGTTCAGCTTGTTTTTAGCGTTCTTCCGATTAAATTTAGTCACTGCGGCCAGAATTTCATCGCGTTGGCGAGGAGTGCGTAGTTTGAATATCACTGCGCGTGGTCTGTCGGTATCCCTATTCAGTTTTGCTACGCGAGTAGCGTGGAGAATATCGTCTTTTACAATGTTTGCGTTAACAGTTTTAATTATTTCTTCCAACCTGTTTATCAAATTTTCATTTCGGTTCTCTGGTGTTCCGTTAACTTCGATGTTACTTTCCCTCGTATTCTGTTCTAATAAATTGAGGCGATTAGACAAATCAGTAATAGCGCCGTGCAACTTAATGTTATCACTTTGCAGACCTTTTATTATTTCAGTCTTCTTTTCCAAAGTAGACTTCATTGACTCGTACTGATGGTTGTAGGTCATAGATTCTTGCATATCCACAAATTGTTGTTTTAATGTCTGTAATTCTTTTGTGACTAATTCTTTAATAGTAATATGCAGAGTGTCCGATAACTCCTGTTTAAGAATAGATCTAAGTTTCCCTTCGGTAACATAATCGTCGTGACGGCGTGTTGAAGGTGCATTATGGGATTTGCCTATGAATTCGCACGTCAGCTGGGTGGATATTGTGTGTGGTTTTTCATTTTGCGGCGATGGCGAGGGTTTATTGTAATTATCTTTGTGATCGCGGATAGCCGTCGAGCCAGGTTTATTTGGTGCCATTGTGCAAATTGATCCCGTAAAAAATAATAATAGTATTATATATTATATTATATCACTTCCGCTGTACTATTTTGACAGATGTCTCATATATTCGTTTGGTAAAAGATCGACCACTGATAATAGGTGGTATTTTATAATTCTACGTTGCTATTTTATCAACAATAATACGTAAAGATTTGCACTGCTTCAAATATATAAAAAAATTTAATCCATATGAAGAATAATTAGTAATGTTGCATTATTCATTTGTCCGGGGGCGGCTCCACGTGTAGGGGACATATAGAGAGCAAATAATGTACTGGATTCAATTTAGTTTTTAGATTAATAAATAACGTTATTATTATTATTGCTTTATTCATTATAAATTAATTTATATCAAGACGTTTTAAAATCCATATTAATAGAAATTATTAATGTTGCATTATTCATTTGCCCGGTGGTCCAACGTTCGGATTCGGCTCGGTCGGGAGGTGCCTCCTCGTAATGGGTTCGCCGCCGCCTCTGTTCACTTTCACAACGTTACCATCTCCTGTGGGAATACATTACTTCTCGTTATAATTAATTGCGCTCGTCGACTGAGACTTAAGATATTGAGGCGCGTTACCCCAGTTATCACTACAGCGCCCTTCAAACCGGAACACAGTATTATTGTATAAGATGTACCGACACAGCGCCCGATAATAGCTCTTGAATATCGCAGTGATAAACAGTCGTGTGCTTACATTACTGTTATCTGGTTTGAAGGGCACTGTAGCTAGTGAAATTATTAGCGTAAAGAGACTGAACATCTCAACTCAAAACGACGACCACATACGGTTGGTTGTTATAAGGAACGTATCATTCGTCATCAAATAAAAAAAAAATTAAGCATTAATTAGTCAACAACAATTATGAGATATTTCTATTCCTTGCATGCAGTAGTGCAGTAGTGCCCAGGCTTAGTGCACAGCCCCGCCCCCTCAGAGACAACACTAATTTTCACCCTTCACCCAGATAATAAACTCCACACTCCACTCCACTTACCACCAGCAGATTGTACTCCGCTCAACGCCACCATCACCTGAAATAAAAACCGATTGTGATCAACTGGAAATATCTGGCTGATGTTACATTTCTAATTATTAAAAGTAGTTATTTTTTTTATTTTTCTATAAATCGATAAGACGAGCGGGACCCTCGCCTGATGGTAACTGATACGGCTGATCATAACAACGTATCACTAGTTACGATTTTATACACTTCCAAATTACGCTCGCCTCCCGAGACGTAAGAAGTTGAGTCTCATCACCCCAGTAAGTACCTTCCCAAGCCTTCCTCAACCCACTGAGAATGACAGCCTTATCTTCCCTCCAGAAGCAGAGTATCTTAGAAGATTTCCCCTTCTTTTTCTTCCTGCCCTTTTACCTGCTATGTGGGGTCAGCACAGTATGTACTTCTCTTCCACATCCCTCCGTCAGCCGTCATATCTGAATTCACACTCTTCTTACACATGTCATCTTTCACACAATCCATCCACACTTCCTTCGGTCTTCCTCTACTCTTATAAACATTTACTTTCATTATCATTACTTTCATTGTTATATGTCCTTCATCCCTCCGCACGACATGCCCGTACCACGCTAACCTCTTGCTCCCCAATGTCTCTGTCTCTGGAGCAACTTTCATACTTCCTGTAATATACTCATTCTTAATTTTATCCATCCTCGGCACACCACACATCCATCTTAACATTCGCATCTCGGCCACATGTAATCTCCTTTCATCCGAACCCCTAATCACCCATTACTTAGCTCCATGCAAAACGAAACGTAGAAGATTTCCCATCGACGAAAAAAAAGATTATAATAAAAAGAAAAACAACTCACCAGAAACAACAGGAAGAAGATATTGAAGTTCATCTTGAAGCCGCTTTGCTGCTGACTGAAGAGCTGCGCGGTTTATATAGTGAGTGGAGGTCTAGTGTTGGCTCTGTTAATGTTTACACAGATTGTATCACGTGCTCCACACACAAATGTGTGTTGTTGTGTGTGTGCGCATGTGTGCGTACATCACGTTTGAAACTTTGACACAGAGAAAAGTCTTTCGGTGTAGCGTTGGATGGCAATACTGGAATAGAAGATGCGCGCGGCGACGTTGTTGAGTCAAGGGTAGCTCCACCTGATGGTAAGTGATTTTTCATCTTCGTCGGTATCACTCTTGATAGAGTGGTCGCGGACATCACATCAGATGTTGGTCGCGACCTTAACAACAGCCATGGTAAGTGATACGTCTGCCTATAACTGCACGGTGCTTGTTAGGATATCGTACTTTGCAACGTACACGTGGCGTTGATCGCGCATTTTCTTATAATTTGTTATTACGTTGTTATGTGCGGGCGTATCACTTACTATCAGGTGAATGTTCCGGTCGCCACGTCGCTTAATTGAATAAAAAAAGGTGTCTCATCACTTCTGTATTATAAAATAACAAAATGCGGGCCACACCAGCATAAAACCTTGTATATTGTTTTCAGGTATTGTACCACTTGTAGGTAAATCTTGAAGGTCAGTATTCTAATTTCTACGTTTGATATTATGGAATTTTTGTTCTATTTGTAAAAGTGGTGTGTGTATGTAGGTGTATTAAATTATAATTATTAATTACGTTATTTTTATATTTCTTACATCTGTGCATAAAAAGCGATTGGAGCTGACGGTACTCGTGAAGCGACCTTGCTCACTTTCCCACTGTCCTAGCACTCGATGTCGGCGGCTCGCGGACGGCGGCCGGCTTTCCGGTGAAAGGTATCGTTTCTCTGTGCATATCCCACTAGATCCTCCTAGTCTTCTTAGATCGCTAGACGCTAGTCCATAACAACGTAGTGCCAGTTAGGATGTAATACACTGCACTACATTGTGTTAGTTACCTTGAGACATAAGATGTTGAGTGCCGTTACTCCAGTAATTTCACTAGCTACAGCACCATTCAAATCGGAACACAGTTATGTTTAGATGGGCTAAACGGCCTACGGCAACAGAGAGCTTCTACCAGTAAACTACAAAGTATCAGGCCCAAATGTACAAATATCTAAATATTTATTTAATTCCTATCCAAAGTAGGCCCTTTCAATAAGCTTTAGACCTAGCCACAGTACCGTTACGACTGTTAAAGTAACGTGATATTTATGGCAGGCAAATAGAACTCTAACGTTACTGTGCTTATTTTAATAGAATTTTCCAATGCTTTTAACACCATCGATCACGATTTACTACTTCAGATCATTACTCATTCAATAATTTCTTCCGCAGTCGTGGATTGAATCTCTTACTATCTCCGAGGACGCAAGCAAATGTTTCGCATCAATGGGACTTCGTCAATCTGGTGTGATCTTAATCCTGGCGTTCCTCAAGGCGTTATTTTACCTCCTTTACTATTTTCAATTTTCTTTAATATCGTTCCGTCTCGTTTTCAATGTGCGTACGATTTGCGATTATATTTTTTTTATAGGAACGTTGAATGAACGAGCGAACAGTTTACCTGGTGGAAAGTGATCACAAACACCCATGGACGGTCGCAACACCATAAGGGTCGTGGCTGTGTCGCTGACCTATAAGGTAATGATTCGTTTAAATCCTCAAAAGCTCGTATGCACAAGCTAGTGTGAGTTGTGCAGATGTAGCGGCAGACAAAATTAACTATGATCTAAAGTATATTAAGGGTTTGTCCAAGGGCTTCGGACAAATAGTAAACATTTTTAAGTATACAGAGCTATAATAGTGGGCGACCATCGGACTGCTCGTAATCTGGATTCAACAACTTTACGATGATATTATACGTTGGTAATGTTATTGCATTGCCCCCCTCTGTTAAAGACTATGGTATTCGCATCGACAAGTCCCTTAGTTGGCAGCCAAAAGTGGCCACTGTTAGCCGGAAAATAACCAGTACTCTTCAAGCTGTCACCGCCTGAAAAACTTTCTCCCGACTAGAACTAAAGCAGTGATTGTAAGAACTGTACTTCTCTCTATCGTCAACTAAGGTGATGTGTACTATTTCAACCTGAATAATTGTATTGGATTCATTTTGAAAGAAAATATTTTCTTGATACTAGTCTTGGCCCAATTTAGTATACATGTGCAATATAACAAAACACCGGCCAACGGGGTAGTTAACCCAGATATTCACTGGTGACGGTGGATTCTCCCAATACTTGAACGTTTCAAGTGTCGGGAGAACCCGTGGTACGAATGCAGCGACGCCGTGGAAGAAACGGTTCTTCATTTGCTGACGGAGTGTCCTATACATAGATGCCTGAGCTATGATTTTGAGCAGGAGACAGGCTTAATAATAGATACAGCCAGTCTACCGGAAATAGTAAAAAATAAATTATTTAAAAGTTTATAAATTATTGCTTAAATATATGTAAGATAGTAAATAATAGAAATAAGGATAAGTAAATGTCATTTTATGCATATGTGCACAATAATATTTTGTGTATTTTGTGAATACTATATAATTAGATAGCATAAGTAAAGATATAATGTAAAAAAAATGTTGGTTTGTTAGAAAAGATATATGTACCCTATAGTAGTGTAGATGTTATAAATGTAAATGTTGTGTCAACATGTTAATAATACCATAATATAAAGCCCTGAATAATAATATCAGGGATAATTGAATATAATAAATAAAAATAAAATATAAATGAAATATGCAAAAAAAAATATAACAAAAAATTAAAAAAAAAAGCAACAAACCTTATCGTGAAATATTAAATAATTGCAACGCGGGTCGTGTCAACCCGGAGACCGTTCAGCGGCGCTGTTGCGGCAGGGGGCGCGGTTTATAGCGACCGCCGCTTGTTGGAAAGTAATATGCGCGGATGTTATGCGGATAGTATTTATGTACATACATATAAGTATATATATATACACATGCATAAGCAATATACAACATAGGTGTTATAATATAGGATAAATTATTATTATTACATCGGTTTGCTTTACACAAAACAACATATTAAATTAAGTACTCACATGAGTTGAGCTAAAAACATTAAAAAAATAAAAATTCAAACTTATAATTATAAATCGACTTTCTAAAAAAATATATAAATAACTATGATATCGCTCCTATTTTGCATATAAACTAATATATATACTTTATTCATTTAAAAGATCAGATGACCCGCAAACCATTACATTATCTGTCCGGGAGCCTTTGCCTGACGGTGGCTTACAATATCTCAGATCCAAACTACTCTCAAGACAATCGTACAACATCAATCTAAACTATATATGTGTCCCAATATTAATTCGAATAAAGGCGCTGGGCCGCTTTCATAACATCAAATGGTAAATGTTGTAAGGGTAACATTGAGAATTATCGTAAAATATCAATTCTTTCATCAATCTCTTAAATATTTGAGAATCTTATTCGCAATCCCGTTTATTCTCCCTTTAAAATATAATATAAGACGAACAGCAAGGATTTGTTCAAGGTAAGGTTAGGGTTTTTAGGTTAGGTAAGGGTAAGATGCAAGGGTCGCTGCAATTACTTTACAATAAAAATTTAAAACATACGAATGATTACAAGTTACCAAATATGTTCGCAGTGAGGCATTTTAAAGGGAACAATTGTAAATAGTTTTATATTCTATACGTTCTATTTTTTATTTCATCTTTTGTTTCTATTTGTCTTCAGGTTAAATGAATAAATAAATAAATGTACAACCGAAAACGAACACAGATACTACTAATGACACCTTTGATAATGGGATGGGAAAAAAATCAATCAAATCTATAATCGATAAAAAAAATAATATCTTAAAAACGTTTTAACGAAAAAAATTGGAGCCATGGAGCATTTAGATTGACGCGCCCGAGCGTCCGTTGATCCGAAAATCAGCTGTTTTTGATTTTGTGTTTCATTGCTGGTTTTTTTTAACAAATTAATGTATTTTTTATGAAACCAACATTTCATTCAGCTATACTAACACGATGGAACATAAATAATGCTAATGAAACGTATTAATAATATCATTATTTTTAATCAGGATTGATTCTTTCTCCGTCCCATCATCAAATCGTCATTAGTACTATCGTCTGTCTTCGTTTTCGGAAGCGGTCTCCTAACACACAGTAAAGGGGACATATAGATAGCAAACAATGTACTGGATTCAATTTAGTTTTTAGATTAATAAATAACGTTATTATTATTATTGCTTTATTAATTATAAATAAATTTATACCATGACGTTTTAAAATCCATATTAATAAAAATTATTAATGTTGCATTATTCATTTGCCCGGTGGTCCAACGTTGGGGTTCGGCTCGGTCGGGAGGTGCCTCCTCGTAACGGATTCGCCGTCGCCTCTGTTCACTTTCACAACGTTACCATCTCCTGTGGGAGTGCATTAATTCTCGTTATTATTAAATTGCGTTCGTCGCCTGAGACTTAAGATGTTGAGGCGCGTTACCCTAGTTATCACGCTAGCTACAGCCACTTTCAAACTGGAACACAGTATTATTGTAAAAGAAGTTTCGGCACCGCTCCCGATAACAGCTCTCGAATGCGAGCTGCAGGAAGTCACAGCGATAACAAATGTGCAGAGCTTGTGGTGCTCAGTCATGAAGGGCGCTTTAGCTAATAACCAGAGCACGTACAGAGCCACTGCCTCATCTCTGAGCTGCTTGCAGAGAGGTGCACTAGAATATCGCTGGTGGAGCCAATGGACCTCACATCTCCACAGCTGCGATATAACTTTACATTTGCAGTTCTTCAGGCTTCATGAAAAGCGCTGCAGGTACTTTACCAGGCCATGGATCACAGCGCGTGAATGGGCAGTTAAATGCAATTAAAGATTAGCACGTAACGTACTGGTGGTAGGTCTCTTATCGGAGACCGTTCACCGCACTGACAAACGGTAGAGTGCACACACTACTGTGTTCTACATTGAAGAGCGCTGTCGCTAATAAAACGAGACTCAACATCTTGTGTCAAGCGACGAGCACATACGGTGCTGGATATATAGTACTAACTAGCGCCATGTTGTTATACGGGACGTATCACTCATCATCAGGTGAATGTCGCGCTCGTCTCGTCACTTTGTTTAATAAAAAAAATAACAAAACTTAAACATTAATGAGTCAATAAAAAATACGAGATAATTCCATTCCGTGAGTAGTGCGGTACAGCAAAGGGCCCAGGCTCAATGCACACGGCCCACGTCCACTCCTTTCACAGGGTCAACACTGATTTTCACCCTTCACCCAGATAATAAAATAATAGACACACTTACCACCAGCAGATTGCACTCCGCTCAACGCCACCATCACCTGAAACAAAAACCGATTGTGATCAACTGGAAATATCTGGCGGATGTAACTTTTCGAATTAATGAAATTAGTTTTTTTTAATTTTTCAATAAGTCGATAAGACGAGCGGGACCCTCACCTAATGGTAAGTGATACGGCTCATCATTACAACGTGCACTAGTTAGGATACTACACACTACCAAATTACGCCCGTCTCTCGCGACGTAAGATGTTGTTTTGGTCACCCCAGTAATTACACTAGCTAAAGCGCCCTTCAAACCGCAACACTAATGTTTGTCGCTGCGGTCGTATCTATCGAGACGGTTTCCGGCAACAGATACACTACCGCCAGTAGGTAGAGACTTATCTTGCCCTGTAGTCTCGGGCTAGTAAAAATAGAATTAAGGGACTAAGTCCCTGCCTGTTGTACAAGGCAACTAAAATGGTCTGCGGGTTCGTGAGCTTTGAAGGAGGACGCCCTCAATATGCACTAAGGGAGCCCGGGTTGTACAAGTACGAGGTGGTCTAGTGCTTGTACCAACGCGAGGGTGCCGAGGAGAAGCCGGAAGGCACCGGTGTGTTCTGTAGACCTCGGGGCCTCCCGCAGCGCTCTGATAATGACCACATTACTTTCCCTCCAGAAGCAGATTGTCTTATTAGAAGATTTTCTCCCGACAACAAAAATAGTGATGATTTTAATAAAAAAAAAACTCACCAAAAACAAAAAAAAGAAGATATTGAAGTTCATCTTGAAGACGCTTTGCTGCTGACTGAAGAGCTGCGCGGTTTATATAGTGAGTGGAGGTCTAGTGTTGGCTCTGTTAATGTTTACACAGACTGTGTTACGTCCACCACACACACACACACACACTTGTGTTTATGCGTGTGTATGTGTGTGTGTGAAGATTCACCTGATGGTTAGTGACTGTTCTTCTTGGTGGTGTCACTCTTGATAGAGTGGTCGTGGACATCGCCTAACTTGGTCGCAAGCTTAATAACACACGTAGTGTTGCTCGGGCTTTGTCTTAAAATTTTGTTGTTATTGAATCGCTGGAAAGAACTACAAGAACCAGACACACGCAATGTGAAAAGTCTGCCGTCGGATAGCTACACGCCGCAAAGTACACCTATTTTTCTTAGAACCACAGGCTGTGGATTCGGGTCCAAAGGCCCAGTGTCAGATGAGCTGTAAGAGTCGCAATAGCTTGCAGCCCGAGCGTCATCCTAAATCTAGATCGAAAAAGCGAGCAACGCCAGCGTAAAACCTAGTATATTGTTTTCAGGCATTGTACCACTTGTAGGTAAATCTTCAAGGTCAGTATTTTAATTTAAACGTTTGTTGTCATGGAATTTTTGTTCTATTTAGAAGAGCGGTGTGTGTATGTAGGTGTATTAAATTATGATTATTAATTATGTTATGTATATATTTCTTACATCTGTGCACACAAAGCGATGGAGGCTGACGTACTTGTGAGACGACCTCGCTCACTTCTCTCTATTGTCCTCTCACTTGGTGTCGGCGGCTCGGGGGCGGCGGCCGGCTCTCCGGTGAAAGGTAACGTTTCACTTCACCACATTGCGCTCGTCGCCTTGAGTGTTGTTACTCCCGTAATTTTACTAGCTACAGCACCTGTCAAATCGGAACACAGGAATGTTTAGAAGAGCCAAATGGCCTACGGCTACAGAGACCTACCACCAGTAAACTGCAAAGTATCAGGTCGCCAACCGCAAATATCTCTTTACCTTGTCATTTTCGACCTACTACTCGATACTCTTATTCCTATCCAAAGTAGGCCCTTTCAATCTGGTTTAGACGCTTCAGGCTTTTAATGTCACGTGATATTTAGGGCAGGCAAAGAGATCTCTTCCTATCTTCGAGGACGTAAGCAAATGTTTTGCATCAATGAGATTTCGTCAATCTAGTGTAATCTTAATCGTGGCATTCTTCAGGGCGGTATTTTATCTCCTTTGCTATTTTCAATTTTTATCAATGTCGTTACCTCTGTTTTTCGATTTGCGTACTATCTGTATGCCGATGATTTGTAATTGTAATTTTTTTTATAGGAAGGTTAAGCGAAATAGCGAACGGTTCACCTATCCAGACTATCTCAAAAAATATTCATCCTACTATATAAACCTAAAAGAACTGAATATTACTATAAACACAACATTGAACAAGGTCCTAATCGAGACGATCACAAATTAATATAAATAATGAAGGCCAAAACATAAATATAAATTATCCTAAAAAGAATAGTATGCATCATCCTGGTCACGTAAAATAAGATTGCCTCAGAACCTAAATATTGTTTAATAGTTATTTAAAACTTATTTATGGTTACAGGATTTTAGATCTAATTTTCTGCTACACAACCTACAATTATAGACAGTAATTATCCCATAAGTACCGTTGATAGTCACCACCCAGCATTAAATATTACAATAATCACAAAAACAAAAAATAAATTAGTCAAAGAAAATTTTAATGAGAGGTATAATTATTATAAAGAGGCCTACGACAATATAATCTCGAACCTTAATTACATCATGGGTTGATGTCTTTTCAGAGTGCAGTGATGTAAATACAATGCTAACGATCTTTTACTATGAATTCGAAAACGTGATAAAAAATCATGTATCCAAATCTAAAACTAGTAATAGTTAATATCCACCGTGGTTACAGAAAATCTTATAAATTTATTAAAAATAGAACTTACAGCTAGAGTGAAATACAAAAAGTACGAAAATACTCTTGACAGTTTTGAATTTCAAAATCAGATTACTTAAAAAAGAATACAAGCGCTACATTGAAAGGATTGAATCTAATTTTTCAAATAATCCAAAATATTTTTGTACTCAACTAAAAAATTTCAAAAATCTGCGAACACGTACCCATCTAGAATAGTCTTAGAAGACCAAATAGCTTCAAATGGATGTTGCAAATAAGTTGACATTTGCAACCAATTTACTCAATTTGAAGTCTTCAAGAATTTAAAAAGACGACTTTACGAAAGGTACCGGCCCTTTCACTGCCTGTTAGTATAATTTATAACATGTCTCTAAAACAGGTATCTATCCGGACCTCTGGAAACAGGCTAGACTAGTGCCGATATATAAAAAAGGGGACCGTAGTAATATAATTAATTGTCGGCCTATTTCACTAATTTCGGTCTTACCAAAAATGTTAGAAGCTATGTTGCGTCCGATCTTTGTATGTAATGTTTAGCGATTGATATTTGACTCACAGCACGGGTTCACTAAAGCTAGATCTACAGCTACCAACTCAAGCAATTTTGTAACCTTTCTTTCAGAACCAATTGACTCGCACGTTAGGTAGACACAGTACATACAGATTTCTTCAAGGCCTTCGACAAAGTTAATCACTGACTACTTGTAGAAAAACTGACTAATTTTGGTTTCGGAGGGACAGTACTGTCATGTCTTTCATCGTATGTTGTCGATAGATTATCATTTGTAATTGTAAAGGGCATGCTTCGCGGCCTTACCGATTTACATCAGGTGTACCTCAGGGTTCTGTACTGGTGCCAATTTTATTTCATATTTATATTAACGATGTATCTATGAGTCAAATTGTTATATCGTTGCTGACGACCTAAAGATTGCGAAATAAATAAGATCGGCTAGTGATAGTAAGGCTCTTCAAGAGGATTTGGATAGGTTAGCTGATTGGTCTCGTCAAAATTATATGGCTCTGAATCTTCAGAAGTGCTTTTTTATAAGATGTACACGTAACAGAAATTCTTTCCGATCAGTAAACGACATCAATGGCAAAGCGCTAACTGATAAAGAAGTAGTTCGTGATCTATGTCCATATATATTATCCATACTAAATAGAGTTTTATTCAGCATTTTGTAAACATATGTAAATCTGCAAGGCTAATGTTGGGTTTTGTGTTTTGAATTTGCAAGGATTTAAAAATTTTCAAAACTAAAAAACTTTTGTTCATTACACTTGTGAGAAGCAAGCTTGAATATTTCTCAGTAGTATTGAACCCAAACTATCTGGTTCACGAAGACTGTATCGAGTCTATACAAAGACGATTCACTTATTTATATTTTGATGGACCAAATAAAAGAGTTCCGTATTCTAAACGAATCAGAGTTTAGAACCTTATGAATTTATCCGATAGGCACACGTTACAGGACATGTTAATTTTATACAAACTATTAAACAATCTATCGGAAAATTCTGATCTGCTTTGTCGTTTTTCCTTTGATGTTACAGTTTGCTTGCCGCGCTATCCAAGATCCATTCTTACTCACAGAACGTATGAATCAAATTTGGGCCATCATTCCTTGGTTCCGAGGTTGTGCAGACTGCTGCAGTATTTAATAAACAAAGATAGCTCCTTCGATATATTTCACGATTAATTATCAATGTTCATATCCAAAATCGTCGGGGTATTGAATCATGGTACAGTCGCAGACGTCTAATATTTTGCTTTGCCATATCATAGACATAATCATACTAAATTTATTTAGTAAACTTTGTCAAAATGCTCAATTTATAGTCCTTACATAACTAGTTTAATTTAAAGGTTAACTTAATATATCTTGTTCAATTCTCTAGATTAAAATTGCTGTGTAGTTTTGTAATTTCTTTAAGTACAGTTGGTGTTTATGCACAGTTACTTAACTCAAGATGTGTTTATCTTTAAGTGTAGTTACATGTTACTATTATATTTTTAATGTAAGGTCATGAAACCAATTATGTAACTATGTTGATAAGACTTAACAAATAAATAAATAAATTACTGAGGTAACGAGACTCGACATCTTACGTCTCAGTGGGACAAACACAATGTGTTGCAGTGTATGTCATCCTGACTAGCTCCACAGTATTAAGGGTGGATGTATCTCTTACCATCAGGTGAACGTTACGCTCCTCATTACAATCAGTATTTCGCACACTACCATTGCTTCCACACCCTAACAAGACGTTGTCTAAGACAGCTTCAGGGGTGTGGTTTGCTTGTCCAAATTGTGTGTGACCAGATTAAATCATACTATCATCAGCCCATGGACGTCCACTGGTGAACATAGGCCCCAACGTCCTCCACATCGATCGGTCCTGCTTTGCCTGCATCCAGCGGCTCGCGACCTTCAAGAGTCAGCATGGCTTCTGTTACCGCCGGGCATTAGATGCCGTCGTTTATCTACGTTCATATGGGGAGATTTGGACCATTTCTCACCACGCCGGCCCAATGCGGGTTGGCGGAAGCCAGAGCCTCGTCTGTTGATCATCAGCCTGTAAAACGAGCTGGTGATGTTGGCTTGGGTCATGTAAGTCGTAGTGCGGGACCCCTTACATCCTCCATATGGAGTTGGCTTGTACTATCGTACTCATTTCTTCATTTTGTACTTCTCTGTCTTTTTGGTCTTTAGATTAATGAATAACATAATTATAATTTATTTATTATATATAAATATATAAAAAATTTAAATCCTTATGAAGAATAATTAGTAGTGTTGCATTATTCATTTGTCCGGGGGTGGCTCCACGTGTAGGGGACATATAGATAGCAAACAATGTACTGGATTCAATTTAGTTTTTAGATTAATAAATAACGTTATTATTATTATTGCTTTATTCATTATATAAATTTATAACAAGACGCTTTTAAATCCATTTTAATAAAAATTATTAATGTTGCATTATTCATTTGCCCGGTGGTCCAACGTTCGGATTCGGTTCGGTCGGGAGGTTCCTCCTCGTAACGGATTCGCCGTCGCCTCTGTTCACTTTCACAACGTTACCATCTCCTGTGGGAGTGCATTAATTATCGTTATTATTAAATTGCATTCGTCGACTGAGATTTAAGATGTTGAGGCGCGATATCCCAGTTACAGCCACTTTCAAACTGGAACACAGTATTATTGTAAAAGAAGTATCGGCACCGCTCCCGATAACAGCTCTCGAATGCGAGCTGCAGGAAGTCACAGCGATAACAAATGTGCAGAGCTTATGGTGCTCAGTCATGAAGGGCGCTTTAGCTAATAACCAGACCACGTACAGAGCCACTGCCTCATCTCTGAGCTGCTTGTAGCCAACATAGAGGTACACCAGAAGATCGCTGGTGGAGCCAACGGACCTCACATCTCCACAGCGGCGATATAACTTTACATTTGCAGTTCTTCAGGCTTCATGAAAAGCGCTGCAGGTATGGGTCGCGGCGTGTGAATGGGCAGTTAAATGCAATTCAAGATTAGCTCGTAACGTACTGGTGGTAGGTTTCTTATCGGAGACCGTTCACCGCACTGACAAACGGTAGAGTGCACACTATTGTGTTCCACATTAAAGTGCACTGTCGCTAATAAAACGAGACACAACATCTTGTCTCAAGCGACGAGCTCATACGGTGCTGGATATATAGCACTAACTAGCGTCACGTTGTTATGTGGGACGTATCACTCATCATCAGGTGAATGTCGCGCTCGTCTCGTCGCTTTATTTTATAAAAAAAATAACAAAACTAAAACATTAATGAGTCAATAACAATTATGAGATATTTCCATTCCGTGAGTAGTGCGGTGCTGCAAAGGGCTTGGGCTCAATGCACACGGCCCACGTCCACCCCTTCCACAGGGACAACACTGATTTTCACCCTTCACCCAGATAATAAAGTAATAAACACACTTACCATCAGCAGATTGCACTCCACTCAACGCCACCATCACCTGAAACAAATACCGATTGTGATCAACTGACAATATCTGGCGGATGTAACTTTTCGAATTAATGAAATTAGTTTTTTTTTTTATTTATTCAATAAGTCGATAAGACGACCGGGACCCTCACCTGATGGTAAGTGATACGGCTCATCATTACAACGTGCACTAGTTAGGATACTACACACTACCAAATTACGCTCGTCTCTCGCGACGTAAGATGTTGTTTTGGTCTCCCCAATAATTACACTAGCTAAAGCGCCCTTCAAACCGCAACACTTATGTTTGTCGCTGCGGTCGTACCTATCGAGACGGTTTCCGGCAACAGATACACTACCGCCAGTGGGTAGAGACTTATCTTGCCCTGTAGTCTCGGGCTAGTAAAAATAGAACTAAGGGAAGGCCTCGCCTTTTGTAAAAGGCGTCTAAAACGGTTTGCGGGTTCGTGAGCTTTGAAGGAGGACGCCCTCAATATGCACTAAGGGAGCCCGGGTTGTACAAGTACGAGGTGGTCTAGTGCTTGTACCAACGCGAGGGTGCCGAGGAGAGTTACAGCCGGGAGGCACCGGTGTGTGCTTTAGACCTCGGGGCTTCCCGCAACGCTCTGATAATGACCACATTACTTTTCCTCTAGAAGCAGAGTGTGTCATTAGTTTTTCCCCCGACAACAAAATTAGTGATGATTTTAATAAAAAAAAACAACTCACCAAAAATAACAAGAAGAAGATATTGAAGTTCATCTTGAAGACGCTCTGCTGCTGACTGAAGAGCTACGCGGTTTATATAGTGAGTGGAGGTCTAGTGTTGGCTCTGTTAATGTTTACACAGACTGTGTTACGTCCACCACATACCCACACACACGTGCGTTTTTGCGTATGTACGTGTGTGTGAAGCTTCACCTGATGGTAAGTGATTGTTCTTCTTGGTGGTGTCACTCTTGATAGAGTGGTCGTGGACATCGCCTTACTTGTTGATCGCAAGCTTAATAACAGCCATGGTAAGTGATACGCCTGCGTATAAGTACGCGACGCTAGTTAGGATACCGTACACTGCAACACACGTTGTGTTGCTCGTGCATTTTTTTAAAATTTTGTTGTTGTTGAATCGCCGGAAAGAACTACAAGAACCAGACACACGCAATGTGAAAAGTCCGCCGTCGGATAGCTACACGCCGCGAAGTACACCTATTTTTCTTAGAACCACAGGCCGTGGATCCAGGTCCAAAGGCCCAGTGTCAGATGAGCTGCAAGAGTCGCAATAGCTTGCAGCCCGAGCGTCATCCTGAATCTAGATCGAAAAAGCGAGCAACGCCAGCGTAAAACTTAGTATATTGTTTTCAGGCATAGTACCACTTGTAGGTAAATCTTCAAGGTCAGTATTTTAATTTAAACGTTTGTTGTCATGGAATTTTTGATCTATTTAGAAGAGCGGTGTGTGTATGTAGGTGTATTAAATTATGATTATTAATTATGTTATGTATATATTTCTTACATCTGTGCACACAAAGCGATGGAAGCTGACGTACTTGTGAGACGACCTCGCTCACTTCTCTCTATTGTCCTCTCACTTGGTGTCGGCGGCTCGGGGGCGGCGGCCGGCTCTCCGGTGAAAGGTAACGTTTCACTTCATCACATTGCGCTCGTCCCCTTGAGTGCTGTTACTCACAAATATTTCTTTATCTTGTCATTTTCAACCTATATCTATACTCTTATTCCT
This sequence comes from Troides aeacus, assembly GCA_033220335.2. Classification (NCBI taxonomy): domain Eukaryota; kingdom Metazoa; phylum Arthropoda; class Insecta; order Lepidoptera; family Papilionidae; genus Troides; species Troides aeacus. Next base: position 5,010,856 of record CM067296.1, read on the forward strand.
ATCTAAAGTAGGCCCTTTCAATCTGGTTTAGAGGCTTCAGGCTTTTAGAGTCACGTGGTATTTAGGGCAGGCAAAGAGAACTCCACCGTTTCTGTGCTTATTTTAATAAAATTTTCTAATGCTTTCAACACCATCGATCACAATTTACTACTTCAGATCTCTACTTCTTCAATTCTTTCTTCCGCAGTCGTGGATTGGACCTCTTCCTATCTTCGAGGACGTAAGCAATTGTCTTGCATCAATGAGACGTCGTCAATCTAATGTAATCTTAATCGTGACATTCTTCAAGGCGGTATTTTATCTCCTTTGCCTCCGTTGTTACATCTGTCGATTTGCATACCGTTTGTATGCCGTGGATTTGTAATTGTATTTTTTTTTATAGGAAGGTTGAGCGATATAGCGAACAGTTTACTTGATGGAGAGTGATCACACACGCCCATGGACAGCCGCAACACCAGAAAGGTTGTGGCCGCGTTGCCGAACTTTAAGGTAATGATTCGCTGAAATTCTCAATAGCTCGTATGCACAGGCTAGTGTGAGTAGTAACGATGTAGCTGTAGGCAATATTAACAAAGGTAATAATAATAATAATAATTTTCCCCCTATAAATCTAACACCACGTCCAGCACGATCATCTGTCGCTACGTGGGGCGGACACTGGCAACTTATAGTTATAATTACCCACCAGTGGCTAACGGTGCACTAGTACGTAGCATTATGCGATGTGACTACGAAGTAGACAAATTATTCAGGCGGATCCTCGTGAGAGGGAGTCCCGCCCTGGCCCAGAAGACCCAGGCAGCCCCAACGTATCTGAGGGTGCCAACGCGTCGCTTAATACTGCCCAGTTTATTACTGTTGCAGAAGCACTACCAAATGCCGATACCTTATCCGGCAGTAGTTGACAATCGAAGAGACGAACCTTTAAAAAGAATACCAGAAAACCTACACGACCGATACAAAACGACAATAGAACCCCATGTCCATCCTCAACAACCTCATCATCCTCAGAAATTATAATCCAAGGACAATATCTAATTCAACAACAGCTTCATGAGATTATAGTTATAAAACATAATAAATAAAAAAGTTAAAGTCCAATAGTTGTGCATTCGCGAAACGCCCTAAGGAAGTAATAAGGAACAGTTCGTGTATCGGCCGGCCGTATGGGCGTGCGAGCGCGGCGGAGACGCATACTCGCGCTCCTACGTACACATGGGCTCCGGACATGTACTGCGTACGTTTCTAATGTAAAAACTTGCTATGTGCAAATTGTGTGATCTATTGATTGGAGATTATTACTAACCTCCAATACGTATTGAAAGGATGTATGAGAATGGTGTACTGTATAGTATACTGATTTAAATGCTAAAATATGAAAATACAAATATGATTGCATGGTGAAAAATTATAAAAATATAAAAGTGAAAGTCTCCAGGGATAAGTTGTAAAAGATAAATCGGGTCGAATTCCGGAAAAATATGAGAATGCAAATAATAATGAATTATGATACAATATAATAAAGAAAGAGTGTGAAGGTCTTTAAACACGAAACTTATAAAGTATATGGATTCAAAACCGTGTAAAATGGTGCATGGCATATTTAACATATAACATCAAGTTGGTGGAGAAGGTGAGGTACCAGCCGGGTGTAGTTGATGGTTATTTAAGTAACTACTTGATTATACTCCGGTTCGAGAAGAGTGTTAGATAGCACTTGAGTGATATCGAAATACTCAGAACCATGTCTTAGAGCTTCGGCTCTATGATACATGGGTGCTCGGCGTCTTAGTGACTTGACACTACGATACGTCGTGTTTAATAATATTTGTTTATTTCAAAGTCAACTCGAACTGTGTTGATGCATTATGAGGTATTGGAAGCGGACGCGAGCTTTTGCCTCGATGCTTATCAAACATTGATGTTGCGTCTTGTCGTAGCGTAACGTTTGCACCGTTACTGAACTGATGCTTCTTACAGATGCGGTTGGCTGAGGACTTTTGCAAGATATTGTTGTCTGCTGTGATGTCTCGTGCGCCTTTCTCGATGTTTTGCGCCGATGATAGTCGATTGCATGTCTGTCGCAGTACAGTGACACGACGTCTTCGACGATCACTTGGGTTTTGTAAACATTCATCCTACTATTTAAACCTAAAAGAACTGAATATTACTATAAACAACGTAGAACAAGGTCCTAATCGACATGATCACAAATTAATATGAATAATTAATGGCCAAAATATAAATATTAATAATACTAAAAAGAATAGTGTGCATCATCCTGGTCACGTAATATAAGATTGCCTCAGATCCTAAATATTGTTTAATAGGTATTTAAAACTTATTTTATTTAAGAAAGAGAAGTAGGGTTACAGGATGTTAGATCTAATTTAATGCAACACAACTGAACCTACAATTATAGACAGTAATTACCCCATTTACCGTTGGTAGTTACCACCCAGCATTAAATTTTACAGTAATCTCAAAAAAAAATCAATTCGTGAAAGAAAATTTTAATGAGAGGTATAATTATTATAAAGCGGACTACGACAATATAATCTCGAACCTAAACAATACATCATGGGTTGATGTCTTTTCAGAGTGCAGTGATGTAAATACAATGCTAACGATCTTTTACTATGAATTAGAAAACGTGATAAAAAATCATGTACCCAAGTCTAAAACTAGTAACAGTTAATATCCACCGTGGTTACAGAAAATCTTTTAAATTTATTAAAAATAAAACTTAAAGCTAGAGTGAAATACGAAATGTACGAAAATACTCTTGACAGTTTTGAATTTGCTGATCTACGTGAACGATGTAACAGGTTACTTAAAAAAGAATACAAGCGCTACATTGAAAGGATTGAATCTAATATTTCAAATAATCCAAAATATTTTTGGACTCAACTAAAAAAATCAAAAAAATCTGCGAACTCGTACCTATCTAGAATGGTCTTGGAAGACCAAATAGCATCAAATGGAGTTCACATTTGCAACTTATTTGCAAACCATCTTTCGTCAGTTTACAAGAATGTTGGGTTTTGTGTTTAGAAATTGCAAGGATTTCAAACTTCAAAACTAAAAAACTTTTGTTCGTTACACTTGTCAGAAGGAAGCTTGAATATTGCTTAGTAGTAATGAACCCAAACTATCTGGTTGACAAAGACTGTATCGAGTCTACTGGTGTACCGGTATGAAGTGAGCGTCAAAACACAAATGTCTCGATAGGGAACGTTTGTTTTGAACGAGCCTTTATTTTTTTTTGTTTGTTTGCTATGACATCTGTGAAACATATTCAGTCTACATCAAGTCATTGAACAGACAACATCATATTTTTTCATCGTGTTAAAAATGTCGAATTTTGTACCAGAAAGTGATGATTCGCAGAAAGCATTAATTTTTTGTTTTCATTTGAAGAAAAGTGAGGAGTGAAACTTGTCGAGGCATATGGTGATCATGCTCTATCAGAAGTAACATGCAAAAGATGGTTTCAACGGTTAAGAAATAATGATTTTGATGTGAGAAATGAAGAACGTGGAAGACCAACAAAAAAGTTTGAAGACGCCGAATTGCAAACGATATTGGATGGAGATGACACCTTGAATCAAAAGCAAATGGCAGAAATGTTAAATGTTGCACAACAACACAACAAACAATTTCTGACCGTTTATAAGCTATGGGAAAGATCCAAAAGTGTGGAAAATGGGTGCCACATGAATTGAATGAAAGACAGATGGAAAACAGAAAACCGAAAAAACATTTGTGAAATTTGGCTTCAAAGACACGAAAATCGGTTTTGCATCGGATTGTTACTGGCGATGAAAAATGGATTTATTTTAAGAATCCTAAACGGAAAAAATCATGGGTTAATCCGGGACAACCATCAACCATCAACATCGACTGCAAAACCAGATCGATTCGGCAAGAAGACAATGCTGTGTGTTTGGTGGGATCAGAAAGGTGTGTGGTGTGGTGTACCACGAGCTCCTAAACTCCCACCTGGTGAAGCCGTTAATAGTGATCGCTACCGACAACAAATGATTAATTTGAACCATGTATTGATCGAGAAACGACCAGAATGGGTCAGAAGACGCGGCAAGGTAATTTTGCTCCATGACAATGCACCTGCACACAAAGCAAAACCGGTTCAGGATACAATCAAAACACTTGGCTGCTACCTGCTACCTGCTACCCCACCCGCCGTATTCACCAGACTTGGCTCCTTCCGACTACCATTTGTTTTCATCGATGGGACACGCATTGGCTGAGCAGCACTTTGGTTCCTACGGGGAGGTCGAAAATTGTGTGTCTGGTTGGTTTGCTTTAAAAGACGAACAATTTTATTGGCGTGGTATCCACAAAATGTGTATGAAGGTGGTCACAATGTGTAGAAAACAATGGACAATACTTTGAATAAAATGTTTTTTACTTTCCCATTAATAATTAGTGTTTTATTTTCACAAAAAAACGCTCATTTAATACCGGTACATCTAAGACGATTCACTTATTTCTATTTAATTTTTTTTTTTTTTATATTGTCACTCCTTTTTCCCAGTAGGGGTAGGCAGAGGTGAATAAACTACCCACATTTCGCCAGATGTGGTCAGATTAGGTCCCATGTGACAGGGGGCGAGCCTGTTGCCACTTTATTGGGACCACCACACACACACAAAGATGATATCAGTGTGCGGGTTTCCTCGCGATGTTTTCCTTCACCGTTTTTGTATCTCGCTGTTGTAACTAAAGTTCACAAATGTACATAACTTAAATATTAAGTCATTGGTACATGCTGAGGTTTGAACCCGCGACCTTCGGAATGAAAGCCGCACGCTCTAACCATTAGGCCAGCGAGCTATTTATATTTCTATTTTAATGGACCAAATAAAAGAGTTCCGTTCTCTAAACGACTTAGGAGTTCTGAACCTTATGAAGTTATCCGATAGGCGCACGTTACAGGAAATGTTATTTTCGTACAAACTATTAAACAATCGATCGGATAATTCTGATCTGCTTAGTAGTTTTTTCTTTGATGTTTCAACTCGCTTGCCGCGCTACCCAAGATCCATCCTTACTCAAAAAAGGTATAAATCAAATTTGGGCCATCATTCCTTGGTTCCGAGGTTGTGCAGACTGCTGTAGTATTTAATAAACGAAGATAGCTCCTTCGATATATTTCACGATAAATTACCAATGTTCAAATCCAAAATCGTCGGGGTATTGAATCATGGTACAGTCGCAGACGTCTAATATTTTGCTTTGCCATATCATAGACATAATCATACAAACATTTTTAGTAAACTTTGTCAAAATGCTCAATTTATAGTCCTTACATAATTAGTTTAATTTAGAGGTTAACTTAATATATCTTGTTCAATTCTCTAGATTAAAATTACTGTGTAGTTTTGTAATTTCTTTAAGTACAGTTGGTGTTTATGCACAGTTACTTAACTCAAGATGTGTTTATCTTTAAGTGTAGTTACATGTTACTATTTATAATGTTAGGTCATGAAACCAATTATGTAACTATGTTGATAAGTCTTAACAAATAAATAAATAAATTACTGAGGTAACGAGACTCGACATCTTACGTCTCAGTGGGACAAACACAATGTGTTGCAGTGTATGTCATCCTGACTAGCTCCACAGTATTAAGGGTGGACGTATCTCTTACCATCAGGTGAACGTTACGCTCCTCATTACAATCAGTATTTCGCACACTACCATTGGTTCCACACCCTAACAAGACGTTGTCTAAGACAGCTTCAGGGGTGTGGTTTGCTTGTCCAAATTGTGTGTGACCAGATTAAATCATACTATCATCAGCCCATGGACGTCCACTGGTGAACATAGGCCCCAACGTCCTCCACATCGATCGGTCCTGCTTTGCCTGCATCCAGCGGCTCGCGACCTTCAACAGTCAGCATGGCTTCTGTTACCGCCGGGCATTAGATGCCGTCGTTTATCTACGTTCATATGGGGAGATTTGGACCATTTCCCACCACGCCGGCCCAATGCGGGTTGGCGGAAGCCAGAGCCTCGTCTGTTGATCATCAGCCTGTAAAACGAGCTGGTGATGTTGGCTTGGGTCATGTAAGTCGTAGTGCGGGACCCCTTACATCCTCCATATGGAGTTGGCTTGTACTATCGTACTCATTTCTTCATTTTGTACTTCTCTGTCTTTTTGGTCTTTAGATTAATGAATAACATAATTATAATTTATTTATTATATATAAATATATAAAAAATTTAAATCCTTATGAAGAATAATTAGTAGTGTTGCATTATTCATTTGTCCGGGGGTGGCTCCACGTGTAGGGGACATATATATTAGATAGCAAACAATGTACTGGATTCAATTTAGTTTTTAGATTAATAAATAACGTTATTATTATTATTGCTTTATTCATTATAAATAAATTTATACCATGACGTTTTAAACTCCATATTAATAAAAATTATTAATGTTGCCTTATTCATTTGCCCGGTGGTCCAACGTTCGGATTCGGTTCGGTCGGGAGATTCCTCCTCGTAACGGATTCGCCGTCGCCTCTGTTCACTTTCACAACGTTACCATCTCCTGTGGGAGTGCATTAATTCTCGTTATTATTAAATTGCGTTCGTCGCCTGAGACTTAAGATGTTGAGGCGCGTTACCCTAGTTATCACGCTAGCTATAGCCACTTTCAAACTGGAACACAGTATTATTGTAAAAGAAGTATCGGCACCGCTCCCGATAACAGCTCTCGAATGCGAGTTGCAGGAAGTCACAGCGATACCAAATGTGCAGAGCTTATGGTGCTCAGTCATGAAGGGCGCTTTAGCTAATAACCAGACCACGTACAGAGCCACTGCCTCATCTCTGAGCTGCTTGTAACAAACAGAGAGGTACACCAGAAGATCGCTGGTGTAGCCAACGGACCTCACATCTCCACAGCTGCGATGTAACTTTACATTTGTAGTTCTTCAGGCTTCATGAAAAGCGCTGCAGGTATGGGTCACGGCGTGTGAATGGGCAGTTAAATGCAATTCAAGATTAGCACGTAATGTACTGGTGGTAGGTCTCTTATCGAAGACCGTTCACCGCACTGACAAACGGTAGAGTGCACACTATTGTGTTCCACATTAAAGTGCACTGTCACTAATAAAACGAGACACAACATCTTGTCTCAAGCGACGAGCTCATACGGTGCTGGATATATAGTAATAACTAGCGCCATGTTGTTATACGGGACGTATCACTCATCATCAGGTGAATGTCGCGCTCGTCTCGTCACTTTATTTAATAAAAAAAATAACAAAACTAAAACATTAATGAGTCAATAACAATTATGAGATATTTCCATTCCGTGAGTAGTGCGGTGCTGCAAAGGGTCCGGGCTTAATGCACACGGCCCACGTCCACCCCTTCCACAGGGACAACACTGATTTTACCCTTCACCCAGATAATAAAGTTATAAACACACTTACCATCAGCAGATTGCACTCCACTCAACGCCACCATCACCTGAAACAGAAACCGATTGTGATCAACTGACAATATCTGGCGGATGTAACTTTTCGAATTAATAAAATTAGTTTTTTTTTTTATTTATTCAATAAGTCGATAAGACGACCGGGACCCTCACCTGATGGTAAGTGATACGGCTCATCATTACAACGTGCACTAGTTAGGATACTACACACTACCAAATTACGCTCGTCTCTCGCGACGTAAGATGTTGTTTTGGTCACCTCAGTAATTACACTAGCTAAAGCGCCCTTCAAACCGCAACACTAATGTTTGTCGCTGCGGTCGTACCTATCGAGACGGTTTCCGGCAACAGATACACTACCGCCAGTGGGTAGAGACTTATCTTGCCCTGTAGTCTCGGGCTAGTAAAAATAGAACTAAGGGAAGGCCTCGCCTTTTGTAAAAGGCGTCTAAAACGGTTTGCGGGTTCGTGAGCTTTGAAGGAGGACGCCCTCAATATGCACCAAGGGAGCCCGGGTTGTATATTACAAGTACGAGGTGGTCTAGTGCTTGTACCAACGCGAGGGTGCCGAGGAGAGTTACAGCCGGAAGGCACCGGTGTGTGCTTTAGACCTCGGGGCCTCCCGCAACGCTATGATAATGACCACATTACTTTTCCTCTAGAAGCAGAGTGTGTCATTAGTTTTTCCCCCGACAACAAAATTAGTGATGATTTTAATAAAAAAAAAACAACTCACCAAAAATAACAAGAAGAAGATATTGAAGTTCATCTTGAAGACGCTCTGCTGCTGACTGAAGAGCTGCGCGGTTTATATAGTGAGTGGAGGTCTAGTGTTGGCTCTGTTAATGTTTACACAGACTGTGTTACGTCCACCACATACCCACACACACGTGTGTTTTTGCGTGTGTACGTGTGTGTGAAGCTTCACCTGATGGTAAGTGATTGTTCTTCTTGGTGGTGTCATTCTTGATAGAGTGGTCGTGGACATCGCCTTACTTGTTGATCGCAAGCTTAATAACAGCCATGGTAAGTGATACGCCTGCCTATAAGTACGCGACGCTAGTTAGGATACCGTACACTGCAACACACGTTGTGTTGCTCGTGCATTTTTTTAAAATTTTGTTGTTGTTGAATCGCCGGAAAGAACTACAAGAACCAGACACACGCAATGTGAAAAGTCCGCCGTCGGATAGCTACACGCCGCGAAGTACACCTATTTTTCTTGGAACCACAGACCGTGGATCCGGGTCCAAAGGCCCAGTGTCAGATGAGCTGTAGGAGTCGCAATAGCTTGCAGCCCGAGTGTCATCCTGAATCTAGATCGAAAAAGCGAGCAACGCCAGCGTAAAACCTAGTATATTGCTTTCAGGCATTGTACTACTTGTAGGTAAATCTTCAAGGTCAGTATTTTAATTTAAACGTTTGTTGTCATGGAATTTTTGTTCTATTTAGAAGAGCGGTGTGTGTATGTAGGTGTGTTAAATTATAATTATTAATTATGTTATGTATATATTTCTTACATCTGTGCACACAAAGCGATGGAGGCTGACGTACTTGTGAGACGACCTCGCTCACTTCTCTCTATTGTCCTCTCACTTGGTGTCGGCGGCTCGGGGGCGGCGGCCGGCTCTCCGGTGATAGGTAACGTTTCACTTCATCACATTGCGCTCGTCGCTTGAGTGTTGTTACTCCCGTAATTTTACTAGCTACAGCACCTGTCAAATCGGAACACAGGAATGTTTAGAAGGGCCAAATGGCCTACGGCTACAGAGACCTACCACCAGTAAACTACAAAGTATCAGGTCGCCAACCGCAAATATCTCTTTATCTTGTCATTTTCGACCTATATCTATACTCTTATTCCTATCCAAAGTAGGCCCTTTCAATCTGATTTAGACGTTTCAGGCTTTTAATGTCACGTGATATTTAGGGCAGGCAAAGAGATCTCTTCCTATCTTCGAGGACGTAAGCAAATGTTTTGCATCAATGAGATTTCGTCAATCTAGTGTAATCTTAATCGTGGCATTCTTCAAGGCGGTATTTTATCTCCTTTGCTTTTTTCAATTTTTATAAATGTCGTTACCTCTATGTAATGTTTCGATTTGCGTACTATCTGTATGCCGATGATTTGTAATTGTAATTTTTTTTATAGGAAGATTGAGCGAAATAGCGAACGGTTCACCTATCCAGACTATCTCAAAAAATATTCATCCTACTATATAAACCTAAAAGAACTGAATATTACTATAAACACAACATTGAACAAGGTCCTAATCGAGACGATCACAAATTAATATAAATAATGAAGGCCAAAACATAAATATAAATTATCCTAAAAAGAATAGTGTGCATCATGCTGGTCACGTAATATAAGATTGCCTTAGATCCTAAATATTGTTTAATAGGTATTTAAAACTTATTTTATTTAAGAAAGAGAAGTAGGGTTACAGGATGTTAGATCTAATTTAATGCAACACAACTGAACCTACAATTATAGACAGTAATTACCCCATTTACCGTTGGTAGTTACCACCCAGCATTAAATATTACAGTAATCACAAAAACAAAAAATAAATTAGTCAAAGAAAATTTTAATGAGAGGTATAATTATTATAAAGAAGCCTACGACAATATAATCTCGAACCTAAACAATACATCATGGGTTGATGTCTTTTCAGAGTGCAGTGATGTAAATACAATGCTAACGATCTTTTACTATGAATTAGAAAACGTGATAAAAAATCATGTATCCAAATCTAAAACTAGTAATAGTTAATATCCACCGTGGTTACAGAAAATCTTATAAATATATTAAAAATAAAACTTACAGCTAAAGTGAAATACAAAAAGTACGAAAATACTCTTGACAGTTTTGAATTTCAAAATCAGATTACTTAAAAAAGAATACAAGCGCTACATTGAAAGGATTGAATCTAATATTTCAAATAATCCAAAATATTTTTGGACTCAACTAAAAAATTTCAAAAATCTGCGAACACGTACCTATCTAGAATAGTCTTAGAAGACTAAATAGCTTCAAATGGATGTTGCAAATAAGTTGACATTTGCAACCAATTTACTCAATTTGAAGTCTTCAAGAATTTAAAAAGACGACTTTACGAAAGGTACCGGCCCTTTCACTGCCTGTTAGTATAATTTATAACATGTCTCTAAAACAGGTATCTATCCGGACCTCTGGAAACAGGCTAGACTAGTGCCAATATATAAAAAAGGGGACCGTAGTAATATAATTAATTGTCGGCCTATTTCACTAATTTCGGTCTTACCAAAAATGTTAGAAGCTATGTTGCGTCCGATCTTTGTATGTAATGTTTAGCGATTGATATTTGACTCACAGCACGAGTTCACTAAAGCTAGATCTACAGCTACCAACTCAAGCAATTTTGTAACCTTTCTTTCAGAACCAATTGACTCGCACGTTAGGTAGACACAGTATATACGGATTTCTTCAAGGCCTTCGACAAATTTAATCACTGACTACTTGTAGAAAAACTGACTAATTTTGGTTTCGGAGGGACAGTACTGTCATGTCTTCCATCGTATGTTGTCGATAGATTATCATTTGTAGTGGTTAAAGGGCATGCTTCGCGGCCTTACCGATCTACATCAGGTGTACCTCAGGGTTCTGTACTGGGGCCAATTTTATTTAATATTTATATTAACGATGTCGTAGAATGTATCTATGAGTCAAATTGTTATATCTTTGCTGACGACCTAAAGATTGCGAAATAAATAAGATCGGCTAGTGATAGTAAGGCTCTTCAAGAGGATTTGGATAGGTTAGCTGATTGGTCTCGTCAAAATTATATGGCTCTGAATCTTCAGAAGTGCTTTTTTATAAGATGTACACGTAACAGCAATTCTTTCTGATCAGTATACGACATCAATGGCAAAGCGCTAACTGATAAAGAAGTATTATAGTTCGTGATCTATGTCCATATATTAGTTTGGCAAATATCTCCCTTCCGCTTTTTTGCTCTTTATTCAATGCTTTATAAAAAGTGTTACAGTGATCGGATTTAGTTCAAATATGCGCCGTTTTGTTCGATAATCTGTTTCCATCTAGACGGCAACTTCATAATACCTCCCTCGTAGAAGCCCCCCTCCTTATTTGCGAAGAACTCGGACAGCCACTTTTCACAAGCCTCTTTTGAGTTCAACTTTACACCACCAAGGGCGTTCACCATGGACAGGAACAGGTGGTAATCACTTGGCGCTATGTCCGGGCTATATGGTGGATGCGATAAAACCTCCCATCCGAGCTCCCGTAGCTTCTGACGAGTCATCAACGAAGTGTGTGGTCTGGCGTTGTCCTGGTGGAACACTACACCCTTCCTGTTGGCCAATTCTGGACGCTTCTGGTCGATCGCCTGCTTCAAGCGGTCCAGTTGTTCGCAGTAGATGGTAGAATTAAGCGTCTGGCCATATGGGAGCAGCTCATAGTGGATGATTCCCTTCCAATCCCACCAAACACAGCAAAACCTTCCTGGCCGTCAATTCCGGCTTGGCCACTGTTTGGGACGATTCACCGGCCTTCGACCACGACCGTTTTCGCTTGATATTGTCGTATGTGATCCATTTTTGTTCATTACACTTGTGAGAAGCAAGCTTGAATATTTCTCAGTAGTATTGAACCCAAACTATCTGGTTCACGAAGACTGTATCGAGTCTATACAAAGACGATTCACTTATTTATATTTTGATGGACCAAATAAAAGAGTTCCGTATTCTAAACGAATCAGAGTTTAGAACCTTGTGAAGTTATCCGATAGGCGCACGTTACAGGACATGTTAATTTTATACAAACTATTAAACAATCTATCGGAAAATTCTGATCTGCTTTGTCGTTTTTCCTTTGATGTTACAGTTCGCTTGCCGCGCTACCCAAGATCCATCCTTACTCACAGAACGTATAAATCAAATTTGGGCCATCATTCCTTAGTTCCGAGGTTGTGCAGACTGCTGTAGTATTTCATAAACAAAGATAACTCCATCGATATAAATTTCACGATTAATTACCAATGTTCATATCCAAAATCGTCGAGGTATTGAATCATGGTACAGTCGCAGACGTCTAATATTTTGCTTTGCCATATCATAGACATAATCATACTAAATTTATTTTGTAAACTTTGTCAAAATGCTCAATTTATAGTCCTTACATAACTAGTTTAATTTAGAGGTTAACTTAATATATTTTGTTTAATTCTCTAGATTAAAATTGCTGTGCAGTTTTGTAATTTCTTTAAGTACAGTTGGTGTTTATCTTTAAGTGTAGTTACATGTTACTATTTTTAATGTTAGGTCATGAAACCAATTTTGTAACTATGTTGATAAGACTTAACTAAATAAATTACTGAGGTAACGAGACTCGACATCTTACGTCTCAGTGGGGCAAACACAATGAGTTGCAGTGTATGTCATCCTGACTAGCTCCACAGTATTAAGGGTGGACGTATCTCTTACCATCAGGTGAACGTCACGCTCCTCATTACAATCAGTATTTCGCACACTACCATTGCTTCCACACCCTAACCAGACGTTGTCTAAGACAGCTTCAGGGGTGTGGTTTGCTTGTCCAAATTGTGTGTGACCAGGTTAAATCATACTATCATCAGCCCATGGACGTCCACTGGTGAACATAGGCCCCAACGTGCTCCACATCGATCGGTCCTGCTCTGCCTGCATCCAGCGGCTCGCGACCTTCAACAGTCAGCATGGCTTCTGTTACCGCCGGGCATTAGATGCCGTCGTTTATCTACGTTCATATGGGGAGATTTGGACCATTTCCCACCACGCCGGCCCAATGCGGGTTGGCGGAAGCCAGAGCCTCGTCTGTTGATCATCAGCCTGTAAAACGAGCTGGTGATGTTGGCTTGGGTCACGTAAGTCGTAGTGCGGGACCCCTTACATCCTCCATATGGAGTTGGCAAACAATGTATTATCGTACTCAGTTCTTCATTTTGTACTTCTCTGTCTTTTTGGTCTTTAGATTAATGAATAACATAATTATAATTTATTTATTATATATAAATATATAAAAAATTTAAATCCATATGAAGAATAATTAGTAGTGTTGCATTATTCATTTGTCCGGGGGTGGCTCCACGTGTATGGGACATAGATAGCAAACAATGTACTGGATTCAATTTAGTTTTTAGATTAATAAATAACGGTATTATTATTATTATTTTTGCTTTATTCATTATATATAAATTTATAACAAGACGCTTTAAAATCCATATTAATAAAAATTATTAATGTTGCATTATTCATTTGCCCGGTGGTCCAACGTTCGGATTCGGCTCGGTCGGGAGGTGCCTCCTCGTAATGGGTTCGCCGCCGCCTCTGTTCACTTTCACAACGTTACCATCTCCTGTGGGAATACATTACTTCTCGTTATTATTAAATTACATTCGTCGACTGAGATTTAAGTTGTAGAGGCGCGTTACCTTAGTTATCACGCTAGCTACAGCCACTTTCAAACTGGAACACAGTATTATTGTAAAAGAAGTATCGGCACTTTTATCGGCTGTTATCGGCTCCCGATAACAGCTTTTGAATACCGCAGTGATAAACAGTAGTGTGTTTACATTACTGTTATCCAGTTTGAAGGGCACTGTAGCTAGTGAAATTATTAGCGTAAAGAGACTGAACATCTCATCTCAAAACGACGACCACATACGGTTGGTTGTTATAGGGAACGTATCATTCGTCATCAAATAAAAAAAAAATTAAGCATTAATTAGTCAACAACAATTATGAGATATTTCTATTTCTTGCAATGCAGTAGTGCAGTAGTGCCCAGGCTCAGTGCACAGCCCCGCCCCCTCAGGGACAACACTAATTTTCACCCTTCACCCAGATATTAAACTCACTCACCACCAGCAGATTGTACTCCGCTCAACGCCACCATCACCTGAAATAAAAACCGATTGTGATCAACTGGAAATATCTGGCTGATGTAACATTTCTAATTGTCAAAAGTAGTTATTTTTTTTTATTTTTCTATAAATCCATAAAACGAGCGGGACCCTCGCCTGATGGTAACTGACACGGCTGATCATAACAACGTATCACTAGTTACGATTTTATACACTTCCAAATTACGCTCGTCTCTCGCGACGTAAGAAGTTGAGTCTCATCACCCCAGTAAGTACCTTCCCAAGCCTTCCTCAACCCACTGAGAATGACAGCCTTATCTTCCCTCCAGAAGCAGAGTATCTTAGAAGATTTCCCCTTCTTTTTCTTTCTGCCCTTTTACCTGCTATGTGAGGTCAGCAAAGTATGTACTTCTCTTCCACATTCCTCCGTCAGCCGTCATATCTGAATTCACACTCTTTTTACACATGTCATCTTTCACACAATCCATCCACACTTCCTTCGGTCTTCCTCTACTCTTATAAACATTCACTTTCATTATCATTACTTTCATTGTTATATGTCCTTCATCCCTCCGCACGACATGCCCGTACCACGCTAACTTCTTGCTCCCCAATGTCTCTGTCTCTGGAGCAACCTTCAGACTTCCTGTAATATACTCATTCTTAATTTTATCCATCCTCGGCACACCACACATCCATCTTAACATTCGCATCTCGGTCACATGTAATCTCCTTTCATCCGAACCCTTAATCGCCCAATACTTAGCTCCATGCAATACGAAACGTAGAAGATTTCCCATCGACGAAAAAAACGATTATAATAAAAAGAAAAACAACTCACCAGAAACAACAGGAAGAAGATATTGAAGTTCATCTTGAAGCCGCTTTGCTGCTGACTGAAGAGCTGCGCGGTTTATATAGTGAGTGGAGGTCTAGTGTTGGCTCTGTTAATGTTTACACAGATTGTATCACGTGCTCCACACACATGTGTATTGTTGTGTGTGCGCATGTGTGTACACATAATGTTTGAAACTTTGACACAGCAAAAAGTCTTTCGGTGTAGAGTTGGATGGCAACACTGGGACAGAAGATGCGCGCGGCGACGTTGATGTGTCGAGGGAAGCTACACCTGATGGTAAGTGATTTTTCTTCTTCGTTGGTCACTCTTGATAGAGTGGTCGCGGACATCACATCAGATGTTGGTCGCGACCTTAACAACAGCCATGGTAAGTGATACGCCTGCCTATAACTGCGCGGCGCTTGTTAGGATATCGTACTCTGCAACGTACACGTGGTGTTGATCGCGCATTTTCTTATAATTTGTTATTACGTTGTTATGTGCGGGCGTATCACTTACTATCAGGTGAATGTTCCGGTCGCCACGTCGCTTAATTGAATTAAACAAGGTGTCTCTTCACTTCTGTATTACAAAATAATAAAATGCGGGCAACACCAGCATAAAACCTTGTATATTGTTTTCAGGTATTGTACCACTTGTAGGTAAATCTTGAAGGTCAGTATTCTAATTTTCATGTTTGATATTATGGAATTTTTGTTCTATTTGTAAAAGTGGTGTGTGTATGTAGGTGTATTAAATTATAATTATTAATTACGTTATTTTTATATTTCTTACATCTGTGCATACAAAGCGATTGGAGCTGACGGTACTCGTGAAGCGACCTTGCCCACTTTCCCAGTCCTAGCACTCGGTGTCGGCGGCTCGCGGACGGCGGTCGGCTCTCCGGTGAAAGGTATCGTTTCTCTGTGCAAATCCCACTAGATCCTCCTAGTCTTCTTAGATCGCTAGACGCTAGTCCTTAACAACCTTGTGCTAGTTAGCATGTAATACACTACACTACATTGTATTAGTTGCCTTGAGACATAAGGTGTTGAGTGCCATTACTCCAGTAATTTCACTAACTACAGCACCATTCAAATCGGAACACAGTTAGTTTTAGATAGGCTAAACGGCCTACGGCAACAGAGAGCTTCTACCAGTAAACTACAAAGTATCAGGCCCAAATGTACAAATATCTAAATATTTATTTAATTCCTATCCAAAGTAGGCCCTTTCAATCCGCTTTAGACCTAGCCACAGTGCCGTTACGGCTCTTAAAGTCACGTGATATTTATGGCAGGCAAAACAACTAACGTTACTGTGCTTATTTTAATAGAATTTTCCAATGCTTTTAACACCACCGATCACGATTTACTACTTCATATCATTACTCATTCAATTATTTCTTCCGCAGTCGTGAATTGAATCTCTTACTATCTCCGAGGACGCAAGCAAATGTTTCGCATCAATGAGACTTCGTCATTCTGGTGTGATCTCAATCCTGGCGTTCCTCAAAGCGTTGTTATTTTACCTCCTTTGCTATTTTAAATTTTCTTTAATATCGTTCTGTCTCGTTTTCAATGTGCGTACGATTTGCGATTATATTTTTTTTATAGGAACGTTGAATGAACTAGCGAAAAGTTTACCTGGTTGAAAGTGATCACAAACACCCATGGACGGTCGCAACACCAGAAGGGTCGTGGCTGTGTCGCTGACCTATAAGGTAATGATTCGCTTAAATCCTCAAAAGCTCGTATGCACAAGCTAGTGTGAGTTGTGCAGATGTAGCGGCAGACAAAATTAACTATGATCTAAAGTATATTAAGGGTTTGTCCAAGGGCTTCGGACTAATAGTAAACATTTTTAAGTATACAGAGCTATAATAGTGGGCGACCATCGGACTACTCGTAATCTGGATTCAACAACTTTACGACGATATCATACGATGGTAATGTTATTGAATTGGCACCCTCTGTTAAAGACCATGGTATTCGCATCGACAAGTCCCTTAGTTGGCAGCCAAAAGTGGCCACTGTTAGCCGGAAAATAACCAGTACTCTTCAAGCTGTCCACCGCCTGAAAAACTTTCTTCCGACTAGAACTAAAGCAGTGATTGTAAGAACTGTACTTCTCTCTATCGTCGACTAAGGTGATGTGTGCTATTTCAACCTGAATATATGTATTGGATTCATTTTGAAAGAAAATATTTTATTGACACTAGACTTGGCCCAATTTAGTATACATGTGCAATATAACAAAACACCGGCCAACGGGGCAGTTAACCCAGATATTCACTGATCACGGTAGATTCTCCCAACACTTGAACGTTTCAAGTGTCGGGAGACCCCGTGGTGCGAATGCAGCGACGCCGTGGTAGAAACGGTTCTTCATTTGCTGACGGAGTGTCCTATACATAGATGCCTGAGCTATGATTTTGAGCAGGAGATAGGCCTAATAATAGATACAGCCAGTCTATCGGAAATAGCAAAAAATAAATTATTTAGAAATAAGGATAAGTAAATGTCACTTTATGCATATGTACACAATAATATTCTGAGTATTTTGTGAATACTATATAATTAGATAGCATAAGTAAAGATATAATGTAAAACAAATATCGGTATGTTAGAAAAAATATATGTACCCTATAGTAGTGTAGATGTTATAAATGTAAATGTTGTGTCAACATGTTAATAATAGGATAATATAAAGCCCTGAATAATAATATCAGGGATAATTGAATATAATAAATAATAATGTAATAAAAAATTTAAAAAAAAGCAACAAACCTTATCGTGAAATATTAAATAATTGCAACGCGGGTCGTGTCAACCCGGAGACCGTTCAGCGGCGCTGTTGCGGCAGGGGGGCGCGGTTTATAGCGACCGCCGCTTTATGGACAGTAATATGCGCGGATGTTATGCGGATAGTATTTACATACATACATATATGTATATATATTTACACATACATAATCAATATACAACATAGATGTTATAATATAGGATAAGTTATTATTATTACATCGGTTTGCTTTACACAAAACAACATATTAAATTAAGTACTCACATGATTTCAGCTGAAATCATTAAAAAAATAAAAAATTCAAACTTATAATTATAAATAGACTTTCTAAAAAAATATATAAATAACTATGATATCGCTCCCATTTTGCATATAAACTAATTTATATTCTTTGTTAATTTAAAAGATCAGATGACCTGCAAACCATTACATTATCTGTCCGGGAGCCTTTGCCTGACGGTGGCTTACAATATCTCAGATCCAAACTACTCTCAAGACAATCTTACAACATCAATCTAAACTATATTTGTGTCTTAATATTTATCCGAATAAAGGCGCTGGGCCACTTTCATATCAAATCATAATTGAAGTTGTAAGAGTAACATTGAGAAGTATCTTCCAATATCAATTCTTTCATCAATCTCTTAAATATTTGAGAATCTTATTCGCAATCGCATTTATTCTCCCTTAAAAATATAATATAAGACGAACAGCAAGGATTTGTTCAAGGTAAGGTTAGGGTTTTTAGGTTAGGTAAGGGTAAGATTCAAGGGTCGCTGCTATTACTTTACAATAAAAATTAGAAACATACGAATGATTACAAGTTACCAAATATGTTCGCAGTGAGGCATTTTAAAGGGAACAATTGTAAATAGTTTTATATTCTATACGTTCTATTTTTTATTTTATCTTTTGTTTCTATTTGTCTTCAGGTTAAATGAATAAATAAATAAATGTACAACTTTTTAAAAATTGCCTTTGTACACCACGATTTTATGGGAGGCAGTATGTTGTTCCAGGTATGTTGGTAGCGGCGTATTTGAAGCATTCCCTGAACGATATGCTTCTAAATTGTGGCACTGCCAGTAGGTTTGTTGCAGCGTGACACTGATACTAAGGACGGTTCTGTCTTTAGCTTAGCTTTTTGTTCATGTGATTCAGCTTTGGCATTCTAATGATATTAAACAACAGATAAGCCAAGTGAAGTTTTCAGTGTTGTTGGTGATAATTTCAGTGTTAAGGGATTTCCCGATTCTGTATAGAACTTTTAATGTATAGAAGCATTTCCTTATTTCTTTATTTCTGTTGCATTCGAAGCGAAGTTCTGATTTTACAGTCAGATCTAAATTGGAGGCTCCTTGCACTATTTCCATAGCGTCAATCATAATTTTCAAACATGGATTAATCAATAACATATTGCTAGTTAAGGTTTTAGTGCCTGGTTAAGGAACAGGTAATTGTTGGCTGCCTTGAGTCCCCCCCCCCCCCCCGCACAGGTTCTCGCCTTGTCGTGGCGGTGGGGCTCAGTAGCCGTGATTTGGTCACCCACGGTGAAACTTAGAGAAACCTACACGACTGGCCCGAGATGGCTGCTTCAGGTGAGCTCTGTGAGCTCCCTTTAGATGTGTGCCAGTGGGCTGCGGGGGTAGGTTAGTACTGCCCTTTGCAGTCACGGTAGAGTCGTGATGGGAGTGGAGTGTCGGTATTGCGATTCGCCGCTTGCTTACCCTCCACGGCCTTATAACGGTTTAAGGCGCAACCCAAAACCAGATCCGTAGCAAGGTATCGGGAGAGTTATTCATTTTAGCTTCCGTGGCCTCCGGGTGACGGATTCGCAGGGATCCGTCGCCCAGGTGACTATAAGAAGCCGAGAGGAAGGCACGCTGTACGACACGACGTGTCTTTACAGTGATGGAAAGGAGGGGTTCTTCCCTCTGAGGTTGGGCTGCTAGGTACAGCCGACGCTGGTGGGGTCCTGGAGGTGTGGGAAAGTGTACGCGTGGCCCCACTATGCCACCACGAATGTGGAACAGCGTGGTGATTTCAGTCGGTGCAGCAAGTCCGACATAACTTGTCTTTGCTCCCGCGAATGCAGGTATGCGAAGGATTTTCCCCCCCCTAAAACAAAAAAAAAGAGTCCCTGAGTTATTGTGCGGGGACTGTTTTATAAGAAAGGGGTAAAAAGGCAAATATATATATATTTATTTGGTGTTAGGAGACCGCTTCCGAAAACGAACACAGATAGTACTAATGACACCTTTGATAATGGGATGGGAAAAAAAATCAATCTTGATAAAAAAAATGATATCTTAAAAACGTTTTAACGAAAAAAAAATCAGCAATGCAAGCACGGGCGCGGCGGGAACTCGACATGTATTTGGTTTCAATTTGAACCTTATTCCATAGGGCCATGGAGCATTTAGATTGGCGCGCCCGAGCGTCCTATGATCCAAGCATCAACTGTTTTTCATTTTGTGATTCATTGCTGGATTTTTTTTAAGAAATTAATGTATTTTTTATGAAACCATAATTTCATTCAGCTATACTAACACGATGGAACATAAATAATGCTAATGAAACGTATTAATAATATCATTATTTTTAATCAGGATTGATTCTTACTCCGTTCCATCATCAAAGGTGTCATTAGTACTATCGTCTGTCTTCGTTTTTGGAAGCGGTCTCCTAACACACAGTATAGGGGACATATAGATAGCAAACAATGTACTGGATTCAATTTATTTTTTAGATTAATAAATAACGTTATTATTATTATTATTATTGCTTTATTCATTATAAATAAATTTATACCATGGCGTTTTAAAATCCATATTAATAAAAATGATTAATGTTGCATTATTCATTTGCCCGGTGGTCCAACGTTCGGATTCGGCTCGGTCGGGAGGTTCCTCCTCGTAACAGATTCGCCGTCGCCTCTGTTCACTTTCACAACGTTACCATCTGTGGGAATAAATTACTTCTCGTTATTATTAAATTGCGTTCGTCGACTGAGACTTAAGATGTTGAGGCGCGATACCTTAGTTATCACGCTAGCTACAGCCACTTTCAAACTGGAACACAGTATTATTGTAAAAGAAGTATCGGCACCGCTCCCGATAACAGCTCTAGAATGCGAGCTGCAGGAAGTCACAGCGATAACAAATGTGCAGAGCTTATGGTGCTCAGTTATGAAGGGCGCTTTAGCTAATAACCAGAGCACGTACAGAGCCACTGCCTCATCTCTGAGCTGCTTGTAGCCAACATAGAGGTACACCAGAAGATCGCTGGTGGAGCCAACGGACCTCATATCTCCACAGCGGCGATATAACTTTACATTTGCAGTTCTTCAGGCTTCATGAAAAGCGCTGCAGGTATGGGTCACGGCGTGTGAATGGGCAGTTAAATGCAATTCAAGATTAGCACGTAACGTACTGGTGGTAGGTTTCTTATCGAAGACCGTTCACCGCACTGACAAACGGTAGAGTGCACACACTACTGTGTTCCACATTAAAGTGCACTGTCGCTAATAAAACGAGACTCAACATCTTGTTTCAAGCGACGAGCACCTACGGTGCTGAATATATAGCACTAACTAGCGTCACGTTGTTATGTGGGACGTATCACTCATCATCAGGTGAATGTCGCGCTCGTCTCGTCGCTTTATTTAATAAAAAAAATAACAAAACTAAAACATTAATGAGTCAATAACAATTATGAGATATTTCCATTCCATGAGTAGTGCGGTACTGCAAAGGGCCCGGGCTCAATGCACACGGCGCACGTCCACCCCTTCCACAGGTACAACACTGATTTTCACCCTTCACCCAGATAATAAAGTAATAAACACACCTACCATCAGCAGATTGTACTCCGCTCAACGCCACCATCACCTGAAACAGAAACCGATTGTGATCAACTGACAATATCTGGCGGATGTAACTTTTCGAATTAGTGAAATTATTTTTTTTTTTATTTATTCAGTAAGTCGATAAGGCGAGCGGGACCCTCACCTGATGGTAAGTGATACGGCTCATCATTACAACGTGCACTAGTTAGGATACTACACACTACCAAATTACGCTCGTCTCTCGCGACGTAAGATGTTGTTTTGGTCACCCCAGTAATTACATTAGCTAAAGCGCCCTTCAAACCGCAACACTAATGTTTGTCGCTGCGGTCGTACCTATCGAGACGGTTTCCGGCAACAGATACACTACCGCCAGTAGGTAGAGACTTATCTTGCCCTGTAGTCTCGGGCTAGTAAAAATAGGATTAAGGGACTAAGGCCCTGCCTATTGTAGAAGGCGACTAAAATGGTTTGCGGATTCGTGAACTCTGAAGGTCGGGTTGTACAAGCACGAGGTGGTCTAGTGCTTGTACCAACGCGAGGGTACCGAGAAGAGTTACAGCCGGAAGGCACCGGTGTGTTCTGTAGACCTCGGGGCCTCCCGCAACGCTCTGATAATGACTACATTACTTTCCCTCCAGAAGCAGAGTGTCTCATTAGAAGATTTTTCCCCCGACAACAAAAATAGTGATGATTTTAATAAAAAAAAAAACTCACCAAAAACAAAAAGAAGAAGATATTGAAGTTCATCTTGAAGACGCTCTGCTGCTGACTGAAGAGCTACGCGGTTTATATAGTGAGTGGAGGTCTAGTGTTGGCTCTGTTAATGTTTACACAGACTGTGTTACGTCCACCACACACACACACACACGTGTGTTTATGCGTGTGTACGTGTGTGTGAAGCTTCACCTGATGGTAAGTGATTGTTCTTCTTGGTGATGTCACTCTTGATAGAGTGATCGTGGACATCGCCTAACTTGGTCGCAAGCTTAATAACACACGTAGTGTTGCTCGGGCTTTGTCTTAAAATTTTGTTGTTGTTGAATCGCCGGAAAGAACTACAAGAACCAGACACACGCAATGTGAAAAGTCCGCCGTCGGATAGCTACACGCCGCGAAGTACACCTATTTTTCTTAAAACCACAGACCGTGGATCCGGGTCCAAAGGCCCAGTGTCAGATGAGCTGTAAGAGTCGCAATAGCTTGCAGCCCGAGCGTCATCCTGAATCTAGATCGAAAAAGCGAGCAACGCCAGCGTAAAACCTAGTATATTGTTTTCAGGCATTGTACCACTTGTAGGTAATACTTGAAGGTCAGTATTTTAATTTAAACGTTTGTTGTCATGGAATTTTTGTTCTATTTAGAAGAGCGGTGTGTGTATGTAGGTGTATTAAATTATAATTATTAATTATGTTATATATATATTTCTTACATCTGTGCACACAAAGCGATGGAGGCTGACGTACTTGTGAGACGACCTCGCTCACTTCTCTCTATTGTCCTCTCACTTGGTGTCGGCGGCTCGGGGGCGGCGGCCGGCTCTCCGGTGAAAGGTAACGTTTCACTTCACCACATTGCGCTCCTCGCTTTGAGTGCCGTTACTCCAGTAATTTCACTAGCTACAGCACCATTTAAATTGGAACACAAGAATGTTTAGAGGGGCTAAATGGCCTACGGCTACAGAGACCTGCCACCAAACTACAAAGTATCAGATCGACAACTGTAAATATCTCTTTACCTTGTCATTTTCGACCTATATCTATACTCTTATTCCTATCCAAAGTAGGCCCTTTCAATCTGGTTTAGAGGCTTCAGGCTTTTAAAGTGACGTGGTATTTTGGGGCAGGCAAAGAAAACTCTAACGTTACTGTGCTTATCTTAATAGAATTTTCCAATGCTCTTAACACCATCGATCACGATTTACTACTTCAGTTCTCTATTTCTTCAATTCAATTATTTCTTCCGCACTCGTGGATTGGACCTCTTCCTATCTTCATGGACGTAAGCAAATGTCTCGCATCAATAAGATTTCGTCAATCTAGTGTAATCTTAATCGTGGCATTCTTCAAGGCGGAATTTTATCTCCTTCGCTATTTTAAATTTTTATTCATGTCATCACCTCTGATTTTCGATTTGCGTACCATCTGTATGCCGATAATTTGTAATCGTTTTTTTTTTTATAGGAAGGTTGAGCGAAATAGCGTACAGTTCACCTGATGGAAAGTGATCACAGACGCCCATGGACAGTCGCAACACCAGAAGGGTTGTGGCCGCGGTGCCGACCATTAAGCTAATGATTCGCTGAAATTCTCAAAACTTTGTTGGCCCAGGCTAGTGTGAGTTGTGACGATGTAGCGGTAGGCAATATTAACAAAGGTAATAATAATATGCTCCCTATAAATCTAACACTACGTCCATCCCAATCATCTGTCGCTACGTGGGGGGCGGAGACTGGCAACTTATAGATATAATTACCCACCAGTGGCTAACGGTGCACTAGTACATAGCATTATGCGATGTGACTACGAAGTAGACAAATTCCTCAGGCGGGTCCTCGTGAGAGTGAATCTCGCCCTGGCCCAGAAGGGGGCAACGCGTCGCTTAATACTACCCAGTTTAGTACTGTTGCAGAAACACTACCAAATGCCGATACTTTATCCGGCAGTAGTAGACAATCGAAGAGACGAACCTTTAAAACGGATACCAGAAAACCTACACAACAGATACAAAACGACAATAGAACTCCAAGTCCATCCTCAACAACCTCATCATCCTTAGAAATTTATAATCCAAGTACAATATCTAATTCATCAACAGCTTCATAAGATTATAGTTTAAGACGTTCAGTAAGTCCATCTTCAGATGTTGCACGGGAGGTTAACGCCTTTTTACCCGTGTCCACTAAGGCGGGAAAATCTAGAGTACGCATGACATGGAGTAAAGATGTAAATATTTTTATAATGCGTACCTTTTACTACATAACTAAATTAGAAACAGATATGACATGCTATAGAAAAATATTACACGAAAAATTCGAAAAGCTTACACACAAATACAAACTAACCATGGATGCTACATACATACCATATTATAAAAATAAATTAATGAGTCTATAAAAAATATGAAATACTAAATAGCTGAAATAAAATTTATTGAAATTTATAAAGATTAAAATATAATTCAACGAAAGTTAAAGAGTGAAATAGATGTAATTCTAAAATATAAAACTATACAAAAAATATTTAAAATTATTTGAAACAAACTTAATCAATGTCTAAAATACGAATATATATATAAAGAAGTTAAATTTGAAAAAAAATCATTATAATAAAAGAAAAAGTTTAAGTCCAATAGTTGGGTGTACGTGTAACGCCCTAAGGACGTAATTAGGAACAGTTCGTGTATCGGCCGTCCGTATGGGCGAGCGAGCGCGGCGGAGACGCATACTCGCGCTCCTACGTACACATGGGCTCCGGACGTTTACTGCGTACGTGTCGAATGTAAAAATTTGCTTCGTGCAAATTGATTGAACTATTGATTGGAGATTGTTACTGATCTCCAATACATACAGAAAGGATGTATAGGAATGGTGTACTGTATAGTATACTGATTGAAATGCTAAAATATAAAAATACAAATATGATTGTATCGTGACAAATTATAAAAGTATAAAAGTTGGAAAGTCTCTAAGTGATGAGTTATAAAAGATATATCGGTTCGAATTCCGGAGAAATATGAGAATGCAAATAATAATGAATTATGATACAATATAATAAAGTAAGAGTTTGAAGGTCTTTAAAAATGAAACTTATAAAGTATATGGATTAGAAACCGTATAAAAAGATGCATGACATATTTAACATATAACATCAAGTTGGTGGAGAAAATGAGATACCAGCCACGTGTAGTTGGTGGTTATTTAAGTATGAACTTGATCATACTCCGGTTCGGGAAGAGTGTTAGATAGCATTTCGGTGATATCGAAATACTCAGAACCATGTCTTCGGGCTCCCGCTCTATGATACATAGGTGTTCGGCATTTTAGTGGCTTGCCACTATGATACGTCGTGTTTAATAACATTTGTTTATTCCAAAGTCAACTCCAACTGTGCCGATGCATTATAAGGTAGTGGAAACGGGCGCGAGCTACTGCCTCGATGCTTATCAACCATTTATATTGCGTTCTTGTTGTAGCGTAACGTTTGCACCGTTACCGAACTGATGCATCTTACAGATGCGGTTGGCTGAGGACTTTTGCAAGATGTTTATTTATTTATTTATTATTTAACGTCGTGTAAAGTCGGACTTAATGCCATTGGCATTATCTTCCAGTCTACCTTGAGTAATGCAGAGATGATGAGGTAGGTGCATCAAATAAATATTATACAATATAATATATAATACACAAATAAACACATAAATACATGTACATACATAAATAAATATATATGTAGACACATGCATGATATTAAGTAAACATTAATAATTATGTCAAGGAGAGCTCAGTCCTTGCCTTTGAAGAGCCATTGCCGTACTTTCTGCTTAAAAGTACACCGATTAGTTACTGTTCTGATATCTAGAAGGAGTGCATTCCATAGGAGAATGGACTGGACAGAAAAGGAAGAGTGGACAATGTCAGAGGTGTGAGCAGGGCACAAAAGAAGCGGATTGTTAGATATTGATGTCTGCTGTGATGTCTTGTGTGCGTTTTACGATGATGTGCGCCGATGATAGTAGAAGACGACGTCTTCGACGATCACTTGGTTAAATGTCACCTTTGAAGGTTGCGCCTTGCGCTATGGTTTGACATTTTATCTTAATAGATTTTTCCAAGTCTGGTCCTTTTATGACGGGGCTGCCCTGCCAGACTGTCTGCCCAACCAATTTTATGAAATTTGCAAATGCAGGCCTCAATAGCTCCCCATGTTTTAAAAATATGTGACGAGTTGTCGGTGGGCCCGACAAACTTGATCAAAACAACACTTTACTCAACGACAAAGACTCTTTGCCTGATGGCTCATAATAAAAATAATATTTATTGGGTATATCCACTACAGTGGTTGGCGGAGTTATGCATTTACTTCATGTGTGGTGATAGCTGGTGGGAGAACAATCTCTGAAGCCTGCGATGTAATCGCTTTGCCATTCTATGAGGTAAGCTATGAGCTCTCGAATGCACTCCGCGCATCGCGATCTGCACTGACTACGTAGTTGGTGGTGATGTCAATTCCAACACTTTACAATGCGTCTGCAAGTGCACCTGGCTAGTGAAGGTGGTGGCTCGTACAAGGACTGACCTTTGGGCCAGAGTACCCTTTATATCTATTGTGTCCTGGAATTTGCGTTGACCATACACTGTATATCTGGTTACGGTTGTATCTTGTGAGATCATTGTTATTCGCATCAGTACGTCTACTCTAGTTAGGATGGTATTCACCGCACTGTCCATCATCTGACAATTATGATGTTGAATCTAGTTACCCCTATAATTGCACTTGCTAAAACGCCCTACAAACCAGATCACAGTACTGTCTGTCGGCTGTAACAAGCGCTGCCGTGGTACCTAAACGGTCTCCGGCAACAGAGACACTACCACCAGTAAAGTTGTTCATATTTAACACAAGTTGCCATATATCGTATGATATAAAATATTTAGCACTCTTGTATATCTTGTATGATAAATCTGCATATTCTTATGTTAAAGATATTTTTTTTAATAATTTATCTCTTGATCATACTCTTGTATCCGTTATTCCGTTTTGTTAAAGACATGGCGTGATGACTATGAACTATTGGTGGAATTAATATTTTACAACTCATTTCAGTAGGCATCGATAATGTCTAGCCCTGTACTTTCAAGCTATTAAGAATAGGACTAATGTATTCCCAGTCTGTCGTACAAGGCGACTAAAAGGGTCCTCGGTTTCGTAGGCTTTGAGGGTGGAGGCCTTCAAAGCTCGATAAGTGAGCCTTAGGAGGGCAGCAATTGCATGGTGGTCTTGTATTTGCAGTAGCAAAGCGTGGGTGCTGATGGCATTGCCCTTTCGTGGGATGTTTTAGCCAGAGTGTATGGTGCAATTACTGCGTTCCGTAGGGGATCCCGTAGGCCCTCTTAATGGACTAACGGAATCCTCGAGTAGGATTTAGTGTGTAAGAAGCACCAAATATACTTGTCTTCCTTCTAGAAGTAAGGTATCTTTTAAGATTTCCCCGGCGATAAAAAAAGGCATCCATAATGTTAACTGCTACAAATACCACAACGTGCCATTAAAATTAGTCGGATTATAATATTAATTTTTCACTGTTTAGATCGAGAGATAGCGTTATAATTAGTATTTAAGTTTAAATTGATGTTATAATAATTAATAATATATAATATAATACACGTAACTTACAAAAATATATTGGTGAAAAAATTACTAAACATACAGAATTAAAAGAGGAAGTCACAAGAATATAAAAAGAATAAGAGGAAGTAACAATATGATTTTCCAGGAAGATCTCTTAGCCTGTGGTGCTTATAATTAACGGAAATTCTGTGTATAAGGGTTTCGAGAGAAAAACATATTAGAATAATAAATAATATATTAAATAATACGTACATATATTCTAATGACTATCTTTAAACACAGAGAATACTTATAGTAATTTTGTAGTTGTTCTTGTAAATAAACCACTTGTGCTTCAAATAGTATCCATATATTCTCATCAAATTCACTTACAATCATAAATGGAAATTAATATTAGTATGTACAGTTTGGAGATGGCAGGTGTGATGGTGATATTCAAAGAAGAGTTTTGAAAGGGAATCAAGTGAATGGGGTACTTCATAACTTTATGAATAGCCGGAACCTATCACAAAGTGCACGACTGGCTGTGCGTAGAGACGTGTTGATCCCCACACTAGCTATGGTAGTGAATGTTGGGTATGGTGAAAGAAAGATGAAAGTAGGATTAATGCCGTGGAGATGAGAAGCTTGAGAAGTATAACTGGAGTGAAGCTGATGGGCAAAGTGAGGAACAGTGTAATAAGGAAGCGGTGCGACGTGGTTGAGGATGTAGTGACAAAGATAGAGAAAGGTATGCATAGATGATTCGGCAATGTTCAAAGAATGGATGAAAGAACATTAACTTTAGAGGTATACAAGGTAAGAATGATTGGAGAAATCGGTGCAGGTCGACCTAGGCGGACATATTCCGATCAAATCAAAGATGTCCTAAAGAAAGGCCGGGTCAAAAGTATTCACAACCGACGAGTATATATGAAGAAGCTCGTGAAAGTGGACGAAGCGAGGTGTGCCAAGATTGTAGCAAGTGCAGAGATGTGGTCTTTGCCCACCCCATTGGAAAAAAGGCGTGATGTATGTATGTATGTATGTTAACTCCGCTGTCGCAGGAATCCAAGTCAATTCTGCTTCATGACGTCCAGTCATTTATCCTTAATTATTTGAAAGCACGACACGGCTCTGCTCTCTAGTTTCCTACAACGTATTGTATAAATAAACAAATAAATCTAGGCTTCAGATTTGGTTGTCAGTGTCAGGTGAGAGGAGGACGACAGATTAACAAAGAACGTGTACTGGGAACGAGGCGTGATATATATGTATGTATGTATGTGTACAACCACAGCGGCGTGGCGATGATTCTCGTGTGGTGCTGTATACACGCCACAGTCTAAACTCTATAATTTAAGAGACAATAACAAGAACTTATAAAGACGGCATTAAATGGTTCATCATCGTTACCACTACAGAAATGCACTAGGAAGACGGCTACTTAACCGAGTATTGAAATGTATTTTAATATCAGTTATTCCGAGTGATTCTCTAAATGAATATTTCCATTATATCATCATACTATCGACAGCTGTGTTTGCGATGTATATGAACGGTGATGAAATAGCGATATAAATAAAATGTATGCAAATGTTACATTATATTATCAGCTGAATAACGCTCACTGCTGAGTAAATCTACTTTAAAAATATTCATTCTGATCAATCATCACTCATCTAGAGCTTTGCCTTTATTCAATGGTCGGTCAACCTAGCGAGGGCCTGTCAGCACTGTATCTACTGGGTCGCGGTCACCATTTCAGGACCTTACTGCTCCATCAGGCGTCAGTCCTTCGAACTGTGCTCTGCTCATTGCCATCAAAGACAACATAAAAGATATAAACGTTTCCGGGCTCTTATCTTGAATATGTCTCAAATAATTATTACCCACATTTGGAAACGAAGAGTATTCTAGAGGAGAAAATACCAGATGAAGAAGGATGAATTATTAATGTTATACCGAAGATATTTATAGTGGTTAAGAACCTGGATGCCTTTGGGCTCTAGCTGTAGTAGAAGGTGACTATAAAAGATAACAAGTTCTTAGGTTTTAAAGTGAGGGCTGTCATTGTCCACGTGCTTGTACCAAATCGGGTAGACGAGGAATGCTGCAGTCCACCCAGGAACGTTTTTTAGGCATAGTGCTGCGAGCGCCGGTGTATTCCGAGGAGAATGATAACTGAGGTGATCTTCAATGGGTAAAAATCCTCCTACAACCATATTTCCTCCCGGAACTATGGTGTCTATTAGATTTCCTTCTGATAACCGAAAAAAAAGCACTTGAAAGCTTAATATGGGAAGTATTACCAGGGGGCGGTTTTAGAATTATCGGATGAGACTATATCTCTGGTGCTATAGGTTACGACTCTAATGTTTCAGGAATGCTAACGCTCAGGAGTCCGGAAGTCGTCAAACCTGCCTACGAGGACCAGAGCATCCCAGACGATATTTTTATTACGTCTTTATTTTAACATGTACTCAATTCAAGAATATTTACATACTTTTACTGTAATAACAGCATCTGAGTCAACAGAGATTCAAAATACTGCATGAAGATGTACTCCTGGGCGTTGCTTGATAATTGTTAATATTTTTTTTATACAATCGATTACTTACGGCGCAGAGACAAGGCATTTGATCATCGGGCTGTTCCACCGATGCAAAGTGACACAGCTAGCGATGGAGAGAGATATGCTTGGCGTTTCTGTAAGGGACAAAAACCGGAACGAAGAACTTCGACGGAGAACTGTAGCTGTCGACGTAGCTCTCAAAATCTGCAAGCTGAAGTGGAAGTGGGCCGGCTATGTCTATAGTGTCAGTGTCGGCCAACGGAGTAGAAAAGTCTTAGAGTGGAACCCGCGTATAGGTAGCAGAAATGTAAGACGCCCTCCCACCATATGTACCGACTACATCATTAGGGCGGTCGAAAGTGGGTGGATGCAAGAAGCTGAGGATCGTATTTGATAGAATACATTGGGGAAGACCTATATCTAGCAGTGGATAAAAAAGTCTGATAATGATGATCATGATGATGATTAAATAGGTATGAATTTCTGCTATGGAGAATAAGACTCCGATGCTTTTATTGATACTGATTAACCGCGAGGATTACAAGTGTATCCAAATTTATCAAACAGGAATAAAGGATCCGCACTACAAATTAGCGGCGAAAAAGATAAACTAGCAGTGGATAAAAGATCTAATTTCTTTTTCTTTAAGTGCTTCTCCAACTGGTGATGGTTGGCGATCAGCGTGGTACAGTCCTTTTTGTTTCTGATCTAAATCTAATTATTTGACGATAATATATAAATAATGTTGGACATGTGACACACGTTTTTTATTTATTAATATGACGTCGATCCGCCATCTGGTCTGATAGTATTGAAAATATTAACGAGAATTATATATTTTCAATATTTACACTACACAGCTATATAAAACTTGAGGACCGCTCTTCAGTTAGCAGACAAGTATCTACAGGATGAAGTTCAATATCCTCTTCCTCTTGTTTCTGGTGAGTTATGATTATTATGATATTAAAGCGAGGAGACGTTTACCTGGTGATCGGAGATTCGCTTCGTCCATGATGAAGCTTCATGACTTACCACTTCACCCGTGGTTTTTGCCCAACCTTTTTCGAATTTTATGCCCCGTCTCCATTCTACTATCATATTTCCCGCCGTCTCTTTTATATTATCTCTAACGTGCTTGTCAGTGCTCATCAGAGTTGTAAGAGTTCCCGCACAACAAATCACGGGATCCAAGCCAACCTTATCTGCTCGTGGTGCACCCTGATAATCCACATACGAGGCACTGGCGCCCCACCAACACTTATTGGGCCAGCGAGGTCAGAAACGGTCCAAATCCTCCCACATAAATCGCTACGTAGTGTGGTGTTCTTCGGAGGAGTTCGCTGTCCAACTGTATACCTCTATCAGCTGATGATGATGATACGCTTGTCAGAACCATTTATACTTATGGATTAGTTTGTATGTTTCCTAACTGATGAAGATAAGAAGTTGCAGATTTATTATCAACAACGAATATCAGAAGTGATCGCTTTCTGTTCTAGGTGATGATGGCTTTAGGCAACGCAAAGACATTGATTTTTGACAAAGATTTTTTTTTAAATTTAATACTAAGATGTCTTACATGCCGAGTAACATCCTGGTTAAGAATCTACGTGAATTATTTTTATTGTCATTGACACTCTTCAATTAGTAAAGAAAAAATAAAAATTAATTAACAAAGGATATTATAGTTAGTATTATTTGTTATTTTTTTTTTCTTTTATTTTAAAATCGTTGAGTGGCAAATGAAAGACAACTTATGGTATTTCAGACCCTATACATGTCGTTGTTGGTGTGCGGTGTACTATAATGTCGGTATACGGGTCCCGCACAACAACTTACGGGATCCAGCCCACCTCACCAGCTTGTGGTGAACCCTGCTAATCAATAAACGAGGCTTTGACTCTCACCGACCTGCATTAGCTCCCATCCCCCATATGAACCCCTATAAACGACGGCTCTTACTGTTTGTCGATGCGGGCAGCGCAGGAGCGAATGGTATGGGGACCTTGGGGAGGCCTATATCCAGCAGTGAACACCTAGCGCCTGATGATAATCATGATGATGATGATGATGTGTAGTGTTCAGTTTGTGCAGCCGAAAAAATAGCGTCGCTGGAATATTTTTATTTATAGTATTTCTTTCATCTATGTCACTGTGTTTGGTGTATACATTAAGATTTTGACGGACATACAGAATATTACTATATCTACATATATAAAGAGAGACTGATAGCCATCTACGATCTGAATGCGCTTTGTCAAAAAATTACTATAGTTTTATACCCAACCTATCAACCATCGTCCTCTTTTTTGTTGTAAACACAATCGCTGAAGAGTATCGCGCGTAAGACCGTCCCTTACATGTCGCTTTCTTGGACATGGAAAAGGCATTTGATCATACATACATACATATATATCACGCCTCGTTCCCAGCGGGGTAGGCAGAGACCACCTCTCTCCACCTGCTACGATCCTGCATTTGATCAAGTTACACGAAATACGATCCGGTGGAATCTCAGCACGAAGAACGTTTCGAAATAATATTATAAATCAACATTATAGCCGATGTATACAAGGAGGCGACATCAATAATGTGGATTGTATGTCCGTGCGTGTGCGTGTGAAAAGCATGCAAGCATGAAGCCATTTTTGAACTGTATTTCTTAGGTTGAAATGTTTTAACAATTTGTGTAATTTGTTATAAAGGAATACAAATGCCCTTTGTGAAAAAGAGAATCTAAAGAAGTTAACTGGACA
The DNA here is from genome assembly GCA_033220335.2 of Troides aeacus. Classification (NCBI taxonomy): domain Eukaryota; kingdom Metazoa; phylum Arthropoda; class Insecta; order Lepidoptera; family Papilionidae; genus Troides; species Troides aeacus. Next base: position 5,044,388 of record CM067296.1, read on the forward strand.
TATCAGTTTTCGTCGAGTATTGCTGGAATTGTACTTTATTAGCGAATGTTGTTTTAAAGCGCTGTTAATTTTAAACAGTTGTCGGGATGTCAAAATACTAGTCTCTTTGAAAAGTTTGTCTGTAGGATAAAGACGAGGTATAAAATAAGAAACCTTAAGCAAAGCTCTTTGTTCCCGTTCAACCTGTATAGGGTGAGTTTTTGGAGCACCACCCCATGAAGTGATACAATAACTAAGTATGGATTGACAAAGCGCAAAATAAACTATACCTATAACTTACTCATCAGCTGAATAGCGCAATTGTTTAAATACATATATTAACTGACGTACTCTACTTGATAGATGTTCAATATGTTCTTTGAAATTAAGCTTATTATCGATTACTTTGCCAAGATAATTTGTGAAAGTTGTGTTTTTAATGTATGTTGGGGAACCGTCTGTGCAAGAAGATTGATAGGCTGCCATGTACATTACAATATATATATTACGCATCGAAAAGTTCATTATCTTGATTTTAAGTATATTAAGTGTTAGTGCATTATTGCTCAGCCATGTTTTAACTGCATCAAAACCAGTTTGAGCAATAACATAGGTAGATGTCCTTCAGTTTGCGGCGAAAACAAGTGCGGTATCATCCGCGTATGAAAAGATCGATCCTCCTTCAGGTTTGATGTTGCACAAGTCATTTATATAGACCAGAAATAAACTCGGACCAAGCACGCTTCCCTGAGCCACTCTATATTCAATTCGTGATTCTGAACTTATATAGGGACCTATTCTGACACATTGCGGTCTATTTGTTTAGTAGCTGTGAAATAATAATAGCTGAATCCCTCTCATACCCAGCGAGTTTTATTTATTAATTAATATAGGTATCGAGACTTTGTCAAATGCTTTGGTCAAATCCAGGAATAACCTTATACATTTCTGCCCATTATCAAGACAACAAGCTATCGCTTGTTGTTTTGATAATAGGCTATATATATGTTTTACTAGGTTATGAACAGCACCAGTTGTAGATAATTTTTTCCTAAAGCCAAATTGGTTCTGTGAGAGCAGGTTCCATGATTCCAATTATTTGATTAACCTACTATTAATAATTTTTTCTAGAATTTTTGATAAAGTACTCAACACCGATATAGGTCTGTAATTTTCAACACGATTAGGTTCACCAGACTTAAATATAGGGTAAAGAATATCTTTTTTTAATAAGTCAGGAAATACTCCTGTATTAAGACAGATTATACAGGGTGTCTGGTGGCAGATTTATGTTTTCAAATTTTAATAAAAAATAATATGTTTGACATATAATTTTACTAAAAGTATTAAAAGATAGAGTACAAATCCGGATTTTATTTTTTAAAGATAATGTCATCCAAATGTCTTCCATCCTGTTGCACACACTGTTCGAAACGGACCCTCGTATTCCGTGCCACACGCTGCAGTAAACTTGGTTCAATTGCGCTGATTTCTCACCGAATATTTTCTTTTAAGTCCACAACAGTTCGCGGATTGTTGGCGTAAACTCTCTCTTTGAGGTATCCCCACAAAAAAAAAATCCATTGGAGTTAGGTCGGGTGACCTCGGTGGCCACGGGATGTCCCCAAAGCGACTAATCAGTTTTTGAGGGAGATTTTCTCGCAACAAATCCATCGAAGCTCTGGCCGTGTGTGCGGTCGCACCTGTACCGCATCCTGTTGAAACCACGTGTGTGATGAGAATGTTGAATGAGCTCGCAGGTTCGGCAAAAAGAAATTCGAAATCATGAGCCGATAATTCTCACCATTGACATTCGTCGCTTGGCCCCGTGCGTTTTCAAAAAAAAAATAGTCCGATTATCCCATTCGCGGATAAAGCGCACCAAACAGTTACCCTTGGGCAATGTAATGGTTTTTGGTGCTTCAGTCGAGGATTGCGAGTTCTTAGAGCCCAGTAACGGCAATTTTGCTTGTTTACGTGTCCGTTTAAATGAAAATGAGCCTCGTCGCTCCAAAAAAATGGAATTCACAGTGCGAAAACGCTCCAACATGGTTTCACAAAAAAATTTGCGTGACGCAAAGTCATTTTTTTTCAATTCTTGAATTATTTGAATTTTAAAAGGATGAAACTTCATATCTTTTTTCAAAATTTCATGCACAATTGCTCTTGGAAGTCCCAGTGAAGCTGCCCTTTTCCGTATCGAAAGTCGTGCATTTTCACGTAAACTGCGTTCAACCAGTTCAATGTTTTCGAGGGTCCTTGACGATCGACTAGATCCTGGCCGTGGTGTGTTCATAACCGAAGCAGTTGCGCGGAACCTCTCCACCCACGAACGAATTAAATTCACACTCGGCCCATCGCCTATCCGTCGAATATTGAAATGTGAACAAAACTGTCAGCGAGCGAGTACGTAAGAATCATTACTCTTGAAAAATGCTTCAATAGCGAACGTACGGTGCTCACCCGACCACTGCGATATCGTGATTAAGAAATCCGCATGATCGGTGATTCTAATGACACCACCTTCCCCGCGCACTGTTTATAACTTATTGAGATATTCGTTTTTTAAAATATAAATCTGCCGCCAGACACCCTTTAGCAAAGGAGATAAAATACCGCCTTGAAGAATGCCACGATTAAGATTACACTAGATTGACGAAATCTCATTGATGCGAGACATTTGCTTACGTCCTCGAAGATAGGAAAAGGTCCAATCGACGACTGCGGAAGAAATAATTGAATGAGTAGAGATCTGAAGTAGTAAATCGTGATCGATGGTGTTAAGAGCATTGGAAAATTCTATTAAAATAAGCACAGTAACGTTAGAGTTCTCTTTGCCGGCCCTAAATATCACGTGATTTTAAAAGCCTGAAGCCTCTAAACCAGATTGAAAGGGCCTACTTTGGATAGGAATAAGAGTATAGATATAGGTCGAAAATGACAAGATAAAGAGATATTTACAGTTGTCGACCTGATACTTTTGTAGTTTACTTGTGGTAGGTCTTTGTAGCCGTAGGCGATTTAGCCTGTCTAAACATTCTTGTGTTCCGATTTGAATGGTGCTGTAGCTAGTGATATTACTGGAGTAACGGCACTCAAAGCGACGAGCGCAATGTGGTGAAGTGAAACGTTACCTTTCACCGGAGAGCCGGCCGCCGCCCCCGAGCCGCCGACAACAAGTGAGAGGACAATAGAGAGAAGTGAGCGAGGTCGTCTCACAAGTACGTCAGCTTCCATCGCTTTGTGTGCACAGATGTAAGAAATATATACATAACATAATTAATAATCATAATTTAATACACCTACATACACACACCGCTCTTCTAAATAGAACAAAAATTCCATGACAACAAACGTTTAAATTAAAATACTGACCTTCAAGATTTACCTACAAGTGGTACAATGCCTGAAAACAATATACTAGGTTTTACGCTGGTGTTGCTTGCTTTTTCGATCAAGATTCAGCATGACGCTCGGGCTGCAAGCTATTGCGACTCTCGCAGCTCATCTGACACTGGGCTCGTGGACTCGGATCTACGGCCTGTGTTTCTAAGATAAATAGGTGTACTACGCAGAGTGTAGCTATCCGACGGCGGACTTTTCACATTGCGTGTGTCTGGTTCTTGTAGTTCTTTCCAGCGATTCAACAACAACAAAATTTTAAGACAAAGCACGAGCAACACTCCGTGTGTTATTAAGCTTGCGACCAAGTTAGGCGATGTCCACGACCACTCTATCAAGAGTGACACCACCAAGAAGAACAGTCACTAACCATCAGGTGAATCTTCACACACACACGTACACACGCATAAACACAAGTGTGTGTGTGGGTGTGTGGTGGACGTAACACAGTCTGTGTAAACATTAACAGAGCCAACACTAGACCTCCACTCACTATATAAACCGCGCAGCTCTTCAGTCAGCAGCAAAGCGTCTTCAAGATGAACTTCAATATCTTCTTCTTTTTGTTTTTGGTGAGTTTTTTTTTTATTAAATCATGACTATTTTTGTTGTCGGGAGAAAATCTTCTAATGAGACACTCTGCTTCTGGAGGGAAAGTAATGTGGTCATTATCAGAGCGCTGCGGGAGGCCCCGAGGTCTACAGAACACACCGGTGCCTTCCGGCTGTAACTCTCCTCGGCACCCTCGCGTTGGTACAAGCACTAGACCACCTCGTACTTGTACAACCCGGGCTCCCTTAGTGAACATTGAGGGCCCCCACCTTCAGAGCTCACGAACCCGCAGACCATTTTAGTCGCCTTGTACAACAGGCAAGGCCTTAGTCCCTTAATTCTATTTTTACTAGCCCGAAAATACAGGGCAAGATAAGTCTCCACCTACTGGCGGTAGTGTATCTGTTGCCGGAAACCGTCTCGATAGATACGACCGCAGCGACAAACATAAGTGTTGCGGTTTGAAGGGCGCTTTAGCTAGTGTAATTACTGGGGTGACCAAAACAACATCTTACGTCGCGAGAGACGAGCGTAATTTGGTAGTGTGTAGTATCCTAACTAGTGCACGTTGTAATGATGAGCCGTATCACTTACCATCAGGTGAGGGTCCCGCTCGTCTTATCGACTTATTGAATAAATAAAAAAAAAACTAATTTCATTAATTCGAAAAGTTACATCCGCCAGATATTGTCAGTTGATCACAATCGGTTTCTGTTTCAGGTGATGGTGGCGTTGAGCGGAGTACAATCTGCTGGTGGTAAGTGTGTTTATTACTTTATTATCTGGGTGAAGGGTGAAAATCAGTGTTGTCTCTGTGGAAGGGGTGGACGTGGGCCGTGTGCATTGAGCCCAAGCCCTTTGCAGCACCGCACTACTCACGGAATGGAATTACCTCGTAATTTTTATTGACTCATTAATGTTTTAGTTTTGTTATTTTTTTATTAAATAAAGTGACGAGACGAGCGCGACATTCACCTGATGATGAGTGATACGTCCCCTATAACAACATGGCGCTAGTTAGTACTATATATCCAGCACCGTATGAGCTCGTCGCTTGAGACAAGATGTGTCTCGTTTTATTAGCGACAGCGCTCTTCAATGTAGAACACAGTAGTGTGTGCACTCTACCGTTTGTCAGTGCGGTGAACAGTCTCCGATAAGAGACCTACTACCAGTACGTTACGAGCTAGTCTTGAATTGCATTTAACTGCCCATTCACGCGCCGTGACCCATGGCCTGGTAAAATACCGCAGCGCTTTTCATGAAGCCTGAAGAACTGCAAATTTAAAGTTATATCGCAGCTGTGGAGATGTGAGGTCCATTGGCTCCACCAGCGATATTCTAGTGCACCTCTCTGTTTGCTACAAGCAGCTCAGAGATGAGGCAGTGGCTCTGTAATTGGTCTGGTTATTAGCTAAAGCGCCCTCCATGACTGAGCACCATAAGCTCTGCACATTTGGTTTCGCTGTGACTTCCTGCAGCTCGCATTCCAGAGCTGTTATCGGGAGCGGTGCCGATACTTCTTATACAATAATATTGTTTTCCAGTTTGAAAGTGGCTGTAGCTAGCGTGATAACTAGGGTATCGCGCCTCAACATCTTAAGTCTCAGTCGACGAATGCAATTTAATAATAACGAGAAGTAATTTATTCCCACAGGAGATGGTAACGTTGTGAAAGTGAACAGAGGCGACGGCGAATCCGTTACGAGGAGGCACCTCCCGACCGAGCCGAATCCGAACGTTGGACCACCGGGCAAATGAACAATGCAACATTAATATTTTTTATTAATATGGATTTTAAAACGACATGGTATAAATTTATTTATAATGAATAAAGCAATGATAATAATAATAACGTTATTTATTAATCTAAAAAATAAATTGAATCCAGTACATTGTTTGCTATCTATATGTCCCCTATACTGTGTGTTAGGAGACCGCTTCCGAAAACGAAGACAGACGATAGTATTAGGGGGACCGGAAAGTAATGTCGTTTTCTTACGCTAAATACAAACACATACATTTTTAACGAGTCTTTATTTTTAATCAATGATGTATTCCCCATCATTGTCAATAACCTTTTGCCATCTAGTGAGTAAATTTTCAATCCCTGATCGATAAAAATTAATTGGTTTTTCGGCAAAATATCTAGAGATGGCATTTTGGATATCATCCAAATTTGCAAATGTTTTGCCACTTAAAAAGTGTTGCAGCGCTCGGAATAAGTGGAAATCCGATGGTGCAACATCGGGCGAATATGGTGGATGAGGCAGCACCTCCCACCCCAATTCATTAATTTTTTCTAGAGTTCGCCTTGCGCAGTGCGGTCTTGCATTGTCATGTTGGAGAATGACGCCTTTTCGGTTGACAATCGCTGGCCACTTTTCAATTAAAGATTGATTGACTCGCTGCAATTGTTCGCTGTAGAGGTCTGCAGTAACAGTTTCTCCAGGTTTCAGTAATTCAAAATGAACAATGCCGCGAATACTCCACCAAACACACAAAAGCGCTTTTTTGGGGTGTAAACCTGGCTTAGCAGTACTCCGAGGGATTTCATTTGGAGAGAGCCACTGCCTTTTGCGTTTTGGGTTATCATACAGGACCCATTTCTCATCTCCTGTGATCAAGAGATCAAAAAACGCTTCTGTGTTGTGTCGTTGAAGCAATAAGTTGCATGTGATTGATCGGTTAGCCTTATTCTGTTCGGACAGATTATGCGGGACCCAAACACCTGCTCTGCTTACTTTTCCAATCTGCTTCAAATGTTCTTGGATGGTCGACCAAGGTTTGTTGAGACTGTTTGACAATTCCTCGATCGTCTGACACGGATTTGCTTCCACTTCCGCCCTTAACACGTCGTTGTCTAACGCTGATGGTCTTCCTGATCGATACGAGTCGGAAAGATCAAAATTACCCGATTTGAACTTGGAAAACCACCTTTGGCACATCATTTACGAATGTCCAGTGCATTTGGATAAACATCGCAAATGTTTTTGGTAGCAACTGTTGCGTTATTTCCCTTGCGAAACTCAAAGAGCATGCAATGCCGGATGTGTACCTCTTCTGGTATTTGGCTGGCCATTTTACCCAAAATTACAAAAAAAAATTGTAATTCAATTGTCTATAAGTAAAGAAATCACTATAACCTCACAATGTCTTTGGTACGCCTCTGAACAAAACAATGAGCTGACAAATGACAATCAAGTATTGGCATGCGCAGAAACGACATTACTTTCCGGTCCCCCTATTACTAATGACACCTTTGATGATGGGACGGAGAAAGAATCAATCCTGATTAAAAATGATGATATTTTTTATACGTTTCATTAGCATTATTTATGTTCCATCGTGTTAGTATAGCTGAATGAAATTATGGTTTCATAAAAAATACATTAATTTCTTAAAAAAAAACCAGCAATGAAACACAAAATCAAAAACAGCTGATTTTCGGATCAACGGACGCTCGGGCGCGCCAATCTAAATGCTCCATGGCCCTATGGAATAAGGTTCAAATTGAAACCAAATACATGTCGAGTTCCCGCCGCGCCCGTGCTTGCATTACTGAATTTTTTTTCGTTAAAACGTTTTTAAGATATCATTTTTTTTATCAAGATTGATTTTTTACCCATCCCATTATCAAAGGTGTCATTAGTAGTATCTGTGTTCGTTTTCGGAAGCGGTCTCCTAACACCAAATATATATATATGTCTTTTTACCCCTTTCTTATGAAACAGTCCCCGCACAATAACTCAGGGATTCTTTTTTTGTTTTACGTGGGGGAAATGCCTTCGCATACCTGCATTCGCGGGAGCAAAGACAGGTTTTGTCGGACTTGCTGCACCGATTGAAATTACTACGATGTTCCACCTTCGTCTCATCACAGTGGGGCCACGGGTACGCTTTCGCACACCTCCACGACCCCACCACCGTCGGCTGCACCATGCAGCCCCACCTCGGACGGAAGAACCCGTCCTTTCCATCTTTGTAAAGAAGCGTCGTATCGTACAGCGCGCCTTCTTCTCGGCTTCTTTAGTCACCTGGGCGATGGGGGTACTCAAGGGAGCCACCAATCCTCTGTTCCTTAACCAGGCACTAAAACCCTAACTAGCAATGTCTTATTGATTAATCCATGTTTAAAAATTATGATTGACGCTATCGAAATAGTGCAAGGAGCCTCCAATTTAGATCTGACTGTAGACTCAGAACTTCGCTTTGAATAAGGATATGCTTATATAGATTAAAAGTTCTATACAGAATCAGGAAATCCCTTAACACTGAAATGATCACCAACAACATTGAAAACTTCACTTGGCTTGTCTGTTGTTTAATATCATAAAAATGCCAAAGCTGAATCACATGAACAAAAAGCTAAGCTAAAGACAGAACCGTCCTAAGTATCAGTGTCACGCTGCAACAAACCTACTGGCAGTGCTACAATTTAAAAGCACATCGTTCAGGGAATGTTTCAAATACGCCGCTACCAACATACCTGGAACAACATACTGCCTCCCATAACATCGTACCATACAAAGGCAATTTTTAAAAAGTTGTACATTTCTTTATTTAACCTGAAGACTAATAGAAACAAAAGATACAATAAAAAATAGAACGTATAGAATATAAAACTATTTACAATTGTTCCCTTTAAAATGCCTCACTGCGAACATATTTGGTAACTTGTAATCATTCGTATGATTTTAATTATTATTGTAAAGTAATTGACCCTTGCATCTTACCCTTACCTAACCTAAAAACCCTAACCTTACTTTGAACAAATCCTTGCTGTTCGTTTTATATTATATTTTTAATGGAGAATAAACGCGATTGCGAATAAGATTCTCAAATATTTAAGAGATTGATGAAAGAATTGATATTGGACGATAATTCTCAATGTTACTCTTACAACTTCAATTATGATTTGATGTTATGAAAGCGGCCCAGCGCCTTTATTCGGATTAATATTGAGACACAAATATTGTTTAGATTGATGTTGTAAGATTGTCTTGAGAGTAGATTGGGTCTGAGATATTGTAAGCCACCGTCAGGCAAAGGCTCCCGGACAGATTCCAAATAATCTGAAAACATTTCTGATATGGTTTGCGGGTCATCTGATTTTTTAATTGAATAAAGTATATATATTAGTTTATATGCAAAATAGGAGCGATATCATAGTTATTTATATATTTTTTTAGAAAGTCGATTTATAATTATAACAAAGTTATAATTATAAATCGACTTTATATTTTATAATATTTTCAGCTCAACTCATGTGAGTACTTAATTTAATATGTTGTTTTGTGTAAAGAAAACAGATGTAATAATAATAACTTATCCTATATTATAACACCTATGTTGTATATTACTTATGCATGTGTATATGTATACATATATGTATGCGTGTGAAATGTATGTGAGTATGTGTGTAACTATAATACTATCCGCATAACATCCGCGCTACTGTCTATAAAGCGGCGGTCGCTATAAACCGCGCCCCCCTGCCGCAACAGCGCCGCTGAACGGTCTCCGGGTTGACACGACCCGCAATTATTTAATATTTCACGATAACGTTTGTTGCCTTTTTTCATTCTTGTTGTTTTGTTATACGTTTTTTTTTATTTATTATATCAAATTATTCCTGATATTATTATTCAGGGCTTTACATTGTCCTATTATTTACAACATTTTCATAAAACATTTACATTCATAACATATATAACATATATACTACTATAGGCTACATACATTTTTTCTAACATACCGACATTTTTTTTACATTATATCTATACTTATGCTATCTAATTATATAGTATTCACAAAATACACAGAATATTATTGTGCACATATGCATAAAGTTACATTTACTTATCCTTATTTCTATTATTTACTATCTTATATATATTTATGCAATAATTTATAAACTTCTAAATCATTTATACTATTATATTTCCGATAGACTGGCTGTATCTTTTATTAGGCCTGTCTCCTGCTCAAAATCATAGCTCAGGCATCTATGTATAGGACACTGTCAGCAAATGAACCGTTTCTTCCACGGCGTCGCTGCATTCGCACCACGGGGTCTCCCGGCACTTGAAACGTTCAGGTATTGGGAGAATCCACCGTGACCAGTGAATATCTGGGTTAACTGCCCCGTTGGCCGGTGTTTTGTTATATTGCACATATATACTAAATTGGGCCAAGACTAGTATCAATAAAATATTTTCTTTCAAAATGAATCCAATACAATTATTCAGGTTGAAATAGCACACATCACCTTAGTCGACGATAGAGAGAAGTACAGTTCTTACAATCACTGCTTTAGTTCTAGTCGGGAGAAAGTTTTTCAGGCGGTGACAGCTTGAAGAGTACTGGTTATTTTCCGGCTAACAGTGGTAATTTTTGGCTGCTAACTAAGAGACGTGTCGATACGAGAACCATGGTCTTTCATAGAGGGTGCCAATTCAATAACATTACCATCGTATAATATCGTCGCAAAGTTGATGATGATCGTTGAATACAGATTACGAGTAGTCCGATGGTCGCCCACTATTATAGCTCTGTATACTTAAAAATGTTTACTATTAGTCCGAAGCCCTTGGACAAACCCTTAATATACTTTAGATCATAGTTAATTTTGTCTGCCGCTACATCTGCGCAACTCACACTAGCTTGTGCATACGAGCTTTTGAGGATTTAAGCGAATCATTACCTTATAGGTCAGCGACACAGCCACGACCCTTATGGTGTTGCGACCGTCCATGGGTGTTTGTGATCACTTTCCACCAGGTAAACTGTTCGCTCGTTCATTCAACATTCCTATAAAAAAAATATAATCGCAAATCGTACGCACATTGAAAACGAGACGGAACGTTATTAAAGAAAATTTAAAATAGCAAAGGAGGTAAAATAACGCCTTGAGGAACGCCAGGATTAAGATCACACCAGATTGACGAAGTCTCATTGATGCGAAACATTTGCTTGCGTCCTCGGAGATAGTAAGAGATTCAATCCACGACTGCGGAAGAAATAATTGAATGAGTAATGATCTGAAGTAGTAAATCGTGATCGATGGTGTTAAAAGCATTGGAAAATTCTATTAAAATAAGCACAGTAACGTTAGAGTTCTATTTGCCTGCCATAAATATCACGTTACTTTAACAGTCGTAACGGTACTGTGGCTAGGTCTAAAGCTTATTGAAAGGACCTACTTTGGATAGGAATTAAATAAATATTTAGATATTTGTACGTTTGGGCCTGATACTTTGTAGTTTACTGGTAGAAGCTCTCTGTTGCCGTAGGCCGTTTAGCCCATCTAAACATAACTGTGTTCCGATTTGAATGGTGCTGTAGCTAGTGAAATTACTGGAGTAATGGCACTCAACATCTTATGTCTCAAGGTAACTAACACAATGTAGTGCAGTGTATTACATCCTAACTGGCACTACGTTGTTATGGACTAGCGTCTAGCGATCTAAGAAGACTAGAAGGATATAGTGGGATTTGCACAGAGAAACGATACCTTTCACCGGAGAGCCGGCCGCCGTCCGCGAGCTGCCGACATCGAGTGCTAGGACTGGGAAAGTGGGCAAGGTCGCTTCACGAGTACCGTCAGCTCCAATCGCTTTGTATGCACAGATGTAAGAAATATAAAAATAACGTAATTAATAATTATAATTTAATACACCTACATACACACACCACTTTTACAAATAGAACAAAAATTCCATAATATCAAACGTGGAAATTAGAATACTGACCTTCAAGATTTACCTACAAGTGGTACAATACCTGAAAACAATATACAAGGTTTTATGCTGGTGTTGCCCGCATTTTGTTATTTTATAATACAGAAGTGATGAGACACCTTTTTTTATTCAATTAAGCGACGTGGCGACCGGAACATTCACCTGATAGTAAGTGATACGCCCGCACATAACAACGTAATAACAAATTATAAGAAAATGCGCGATCAACACCACGTGTACGTTGCAGAGTACGATATCCTAACAAGCGCCGCGCAGTTATAGGCAGGCGTATCACTTACCATGACTGTTGTTAAGGTCGCGACAAACATCTGATAAGATGTCCGCGACCACTCTATCAAGAGTGATACCAACGAAGAAGAAAAATCACTTACCATCAGGTGTAGCTTCCCTCGACACAACAACGTCGCCGCGCGCATCTTGTCCTAGTGTTGCCATCCAACTCTACACCGAAAGACTTTTTCCTGTGTCAAAGTTTCAAACGTGATGTGTACACACATGCGCACACACAACAATACACATGTGTGTGTGGAGCACGTAATACAATCTGTGTAAACATTAACAGAGCCAACACTAGACCTCCACTCACTATATAAACCGCGCAGCTCTTCAGTCAGCAGCAAAGCGGCTTCAAGATGAACTTCAATATCTTCTTCCTGTTGTTTCTGGTGAGTTGTTTTTCTTTTTATTATAATCTTTTTTTTCGTCGATGGGAAATCTTCTACGTGTCGTATTGCATGGAGCTAAGTATTGGGCGATTAAGGGTTCGGATGAAAGGAGATTACATGTGGCCGAGATGCGAATGTTAAGATGGATGTGTGGTGTGCCGAGGATGGATAAAATTAAGAATGAGTATATTGCAGGAAGGCTGAAAGTTACTCCAGAGAGAGAAATTGGGGAGCTAGAAGTTAGCGTGGTACGGGCATGTTGTGCGGAGGGATGATGGACATATAACAATGAAAGTAATGATAATGAAAGTGGATGTTTATAAGAGTAGAGGAAGACCGAAGGTAGTGTGGATGGATTGTGTGAAAGATGACATGTGTAAGAAGAGTGTGAATTCAGATATGACGGCTGACAGAGGGATGTGGAAGTGAAGTACATATTGTGCTGACCTCACATAGCAGGTAAAAGGGCAGGAAGAAAAAGAAGGGGAAATCTTCTAAGATACTCTGCTTCTAGAGAGAAGATAAGGCTTTATTCTCAGCGGGTTGAGGAAGGCTTCGGAAGGTACTTACCGGGGTGATGAGATTCAACATCTTACTTCTCGGGAGGCGAGCGTAATTTGGAAGTGTATAAAATCCTAACTAGTGGCACGTTGTTATGATCAGCCGTATCAGTTACCATCAGGCGAGGGTCCCGCTCGTCTTATCGATTTATAGAAAAATAAAAAAAAATAACTACTTTTAATAATTAGAAATGTTACATCAGCCAGATATTTCCAGTTGATCACAATCGGTTTTTATTTCAGGTGATGGTGGCGTTGAGCGGAGTACAATCTGCTGGTGGTAAGTGAGTTTATTATCTGGGTGAAGGGTGAAAATTAGTGTTGTCCCTGAGGGGGCGGGGCTGTGCACTAAGCCTGGGCACTACTGCACTACTGCATTGCAAGGAATAGAAATATCTTATAATTGTTGTTGACTAATTAATGCTTAAATTTTTTTTTATTTGATGACGAATGATACGTTCCCTATAACAACCAACCGTATGTGGTCGTCGTTTTGAGATGAGATGTTCAGTCTCTTTACGCTAATTATTTCACTAGCTACAGTGCCCTTCAAACCGGATAACAGTAATGTAAGCACACTACTGTTTATCACTGCGGTATTCAAGAGCTGTTATCGGGCGCTGTGTCGGTACATCTTATACAATAATACTGTGTTCCGGTTTCCGGTTTGAAGGGCGCTGTAGTGATAACTGGGGTAACGCGCCTCAATATCTTAAATCTCAGTCGACGAACGCAATTAATAATAACGAGAAGTAATGTAATCCCACAGGAGATGGTAACGTTGTGAAAGTGAACAGAGGCGGCGGCCAACCCATTACGAGGAGGCACCTCCCGACCGAGGCGAATCCGAACGTTGGACCACCGGGCAAATGAATAATGCAACATTAATAATTTTTATTAAAATGGATTTTAAAACGTCTTGTCATAAATTTATATATAATGAATAAAGCAATAATAATAATAACGTTATTTATTAATCTAAAAACTAAATTGAATCCAGTACATTGTTTGCTATCTATATGTCCCCTATACTGTGTGTTAGGAGACCGCTTCCGAAAACGAAGACAGACGATAGTACAAATGACGATTTAATGATGAGACGGAGAAAGAATCAATCCTGATTAAAAATAATGATATTATTAATACGTTTCATTAGCATTATTTATGTTCCATCGTGTTAGTATAGCTGAATGAAATGATGGTTTCATAAAAAATACATTAAGTTATTAAAAAAAAAACCAGCAATGAAACACAAAATGTAAAACAGCTGATGCTTGGATCATAGGACGCTCGGGCGCGCCAATCTAAATGCTCCATGGCCCTATGGAATAAGGTTCAAATTGAAACCGAATATATGTCGAGTTCCCGCCGCGCCCGTGCTTGCATTACTGATTTTTTTTTCGTTAAAACGTTTTTAAGATATCATTTTTTTTATCAAGATTGATTTCTTTTATATCCCATTATCAAAGGTGTCATTAGTACAGTCTGTCTTCGTTTTCGGAAGCGGTCTCCTAACACCAAATATAATATACGTCTTTTTACCCCTTCCATATGAACAGTCCCTGCACAATAACTCAGGGACTCTTTTTTTTGTTTTACGTGAGCGAAATTCCTCCGCATACTTGCATTCGCGGGAGCAAAGACAGGTTTTGTCGGACTTGCTGCACCGATTGAATTCACCAAGATGTTCCACCTTCGTCGCATCACAGTGGGGCCACGGGTACGCTTTCGCACACCTCCACGACCCCACCAGCGTCGGCTGCACCATGCAGCCCCACCTCGGACGGAAGAACCCGTCCTTTCCATCTTTGTAAAGAAGCGTCGTATCGTACAGCGCGCCTTCCTCTCGGCTTCTTTATTCACCTGGGCAATGGGAGGGACTCAAGGGAGCCACCAATCCTCTGTTCCTTAACCAGGCACTAAAACCCTAACTAGCAATGTCTTATTGATTAATCCATGTTTAAAAATTATGATTGACGCTATCGAAATAGTGCAAGGAGCCTCCAATTTAGATCTGACTGTAGACTCAGAACTTCGCTTTGAATAAGGATATGCTTCTATAGATTAAAAGTTCTATACAGAATCAGGAAATCCCTTAACACTGAAATGATCACCAACAACATTGAAAACTTCACTTGGCTTGTCTGTTGTTTAATATTATAAAAATGCCAAAGCTGAATCCCGGGGATAGCACGACGATAATTAAAATCGCGCAAGAACTTTTGCTGTACATTTTCAATTTTAGCCTCATAAACCGAATAAAATTTGCTCCAAAATGGACACACGTATTCAAGGTGGGGTAATACTAAGGATTGGTAAAGGCAAGTAAGGTCTCTTTACGCTTAAAAGATTTTGTTATACGGGTAATAAATCCCATTATACGGTATGATTTACATATTATGTGTTCAATAGGTTTGTCTAGCGGATGTTTTTTGTCCAGAGTTACTCCTAAGACACCCTCTCCAACAGGTTCCTGCCTTGTCGTGACGGAGGGTCTTAGTAACCTTGGCGACTGTCCGTGGGGTCGTTACTGGTGAAGCAAAGTGGAACCCATCCGGCTGGCCCGCGGCGAAGTGCCGGTTGAAGTGGCCGCTCATGGTACGAGCACCGGTTGGATAACTGGAGCTCACCGGAGCGGCCGGAGCCCGGAGAGAAGATCTCCCGGGGCTCCCGTGGCCTCCGGGCGATGGGTACGGGGGAATGTTTCGGCGCGCTCTGCAGGGAGGGTTCATCCCTCACTCCCGAGGTGGGGCCGCCAAAAGCAGCTAGCGCCGGCGATGGTTGCGGGAGTAGGCTTGTGCCTACTGTCTGTGTATATACTACTACTGTATGTGACTGTGAAGCACCCCTCCTATTAAAAATCCCTACGTGGCGACGCGTCGGAATACGAGACGCATCACCATATGCACCCCAGGAACCCTCTCCAAGGGGGGCGCCGGTCCGACGGCCCTTGTCGGTCGCGGCGCCAGGTTCCTACCGAGGAGCCTTTCGGCGGTCGTGCGCTCGGTCCCGCGTTGCGGCGGGGAGCTGTCATCGCGCTCCAACCGCGTCCTGTCCCCTCGGCGCTCGCTCTCGGATACGTTCGATCTCCCGCTTCTGCGTCATAACAGAGTCGCAGAATCGGGATACCGCATTCCATGACGTCTCGCTACTGACCATGGTCCGGACCACGGACGGTAGCGAGAGGTTACTCCCTATCGCCGCTACGAGCGCGGCCCTATCCCCCTCCCCCATCGCGGGCAATCGGCCAAGGTGTGGGACGATGTGTCCACCGGGTGGCCACACTCGTCGCACGCCTTCGTCGTCCTACTTGAACAGTTCCGCCGGTGCAGATAGCTCCAGAAGCAACCTTGCCCCGTCTGTACCTGCACCAGGCAGAAAGTGAGGACTCCGAAGTCCTTATTTACAGGGTCCTAGGTTTAAATTAACAAGAATTATATCTTTGTTCTAGGTATACATTATAGGTTTGCATTTATTATGAGATAAAAATAATTTCTTGGTTAAGTAGTAATTTTCCAGTCTATCCAGATCTCTCAATTGAATTGAATCTTCTAAATTTATATAATTTGATCAAGTGACTGAGTATAACTTTAAGTAGTCACGAAGTGTCATCAATAAAAATTACGAAAAACAATGGCCCAAGAACAGAACCCTGTGGAATACCGAAGTATCTATAACCCAGGAAAAATAAGTAAAACCAATGACGACTCTTTGAGTATGAGTTTTTAAGTAAGAGCCAAACCTGCGAAGTAAGTTGCCTTTGACACCATTAAAACATAATTTATTCAAAAGAAGCAAGTGATCAACCTTGTCAAATTTCTTTTTTAAGTCAGTATAAACAGCTTCTATTTGTGCTTTACGATCCAATCTACTAAAAATATGGTCAGTGAAAATGAGATTGGTCTAGGTTGACCTACCTTGAACAAATCCTTGCTGTTTGTCTTATATAATATTTTTAAGGGAGAATAAACGGGATTGCGAATAAGATTCTCAAATATTTAAGAGATTGATGAAAGAATTGATATTGGACGATAATTCCCAATGTTACTCTTACAACTTCAATTATGATTTGATGTTATGAAAGCGGCCCAGCGCCTTTATTCGGATACATATTGAGACACAAATATTGTTTAGATTGATGTTGTACGATTGTTTTGAGAGTAGATTGGGTCTGAGAT
Source organism: Troides aeacus (assembly GCA_033220335.2). NCBI lineage: Eukaryota > Metazoa > Arthropoda > Insecta > Lepidoptera > Papilionidae > Troides > Troides aeacus. The sequence continues at coordinate 5,061,487 of CM067296.1, forward strand.
ATTGTAAGCCACCGTCAGGCAAAGGCTCCCGGACAGATTCCAAATAAACTGAAAACATTTCTGATATGGTTTGTGAATCATCTGATCTTTTAAACGAACAAAGAATATAAATTAGTTTATATGCAAAATGAGAGCGATATCATAGTTATTTATATATTTTTTTAGAAAGTCGATTTATAGTTATAGTTTGAATTTTTATTTTTTTAATGTTTTCAGCTCAAATCATGTGAGTACTTAATTTAATATGTTGTTTTGTGTATGGCAACCAGATGTAATAATAATAGCTTATCCTATATTATAACACCTATGTTGTATACCTATATTCTTGTTATGAGCGGGCTGGAAGCCACAGCGGCTCTTACAGCTCATCTGACACTGGGCTCGTGGACCCGGATCCACGGCCTGAAGTTTCTTAAAAACTAAAATGCGCTACGCGGGATGTAGCCGTCTGGCGGATGATTGTATGTGTCTGGTTCTTGTAGTGCTTTATCTGGCGATTCTACTCGGTCGTCGAGGCCGGGCGCGGGCCCGTTCCCTGACTACCTTCGCCTGTATCGGAATTTCTGGGCGGTGAGGACCGCCCACGATCGCGGGTGTACTTAGTGTACGCGGTGTGTGAGTAGCTGCGGCGCCGCGTTCTGAAGCGAGGGCGGCGTGATGATGATATTCGGAGCGTGTTGGTAGTGTCCGAAGTGTGTGTGGTGACGTCGGTGTTGTCGGTGACTGTGGGCGTGTGTGTGGTTTGCGGGACCCCTTGGGATGTCGGAATAAGCGCGTGCCGCGGTCTGCGCTTTCTCGTCCTGGGATTCGGAGGTAGCTCGTAGTTGGCCGCGCTGGCCACCAGAGGGTTGGGATGAGTTGCCGCCTTGGCGAAGTAAGTCACGGAGCACTCTCTGAAGTGCTCCTTGATTGTTGGGAGTTTAAGGTCGCTGTGGATGTCCACGTTGCGCTGGTACCATTCGGCACCAGTCGCGATGCGGGTGAAACGGTTCTGGAGAGTCTGGAGAGGTTTGAGACGGTCTTCGGACGAATGGGCGAAGATAACGCTTGCGTAAGACATTACAGGTCTTACGCATACCTTGTAAAGGTGGAGCTTGTGTCTGAGAGAGAGCTTGCTCTTCTTACACAGCAGGGGGTATAGCTTGCCCAGTACTTGGGCCGCTTTCTTTCTCGCCTCGCGAATGTGGGCGATAAAATTGAGTCTGGCGTCGAGCGTAACGCCGAGATATTTGACCGAGTTCCTCCATGGGATGGACTGGCCGAAAAGGGAGATCTGGCCGAGTTTATGGCCGCTTTTTGTCGCCTTCTTGAGAAGGGTAGATGACTTTCGGTGGGTGAAGTGAATGGCTTCACTTTTCTCCGGGTTTACGTCGATTCGCCACGTTCGGAACCACTCGCCTAGGCGGGTGGTCGCGTTCTGCAGGCGCATCGTTATAAGACCCGGGGCTCTGCCGGAGTGATAAAGAGCGGTGTCGTCCGCGAAAAGGGCCATCTTGACAAAGGGATCTCTGGGTATGTCGCTCGTGTAGAGCGAGAAGAGTAGCGGAGAGAGGCAAGAGCCTTGAGGGACGCCGGCTTTAATCTGCCGGGGCGAGGAGAGAGCGTGCTCGACGCGAAAGCGGAAGGAGCGATTCGAGAGGTAGTCTCGAATGACGGTGACTAGACGGTCTGGCACTTTGTGAGAGTAAAGCTTGAATATCAAGCCTTCGTGCCAGACTTTGTCGAACGCCTTCGCGACGTCGAATAGGACGGCGCAGGTGTCGATCGTTTGTCTGTGCTCGAGACCGGCCAAAATGTGCTCGGTCAGTCGGTGCACTTGATGGACGCAAGAGTGGTTGCTCCTGAATCCGAACTGTTCGTCGGGGAGGAGATTGTTCTCTGCGGTGAAATGGCGCAGACGCTCTAGAATGATGCGCTCGTAAAGTTTGCCCAAGGTGTTCAGTAGGCTGATCGGGCGGTAGCTGTTGGGTAGGTTCCTCGGCTTTCCGGGCTTCGGAATACCTATCACTACGGCCTCTTTCCAGGCGTCTGGGAAGGAGCAGTCGGCTAGCAGGGCGTTGAATATGGCCACTAGCAGACCGACGATCGGGGGCGGGAGACTTTTCACAACTCTGTTGGAGATGTTGTCGGATCCCGGGGCTGATCTGGTTTTCAGCCTCTTTATGATGTCAACGACCTCACCGGGAGAAACCGGTTTTAGAGGGGGACCTTCTGGTGGGAGGGCTGCCCTGCGACGCACCTCGTCCTCGACCAACTTGAGGTGATCGGGGTCCACTGGTGCGGTAGAGGGAGTGCATTGGCTCTCTAGACTGTCGGCGAGACAATCTGCTTTTTCGGCATCCTCCAACGCAAGGGAGGAACCATCGCTCATTACGAGGGGAGGCATGCGGGCCATGTTCTCCGCTTTGAGACTGCGGGCCAGACGCCAAAAGTTGGCGCTCGAAGGCTCCAAGTCGCAAAGCAGATTGTCCCATCTGTCGGATCTGAGTTCGGATATGCGCTCTTTTACCAGCCTTTGGAGGCGGCGCAGTTTTATCCTGAGCTCCTCGGATCTGTATCGTGTATAGAGTCTCATTGTGGCGTTTTTCGCTCTTATCAACCGACGAATGTCCGCCGGGAAGGACCCGAGAAGGTAGTCCGACTCGGGCACCGTTCGCGACGATTCCTCGACGGCTGTGGCGATATGATGCGTTAACGAGTCGATCGCTCGGTTTGCAGCGCCGAGCGATTCGATCGTATCAGGGATTCCGTCTAGGTGCTGGGGGTTCGCGGCCTTGAGTTTGACCTCGAGGCTGCGCCAGTTGACGATGGTTTTGGTCAGAGGGACCTCACCAGCGGGCCGGCCCAGCTTCATAAGAACCGGGCGGTGGTCGGATCTGAGATCGTCTATGGTCTCGATCGAATGCAGTGGGACGGTTACTTTATTGAATAACGCAATGTCTAGTGTGGATGGGTTGTGAAACGCGACGGTAGGGTATCGAGTCGGGGTTTGCGGAGCTACAATGTTAAACTTGAGCTTATCCGCGAGCTTGGAGAGGATTATACCATTTCGGTTTGACATGATCGGGTCCCAGGTGCTATGCCTGCTGTTTAGATCGCCGGCGACGATGACAGCCGGCCCTAGGTCGAGAAGGGTTCTTATGTCTGTTTCCCGCATTTCTTTTGTCGGGGACAGATAGACGGATGCTAGGACGATCGGTTGATGACCGGTGAGGGAGATTTTACACGCCGAGACTTCTATTTTGGCGAGGGTTGGACTAACAAGCGGTATGCAATGCAGGGCCCGCTTGAAGTAGATGAGAGTGCCGCCTCCTGGGGCGGTCAGCCTGTCGTGGCGGATAATGTGGTAGTTCGCGATTTTCGGATCGCGATGAGACGGTTTGAGGAATGTTTCCTGAATGAGCATGACGTCGACGTCATGGTTCCTAAGGAAAAGGCTTATTTCCTCCTTTTGAGAGCGGATGCCGTTCGCGTTGAAGTACGCGACAGTCAGCGAGCGGGGTTTAACTCTTCCTAAGATCCGGTGTATTTCCATAACGGTTGAGTGAGATGGAACACCAAAGGTCTCGGACAGAATCCTGGGCTGTGGCTAAACGAAGGGTTCTTCGAGTGCGGCGAGAGTGTCGGCGTGCTCGATGCAGGCCTTCAACCTATCATGCGAGCTTTTCGCGGCTCGCAATTTTTCTCCTAAGAGAAGAATATCTTTGATACTCACCTTTGATATGTAGGCGAGAATGTTCTGTAGCTCCGAAGGCGGAGCTGTTTGGCTGGGAGCAGCCTGTGGTTTCGGCGGCCCCGACAAAGGGGCGGCTTTTGGAGCCTCGGCGGCTTTTGGCTTAAGGAGCGGTTTGCTCCACGCCGACACCGCCGGCGGAACGGCCGGCTGTGCGGGCGGTGGCCTGGACGAGGCAGATGGCTGCGGTGCAGCCTTTGTGGGGGCGGTGGTGCGCCGTTGTGCGGCCCCGGGTTGCCTACGCGGGGCTTTGGTGCACCCGCGATAATTCGCGGGGTGTCCCTCGGTTTTGCAAAGGACGCAGCTCGGTGGGTTTGTCGCTTCCGCGGTGCGGGAGCACTCTTTCGTCCCGTGGTCCCCGGTGCATTTGACGCACCTCGGGCGGGCGAAGCAATTACGGGCTGAGTGCCCGTAAAGTTGGCATCGGTGGCATTGGCCGATGATGCCTTTTTTGTGCGGGACCTCTACCCTCACGCTGGTGAGGTTGCACAGGCGGGTGATGCTGAAAATCTCTTTACCCTCCGGAGAGAGTTCGAGACTTGTCATTATCAGTGGGAGTGCGGCCTTTGTTCGCATGCTAGTCATGCGACGGGCTTCCAGCACTGGGAAATTTTGTTTTTTAAGGTCGTCGACGACCTCGGAGATGTCGATCTCCGTTGGGATTCCACGTATTACAACGCGGAGGTGCTTCTCCTCGGGGAGAGCGAAGGTGTGGAAGCCGAGTCCGGCGTTCCGCAGGTGCCTGGTGGCAGCCCGGAAGTCGTCAACCGTTTGGAGGTTGATGCGGATGCCCTGCGCGGTGTTCTGCGCTTTGGGGCATGCGATTTTGTGGTTCGCGAACCACCTGGAAACATCGTTCCACTTGCTCTTGTCCTGGAGGACAATCGGGGGAGGCGGCTTCGGGCCGCGTTTTTCGGGCGGGGCCGAAGTGCTGGGGGGTTGCGCGAGAGGCGCAGCCTTCTTTGCCGGCGTGCTGGTCGGCGAGGAGCGGTCCGAGTTTGACTGGGAGGGCCGCTTAGAAGCGCGTTTGCGCTTCTTGACGTAGAGGGTGAAGCCCTCTTCGTCGGTGGTCTTGGAGAGTGGACGGTCCACCTCCATATCGCTGCCGCTAGCGGAGCCCTCCGAGTCGGATTCGGAGGAGGCGGGCAGCTCGGGCTTGGAAGGCCCCGCCATGGGGGCCCTCGCCTTGTTGTGCGCTCGAGTCGCGGGGGTCGGGTCCGGAGAGGCCGGGCTGTCCGTGTCAAAGCGCGCGGGAAGGGCAGAGGCCGAATTGGAGAATTGTTCCCAGATTTCTGGGAACTGTTTGCGTGCAAAGCACGCAAATTGTTTCATTAAGGCGTCCGTTTGCACGGACGCCATTTTGTGTGTAGCCGCCCCGCCGTGCGGCGGGGGGTTGTGTGCTTATTCGAGCAGGGGACCTAGCCGTCGCCTAATGCGACAGACTCTATCTAATAACCTCGCCTCTGAGGCAATTAAAAAAAAAAAAAAGCTACTTACAGTGCCGGAACCAGGCTCCGGCAGAGTTTTCGCGTTCTGATACACTAATTCACAGCACTATCACTGCACTGCACTGACGCGCGCAAGCGCAAATGGCGGCCGCCTAAGCGGCGTTGTGACGCGCACGAGCACGTGCGAGTCGCACTGAGCGGGCGTAACGGTAACGCGCACTGGGAGCGGACGCATGGGACGTCCGATCGGTACGGCGGGCAGAACCCGAATCCACCTATGTTGTATATTGATTATGCATGTGTATATATACATATATGTATACGTGTGAAATGTATGTGAGTATGTGTGTAACTACTATCCTCATAACATCCGCGCTACTGTCCATAAAGCGGCGGTCGCTATAAACCGCGCCCCCCTGCCGCAACAGCGCCGCTGAACGGTCTCCGGGTTGACACGACCCGCGTTGCAATTATTTAATATTTCACGATAAGGTTTGTTGCTTTTTTTTTTAATTTTTTATTAATTTTTTTTTACATATTTCATTTATATTTTTTTTTTTTTATTATATTCAATTATCCCTGATATTATTATTCAGGGCATTATATTATCCTATTATTAACATGTTGACACAACAATTACATTTATAACATCCACACTACTATAGGGTACGTATATTTTTTCTAACATACCGATATTTGTTTTACATTATATCTTTACTTATGCTATCTAATTATATAGTATTCACAAAATACTCAGAATATTATTGTGTACATATGCATAAAGTGACAGTTACTTATCCTTATTTCTATTATTTACTATCTTACATATATTTATGCAATAATTTATAAACTTTTAAATCATTTATTCTATACTATTTCCGATAAACTGGCTGTATCTTTTATTAGGCCTGTCTCCTGCTCACAATCATAGCTCAGGCATCTATGTATAGGACACTCCGTCAGCAAATGAGGAACCATTTCTTCCACGGCGTCGCTGCATTCGCACCATGGGATCTCCCGACACTTGAAACGTTCAAGTATTGGAAGAATCCACCGTGACCAGTGAATATCTGGGTTAACTGCCCCGTTTGTCGGTGTTTTGTTATATTGCACATGTATACTAAATTGGGCCAAGACTAGTATCAATAAAATATTTTCTTTCAAAATGAATCCAATACAATTATTCAGGTTGAAATAGCACACATCACCTTAGTCGACGATAGAGAGAAGTACAGTTCTTACAATCACTGCTTTAGTTCTAGTCGGGAGAAAGTTTTTCAGGCGGTTTTTGAGGATTTAAGCGAATCATTACCTTATAGGTCAGCGACACAGCCACGACCCTTTTGGTGTTGCGACTGTCCATGGGTGTTGTGATCACTTTCCACCAGGTAAACTGTTCGCTAGTTCATTCAACGTTCCTATAAAAAAAATAGAATATAAACGCAAAACGAGACGGAACGATAATAAAGAAAATTGAAAATAGCAAAGGAGTAGCAATAGATAAAGCCTTGAGGAACGCCAGGATTTAGTTAACACCAGATTGACGAAGTCTCATTGATGCGAAACATTTGCTTGCGTCCTCGGAGATAATAAGAGATTCAATCCACGACTGCGGAAGAAATAATTGAATGAGTAATGATCTGAAGTAGTAAATCGTGATCGATGGTGTTAAAAGCATTGGAAAATTCTATTAAAATAAACACAGTAACGTTAGAGTTCTCTTTGCCTGCCCTAAATATCACGTGACTATAAGAGCCGTAACGGCACTGTGGCTAGGTCTAAAGCTTATTAAAAGGGCCTACTTTGGATAGGAATTAAATAAATATTTAGATATTTGTACATTTGGGCCTGATACTTTACTGTACTTTACTTTACTACTTACTATACCTGTAGTTTACTGGTAGAAGCTCTCTGTTGGCGTAGGCCGTTTAGCCTATCTAAAAATAACTGTGTTCCGATTTGAATGGTGCTGTAGCTAGTGAAATTACTGGAGTAATGGCACTCAACATTTTATGTCTCAAGGCAACTAACACAATGTAGTGCAGTGTATTACATGCTAACTAGCACAAGGTTGTTAAGGACTGGCGTCTAGCGATCTAAGAAGACTAGGAGGATTTAGTGGGATATGCACAGAGAAACGATACCTTTCACCGAAGAGCCGGCCGCCGTCCGCGAGCCGCCGACATCGAGTGCTAGGACAATAGGAAAGTGGGCAAGGTCGCTTCACGAGTACCGTCAGCTCCAATCGCTTTGTGTGCACAGATGTAAGAAATATAAAAATAACGTAATTAATAATTATAATTTAATACACCTACATACACACACCACTTTTACAAATAGAACAAAAATTCCATAATATCAAACGTGTAAATTAGAATACTGACCTTCAAGATTTACCTACAAGTGGTACAATACCTGAAAACAATATACAAGGTTTTATGCTGGTGTTGCCCGCATTTTGTTATTTTATAATACAGAAGTGATGAGACACCATTTTTTATTCAATTAAGCGACGTGGCGACCGGAACATTCACCTGATAGTAAGTGATACGCCCGCACGTAACAACGTAATAACAAATTATAAGAAAATGCGCGATCAACACCACGTGTACGTTGCAGAGTACGATATCCTAACAAGCGCTGCGCAGTTATAGGCAGACGTATCACTTACCATGGCTGTTGTTAAGGTCGCGACCAACATCTGATGTGATGTCCGCAACCACTCTATCAAGAGTGATACCAACGAAGAAGAAAAATCACTTACCATCAGGTGTAGCTTCCCACGACACAACAACGTTGCCGCGCGCATATTGTCCCAGTGTTGCCATCCAACTCTACACCGAAAGACTTTTTGTTGTGTCAAAGTTTAAAACGTGATGTGTACACACATGCGCACACACAACAACACACATGTGTGTGTGGAGCACGTAATACAATCTGTGTAAACATTAACAGAGCCAACACTAGACCTCCACTCACTATATAAACCGCGCAGCTCTTCAGTCAGCAGCAAAGCGGCTTCAAGATGAACTTCAATATCTTCTTCCTGTTGTTTCTGGTGAGTTGTTTTTCTTTTTATTATAATCTTTTTTTTCGTCGATGGGAAATCTTCTACGTGTCGTATTGCATGGAGCTAAGTATTGGGCGATTAAGGGTTCGGATGAAAGGAGATTACATGTGGCCGAGATACGAATGTTAAAATGGATGTGTGGTGTGCCGAGGATGGATAAAATTAAGAATGAGTATATTACAGGAAGTCTGAAAGTTGCTCCAGAGACAGAGACATTGGGGAGCAAGAGGTTAGCGTGGTACGGGCATGTCGTGCGGAGGGATGAAGGACATATAACAATGAAAGTAATGATAATGAAAGTGAATGTTTATAAGAGTAGAGGAAGACCGAAGGAAGTGTAGATGGATTGTGTGAAAGATGACATGTGTAAGAAGAGTGTGAATTCAGATACGAAGGCTGACAGAGGGATGTGGAAGAGAAGTACATACTGTGCTGACCTCACATAGCAGATAAAAGGGCAGGAAGAAAAAGAAGGGGAAATCTTCTAAGATACTCTGCTTCTAAAGAGAAGATAAGGCTGTTATTCTCAGTGGGTTGAGTACTTACCGGGGTGATGAGATTCAACATCTTACGTCTCAGGAGGCGAGCGTAATTTGGACGTGTATAAAATCGTAATTAGTGGCACGTTGTTATGATCAGCCGTATCAGTTACCATCAGGCGAGGGTCCCGCTCGTCTTATCGATTTATAGAAAAATAAAAAAAATAACTACTTTTAATAATTAGAAATGTTACATCAGCCAGATATTTCCAGTTGATCACAATCGGTTTTTATTTCAGGTGATGGTGGCGTTGAGCGGAGTACAATCTGCTGGTGGTAAGTGAGTTTATTATCTGGGTGAAGGGTGAAAATTAGTGTTGTCCCTGAGGGGGCGGGGCTGTGCACTAAGCCTGGGCACTACTGCGCTACTGCATTGCAAGAAATAGAAATATCTCATAATTGTTGTTGACTAATTAATGCTTAATTTTTTTTTTATTTGATGACGAATGATACGTTCCCTATAACAACCAACCGTATGTGGTCGTCGTTTCGAGATGAGATGTTCAGTCTCTTTACGATAATAATTTCACTAGCTACAGTGCCCTTCAAACCGGATAACAGTAATGTAAGCACACTACTGTTTATCACTGCGGTATTTAAGAGCTGTTATCGGGCGCTGTGTCGGTACATCTTATACAATAATACTGTGTTCCGGTTTGAAGGGCGCTGTAGTGATAACTGGGGTAACGCGCCTCAATATCTTAAGTCTCAGTCGACGAGCGCAATTAATTATAACGAGAAGTAATGTATTCCCACAGGAGATGGTAACGTTGTGAAAGTGAACAGAGGCGGCGGCGAACCCATTACGAGGAGGCACCTCCCGACCGAGCCGAATCCGAACGTTGGACCACCGGGCAAATGAATAATGCAACATTAATAATTTCTATTAATATGGATTTTAAAACGTCTTGATATAAATTAATTTATAATGAATAAAGCAATAATAATAATATCGTTATTTATTAATCTAAAAACTAAATTGAATCCAGTACATTGTTTGCTATTTATATGTCCCCTACACGTGGAGCCACCCCCGGACAAATGAATAATGCAACACTACTAATTATTCTTTATATGGATTTAAATTTTTTATATATTTATATATAATAAATAAATTAATAAATAAATTATAATTATGTTATTCATTAATCTAAAGACCAAAAGGACAGAGAAGTACAAAATGAAGAAATGAGTACAATAGTACATTGTTTGCCAACTCCATATGGAGGATGTAAGGGGTCCCGCACTACGACTTACGGGACCCAAACCAACATCACCAGCTCGTTTTACAGGCTGATGATCAACAGACGAGGCTCTGGCTTCCGCCAACCTGCATTGGGCCGGCGTGGTGGGAAATGGTCCAATTCTCCCCATATGAACGTAGATAAACGACGGCATCTAATGCCCGGCGGTAACAGAAGCCATGCTGACTGTTGAAGGTCGCGAGCCGCTGGATGCAGGCAGAGCAGGACCAATCGATGTGGAGGACGTTGGGGCCTATGTTCACCAGTGGACGTCCACGGGCTGATGATAGTATGATTTAATCTGGTCACACACAATTTGGACAAGCAAACCACACCCCTGAAGCTGTCTTAGACAACGTCTGGTTAGGGTGTGGAAGCAATGGTAGTGTGCGAAATACGGATTGTAATGAGGAGCGTAACGTTCACCAGATGGTAAGAGATACGTCCACCCTAGATGAATTTTTGTGAAAATAAAACCCTAATTATTAATGGGAAAGTAAAAAACATTTCATTCAAAGTATTGTCCATTGTTTTCTACACATTTTGACCACCTTTATACACAATTTGTGGATACCACGCCAATAAAATTGTTCGTCTTTTAAAACAAACCAACCAGACACAATTTTCGACCTCCCCGTAGGAACCAAAGTGCTGCTCAGCCAATGCGTGTCCCATCGATGAAAACAAATGGTAGTCGGAAAGAGCCAAGTCTGGTGAATACGGCGGGTGGGGTAGCAGGTAGCAGGTAGCAGCTCCCAGCCAAGTGTTTTGATTGTATCCTGAACCGGTTTTGCTTTGTGTGCAGGTGCATTGTCATGGAGCAAAATTACCTAGCCGTGTCTTCTGGCCCATTCTGGTCGTTTCTCGATCAATCTCCACTCCAATCAGCCGGAAGACGTCCACTGCTGGACAAAGGCCTCCCCCAAAGATTTCCACTTAGACCGGTCCTGGGCCACCCGCATCCAATGGTTGCCAGCGACCTTGACCAGGTCGTCGGTCCACCTTGTGGGGGGTCTGCCCACGCTACGTCTTCCGGTACGTGGCCGCCACTCGAGAACCTTTCTGCCCCAACGGCCGTCGGTTCTGCGAGCTATGTGCCCTGCCCATTGCCACTTTGCGACGGCGACCCTTCGAGCTATGTCGGTGACCTTGGTTCTCCTGCGGATCTCCTCATTTCTGATTCGATCACGCAGGGAAACTCCGAGCATAGCTCGATCAATGCATGGTTCAAATTAATCATTTGTTGTCTGTAGCGATCAGTATTAACGGCTTCACCAGGTGGGAGTTTAGGAGCTCGTGGTATACCACACCTTTCTGATCCCACCAAACACACAGCATTGTCTTCTTGCCGAATCGATCTGGTTTTGTAGTCGATGTTGATGGTTGATGGTTGTCCCGGATTAACCCATGATTTTTTCCGTTTAGGATTCTTAAAATAAATCCATTTTTCATCGCCAGTAACAATCCGATGCAAAACCGATTTTCTTTCGTGTCTTTGAAGCAAAATTTCACAAATGTTTTTTCGGTTTTCTGTTTTCCATCTGTCTTTCATTCAATTCATTCGGCACCCATTTTCCACACTTTTGGATCTTTCCCATAGCTTATAAACGGTCAGAAATTGTTTGTGTTGTTGTGCAACATTTAACATTTCTGCCATTTGCTTTTGATTCAAGGTGTCATCTCCATCCAATATCGTTTGCAATTCGGCGTCTTCAAACTTTTTTGTTGGTCTTCCACGTTCTTCATTTCTCAGATCAAAATCATTATTTCTAAACCGTTGAAACCATCTTTTGCATGTTACTTCTGATAGAGCATGATCACCATATGCCTCGACAAGTTTCACTCCTCACTTTTCTTCAAATGAAAACAAAAAATTTATGTTTTCCGCGAATCATCACTTTCTAGTACAAAATTCGACATTTTTAACACGATGAAAATATATGATGTTGTCTGTTCAATGACTTGATGTAGACTGAATATGTTTCACAGATGTCATAGCAAACAAACAAAAAAAAATAAAGGCTCGTTCAAAACAAACGTTCCCTATCGAGACATTTGTATATTGACGCTCACTTCATACCGGTACACCAGTAGACTAGATACGGTCTTTGTCAACCAGATAGTTTGGGTTCATTACTACTAAGCAATATTCAAGCTTCCTTCTGACAAGTGTAACGAACAAAAGTTTTTTAGTTTTGAAGTTTGAAATCCTTGCAATTTCTAAACACAAAACCCAACATTCGTGTAAACTGACGAAAGATGGTTTGCAAATAAGTTGCAAATGTGAACTCCATTTGATGCTATTTGGTCTTCTAAGACCATTCTATATAGGTACGAATTCACAGATTTTTTTTTTTTTTAATTATTTGATTTACGAACGCTTGTATACACTAATTCTTTAACAAAAATACATGCAATTATATTAAATCAAATGTAACAAGGCTATTACATGTAAATACATCTTACATTAATATAATCTAATACTGGCAGTTATTGTATAATATATTATATAACGACTATAGGAGAATGCCATTCCAAACTAGGAAATCTTTAAAAATAACTTTTTAATTATTTGGCGGAGCTTGTTGGGTGAATCATTGTGGATGTCCAGGTGATCGCTATACTCGTTGAGTTGATCTGTTACATCGTTCACGTAGATCAGCAAATTTAAATATGTCAAGAGTATTTTCGTACATTTCGTATTTCACTCTAGCTTTGAGTTTTATTTTTAATAAATTTAAAAGATTTTCTGTAACCACGGTGGATATTAACTGTTACTAGTTTTAGACTTGGGTACATGATTTTTTATCACGTTTTCTAATTCATAGTAAAAGATCGTTAGCATTGTATTTACATCACTGCACTCTGAAAAGACATCAACCCATGATGTACTGTTTAGGTTCGAGATTATATTGTCGTAGTCCGCTTTATAATAATTATACCTCTCATTAAAATTTTCTTTCACGAATTGATTTTTTTTTTGAGATTACTGTAACATTTAATGCTGGGTGGATGGATGGTAACTACCAACGGTAAATGGGGTAATTACTGTCTATAATTGTAGGTTCAGTTGTGTTGCATTAAATTAGATCTAACATCCTGTAACCCTACTTCTCTTTCTTAAATAAAATAAGTTTTAAATAACTATTAAACAATATTTAGGATCTGAGGCAATCTTATTTTACGTGACCAGGATGATGCACACTATTCTTTTTAGTATTATTAATATTTATATTTTGGCCATTAATTATTCATATTAATTTGTGATCATGTCGATTAGGACCTTGTTCAATGTTGTGTTTATAGTAATATTCAGTTCTTTTAGGTTTAAATAGTAGGATGAATATTTATAAAGACCAAGTGATCGTCGAAGACGTCGTGTCACTGTACTGCGAGAAACATGCAATCGACTATCATCGGCGCAAAACATCGAGAAAGGCGCACGAGACATCACAGCAGACAACAATATCTTGCAAAAGTCCTCAGCCAACCGCATCTGTAAGAAGCATCAGTTCAGTAACGGTGGAAACGTTACGCTACGACAAGACGCAACATCAATGTTTGATAAGCATCGAGGCAGTAGCTCGCGTCCGCTTCCAATACCTCATAATGCATCAACACAGTTCGAGTTGACTTTGAAATAAACAAACATTATTAAACACGACGTATCGTAGTGTCAAGTCACTAAGACGCCGAGCACCCATGTATCATCGAGCCGAAGCTCTAAGACATGGTTCTGAGTATTTCGATATCACTCAAGTGCTATCTAACACTCTTCCCGAACCGGAGTATAATCAAGTAGTTACTTAAATAACCATCAACTACACCCGGCTGGTACCTCACCTTCTCCACCAACTTGATGTTATATGTTAAATATGCCATGCACCATTTTACGCGGTTTTGAATCCATATACTTTATAAGTTTCATGTTTAAAGACCTTCACACTCTTACTTTATTATATTGTATCATAATTCATTATTGTTTGCATTCTCATATTTTTCCGGAATTCGACCCGATTTATCTTTTATAACTTATCCCTGGAGACTTTCACACTTTTATATTTTTATAATTTTTCACCATTCAATCATATTTGTATTTTCATATTTTAGCATTTAAATCAGTATACTATACAGTACACCATTCTCATACATCCTTTCAATACGTATTGGAGGTCAGTAATAATCTCCAATCAATAGATCACACAATTTGTACATAGCAAGTTTTTACATTAGAAACGTACGCAGTACATGTCCGGAGCCCATGTGTACGTAGGAGCGCGAGTATGCGTCTCCGCCGCGCTCGCACGCCCATACGGCCGGCCGATACACGAACTGTTCCTTACTACTTCCTTAGGGCGTTTCGCAAATACACAACTATTGGACTTTAACTTTTTATTTATAATGTTTTATAACTATAATCTCATGAAGCTGTTGTTGAATTAGAAATTGTCCTTGGATTATAAATTTCTGAGGATGATGAGGTTGTTGAGGATGGATATGGGGTTCTATTGTCGTTTTGTATCGGTTGTGTAGGTTTTCTGGTATTCTTTTTAAAGGTTCGTCTCTTCGATTGTCAACTACTGCCGGATAAGGTATCGGCATTTGGTAGTGCTCCTGCAACAGTAATAAACTGGGCAGTATTAAGCGACGCGTTGCCACTCTCAGATACGTTGGGGCTGCCTGGGTCTTCTGGGCCAGAGCTGGACTCCCTCTCACGAGGATCCGCCTGAAGAATTTGTCTACTTCCTAGTCACATCGCATAATGCTACGTACTAGTGCACCGTTAGCCACTGGTGGGTAATTATAACTATAAGTTGCCAGTGTCCGCCCCACGTAGCGACAGATGATCGTGCTGGACGTGGTGTTAGATTTATAGGGGGAAAATTATTATTATTATTACTACCTTTGTTCATATTGCCTACAGCTACATCGTCACTACTCACACTAGCCTGTGCATACGAGCTATTGAGAATTTCAGCGAATCTTTACCTTAAAGTTCGGCAACGCGGCCACAACCTTTCTGGCGTTGCGGCTATCCATGGGCGTCTGTGATCACTCTCCATCAAGTAAACTGTTCGCTATTTCGCTCAACCTTCCTATAAAAAAAATACAATTACAAATCCACGGCATACAAACGGTATGCAAATCGACAGATGTAACAACGGAGGCAAAGGAGATAAAATACCGCCTTGAAGAATATCACGATTAAGATTACACTAGATTGACGACGTCTCATTGATGCAAGACAATTGCTTACGTCCTCGAAGATAGGAAGAGGTCCAATCCACGACTGCGGAAGAAAGAATTGAAGAAGTAGAGATCTGAAGTAGTAAATCGTGATCGATGGTGTTAAAAGCATTGGAAAATTTTATTAAAATAAGCACAGTAACGTTAGAGTTCTCTTTGCCTGCCCTAAATACCACGTGGCTCTAAAAGCCTGAAGCCTCTAAACCAGATTGAAAGGGCCTACTTTAGATAGGAATAAGAGTATAGATATAGGTTGAAAATGACAAGATAAAGAAATATTTGTGAGTAACAGCACTCAAGGCGACGAGCGCAATGTGATGAAGTGAAACGTTACCTTTCACCGGAGAGCCGGCCGCCGCCCCCGAGCCGCCGACGCCAAGTGAGAGGACAATAGAGAGAAGTGAGCGAGGTCGTCTCATATAGACGTCAGCTCCCATCGCTTTGTGTGCACAGATGTAAGAAATATATAAATAGCATAATTAGTAATTATAATTTAATACACCTACATACACACACCGCTTTTTGAAATAAAACAAAAATTCCATGACAACAAACGTGTAAATTAAAACACTGACCTTCAAGATTTACTTACAAGTGGTTCTATGCCTGAAAACAATATACTAGGTTTTACGCTGGTGTTGCTCGCTTTTTCGATCTAGATTCAGGATGACGCTCGGGCTGCAAGCCATTGCGACTCTCACAGCTCATCTGACACTGGGCTCGTGGAACCGGACCCACGGCTTGTGGTTCTAAAATAAATAGGTGTACTACGCGGAGTGTAGCTATCCGACTATGGACTTTTCACATTGCGTGTGTCTGGTTCTTGTAGTTCTTTCCGGCGATTCAACAACAACAAAAATTTAAGAAAATGCACAAGCAACACAACGTGTGTTGCAGTGTACGGTATCCTAACTAGCGTCGCGTAGTTATAGGAAGGCGTATCACTTACCATGGCTGTTATTAAGCTTGCGACCAATAAGTAAGGCGAAGTCCACGACCACTCTATCAAGAGTGACACCGACGAAGAAGAACAATCACTTACCATCAGGTGAATCTTCACACACACACGTACACACGCATAAACACACGTGTGTGTGTGTGTGGTGGACGTAACACAGTCTGTGTAAACATTAACAGAGCCAACACTAGACCTCCACTCACTATATAAACCGCGCAGCTCTTCAGTTAGCAGCAAAGCGTCTTCAAAATGAACTTCAATATCTTCTTCTTTTTGTTTTTGGTGAGTTTTTTTTTTTTTTAAAATCATCACTATTTTTGTTGTCGGGAGAAAATCTTCTAATGAGACACTCTGCTTCTGGAGGGAAAGTAATGTGGTCATTATCAGAGCGTTGCAGGAGACCCTGAGGTCTACAGAACACACCGGTGCCTCCCGGCTGTAACTCTCCTCGGCACCCTCGCGTTGGTACAAGCACTAGACGACCTCGTACTTGTACAACCCGGGCTTCCTTAGTGCATATTGAGGGCGTCCTCCTTCAAAGCTCACGAACCCGCAAACCGTTTTAGACGCCTTTTACAAAAGGCGGGGCCTTCCCTTAGTTCTATTTTTACTAGCCCGAGACTACAGGGCAAGATAAGTCTTTACCTACTGGCGGTAGTGTATTTTTTTTTTTATATTGTCACGCCTTTTTCCCAGTAGGGGTAGGCAGAGGTGAATAAACACCCACATTTCGCCAGATGTGGTCAGATTAGGTCCCTTGTAACAGGGGGCGAGCCTGTTGCCACTTTATTGGGACCACCACACACACACACAAAGATGATATCAGTGTGCGGGTTTCCTCAGGATGTTTTCCTTCACCCTTTGTATCTCGCTGTTGTAACTAAAGCTCACAAATGTACATAACTTAAATATTAAGTCATCGGTACACGCCGAGGTTCGAACCCGCGACATTCGGAATGAAAGCCGCACGCTCTAACCATTAGGCCAGCGAGCTACTAGCGAGGTAGTGTATCTGTTGTCGGAAACCGTCTCGATAGATACGACCGCAGCGACAAACATTAGTGTTGTGCTTTGAGGAGCGCTTTAGCCAGTGTAATTACTGGGGTGACCAAAACAACATCTTACGTCGCGAGAGACGAGCGTAATTTGGTAGTGTGTAGTATCCTAACTAGTACTACGTTGTAATGATGATCCGTATCACTTACCATCAGGGTCATGAGGGTCCCGCTCGCTTTATCGACTATTGAATAAATAAATAAAAAACTAATTTCACTAATTCGAAAAGTTACATCCGAAAGATATTGACAGTTGATCACAATCGGTTTTTGTTTCAGGTGATGGTGGCGTTGAGCGGAGTACAATCTGCTGGTGGTAAGTGTGTTTATTACTTTATTATCTGGGTGAAGGGTAAAATCAGTGTTGTCCCTGTGGAAGGGGTGGACGTGGGCCGTGTGCATTGAGTCCGGGCCATTTGCAGCACCGCACTACTCACGGAATGGAAATATCTCATAATTGTTATTGACTCATTAATGTTTTAGTTTTGTTATTTTTTTTATTAAATAAAGCGACGAGACGAGCGCGACATTCACCTGATGATGAGTGATACGTCCCCAATAACAATGCTAGTTAGTGCTATATATCCAGCACCATATGTGCTCGTCGCTTGAGACAAGACGTTGAGTCTCGTTTTAGCGACAGCGCTCTTCAATGTAGAACACAGTAGTGTGTGCACACTACCGTTTGTGAGTGCGGTCAACGGTCTTCGATAAGAGACCTACCACCAGTACGTTACGAGCTAATCTTGAATTGCATTTAATGGCCCATTCACGCGCCGTGACCCATGGCCTGGTAAAATACCGCAGCGCTTTTCATGAAGCCTGAAGAACTGCAAATGTAAAGTTATATCGCCGCTGTGGAGATGTGAGGTCCATTGGCTCCACCAGCGATATTCTAGTGCACCTCTCTGTTTGCTACAAGCAGCTCAGAGATGAGGCAGTGGCTCTGTACGTGGTCTGGTTATTAGCTAAAGCGCCCTTCATGACTGAGCACCGTAAGCTCTGCACATTAGGTTTCGCTGTGACTTCCTGCAGCTCGCATTCGAGAGCTGTTATCAGGAGCGGTGCCGATACTTCTTTTACAATAATACTGTGTTCCAGTTTGAAAGTGGCTGTAGCTAGCGTGATAACTAGGGCATCGGGCCTCAACATCTTAAGTCTCAGTCGACGAACGCAATTTAATAATAACGAGAAGTAATTTATTCCCACAGGAGATGGTAACGTTGTGAAAGTGAACAGAGGCGACGGCGAATCCGTTACGAGGAGGCACCTCCCGACCGAGCCGAATCCGAACGTTGGACCACCGGGCAAATGAATAAGGCAACATTAATAATTTTTATTAATATGGATTTTAAAACGTCATGGTATAAATTTATTTATAATGAATAAAGCAATAATAATAATAACGTTATTTATTAATCTAAAAACTAAATTGAATCCAGTACATTGTTTGCTATCTATATGTCCCCTATACTGTGTGTTAGGAGACCGCTTCCGAAAACGAAGACAGGCGATAGTACTAATGACGATTTGATGATGGGACGGAGAAAGAATCAATCCTGATTAAAAATAATGATATTATTAATACGTTTCATTAGCATTATTTATGTTCCATCGTGTTAGTATAGCTGAATGAAATTATGGTTTCATAGAAAATACATTAATTTCTTTAAAAAAAACCAGCAATGAAACACAAAATCAAAAACAGCTGATTTTCGGATTAACGGACGCTCGGGCGCGCCAATCTAAATGCTCCATGGCCCTATGGAATAAGATTCAAATTGAAACCGAATATATGTCGAGTTCCCGCCGCGCCCGTGCTTTCATTGCTGATTTTTTTTTCGTTAAAACGTTTTTAAGATTTAATTTTTTTTATCAAGATTGATTTTTTTCATATCCCATTATCAAAGGTGTCATTAGTAGTATCTGTGTTCGTTTTCGGAAGCGGTCTCCTAACACCAAATATATATATATGTCTTTTTACCCCTTTCTTATGAAACAGTCCCCGCACAATAACTCAGGGACTCTTTTTTTGTTTTACGTGGGGGAAATGCCTCCGCATACTTGCATTCGCGGGAGCAAAGATAGGTTTTGTCGGACTTGCTGCACCGATTGAAATCACCACGATGTTCCACATTCGTGGTGGCACAGTGGGGCCACGGGTACGCTTTCGCACACCTCCACAACCCCACCAGTGTCGGCTGAACCATGCAGCCCCACCTCGGACGGAAGAACCCCACCTTTCCATCTCTGTAAAGACGCGTCGTATCGTACAGCGCGCCTTCCTCTCTGCTTCTTTAGTCACCTGGGCGATGGAGGGGATTCAAGGGAGCCACCAATCCTCCGTTCCTTAACCAGGCACTAAAACCCTAACTAGCAATATCTTATTGATTAATCCATGTTTGAAAATTATGATTGACGCTATCGAAATAGTGCAAGGAGCCTCCAATTTAGATCTGACTGTAGACTCAGAACTTCGCTTTGAATAAGGATATGCTTATATAGATTAAAAGTTCTATACAGAATCAGGAAATCCCTTAACACTAAATTGATCACCAAGAACATTGACAACTTCACTTGGCTTGTCTGTTGTTTAATATCATAAAAATGCCAAAGCTGAATCACATGAACAAAAAGCTAAGCTAAAGACAGAACCGTCCTAAGTATCAATGTCACGCTGCAACAAACCTACTGGCAGTGCTACAATTTAGAAGCACATCGTTCAGGGAATGTTTCAAATACGCCGCTACCAACATACCTGGAACAACATACTGCCTCCCATAAAATCGTGCTATACAAAGGCAATTTTTAAAAAGTTGTACATTTATTTATTTATTTATTTAACCTGAAGACAAATAGAAACAAAAGATAAAATAAAAAATAGAACGTATCGAATATAAAACTATTTACAATTGTTCCCTTTAAAATGCCTCACTGCGAACATATTTGGTAACTTGTAATAATTGCAGCGACCCTTGCATCTTACCCTTACCTAACCTAAAAACCCTAACCTTACCTTGAACAATTCCTTGCTGTTCGTCTTATATTATATTTTTAATGGAGAATAAACGTGATTGCTAATAAGATTCTCAAATATTTAAGAGATTGATGAAAGAATTGATATTTGACGATAATTCTCAATGTTACCCTTACAACTTCATTTACCATTTGATGTTATGAAAGTGGCCCAGCGCCTTCATTCGGATACATATTGAGACACAAATATAGTTTAGATTGATGTTGTAAGATTGTCTTGAGAGTAGTTTGGATCTGAGATATTGTAAGCCACCGTCAGGCAAAGGCTCCCGGACTGATAATGTAATGGTTTGCGAGTCATCTGATCTTTTAAATGAATAAAGTATATATATTAGTTTATATGCAAAATGGGAGCGATATCATAGTTATTTATATATTTTTTTAGAAAGTCGATTTATAATTATAAGTTTGAATTTTTATTTTTTTAATGTTTTCAGCTCAACTCATGTGAGTACTTAATTTAATATGTTGTTTTGTGTATGGCAACCAGATGTAATAATAATAGCTTATCCTATATTATAACACCTATGTTGTATATTGCTTATGCATGTGTAAATATATATACATATATGTATGTATGTAAATACTATCCGCATAACATCCGCGCATATTACTTTCCAACAAGCGCGGTCGCTATAAACCGCGCCCCCCTGCCGCAACAGCGCCGCTGAACGGTCTCCGGGTTGACACGACCCGCGTTGCAATTATTTCATATTTCACGATAAGGTTTGTTGCTTTTTTTTTAATTTTTTGTTATATTTTTTTTGCATATTTCATTTATATTTTATTTTTATTTATTATATTCAATTATCCCTGATATTATTATTCAGGGCTTTATATTATCCTATTATTAACGTGTTGACACAACATTTACATTTATAACATCTACACTACTATAGGATACATATATCTTTTCTAACAAACCAACATTTTTTTTACATTATATCTTTACTTATGCTATCTAATTATATAGTATTCACAAAATACACAGAATATTATTGTGCACATATGCATAAAGTGACATTTACTTATCCTTATTTCTATTATTTACTATCTTACATATATTTAAGCAATAATTTATAAACTTACTTCTAAATAATTTTTTTTTAATATTTTCGGTACACTGGCTGTATCTATTATTAAGCCTGTCTCCTGCTCAAAATCATACCTCAGGCATCTATGTATAGGACACTCCGTCAGCAAATGAAGAACCGTTTCTACCACGGCGTCGCTGCATTCGCACCACGGGGTCTCCCGACACTTGAAACCTTCAAGTGTTCCAAGAATCTACCGTGACCAGTGAATATCTGGGTTAACTGCCCCGTTGGCCGGTGTTTTGTTATATTGCACATATATACTAAATTGGGCCAAGACTAGTATCAATAAAATATTTTCTTTCAAAATGAATCCAATACAATAATTGAGGTTGAAATAGCACACATCACCTTAGTCGACGATAGAGAGAAGTACAGTTCTTACAATCACTGCTTTAGTTCTAGTCGGGAGAAAGTTTTTCAGGCGGTTTTTGAGGATTTAAGCGAATCATTACCTTATAGGTCAGCGACACAGCCACGACCCTTTTGGTGTTGCGACTGTCCATGGGTGTTGTGATCACTTTCCACCAGGTAAACTGTTCGCTAGTTCATTCAACGTTCCTATAAAAAAAATATAATATAATCGCAAAACGAGACGGAACGATAATAAAGAAAATTGAAAATAGCAAAGGAGGTAAAATAAAGCCTTGAAGAACGCCAGGATTTAGATCACACCAGATTGACGAAGTCTCATTGATGCGAAACATTTGCTTGCGTCCTCGGAGATAGTAAGAGATTCAATCCACGACTGCGGAAGAAATAATTGAATGAGTAATGATCTGAAGTAGTAAATCGTGATCGATGGTGTTAAAAGCATTGGAAAATTCTATTAAAATAAGCACAGTAACGTTAGAGTTCTATTTGCCTGCCATAAATATCACGTGACTTTAAGAGCCGTAACGGCACTGTGGCTAGGTCTAAAGCTTATTGAAAGGGCCTACTTTGGATAGGAATTAAATAAATATTTAGATATTTGTACATTTGGGTCTGATACTTTGTAGTTTACTGGTAGAAGCTCTCTGTTGCCGTAGGCCATTTAGCCCATCTAAACATAACTGTGTTCCGATTTGAATGGTGCTGTAGCTAATAAAATTACTGGAGTAACGGCACTCAACATCTTATGTCTCAAGGCAACTAACACAATGTAGTGCAGAGTATTACATCCTAACTAGTACAAGATTGTTAAGGACTAGCGTCTAGCGATCTAAGAAGACTAGGAGGATATAGTGGGATTTGCACAGAGAAACGATACCTTTCACCGGAGAGCCGGCCGCCGTCCGCGAGCCGCCGACATCGAGTGCTAGGACAATGGGAAAGTGGGCAAGGTCGCTTCACGAGTACCGTCAGCTCCAATCGCTTTGTATGCACAGTTGTAAGAAATATAAAAATAACGTAATTAATAATTATAATTTAATACACCTACATACACACACCACTTTTACAAATAGAACAAAAATTCCATAATATCAAACATGAAAATTAGAATACTGATCTTCAAGATTTACCTACAAGTGGTACAATACCTGAAAACAATATACAAGGTTTTATGCTGGTGTTGCCCGCATTTTGTTAATTTATAATACAGAAGTGATGAGACACCTTTTTTTATCCAATTAAGCGACGTGGCGACCGGAACATTCACCTGATAGTAAGTGATACGCCCGCACGTAACAACGTAATAACAAATTATAAGAAAATGCGCGATCAACACCACGTGTACGTTGCAGAGTACGATATCCTAACAAGCGCCGCGCAGTCATAGGCAGGCGTATCACTTACCATGACTTGTTAAGGTCGCGACCATCATCTGATGTGATGTCCGCGACCACTCTATCAAGAGTGATACCAACGAAGAAGAAAAATCACTTACCATCAGGTGTAGCTTCCCTCGACACAACAACGTCGCCGCGCGCATCTTGTCCCAGTGTTGCCATCCAACTCTACACCGAAAGACTTTTCTCTGTGTCAAAGTTTCAAACGTGATGTGTACACACATGCGCACACACAACAACACACATGTGTGTGTGGAGCACGTAATACAATCTGTGTTAACATTAACAGAGCCAACACTAGACCTCCACTCACTATATAAACCGCGCAGCTCTTCAGTCAGCAGCAAAGCGGCTTCAAGATGAACTTCAATATCTTCTTCCTGTTGTTTCTGGTGAGTTGTTTTCCTTTTTATTATAATCGTTTTTTTCGTCGATGGGAAATCTTCTACGTGTCGTATTGCATGGAGCTAAGTATTGGGCGATTAAGGGTTCGGATGAAAGGAGATTACATGTGGCTGAGATGCGAATGTTAAGATGGATGTGTGGTGTGCCGAGGATGGATAAAATTAAGAATGAGTATATTACAGGAAGTCTGAAAATTACTCCAGAGAGAGAAATTGGGGAGCAAGAGGTTAGCGTGGCACGAGCATGTTGTGCGGAGGGATGAAGGACATATAACAATGAAAGTAATGATAATGAAAGTGGATGTTTATAAGAGTAGAGGAAGACCGAAGGAAGTGTGGGTGGATTGTGTGAAAGATGACATGTGTAAGAAGAGTGTGAATTCAGATACGAAGGCTGACAGAGGGATGTGGAAGAGAAGTACATACTGTGCTGACCTCACATAGCAGATAAAAGGGCAGGAAGAAAAAGAAGGGGAAATCTTCTAAGATACTCTGCTTCTAGAGAGAAGATAAGGTTGTTATTCTAAGTGGGTTGAGGAAGGCTTCGGAAGGTACTTACCGGGGTGATGAGATTCAACATCTTACGTCTCGGGAGGCGAGCGTAATTTGGAAGTGTATAAAATCGTAACTAGTGGCACGTTGTTATGATCAGCCGTATCAGTTACCATCAGGCGAGGGTCCCGCTCGTCTTATCGATTTATAGAAAAAAAAAAAAAAATAACTACTTTTAATAATTAGAAATGTAACATCAGCCAGATATTTCCAATTGATCACAATCGGTTTTTATTTCAGGTGATGGTGGCGTTGAGCGGAGTACAATCTGCTGGTGGTAAGTGAGTTTATTATCTGGACGAAGGGTGAAAATTAGTGTTGTCCCTGAGGGGGCGGGGCTGTGCACTAAGCCTGGGCACTACTGCGCTACTGCATTGCAAGAAATAGAAATATCTCATAATTGTTGTTGACTAATTAATGCTTAAATTTTTTTTTATTTGATGACGAATGATACGTTCCCTATAACAACCAACCGTATGTGGTCGTCGTTTTGAGATGAGATGTTCAGTCTCTTTACGTTATTAATTTCACTAGCTACAGTGCCCTTCAAACCGGATAACAGTAATGTAAGCACACTACTGTTTATCACTGCGGTATTCAAGAGCTGTTACCGGAGCTGTGTCGGTACATCTTATACAATAATACTGTGTTCCTGTTTGAAGGGCGCTGTAGTGGTAACCCGCCTCAATATCTTAAGTCTTAGTCGAGGAGCGCAATTAATAATAACGAGAAGTAATGTATTCCCACAGGAGATGGTAACGTTGTGAAAGTGAACAGAGGCGGCGGCGAACCCATTACGAGGAGGCACCTCCCGACCGAGCCGAATCCGAACGTTGGACCACCGGGCAAATGAATAATGCAACATTAATCATTTTTATTAATGTGGATTTTAAAACGTCTTGTTATAAATTTATATATAATGAATAAAGCAAAAATAATAATAATAATAACGTTATTTATTAATCTAAAAACTAAATTGAATCCAGTACATTGTTTGCTATCTATATGTCCCATACACGTGGAGCCGCCCCCGGACAAATGGATAATGCAACGCTACGTTAATTATTCTTCATATGGATTTAAATTTTTTATATATTTATATATAATAAATAAATTATAATTATGTTATTCATTAATCTAAAGACCAAAAAGACAGAGAAGTACAAAATGAAGAAATGAGTACGATAGTACAAGCCAACTCCATATGGAGGATGTAAGGGGTCCCGCACTACGACTTACGTGACCCAAGCCAACATCACCAGCTCGTTTTACAGGCTGATGATCAACAGACGAGGCTCTGGCTTCCGCCAACCCGCATTGGGCCGGCGTGGTGGGAAATGGTCCAAATCTCCCCATATGAACGTAGATAAACGACGGCATCTAATGCCCAGCGGTAATAGAAGCCATGCTGACTGTGAAGGTCGCGAGCCGCTGGATGCAGGCAGAGCAGGACCGATCGATGTGGAGGATGTTGGGGCCTATGTTCACCAGTGGACGTCCATGGGCTGATGATAGTATGATTTAATCTGGTCACACACAATTTGGACAAGCAAACCACACCCCTGAAGCTGTCTTAGACAACGTCTGGTTAGGGTGTGGAAACAATGGTAGTGTGCGAAATACTGATTTAATGAGGAGCGTGACGTTCACCTGATGGTAAGAGATACGCCCACCCTTACTTACAACATAGTTACATAATTGGTTTCATGACCTAACATTAAAAATCAAGTTAAAAATAGTAACATGTAACTACACTTAAAGATAAACACATCTTGAGTTAAGTAACTGTGCATAAACACCAACTGTAAATAAAGAAATTACAAAACTACACAGAAATTTTAATCTAGAGAATTGAACAAGATATATTAGGGGGACCGGAAAGTAATGTCGTTTTCTTATGCTAAATACAAACACATACATTTTTAACGAGTCTTTATTTTTAATCAATGATGTATTCCCCATCATTGTCAATAACCTTTTGCCATCTAGTGAGTAAATTTTCAATCCCTGATCGATAAAAATTAATTGGTTTTTCGGCAAAATATCTAGAGATGGCATTTTGGATATCATCCAAATTTGCAAATGTTTTGCCACTTAAAAAGTGTTGCAGCGCTCGGAATAAGTGGAAATCCGATGGTGCAACATCGGGCGAATATGGTGGATGAGGCAGCACCTCCCACCCCAATTCATTAATTTTTTCTAGAGTTCGCCTTGCGCAGTGCGGTCTTGCATTGTCATGTTGGAGAATGACGCCTTTTCGGTTGACAATCGCTGGCCACTTTTCAATTAAAGATTGATTGACTCGCTGCAATTGTTCGCTGTAGAGGTCTGCAGTAACAGTTTCTCCAGGTTTCAGTAATTCAAAATGAACAATGCCGCGAATACTCCACCAAACACACAAAAGCGCTTTTTTGGGGTGTAAACCTGGCTTAGCAGTACTCCGAGGGATTTCATTTGGAGAGAGCCACTGCCTTTTGCGTTTTGGGTTATCATACAGGACCCATTTCTCATCTCCTGTGATCAAGCGATCAAAAAACGCTTCTGTGTTGTGTCGTTGAAGCAATAAGTTGCATGTGATTGATCGGTTAGCCTTATTCTGTTCGGACAGATTATGCGGGACCCAAACACCTGCTCTGCTTACTTTTCCAATCTGCTTCAAATGTTCTTGGATGGTCGACCAAGGTTTGTTGAGACTGTTTGACAATTCCTCGATCGTCTGACACGGATTTGCTTCCACTTCCGCCCTTAACACGTCGTTGTCTAACGCTGATGGTCTTCCTGATCGATACGAGTCGGAAAGATCAAAATTACCCGATTTGAACTTGGAAAACCACCTTTGGCACATCATTTACGAATGTCCAGTGCATTTGGATAAACATCGCAAATGTTTTTGGTAGCAACTGTTGCGTTATTTCCCTTGCGAAACTCAAAGAGCATGCAATGCCGGATGTGTACCTCTTCTGGTATTTGGCTGGCCATTTTACCCAAAATTACAAAAAAAAATTGTAATTCAATTGTCTATAAGTAAAGAAATCACTATAACCTCACAATGTCTTTGGTACGCCTCTGAACAAAACAATGAGCTGACAAATGACAATCAAGTATTGGCATGCGCAGAAACGACATTACTTTCCGGTCCCCCTATTATTAAGTTAACCTCTAAATTAAACTAGTTATGTAAGGACTATAAATTGAGCATTTTGACAAAGTTTACAAAATAAATTTAGTATGATTATGTCTATGATATGGCAAAGCAAAATATTAGACGTCTGCGGCTGTACCATGATTCAATACCTCGACGATTTTGAATATGAACATTGGTAATTAATCGTGAAATATATCGATGGAGCTATCTTTGTTTATGAAATACTACAGCAGTCTGCACAGTCTCAGAACCAAGGAATGATGGCCTAAATTTGATTTATACGTTCTGTGAGTAAGGATGGATCTTGGGTAGCGCGGCAAGCGAACTGTAACATCATAGGAAAAATTACAAAGCAGATCAGAATTTTCCGATAGATTGTTTAATAGTTTGTATAAAATTAACATGTCCTGTAACGTGCGCCTATCGGATAACTTCATAAGGTTCTAAACTCTGATTCGTTTAGAATACGGAACTCTTTTATTTGGTCCATCAAAACATAAATAAGTGAATAGTCTTTGTATAGACTCGATACAGTCTTCGTGAACCAGATAGTTTGGGTTCAATACTACTGAGAAATATTCAAGCTTGCTTCTCACAAGTGTAATGAACAATTTTTTTTAGTTTTGAAATCCTTGCAATTTCAAAACACAAGACCCAACATTCGCCTTGAAGATTTACATATGTTTATAAAATGCTGAATAAAACTCTATTTAGTATGGATAATATATATGGACATAGATCACGAACTACTTCTTGATCAGTTAGCGCTTTGCCATTGATGTCGTATACTGATCGGAAAGAATTGCGGTTACGTGTATATCTTATAAAAAAGCTCTTCTGAAGATTCAGAGCCATACAATTTTGACGAGACCAATCAGCTAACCTATCCAAATCCTCTTGAAGAGCCTTACTATCCCTAGCCGATCTTATTTATTTCGCAATCTTTAGGTCGTCAGCAAAGATATAACAATTTGACTCATAGATACATTCTACGACATCGTTAATATAAATATTAAATAAAATTGGCCCCAGTACAGAACCCTGAGGTACATCTGATGTAAATCGGTAAGGCCACGAAGCATGCCCTTTAACCACTACAAATGATAATCTATCGACAACATACGATGAAAGACATGACAGTACTGTCCCTCCGAAACCAAAATTAGTCAGTTTTTCTACAAGTAGTCAGTGATTAACTTTGTCGAAGGCCTTGAAGAAATCTGTATATACTGTGTCTACCTAACGTGCGAGTCAATTGGTTCTGAAAGAAAGGTTACAAAATTGCTTAAGTTGGTAGCTGTAGATCTAGCTTTAGTGAACCCGTGCTGTGAGTTAAATATTAATCGCTAAACATTACATACAAAGATCAGACGCAACATAGCTTCTAACATTTTTGGTAAGACCGAAATTAGTGAAATAGGCCGACAATTAATTATATTACTACAGTCCCCTTTTTTATATATCGGCACTAGTCTAGCCTGTTTCCAGACGTCCGGATAGATACCTGTTTTAGAGACATGTTATAAATTATACTAACAGGCAGTGAAAGGGCCGGTACCTTTCGTAAAGTCGTCTTTTTAAATTCTTGAAGACTTCAAATTGAGTAAATTGGTTGCAAATGTCAACTTATTTGCAACATCCATTTGAAGCTATTTGGTCTTCTAAGACTATTCTAGATGGGTACGTGTTCGCAGATTTTTGAAATTTTTTAGTTGAGTACAAAAATATTTTGGATTATTTGAAATATTAGATTCAATCCTTTCAATGTAGCGCTTGTATTCTTTTTTAAGTAATCTGATTTTGAAATTCAAAACTGTCAAGAGTATTTTCGTACTTTTTGTATTTCACTCTAGCTGTAAGTTTTATTTTTAATAAATTTATAAGATTTTCTGTAACAACGGTGGATATTAACTATTACTAGTTTTAGATTTGGATACATGATTTTTTATCACGTTTTCTAATTCATAGTAAAAGATCGTTAGCATTGTATTTACATCACTGCACTCTGAAAAGACATCAACCCATGATGTATTATTTAGGTTCGAGATTATATTGTCGTAGGCCTCTTTATAATAATTATACCTCCCATTAAAATTTTAATTGACTAATTGATTTTTTTTTTTTTGAGATAACTGTAATATTTAATACTGGGTGGTGACTATCAACGGTACTTATGGGATAATTACTGCCTATAATTGTAGGTTGTGTAGCAGAAAATTAGATCTAAAATCCTGTAACCATAAATAAGTTTTAAATAACTATTAAACAATATTTAGGTTCTGAGGCAATCTTATTTTACGTGACCAGGATGATGCATACTATTCTTTTTAGGATAATTAATATTTATGTTTTGGCCCTCATTATTTATATCAATTTGTGATCGTCTCCATTAGGACCTTGTTCAATGTTTTGTTTATAGTAATATTCAGTTCTTTTAGTTTTATATAGTAGGATGAATATTTTTTGAGATAGTCTGGATAGGTGAACCGTTCGCTATTTCGCTCAACCTTCCTATAATAAAAATTACAATTACAAATCATCGGCATACAGATAGTACGCAAATCGAAACATTACATAGAGGTAACGACATTGATAAAAATTGAAAATAGCAAAGGAGATAAAATACCGCCTTGAAGAATGCCACGATTAAGATTACACTAGATTGACGAAATCTCATTGATGCGAGACATTTGCTTACGTCCTCGAAGATAGGAAGAGATCTCTTTGCCTGCCCTAAATATCACGTGACATTAAAAGCCTGAAGCGTTTAAACCAGATTGAAAGGGCCTACTTTGGATAGGAATAAGAGTATAGATATAGGTCGAAAATGACAAGGTAAAGAGATATTTGCGGTTGGCGACCTGATACTTTGTAGTTTACTGGTGGTAGGTCTCTGTAGCCGTAGGCCATTTGGCCCTTCTAAACATTCCTGTGTTCCGATTTGACAGGTGCTGTAGCTAGTAAAATTACGGGAGTAACAGCACTCAAGGCGACGAGCGCAATGTGGTGCAGTGAAACGTTACCTTTCACCGGAGAGCCGGCCGCCGCCCCCGAGCCGCCGACACCAAGTGAGAGGACAATAGAGAGAAGTGAGCGAGGTCGTCTCACAAGTACGTCAGCCTCCATCGCTTTGTGTGCACAGATGTAAGAAATATATATATAACATAATTAATAATTATAATTTAATACACCTACATACACACACCGCTCTTCTAAATAGAACAAAAATTCCATGACAACAAACGTTTAAATTAAAATACTGACCTTCAAGATTTACCTACAAGTGGTACAATGCCTGAAAACAATATACTAGGTTTTACGCTGGCGTTGCTCGCTTTTTCGATCTAGATTCAGGATGATGCTCGGGTTGCAAGCTATTGCGACTCTTACGCCTGTGGTTCTAAGAAAAATAGGTGTACTTCACAGCGTGTAGCTATCCGACGGAGGACTTTTCACATTGCGTGTGTCTGGTTCTTGCAGTTCTTTCCAGCGATTCAACAACAACAAAATTTTAAGACAAAGCCCGAGCAACACTACGTGTGTTATTAAGCTTGCGACCAAGTTAGGCGATGTCCACGATCACTCTATCAAGAGTGACATCACCAAGAAGAACAATCACTTACCATCAGGTGAAGCTTCACACACACGTACACACGCATAAACACACGTGTGTGTGTGTGTGTGGTGGACGTAACACAGTCTGTGTAAACATTAACAGAGCCAACACTAGACCTCCACTCACTATATAAACCGCGCAGCTCTTCAGTCAGCAGCAAAGCGGCTTCAAGATGAACTTCAATATCTTCTTCTTTTTGTTTTTGGTGAGTTTTTTTTTTTATTAAAATCATCACTATTTTTGTTGTCGGGGGAAAAATCTTATAATGAGACACTCTGCTTCTGGAGGGAAAGTAATGTAGTCATTATCAGAGCGTTGCGGGAGGCCCCGAGGTCTACAGAACACACCGGTGCCTTCCGGCTGTAACTCTTCTCGGCACCCTCGCGTTGGTACAAGCACTAGACCACCTCGTGCTTGTACAACCCGACCTTCAGAGCTCACGAATCCGCAAACCATTTTAGTCGCCTTCTACAATAGGCAGAGCCTTAGTCCCTTAAACCTATTTTTACTAGCCCGAGACTACAGGGCAAGATAAGTCTCTACCTACTGGCGGTAGTGTATCTGTTGTCGGAAACTGTCTCGATATGTACGACCGCAGCGACAAACATTAGTGTTGCGGTTTGAAGGGTGCTTTAGCTAGTGTAATTACTGGGGAGACCAAAACAACATCTTACGTCGCGAGAGACAAGCGTAATTTGGGAGTGTGTAGTATCCTAACTAGTGCCACTTTGTAATGATGCGCCGTATCACTTACCATCAGGTGAGGGTTCCGGTCGTCTTATCGACTTATTGAATAAATAAAAAAAAAAACTAATTTCATTAATTCGAAAAGTTACATCCGCCAGATATTGTCAGTTGATCACAATCGGTTTCTGTTTCAGGTGATGGTGGCGTTGAGCGGAGTACAATCTGCTGATGGTAAGTGTGTTTATAACTTTATTATCTAGGTGAAGGGTAAAATCAGTGTTGTCCCTGTGGAAGGGGTGGACGTGGGCCGTGTGCATTGAGCCCGGGCCCTTTGCAGCACCGCACTACTCACGGAATGGAAATATCTCATAATTGTTATTGACTCATTAATGTTTTAGTTTTGTTATTTTTTTTATTAAATAAAGCGACGACACGAGCGCGACATTCACCTGATGATGAGTGATACGTCCCGTATAACAACATGACGCTAGTTAGTACTATATATCCAGCACCGTATGAGCTCGTCGCTTGAGACAAGATGTTGTGTCTCGTTTTATTAGCGACAGCGCTCTTCAATGTAGAACACAGTAGTGTGTGCACTCTACCGTTTGTCAGTGCGGTGAATAGTCTCCGATAAGAGACCTACCACCAGTGCGTTACGAGCTAATCTTGAATTGCATTTAACTGCCCATTCACGCGCTGTGACCCATGACCCATGGCTTGGTAAAGTACCTGCAGCACTTTTAATGAAGCCTGAAGAACTGCAAATGTAAAGTTACATCGCAGCTGTGGAGATGTGAGGTCCGTTGGCTTCACCAGCGGTCTTCTGGTGTACCTCTCTGTTTGCTACAAGCAACTCAGAGATGAGGCAGTGACTCTGTACGTGGTCTGGTTATTAGCTAAAGCGCCCTTCATGACTGAGCACCATAAGCTCTGCACATTTGGTTTCGCTTCGACTTCCTGCAGCTCGCATTCGAGAGCTGTTATCGGGAGCGGTGCCGATACTTCTTTTACAATAATACTGTGTTCCAGTTTGAAAGTGGCTGTAGCTTGCGTGATAACTAGGATATCGCGCCTCAACATCTTAAATCTCAGTCGACGAATGCAATTTAATAATAACGAGAATTAATGCACTCCCACAGGAGATGGTAACGTTGTGAAAGTGAACAGAGGCGACGGCGAATCTGTTACGAGGAGGCACCTCCCGACCGAGCCGAATCCGAACGTTGGACCACCGGGCAAATGAATAATGCAACATTAATAATTTTTATTAATATGGATTTTAAAACGTCATGGCATAAATTTATTTATAATGAATAAAGCAATAATAATAATAATAACGTTATTTATTAATCTAAAAACTAAATTGAATCCAGTACATTGTTTGCTATCTATATGTCCCCTATACTGTGTGTTAGGAGACCGCTTCCGAAAACGAAGACAGACGATAGTACTAATGACGATTTGATGATGGGACGGAGAAAGAATCAATCCTGATTAAAAATAATGATATTATTAATACGTTTCATTAGCATTATTTATGTTCCATCGTGTTAGTATAGCTGAATGAAATGATGGTTTCATAAAAAATTCATTAAGTTCTTAAAAAAAAAAACCAGCAATGAAACACAAAATGAAAAACAGCTGATGCTTGGATCATAGGACGCTCGGGCGGGCAAATCTAAATGCTCCGGTTCAAATTGAAACCAAATACATGTCGAGTTCCCGCCGCGCCCGTGCTTGCATTGCTGAATTTTTTTCGTTAAAACGTTTTTAAGATATCATTTTTTTTTATCAAGATTGATTTTTTTCATATCCCATTATCAAAAGTATCATTAGTAGTATCTGTGTTCGTTTTCGGAAGCGGTCTCCTAACACCAAATATATATATATATATATTTGTCTTTTTACCCCTTTCTTATGAAACAGTCCTCCCACAATAACACAGGGATTCTTTTTTTTTTAAATCGTATATATATAGCTCGCTGAGTTTCTTGCGTCCATTCTGCTCCGGTTCGGGGGATTTCTTCTGTACATGGCGGGTAGATTTAGATGTTGAATAAGTATCAATGTAACTATGTTATGCACTGCTCCACATAGCGCTCGTCGCTTATGACATTAGATGTTTAGTCTCCTTACCCCAGTTTAAGTGGTAAGTATAACTTGTATTTAGGAATCACTTACGCTCCTTAAGCAAGAACAAGACCAAGGCTTGGACAATCTTGGCATTGGTCTTATCTGTTCGATCTTCTTCTTGGTCTTTCTTCATAACAGCCAATTGGTCTTGCTTATTAGGTCTTCTTACATAAAATATATTAACGGAATTTTTTTTTTCGTTTCTTCTTGCACATTTGGTCTCGGTATTGTTTTTTCGCAAGACCAAGATCAAATTTACTCATCACGAATTACATACATCGTAATATGGACGAGACGAAGAAGACTGGTGGTGGTGACTCTGTTGCCGGAGACCGTCTAGGTACCGCCGCAGCGCCTATTGCAGCGGACACACAGTACTGTGCAGACATTACTGTGATTACTACTCATTACTCATTACTGATTACTCAAGGGGCCTCCAAATCATATTACTTCACAGTATCTCACTTTAATAAATACGAATATTATCATTTTAATACATAAACATTGGATTTGAATAAAACAAAATTGCGGACGGCGCGTGCTTTATGCGGCGCGGCGGCTAGTGACCAACGCTGCAGTCAGATGGTGCTGATCCTTTATGCTGCACCGAGCCCTGGTTAGGAGCACCCTTTATACAATTATCTGTAAGAAAAAATATCATTTCTCATCTGCTTATGATGTCTTGAGATCAGATCTTTGAGATCTATTTTTATTTTAGCAGTAGATCTCTGATGCTGGAGACTGTTTAGGTAGGCACCGCCGCAGCGACAAACCTTATAGTGTTCCGGTTTGAAAGGCTCTGTAGCTAATGTAATTACTGTGGTAACGAGACCTAACATCTAATGTGAGGTATATCATCCTAAGATGTCAGACATTATTAATTAACAATGCATACCTTTTACTGTCTTTGCGTTGGCTAATGCCATCATCACCTAGAACAGAAAGTAATCACTTCTGATATTCGTTGTTGATAATAAATCTGCAGCTTCTTTTCTTCATCAGTTAGGAAACATACAAACTAATCCATAAGTAATAATGGTTCTGACAAGCACATCATAATCATGAGCTGATAGAGGTCTACTATTGGACAGAGAGCTCCTCCAAAGAACACCACACCACGTAGCGATTTATGTGTGAGGATTTGGACCGTTTCTGACCTCGCTGGCCTAATAAGTGTTGGTGGGGCGCCAGTGTCTCGTAAGTGGACTATCAGGGTGCACCACGAGCAGATAAGGTTGGCTTGGATCTCGTGAGTTGTTGTGCGGGAACTCTTACATCTCTGATGAGCCCTGACAAGCACGTTAGACATAATATAAAAGAGACGGCGGGAAATATGATAGTAGAATGGAGACGGGGCATAACAGTGTTAGAAGGTTGGGCAAAAACCACGGGTAAAGTGGTAAGTCATGAAGCTTGATCGTGGACGAAGCGAATCTCCGATCACCAGGTGACCGTCTCCTCGCTTTAATATCATAATAATCATAACTCACCAGAAACAAGAGGAAGAGGATATTGAACTTCATCCTGAAGATACTTGTCTGCTAACTGAATAGTGGTGGCTTTCCTCAAGTTTTATATAGCTGTGTAGTGTAAATATTGAAAATATATAATTCTCGTTAATATTTTCCATACTATCAGACCAGATGGCGGATTGACGTCATCATATTAATTAACAAAAAACGTGTGTCACATGTCCAACATTTTTTGTATATTATCGTCAAATAATTAGATTTAGATCAGATACAAAAAGGACTGATCGCCAACCATCACCAGTTGGAGAAGCACTTAAAGAAGAAGAAGTTAGATTTCTTATCCACTGCTAGTTTATCTTTTTCGCCGCTTATTTGTAGTGCGGATCCTTTGCTCATTTTCGATAAATTTGGATACACTTGTAATCCTCGCGGTTAATCAGTATCAATAAAAGCATCTGAGTCTTCTTCTCCATAGCAGAAATTAATACCTATTTAATCATCATTATCAGACTTTGTTTGTCCACTGCTAGATATAGATTTTCCCCGATGTATTCTATCAAATACGATCCTCAGCTTCTTGCATCCACCCACTTTCGACCGCCCTGATTATGTAGTCGGTCCATGTGGTGGGAGGGCGTCTTACATTTCTGCTACCTATACGCGGGTTCCACTCTAAGACTTTTCTACTCCGTCGGCCGTCACTGACACGATAGACATGGCCGGCCCACTTTCACTTCAGCTTGCAGATTTTGAGAGCTACGTCGCCAGCTACAGTTTCCCGTAGAAGTTCTTCGTTCCGGTTTTTGTCCCTTACAGAAACGCCAAGCATATCTCCTTCCATCGCTGACTGTGTCACTTTGCATCGGTGGAACAGTCCGATGATCAAATTTCATATCTCTGCGCCGTAAGTAATCAATTGTATAAAAAAAATATTAACAATTATCAAGCAACGCCCCGGAGTACATCTTCATGCAGTATTTTGAATCTCTGTTGACTCAGATGCTATTACAGTAAAAGTATATAAATATTCTTGAATTGAGTACATGTTAAAATAAAGACGTAATAAAAATATCGTCTGGGATGCTCTGGTCCTCGTAGGCAGGTTTGACGACTTCCGGACTCCTGAGCGTTAGCATTCCTGAAACATTAGAGTCGATACCTATAGCACCAGAGATATAGTCTCATCCGATAATTCTAAAACCGCCCCCTGGTAATACTTCCCATATTAAGCTTTCAAGCGCTTTTTTTTCGGTTATCGGAAGGAAATCTAATAGACACCATTGTTCCCGGGGGAAATATGGTTGTGAGAGGATTTTTATCCATTGAAGATCACCTCAGTTATCATTCTTCTCGGAATACACCGGCGTTCGCAGCACTATGCCTAAAACACGTTCCTGGGTGGACCGCAGCATTCCTCGCCAACCCGATTTGGTACAAGCTCGTGGACAATGACAGCCCTCACTTTAAAACCCAAGAACTTGATATCTTTTATAGTCACCTTTTACTACAGCTAGAGCCCAAAAGCATCCAGGCTCTTAACCACTATAAATATCTTCGGTATAACATTAATAATTCATCCTTCTTCATCTGGTATATTCTCCTCTAGAATACTCTTCGTTTCCAAAAGTGGGTAATAATTATTTGACACACGTTCAAGATAAGAGCCTGGAAACTTTTACATCTTCTATTTCATCTTTGATGGTAATGGGCAGGGCACAGTTCGAAGGACTGACGGTTGATGGAGCAGTAAGGTCCTGAAATGTCGACCCGATAGACACAGTGCTGACAGGCCCTCGCTAGGTTGACGGACCATTGAATAAAGGCAAAGCTCTGGATGAGTGATGATTGATCAGAATGAAGATTTTTAAAGTAGGTGTATACTCAGCAGTGAGCGTTATTCAGCTGATAATATAATGTAACATTTGCATACATTTTATTTATATCGCTATTTCATCACCGTTCTTATTCATCGCAAACACAGCTGTCGATAGTATGATGATATAATGGAAATATTCATTTAGAGAATCACTCGGAATAACTGATGTTAAAATACATTTCAATACTCGGTTAAGTAGCCGCCTTCCTAATGTATTTATGTAGTGGTAACGATTATGAACCATTTAATGTCGTCTTTATAAGTTCTTGTTATTGTCTCTTAAATTATAGAGTTTAGACTGTGGCGTGTATACAGCACCACGCGAGCACCGTCGCCACGCCGCTGTGGCTGTACACGTTCTTTGTTAATCTGTCGTCCTCCTCTAACCTGTCACTGACAACCGAATCTTAAGCCTAGATTTATTTATTTATTTATACAATACGTTGTATAAAACGAGAGAGCAGTGTCGTGTCGTGCTTTCAAATAATTAGGGATAAATGACTGGACGTCATGAAGCAGAATTGACTTGGATTCCTGCGACAGCGGAGTTAACATACATACATACATACATCACGCCTCTTTTCCAATGGGGTGGGCAAAGACCACATCTCTGCACTTGCTACAATCTTGGCACACCTCGCTTCGTCCACTTTCACGAGCGTCTTCATATATACTCGTCGGTTGTGAATACTTTTGACCCGGCCTTTCTTTAGGACATCTTTGATTTGATCGGAATATGTCCGCCTAGGTCGACCTGCACCGATTTCTCCAATCATTCTTACCTTGTATACCTCTAAAGTTAATGTTCTTTCATCCATTCTTTGAACATTGCCGAATCATCTATGCATACCTTTCTCTATCTTTGTCACTACATCCTCAACCACGCCGCACCGCTCCCTTATCACACTGTTCCTCACTTTGCCCATCAGCTTCACTCCAGTTATACCTCTCAGGCTTCTCATCTCCACGGCATTAATCCTACTTTCATCTTTCTTCTGCCATACCCAACATTCACTACCATAGCTAGTGTGGGGATCAACACGTCTCTATGCACAGCCAGTCGTGCACTTTGTGATAGGTTCCGGCTATTCATAAAGTTATGAAGTGCCCCATTCACTTGATTCCCTTTCAAAACTCTTCTTTGAATATCACCATCACACCTGCCATCTCCAAACTGTACATACTAATATTAATTTCCATTTATGATTGTAAGTGAATTTTATGAGAATATATGGATACTATTTGAAGCACAAGTGATTTATTTACAAAACAACTACAAAATTACTATAAGTATTCTTTGTGTTTAAAGATAGTCATTAGAATATATGTACGTATTATTTAATATATTATTTATTATTCTAATGTTTTTCTCTCGAAACCCTTATACATAGAATTTCCGTTAATTATAAGCACCACGGGCTAAGAGATCTTCCTGGAAAATCATATTGTTACTTCCTCTTATTCTTTTTACTTTCTTGTGACTTCCTCTTTTAATTCTGTATGTTTAGTAATTTTTTCACCAATATATTTTTGTAAGTTACGTGTATTATATAATATTATATATTATTAATTATTATAACATCAATTTAAACTTAAATACTAATTATAACGCTATCTCTCGATCTAAACAGTGAAAAATTAATATTATAATCCGACTAATTTTAATGGCACGTTGTGGTATTCGTAGCAGTTAACATTATGGATGCCTTTTTTTATCGCCGGGGAAATCTTAAAAGATACCTTGCTTCTAGGAGGAAGACAAGGTTATTTGGTGCTTCTTACACACTAAATCCTACTCGAGGGTTCCGTTAGTCCATTAAGAGGGCCTCCGGGATCTCCTACGGAACGCAGTAATTGCACCATACACTCTGGCTAAAACATCCCACGAAAGGGCAATGCCATCAGCACCCACGCTTTGCTACTGCAAATACAAGACCACCATGCAATTGCTGCCCTCCTAAGGCTCACTTATCGAGCTTTAAAGGCCTCCACCCTCAAAGCCTACGAAACCGAGGACCCTTTTAGTCGCCTTGTACGACAGACTGGGAATACATTAGTCCTATTCTTAATAGCCTGAAAGTACAGGACTAGACATTATCGATGCCTACTGAAATGAGTTGTAAAATAATTCCAACAATAGCTCATAGTCATCACGCCATGTCTTTAACAAAACGGAATAACGGATACAAGAGTTTGATCAAGAGATAAATTATTAAAAAAAATATCTTTAACATAAGAATATGCAGATTTATCATACAAGATATACAAGAGTGCTAAATATTTTATATCATACGATATATGGCAAGTTGTGTTAAATATGAACAACTTTACTGGTGGTAGTGTCTTTGTTGCTACAGACCGTTTAGGTACCACCGCAGCGCCTGTTACAGCCGACAGACAGTACTGTGATCCGGTTTGTAGGGCGTTTTAGCAAGTGCAATTATTGAGGTAACTAGACTCAACATCATAATTCTCAGACGATGGACAGTGTGGTGTATACCATCCTAACTAGAGTAGACGTACTGATGCGAATAACAATGTTCGGATGTAGTTCAGTAGAGCTTTTGATTTTTGTAACTTCTTAAAACCCATTTATTTTGTTAAAGCTGTGAATATAATAATAAGCGAAAATTTAAATATTCTTTTATTATGATAATATCCGGTGGAACTCCACATCTGTGCACACACGCCAACGCCGCGATTGAAAGAAGACCGAGGCCGCTCAGCTGGATGGAGACGCAAGACCATGCCAATTATAGTTGGCAAACCAACCGTTCACTTGTGGTAGGTCTCTTGCCGGAAATCATCTAGGTAAGCACCACCACCACCACAACATTTTCCGCTTTGGGGATCGCCATAGCTAGTGAAATTACTGGGTAGACTCAACATCATATCTCAACGCCACGAGCGCAACTCGGTGCTGAGTATAACATCCTAAGTAGCGCCATGTTATGGGCTGGCGTATCACTTACTATCAAGTGAACGTCCTGCTCGTCTCGTCGCTTCGCAGTATCAAAAAAAACTGTTTCCTATTCAACGAGACTGATGACAAGAGTCATGCAAAGAAAGGTTGCATTTTTTGAACACTCAAAGAGGATCCATTTATGAATTCCCAAGGTTGATCCTAGAAGACAAAATTCCTGGAAAACGTGCACCTGGTAGGCAGTGGGAGAAATGATTTAACGACATAAAGGAGCGGGTCAGGTTTAAATACCATCAGTTGAAAAAGAATAGCTATATATAATACAATAGAGATATATAACTGACTATATATTACACAGAGAATAATACTCACAGAACTCAAGCCAACATCATCAGCTCGTGGTGCACCCTGCTAATCAAAAGACGAGCCTTTGGCTCCCACCAACCCACATTGGGCCGGCGTGGTGGGAAATGGTCCACCCATGTGAACCCCTACACGACAGCTCCTAGAGCGCAGCGGTACCAGAAGCCATGCTGACTGTATGTGGAGATTTTTGGGGGGAGGCCTATGTCCAGCAATGTACGTCTATCAGATGATAATGATGATGATGATGATGATTAAGAAGAGCTGATGATTGAATTGGTTTTCTAATGATAAATAGATACGAAGTTTCTTTTCTCTTCCATTAAGTACATGATTAAATATCTTTGAATTGGGTATAAAGGGTGCCTCACAATTATGATCCATGTCAGCCTAACCAGCTCGTGGTGGACCCTGCTAATCAACGAACGAGGCTCTGGCTCCCGCCAACCCGCATTAGGCTAACTTGCAAATCCTGTTAAACGATGTGGAGATCTTTGGGGAGGCTTGTGTACAGCAGTGGACGTCTGATGATGATGATGATGATCTTTGAATTTATTAATAATAAAGTAATGTGTATCAGAATACATTTTTTTTATTATAATACAACGGGGTACGGTTGCAGGCAATATGTGTAAATATTAACAAAATACACATATTCAAGCCGTATAAAAGCCACAAACTGCTGCACCAGCTCCATATTGTATTGGAGCGTCTTCAAGATGAAGCTCAGTATCTTATTTCTATTCTTTCTGGTAAGTTATTTTCATAATATCCATAATCAAAATAAGATCTGCTTTTTTTTTAATTCATAACTTTGTCTATACAAAATGGCGGAATAATGTCGGAGAGTTATTCCCGTTGTTACCACAGGGTTGTAAAATGGCGTATGATACGATAAGTACATACCACTGGTGGTAGTGTCTCTCGTGCGGGAGACCGTACACCACCGCAACGCCAAACAGTACTGTGCAAACGTTACTGTGTTACGGTTTGAAGGGCGTTGTAGCTAGTGTAATTACTGGAGTAGCGAGACTAACACCTTATGTCTCAGACCACAAGCGCAATCTGTTGCAGTATAAATCATCAACGTCCCGCTCATCTCGACACTGAATTGTTTATAAAAATACTGTGTAAACTATAATGAGTTCCGGTTTGAAGGACGCTTTAGCGAATAAAATTATTGATATAACGACACGTGCTAACTAGCGCCGCGTTATAGGCCGGCGTATCACTTACCATCAGGTGATGTTGAGCCAGACAAAGAAAGAGAAAAAAGATGGTTGGCAGTGAGTTGTTGTGTTCCCACATTTGCTTAGAGGAAGATTGGGGAGAGAATTCTTAACGAAACCTATCAGATCGAGGAGTGGAGGGATGGTATAGGAAAATGGTATGACAGAGGAATATTAAGAATAGAGCCAGCATCAGACTTGAGACAGCGTTTAGATGACTTTCCTTTGAACATAATAATTGGATACTACTGCTGTAGTTTCCTTGCTGTGTCCACCATACTGCTGCTGGGCTCCATTAATCATGACACCTGTGACACAACCCACTCCTGTTCCAGGTGGCGATGGTGTTGGGCAAACCGAGACCTGGTAAGGGTTTTTTTTTTAATAAATAAACTGTTATATTTAACAAGGGTGTAAGGACTTCCGCTCAACATCTTACGGAGTAAAAGTCAACCTGACCAGCACGGTGCACCCTGCTGAATACCAGACGGGGCTCTGGCTACCCAGCTGCACTGGTTCAGCGTGGTGGTTTGCAGCTCAATTTCTCTATATGAACTCTAACCGATGTGGAGATCTTTGGGGGAGACCTATGTCCAGCACTGGACATCTGTTGGCTGATGATGATGATTCTTAAAAACTTTGAAGTTAATGATACTTTTGTTAATTACAATTTCTGTATTCATTCAATCTACATCTTATTGAATACTTATGCTATTCTTCTTATTTATTAAGTAAATCCTTTTTTCCATTTTAAAAATATTACTCAACTCTCTAACTTGCATACGCTGCAGCCATGACCAGTTTCGAAAGTAACGTTAGTGCACCAGCTACGGCACTGACAGCCCTGTTGACTCGGTCTAGGAGTTTCGCGGACCTTATGGGTGAGGGCTTTTATCGCTTAACACGCGAACCTGCGGGAGGCAGCGTATGGCTCAGCGATGGTGCCATCGATGGTTTGGACCTTCATAGACGTGCTGACAGTGTAGAGATGCACTGATGCAGACCACCGTCGGGGTTTTAGTGGCTAACAATTTCACATAACCTTAACTTCCCACTAGAAGCAGAGTATCTTTAGAAGATTACCCCCTCCTGTACCAAAAAAAAAAAGCTACAGCACTGAACCTCACGTTGTACTGTCCAGGGTGGATGACACCATATATAACCATGTATTATGTTCTAACAGAT
The DNA here is from genome assembly GCA_033220335.2 of Troides aeacus. Lineage (NCBI taxonomy): Eukaryota > Metazoa > Arthropoda > Insecta > Lepidoptera > Papilionidae > Troides > Troides aeacus. Next base: position 5,104,271 of record CM067296.1, read on the forward strand.
AACGGAGACAGTCTGAATCCAGCTACCAAAACACCGCAGGGATATACAACTTCGGAGCCATCTCAGCTGGATGTGATCGAGTACTAGAAGACTGAAGATACACGATCATGACTTACTATTACAATTTAAATTATAACCTATAAAATGAAATACTGTAGACAATTTACACTGCACCGCTTGAATGACTTTTCCGTATTGCAACTATGAAAAACGTTAATAAAATTGTTTTTTTTTTTTTTGCGTAAATGATATAGATAAATTTTATTATTAATACTAATGTATATCAGTATCAGTTCAATATTTTTCTCGCCCAAAAACATAAATGGGACGAATAAAGCTAACATCGGTACAAGCTTCATAGCATTCACTTAAATCGTACCTATAACAATGTAAAACAGAAATAAATAATTATAAAGATAATAACGTTATGTTTTATATTAAATTCATATCATTATTATAATATTTTCCAAATACATTGTTTGTTGGAAAAAAAAGACATTTATATATAAAGATAATCAAAGCTATGAGACATTCAAGTAGTAAGATATACGCTCACCCATAGCAATGTACCACCAGTTGGAATAATATAAATCGTACTGTGCTCATTGCCTTGATGTTAAATCGTTACCGCAGTAATTTCTCCAGCTATAGCGTCATTCAAACCGGAACATAGTAATGTTTGCATACTACTATTCGGCGGTAGAAATAGGAGCTGCGGTGGTAGCACCAGCGACAAACCGTATAGATTTCATATCATCTCTTTTCCTCCAGCCCTTTTCCCAGCTATGTGGGATCGGCGCAGTATGTACTTCTCTTCCACATCCCTCTATCAGCCGTTATATCTAAATTCACACTCTTCTTACACATGTCGTTTTTCACACAATCCATCCACACTTTCTTCGGTCTTCCTCTACCCTTATAACCATCCACGTTCATTCTCATTACTTTCTTTGTTATATAATATATTCTTCATCTCTCCGCATGACATACTCGTACCATGCTAACCACTTGCTCCTTAATTTCTATATATATATATCGATATATATATTTCATATTTGATGTATTTACATTTGTTTGACATCTTTGCCTTAGACAGAGACCTTCACATTTAAAATTCATAAAGTAAGAGAGATCAAAGAGCTACCTTGATATAAAGTACAGAAACGAATCAAGAGACAACGAATCACTTGGGAAGAAATAAACGATATAGTGTTGTGTGGTGTTACCTAATACTCAAATCCAACGGTTAGCCTCCAGAAATGGAGTGCTACTTTAAGAAGAAGAACAACTTCACACTTTTCGTAATATTTATCTTCATCATCAGCCTATAGATATCCACTGTTGGACATAAGCCTAATATTCTTGTAACATAAACCCAATGGATATTGTGACGTTATTCAAGCTAATAAATCAGATCTAACGTAGGTGCGAGGCTTGATCTGCTCCTAAAAACAATAATTCTTGCCAAAACTATAATAGTTGTCGAGGGGCAATAAAACGAAGCTGGTGAAAATGTAATACAAAAAAATAAGAATCAATTAAATACTGGTGTTGATTCGCAATGTAGACACCGATAGTATATAATAGTAATAGTTCAGTTCATTTATTTAGGGAATACACGGGACACGTGTAGTGGGTAATACAGATTTAACTTTATACATTATACTGTACATTTGATGATTTTCTTTCTCAATATGCAATTTGGATAAAGTTTACGATCACAGATAAATATGTTTATATTTTCATTGAGTTCAATATGAAAAGCGTGCGGTGTTTACTTCTGTTACAGTTTTACGGTATACTATTTTTTTTTTTTACGTATATATATAGTCACAAAATTAGAAAAATTTCTACGTTATTCGGTTAATATTATAAATACGATTATTTACATTTTTAATATGAATACAGATATTAAATTCACTGATGTTTTTTATGATTCATCACAGTTAAACAAAAGCAAATAAGTTTTGTCATAATCACAATTCGCTATATCTGTACTTGGGACTTGAGGTCATGTACATGTTAAAGTTAAAGATATATTTTACTGTGGTCTGATTTAAACCTCATTAATGGTGACATAATTAGTAACCATAATTTAACTATTCAAAGTTGACTTTATATAAAAAGAATCTTTATTAATACATTTAAAAGTGAGGATATACACTCAACCAGGTACCAGAGATTCTGTGGTAGATAAGCTAGAAGAGTGAATTATAAGCAACGAGATGAGCAGAACGTTCACCCGATGGTAAGTATTAGGGGGACCGGAAAGTAATGTCGTTTTCTTACGCTAAATACAAACACATACATTTTTAACGAGTCTTTATTTTTAATCAATGATGTATTCCCCATCATTGTCAATAACCTTTTGCCATCTAGTGAGTAAATTTTCAATCCCTGATCGATAAAAATTAATTGGTTTTTCGGCAAAATATCTAGAGATGGCATTTTGGATATCATCCAAATTTGCAAATGTTTTGCCACTTAAAAAGTGTTGCAGCGCTCGGAATAAGTGGAAATCCGATGGTGCAACATCGGGCGAATATGGTGGATGAGGCAGCACCTCCCACCCCAATTCATTAATTTTTTCTAGAGTTCGCCTTGCGCAGTGCGGTCTTGCATTGTCATGTTGGAGAATGACGCCTTTTCGGTTGACAATCGCTGGCCACTTTTCAATTAAAGATTGATTGACTCGCTGCAATTGTTCGCTGTAGAGGTCTGCAGTAACAGTTTCTCCAGGTTTCAGTAATTCAAAATGAACAATGCCGCGAATACTCCACCAAACACACAAAAGCGCTTTTTTGGGGTGTAAACCTGGCTTAGCAGTACTCCGAGGGATTTCATTTGGAGAGAGCCACTGCCTTTTGCGTTTTGGATTATCATACAGGACCCATTTCTCATCTCCTGTGATCAAGCGATCAAAAAACGCTTCTGTGTTGTGTCGTTGAAGCAATAAGTTGCATGTGATTGATCGGCTAGCCTTATTCTGTTCGGACAGATTATGCGGGACCCAAACACCTGCTCTGCTTACTTTTCCAATCTGCTTCAAATGTTCTTGGATGGTCGACCAAGGTTTGTTGAGACTGTTTGACAATTCCTCGATCGTCTGACACGGATTTGCTTCCACTTCCGCCCTTAACACGTCGTTGTCTAACGCTGATGGTCTTCCTGATCGATACGAGTCGGAAAGATCAAAATTACCCGATTTGAACTTGGAAAACCACCTTTGGCATTTACGAATGTCCAGTGCATTTGGATAAACATCGCAAATGTTTTTGGTAGCAACTGTTGCGTTATTTCCCTTGCGAAACTCAAAGAGCATGCAATGCCGGATGTGTACCTCTTCTGGTATTTGGCTGGCCATTTTACCAAAAATTACAAAAAAAAATTGTAATCCAATTGTCTATAAGTAAAGAAATCACTATAACCTCACAATGTCTTTGGTACGCCTCTGAACAAAACAATGAGCTGACAAATGACAATCAAGTATGGCATGCGCAGAAACGACATTACTTTCCGGTGCACCTATTAATATGCCTGTGATACTATATAGTGGTCACCACGTTGCACTCGTCACAGACACAAGATATTAAGTCTCGTTACCCCAGTAATTACGGCCTTTGAACATAAACACAGTAATGTCTACTCACTACTGTTCGACGACAGAATAGGAAGCTGTGGTGGACCTTGACCATCTCCGGCAACAGAAACCTTTTGATGAGAGTCGTACCTTATTGGCGCTTCGTTTATATAATAAATCTATAAATCGTTAAAATTAAAAAAAAAAATTACATTTCGCAGTTCTGTCATTAGCGTCGAAACCGAGGAGCGTGAACCTGGCGCTGGAGACGACTTTCGAATTTAACAACAAACAAGATGTCGCAGTAATCGAGAGAGTACGCAAGTTCCTCGACACAATCGAAAACGCCGTGGATAAGAAGCTGGCTATTCGACTTGGTGATGATGAAACTCGTTACGAGTTCACCGACTTTTTGCGTGACCTCATCGCCACGATCAGTACATACGATGACGATAACTTAAAAGCAGTATTTAAAGTATTGAATGATGAAATACATAACTACAGGTACAGGGGTTCGAGGTTCAATGAAATAATGGACAACGACAACTTAAGGTATCGCGTCGTAGACATATTGAGGAAGACAAACGAAGCGCCCGTGCAGTTCCTGCGCAATCAGCTAAAGAAGAACCTTAATGCACTTCAAAGGAAAAGTATCGATAAGCAGAACACAAGCTTCCTGAACTTCTTAAACATCATTTACAAGAGAAAATCGTCGGAGACTTTAAAGCAGACTGTGGAAAATTTGAGACTCTATGGGAAGAGATCAGCCGAGTCGGGATTCAATTTGAGGGACATTATTAAAGCGGCCGTCAAAACGCTGGTATACGATAAATACTCAAATCTGGACGAAAATGTACGACGCGACGTCAAAACCTGGCTCGAGACAGTCGCAAAGAGTTCAAACTTCAAATTAAACAAGCAATCGCATAAAAATCCCGATGAGAAGAAAACGAGGACGGATCGCATGAAACGATTGCGTGGATCGAGCCCGCGCATGTACACGTTCGTTACTTTATATCCGGAGGAAATTCACTTCGAAATGAAGAGCTTCGAACACCGAACACTCAGGACACCGAAACCAGCATGGTCAGAGCGGACGGTACCGGACAAGAATTACTTTTATTTAATTAAAGCGATACCACCGGCGGTGAGATCTAAAGGAGAAGTTGGTGATAGAAAAGGGAATAAATTAAATTCGAGTTCTACCAGCTTGGAAGATGATTGGAGAACCCATAGGTTAGTTTTTTTTATTTGTACATTTTTTGATGCTTTGTTCCTAATATTGATATGCCAGTCACGCAGTACCACATCGTGTTCGTTACTTCAATATTTAAAATGGTAAGTTCTATTACCTCAGTAATTTCAATTGATAGAACAGCACCCTTCAAACTTTATCACAATATTTTCATGTATACCAAGTAATAAGAAATATACGTAGCTACAACGATAGACATGAAGTGTACAATGTAAGTATAATATTTGCACACTACTGTCAATCGACAGAAACGAGAGTAACTAGATACGGGTTGTAGAGGAAAACTTCCGCCAAAACTATAAATATTAGGAAATATGTTATTAAAGAAATGGTCCACCAACGATTTCTATATACTTTTTATAATTTAGGAGGGAAATCACATCGGCGTTATGGTTAGCGAGACACCAAAAAGAAAAACCTTTTTCAAAATTACCCAAGAAAACGCCCCAAAAGAGTATCAAAGAATTTTTAAGTTCATCAAGTAAATCAGACAAATGGCTTAGACGGGCCGATCAGTACAACGGCAATGATGAAACAGCATCATCGAACTATCTAGAACGTATAAAGAGATTAGAAACGGAACTCAACAAAATGAAAATGGAACTTACCGCGAAGATATCTTCTATATCGAACAAACTAGCAGCGGATGTAAATAAGACTATAGACGAATACAGTGACTACGGCGATCAAGATGGTGAGATATATCTTAAAGATTCAAATTCAACTCAAGCAGTTACAGCTGAAGTAGAAGATACTAAACCACCCGAAGAGGTCACATCGGAAACTGCTAAAACAGATGCAGTGTTCAGGAGCAGAGTAAACGATAGCCAAGATAGAAACGATACAACGAAGGCAAATGAAACACAAACGACGGAAGTATCTATCAAAGAGTTAAATGTCCACAACCTTACATTCAGAGCGGTGATGGATTCCAATGAAATAAATCAAACAAACGACACAACGACTGCAGTGGTAAAATCATACGGAACCAAAAACTTCAATACATCGCCAGCGGAAACAGTAACCGTTGCCATTGCTAAAGAGGATGCCGTTAAAGTCTCCAATGGGAAAAATTCGATCACAGTACAACCAGACAAAGTAGTCAGTGCCAACACAACAATAGCTACAGATGCATCGTCTAATACTACGATCTCAAACCTTTGAGAGGAATATATGTATTTAATAATATACAAGTGGACGTAGTACCCTAGTCATTTTATTATTTTGATACGACGATGTGAGTGATAGGCCAATCCATAACAACATGGCGCTAGATAGGGTTGTGTACACAACACCACATTTTATTCGTGACTATAGGACATATGCGACATAAACAGTAATTACTGGTGGTAGTGTCTTCTGTTACCAGAAACCGTCTAGGAACCACTGCAGTGCCTATTGAAGCCGAAAAACATTACTGTGCTGATCTTACTGTATTCCGGTTTGAAGGACCAATAGCTATTACTGGTAATAATGTCTCCGTTCCCAGAGACCGTTTAGGTAGGTACCACAGGAGCTCCTACTGCAGCGGATAAGCAGTGTTGTGCAAACATTGCTGTGTTCCGAATTAAAGGGCGCTGTAACTACTAAGGTCACGAAACTTAATTTCTTAAGTCTTAACGTGACGAGGACAATGTTGTTGAAGTGTATACTATCTCACCTAGCGCCACATTGTTATGGACAAGCGTATCACTTACCGTGAGGTGAACGCCTTGCTCGTTTCATCGCTTCATAGAAAAACATAGATTTCGTCAGTATGAAATTGTATATATATATCTGAAGGTCATCCGCAAACAGATAGTACCGACGTTCAAGAACAGAGGAAGTAGTTTATGAAATGATTTTGCCTCACTTCAAAAGGTGATAAATCAATTATGGCTCAATTGCTTATGATGAGGTCGGTCACCAATGTGGGGATTGTGATGTTTAGTTATTGTAAAGAATTCGCGTGTTTAAACAGCACCCATGTATTTCGTAAAATTCACTTTACAATAGTAAAAGAAAGTTGAATATTAGCAGTTAACTCGGCTGTCGTAGGAATATGTGATTTCTACCGCAATACGCCCAGTTTATACTCAATTGAATATTTGAGTCACACGACAGTGCTCTTATGTCCTTAAATGTCAATAAACAACTCAACATTTATTATAAATATAAGCGACAGATTCGTTTGCTTAGTCTTCGAGTGCTAGGTGAGAGGACGATGACGGAATAACAGAGAACGTCTGTTCAGAGCGGCATCACCACGGTACTCTTGTAGTGATGGATACACGCCACACAATCATTGGCCTGCTCCCAATTTTAAATTTAGAATAAAGGTTAATTGTCATTTAATTAATCATCATCAGCCGATAGACGTCCACTGTTAGACATAGGCCTCTCCCAAAGATCTCATAGATCGGTCCTGCTTTGCCGTTGTCGGCACTTTCCTAACGTCAACATGGCCTCCGATACCTCCGAGTACTATGAGCTCTCCTTGATAAGGGTCCATATGGCGAGATTTTGGCCAATACCCACCATGCTGGCCCTATGAGGGCGGGTGGGATCTTGGGCCTCGTTTGTTGATTAGCACGGTGCACCTCGAGCTGGCGAGTTCGGCTTGTATGCCATAAGTTGTAGTGTGGGACTCCTTACAAAAATATACGTGGTAGGGAAAAAAAAAAGACAATTTTTTAATTCTTTATTTGAAATATTACAAAAATTACAATATTTTCGATATAGATATGAAACACTATTACAATAAAATGGTTTATTCTTGTAAAAAAAAAAAAATATTTCATTATTTTGCTGTTAACAACGTAATTGTTAGAGAATATTTTTAAATCGTACTATTTAATTTAAAAGCGACATTAAATGCAAGTAAAAATAAAAAAAAGGCAATTTGCCTGAAATATATAAATAAATTTTCTTTTTGACGAAATACAGATTGAATAATATTGGCGGCAAAACACTGACGCCATTTTTATATGTATACAAGGTATTAACACTTTTACCCAATTTCACACGGTATTAAGTGACCGCAAGGCCGTTGATGGTGAAGCAGCTCTTCGCAGCAGGCAGCATATAAACTTTATAATGGTAGTAGCTATATATGAGGACGATAAGCCAATAGGCCACGGCGGCTGTTGCAGTTTCTACTTAACATAGCGAAACCTCAGAGAAATTATGTATATTATATATTTACTATTATTATTTTTTTCTAACATTATCATATCAAAATTTTTTAAAAAAAAAACTACAAAAGTATATTTTGTAAACTTTTTAATCTGTAACAATATATATTTGAATTTTAGAAAAATACTTATCTATGGTATATAAAATGGAGTATATAGTTTTGTGATACATTCTTCACATAAATGGCATCGGTGCTTAAAACTACAGGATAAATAATTAATTTTTAATATAATGTAATTATATGGATATCGCATTTACTTCCACTGTTTATCAACACGGCATTTCGAGTGATTTGCAGCAGCCACAGTCAAAGGAGCTGAAGTCTACGTCATAGTCAACACAGAGTATAAAAGCTTTTTATTATCTACATTCCGATCTACTCGCATCGATCCCTCCATCTTGAAATCTTCCGGTCTGCTTTGTATTTGATTTAATTTTATTAATAGTGAGATCGGAAACAGTTTTCAGGAAGCAGCCATTGTTATGCGATAATATCCGTAAAATTTTATTATATTAAATAAAAACTATGATTATTTTTAATTTTTTTTTTATACCATCCAAAATATTTAAACATTAAAAGTCATAGTTCACTCGATGTACGAAGACGAATAAATTCTCGATATAAACCTTTTTCACACATTAGGACGAGTTTTTATTATTAGTATTTATTAATTTCCTATTGGCATTAATTTTACTTGTCTGTGTCGAAGTAGTAAAAAAAAGAAACGTTTTTTAGTGATGAAAAATATTCAAAAATATCTAGTTTATTATATTAGCGCTAGTGTATAAATTTCAACTAATTAAACTGTTGAAGTGTAGACCAGTTTGGATTTAATCATCATCATTAGCTGACAGTCCAATGCTGGGCGTGAGCTTCCCAAAGGTCTACGTTGTGGTTGGTCTTGTCCGTATCAAAGGGTTTACCGCGATCATCAGAAAGTCTGTCGACCTCGTAGCTGATTATTTTTCACCATCATCATGAAAGATATGAATTAATTTACTCCATACCATTAACCTTTAAATGTCCTCTAAATATTCTTTTACCTTTTGCCCCGTTCTGGAACTTTTTTTTCTAAATTGTAGTCTTAAAAGAAGTTATGGCGATTGAATGTTCTAGAATATTCTGGAATGGTTAAGAGGGCAACGATCCGATATACAAGCACGGCGCGCGTATGATAATTCGTATTGCCTTTGAAAATGGAACGCTTCGAATTGTTCTGGAACGTTCCGCGAAAGAATGTGCAAGCGTTCGGCGAACGGATGGTTCGTTCCATTTTTGATAATAACAATTCCTGTTGGTTTGAAAATGGAACACTCCGAATTGTTCTGGAACTTTCCATGAATGAACGCGTATGTTCGGCGAGCGGATGGTTCGTTCCATTATTGGTAGTAATAATTCCTTTTGCGTTTGAAAATGGAACGTTTCGGATTGTTCTGGAACGTTCCGCGGACGAGCGCGCGTTCGGCGAGCGGACGGCTTGTTCCATTTTTGATAATTACAATTCGTGTTGGTTTAAAAATGGAACACACCTGTTCTAGAACGTTCCGCGTACAAATGCGCAGGCGTTCGACGATAGGAAAGCTCGTCCCATTTTAGGTGATAACAAATTGTGCTGCGTTTGAAAATGGAACGCTCCAAATTGTTCTAGAACATTTTGCGTACGAATGAGCGCGCATTCGCGGAGCGGACGCATCGTTCCATTTTTAAATTTGAAAGCGACAGAGACAAGTCCGCACCGAGTCGGCCGGTGTTGTACTTGTCACGGGCTTATTCTATTATTATAATACTTGTACTTGCTGTTAAGCAACGATAAACGATTTCATCACGTTGTACAGTTTCGTTTCGACCAAAGTCAAACTGGCTCGTATGAAAATGAGTACAGAGAGTATTAAAGTGAGTATTTATTACACATGTGATGTACAGCGATTTCTCATATTGATTTGAGTTGAAACAATAAAATAGAACTTTGTTTGTTTTTTAACTAGCGGTTACAGGAATATTAAATAATAATGATAATAAAGCATTTGATATAATCTCAGTGGTCCTCTTTACTATATATATATATATAATAAAAAAAATATCTACAAATCGTGTATATATTTACGTCTGTGGACGTGTATCGGTTGATGATGATGATGATATATGTATGAGTATTAGTAAGAGGTGCGAGGGGTCCTACGCAACAACTCATGAGACCCAAGCCAACCTCACCAGCTCGTGGTGCAGCCAACAAATGAAGCTCTCGTTTTCACGAAGCCACATTGGGCCAGCGTAGTAGGAAATGGCCCAAATCCCTTTTATAAATCTCTACCCGATCGACTTGGGAATTTTTGAAGGACACCTGTATCTACTGGACGTCTATCGGCTGATGACGATGATTAGTATAGGTAGAATTTTTTTTTTTTTAAATGTAATAACAAGTCGCGCTGGCTATTCATCCAGGATGGTATCAAACCGACCAAACAGATTTGTACCACACAATTTTTTTTTAAAGGCCACTGTTACCTGATCTCAATTTGACATGGTATTAAGTGACCATAAATGGTAAAGACTGGTCATCCTGTGTACGTCAGCTTTTATATGTTGATTGAACACGTTGATGATCTTATGGCGTTACATTTAAATTATGAGGCTCTAGACAGTCTGAACATGGATGGGTGACCGCTTTAGAAAACGTTCCCGTGGTCTCAGCAGAAAGCGTTAGATGGAAAAGTGGGGGTTTTAGCCGGTAAGAGTTCGGCATAATTTCTATTGATCACACGGTTCGTATACATCCTATCGCCGACTCTACATCATATCGCTCCAGAATCGAACCTGGGAACTGTTAAAAAGCTAGTGCTTAACAATTACACTTATGAGCTTTGTATGTGATGTCAATTTATGTAAAAAAAAAAAATTATGAAACAACTAACACAATTAATGAACACAGACTACTAAAGACTACACTACACAAAGTAGTGATAATAAGGATGTTCACCTGATGGAAAGTCATATGTATATCTAAAACAAAGTAGCGCTAGTTGGGATGTTTACACTACAACACTGTGTTGATAGTAAATCATGTTAGTTATAAGCTACAACGCCTATAAGATATAGTAATGTTTGCTCACTACTGCTCAGCGGTAGAAATAGGAGTGGTAACTACTTAGACGGTCTCCGGCATACAATTTGTTTATGTTTATAAGATATTTTTTTTTTTAAATAATAACTGAGGACACTTCTCTTGTCTATAGTTTTGTTATTTTTTTTTAAATCTTACTGGCCGGCAATAACCTCATCGCTTCCCTGTGGCCGGTCTCGCTGGCGCCGTGGACCGTTGAGAAGTGGACGAGCTCGGTCGCCTCGCCGGCGAATAGTACCTTGGGCGTGCCGGCGCTGTCCAGCAGTGGGCTGCCCAAGTCGGCTCTAGCGTTGGGGTGCTGCATCGAGTTCACGCTGTCGAACGTGTAACTGCCGCGCGTGTACGGATTGGAATACCAGGTGGTCCTGTAAGAGAATGGTGAAACATTTCATATTGTTACGCATCGGTTTTAATATTGGTCGAAACGATACAACGAGATGAAAATGTTTATCGCTCCTTTAACAGTAAGTACAAATAGAATAAGCCCGTGAGAAGTACAACACCGGCCGACCCATGCGCCGTCTCGGTGTGGATCGGTCGCGGTATCGCTTCCAAATTCAAAAATGGAACAGGCCGTCCGCTCGCCGAATGCACGGACATTTGTCTGTGGAACGTTCGAGAACAATCCGAAGCGTTCCATTTTCAAACGCAGCACGAACTACTATCATCAATGACACGTTATGTATTGTAGACTTGTCACACGAAGAGCTGACTCACGACACGTAGCAATCGAATATCCTAGTACCTACATTTGAGAGGGGGTGTAAATTGTCCCGCACAACAGCCCACGGGATCCAAACCAACCTGACCAGCTCGTGGTTCACCCTGTTAATCAACAAACGGGGCTCTGGCTCCCACCAAGCAATGGTCTATCGTGGTGGGAAATGGCCCAAATCTTTCCAAATTAATCTCTATTAGATATTTGGGGGAGACTTATCTCCAGCAGTGGATGTCTATGGTCTGATGTAGCTATATACAAAAGCCATAATTTTTTTAACAATATATAAAAAAAAAAATGTATTACATTATATGTACCCTATATATTTAATTAACACTATTGTAACCGACGTCATCTTGTAAGCAATATCACACCATCAGGTATCGCGCTTCGTCAAATAAAAAAAGAATCCAAATTCTAGATTGTCCTTGACTTTCATCAGGTCACTGGTAAAGGCCAATATGCTGTTCAAATTATACACCTATATGTTTCAATATATATATGCATACATATAGAATCATAACTATAAATATATATATAAATTCAAGGTACGAAATTCTCTCACCTAAGCATCCCAGTTGGTTCCGGCACAGTGACATTGGCTCCGAGAAACTTCTTGAGGAGAGCCATCGATTTCCTCTTCACCACATCTTCAGGTAATTTCTCCACCTGACACCATTTATAATGTAACTCCGATACCATAGAAACAATACACAACATCTGCTTAACGACATATAAAGGTTTGGTGACCAGTGGGGATAATTTATTATGGATTATAATTAACCACTTAGAAGGGTTTTTTTTTTAGTTTTAGTAGGGGGAAATGCCAACGCATACTCGTCCTCGCGGGGGCAAGGACGGGATATGTCGGACTTGCACCGACTAAAACCCCTCGATGTTCTCGACTCGTCGCCATATGACAAGGCTTGGTGCCGGCGCTCGCCGCTTGCGCAGTCCTATCTCGGTAGGGAGGGATAAACCCCCCCTTGCAGGGCGCGCCGGAACTTGCAGCGCGCCCCCACCTCGGCCTCCTTACTTAGAAGGGATTAGGTTAGGTTAGATTAAAAAGGCCCCTAGCGGGGCACGGTGTGAGGGGGGCCTTCGGGCCGTTAGGCGTGGCCCTTTGGGCCTTTTGTCGTGTTTCCCCTGGGGGTGCGTCCCCCGGGGGAGTCTTGGTTTTTGTCCCCCCTCCCTCGTCGAAGTGGGGGGGGAGTCTGGAGGGAGGAGGCCACCGCCCAATTCCTTCACTGGAGGGCGGCGGCCGGCCATGCGCTCCGTCGTGTGCGCGCGCGGTAGTCTGTGGGGTCGGGGGGCCCCAACGTGCCGGTCCCGCGAGGGGCCGGTACGGGACGGCAGGTGGGAGCCTTTGCTCCCCGCGGGCACCCACCAGGAGGAGTTTCATACGCGGAGGCGCCCGGAGAGTTGCTTGACTGAAACCCGGGCATCTCCAGTATGCGTATGGCGGGACAAGCGGTGGTGGTTTTAGTGGGTATGGGGGTCACGCACAACATCTCAGTGGCCCCGAGTCCCACATAACCCGGCGTCCCCCCCCTTGAAAAGGACGTTGGGTATGCGGTAATAGCATTTCCACCACCGATATAAAAAAAAAAAAAAAAAAATGTTAGATTAAAAAACGGTTAGGATAGATTAAAAAGTTTAAGGTTACTGAACGGTTGAACCGATTTTTCAAATTTTTAATATTGTTATTGTTGCAATAATAAAACGTTACCATACTTTTATCGGTTGGCACATCACTATAATTGTTGTACATCACTAGTTAGTTCTTTTTTAAACTTTCTCAATACTAAAAAAAGTTCGTTACAAGTTTTATTTTTTACCTTTACAATATTTTTTAACAACAAAATTAGCGCTGCTTTATATCTCCACTGCTGGGATATGGGATGTTCAGAAAAGGAGAGAGTCCACCAATCTATCCGACCACGTGCGATGGATACTTCCGAACATTTATCCTAACAATGTTTTCCTTTACCGGAAGCTCAGTGAGAACAACATCTGCGCCACACATCTATTATAATATACATCCGCTTTGAGGATATAGTAAAGGAATCGGTTCAGCCGTTTTGGATTTACCATCCCAAATACAAGACCAACCCATAACGCCCTATTTTTGGGGTTTGGTATTTACAGTAGTAAGAAGCCATGCAACAGCAGCCAACCCACCAGTTTCCCCGATTCGCCACTAGTCCAAAGCGTCAGCGTGTTACTCGAGCCCATCGGTGAGCTCGCGCCGAATATTCTCGTCGTCCATTCATCTTCTTCACCGACACTCCTCTTATCTTCCCCCCTCCATAGAAACGCGAAGAAGGAGACGCTGGTGGGCCACCAAGGTCTCTCAAAGGAGAACACAATTTTATCCATGACTCCGATCACAAGATTCTCGATTGCTCTCACTTTGTACTCCGGCAATGGGGGGGAGAAGAGACCCCTGTGTCTGGAAGATGGTTGAAATAATGAGATGAACATGCTTTCCGCAGTGTATGTATACGAACAATATTAATTCAATTAACATTTTAAGCCGCAATGTACATATCCTGGTGGGAACCACCACAGCTTCAATTTCCTCCAGAGAGCAACACTGGGCAAACGTTACCGTTATCCGGCTCATAGGATCATATAGCTAATGAAGTTATTGAAGTGACGAGACTTATCTTACGTCTCAATGCGATGAGTACGGAATAGTGCAGTGGGTGTCATCCTAACTAGAACCACTTTGTTATAGGCAGGCTGTCGGCATCATCAGCCGGAAGACAGCTTTGCTGTTATGGCGCCAGATTTACGAAGGTTAGCCTCTACTCCACCAGTACAGTCTAGATTAGTATCCCATGTCACCAACGGACTGGTGACTTAATACCACCATGTGCAAACATTACTAAGTTAATATGTGAAAGCCGGTGTAGCTATTATATAACACTCACACACATATACTGTATATGTTTGTGTGTGTGCATCGCGTCCAAGTGCTGCTGGAGATCAGACCCTGACCGAATGGTATACCCTTGAATTTAAGTGATAATCATGCACACCGAAAACCCATTCAAAAATAAAGTATCACGTAAGCTTACACCAATGCGCAATACAAAAAAAAAAAGTTTTTAAATAAACTAAAACAGTGTTGCCAGTAACACTGCGACACTGTGATCATCGTCGTCATTATCAGCCGGCATACGTCCACTGCGGGACATACGCCTTCCCCAAAGATGACGTCATGATAATCATACAAAATTAACATGGCTTGGTTGATAGATATTATATCATCAACAACAGCCCGCCGGCAGCCCACTGCTGGACATAACCTTACATAACCTTCTCTCAACGTAGGCCAATATCCGAATCTTCGACCTTTGGATTTTATATACAGCTAATTGTTTTATTATATTTTCTTAACCCATTGAAATTGTATTAATTAAAAAAAAAAATAAGGTATGTTCCCGCACAACTCATGACACCCAAGCCAACCTCACCAGCTCGTAGTGCACCCTGCTGATCAAACGAGGCTCTAGCTCCCATCAACCCGTATGGACCAGCATGGTGGGAAATAGCAAAAATCCTCCGATATGAATTCCTACCCTATCGATGTGGGAATCTATGTCCAGCAGTGGACGTATATCAGCTGATGATGATGATGATATAGATCCAATATTTCTGAACACCTATATATACTGACCAATCGCGCCGCCTCGCCGGAATACCAGAACGTTATGGTGTTGCTCGAACCCATGGGGACAGACGCAAAGTGCGTCGCGTAGCCGATCTCCTCTACATCTCTATCCCTCTCCTCTTTGCTCTGGCTGAACCAGTAGACATTGTACCGCGGCCACCATCGTTCGGGGTAAGAGAGGACCACTTTGTCTATGACGCCCATAGACAACCTCTCGATAGCCGACGCCTTCGCTTGAGGCAATGGCGGCGAGAAAAGCGTTGAATATCTGAAAGTTTTCCCTTCATTTAGACGTCCCGGTGGAAACTAATGGATGTCTAGAATATTTACACTGCAGCATACTACTGTACGGAATGGGGATGGTACATATTACCCCATATCATTTTAGCTAGGGTTGATGACAGGGACTTTCGGGGAGATGACGACAGTTTAATATGGTATTCGACTCTAGATTAAAAATGCCATGTTAGTATTTTTGATGCATTCGGGCGCCATATTGAATACACTAGATTCATCATCATCATCAGCTGACAGACGTTGGACGCTGGATACATATTTATCGTCCTCATCCGCGTAATCAACTGGACGATCAGCCCCACCTGTACCTCGGACACAAAGAACATTCTAGTTGTCTTCAGCATAAATTACCATAATCTTGATACCGAATAGCTTGAGTCTATGGAACAGAAACGAGATGGAAATCTAACAAAAATGCCCACAATTGGGAAGTGTCAAATATACCAAGCGTTGGGCAACTTGTTTATCCCACCCACCCAGAGACGGACGACAGCTTGTTTATTTATATATTTATATATATGTTTATTATTTCACGAAGCTACAAAACATTGATTAGGTGACGAGACGAGCGGGACGTTCACCTGATAGTAAGTGATACGCCTGGCCCCTAAGACTGTATGCACCACATTGCGGTCGTCTTCTAAGACATAAGATGTTGAGTCTCGTTACCCCAGTAATTACACTAGCTACAGCGCCCTTCAAACCGGATCACAGTAATGATTTCACACTACTATTTGTCGACTGCAATAGGCGCTGCAGTGGTACCTAAACAGTCTCCGGCAACAGAGACAATACCGCCAGTGATTGCTATTGGTCCTTCGAACCGGATTACAGTACAGTTCAATGGCTGAAATAGCCGCTGCTGTAGTACCCACTCAGACGGTCTCCAACAGACACCTACCACCAGTTCTAGTAATCTTCTCAATAGCCTGATGGGACAGAACTGAACCATATTCAAACCTAACAAAGATGGCCCACAGTTGGGAAGTATACACTTGCACAGAGCATCTATCCACGAGAAGAAAAATGGCGTCTCAATAACATAGTAATGTTTGCACATTGTTTTTCAAGTGACAATTACCATCACCTTTGGTTACCATTAAACTGACTATATATCGCCAACAAACAATAAACAGTTCTCAGTATTTGAAATATCAATACAGATTAAAAAAGGTTATATAATTATTTTTGTCCCTTTTTTTAAATTAGAAATATCAACACATTGAAAAAGTTATATAATTATTTTTGTCACTTTTTTAAATTTTAAATATTATTACAGATTAAAAATGATATATAATTGTTTTTGTCTCTTTATTTTATTAGAAATATCAACACAGATTAAAAAAGTTATATAATTATTTTTGTCACTTTTTTAAATTTTAAATATTATTACAGATTAAAAATGATATATAATTGTTTTTGTCCCCTTTTTTTAATTAGAAATATGAACACAGATTAAAAAAGGTTATATAATTATTTTTGTCACTTTTTTAAATTATAAATATTATTACAGATAAAAAATTATATATAATTGTTTTTGTCCCCTTTTTTTAATTAGAAATATGAACACAGATTAAAAAAGGTTATATAATTATATTTGTCATTTTTTTTAATTAGAAATATCGACACATAAAAAAAGTTATATAATTATTTTTGTCACTTTTTTAAATTATAAATATTATTACAGATTAAAAATGATATATAATTGTTTTTCTTCCGCCTGTGTTACTTACCTATACGGTATCCGCAAATAGAAGTATACCACCAGTAAATAAACATATAACTACTAACGCCCATTCCTTGTTTTTCTTTTGTGATTAAACGACCTGATGGTAAGTCATACGGCCGTAACAACGTGGCACTAGTTAGAATGTTATACACTGCACCACATTGCGCTCGTCGCCTGAGACATAAGATAATGAGTCTCGTAATCACACTAGCTACAGCACCCTTCGAACGGAACACAGTAATGTTTGCACACTATTGTTTAACGGCAGAAATAGGCGCTGCGGTGCTACCTACCTTGATGGACTCCAACAACAGAGACCTACCACCAGTGAAGGCTTTAAATAACCTAGTGAGAGACAGGTTCGAAGCCGGGACTACTGCTACAAGGATCCACGGAGGCAGTAAGACTTTCACAGTCTCTCTTTGAATACATATATTTAAACTCACCTCTCCTTCAATACTCCGACTGAGACGGTCAGAATGACATTATCAGCTTTATATACTTGTCCATCCTTACATTGGACCTCAACGGAAGTCGATGGTGTTTGCGGCCAGGATATTTTAATCACTTCCGTGTTCAACTTAATGTCCAAATTTGATAACCCGGGCCCACCTTGATATGTGTTCTGAAATAATGTTAATTTTCATGAACGGCTGAGACAATAGGCATACACCTTGAAGAGCAGATGGATGTAGAGGAATCAAATTTTGAGGATCCTGGGCATAGCGCCTACAAGGTGGGCAGACAGATAATAAAATTGCTGTGAGCCAATGAGCTCTGTGGAAGACCATGGTTTTTTTCTGACTAAAGCCTAAGGAAGATGTAATCTTAATGATTAGTAATTAATATACCTTCGGATAACAACATATGCTCGTTATGATATCCCGCTCATCACTTTGAAACAAAAGATGTCAAGTCTGCTTTGATTTAGGAGATTCACTAGCTACAAAGCCCTTCAAACAGTAATTAATGATGATCGTCAGCCCATAAACGTCCAGTACTGGACATTGGATTGTTTGGTTTTTGGGTGTGGGACCCAAAGGTTCCCACATGATCGACTAGGGATTCATGTGGAGAGATTTGAGCTGTTGCTCACCATGCCGGCCCAATGCATGTTGGTGGGAGCTAGAAGCTTGTTGATTAGCAGGCACCACAAGCAAGTGAAGTCAGCTTGGGTCTTGTGAAATGTTGTGCAGAGTATAAATAATGTAAATTAGATGTTTAATGTAAAGTAGATTTTAGAGAAGTAATGTAAGTTAGAAATCAAGAAGGAAAATAGAAGAAGAAGAAGAAAAGTATATGACAAAAGGGATGATTTGTTAGAGCAATGCCCAGGCGACTACTGACTTCACTTAGCGAGAGGTATGAAAGAAATGGGATGGAGGATGGCTGTAGAAAAGAAGTTTGTAAGATAAGTATGGAAAGAAAGATAAGAAAGTATGAAAGAAGAGAAAGAAGTAAACAATTGTATAGAATAAATAGATGATAGGTGAATGGTAAAAATAAAGGCCATAAAACACACACAATGGGAACAATTAAAAAAAAAAAATGTATAAGAACCCAAGTAATTAATATCTGGTAATGAAGGATCTTTAGCTAATGAACATCTAGGAGCTGCTCAGCTGTACACTGCACCACATTATGCTCATCACATTGATACATACAATGTAGTCTGTCTGCCCTAGTAGTTTCAATAGTTATCATGCAGTAATGTTTGCATACTACTATTTGTCGCTGCGGTGGTACCTAGATTGTTACCAGCAATAGAGGCACTACCACCAGCAAAACGACTTTCAAACCAGACCACATTAACAATTACAAAATTATTATCATATGATAAATAACAATTACCAGTAATAATTCAAAGAATGTTTTGTAGCCGTTCCTGTGCCAGCTTACATGCTGGTCGCCATCCAACTCCTTGAAGTGTGTGTAAGCGCTGACGTCATTCCAGCTGTCCGAACCCTCATAGTTGTCCACTATTAGGTCCATCAGATCTAGGAATTGCTCCATGAAGTCCTTATCATCAAGTAGCTCAGGTTTTGTTGTCTTCAAATAATCTTGTAACCTGAAATTTGGGAGATAACGAATATTTTTTTTTATTCAACGAAACAGCGACACATTTGCCCAAGGTGGTATAAGTTCACCAATCCTTCGAGCCGGATAACAGTAAAGTTTGCATACAACTGTTTATTAGAAACACCTGCGGTGGTAACTACATAAACAGTTTCCGGCTATATAGACCTACCACCAGTAAGTACTACTATCCATCATCTACCATCTACTAAAGTTCAGCTAAGAGATTCGCAAAAGTGTTGCAACTTGGTACAAACTCACTTTCTCGTGATGAAGCTGCTCATTGGTTCTGTATCATTGGCACCCTCCTCAACAGCCAGCATGCAATAGTTGATCAGCTCATTCACCAGTTGACTGTCTGCATGGCTGCCATCTGACCTGTACACCTCCATCGTCAAATCCTGCGACAACACTGTGATATTGTTCTGGATTGCTGTGTCGTATACTCTGCTTGGATGCTGTCCATGGATCCTGATAACAATTTACGTTTTTCTTTATTACAAAAGTCATGCTACAGGAAAGAAGCCTTAATTATAGCATCATCATCAGCCGATAGACCATCAAGGCGACCTTTAATAATGATGATGATTCTGATTTGTACATATGGAACTAGCCTTTAAGAGATTGTTACACACATGTGACTGTATTTTGTTTTTCGGAAGGGTGATCAAACAAGCAGACAGTTCACTTGGCAGAACGTGATTACTGATACTCATGGACAGTCGCAACACCAAAGGGGTCACATCTGTGTTCCAGACCCATTTATACCTTTGTATGTGTGTTTATATTATAGACTATTATAAATGTAACCTATCATCAGCCAATAAGACATTCACTGCTGGACATAAATCTCCGACTACCGACAAACATGTAATGTGCCCACATTACTGTGATCCAGTTTGAATGGTGCTGTAACTAATATAATGACTGGGGTAATGTGACTTCCTTTTGGGGAAGATATGTTGTAAAAATTATCCTTAGTTGACCTCTAAATGACAGACTCGTATTTCTAGTAATTTTTGAGTATTTATGTGTAAAAGTTTCAGAGATTTCATGATGAGGCAATGAATCTCTGAATATGATCTGAACATATATAGATGAAAGTATATATGCAATAACCTGGAAAGAATGTCAACTAATTATATATATCTACATGGACATATTTTTCTTTTATTCCAAAATATCTGAATAACATTCTATTATTTTTGTTGCATACAGTAGCACTTAACTGCAATGCCACCTAATGGTAAGGGGCAATATAGCCTTTGGTGGTAAAGCATAGTAGTCTTGAAATAGCCTATTCACTCTTCTCTTATAGACTGTTCCAATATTTCACTGTTCACATGAAGAAGGTCGAAGCAAAATGCTTCGTCTTCAGGTGTGGGATTTCGACAACATAGGGATGAATACCTCTAGAGTGTCTGTATGTCCAGCAGTAAGAGGAGGGATAGCGGAATCAATTCATGTAGTTCCTAGGCATACTCCATGAATTGGTAAAACACTCAGAGGCTTGCTATCCTTCACCGGTGAATTAGGCTATCAAATTTAGTACTTCTTATAAATCAACCAGTTTTATATTTGTTACAAATAAAACAGTTTTCAAATGAGTAGATATCGAATAAATGTCAATGTATTTAAATACACATTGGCCATTCAATAGTAAAAATAGTCAGTCAATAGTCTCACCATTCTGCACCAAGTTCGACCACACCGTCACCGAAAGGCACAGTATTAACTCGACCACCAATCCTGTTCTGTGCTTCAAGGCCGAGAACCTTCCTACCACCTTTAGCAAGTGTGGAAGCTGCTGTTACACCAGCAGAACCAAGCCCCACCACAATGGTGTCATACTGCATTTTGGACCTGGAAAATATGCATCATTAAACATATTATATGCTTTTATATCATAGACATATATCTTTAACTTATATATCCTATAGAATGTTCATAATACCTGCATTTAAGAGACCTCTCGTAAGAGATAAACCATTTGTTCTGAATATTTATAGAGAAAAGCTTCTACCACAATGCCTATGCTATCTTTACAAATGTTGGAGAATACCACTAACATACCATTTTAGTAGTAACCTCTGTTAACATTTTTTTAATTACAGAGAAAGTCTTTGAAAGACACGAACTTTTTGAGAAAAGCATAGTTTGAGGCTTAGTATATGTTACCCTTAATACTTTGCAAGTAGCCCCAGAATATTGTATGCAACATACATTGTAAATTATTACATCATAATCCTTTGACCATTTCCGTATCACTTAAGGTTTGAAATATAATATCAATAGCTACACTTTTAACTAAACCATATTAATCTTGGTAGATAAGTTTGGTAAAATAAGTATTATGTTATTTATCAAAGACACAATATATCTACTTAATCAAAGTATTATTACAACCAATTAGTGTGCAATTGTATTGTTATAAAACCTCAAAATTTAGGACGGAAAGTGTTCAATAAAAAGATAAACAACAAAGTAAAAGGTTAGGATTAAATCATAATAAAATTGATTATAAAGTAACTAATTTACCTTGATGTATTTTAAGAAGGCCCGTTTCCCTTGCGGCTAGAATAATATTATATAATAGTAAACTATCATCAAAATTGATAAGCGCAACTTCTAATACTATGTATCACTTGAGGACTTATTAATCAACGGTTTTTTTTATTTCCATTCTTAAAAGGAAAGGCAAAGAATCAGTTTATACTGCCTTTTCTGTAATACTTTATACTTCAGGAGTAATTGTTATAAAACAAAATCTAATTAATAGGTAGCTTTATAAGAATAAACATTGAAGTCTTTATTTCGATTGTTTTTTTTTTTCATTTTTTTTTTAACATCTATGAATTCCCTTATTTTTTATATAGGTTTAAGAAGTCAAAAGAAGAAAAAATCCGATTGCGAAGAAATTGTGGAATCCTAAATTTCAAAATTTAATTCATTTAAAATCGTTGTCCTGAATGAATGAAATATGAAACGAAAAGAACTAGAATCCATATAGCTACTTTATTTTTTAATTCTTATTACAAGTGTTATATTTTCATGTATTAAAAATACGAGTTAACCATAAAACTCTCCTAAAGAGGATTACAGCTGCAATATAATTTCTGTTATTTATTTTTTACTTTATGTTACATGGGACCTAATCTGACCACATCTGGCGAAACGTGGGTGGTTTATTCACCTCTGCCTACCCCTACTGGGAAAAAGGCGTGACAATATAAAATATAAAAAAAAAAAAAATTTAATTAGATTTAAGTATTCTACAAAAATTTTAACTACCACCATGGTATAGTAATAGCCAATTGCCAATCAACAAGGGTCCCTAGTTCTATTCCAGGGTTACATGCTATGGAATTTGGTTACAGGTAAAGGTTTTTCCAGTTCTCACTTATAATGAAACTCTCGACATAACACAATGCTTTGTACCAGCTGTCGATATACGAGACCGGAATTATTCTCTTCGAGCACGCTTTACTGTATAAAGTATTGTAGTCACTTTTCTAGGAATTTGAGGTCGAGTGTTATAGAAATATAGATGAAAGAATAATCTTCTAGAATGCATTATCAATACCCTTAATAACACGTTAAACATGTTTATATTTATTAGTATCTAAGCTCATTATATCTATCAAAGGTTATATTGGAGTTGGCCTTTTAGATAAAATATAATAAGCTACTGTTACAATAAACATCCGTGTGAAGTAATAGTAGATATTTCACGAGCGTCAAGGTCGTCATTGCTTTGCATGTTTCTTTTCTCCCGCAATCTTTAATAGGTTGTAAATAAGATATTTTTTTAATTGGTAATAGTAAAATTATGATTTAGTCACAGAAAAATTAAAAAAATCAGTAATAGTTCGGAAAGCAACAAATATGAAAATATAAATAATATATTATATTTTGGTTTTAGTCGTTCATTCTCTGTCCCACTACCTCTTTAAAGAGAGGATGTGGTCTATATGACTTTCATTGGCTATAGTAGCAGCGATTTGTAGTTGCTCTCTGCCCTAAGCACTTTAAGAGTTATTTGGATCTCGAAGCCACTTCTAACCGGTAAATTGTAA
Organism: Troides aeacus; assembly: GCA_033220335.2. NCBI lineage: Eukaryota > Metazoa > Arthropoda > Insecta > Lepidoptera > Papilionidae > Troides > Troides aeacus. Next base: position 5,127,977 of record CM067296.1, read on the forward strand.
AAAAATTAAGTTTTAATTAACACATACCCTGCTCGTCGAAAACAGACAAATTTATATATATAAGAAAAGGAACGGACAATCCATTTATTTATTAACTTCGTATGGTAACAAATAGAAATCTTTACGGTAGTTTCTCTGTTGCCGGAGACCATCTAGGTACCACAGCAGCGCCTATTGCAGCCGACAGACAGTACTGTGCGGACATTACTGTGATCCGGTTTGAAGGGAGCTGTAGCTAATGTTTTATTAAGGTATCGAAACTCAACCTTATAATGTCTCAAGACAACAAGCGCAACCTGATGCTGTGTATACCATCCTAGGTAGCGCCACATAGTTATGGGCTGACGTATCACTCACCATCAAGTGAACGGTCCGCTCGATTCCTCGCTTCTTTGTTTAAAAGAAACAAAGTATGCTGTCATCAATTCCCAATAAGTATCTTTTGGATATGACCGTCCTCGAATTTGAAGTGTAAAAATTAATGTTACTTCTCTTTAGAGACCTTTTAACAAAACTTAGAGAACTGTTAGCTTCTAAAAACGCGACAACTCTTAGTACATCTATCAGGCTACTCCTCCCATGATCCCGTATGCCGTACAGCACTTGAAACTTTGGGGGTGATAAATATTTAAATGAACGCTATAAAACCTCTAGAAATTCAGTTTTTTTTATTCTATTAAGCGACGAGATTAGCGGGACGTTCACCTGATGTGTGATACGTCTGATAATGACAAGGTGGCGCTAGTTAGGATGATATATACTGCACCAAATTGCACTCACCTACATAAAATATTGAGTCTCGTTACTCTAGTAATTACACTAGCTACAGCACCCTTCAAAGATGAACACAGTAATATTAGCATATTGCTTTTCGGCTGCAATAGGCGCTGCGGTAGTAACTACCTAGACGATCGGAGACGGAAGCTACCACCATTTTCCAATTCGCCTGGTTAGCTATCAGCTTCGTTTTCTGAATCTACGGCCATGACAGCATCGCTGTGTTTCGGCTGCCTATATAAGAGATCGATAAAATTTTCTGGATGTGTGCTGTTCACCGTCCCACCATCAGATAAAATTGAAGTAGACTGTTACAGCTGGACATAGGCCTCCCCCATAGATCTCCACATCGATCGGATCGTCGTTTGTAGTGGTTCATGTGAGAGGAGATTTGGGCCATTTCCCACCACGCTGTCCCAAACGGGTTGGTAGGAGCCAGGCCATCGATTATTGGCAGGGTACACCACGAGCTAGTGAGATTGGCTTAGGACCAGTGCGGGACATCTTACACGACTATTTTATATACAAATTAATTAGTCTATTGCAGTGGTCGGCAAATTTATTAGCCAAAGAGTCAAATATGAACATTACAACACTTAAAACAAAATGGAAGCCAAATCTGCTTGTTTAGTAAACTTTTATACACTAAACAAAACTAAATTTCATAGTTAATAAATATTTATTAATGCGAACAATGTGCTTGACCTCCTTGGATAGTTTTTTTTAATGATAATATTATTGCTTTTCTTCTGTGGAAATTTGTGCTAGAGCCACACTTAAGGGAACAAAGAGCCACAGGCTGTAGAGCCGACCCCTGGTCTATTGTATGTTGTTTTAAAAAAAAAAATGTGTATGTGTAATATTCGGCTCCTGTTCGAGTATAATTGAATGGATCTTATAAAAAACTCACTGTTCCGCGGCGACAATGGAAAGGTACGAGAGCAAAACTAGAGCGCAGCCTCCCGCCATCTCCGCTGACGTATAAGTACACTACAATAGTGCACCAATTGATATATATAGTCGACGCAACAATAACACTGTGCTCCCAGGCTTCAGCTATTTGAATAATGTCCGTATGATACAACAGTATTTTTTTTGAATACTGCGAAGCTGCGAGACGTTCACCTAATATTAAGTGTTACGCCTACATATAGCTTGGCGCTAGTTAGTATGTTATGCACAGCACCAAATTACAGTCGTCGCTTTGTGACATAAAATGTTCAGTCTCTTTGCATCAGTAATTTCACTAGCTACAGCGCCCTTCAATCCGGAACAGTAAGATCTCTGTAATGTTAAGACTTAAGTCATAAGTCGTTACGGAGTAAAGGATTGTATCCATTAACTGGATCTCCGTAATCATCATAAAGTCATGAGGGAGTATTCAATTCTATATATATACTGGATCTGTCTGAATCTTCATGATGCCAGGATTTTGTTCTAGTCAAGACCGAGTATACAATTGTATCCATCAATTGGATCTCTCCAGATCATGGATGCAATTGCGGTAAGTGATACGCCTGCCCATAACAATGTGCCGCTAGTGTTAGGATGTTATACACTGCACCAGTTTGCGCTGGTCGCATTGAGATATTAAAAGCTCGAGTCTCGTTACCCCAGTAATTTAACTAGCTGCGGCGTCCATCAAACCGGAGCATAGTATTGTTTGTCTGAATAGATTTAGCGCCACAAAGAGACAAACGTACAGAATATGTTATATACAATCACCAAGGTCCATTACAGATAATAAAGTTATGAACGCCTATTTTTTTTTTTTCAACTAAGCGTGACAATCACCTGATAGTAAGTGATACGCCCTATAATAACTTGGCGTTAGTTATGATGGTATATACTTCACTACATTACTGCTACACGCTGCGCTCGTTGCCAGAGACATACGATGTCGAGTCTCGTTACCCTAGTTATTACATTACCCACAGCGCCCTTCAAACCGGAACGCATTTACGTTAGCACAGTGCTGTTTGTCGCTGCGGTGGTACCCAGACGGTGTCCGGCAACAAAGACACTACCGAAGAGGATAATTAGTTCAATATAAGGAAGTGGAAATGTAAATAGTAAAAGTAATAGAAATAAGAAATAAAAATGTAAAGAAAAAAAAAAGATGGTTAATGAATGTAAAAGGAAAAATAAACGCCCTGACCCAACCTACGCAAGGAATAAAAAAAAAAAAAACAAAGACACTACCACCAGTGATCTATCTGTCTGTATACCCACCACTGCGATATAAAGAGATGTAACATGTCAATGAAAAAGTGTCAAAAACTCACACATGTTTAATTCACTCACACTTATACAATCCAATGATCTGGATTCAAGGAGTTGAATTTTATTATTTAATTTTTTACACTGATGGTAGTCTGTTGCTACAGGCCGTCTAGCTACCACCGCAGCGGCCATTGCAACCGACAGACAGTAATGTGCGGACATTGCAGTGTGACAATCCGGTTTGAAGGGCGCTATAGCTATTGTAATTACTGGGGTAACAAAACTCAACATGGTATGTATCAGGTTGGGTAAAGCACGCCACGTACGCCACTAGCTCGTATTGGGTTAACATGGTGGGAAACGGTACCGGAAGTCTTCCTATGGTCACGGGATCGGGAATGCGGGTAGTTTAGAACCGATCGATGTGGTGATCGTTGTGGAAACCCTATGTCCAGGAAGGGACGGCTATCGGCTGATGATACGTGTCGCCCTAAGGGCCGTGTTATGGGCGGGTGTGTCACTTACAATCGGGTGAACATTCCAATCGTCTCATCCAGTGCCAACGACTTGTGAGGAGAGAAAATCGGAATGCGATTGACTATTCAATAAAAAAAAAATAATTTACTCATAACTTTTACTTATTTAATATAGAAAACTTTAATAACAATAAAAACATATAACAGTATTTACAATTGGCTACACTTAATTAACGGGGAGCCGTCAGTTTGTACGCCGAGGTGGCACGGGTTCGATTCCCACTGAGCCTGAGCACCCGCTGAGGGGAGCCGACACATCCGGAGAAGTTTCCGAGGTCGTCAGACAATTGGCCAGGGTCGCTCGACTCGTAGTGAAGACTCGTGTCCCAGCAGCGGGCAAATGAAGTGGGCAATTCATGATAACTTTTTTTTTTTTACATATCAAAACAAAATATACATTCAAAGGCGACGGCTAAGTAAAAATAATATCACATTTCAATTAAATTGTTTTATCACTACTCAGTAATATTGGTCAATGTTGAGTAAACTATAGTATTTACTGAATTTCAGTTATTTTTTCCCAGGATCGTTTCGTAACGTCGCTTCGATTCGAGACCCACGCGTGGGATTCGATCGGCTGCGTTGTAAACATCACCGACTATCCGTTCATATTGTAAATCTGCTGTCCTAACGAGAGAAGGAGATGGAGATAGTAGTGTGAGGGGCTGCGCTGTAGTTCTCAGCTGCCGTCTCTCACCGCGCGATGCTAACGTTCGTTGTTGATGAAAGGACTCATTGTCATTAGAAAATTATTATCATTATTGAAGACCTAAATTTGGTAGAATGGTTTGTGACAGTTGTGGTTTTTTTTTTAATTCTATACTGCCAGTTAGAAGACCGCTTCTGAAAGCGGAGTCAGACGATAGTACTAATGGCACCTTTGATGATGGCACAGAGAAAAATCGATCCTGATAAAAAAAAAATCAGATTTTTGATACGTTCCACTGTGTTAGTGCAGCTAAATGAAACGATAGTTTCATAAAAAATGCATTACTTTACTAAAAAAAAAAAAAAAAACCAGCAATGAAACACAAAATCAAAGACATCTGATGCTCGGATTAACAGACGCCCGGGCGCGCCAATCTCAATGCAGCACAGCCCTATGGAATAAGGTTCAAATTGTAACCAAATACATGTCGAGTTCCCGCCGCGGCCGGACGTGCGTTGATCCGAGCATCAGTTGTCTTTGGTTTTGTGTTTCATTGCTGGTTTTTTTTTTTAGTAAAGTAATATATTTGTTAAGAAACTATCGTTTCATTTAGCTGCACTAACATGGTGGAACGTAAATAATGCTAATACAACGTTTTAAAAATATGATTTTTTTATCCGGATCAATGTTTCCTCTGTGCAATCATCAAAGGTGTCATTAGTACTATCGTCTGTCTCCGTTTTCGGAAGCGGTCTCCTAACACACAGTGTATAACGAAAAATGCAAATGGCGTCTAAGTGTCGGCCGGCGGTCGCCACGTGACCGCGCGCATTTTCCTATTTATCTCCTGCAGTATGAGGTTGCAGCGCGCCAGTTGGGCTGGGCGCAGTTGCGGCGTGGGATCGCGCGCCCGCTCGCCCACCGCTGGGGAGCGGGCGGCGCGTTTGAGCGCGCGTCGCCGTCGGGCTCTCGCTGTCGCTACAAATAATTAAAAGAAACCATACAGTGGTGTGTAAGGGTTCCCGCGTAACTGCTCACGAAACCCAAACCAACTTCACCTGCTCGTGGTATACCATGGTAATCCGCAAACTGGGGTTTGGCTCCCACCTACCTGCATTAGGCCAGCGTGGTGGAAATAACCCAAATCCCTCCACACGAACTTCAATAAACGACGGACCCTAATGCTGGCGATGCCACAGGCCGTGCTAACTTCATCGCCAGACCGACCGATATGGAGATTTATAGGGGAGGCCTATGTTCAGCAATGGACGTCTATCGCCTGATGATGATCCATACAATATGCATTCACCACTTTATTTCACTTGTGATAGGGTCTCCATAACAATAGCATGTCACTTTACTAGTAAGTCACTGTGCTGGTGGTTACTAGCATCACATTGTTCCAGGCGAGCTTTCCTTACCATCAGGTGAACATCCTACTTGTCACTCAGGGTTATCAAATAAAAAGAATCATTATATTAAAATTGAAGATCCCTTACCGCTTTCCCCTTTCTCTTTTTTAAAATCTCTTTCTATGGTGTTTGATAAAGATCTTTTCTTTGGCGACTGGAAAAATGGAAAAAAAAAAGCTTTAATAAGAATAAGCCTTAAGAAACCATTACCGTTGTGATATGGTGATGGTATTATGGTACCGGTGATGTGTCCAAAGGGGTTTTTAATAATTAGTACAAGCAAAAATTTCACAAAAATTTTGTGAACATCATATGACTGAAATGAACTCTATGAGGAACTGTGGACATCATCCTCACCAGCAGCAGTTTTTGTTATGGTTTCTGTTTGTAGATATATTATCACTTCAGCACTGTAGTATGGGGCTATTAAGAATGGGACTAAGGTATACCCTGCATGTCCTTAAAGGGGTCTTCAGATTAGCCTTGAGAGTGAAGGCCCTCAAAACTCAATAAGCGAGCATTAGGAGGACGGCAAATGCATGGTGGTCTTGTATTTGCCGCAACACAGCGTGAGTGCTAAGGAAGGCTTTGCCCTTCCCTGGGATGTTTTAGCCAGAGTACAGAGTCACTGGTGTGTTCCGTAAATCTCAGAGCTCCTTTTAAAGCACATATGGAGACCACTAAAGGGATTTTGGTGGGTAGAAGCCTTTCTAGATGGTATCTTTTAAGGAGATTATATCCACTATAAAATATATATATATATATATTATCGCTACCAATTTCAACGCTGTAAACTTATTTGATATATGATATTTTAAGCCATTTATGTTATTTGTTAATACCCATGTTCTGGTAGATTGTGGTACAATTTATCTTCACTATATTTTCAGGAGTCGCAAACATATGAAGATAGACAACATTACTGTTTATGCTTCCATAATAGGTGAAATTATGTAGAGTAATTTTTTTTTCACGTTTGTGCTTTTAGCCTCCTTGAAGACTTCTACAGCTTCACCAGACTCAGCGCTGCGAAGAATTAAATTATGTATATACACTCGTACAAATATATATCCATACATGGCTGGGGAATATATGTATATATCTTTTCTCTAAATATATGTATATACACTAATAATAAAGTTTAATTTTTGACAATGAAAAGTCCTATGAAGCTGTAGAAGTCTTCAAGAACAGAAGCAACACTTAAATAGTGGTATTATACTCTTTTTGTGTATTTGGGTATAATGATCTTTTGGGTCAATATTCAAACCCTTATCATCCTTTTCAGTCTTAATTATCCACAGATGAATATGAGCCTCTCCAATATATATCATCATCATCTTAATGACGATCCGGGTATGATACAAGTCTCTGGTGAGATATTACCCAAAATGGAGTCTTGCGCTGTTTGAGTCCAGTGGCTCCGTGTCCCTTAATGTACAGGAATTTGTAATCACCAAACATTAATCGTACCTACTCAATGGCTGTTTTAGTCATTCCACAGATATTAGCTGTGCTCTAACAACAGCTTTACCTACTCTTCACTAAAATATTCTGATACAGGTATTATTTAAAAATCTCTACACATCTAAACAAGTAAAGAAATTAATGAATTTATAAACTAACTTTTTTTTTCTGTTTCTGATAATGTTGTGAGTCATAGAACTGCGGTTGTGATCTTCTGACTCTGCCAGTTCTTCTCCTTATATCTTCAGCCACTGGCAAGGCGTCGGCACCACGACGTGCTGCGAAAAATGTATGACCACATTTACACGATTTTGAGGCGACAGCTACCTGGAATGGAACAAATATAAAGGGTATCAGTTACTTGAAAATTTAAGTCATCAAATATATACTGATTCATCATTAATATCGGCCATTACACATACACTGCTAGACATATGCAAATTCTGATTATTTCTCTATATGGCTATGGCAAACCATTTTTTAATTTTTGGAATCTACTTGATATATATTGTATAGCCTGTCAATAACAAACTATAGTTAGTTTCAATCATCAGCACCACATTGCTCCCATCTCAAAAACACAAGGTAATAAGAAACATTAAAGTTTGCTTACTACTGCACAGTTTATAACAAGAATGACAGCCAATAAACATTAGCTACTGGTAAATATAGGCTTTCCCCAAACATTATATTGCCAGAGTCCTGTGCAACCAACATGCTGTGGTTACCTGCTACCTTTTTCAGATAATAGGTCCATATTATAACTGGTCTCTCACTATGACTACTTTTATACAACCACAATTGAAAAAAACTATTTTGCCCCAAAAGCAATCAGTCCTTTGAGCAATGTTGATTGCCAATGAACAGAAAAAATCTCTAATAATAGTAAAAGTTACAAATAAAAATATTGAAAACTTTAGCAGTCACTTTGAAATTTTTTCCCCAAATTAAAAAATGATTTTTCTTTTATGGGATTATCACTCATAGGTATGTCAACCTATGGACACAAAAAAAAAACCTTTAAACTATGAAAAAAGTATTAAAGAATAAATAGGATCCCAAGACAGAAGGTTCACTCAATACAGAGTGTTTAGATTGCATATATAGATGTTTACACATCAACATTTTCATTTACTCCGATATTTTCAAAATTCATTTATAACTTTTTAATTTATCTGGAGTGGATAGTAGCCATTTTTAAGTTTTTTTTAACAATAATCGATTCATTATCAGTTTAATTATAACGTATTTTTCATATTGAACGCTTATTAGTAAATAGTAAATAATGACTGAACAATTAAAAAGCTATGGTTATTAATTATGCATAACACAATACATAATTATAAAAACAAAAGAATAATCAAACCTGCAATTCACATTTCGGACAGCTTTTAGCTATCATTTTATTTTTACCCATGTTGAACATTTAGCATTAATATTAGCACAGAGAAATATGTAAAAATTTATGTGTTCGTTGTTATTAGTTAATGGACAATGTTGAACTAAATAAAACTAAAAGAAAAACAAAGATTAACTATGAGATATAAACTGTCAGATTAATCAATTTCAACACAGAATGGACGTAATTATAGTACCAAGTATTGAAACCGAGTATTTATTTCCTAGTACACACATGAAATATCCGGGCATAAAACTATCTAGTATTTAAAATTACTACCGCTTTTATTTGGCCAGTCCTCGTCATAGCCGATCTTCTTCGAGGCCTGGTACTCTAAACCTTTCCCAGGGCCACATGTCGCTCAATAGCCACATCCTCTCAGTGCCATACGTAACGAAAAAATATACCTAAAGTGGTGATCACAACCACTGTGAAAAAAGCGATATGGACGAAGAAGAAAGATTTTTTAATATTGAAATCCTTAATTATTTTATTAGTAACGATAATTTATAGAACATATTTATATAAGTTATAAATTGCATTCTTTATATATTTTTTTTTATTTATTTATTATTTCAAATTATCTCTGATATTATTTTTCAGGACTTTACATTATCCTAATATTTAAAACATTTTCACACAACATTCTTTATATTTTACTCCTAAACAAAGCACGTAACATATACCCACAAGTTATTTTTATATAGTACATCAATCTTCTTATTCTTAACATTTATAATACTAAGAAAAAGATTCAAGATTTATAATACTTCAATGAAAATAGAAAAAAATCTATATACTATAACGTTGTTTCGTGCGATTGATTTTATTCTTTATCACTTTATAATAAAGTTTTATTTAGTTAAACAAAGCATATTTATGAAATACTTAAAAGTATTTTAAAATGTACTTTGTAGTCCTAATTTTATAATACTAGAACCCAAAATGCAATCAAAATACTCATCAGTTAAATACATAACATATCATGTCTTAATCGACAATTGTAATTGATAATGACATCTGTCATTATCATTAAAAACTAAAGATTAAATACTAATTTAATTTTTTTTTAAATGTTTTTCTATTCTGTGATAATATATGATAAATGAATTTGTAAATAATATTGAAGCAAAAGATGTGTTTCACAAAAAATAATCGTCTCTAAACGTAATAATAACTATTAAATGAATAAAAATAAGAATTTTATAATCACTGGTCATCTAAACTTTGATGGATATATTCTTCGAATCAAAATTATTATTCATCATCATCATCAATCGCTAATTGTCCACAGCTGGATATGGGCCGCCCCTAAAGATTCCCGCATCGGTCGGGTAGTCATTCATAGAGCGGGAATTGGGCCACTTTCCACCACGCTGGCCCAAAGTGCGGGTTGGTGAGAGCCAGAGCCTAGTTTGTTGATTAGCAGGGTACACCACGAGCCGATGAGGTTGACTTGAATCCTGTGAGTGGTCACGCGGGTGTGGTCATTACATCTTCACGTCATTTTAAAAGATCAATTCTATTCCAGGGTGGTGTCCAAATTCTTCGGCTTTGATCGATCTTTTTAAATTGTTCGAAGATGTATACTACACCTTGTGTCCACAGTATCAATAGCTGTATTAATAATAATTTAATTTATCACAATTGTTTCACGTGAGCTCCGAATCCGTGTAACATTCTTTTTAAAACCATGATAACTATGAAATTGTAACTATCTTTACTGCATACCATATACTTCATTCGAATTAAACTTCTTTCTATTATACCAAAGAAATTTAAAATCGATTAAACTAATTTATACATTTTAAATATAATTTAATAATTATTTTAATCAATCGATCGATGTGGAGATTTTTGGGGGAGGCTTTTGTCCAGCTGTGAACGTCTATCGGCTGATAATGATGATAAAAATCGATTAATCAAGTCTCTCACAACATCCCTATTTTGAATCAAATCTCTGCTATTACTGTTTCTCCTATTATTTCTTATGCTTAAATTTAAATAAAGAATTTGTAATATGATAATGATATAACCAACTAACCTTTTTCAATTCATAGCAAATAATATAATGTGCTGATATAATATAGAGATTTAAGTAAAAGTGATAAATTATGCAGAACAATGTTATTTTTTTTTAACAATCCAGTCGTAGTTTAAGTGGAGTGAAATATATATACTTTTTAATATTAAAAAATAAATTTTTATAAATGGGATGAATTATATACGTATTACGGTAATATAGAATTACAATGACTACGGAGAAAATTATTGCCGACGAAGAGAATGACGCGGTGCAGCAAATAATCGCTGAAGACATAAGGCCACCTCTTATAACTAAAGTGCCTAAAAGGTTCTCCGAATACTGTTCTTAAAATTGAATTAAATTTTTAGTATTAAAGCAGTTTCTTTAATGCAATGCTATTATCATTATATATTTTTAAATTAGACAATGAGGATATTGGATCACAATAATTTACATAACATAGTATTCCTTGTATGACAGATTGCATTATTGATTCCGCTTTCTATCTTCATAGTACTAGCATTATTTACATAAAAAGAGCTGTACTAATAAATAGCCATGTTATACACAATACCTGGATATTTCTATGATTTACCAGGGAATACTATTAAGCTTCTATGTGTAATTAAAAACCTTACATTAATGCCTTACCTTCATGGGGAGGATATATGCATGACATAAGTGTATCAAAAAAGCTATTACATTAAACTTATAAAAGTGCAATAGATAGCAAGTTTAATAGTTTTAAATTAAATGTACATACAGCACATATAGTTAATTTATTTTACGATATAAATATGTTAATCAATGATATGATATATTTTATTTTGATTTTATATATTTATACTGAAGAGCAAGGTAATGACCTTAATGTTATTGCTTTTTAAACAAAATTGTTCAACAAATGTGAGGTCTTGCTATCATGAACACATTTTATACAGTGAATTGATGGCTACATTGCCACTCAGCTTAGAACAGTGACCACTGTCCTGCTCTGTGCTTGCCTATGTAGTCTAATATCAAATGAACTGAAGAACACATGGCAATGGGGAAAAAAAATATTAGATAATAGTTGCATCAATCATGAATGAAAAAAACATTACTCATTAAATTTTTTTTTTGTTTTATTTTTAAACATCAATAGTCATTCATATTCTGTTGTGCATGTAATCGCTTCTGATCCTTTATATGGGTGGTATAGGAATGAGAGATGGTACTTTGAAAGGAGAGAAATGCAGGCAGCATTGATGAGTGAAGACGAACATTGCAGTATATTCATAAAATATGCCCAAAAAGTGATAGGAAACATCATTAGCAAAATGTAAAAGTAGAAAAATAAGAAATAACATAAAAGAATGTAACAAAAGTATAAAAAATTTAAAAATGTAATGGTCATGGGAAAGACAAATGTAAGAAATATCCATTTCTAAAGATAATGCATACAAGAAAGGAAAATAAAAATTGTAAAATAAGATAGGATGAAAAATAACAAGAAGTATGAATAAGAAAAAAGAGATAAGGAAAGAAAAAACAAAAGAGTAAAGGAAATACAAAAGAATAGCCCTGACCTAAAACATGCTGGGGACACTTTAAAAATAAATTTCATTCACATTACACAATTATGTATATTAGGTTGGGGAAAAAGTTTCTTCGGAAATTTTAAGAAAATTCAAAACATATTTTAATACAGTTTATTTATATTTAACTAAAGTATGTAGGTACCATTTTGATTGAAAATTTTTTACCATCTTGTAGGTAGAGACATGATCCCATTTCTATAGAAATTTTGGGATTTCTGACCGCGACAAGTGGTTTTGGCAGTCCTCTCGTGATGTCTCCTGACACTGCCTAAAGAATTCTGAAGAGACCGAAACAGGTGGAAATCTGAAGATGCAAGGTCAGGACTATACGGCGGATGCATTAACACCTCCCAGCCAAACTCTTAATTTCTGCTGAGTGGCTAAAGATGTGTGAAGTCTAGCTTTATCATGATGAAAAACCACACCCCTTCTGTTGATTAATTCCGGCCGCTTTCTCTCAATTTCTTGCTTTAATCTCATCAGTTTTTCAGTCAGCAGTAGAGTTCAGAATTGATGGTCCTGCCTGGCGGTAACAGTTCATAATGAATAATGCCCTTCTCATTCCAACACACAGTGTTAACTTGTTGCGAATTAACCCGGATTTCGCCACAGTCTGACCGGCAGAAGCCTGACCGACCTTTGACCACGACCTTTTTCGCACGTTCTTGTCGTACGTGATAAACTTTTGATCACCAGTTATCAGCTTCTTCAAAAATGGTTCGGTTTTATTGCGTCGTAATAAATAATTACAAACGAGTACACGGTACATTATTAGATTTCTTCCAGTGAGCTCGTGAGGTACCAAAACATCGAGCTCTTGTGTGTACCCAGTTTTACAAATTTTAAATTTTACAAATGCGCCATAACTGTTCTGTGATCATTTCCCAGTTCTTCAGCTACGTCGTAACTACTGATATGCCGATCTTGTTCCATTTTTTCAAAAATGGCATCCATTTTATCCATAATAAGGCAACCAGAGCGACGTCCATCTTTTGACATCAAAATTTCCGGATTGAAAACGCTTAAACCAAATTCGTGCTACTCTCACAGACACTGCACTAGGTCCATAAACATCGCAACATTTTATTCGCGGCGAACGTTGCTTTTTTACCTTTTTTATAGTAAAATTTGAAAATGTATCGAATTTCTTCATTAAATTTACTTACTCATCTTGACTCAGTACGAAAAACAAATGAAAATCACATATTTTCGTAATTTGATTTTGGAATTATGGTTATAAAAATGTAACTGTCAATGATACCAAAACCAGCCAGATACAAATAGTATAGCCAAAGAGATTTTATTACAAGTTCATACATACTATAATGCGAAATGACTTTCCCCAACCTAATAGTATCTTGACTAAGTTTAGAACATGCTTTTTATTGTAGTATCATCTATAATTTGTAAACCATTCTTATAAATAAAATTGTCTCAAATTTCCCGCGCAAACAATCTTGTTCCGTTATGTCACTACGACAGTAAACCAATGATGTGTCAATCTCGTATATTTTTATATACGAGTTGTCAATTTGAAACGTCTAATTGGAAAATATGGTCTCGATTGAATTACTTGTTATACATTGTGATATATAATTCTTTATTCTCGTAACTTTTTCTGACGGACGCCCGCTGAAGAAAAAAATTGTCTTTCGGTATTACTTTTTTTTATCGTTCCCTGCGTATGGTGGGTTGATTTGCATTTCGTTTCATTTACCATGAGTACTTTCTTACTTTATTTTCTAGTCATACTCATATTTCATTCTTTCTACTCTTGCATGCTCTGCTTTTCATTCAAACTTCTTATCTAACTTCTATCATTCTAGATCCTAATTCCTTCTACCATTCGTCTCGCGAGAGAGGTCGACAGTCTTCACTTGAAAAATGTAGACCGTCGCTTCATATTTAACACCAGGCTGTAAAAGACATGAAAGTTTTGCATGCGTATTTCTTATGCTTTCTTACTTTCCTTCTTTATTAGACTATTTTATCTTTATTCTCGATAAAAAAATTTAGTTCTTATTTGCTATACCTGTTTTAATGTTACAATCTTTTAGTTTTTGTTTTTCTTAATTATATCTGCTATAGCTTCTCTGAAGAATTTCAAAAAGGTACTCGAAGAATCCCCTATACTTCGTGAACATTTGGACCAGAACTGTGTCCAGCTCCAACCGACGGAGCGTCCGATAGGCTTATCAGCTGCATTCGGAAAAAAGATCCGCGTTATCGGTGCCGTCGTACCTTCCACGTATCTCCTATTCCATTCGTCAAGCGTTTCCAGCCTAAGCTGTCGCTTGACGAATGAGTTGGACAATCTCATTCGTCAAGAAAAATCTCTGGTCTTCTTTTACTCTTCAGAGCATTTGGTATTATTTGCATTACATATTTTAATATAAATTTGACATGTCAGCGCAAGATCTAATCCTATGATAGATAATAGTTATTATTCTAGACTACATTGCAAGTGAAAACGTATCACCTATTTTGAATTCATCATCATCGTAAAGTCAAATGATTTAAGTATCATTATTATCATCAGCCGATACTGGACATAGGCCTCCCCCAAAGATTTCCACATCGATCGGTCCTGCGCTGCCCGCATCCAGCGGCTTCACGCGACCTTACAGTTAGCATGGTCTCCAGTACCGCCGGGCACTAGAGGCTTTCGCTTGTAGGGGATCATATGGGGAAATTCGGGCCATTTCCCACCACGCTAGCCCAATGCGAGTTAGTGAGACCGAGAGCCTTGTTTATTAGTTAGATGGGTGCACCACTGGTAGGTGAAGTTGGTTTGAGTCCCTTGAATTGCGGGACCCTATACACCCCTTTAAGCATTGATCTAGTCTATAGATTTCTAATGTGATAGGTACGATGTGACCTACATCTGATGATTTCCTAATAATTAGTCATGATACACCCCATAGACGACTGTTTAATTGTATTATCTTAATAAAACTATTATGATATTTCAAAATTGTTATCTGACTTAATTAAAATTTGCTACTATTCCAGCAAACTGTCGTCCGTATCCCACAAGCAGAGTCTATACGCATGCGAAGTTTGCGACGCCAAGTACACAATTAATCAGCATCTGAAGCACCACATCAGGAGGTTGCACTTCAACCTGACCGCTAAAACTCCTTACTACGAACTAAAGAATATTAATCAGACTTGGTTGGAGAAAGTTCGAAATACTGACGATTTGATTGAGATTAAAAAAACCGGTCCTAATACTTTGGTTATGAAGAGATTCGACTCGGACGCGGATGTCGAAGTCGATGACACAGTTAATATAATGGACTTATCCTATATGTATCCCACCAGCAGTAAATATAAGCATGTACAGTGTAACATTTGTAATATTAGTATGACTAGAAAAAAATTTAAGAAACATTATATAAAAGCTCATCTGTAATAACAATAATAAACTCTACTTTTTAACCATTAAACGTTTTAAGTATAGTATAGAAATTCTTCTGAATAATAATATTTATAATAATGAGGACAGTACGAAATAAATGCTTAAATATAGAAATTATTAGAAACAAAGAAAATTATTCTTAAAAATATTTTCAAGAATATATATATTTTTTTTAATAGGTTGGGGAAAAAGAAATCCATTACTTTTTCGGTAGATGGCTGTAGTGATAAATTTCTCGTAAAGTATCGATCAAATAGTTTCAGATTTATGCTCGTTGGAAAGGTGACATTTCGTAGTAAAAAAATTCTTTTGCTGTTTTTTGTTTGGTGCATTCAATTGTGAGTTACAGGGTGTTAAAAATGGAAGTGAACAAAGAGAAAATTCGGTACATTTTACAGTTTTTCTTTGACAAAGGCGAAAATGCAAGCCAGGCGGCTAAAATTGTGAATTGTGTTTATGGACCCGATACTGTAACAGCCAATTATGTGCAATTTTGGTTTCCTAGATTCCGTTCAGAAATTTTTGATGTTAAAGATGCACCTCGCACAGGTAGGCCGGTCGCCGAAAATGTCGATAAAATCGGAGAAATGATCGACGTTGACCGGCATGTTAGCAGTCGTAACATCGCCCAGGAGCTAAAAATGGACCACAAAACAGATTTAAACCATTTACACAAAGCTGGATTCAAAAAGAAGCTCGATGTTTGGGTGCCACACCAATTAACAGAAAAAAACATGATGGATCGAATTTCGGCCAGGCCAGGCACGGCCAGGAAGGTTCTGCTGTGCATTTGGTGGGACTGGAAGGGGAATATTTATTATGAGTTGTTTCCATATGGCCAAGCATTAAATTCTGATCTCTACTGTCAACAACTGGACCGTTTGAAGATAGCAATTGACCAGAAACGGCCAGAATTGGTCAACAGGAGAGGTGTCGTGTTCCACCAGGACAACGCTAGGCCACACACGTCTACAGTGACTCGCCAGAAACTTCGGGAGCTTGGTTGGGAAGTTTTAATGCATCCGTCATACAGTCCGGACTTGGCACCAAGCGATTACCATCTTTTTCTTGCATTACAAAATTTCTTTAGAGATAAAAAATTGCCATCTAGGGAAGATTGTGAAAATCGGCTACTAGAGTTTTTTGCAAATAGAGACCAGGACTACTACGACAGAGGCATTAAGAAGTTACCTTTAAAATGGCAACAAATCATAGAACAAAACGGTGCATATTTGACCCAAATCGGACAATCCGAAGCATGTTAAATAAAGTCCTGAAGTTCATATAAAAATAATGGATTTCTTTTTCCCCAACCTATTATGTTAAATGATCAAAAGCAAAACATGCTGCTAAATATTATAGTACTTATGTAAAAGGTATGTAGATGAGTGTAATAATATAGTCCCCTAGTTTTTTAAGTATAGACAAATATGATTTTAAAATTCACCTTAATTTTATATGTTAAAAATGTCGGTATTGTATATTTTTATTAAGATCTATAACAATTTTTTTTTGTTTTATTTCAGTCAAATACCACTCGTGGCTAGAATCTGATAGAACCTAGCTGGTATAGAAAGCTTATAGGTATTATAACTAAATTTAAAATTAATGTTATGTAAGTAATTATACTAATCGTATTACTTAACGATGGAAAACCCCATCCTCTCTATCTCTGTAAGCCGGAACATACTGCGCGTTTTCCTCTCGGCCTTTTATAGACACCTGGGCAATGGATCCGGAACGGAATCTCGTAACGAATCCGTCACTCAGATGCCATGGGAGCCAAGAGAGAAAACTCCCGACTACCTGCGGCGGATCTGATTTCGGGTTCCTCCGCCAATCGTTATATGGTCCCGGAGCTTAAGGAAATTAGCGTAACGCGATAGTAACACTTCTCCCGTGGTATCGTTTAATCGCGGAAGGTAGGGAGAGCGGCGAACCGCAATACCGACACCTTTCTCCCTCCGCGATTCCACCCCGGCTGCGAAGGGCAGTACAAACCTGCCACTACAACCCACCGGCACGCATCTCAAGTAAGCTCACCTGGAGCGGCCACCTCAGACCAGCCGAGCAGATTTCTCTTAGGTTCACCGTGGGTGATCAGGCCACTACTACTGAGCTCCACTACCACGGGACGGGAACCTGTTCAGGAGGATTATCATCACAATCGCCCAATTATTTAATGCATTCACTGCGAGAAACCAAGTGTCGATTATAATCTCCAACTTTTCTAAAATAAATTTAGTAAAATTAGAGCCACAGAAAGTGTTAGCGATAGTTGTCTGATTATAATTATTCAACCAAAAAAAGTGATTAGTGAATATTAATTTATTCATTTTAACCTTAAGCCATTGATAATATTTAGTTACAGAAATATTTTTAATTACATACATACAATTTTTAATCTATTTTAAAGAAAAAGTGTTTCTTTAGCTAAATTCATTAACGCTATAATAAAATTACTTTCATAGCTTTTAAAATAATTTGTGATTATAGCAAACTACTATTTAGGGGCAGCAATATATTTGGCTTTAATAGTTACTACGATAGATTTACTACATTCATTTTACCTCTTGATAAGATGAAGTTCACAAACGTAGTTATAAGTATGAAATAAAAAGGTTACAACTCTATTTGTTTTAAACTAATTTTGTTTAATAAGAACGTATGTTATTTTTTAATGTCATTAATATTTTATAAAATATTCACATATATCGAAACGTTGGTAGAGATTGACAGCCGGAAAAGTGTTAGCTGTCTCTGGTCAATATAGAGCGAGAATAAAACGAGAGCTGTTTTTAATCATAAGAAATAATGTTTCTGAGCATTTTAATCTTTTAAATGAATATCGAAAAAAAATTATTAAACCATTGTAGTCTTTATACACCACACGCACTTGTCTATATCGTGTTGCATCAATTACAGTAAATGTAAAATTAGTTGTGTTTACATGCCAAAAGTATGTTTTCGTATATATATTGTTAAAGAAGTCATTAATCATGAATTACTCTATATGCCAAGCTTGTCTTAAACGAGGAGACGATGTGGTTCCGATGTCTACAATACAAATGGAATTGTATTGCCTGTTTTTAAACCAGGTATGGCCGAAATACCTCAATTTTTTTAAGTTCTGTTCAAATTGTATTAATAATGCTTTAAGTAGTAATGTAATACATACATATGATAATCAAGCTAGGGTTTCACTTGCCCTCTGGGATGCATATTGTTGGAAAGTGGCATGAGTACAGGGGATCTTATGGCATCTTTCAATGCATATGTATAACAATAAGGATAATATAGAGTGTAAAATTTGTTTACAACTCTTTTGACTTTTTCTCCAGAGTAGGATATCTTTTGAGGATTTCCTCCTATACAAAATGTGTTATTATGTTATTATTAGTAACTTTTTGTTAAAATAGTGCTATAACTGTTGAAATTGTTAGATTATAGATATAGATATTCTACTGCACTGTCAAGCCCTCTTGTTGTCTTGTCCTAAAGAGTATTTGAATCCATATGCATTGCTATTCAAATATATCCATTGTAATTAATCTTGTTTTTTGTTATATACCCTAGAAAAAAATGTATTTACATAATATTCTATATTCTTCCAGGTGCCAAAACATTCAAATATGTTTGTATGTGTATACTGTTCAAATTTACTTCTGAAATTAGGAAATTTCATTGAACAATGTCGGAAAGCGCAAATATTATTGAGTGAAGTTATTAATCAGGTAATCTTTTTAATCATGTATGAGTGATATTACATTGGGGTCATTTCATCGTGATTACAGCAAATTGTTGAGTTATTGTTAGAAATTAAAATCTTTAACTGACTTTAAAGAAAAAGATACTTAATTCATCCTATTATTTCATCACAAAGTGACAAGACCTGTACAACATTCACATGATAGTAAGCATTCTGACAGTCCATAACAACATGGCAATAGTTAAATGATATCAACAACACCACATCATGTTAGTTTCTTTAAAACATTAGGTGGTAAGTTTTATTATCCCAGTGAATTCATTATTTGAGGGTCCTTTCATTCTAGGACACACTGATGTTTCGCCCGCCAATGTTTCGTAGCAAAAGTAGGAGTTAAGAACCTCATTGTTACAGCTACTTATTTAGTCTATAATTGAAGTTAAACAATAAAAATATTTCAGGAAACTATACCTCCAATTCTAAATTACAATTACATGACAATATCACCGCCGAAAACTTATTACATAGGGCCAGATTGTGATCAGCATTTGAACCCAGATCTGAAAGTAAGCGATTTGACATTGGCTAATGATGATGCTTATATAACACAGGATGATGATAAAGTACAAATGATCCTGTTTTGTAGGAACAATGGGCATCCATTAAATAATGAGAATGTGGTGGTGAAGAACGAAACACCAGTTGATAATGTAAGTATTATTTATAAGTACACTATTGAGGCTGATAATGTTCATGCGAATTTGTACATTAAGGGGGTATAAGGGGTCCCGCATAACAACTCATGGGTCCCAAGCCAACATCATCTGCTCATCACAGGCCGTGAATCCGGGTCCACAAGCCCAGTGTCAGATGATCTGTAAGAGCCGCTGTAGCTTGCAGCCTGATCTACATCAAGAATATTATCTGCTCATGGTTCATCGTGCTAATCAACAAACAAGGCTCTGGCTCCCACCAACAAACATTGGGTTAAGAGTGGTAGGAAATGGCCCACATCCTGATATTTGGGGGAGGCCTATGTCCAACAGGGAATGTCAATCGGCTGATGGTATAGATAGTCATTGGTAGGGTAGTTGCTCAATATGCTACTCCAGTATATTATAAGGCAGACAGATATGTTGACTTTATATCATAGATCTCTGTTGCCGGAGACTGTCAAGGTAGCTACCACCACAGCACTTATGTATGCTGCCAAACATGTTGTGCAAATATTACTGTGTTCTGGTTTGAAGGGTGCTGCAGTTAGTGAAATTGCTGGGGTAGCGAGACTCAACATCTAATGTCTCAAAGTGATGAGAGGAATGTGGTGGTGTATATAACATCCTATCTAACGCCATGAAGTTATGAGCTAGTGTATCACTTACCATCAGGTGGAAGTCCCGATGTCGTTGCTTAATACTACAAAAAAAAAGTTTTTTTTTTTTATGATCTTGTTTGTTATACATTTTGTGTTTGATTCGTCATGATCATCATACATCCGTTTCAAAATGGAACGCTCCGGATTGTTCTGGAATGTTCCACGGACTCCCATAGACAAGTTCTACGAGCAGACGACTCGTTCCATTTTTAAACTTGAGTAGTAGTAGTAGCAGGGTTTTTCTCGAAAGCAATGAAACTAAGCCATACAGCCAAATCTTAAGTTTTACATCTTCATATCAAGTTAAAAAGGCTCTTTAGTATTCTTCTTTTTTTTTTTAAACTTAAATACGATTGTTCGATTTTTAATCTTTCAGACAAACTTAACTCCGCTGCTGAAACCTAATATGTCGATATCGCCGGTGAAGATCTACTACGTCGGTCCAGATGAAGATGATAAAGCAGATGTTGATGTAAGAGCTGATGAATCAGTGTTCGAATATGCTGAACCCTACTTTACGGAAGACGAAGATGAATTGCCGCTGGTGCTGTTCCGCGAGAGCGATGTAGCACTGACGGAGAGTGATGCAGTGAGTAAGGAGCATCAGGTGAGTCTAATATTACTAATGTCGCCAACATTTACTGGTGGTAAGATTCTGTTGCTCGAGACCGTCTACCACCACAGCTCCCATATCAACAGTTAAACAGTAGTATACAAACATAACTGTTTTCCTGTTTGAAGGACGCCGCAGCTAGTTAAATTACAGCGGTTACATTTGCTATTGTATGTCTCATAGGAATGAGGTACTGTGTATATCATCACAGAATCTGATTTGATGATGAAATGTCCATTTTTGCCGCCAAACAGTAGTCAAATATTACTGTGTTCCGGTTTGAATAGTTCTGTAGCTAATGTAATTATTAAGCGTGGGTGGGTAAGGAGACAACGTCTTATGTCTCAGGCGAGAAGGTCAATGCGGTGCATGACTCTTCGATGATTTATTCTGAATGCCTCCGCGTTAATTAAAAAAAAAAAAATTGTTGTCAATAATTAATTAACAATTTTCATCTTGATGCATTGTTTCAATAAAATCTGAATCAGTAGTAATATATACTGTGTGTTAGGAGACCACTTCCGAAAACGGAGACCAGACGACAGTACTGACACCTTTGATGATGGCACAGATAAAAAAACGATTCTGATAAAAAAAAAATCGTATTCTTAAAACGTTTTATTAGTATTATTTAGCTCCATACTGTTATTACAGCTAACTGAAATGATGATTTCATAAGAAATAAATTACTTAAAAAAAAAAAAAAAAAACAGCAATGAAACACAAAATCAAAAACAGCTGATGCTCGGAACAACGCACGTCCGTCCGCGGCGGGAACTTGACATGTATTTGGTTACAATTTGAACCTTATTCCATAGATACACGAAGCATTTAGATTGGCATCAGCTGTTTTTGGTTTTGTGTTTTATTGCTGGTTTTTTTTTTTTTTTTTAAATAATATATTTGTTATGAAACCATAATTTCATTTAGCTGTACTAACAGTACGGAGTTAAATAATACCAATAAAACGTTTTAAAAATATGTTTTTTTTTTTATCAGAATCGTTTTTTTTTTCTGTGCCATCATCAAAGGTGTCAGTAGTGTCGTCTGGTCTCCGTTTTCGGAAGCGGTCTCCTTACATCTTCTTAAAGTGCCTCTCCAACTAGTGAAGGTTGGCGATCAGCGTAATACAGCCCTATCTGTTTTTCTTTTTTTTTTTTTTGTACTTTTCCATGCTGAATACTAGGGAATATAGTGCAATGGTTTCCCGTTGCCTCCTTACACCTGATCATAATTACCATCTGATGGATGACGACCATTGATCATACCTCATCGAATAATAAAGAAAATTCAAGACGCCGTCACTTATTACAGATTATGAAAGGAGATAATTCAAAGACTGATTCTTATATAAAATTAGAAGATAAACCAGTTGAGAGCGGAAGGAAGATAAAGAAGCAGAAGAAAGTGCTCCGCGAGGGATTCACCTCCCGAATGGTGCAGGAGACGACCGAGTACACAGTGATCAAGCTGACTAAAGAACAGGTGAGCCTATAGTTTTGGTGATCGCATTCTGGATGAGCTGGCCACCGTCTGGTGATGAGCTTGACGCTTGCCAAAAGTCAATCACTGCTTCGTTAAAATAGATATGTTCTAGGTCCTGGAGGAGATGGTGGAGCGTTCCAAGAGCGAGAAATATCTACGCGCCCCATTTAAGTGTGAGAAGTGTGTCAAGGGATTCAATTTCGAAGATGTCCTCCAGAGTCACATGGAGAAACATTCTCTGGTGATTTTTTTTTTTTTAAATATATATGTAAAGAAGTAACTGAACGATTTTTAATGAAGGTAGGTCTCTGTTGCCGGAGACCGTCTAAGCACTACCGCAGCGCCTATTGCAGCCGACATACAGTACTGTCATCCGGTTTGAAGGGCGCTGTAGCTAATGTACTTAATGAAGTATCGAGACTAATTGTCTCAAGGTGATGAGCGCGATTAGATGCAGTATACAACATCCTAAATAGTATCGCGTTGTTATGAACTGGCATATCACTCACCATCAAGTGAATGTCCCGCTTGTCTCGTCGCTTAATTGTATATAAAAAAAAATAATTATCGTTAGCATTAGTTAGGATGTTACACAGTTTCAAATTAAGCTCATCACCTATTTTATACTGGATCTCGTTACTCCAGTAGCTAAAGCGCCTTTCAAACCGGAACACGGTACTGTTTGGCGGCAGAAATAGGCGCTACGGTGGTATCTACCTGTATGGTCTCCGGCAACAGAGAGCTAGTACCTTCTTTATCGACTACTACGGTTTCATCAGATTTGGAGCTCGGAACTGGTCTCGTGAGCCCTCAAACCGCCATTTTGTAGTCAATGTTGTTGTTAGTGTTCCGGCTTGATAGGCTTTGTAGCTAGTGATATAAGTGAAGTGATGAAAATTAATATTTCATGTCTCAAAGCGTACGGCACTGATATGGGCGGGCGTATCACTTACTATTAGGTGAACACTGTGGTCGTCGGTGACCATTATGGCGTGTTAGAGGAGACTCAGGTATATTACCAGCGTGGTAGTGGAAGATTGAGGATATCGTTTCGGTCGACAGGAGGGCGGAGCGCTGGTGTGCGAGGTGTGCTCGCAGCGGTGCCCGAGCGCGGTGTCTATGCGCGGCCACATGAAGTCGCACAGCACGCGGTACAGCTGCAAGGTGTGCGGATACGCCCGCCGGTCGCGGCAGCACGTGCTGGAGCATCACGCGACCGCGCATGCAGGCGCGCCCGCCGCCTACAGCTGCGCGCTCTGCGACTTCACTACCGGGTAAACCTCCCTGATGACTCATCGGCCAATGACCGGTTAAAGACAATAGAGCCTAGTCTCTCTAACAGCGTTACCCAACGTGGGGTGTACAACCCACTGGTGGGGGGTAATTTGAAAATCGACCGAGACGACTTAACCTTTTCGCTATAAGCTTCTAAAATGGACTGCAAGATATCAGTTTATTATTTTTTTTCATTGAAATAGTTGCAATTCTACTCTCTTACTATCGGCCTTATAAAAAGGCTGAAGGTCATCCAAAGGGCAATGGCGAGAGCTATCCTCGGAGTCTCTCTGCGCGATTGAAACAGAAATGTGGAGATCCGTAGAACTGTCACCGATATAGCCCAAACGATTGCTAGAATTAAGCGGCAGTGGGCACGGCCTATTGAGAGGCCTCCCACAAGTGGGCCGACGATCGGGTGAGATTCGTGGGAATCCACTTTATGCGAACATCGTGAAGATCTTTAGGGGACGCCTATGTCCAGCAGTGAACGTCTATCAGCTGATGTGGAGTTACAATTTTACTATATTTTCTTATTAAACTTTTCATTTATATTGAAAAAAAAATATTTTGAAATTTATAAGGAGGACATGGAGCTTTTAAATTGCTAAAGTGGGGCGTGGTTCGAGAAAGGTTGGGAAACTCTGGACTAGACCGTCCGTTATCCGTTCATCGGCTATAGTCGAAGCATTTTAAACAGAGTCGTCGGGCAATAAATCATTATCAGTCCGTCTCGCTCGTACTTACAGGTCTTACGGAGATGTGTAGTGATGTGCGTAAGAATTGTAGAGGTGCATTTCGATTACGGGATTGTTACGATCGATATGCTAATTTATGTTAAGTATTAATAGGAATAAATTTTCGCTGTCTGAAAGTAAAACTTTTTGCGAGTTAAAAGGTTTGTTTCGACGTAACCATAGAGAATTTTTTTTTTTGGAATTAGTTTTCAATTGTTTTAATAACAGGAAAACATGGTTACCCCACGTGCCCAGATAGCTAAGTATCGATAACGGGTTGCATTGCGAGGACATCCCTACTGTCTACTGTCTAAAATGAGTTGACTATAGTTGACGTGACGTCATCGTCATCACGTATCCAAGGAACGACCAAATCTTCATCAACGCAACTACTCCAAAATCAACTCTATTATTTGTGCCATAAAGTCCTAATTGGCTTAATCGCTTATATACACTCCTTTATATAAGAAATTATATTTACTGTTTTTTTTTTTTTTTTTATATGGTCTTCCGACGAGTAAGATGTATACCTGATAATAAGAGATACGCCTGCCCATAACAATGTGACGCCAATTGTATAGTAGTGCGTGTCACTTACCATGGGCTGAATGTTCCAATCGTCACGTCACTTAATTGAATAAAAAAAAAAGGAATTAATGTATAAATAGTAGTATAAGAAAAATAGGGTACATACTATATATATATGAGATCTACTACAATAATATTATATTTCTTTTTTTTTAGGAAGCGCACGGTGATGCAGCGGCACGTGCGATCTACGCACACGCACGCGGAACCGCACGCGTGCCATAAGTGCGGCAAGCTGTATAAGAGCATCGACTCGCTGCGCGTGCACACCGTGTGAGTACAACGAGCAGCGCCGACGTAGCTACACACGCGCGCACGCACGTACACACTCACATACACAGACAAGCACCGCACACACGCACGCACTTGTATGCACGCACACACGCATATGTATACACGCACACACACACAGCACGGAACGACACACGCACACTCACGTAAACACACGTACACGCACACGCACGCATATGTATGTATACGCACGCATGCACTCATCGCCCACATGCACGCCTATTCCGACGGACGCACACACTCACGCGCACACGCGCCGCACACACGTGCGTACACACGCACGCATATGTACGCACACATATGTATGTATACGCACGCACGCACTCAGCACGCCCACACGCACGCCTACTCCGAGGGACGCATACACTCACGTACACTAACCCGTACACACACGAACGCGCACACGCGCCGCTCGCACGTACGTACACACGCACGCATATGTATGCACACACGCACACAGCACGCCCACACGCACGCACTCACTCACGTACGTACACACACACGCTCGCACACGCACAGTGTTGCTACGTCGGCGCGATCACAGCTAGTGTTAATTAGTGATGGCGTCTATAGTGGTAAAGCGCACTAACCTTTTTTTATGTTATCGGGGAAAATCTCTTTTTTTATACGTTCACCTGATATTAAGTGATACGTCCGCCCATAACAATGCGGCGCTAGTGTTAGGATGTTCTCGCCTCTGCGTCGACCGGGGCGCGCTGCCACTAGTGATGAGCACAGCAAGAACAGGAGCAAGACTTGGACAATCCTGGCACTGGTCTTGTTCTAGGTCTAACTTAAAAACTTTTAGTCTAGATCTTGCATGTTCAGTCTTATAATACATTAAATATTTTGTTAGCAGAAGAAAAACACATGTTTAAGTTATGATAAATATTTCCATTAATCATGTGAACGCAATTTATACTTTTTTTTTAGTCATGGTCTCGTTCATTCGGTCTAGGTCTAGATTTTTCTCAAGACCTGTATTAATTTTACTCGTCACCAATGCAATTTTGAGATTTACTGTTATAAAGCATAGATTGTTAATGTGACATATTAATTTTGTTGGGGCTCAAAGTGTGTTTTGCTTTTGCTTAAAAAAAAAAGTTGTCTATGGCGCACTTGGCGGGTGACGGTTTGAATTTGGAATGTTGCCGATCAGGCGGCACGAGAACAACAAGCGCTACCAGTGCGAGCAGTGCGAGCTGAGCTTCGTGTACCCGACGCTGCTCCGCAAGCACGTGCGCTCGGTGCACGCGCACAGGGACTACTACTGCGTGGAGTGCGACGTCAAGTTCAAATCTATGGTGAGATTTTTTTTTTTAATACTAGTTAGGATGACATACACTGCACTACATTGTGCAGAGAGAAGAGATGATCATCATCATTTCAACCGATGGACGTCCACTGCTGGACATAGATCTCATCGTTTTATATTAAATGAAGCGCCTGTTCATAACAACGTGGCGCTAGATAGGATGTTATACACTGCAACACCGGTCGTAGTGGAAATCTTTGGGCCCATGTCCAGCAGTGGACGTCTATCAGTTGATGATGATGACACTGCACATTGTGCTCGTTACCGAAGATCGGCTAGGTAATTCCGCAGCTCTTATTTCACATAACACTGTATACTGGTTTGAAGGGCGCTGTGGCTACTCAAATTACTGACGTAATAACACTTGAGGTATTACGTCCCGATGCGGCGAGCGGTATGTGAGTGCTGTGTATATCATTCTGACTAGCATGCAACGAGCGAACGTATCACTTAACTTCACGTGAACGTGAAACCGTGTCCTTTCGAGAACCTTCGGTCGCTGTCACGTGTGTGGATGAGTGATACTGTATCCTGTTTCCAGGACACGCTGAAGTTGCACTTCAAGCGAGCGAAAAGGCACCGCGACGGATCTCACAAGTCAGTATATATATACTTTATCATCACGTGATATTGAGTGACATCCGGTTTTAACGACGTTAGCGCTGTTAGAATGTTATACACTGCACCGTATTCGTCGCCGTGAGACCTGAGATGTTGCGTCTCGTTACCTCAGTAATTTCACTAGCAACAGCGCCCTTTAAACCGGAACGAAGTAATGTACTCACAGCAGGCAGCGAGTTAAGGGTGAGAATATTTCTAACAAAATTGAGGTTGAGGGTTGGGACAGCTGCAGTCGCATTTAAAACTGAGTCGTCGACTAATAAATGTCACTGACAGTAGGGATGTGCAATGCAACCCGTTATCGATACTAAGCTACGTGCGCACGCGCAGTCATCGTGACCTTCATTAGCACCCTTACTCCTGATTGGTCGTTGCGGGTAGGGTCAACATAAAAATTAAATTCCTATTAATACTTAACATAATTTAGCATATCGATTATCTAACCCGTTATCGATACCTTTACGATTCTTACGCCCATCACTACACCCTCTCCTGTGAGTGCGAGCGAGACAGACAGATATGATTTATTGCCCGACATTGCATTGAGTATCCAAGCCAACGTCACCAGTTCGTGGTGCTAATCGATAGATGCGGCTCTGGCTTCCACCGATCAGCATTGGGCCAGTGTGGTGGGAAATGGTCCAAATCCCCCCCATATGTAATCTTACAAACAACGGCCCTTAGTTTCGGGCGGTACCGGAGGCCGTGCTGACTGTGGACCTTTGGGTGAGGCCGATGTCCAGCAGTGGGTGTCTAACGGCTGATGATGATGATGATGTAATCAAAGATGTATATTACCTTTGTTATATATTAAATAATGGTAGTTTATTAACTGGTGGTAATGTCTCTGTGATCTGGTTTGAAGGACACTGCTGCTATCACTGGTGACAGTCTCTCTGTTGCCGAGTACCGATTAGGTAGATATAACCGCAATGACAAGCAGCAGTGTGCAAACATTACTGTGATCCGGTTTGAAGGACGCTGTAGCTATCACTGGTGGTATTATCTCTGTTGCCGGAGATCGTCTAGGTACCACCGCAGCGACAAGCAGCAGTGTACACACATTACTGTGTTCAGGCCGCTGTAGCTAGTGAAATTACTGCGGTGGTGTTTGTCATCCTAACTAGCGCCACGTTGCTGGTGTCTCGTCAGTTCGTTGAATGAAAAAAAAAAAACTTAATAGAGTATGTTTGTACAGATGCGAGACGCGCGCGCACTCCGACCGGGGGGCGGTGCGCGCCGACGCACGCCGCAAGCACGCCTTATAGGCCTGCCTTATTCTTCGCCTGCTCGTAAATCCCACCATCGTTCTAAGTCAAAGAAAATATTTTATTCGATACACGAACACTTTTTTTTTACATACAGCGATTAGGCAAGCATGACGTTCACCTGATGGTGTGTGATACTCCCGCAACAACATGACAATAGTTAGGATGTTATACACTGCACCGCGTAGCACATGTCGTAGGAGACAAGTGTGACATGTCCAGTCTAGTTACCCCCAATAATTACACTAGCTACAACTCCCATCAAACCGGAACACGGTAATGTTTGCACAGTACTGTTTAACGGCAGAAATATGCGCTGTGGTGGTATCTGTTATGTACTGTGTTCCGGCTCAAAGGGCGTTGTAGCTAGTGTAATTACTGGGATAACGAGACCTATTGACCGGTTAAAATACAGTAAAGAACCGTCTAGATAGGAACCGCCACAGAGACAAACATTAGTGTGCTCCGGTTCGAAGGGCGTTGTAGCTAGTATAATTACTGGGATAACGAGACTTATTGAACTGTTAAAATAGAGTAAAGAACCGTCTAGGTAGTAATCGCCGCAGCGACATACAGTACTATGCTCCGGTTCGAAGGGCGTTGAAGCTAGTGTAATTACTGGGATAACTTATTGAACAGTTAAAATCTACCAGCCATTATCAAAAAAGCACCTCGGACCCTGGAAGAGCTGCAGCAAGAAACTCGGCGGGTTATAAATATATATATATATATATATATATATATATATATATATATGTATCCCACATCAGTCTACTACTGGGAATAAGTCGACTAACCACGACCATGGAGTACGAAATTTCCTATTGCCCACCTATACACTTGCCAGACTTCACGATAGTTAAGACGAGCTTATTATGGTGCAGTGTATACCATCCTAACTAGCGCCACATTGTTATGCGCAAGCGTATCTTCGTCGCTTCTTACAATAAAAAAAAAAAAAAACTATTAGACGTGAACTCAGTGACTCGTGACTCTCAGTTTAGTAGAGAAATTGCTTCGGATTTTTTTTTTTTTTAACACTACCTCAAGTTTTGTCGAGATGGAGCCTATGTATTTCTTTTCAATTCTATACTTTATTTTTCCATTTATATACATCCCCATCCTTTTTTTTTTTTTATGGTGATGTTCTCGCCGCAGTTTTATTGACAACTATAGCGGCTTCATCGGACTCGGGGCCCGCGGATCCGGTACCCGCGAGCTGAACTAAATAAATTGATATATACACATATATGTAGATAAAGTAGTGTGCATGAGGGGGAGGAGAAAGATGAGAAGATATTGGATGTGGAAGGGTTGAAGAGTAGGACAGTACTATGAGGGAAGAGAGAGGGGTGTATTAAAATATATTAAAATATATACATAGATACATCCTCATCCTCCTTTCCATAATTTCTTATATACCAGTTCCCGCTATTATTCCTGTCTCTCCATTATAATTCCTTCTTCCATACATCTCTTTTAAGTGAAGACAACTGTAGTTCTTTATTTCATTTTACACTTCGTAGTTCTATTCTTATAACATATTCTTCTTATTCTGATCTTATGCTTATGCTATTTAGAGGTCAGCTAAGAATGGATTTGGACTAAATCTCCTTCCCTAAAAGGAGTTGAGGGGTGTTACTGCCAGCAGAGCGGGAGGAGAACAGCTAGTGTATAGTGATGGGCCTGCCAGAGCCCTCAGATTGGGCGAACTGCTATAAATATAGAATGAAACTTCGTATTACAATAGACCTATGTCCAGCAGTGGGACGTCTATCGGTTCAAATGATGATGATGATGAAACTTCGCACCATTACCCAGCCTTAGGACACCTGTAAGACATTAATACTGTGCTTGTATTATCACTGCGTGATCAATTATAAATGAGGGGATCCGCAGAAGATACAGATTTTTTTTTATTGTTCTCCCTTATGTTGTGGGTCAAAGCATTTATTATACAGAGATCACTTAACATCTATTTTTTAATCTATCTATAACATTGTTTTCCTTCTCTCTCTCCTTTCATACTTATCAATCATTCCGATACTTCTCTTCCAAATTCCTTCTCCTATCATACTCCATCCCATTTCCTTCTTTCATACCTCGCAATAAATGAAGACCGCGACCGCCGCCGCCATCTGAAAATTAATCATCCCTTCCTGAAACAATCATTCCTTTTTCATCATTTTTCTCCTTCTTTTTTTTTCTTTACTATTTGTTTTTATCTACATTTCTCTATTTAGCTTTCTATTTATATATTTTTTTTTATGATGTCCTCTATTGCCTTTTTTACAAATTCCATGAATGCTTGGCGACTTCCGTCCTCACTCATCGGAGAGGCAATGACTTCTATATCTATTCTCTTACCTACTAACATCTCTAGATCTGACCTCTCCTTCCCCAATAAGGGATAGGAAGTCAGGATGAAGATACAGTTACCGGCATAGTCCTACCACACGCAAAGCGGAAGTGGAAAATGGGCGGAGCACATAGCTCGTAGAAGCGATGGACGTTTGGGTCTTAAAGTACTGGAATGGAAAGTCCAGCGTTGGCATACCTCCCACTAGGTTAATAGAGGACCAATCCTAGTCTCGGACTAGAAATAATAGGAGTAAGGTAAGCCATGCCTGTCGTGGAAGGCGACTAAAAGAGTGTCGAGGGCTTTGAGGGTGGGGGCCCTTATTGCTGAACACGCAAACCTGCCTGGCACAGCGTATGGCTCAGCGATGGTGCTTAGGAGACTTTGACTCTTCAGAAACGAGCTGACACACAGTGAAGAGGGGCATTGGTGCGTTCTGTAAGAGATCGCGGGGCCTCTCCAGATATGCTGATGCCGAGCACCAAGGGGGTTTTAGTAAGAATCTCACACAACCCTGACTTCCCTCCAAAAGGTATCTATAGATTTCCCTCCGAAACAAAAAAGAAAAAGTTGAAAAGAGATCAAAAGAATCGCTGGGAGCCAATCGATTCAAACAGGGCGTGATCATGCTTTGTGGGACACATTACTAGAGACCTATGTCCAGCAGTGGGCATCCATCGGTTGAAATGATTATACAATGGAAATAAAATAAACAACCATGGCTGTGTTAATAATTGTTTACTTTTTTTTTATTCAATGAAGCGACGAACGTTATCCGATGGTGAGTTGAATAATCCTAAAGCCTTCGATGAAAACAAGCCAGTTCTGATTTCGCATGTCTTTTTTTTTTAATTACTCTAGAGTAATAGGCAAAGGAATATATCCCATGGAGCCAAAACAGATATTAAATAACGATAATTAAAAGTAAAAAAAAAATTAATAATTTGAATATTTTTTTTTTTATTAAAATAAACTTTACAAATAGAATGCACCATTTAGATTAGATTTTAATTTATAACAGATAAATTGTATTAATTACTAGTTACCAATTACCATATTCTATTACGCAGTTCCTTTTTTTTTTTTACAAGAAACTAACAGCCTCGATTTCACGTGATGATAAGTGTTGTCGGAGACCGTCTAGATGGGTACTACAGTAGTGCTTATTCATACAACAGTGCAAAACATTACTGTGTCCCAGTTTGAAAAGCGCTATAGCTAATAATTTTTTCCGCCGAACCAGAGACAAAGGACCGCTACGCTGATCGCCAATCTTCACTAGTTTGAGAGGCATTTTAAGAAGTAGTGGAGTTAACGAGAGGTCTTACGTCTCAAGGCAACGAGCATGTGGTGGTGGGTGAACGTCCCGTTTTCGTTGCTTTGTCAAAAAAAACCTTGTGATGCCATAAACAAAAATTCAATGTAATGTAAAATGCTGATGATAACTGTCAGTGCTAGCTGGTACTTCATAAAAAAAAATCACATATTAATAACAAAGCTACCAGTGTATACTCACCACTGATCGGAAACCCTCCATCACTTGGAGAGCGTCTTTAAGAAATACCGTTATAATAATAAATAACATATCACAAGATGGACGCAACCTAACCTGACTTGAATATATATCACGGAATGAAATATATTTTATGCTATGCATATAATAACAAGTGAAGAGCCCTGTGAACATTCCCACAGCTGGGACTGGACTTTTTAATAAGCTTTGAGACAATTTCACCATGTTAGGGTACTTTGTATCAAAATTTGATAAATTAAAATTCCACACTAAACCTTTACACTTTGCAATTAACAAGTTTTATTTTTAACAGTTTAATCGATTTTTAATATCGATTATTTTCAACGACAAAATTTGGCAACAACGTGGAGCAACACTAATAGAGAACTGTCAATCTTTCCTCATACATTTCCTTTTCTCTAGTACGATCATCGACTTCAACGCGCTCGCTATCACATATCTCAGTTCGTGAAACTTGGCAATAGACAATCGATAGATGTTTGTCTGTCCGTCCGTCAGTTCAAGGATTAAAATTACATAGGTGTCCCTTTGGATTATTTCTCTGCTTCTCTCGGGAGTCGCTTTCTCGTCGTGGATATTTTTCTGGCTATAAAAGAAATTAATACTTTTAATTTATCATCGAGTGAAAGGTCTTTATTGTTTAACAGTAAGTTTAGACTGGTGGTAGTTGTCTATTGCCGGACACCTGAGTAGGTACCACCGCAAAGCTTAATTCTGCCGCCAAACAGTAGTGCCCTAACGTTACTGCATTCCGGTTTGAAGGAACTAATTACTGGGGTAACGAGACTCAACATGTGTTTAAAACGATAAGCGCAATGTGATGCAATATATATAAATCTCACTAGCGCCATGTTATATGTGTATCATTTACCATCAGGTGAACATCTCGCTCGTCTCGTTGCTAATTGTATATAAATTCTTTTCCTCTCTTTAATTTCTGCTCGGTAAACCCAAGGTTAAGTTAATGCCGGCTGGCAGTAAGTCCTTCACACTTGCGCTGACGCATTCATCGCTTTCCTACAATCCCAGCCTAGTCGAGAATTTGTAAAGGTGGAGCAATTGTTATGGAGAACAATGAAGAGGCTTATATATAGCAGTGGAAGTCTTATATATATATGTAAATACATAAAACAGTTTTGAATTAAAGTTATGAAATAAATATATTAGACACTGCAGTGTATTATTGGATGGAGATATCTTTGATTAATAAAAAAGTTGATGATGAAAAATTTATAAACTTCTAGTTATCTCACCATAAAGACATATCAATTTTCCACTGCATACTAGCTAGTCCGGGTTTAACTTGCAAATGTTTTGGAATATTTTCATATATTTTATCTGTACATAAAAGTGTTGCTAGTTCTTCGGAACATTCCGGACTGAACCTGAAACATTAAAAGTTTACATCACCTTTATTTTTAGCGATAATGTTTTATTTATCTAAAGCCTGATTACTATTCTACTATATCTTAAAATAAAATACCTTTCACACTCTTACTGTTTAACGCATAACCGTAAATGTAAAAGGAATTAAAATGTTAAGTAT
This sequence comes from Troides aeacus, assembly GCA_033220335.2. NCBI lineage: Eukaryota > Metazoa > Arthropoda > Insecta > Lepidoptera > Papilionidae > Troides > Troides aeacus. The sequence continues at coordinate 5,162,183 of CM067296.1, forward strand.
GATGAATTTTAATAACGAAGATTATCTCTCATTGCTTTATCAACTTCACTGTTTAATTATATAATCTCGAGAAATAAAATTTTTAAGTGACCTACAATTAAGGGAATCACCATAATTTTTATAAGAGAAAAAATCTTGCAAAGGTCATAATAACATTTTAGAAACTAATTACAAGTCTAATATTTTACTAACTTCAAACTCTCTAGGAAGTTGCGTACATCACTGATATCCCAGGGCTCTTTAGTGGCAGATCTTGATCTCGCTACATGCCTTACCACAGCTCGCACCGCAGAAAACTTGGTAGAGTTTGTCAGACTAGAAATGCGACTGTCCGGTTTGCCTTCAAGTTCTTTTAGAGTCACTAAAAAGCACACATGTTAATTAACACTATGTTCCCTAATATGGCACTTATATTAATATATTAACACCAGCATGAGCCACCAGTCGCCTACATAAGAATGCTTACTCTGAGAGAGCATACTTCTATTACTAGTGTGTACTCAATCACAGGAAGTATATCTCTGTTGCCAAAAACAATTTAGATAGGTACCTATTATACCACATAATTTATACCACCTAATATACCACAATTACAAAATATTATACCACCTAATATACCACAGTGCCTATTGCAGCCCACAAATTGTAGTGTGCAAATGTTAGTGTTCCGGTTTGAATGGTACAGTAGCTTATGTAATTATTGGGGTATGAATACCCAACATTTTATGTCTCAAGATGATAACCACAATGTGGTGCAGAGTGCAACATTCTAACTTACACCACTTTGTTATGGACATGTTACTTATAATCAGATGAACTTCCAGTTTGTCTAGTCCTATCATTGAAATCTCCCACCAATCAGCATTGAGCCTGCGTGGCCTATTTTCTCTCAAATAAACCCAAAAAAACGATGGCCCTGTGTGCTAGGTCATGCGGGCAGCACAAGACTAATTGATATGGTGATCTTTGGGGTAGGACAATGTCCAGCAGTGAACAGCTATCGGATGATGATGATGATCATTAAAATAAAAGCTGTAACATTGACTAGTCCAGTAGTTTAAGATCTCTCAAATATGTAGAACCAATATCAAAATATTTGCAAAAATAAAATTTAAAGACATTTTCTCCTATTAAATTCACTATAACAATAGCATTAATATAATAATAAATCTTATGAAAAACTCTATCTTTAGGCCCTGGATACATGAGCGAGGACCATGAATTTAAGCATATGCGTGAACTACAGCTCGCAAGGTGGTGGAATTTGGATGATGAAAGGATTTTTATTAAAGGGGCCTGGAAAACTACTATCATAATGTTAATGTGGCACATTGGCGTATCGTAACTGTCAATATGAAAGCCAGTGTAATAGGCAACAACAGTTAATTATGTTTGGCCTCGTCGAAGACAACCCTATTTAAATAACACCATGTGGAAATGAAATGAAGTATTAGCCTATTATTGATAATAAACAAAGTGCTGCCACATATTCTCCTATGGTTTAAGTTTAACAACGAAACTGCTAAACCAGTAATATTTTAGTCAAGAATAAGTATATTGAAATAAAATGTACTCACAAATAACAAACGGTTTTATTTCCTTTTTCTGTACATCGGGGATTACATATGACGCAGCTATCCATTGTCCTGGGCTCTCTGTTAGTAATTCATATTGATGTGACATACTAAACACAAGAATAAAAAACTATAAATAATGCTTTTGTAATGTTATAATCATCGGAAACTTGTGTTTAATATAATAAAGTAAAATGATAAAGTTTTTAAGACATATCAATTGTTATGATTTAATTATGACAGATCTAAAGTTCGGGTAGTTCAGTAACTTCAAATGTAAGAGCAGCCTTGTGTAAAATATTTTAGTATGTCTAAATTGGCACAAAAATAATTTTAATAAATATTCCCTAAAAAAAACTAACAAATTAAATATTCCAAATGTACGGAAAAGGTTTGTGGCAATGATAAAATACGCTACATTACTTTGTGCTCGTCCATTTGAAATATTATAAATTATTAGTTTTAGTTGCTAAAAGCCTTTTAAATGAGAATATTAAATTTGTTTCAGTGGCAAAGGCTAGCGCCTTTTTAAATCGTATCCAACAACAGTGATATGCTAATGAAAATTAATTTTAGACACAAGCAATACTTAAGAATATTACATTTTACCGATATTTACAAAATTTAATTCTAACATTTTAATATTTTTGATGGTAACACATTTAATTTTTTTTTATGCTAATGGCGACGCGATTCGTTTGAGTGACGCTTGTTCTATAATATTTGTATCACATAAAACTACATTTAAAGAAAAACAGTTATTTATTTCATTCTTTCTATTTGTAACTGAATAAAAAAATTATATAGAATAGCAAAGAAATGGCGACAATACAAGGTGCACCCGGAAAGCAGTGGCCGGCGCGTTCCTCCATGCAGCATCAAAATAGTCAAAATCAAGGAAATTTAACGTTAAATAGAACAATAAACTTATATCCTCTTACAAATTACACTTTTGGAACCAAAGATCCATTATTTGAAAGAGATGCATCTGTACCTGCGAGGTTCCAGAGGATGCGTGAAGAGTTTGTCAAAATTGGGATGCGTAGGTTAGAAGCTAAGAATTTATATTAATTTCTTTCCTTCGCATTTGATTATTACTTAAAACTATTTCTTTAATATAGAATACTAACAGTTTTTTACACAAGTAATGAGATATGTAAATGACAAATATGTATGTACGACCTCAAGTAAAAAGTCGCTAGGGTTTGTTATCAGTTCATGAAGGAATGTGTTTTGAATGAATTTAAATAATAAACGATTAACTATATTATAAGGATAAGTTGTTGAAAATACCTAGCTCTCACTCAAATAGTTTAAGTTCAATATAAATATAGGAGTGTTATGTTCAGTTTGAAATAGTATAGGTTTAATTTTTTTTTTTTTTTTTTATGTAGTCACGCCTTTTTCCCAGTAGGGGTAGGCAGAGGTGAATAAACCACCCACGTTTCGCCAGATGTGGTCAGATTAGGTCCCATGTAACAGGGGGCGAGCCTGTTGCCACTTTATTGGGACCACCACACAAACACACAAAGATGATATCAGTGTGCGGGTTTCCTCACGATGTTTTCCTTCACCGTTTTTGTATCTCGCTGTTGTAACTAAAGTTCACAAATGTACATAACTTAAATATTAAGTCATTGGTACATGCCGAGGTTTGAACCCGCGACCTTCGGAATGAAAGCCGCACGCTCTAACCATTAGGCCAGCGAGCTACGGGTATAGGTTTAATCAGTAAAGTATATGTACTTCTATGCTATTCGGTTTTTATTTTAATTTCCAATGCTCCAGAAATTTAATGTACTCAAATTTATTGACATAAACACATCACACAATCATCAATATTTATTGCAGATCTGTGGAAGGCGTGTTACTAGTCCACGAGCATGGATTACCCCATGTGTTGTTACTGCAATTGGGTACTGCATTTTTCAAGCTTCCAGGAGGCGAACTTAATTCAGGGGAGGTAAGGAAAACAAATGTTATATTACTACACATTTACAATAATAATCAGTTTCAATTATAAGATAACATTAGTTTATTCCATATAATTTTTTTTGCTTAAAATAGTGATTTTAAAGCTTCACTCTTTATCTTCGAACTTCTGATTTATCTTAAATAATAACCCATAAGAAATTTCACTATATTTTATATTATTGTTTGCAGTATTTGTTAACAAATTATATTGAATGATGAATGAAAATGAATTAAATTCTTCTTATAAAGTTTTATCATAAAATTATTGTATACTATGTAAGAGGGGCCAAGTGTAGAGCCTTGAGGTACACATCCATGTCACTATTAGTAAATGTGATATATTTTGTCAAATGCTTTAAAAAGTACATAAACTATTATGTATTGATGTCTTTTTGTTTTACAGGATGAAATTGAAGGTTTGAAAAGGTTATTGACTGAGACATTAGGAAGGCAAGATGGTGTCAAACAGGAGTGGGTGATAGAGGATACAATAGGTGAGAATTTTCTCAGACATTTCGAGTTAATCTATATGATGTTTGTTTTTCTATCGAATTCAAATTTCAATAAATATTACATGTAATTTTTTAATTTCTATAGATGTAATCTTTGTTTTGTATGATAACAAAAAAATGCTTAAATTTCCAGGTAACTGGTGGAGGCCGAACTTTGAACCACCTCAATACCCTTACATTCCACCGCACATAACAAAACCTAAAGAGCATAAGAGGCTATTTCTAGTCCAGCTACAGGACAGGGCCCTTTTTGCCGTCCCCAAAAACTATAAACTGGTAGCGGCACCTCTATTCGAACTGTATGACAATGCTCAAGGCTATGGTCCAATTATTTCTTCACTCTCGCAAAGTTTATGCAGATTTAACTTTGTGTATATGTAGATGACCAATTCAGAGAGAAATTGAACTGCCAATTCTTTATGAGGACATTCAATATAGAAATTTATTAGGCAATTGTCAAAGAAATATCTATATTGAATTCCACACTAGATATGCAAATGTGTATCTAGTGTCTGTAGTGAACAATATCTAAAAACCTTGAATCCGCGGAAGCTGTAAAATTCATCACGAGAATCAACAGAAAAAATAAAGTTGATTTGCTCAAAAATCTGTTATAACAGTCAATATTTAAAATCTTGCTGATAAAGAGATACACTTGATGATGATAAAAAAAATTTATCATCTTTGTAATATATTGGAGGTAGGTCTCTTGGAGACCACCTAGATGAATATCACTGCAGTTTCTATTTCAGTAGTTCACAAACATTAGTTTTTAATTTTGAAAAGTTTAACCGAGTCTCAACATTGTAAGTCTCGAGGTGTCCGCACAGTGTGTTGCAGCGTAGATCATAATTAGTATCCTAATATTATAATTAGATGAATATCACAATCAAATGAGATCAGATTGTTGATTCCACGAGATAAATATCGCAAGTCCTCAAAACATTAAAGATATCCAGGGATATGTTGATGAGTGTATTGATTTTCTCAGCAGTTCATTTCTTTCATACAAACTACCCTCAAAACATATTTTGTATGGACATAAGATGTTTGTCACTTAGCTTATAAGTATATTTGACTAAATTATAGCATATTATATTGTGTTTCATTTATTGTACCTCAAGAAAGAAGACTGTATTATAGTTTTAAGATCAACGTCTAGTCGGCATATCCTACTGTGATATGAAGGTCTGTTTCCGCAGTGTACATATTTTTTATGTAAATAATTCCAATTCGGGGAGGATTCTGTGATGTGATAAATTATTTTGAATGTTGATATAATGTAAAATAAGAATTTTATATGCTTCAACTGTAATTAACAATAAGAACCTCAAGTCTTTGTACAATGTAATTATTCTACGTAGTATTATAAAATTGATACACAACAGAATTAATAATGAAATATTTCGATATTATATATTAAAAAAAAAATTACACATGAAAATTATTGTACATGGCAAAGGAATATTTAAAAAAATGTGTAATCTATTATCCCTTTATATAAGTATTTGTACATAGGATTTCGATCTTTAAAATGTTTATTATTATAATAAGATAAATATTCTTGACACTTGTTAAAGTAGATCACATCTGTGGGAAAAATAAGTGGCGTGCTTATAAACCAAGATGGTTGATTAACCAGTTTTCAAATGTTTGTTTTCACTCAAGCATTCGACACTGTTAGTACTAACTTCAATCTCCTTCAATTTATTCATTGATATATAAAAAAAAAATTGTGATTGTGCAAATCATTGATATAACATCAAAAATTATGTAATTGTTATCAAATAAGTTATAATAGGTCTTTACCTATGAAATTGCCGTTCTGCAGTAATGGCCATTTCAAATCAAAATAATTTTTGTTTGGCTATGAATTCTAATTTCAAATTAATTTTATTTTAAAAACATGGATTTTTTTTCCAGAAGTCATTTGTTTATCGATTAGGGTTACATTTTCATCGCATTTCAATCTTTTTCATCATCATGGATGGCCGCGGCACGCAATATCAACGTTTACGGAGCTAACACTACAAACCGACGCGACGCCTCTGTTATTAGTTTGCTCGCGTCCGTTCTGGAAATTTCGACATGAAAATGAACCTCGCGGTCGTCCGAAGACTGATCGACAATGACGAATTAAAGGCGATTGTGGAAGCTGATGATACACAATCTACGGCTGAATTAGCAGCAGCTTTCGACGTTAGCGTCAAAACAATCTTGAGCCATTTGCGTCAAATTGGCAAGGTAAAAAAGCTTGACAAATGGGTGCCCCGCGAACTCAACGATCGCCAGCGCGAAGTACGCGTCGAGACGCGCCTTGCACTGCTCAACAGACATACAAACCAAGGAATTTTGAACCGCATTGTTACCTACTATTAAAAATGGAGTGTGTTTGATAACCGCAAGCACTCAGCAAGTTGGTTGGATCCTGGTTCAGCACCTAAACAATGCTCTAAACGAAAACTTACCCCTAGAAAAGTGATGGTCTAGCGCTGGTGTGATTCATCACAGCTTATTAAACGGGGTGAGCATTACTACAGATGTGTACTGTGAAGAACTGAACACAATGATGGAGAAGCTGGCACATCCCCAACCAGCATTGGTCAATCGCTCGTCTCCGCGGCTCTTGCACGACAACGCGCGACCTCATACTGCACAGCGGACGGTCTCCAAGTCGCAAGAAATGGGGTTGGAAGCTCTCCGTCATCAGACTTAACGCTTACAGACTACTTTTTCCAGAATTTGGATAACTTTGCGGGAAAAAAATTCAATACCCGGGAGGTAGAACAAAATGCCTTTGAAGAATTTGTTATAGCCTGCCACTGCGTTGCCAAAGAAGCATTGATAGCATGAGTGATTACTTCGATTAATACAAATAAAAAAAATCATTTAAATTTTTTCATACAAAACGGCAATTTCATAGGGTAAAGACCTAATATTTATTTCAAATGCTTTTAATGTTTTTTTTGTTCAGTGAAGTTTCTATGAGGTGTTCCACAAGGTTGTAATCTAGGCCCGCTCCGGGATTTTAGGGAATTTATTAAGTGAGCCGAGATCGAAATGGACCACGCGGCGTGAAGGTTTGATAGCCGATAGGGCAGGTAGCCTTTTAGTTGCCATGATCTCGTTATTAGCATACCGACGACTTATTAGAAGACCGACGACTTATTAGAAGACCGACGACTTATTAAGAGACCGACGACTTATTAGGAGACCAATGACTTATTAAGAGACCGACGACTTGTTAGAATACCAACGACTTATTAGAAGACCGAAGACTTATAAGAAGATCGACGACTTATTAGGAGACCGATGACTTATTAAGAGACCGACGACTTGTTAGAATACCAACGACTTATTAGAAGACCGAAGACTTAAAAGAAGATCGACGACTTATTAGGAGACCGACGACTTATTAAGAGACCGACGACTTGTTAGAATACGAACGACTTATTAGAAGACCGAAGACTTAAAAGAAGATCGACGACTTATTAGGAGACCGAAGACTTATAAGAAGATCGACGACTTATTAGATGACCGACGACTTATTAGAAGACCGACGACTTATTAAAAGACCGTACGGATTCGCAGATGGATGGGAGCAACGCGCAATCGATCGATGTGGAGATCGTTGGGGGAGGCCTATTGTCCAGCAGTGGACGTCTATCGGCTGATGATGATGATGATGGATTCGTTGGACAGGTCATACTTCAAATGGTTTCGTCAGACATTTTCAACATTGCAAAGCAAGAGGCCGTGAATGCAGACAAAAATTTCTGAACGATTTTATGGAATTAATATCGTTAATAGGAAACGATTCATCCGAAGAGCGTATGAATAAGATTAATCTAAGTTTAAGAAAACTTGTATACAGATGTAGTGAGATATTATTTTCCTTCGGGAAAACTAGAATCTTTATCGGAATACCATACCCGAATTGTGAATGAGTAATGTTATTAAATGAGCGACATTTTCATATTCATTAATATGGAACTTTATTGTTTAGTGTCAAATGTCATCAAAATCGGTGCAGGCCGACCTAGGCGGACATATTCCGATCAAATCGGAGATGTCCTTAAGGAAGGCCGGTTCAAGAGTACTCTCAACCGACGAGCGTGCATGAAGACGCTCATGAAAGTGGAGGAAGCGAGAGAGGTGTGCCAGGATCGTAGCAAGTGGAGAGAGCTGGTCTCTGCCTACCCCACTGGGAACGAGGCGTGATATATATGTATGTGTCAGTCCGCGGCAGCCCACTGCTGGACATTCACTATGAACGCCATCCTGCTTCAGCTCCGGTACTATAGGTTTATATATGGGAACAATTATTGCCATTGTATTATATGAAAGAACATTTGATTTCTTTTTATTACCGTAGTAACACTCCCTTTAGATTTCCCGATTGTCCGCCATCTAACTATTCTTTCCATGACATTAAAGTTCCTTTAGAGTAGTATTTTTTTATTCTACGATGTGACGAGCGTGACTTACGCGATGGTGATACGACCGCCCAAAGCAGTGGCTCTAGTTAGGATGGTATGTATGGGGTGTTAGGAGACCGCTTCCGGAAATGAAGACGGACGATAATATTAATAACACCTTTGATGGTGCGACGGAAAAAAAATCGATCCTGATTAAAAAACAAATCATATCTTTAAAACGTTTTATCAGTATGATTTAGATCCATACTATTAGTACAGCTAAATGAAATGATGATTTCATAAAAAGTGCATTACTTTACTAAAAAAAACCAGCAATGAAACACAAAAACAGCTGATGCTCGGTCGATGACGTCCGGCTGCGGCGGGAACTTTACATATATTTGGTTAAAATTTGAACCTTATTCCATAGGGCCATGGAGCATTTAGATTAACGCGTCTATTGATCCGAGCATCAGCTGTTTTTTTTTGTGTTTAATTGCTGGCTTTTTTTTTAAATACATTACTAAAAAACAAACCAGAAATTAAACAATCAATAACGTCTGATATTCGGTTCAACGCTCGGGCGCGCCAATCTAAATGCTCTGTGGCCCTATTAAATAAGGTTTTTTTTATGAAACTATAGTTTCATTTAGCTGCATTAACACGATGGAGCATAAATAATGCTAATAAAACTTTTTTAAAATGTTTTTTTTCTTTAGTCATTAGTACTATCGTTTGTCTTCGTTTTCGGAAGCAGTCTCCTAACAGTATTCAATTAATAGACGAGCGGGACGTTCAAATGATGGTAAGGGATACGCAGGCCTATAGCAACGTGGCGCTAGTTAGGATGGTATATACTGCACCACATTGCGCTCGTCGCCTTGAGATAAGATATCTCAGTAACTTAACTGGCTGCTCTTTAAAACGACGATTGTTTGTAGGCAATTCTTGTGTTCAATTAAGGGACTAACGGGACGTGCACCTGATGGTAAGTGAAGTAACGTGGCGCTAGATAGGATGGTATTCACTGCACGGGTTGTTAATTCTCTTTACCGCAGTAATTTCACTAGCTGAAACGCCCTTCAAACTGAAGGAGTAATGTTTGTCGACTGCAATAAATGCAGCGGTAGTACGAAGACGGTCTCCGGCAACAGAGAGCCACCAGCAGTAAATGTGTATGTACAGCATATGTTGCTATTGCGTTTCGTGATCGTAATTCGCATAACAAATTTCACGATAATCTTGCATTTCCAATATTAAATTCTAATTTAACGATCGGCCGTTTATCAGTTCCCGTGTAAAGTTACAATCATGCGCCGCTTTGTGCTGCTGCTGTGTGTGTGCTGCGCCGGATGCACTATGTGGCGGAAGGGAGTCGTGCACTATTCGATTAACAAGAAGGACTATGGTAATAACAAATAAAAACGGCGCGAGTTCGCACGCGGTCAAAGTGCAAATTTGTTCTGATTAATTTGCGAGTGAATGACATGGATGACTGTCGAGTTGTTAAGCAGAGAGAGAACGATTGCTTTGTTAATTGACAATATATCTTTTAGTTGATGCAAGAATAAGCATAAAAGTAAAATAATGTATATTGATTTCGACACTTGTATCAATTTTTTGCTCCCTCTCTCGCTCTATCTCTCTCGCCCTCATCTATCTCTCTCGCCCTCTATCTATCTCTCGCCCTCTATCTATCTCTTGCCCTCTATCTATCTCTCGCCCTCTATCTATCTCTCGCCCTCTATCTATCTCTCGCCCTCTATCTATCTCTCGCCCTCTATCTATCTCTCGCCCTCTATCTATCTCTCGCCCTCTATCTATCTCTCGCCCTCTATCTATCTCTCGCCCTCTATCTATCTCTCGCCCTCTATCTATCTCTCGCCCTCTATCTATCTCTCGCCCTCTATCTATCTCTCGCCCTCTATCTATCTCTCGCCCTCTATCTATCTCTCGCCCTCTATCTATCTCTCGCCCTCTATCTATCTCTCGCCCTCTATCTATCTCTCGCCCTCTATCTATCTCTCGCCCTCTATCTATCTCTCGCCCTCTATCTATCTCTCGCCCTCTATCTATCTCTCGCCCTCTATCTCTCGCCCTCTATCTATCTCTCGCCCTCTATCTATCTCTCGCCCTCTATCTATCTCTCGCCCTCTATCTATCTCTCGCCCTCTATCTAAATCTGTCACTCTTATCGTATTCAAAGTGAGAGAAAAACACCACGGATAGATTACCTGCTTCACGTTGCGCAGTAGCACGGGAGAGACGCGCTATATGTAAACTAATATATATCGTCAATTAAATAGAAAAATATTACTTCAGGATATCTATAAGGAGTCACGACCTTCATAGAGGAACCGATTCAAAGAGAGAGATCAGTGTAATAGTGTGTTTTACTGGTGGTAAGTCTCTGCAGCCGGAGACCGTCTAGGCAGATAGGTTGTTCCAGCCGTGGTTGTCCGCCAAACAGTAGTGCAAATTACTGTTCCGATTTGAAGGGCGCTGTAGCAAAGTGATGAACACAATATGGTGCAGTGTAGTCCGTCTTAACTAGCCCCACATTGTTATGGTCAGGAGTATCATTTACCATCAGGTGACCGTCCCGCTAGTCTTGTCGTATTGTTTCTTTGCATCCACATAGTCAAGCTGTCCTCACATCGATTCTCCACATTAGCGTCATGGTCCCAGCGGTGGGCATATTGTATCGTTTTGACTGTTGTTAATACATTTGCAGACATCCACTCGCAAGACGAGATCATAACGACTCTGTCCCAACTGCAAAGTGAGATATGTGTGAAGTTTTTCTACACGCCGTTGAACTACTCCGCTAATGATAACGAGAGATTACTGTACATCAGTAACCCCGATAAGAGGAAGAACTGCCCGCCGACCATATATAACTTTATTGGCAATGTTGTCGTAAGTTTAACTAAATCTTAGTCTTCACTTAGACCTTCGTCCCTGGTTCGAGTCCCCGATATTCTACTAAAGGAGACCGATTAGGTAGGTACCACCGCAGCGCCCATTTCTGCCGAAAAAAGAACTGTATTCCAGTTTGATGGAGGCTGTGGCTAGTGTAATTTTTTGGGTCACAAGAAGACATCTTATGTCTCCGGTATCGAGCATAATGCGGTGTAGTGTATATCATTCTAATTAACGCCGTGTTATAGGCAGGCGTATCACTTACCATCAGGTGAACGTCACGCTCAAGTCATCGCATTGTCAAATAAAGTCAAATTTTACTGGAATTCTACTTCCGCCACATTATTAGTCTAACCATGTGACCATTAAGTCCCCTTCTCCCTTTGGGGGGTTCGTCTTGTTACAGGAAATGCCAATAGGATACAAGTGCGTGAACCGAAAGGACATCGCCAGGATCGTGGTGGATATGCTGCGAGCAAGCGTCGAGCGAACAGGTTAGTATATATACACAACAAACAGTATCAGTAACATTGTTGGCGTAATTGTTGAACACTTGAATAGCAGTACGGTAGTCCCCGGTTCGATTCCGAGGCCATACTATTAGGGGGACCGGAAAGTAATGTCGTTTTCTTACGCTAAATACAAACACATACATTTTTAACGAGTCTTTATTTTTAATCAATGATGTATTCCCCATCATTGTCAATAACCTTTTGCCATCTAGTGAGTAAATTTTCAATCCCTGATCGATAAAAATTAATTGGTTTTTCGGCAAAATATCTAGAGATGGCATTTTGGATATCATCCAAATTTGCAAATGTTTTGCCACTTAAAAAGTGTTGCAGCGCTCGGAATAAGTGGAAATCCGATGGTGCAACATCGGGCGAATATGGTGGATGAGGCAGCACCTCCCACCCCAATTCATTAATTTTTTCTAGAGTTCGCCTTGCGCAGTGCGGTCTTGCATTGTCATGTTGGAGAATGACGCCTTTTCGGTTGACAATCGCTGGCCACTTTTCAATTAAAGATTGATTGACTCGCTGCAATTGTTCGCTGTAGAGGTCTGCAGTAACAGTTTCTCCAGGTTTCAGTAATTCAAAATGAACAATGCCGCGAATACTCCACCAAACACACAAAAGCGCTTTTTTGGGGTGTAAACCTGGCTTAGCAGTACTCCGAGGGATTTCATTTGGAGAGAGCCACTGCCTTTTGCGTTTTGGGTTATCATACAGGACCCATTTCTCATCTCCTGTGATCAAGCGATCAAAAAACGCTTCTGTGTTGTGTCGTTGAAGCAATAAGTTGCATGTGATTGATCGGTTAGCCTTATTCTGTTCGGACAGATTATGCGGGACCCAAACACCTGCTCTGCTTACTTTTCCAATCTGCTTCAAATGTTCTTGGATGGTCGACCAAGGTTTGTTGAGACTGTTTGACAATTCCTCGATCGTCTGACACGGATTTGCTTCCACTTCCGCCCTTAACACGTCGTTGTCTAACGCTGATGGTCTTCCTGATCGATACGAGTCGGAAAGATCAAAATTACCCGATTTGAACTTGGAAAACCACCTTTGGCATTTACGAATGTCCAGTGCATTTGGATAAACATCGCAAATGTTTTTGGTAGCAACTGTTGCGTTATTTCCCTTGCGAAACTCAAAGAGCATGCAATGCCGGATGTGTACCTCTTCTGGTATTTGGCTGGCCATTTTACCCAAAATTACAAAAAAAAATTGTAATTCAATTGTCTATAAGTAAAGAAATCACTATAACCTCACAATGTCTTTGGTACGCCTCTGAACAAAACAATGAGCTGACAAATGACAATCAAGTATTGGCATGCGCAGAAACGACATTACTTTCCGGTCCCCCTATTACATTATAACAACATTACTGTATCTTTCCCTTTGCTTAGGTAACGTTAAGAAGTCGAGAGAAGGGCGCGCTATATGTTTTGGCTCGTCCTTACTGAAGTGGAAAGGGAAGGGATGTTTCTTCCTGATATGGTGAGGTCTCGCAGGTGTTGGAAAGCGTTATCCTGGCTCCACAGTAAAGCGACGACGATGGAACATCGTAGGGGTAAAGTCGGTGCAAGTCCGACATAAACTGTCTTTAACACCGCGTCTGCACTTAAATAAAAAAAAAAATACCTACCAAGACAGTCTCCGGCAACAGTGATAATACCACCAGTGCAACTTCTGTTCTCATATCAATGTTCACTGTTTTATGTCCGCAGTGTCGTCCATTAACAGCTACGATTTGCTGAAGAAGTTTCACGACAGAGTGAGTATTGCAATGGAACCTTTTTATCTTCAATTTACAATGTACTAAATACATACATACATACATATACATATATATCACGCCGCGTTCCCAGTGGGGTAGGCAGAGAGTACCTCACTCCACCTGCTAGTATCCTGGCACACCTCTCTCGCTTCCTCCACTTTCATAAGCGTCTTCATGCATGCTCGTCGGTTGCGAGCGTTGATAATGAGAACGGCAATAGAACGATTGCTGGTGATGGGTCTCAGTTTATTTGTGATGTGTCTCTGTTAATTTGTGGTAGGTCTCTGTTAATTTGTGGTAGGTCTCTGTTAATTTGTGGTAGGTCTCAGTTTATTTGTGATGTGTCTCTGTTAATTTGTGGTAGGTCTCTGTTAATTTGTGGTAGGTCTCAGTTTATTTGTGATGTGTCTCTGTTAATTTGTGGTAGGTCTCTGTTAATTTGTGGTAGGTCTCAGTTTATTTGTGATGTGTCTCTGTTAATTTGTGGTAGGTCTCAGTTTATTTGTGATGTGTCTCTGTTAATTTGTGGTAGGTCTCAGTTTATTTGTGATGTGTCTCTGTTAATTTGTGGTAGGTCTCAGTTTATTTGTGATGTGTCTCTGTTAATTTGTGGTAGGTCTCAGTTTATTTGTGATGTGTCTCTGTTAATTTGTGGTAGGTCTCAGTTTATTTGTGATGTGTCTCTGTTAATTTGTGGTAGGTCTCAGTTTATTTGTGATGTGTCTCTGTTAATTTGTGGTAGGTCTCTGTTAATTTGTGGTAGGTCTCAGTTTATTTGTGATGTGTCTCTGTTAATTTGTGGTAGGTCTCAGTTTATTTGCGATGAGCCTCTGTTTATTTGTGATGGGTCTCTGTTTATTTGTGATGGGTCTCTGTTTATTTGTGTGAGGTCTCAGTTTATTTGCGATGAGCCTCTGTTTATTTGTGATGGGTCTCTGTTTATTTGTGATGGGTCTCTGTTTATTTGTGATGGGTCTCTGTTTATTTGTGATGGGTCTCTGTTTATTTGTGGTAGGTCTCAGTTTATTTGTGGTAGGTCTCAGTTTATTTGCGATGAGCCTCTGTTTATTTGTGATGGGTTTCTGTTTATTTGTGATGGGTCTCTGTTTATTTGTGGTAGATCTCAGTTTATTTGTGGTAGGTCTCAGTTTATTTGCGATGAGCCTCTGTTTATTTGTGATGGGTCTCTGTTTATTTGTGTGAGGTCTCAGTTTATTTGCGATGAGCCTCTGTTTATTTGTGATGGGTCTCTGTTTATTTGTGATGGGTCTCTGTTTATTTGTGATGGGTCTCTGTTTATTTGTGGTAGATCTCAGTTTATTTGTGGTAGGTCTCAGTTTATTTGCGATGAGCCTCTGTTTATTTGTGATGGGTCTCTGTTTATTTGTGGTAGGTCTCAGTTTATTTGCGATGAGCCTCTGTTTATTTGTGATGGGTCTCTGTTTATTTGTGGTAGGTCTCAGTTTATTTGTTGTAGGTCTCAGTTTATTTGTGATGGTTCTCCGTTTATTTGTGATGGTCTCTGTTCATTTATGATGGGTCTCTGTTTATTTGTGTTGGTCTCTGTGCGTTTGCGATGAGCCTCTGTTTATTTGTGATGGGTCTCTGTTTATTTGTGATGGGTCTCTGTTTATTTGTGATGGGTCTCTGTTTATTTGTGATGGGTCTCTGTTTATTTGTGGTAGGTCTCAGTTTATTTGTGGTAGGTCTCAGTTTATTTGCGATGAGCCTCTGTTTATTTGTGATGGGTTTCTGTTTATTTGTGATGGGTCTCTGTTTATTTGTGGTAGGTCTCAGTTTATTTGTGGTAGGTCTCAGTTTATTTGCGATGAGCCTGTGTTTATTTGTGATGGGTCTCTGTTTATTTGTGATGAGTCTCAGTTTATTTGCGATGTGTCTCTGTTTATTTGTGATGGTTCTCCGTTTATTTGTGATGGTCTCTGTTCATTTATGATGGGTCTCTGTTTATTTGTGTTGGTCTCTGTTCGTTTGTGGTGGGTTTTGCAAAGGAACCTTTTTATCTTCAATTTACAATGTACTTAAATATTTGATAGCGAATTTATGATAATGAGAACGGCAATAGAACGATTGCTGGTGATGGGTCTCAGTTTATTTGCGATGAGCCCTTGTTTATTTGTGATGGGTCTCTGTTTATTTGTAATGGGTCTCTGTTTATTTGTAATGGGTCTCTGTTTATTTGTGATGGGTCTCTGTTTATTTGTGATGGGTCTCTGTTTATTTGTGATGGGTCTCAGTTTATTTGCGATGAGCCCTTGTTTATTTGTGATGGGTCTCTGTTTATTTGTAATGGGTCTCTGTTTATTTGTAATGGGTCTCTGTTTATTTGTGATGGGTCTCTGTTTATTTGTGATGGGTCTCTGTTTATTTGTGATGGGTCTCTGTTTATTTGTGATGGGTCTCTGTTTATTTATGATGGGTCTCTGTTTATTTGTGATGGGTCTCTGTTTATTTGTGGTAGGTCTCAGTTTATTTGCGATGAGCCTCTGTTTATTTGTGATGGGTCTCTGTTTATTTGTGATGGGTCTCTGTTTATTTGTGGTAGATCTCAGTTTATTTGTGGTAGGTCTCAGTTTATTTGCGATGAGCCTCTGTTTATTTGTGATGGGTCTCTGTTTATTTGTGGTAGGTCTCAGTTTATTTGTGGTAGGTCTCAGTTTATTTGCGATGAGCCTCTGTTTATTTGTGATGGGTCTCTGTTTATTTGTGATGGGTCTCTGTTTATTTGTGTGAGGTCTCAGTTTATTTGCGATGAGCCTCTGTTTATTTGTGATGGGTCTCTGTTTATTTGTGATGGGTCTCTGTTTATTTGTGATGGGTCTCCGTTTATTTGTGATGGTCTCTGTTCATTTATGATGGGTCTCAGTTTATTTGCGATGAGCCTCTGTTTATTTGTGATGGGTCTCTGTTTATTTGTGATGAGTCTCAGTTTATTTGCGATGTGTCTCTGTTTATTTGTGATGGTCTCTGTTCATTTATGATGGGTCTCTGTTTATTTGTGTTGGTCTCTGTTCGTTTGTGGTGGGTTTTGCAAAGGAACCTTTTTATCTTCAATTTACAATGTACTTAAATATTTGATAGCGAATTTATGATAATGAGAACGGCAATAGAACGATTGCTGGTGATGGGTCTCAGTTTATTTGCGATGAGCCCTTGTTTATTTGTGATGGGTCTCTGTTTATTTGTAATGGGTCTCTGTTTATTTGTAATGGGTCTCTGTTTATTTGTGATGGGTCTCTGTTTATTTGTGATGGGTCTCTGTTTATTTGTGATGGGTCTCAGTTTATTTGCGATGAGCCCTTGTTTATTTGTGATGGGTCTCTGTTTATTTGTAATGGGTCTCTGTTTATTTGTAATGGGTCTCTGTTTATTTGTGAGAGGTCTCTGTTTATTTGTGATGGGTCTCTGTTTATTTGTGATGGGTCTCTGTTTATTTGTGATGGGTCTCTGTTTATTTATGATGGGTCTCTGTTTATTTGTGATGGGTCTCTGTTTATTTGTGGTAGGTCTCAGTTTATTTGCGATGAGCCTCTGTTTATTTGTGATGGGTCTCTGTTTATTTGTGATGGGTCTCTGTTTATTTGTGGTAGATCTCAGTTTATTTGTGGTAGGTCTCAGTTTATTTGCGATGAGCCTCTGTTTATTTGTGATGGGTCTCTGTTTATTTGTGGTAGGTCTCAGTTTATTTGTGGTAGGTCTCAGTTTATTTGCGATGAGCCTCTGTTTATTTGTGATGGGTCTCTGTTTATTTGTGATGGGTCTCTGTTTATTTGTGTGAGGTCTCAGTTTATTTGCGATGAGCCTCTGTTTATTTGTGATGGGTCTCTGTTTATTTGTGATGGGTCTCTGTTTATTTGTGATGGGTCTCCGTTTATTTGTGATGGTCTCTGTTCATTTATGATGGGTCTCAGTTTATTTGCGATGAGCCTCTGTTTATTTGTGATGGGTCTCTGTTTATTTGTGATGAGTCTCAGTTTATTTGCGATGTGTCTCTGTTTATTTGTGATGGTTCTCCGTTTATTTGTGATGGTCTCTGTTCATTTATGATGGGTCTCTGTTTATTTGTGTTGGTCTCTGTTCGTTTGTGGTGGGTTTATGTTTAATTGTGCTGGGACTCTGTTTGCTGTTGGTGGGTCTCTATTTATTTGTGGGTCATATCCGTTTACTAGTGGCGGGTCTCTATTTACTGTTAATAGGTCTGTTATTGCTGGTGATAGGTTTCTGTTTACTGGTGGTAGGTATTCGATGCCAGAGACCGTCTTGGTGGGTACCCCGCGGCCTCTATTTCTGCCGACAAATAATACTGTATTCTGGTTTGAAGGGCGCTGTAGGTGATGTATTACTAGAATAACGTGACTTAACATCTTATGTCTCAAGGTGACGACAGTAATGTAATGCAGTGTATGGCATCCTAACTATCGCCAGGTTGCTTTGGGTAGGCGTGTAAGTTATCATCAAGTGTACGTCCTGTTCGTTTCGTTGTTTCTTACAAAAAATCATATTTGATTTCAGTTTGTTTGGTTATGGTTTCTTTTTGTATTTAACGAATAATCAAAATACTTTCCACTTTTCAAGGATGAAGTACCATCCCGACCCTCACTACTGACGCCTACGGATAGAAACTTCATCAACGCGCACTATCATGAGGAGTGCGGCGCGCTGGCGCAGCCTTCGGTGCCCAGTCGGAGACAAGGGGCCGAAGGTTCAGAGCAGTTCCAGCTCAGCGTGGATAACCTGAAGTTTTACAGCGAGAAGATGTGGCCGCTGGGCATCGTCATGTTTGGCGTCGAAGAGAATTTACGTTAGTTTTCATTTTTATATTTGGAACCGTCCGGTATCACCAAATAATGCGTGAGGCTCAATTTAGTGTGGTCTTACCCAGTAAACATGAGTGGTACGAGGTAAGCACCCCTCTTCGTCATATCATCTTCAAGTGTGAACATAAATTCCATTGATAGTGATAGGTCTCTCTTGTTAGAGCTCGTCTAATTAGGTATCACCACAGCCTCTTTTTTTTATCTTTGTACAATAACCTATAAATATTACTATGTTCCGGTTTGAAGGGCGTTGAAGCTAGTGCAATTACTAGGGTAACGAAATAACGACGAAATTTCTGTCTTCACCTCCATTACAGGAGCCACGTCCCATTACAAAGTCCTCAAATACGCCATGACCACCATCGAGCTGTCCAGCTGTATAGTGTTCCAGGAGATTCACCGCAGTGATGGAATTCTATTGCCGAAGAACTACCTCTGGTTCGCCGAGGACGGCGAGGAGGCACCGCGTCTCGGCTTCGGTCCCGGGAAGCAGGTTGTACACAATTTATTAACTTCCGGTCAGCCATATTTTTTTAAATGAAGCAACAAGACGGGCTGGTTCACCTGGTGGTAAGTGATACACCCGCCCATGACAATGCCGCGCTATTTAGGATGGTATTACAGAAACCACATTGTGCTCGTCACCTTGAGACAAGATGTTGAGTTTCGTTACCGCTATTACTTACTAGATAAAACGCCCTTAACACCGGAACACAATAATGTTTGCAATCCACTGTCTGTCGGTAGGAGGCCCGTCTGCAATAGGCGTTGCGGTGGTACTTACCTAGACCGTCTCTTGCAACAGAGATCTACTGCCAGTAAAATAGATGAGACTTTTATTGCTTATGTATTTAATTATCCGCCTTTAGCACGCCACCTTCCGGATGTTTTAAAAGGCGACTAAAGTAGACCATGTCGCTGTTGCTGGTAATTTTATCGCTATAGCTGGCGACCGTGTTACTGGCTGGCCATCGTGCCGCTGTCGACCGTGTCGCTGTCGCTGGCGACCGTGTAACTGGCTGGCCATCGTGCCGCTGTCGACCGTGTCGCTGTCGCTGGTGACCGTGTAACTGGCTGGCCATCGTGCCGCTGTCGACTGGGCCGCTGTCAACCGGGCCGCTGTCGACGGAGTCGCTGTCGCTGTTGACCAGGTCACTGTCGACCATGCCGCTGTCAACCGGGTCGCTGTCGACCGTACCACTGTCGACCGGGCCGCTGTCAACCGGGTCGTTATCGACCGTGTCGCTGTCGACGTGTATTATGTATATCACATACTGTAACAGTTTTAAGAAATATACGTACCATTTTCCCGCAGACTATAAATCTGGAGGCCATGGTGCACGGCGCACCGGGTCACAATGGGCACGTGCTGGTGAACCTGATGAGGGTTCTGGGGGTGCCCATGATGTCGAACCGCTTCGACAGGGACAACTATGTATCTATAATCTGGAGGTATATACAGAAAGGTACGTTTCTGCTTCCTATTCATTTCCTAATTGTAGTAGTCGGTTAAAGGTCGGCAACGACGCCGTGACGCCTCTTGTGTCGCGACTGTCCATGGACGGAAGTGATCACTTTCCACCAGGTGAACTGTTCATTAGATTGCCCACCCTTCCTATAAAAGAAGTAGTGTGCAAATATTACCATGTTTAAATCTTAACGGGGATGTTCTTAGTAAAGTTACTGGTGGTAGGTCTATGATGGCAGAGACCTTTTAGGCAGGTATCACCGGAGCTTCTATTTCTTCCGCCAATTAGTACTTTAAAATATTACAGTGTTCCGGTTTGAAGCGCGTTGTAGATATTGAAATTACTGGGGTGAGGAGACAACATTGTCTCAACGTGACGAGCGCAATATAATGCAGTGTATATCATCCTAACTAGCGCCACATATGGGCAAGCGTAGCACTCACTATCAGGGGACCGTCTCGCTTGTTTGTTATGGATGTATGAAGTCTCAAGGCAACAAGTAAAATAGGGTGCAGTGTGAACACCCGAACTAGCACCGCACTTATGGGGGGGTGGGTGTATCACTCATTATCATGTGAGAATTGTGTTCGTCTGTAGTCAAAGGTCCTTAACTCGTGTGTTCTTCAGTCGCATCTGTGTCTGACAATGACGATGACATTTACGTTGACGTCGGCGATGATGATCAAGATGATAATAATGATGACGATGGTGATGATGATAAATATTACGATCACGTTGTTTATAATGATTATGACAATGATGATGATACAGGTAAGGAGCACCATTTCGAGAGAGCTCCGTCTGCTGCTTGGATCCAGCTGCCTTACGACTTCGACAGCGTGACCCACGCGCCGGCTAATTACATGTGCGCCAGCTGCGAGCTTGGCGATCAGAGCATCAGGCCGCTGCAGGTGATCAGATATTTTGGTATACGGAGAAAAGGAGGGGGGAGGCGCACACTGAAATCATCTTTGTGTGTGTGTGGTGGCCCCAATAAAGTGGCAACAGGCTCGCCTCCGTTACATGGGTCCAAAAGTGGGTGTTTATTCACTCTGCCTATCCCTACTGGGAAAAAGGCGTGATAATATAAAAAAAAATTTAAATAGGAATCAGGAAGAATATAATAGTGTAATATAGATTTCAAAGTCTTTTTCTCTCTCTATCTTGATGTCTAGAGTGAGATGAAGATGAATCATGTAGACTAGTTCGCGTAGTGTAGAGAGCATGAGCGGCGGCGGAGTAATGAGCGTACTCGGGTCGGCAGCGCGAAGTCTTTTCTTCGCATCATCATCATCAGCTGATAGACGTCCACTGTTGGACATAGGCTTCCATCAAAAATTTCCTCATCGATCTGTCCTGCGCTGTCCGCATCCAGCGTCTTCTATCGACCTTACGGTTAGCACGACCTTTGGTACCGCCAAAGCACGTAATAGCTATCGGTGATGAAGGAAATTCCTAGATAGCTGGCGTTTATCATTCCTGTGTTACAGGACCATCTGTGGCAGAGGAGCTTGTCTATGGGCCACAAGACCCAACTCAGCGAGTCCGATAGCAAAACACTGGACCTGCTGTACGGCCACCAGTGCAGGAACAGGGTCGTGTCGGATAACTTACAAAACATAGAAAAGAAAACGTGAATTTATTCACAACATTTATTATATACAAAACGATATTCAATAAAACTGTCGGCGAAATTAAAAAAAGAATTTAAACGACGCCATCTTGAAAAATACTGGAACTGCTGCTTTAATGCGTTTTAGGGTACATGTAAAAAAGAAACCACGCAGTGCTGCTTGATATATGACATCAGATGGTAAGGTACGCCATAGACAATGTCGCGCTAGTTAAGATGTCCGCCACCGCAGCTCCAAGCAGTAGTGCAGACATTACTGTGTTATAGCTAGTGTGATTACTGCGGTAACGAGATTCAACATATATATACATGCAACTTAAGTCTATAGCCAGCGCAATGCGGTGAAGTGTCCACCATCCTAAACGCCATGTTATGGTCAGACGTATCACTTACCATCAGGTGAAAGTAACGATAATGCCATCGCACCCAACTTGGACAGTCGCGATTAAAATGGCGCCCAAATACCGCTAAATCACTGAATTGTATGGCTACGATCGAATTTTGTTAAAATTATAACAATTTAAAAAAAAAAAATGCATTTATTTGCTAAAATTATTTCACTGTCATTTTTTTTATTACATCATAGATACACCGCCATTACATGTATACACACACATACATACATATATGTGGTTGTGAAATAAAATAGGATTAAAGAACACATATAATTGAAGAAAAGAGTCCTACCAACACAGATATCTATATGTAACCATGAAAGAGACGAGCGGGACGATCACTTGATAACAAGTGATACACCTGCCTACAACTTGGCGCTAGTTAGGACGACATACACTTCATCGCATTGTGCCCGTCGCAATAATTACACTAGATACTTCTTCTTCTTAAGGTGCCTCTCCGACTAGCGAAGGTTGGAAGCTACACCGCACTTCAAACCGGACCTTAAGAATAACAATCTTATCTACTACAAAGTTTTTTTTTTTCATTAAGCGATGAGACGAGTGTGACGTTCACCCGATTGTAAGTGATACGCCCGCCTATTACATGACGCTAGTGAGAATAGTATACACTGCACCATATTGCGCTCGTCTTGAGACGTAAGACGTCGAATCGCATTACCGCAGTAATCACACTACCCACAGCGCTCTTCAAACCGGAAGTAATGTTACCATTACAATGGGACCTATCAAATCATTGTGTACCAAGGTAACGAAAATTTTGTAGCTTCAGTATATACACTCCTAACCTAACACTTCCTAATGAAGGTAGAACAATTTTTTAGATTATATCCTACTACCCGCATTCTCCTGCCGGTGCGTCTTTATCGTATCATTTAAATACTGAAAATTGATGTATACTATAAATCTTAGCAAATATACACTGGCGCCATATGATTATGACGCTCAATGAGGAAAGACGTCCACTAGACTTAGACCTCCAATGATCTCTACGTAGGTGTGGACCACCTGGTGGATGGCCTGCCAACACTGCGTCTTCCGGTAAGCGGTTGCCATTCGAGGACCTGTCTGTCACTCCTTCGCGAGATCTGTCCTGCCCATTGTTACTTGAGGCTAGCAATTTGCTGGTTACCTTAGTTCTACGGATCTCCTCATTTCTGATTTGATCATGTAAGACTTTGAGCACAGCCCGTCCCATTAGTTTCTGTGCAACTTGAAGCCTTCTCAAGGCTCACTGCAAGTGGCCAAGATGTGGCCGCATAATATTCTAATTACATTAAAATCTGTTAGTTTTTTAATTACATTGTAAATCTTCGGAAATTCTATGAAATTCAAGTAATCCATACAAGTTTGTCACACTACATAAATGTCCCACAATTGGGCAAATGTCTTACACTTAAATAGAAACATAACCCGTATGTTGTATGAAGTCACTGAGTTCATTCGCTGAACAAAAAAAGCACGTGAAGAAGAAGATAACACATAACTCTTTCTCCTTCTCTAATTTCCAAAGTCAATCTCTTTCTGTACTGTAATATGCACGAAATTCACTACATTTGTAGAAACACGGTTAGTAGATCAAATGTCTATATATTTCGGATAAAACAAACATTTCACCACCAAGTCCAAGTGGTGAAACAGACCACCAGCTGAATAGTCCTGCAATTTGTCGTGAGAAAATAAATCGGCCATTTACACAGTCTAAATAGTTCCTACGTTGGAGATGTATCTTGGAGTTATCACCGAGGACTAGTTCAAGTTGAGTGGACCATCGGCAGAATTGTGAACAGGAATCCATGGTGAAGGCGTAAATCTTCCATTTACTCTGTAATCCAGATAGCCCCAACTTATGACTAAAGACTGGATTACCAGCAGAATATTCTCCTTACTCTATGAAGTAAAAATATATCCTCTGTATGCTGTGTAATCCAGACAGCTCCAATGTTAGGGATAAAACTTGGACATGTCACCCAGGACCAATTCAAGCGGTGGAATGGATCACCAGTAATTATTCTACTGTACTGCGTGAGGAAGAAATAAATCCTTCATTCGCTCATATATCAAGAAACCTCCAAGGTTTGCTTTGTTTTCATGACGATGACTGCGTTGTGTCCTGTCTATGACATTCAGTGTTTGATGTGTCTGTCTTCCTCTCGTTCTGCTTCTGTTTCTCTTTCCTGATGCAGTAGTTACATTCTTCCATGTCGAATATGGAGGAGCATTTCAGACAGTACTTCACGTCACCGGTGTCATGGACGACAATAGCACTTTTGTTACCAACACTACAATCATCACAGAACTCATGATCACCGTCAACCTTCTGTTCTGTTGATTTAGGTTGTTGATCAGTTTCTGGTGCATCTCGGATGATCTTTGATGGCTTCGGTGCTTTCTTGCATATTTTGTAGTAAGAATTCAGTTTACCTTTATCAGTGCTTTCATTTTCTATTACAACAGCTTCATTATTAATCTTGTCATCGGATGTTGCTGTAGTTGATTCTTCCACGTCTATGCTGTCTGATTCGATGGTTTGTGCATCGTCACTTGATATAATTTTGAACACTGTCATGTATTCCTCATAGTCGCTTTTAGTGTTAGTGTGAGTACTTTCACTATTAGATATATCACTCATTGAACCCTCCGCTGAATTATCCTCGCTGTCCATTATATATGAATTATATTTGTCTGTCTGTTTTAGTAATTTATGCCTTGTCTTTGGACTTACTTTGTTTTTAATAGTGTAGCTGTTGTAAACTTTCTTATCTATCAGCTCCTGGTTCTCTTTCTTTTTCGTTGGTGTTGTGCTCTTCATGATATTCTGTTTCCCTTTCACGTTTGACTTGTTCAGTACTTTCTTCTTCAGGTAAGTAGACGAGTTCTTTAACGGGTTGTCTTTGGATATTTTGTTAAGTACATATTTATCATTGTCTTCAGTAGCTGAGCATGTATTAACGATTTTTGGATCTGTTTGTTCGGTTTGTGATTCTTCTTTCTTTTCAATCGGTATCACCATATTTTCTAAATCCTCCAGGCAATCGTTGTCTAAGGGACATATATCCGGTAATAGTGTATCTTCATCCAGACTATCTGAACTGTCTTTCTTATTTTCCACTGTTTCAGTCTTCTCATCTACTCCTTTCTCAGTTTCTATCTCTGTTTCTTTCTCATTAACAATGTCAGTCTTGATATCATTTAACTTATTTTTTATGGAGCTTAGTAAATTTTCCAATTTACTTCTTTTATTGTTGAACTTGCAATCAGATTCAGTTTTGCTATTCAAAGCCTTTGCATCTATATTTGTGATGAAGTCTGTTGTATTCTCTTTAGGCATTTCAGGTTCTATAATAACTTTGTGTGGTGTTTTTTTTCTAGATTGTTTACTCCTTTGAGGAGCTCCTGTTGGTGATGGGATTTGTTTGTCCGACTTCAATATAATGGGACCTGAAATATTTGAGATAATATTGGTTATGCTGCTGTGGACCTATAGAGCAAATAAAGATAGTTTTTATTTAACAATTTTTAAAATAACTTAAGGATACAGGTATTTTTTGTGAACAGGGTGTTCATCCGATGATGTTAGGATGTTTTCACAACAACACAGAGATGCTCGTGGCTGTATGGTGGCACAGTTTCATTGTCATATAAAACCTTGTTAAACAAAGGTCCAATAATTTTCGGCTTAATGTTCCTTCAGCTGGGACTAGTCTACTTTCACAAGATGATTGTAAAAGGCATGTTACACATCCAAGAAATATGTTCTTGGAATGAGCTGGTTTTCTCAGGATGTATTCTATTACTAGTAGTGGCTCGTAGCTCTAGTAGTAGCTCGGTGGCCTAGGGGTTAGAGCGTGCAGCCTTCATTCCGAAGGTCAACAGGGAGATACAAAGGTTGAAGAGAGAGAAAGAGAACATTGTGAGGAAACTGGCACATGAATTAGAATTTATTCTAAGGTGTGTGAAGTCACCAACTCGCATTGGGCCAGTGTGGTGACTATGGTTCCATCGCCTTCATATTGAGGGTAGGGCTGTGCCCCAGCAGTGAGGAAATAAATTGACTGTTATATGTTCTTTTACTAAAAGATGAATCTCAATAGGGATCGAACCCACACATTCTAGATTACCATAGTGTATGACCATAAAAACTAGGCTATCTATACTAAGGATAATCTATTACCATCAGTGAATGTTTCGTCTGGCGGATTCTCCCACCACACTGGACTGGGGCAAGTGAGTATCTCCATGAGGTCCTCGTCGCTTAAGGGCTGGTTCTCATCTGCCATCCTTATTATCTCCTCAAAGCCCAGCTCTGAGTACACAGGACTTTGGGATCGCTCATTTGATTCTTCACTAGAATCCAACGATTGGATTTTAGATGTGGTCTTCTTTCGCTTCGGTGTTGATGTTCTTACATCTGCAACTGAAGGTAATTTAATATAATTTATTAAAGACAACTATAAAAGTTAAGAAACAAAAAAAGTATATACACACATAAAGTGTACACCATCAGATAAACATTTGCGGCATGCCTCTGCCTTAATTTGGTATTGTAATAGAAAGGTTTCTGGATGTTTTCCAGATTCACAGTTGATTTTGGACGGTAGTAGGTTTTCCTTTAAGTCATCTATTTAGCTATTACCGGCACTGTCAATCTACCTATGTAATAACTCTGGCGTACTGGTTTTCAACATTTAAGACAGCAAGAGCGAGTAAATTTTTTTTTTGATCATCATGAACTGTGTTAAAATGTTAGAATATTTTAAGTAATTAAGTGACGGGATGAGCTGTATATTCAGCTGGTGGTAAGTGATAAGTGCCTATAACAATGTGGCGCTAGTTAGGACGATATACACTGCACCACATTGCAGTCGTTGTCTGAGATGTAAGATGTTAAGTGTCAACCATAGTAATTACACCAGCTATAGCTTTCCAAAAGCCCTTCAAACCGGATCACAGAAATGTGTACACACTACTGTTTGGCGGCAGAAAAATGCGCTGTAGTGGCACCACCAGTGATAGCTATAGGTCCTTTAAACTGGACCACAGTAATGTTCGCACAGTGTTGTTTTTCGGCTGCTATAGGTGCTGCGGTGGTACCTAGATGGTCACCGGCAACAGAGACATACCATTGGTAATTTTGTATGGTGTATGGAACAGTTATATATCATAAACTTACCATCTCTAAAGTCATTTATTTTTCTCTTAGATCCACTGGTTCGACCAATAATGATCAATTTATGTTTCGGTTTCAATACAACCTTTTTCACAACTTTATCTCTTTTCAAATTGTTTGGATGTAACTCTGTGGTGTCCACATTCTGTGCTTTCACATCTTTCTTATATTTCTTTGGAGATTTATTACTTTTGGATGTTTTGTTCTGTTTTAGTAAACTTTGTGATTTGAAAAGTTGCTCTAGTTTATTTTCTTGGGTTTCATTCTCCTTTTTCTCCTTTTGCTGAGACAGTTTAAAACGAGTGAGCATAATGCTACGGGCCATTGTCACTTCCTACGTTTTACTCTTACTGTATTGTTGTCATGGTTAATCTGAAATAAAAATACAGTATGTTACTTGAAAGACCTAGAGTAGATTTATTCATTTTGCCATTGTATTTGGATTAAACCGTTTTATATCTTCGAAAAATTTATATTAATTCTGACATGACAGTTACTTTAAAATTTATTAAAGGCATCACCATCTGATGGAATGACAGTTAACAGGAAAGAATTGAAAATCATGTTTGTAAAATAAATTACATTCATGCCTATGTTAATATTAATTATGATAATTAATGCTTTTAATATTTCTTTATACATAATTGATCGATTTAATATTCGCACTGCTGTAACTCACAAAGAGTCAAGATTTATCCACACTAGCTGGGATAACTGACGTTGTCTTCGAAAGCTATCACTCATGCAATATAATGATTTCCTTATGTCAACGGGTCAATCTTGTGTTTATGAATTTCATTAATATTGGTTTTTTAATATCAATACATTTAATTTACTTATTAAACATAACATTACTTAAAGGCGCTTACAGTGCTTGAATTTATGAGAAATGTTTTATATGAATAATATAGACACCAGCAGCGCCTCATCTGCCAGGTGCAACTAGTCCCAATATAATAAATAATCTTATGACATTTACTTCTTTTCTTTTGTCTAGTTGTAAAGGTCAAAAAAGAATCAATTAATATAATTTATAATAATACTTATTAAGAAAAACTACTAAAAATCTGGTTTAAATATAAATCTAAAATTAATAATATATAAAGTATTGCCAAAGTGCTTGACTATTGCTATTAAAAGTCACAAAGATTATATTATTAAGAAAAACATCATATCATTCTAACTGCTGAACATTCTCTTTATTCATCTTTATAATCAGTTGTAAATGCCAGCCTTAACACAGTCTTTATAAATACCTCAAGAAAAGGTCCTCTATTTTCTCTGGAGGTCTTTCATTTCATATGCCATTTACATGCCTGAGGTACAATGGCGTACGGGAAATTGTTATTCGTATCCCACATTAAAAAACAGTTTTATATAATTCACTAACTAGAGACGCAAAAATTAGGTCCTTCATTTAAATAATTGAAAGACAATGGTGTGCCATTATAATGAGAACAAACATCTTACAGGTATCGTATTTCACCTGTATCTAAACATAAAAGTTAAACATACATCAATTTTTAGGCGAAATGCTCAAAAATATCCCATATCTGATATATATTACACACAAAAGTAAAAAAAAAAACAAACTTATCTATTAAACGTAAAGCGTTTGTGATAAAGTGGACGAACGTTAAATACGTAGATATTTACTCACCAAACCGGTCCTTCCAAAAGATCACGATATAATCGTATTTGATAACTATAAATTAATATGCGAAATACGTGATATTTGTTAAAAGTAATATTTCAACAATTTAATGTAATAGAAAAATGTTTTCGCAGTGGGTATCACAATGTCAATACGTCGAGTTGAAACCATGTCGCATTAACTATATGCTACTTTTACTTCGCCGCATATTAATGATCAAATATAAATAATTTTAGTGTTCAAATGATTTTACTAATGATTAAATGATGATAAAATGATTATTCGTCGAGTTTCTTTGATGTAAATTGGATTTTATTATATAAACAACACCTCAAAAGAGGCCGTATGTTGCCTTTGACCTTTACTTAAAATAAAAGGAGGACGCCTATTGGCCGCGCTCAATACTCGAACTGGGTTTTGCGTAACCCCAACATAAATATAAATAGGAGAAATAAAATATTGAACCGGTGCAACACATAATTAAACATAAAAAAAAATTATTTATTTCTGATTTTTCATTCAAACGGTATTAATAAACTTTATCATAAAGTTTAATTTTTATCTATAAGCAAAATAAAAAGCTTTGAAAACTATAGCAATTATACACACTTAGTCAGCCCAGTGATAAAAAATTCATTAATGTCCTCATTATTATTCAAGTTTAGATATAAATAGTTTGATATCATTTTGCTAAAACTAGGCAAATAAACGTAGACGAAATTTTAAGGTCGTTTTCATATATTATTAAGGATTATTATCCTTTTTACAGCTTTAAATACAATAATTATCACTAACTAAATTTAAAATTTCTAATACATATTGAACAATAATACCTGATGGTATATTTCGCTTATGTGGGAGCATCTAGGTACATTCACTCCTTAGTTATCCTAATCGTATTGTATAGTTATTAATATGTTTCGGTATCAAGGTAATAAAAAATAGTACAAAATTAAACGGAAATACTCATATTTCAAAATCACCCCCGAAATATGTTAAAAAATTCACCAACGTAATTACCAATAATCAATGTATATCCACAGACGTAAAAAAACTAAGCAGACTTAACACAAATTCACAAACACATAAATAGGTATATATTAATTTCTTCACTTCTATTGAAGGTCAATAATGTTATCTCTTTTTTTTATTAAAGCTACAATTAATACACATATATAAAATTAATATAAAGCAGTTTTCTATTATGTTAAGCTGTAAATAAGAGGCATGTCTACAACGAGTTTTCTTTAGCTTTTATTTTCGGCGAATCGTTGTGCTTACTTACTAAAGATTAAAAAAGGATGGCAGAGTAAAGTACGCTTTTTTATGACAGCGCAACAACATGTAAGAAAACGCTTAAAATTATTTCTGACGGTCAGTTTTTATTTATTGTTTTATTTATTCTCATGTAATTAAAGCTAGTACTTGAATATTTTCAGGGGCTGCTTTTAGTTATTTATTAATGTTTAGTGTAATAGATGGACTGACGTCGTCATCACGGCGGTGGGAAGTGAGCGGATGCGAGAAGCTGAGGATCGTATTTGGTGGAAAACATTGGGGATAGCCTATATACAGCAGTGGATAAACAGGCTGATAATGATGAGTGTATTATTATTTTTACTGGTTCTTTCGGAAATATGCTTACCAAAACTATTGCGCAGGTTTCCATAGAATGAAAACTTGAAATTTGCGTGGATGACCAATATGAAGAGACAAGACTGGCAGTCTATATGACCTAATGTACTATACTCCGAACAACTTGATACTCAATAGATAAAAGTGGATTTGTGAAAATTAATTTGTTCTAAAATAAATGATTTCTGAAGACACGTACGCCTTATTTTAACTCCATCCAATTACAGTTGCAGATAACTATTAAATATATGTAGTTTAGTAATTAGTATTTTCGATAAAAACCTACAAATACACAGTCTAATCAGTATCGCTTAGTGTAGAGGTTGCGTCTTAATTTGAGTAACAAGGATACAACAACTAGTTCAATGTTGGGTTCATTCGCCCTAATCGGTGTTATAATAATTCTGTTTGCGCGTGAAATGTTCAGCATGAGTTGATGACAATATGGAAATTAAATCACAACAGTAAAGAAACACAAGTAACAATAATTATTTTAATACGTACAAAATAACACTAATAATAACACGCTGGTGTAAATTGAGCTATAGGTTTTTATTATTACGTAATTAAAGTACCTAAATATTAACCATTGAATTGTATAAACGTGCGTGTATGAAGCATGTAAACTTTTTGGCACGCTTCTTTATTGACGCATTGGTCTGTTTCTAATTAAATCGCTGCTTTAAAATCGATATTTTAATCGATTACACATGTCATTATTACAAATATTGTTTATCAATAACATTTTAATAGTAATCCTTGTTTGTATAATTTTTATACCGTTAATTAATATCTTCACTTTGGCTTATAAAAATAAATTATTAAAATAGTTAATCGATGTATTTTTACATGTTACTAATTTTTGTTAAGAAATTATTTAACTTTTTTTAGCATTTTCTTTTAAGAATTTATGTATTTTTAACATTGTTTGTGTGGTTATATCTCAGTAAGTAACATTATTAGTTAAAATATTTTTTTTATTACTGTTTTATCAGACTTAATCGTCAAAGTAATTCGTTATTCGTTCTTTTCTTGTTTCTTTTAATTTTATGTTCTGAGTTATTAGTTAAAACTATTTATTCTTTTTAAAAACTGCAATGTTTGTTTACATCGCTATTTTAAAAAACTTTATTTCTTTTATTAATAGCTAAGATTATTCTTATGTACGTTAAAAATACTAATCTGTTGTTTTATACTTTCGAAATGAATAAAATAGCATTTATATACATATTTTGTAATAGTTATGATAAATATATCGTTATTATTAAGCACATTTTCAATGTGAACAAAACAGTTTAATTAAACACTTTGCCCTAGAAGCTTTTGTCTTTCAGTTAAGAAAGAAAAAAATGATAATAATTACATGTCATTTTGAGTATTCTATTGGCGGTAAATTTGTTATTAAAACAAATAAAAAATTTTTTCTAAAAATTTTATTTAAAGGTTAATGTTATGTCTATTCAAGTAGAAAACAATTTAAAAACTAGTAGTAATCTCGAGGTGTATGAGCAAAAAGCGCATTATGTTCCGTGCAAGATAGAATCAGACGGTCCAGCTAACGTAGAAAAATATTTTGAACCGTTCGTCATTACAAAACCCAATGAAGGTAATAAACATATTTCATAATGTGACTTTTATATCCTTCTAGTATAAGAAAGAGTTACAAATATGATGTAAAGGAGTGGACCGTCTTAAATATTAGACTTCAGTTTGAAGAAGGCACTTCATGATAATGATAACATTTTTAATATCTAGATATGATCATTCAAATCCTATCAAAACATCTAACAGCTTGGATCTGTCCAATGTTTTACTAACATTTTTTTGTTTAAAAACTATGTAATTTTACTATCATTAATTTTCGTTTCTTTCAATGTTCTATATTGTTTACTGAAAAGGTTTTTCTATTTAGAACTTACTGGAACATTCCGTGGGCATCCACTTGATGGTGTTAAGATGAGCTTGCCACCTGGTTATAGAGCTGTGCAGGTTACAGAAGCTAAGAAGCCATTGGCTGACGATGCTGATAGAAAATTTCAGGTAAACCACCAAGACTAATTGGATAGTGTCAGTTATTTAGAACAGTAGAAATCAAAGTTCAGTATAGAAATACCAGGTTTAGTATAAATATTAAATTAATTACTAATTTCTGTCATCACATTGATTGGTGGCAGTTCTCTGTTGCCAGAAACTGTCTTGGTAGGTACCACCACACTGCCTATTGCAGCAGACAAAAATTTGTGTGCAAACATTACTGTTCCATTTTTTTTCTATATTCTTGATGTAGATTGGGCTGCATGCCATAGTGATTTACATCTCATCTGACACTGGGCTTGTGTACCAGGATCCATGGCTAGCGGCTGTTCTATTATGATGGGCATTGTAACTAGTGGAAGTATTGGAGTAATGAGACTCAACAATTTATATCTCAAGGCAATGACTGCTATGTGGTTCATATGTATATCATCCTAACTAATGCCACTTTATTACTGGTAAGTGAATCACGCACCAGCAGCTGATAGACATCCACTGTTGGAAATAGGCCTCTCTCGAAGATCCCAACATCTATGGGTTCTGTACTACTCGCATTCAGCTGCATCCGACTTCTTCGTTTGAAGGGTTCATTTGGGGAAATCGGGTTATTTTCCATCATGCTGGCCCAATGGGGGTTGGAAGGAGCCAGAGTCTTGTTTGTTGATTAGCACCAATCACCATGAGCAAGTTAGGTTGGCTTGAGACCCATAAGTTGTTGAGCGAGACCCTTTAAACGCTTATATGCAAAGGGCAGGTGTATCACTATCAGATGAACTCACTTGTCGAGTCACTTTGTAGAACAAAAGAAAATAAAGCTGTAAACTTTTTTTTTATTGAATAGGTTGTCGGAGGATTTAAAGAGTTCACATATTGGAATTGGGATAAGAAACCATCGAAGAATGATAACATAGTGAAAGCTTTAGACTGGATTGATATTGCGGAAGCCGTGAGTATATACAGGATATCTATCCAGATCTTTGGGTAACTAGAGATTTGTTGACTCCACTTGTCATGACATTTCTGAAATTTGATAGAGAAATGGCCTCCGCTATTCAGTGGTCAGCTAAGCAGGGATTTTACTAAATTCCTTCCCCGAAGCTACATGCTAGGTGTTACAGTCAGCGAAACAGGCCGGGATATACTAGTACTAGTATAAAGGATGTTGATGATGATGTGATGTTAATCGGCTTGAGGGTTGTTCAAAGCATATGCCAGTTACTGGAGAAGCTCATGGCTTTCAACATATTAATATAGGATGTTCTTAGAATCAGTAACAGTTACAATGTTTTTTTTTTTTTTTCTACAAAGTGAGGAGACAAGGGAAGTGGTTACCTGATTGTAAGTGATGTGCGATAGGCCTTTACTGATGGATGGTCTCAGCTGGTGGTAGGTCTATATCGTTGGCAATAGGTCCCTATTGCCGGAGACTGTCTAGGCAGATTACTGTGTTCCTGTTTGAAGGGCGTCGCCGCTGTGTTATTACTGGTGTAATGAAGTTCGATACCTTGTCTCAATCGATAAGCGTTATGAGGTGCAGTGTATACCATCCTAACTAGCGCCACGTTGTTATGGGTGGGCGCATCACTTACCGTCTGGTGAACGTGGTGGTTCTCGTCGCTTCGTCTAATAAAAAGAAGAAAAAATTCCATGTATATGGTGAGGCTGAACGGAAATTACTTTTGCTTTTATTGTACAATAAGTTTTTTTTTTTTTAATTTAAAAAAATTATTATTTTTCTTATATTTCAGATACACGGCGATTGATGTTAAGGTGAGTGGCAAAATTAAATTTTTCATATATATAAATAAAGATGATATTATATAGTAATAAAATGTATTTATTTATATTAGTTTTTTTTTTTTTTTTTTTTAAACCAAAACGAAGGAAGCATTCTAAGCGAGACTAGTTAAGGTGATATACACAGCACCACAATGCGCTAGTCGCCTTGAGGTATAAAATGTTGTTACGCTACCCCGGCAATTACACTAGTCACAGCGCCCTTCAAACCGGATCACAGTAATGCTTGCACACTGCTGTTTTTGCATTGGTGCCTACCTAGACAGTCTCCGGCATTAGAGACCAGTGAATATACAATGTATGTATCCCATTAACCCGTATTGGGCCAGCGTGGTGGGGATCTTTAGTGGAGGCCTATGTCCAGCAGTGGGCGTCTATCGGCTGATGATGTTGTGTTATATTTAATCTGTGGCCCACTCCCTGTTATTTCATTTTAAATTTCGCGCCATGTTAAAAACGTACGCATTAAATTCTTTCACAGATAAATCACAAAGACATTTAATAAAAAAAAAATACTTTTTTCTTTGCGGCCAGCGACATGCGGCTTGTATAAAAAAGGTTGAGGTTCATTACAG
Organism: Troides aeacus; assembly: GCA_033220335.2. Lineage (NCBI taxonomy): Eukaryota > Metazoa > Arthropoda > Insecta > Lepidoptera > Papilionidae > Troides > Troides aeacus. The sequence goes on from CM067296.1 coordinate 5,197,087, forward strand.
ATTATATACTTCTTCTTTTATATTCAATGAAGCGATGAGCAGCACGTTTACCTGATGGTAAAAGACGCGTGCTCGTAACCAAGTTAGGATGGTGTACACTGCCATCACATTGCGCTCCTCGTATGAGATACGTCTCGTTACCCCAGTAATTTCCTTAGTAACAACCCTTTTTTTTTTACGAAGCGACGAGCTCAGCTGATGGTAAGTGGTAGGTTAGGTTACGCTGCGGTTTACAACGATATACACTGCTCAGCATTGTGCTCGTCGCCTTGATACGTAAAATGTTGAGTCTCATCCCAGCTGCAGCGTACTTCAAACCGGAATAGTAGTGCCACCATGTACCCTACTTTTGGCAACGGAAAGTATTACAAGTACTCTTCACAAAAAAATAAATAATTGGGGTGTTTCGAGGAGTTCGGAATTATCCCTGCCGTGCTTTCCATCAGCGCAGTATACCTCACCCTCACCACCTGGATCACGCACCACCATTTTGTAGAATCAGTGGTCGCCATCGATTTTTCCAAACCAGGACCGATATGAGGACCTTCAAGGTAAGAGCGTATCATCCCCTTAAAGGTCACAACATAGCCGCGACCCCTCTGGTGTTGCGACTATCCACGGGTGTCACCAGATGTTCTGCTACCTCGACTGGCCCACCCTTCGTATATATATATATATATATATATATATATATATAAGAAATAAATTGTTAGCAATAAAGCCGTTAGCTTCTAGAAGGTATCAAATTCTCCATAAGCATATACGTTTTAATGTATATACATATATAAAACCTTTACAGCATATATAAATGCTAGAGGCTTATAAAAAAATTGGACTAATTAGAGACGTACCATCTTTTCATCTCAAGGTAACGCTGAAGCGGAGCTATTGCTGGCTGTAGTACGCGGGCGGGCCAGTTAACGTTAGCGCGTGTTAAAGCGGACGTGGCGCCACCTGTCGCGGGACGGACGTAACCGGCACTGAGGCAGTGAGCTGTCGGATGAACGATCCGTCCGCAAGATGGCGCTGTTAGATATTTAAACACCAGAAGTCTTTCGAGTCGGACGGTCTCCGTCACCGGGGGCTGTGTAGATAACTCCTATTGCAGTCGACAAACAGTAGTGTGCAAACATTACTGTATTCCGGTTTGAAGGGCGGTGTAGATGTGTAAACATTATTGTATTCCGGTTTGAAGGTCGCTGTAGTTGCGTATACATTACTGTATTCAGGTTTGAAGGGCGCTGTAGAAGCGTATATATTACTGTATTACGGTTTGAAGGGCGCTGTAGAAGCGTATACATTACGGTATTCAGGTTTGAAGAACGCCGTAGTTGCGTATACATTACTGTATTCTGGTTTGAAGAACGCCGTAGTTGCGTATACATTACTGTATTCTGGTTTGAAGAACGCCGTAGTTGCGTATACATTACTGTATTCCGGTTTGAAGGGAACTATAGATGTGTATACATTACTGTATTCCGGTTTGAAGGGCGCTGTAGATGTGTAAACATTACTGTATTCCGGTTTGAAGAACGCCGTAGTTGCGTATACATTACTGTATTCAGGTTTGAAGAACGCCGTAGTTGCGTATACATTACTGTATTCAGGTTTGAAGAACGCTGTAGAAGCGTATACGTTACTGTATTCAGGTTTGAAGGGCGCTGTAGAAGCGTATACATTACTGTATTCAGGTTTGAAGAACGCCGTAGTTGCGTATATATTTACTGTATTCCTGTTTGAAGGGCGGTATAGACGTGTAAACATTACTGTATTCCGGTTTGAAGAACGCCGTAGTTGCGTATACATTACTGTATTCAGGTTTGAAGAACGCCGTAGTTGCGTATACATTACTGTATTCAGGTTTGAAGAACGCTGTAGAAGCGTATACATTACTGTATTCAGGTTTGAAGAACGCCGTAGTTGCGTATACATTACTGTATTCAGGTTTGAAGAACGCCGTAGTTGCGTATACATTACTGTATTCAGGTTTGAAGAACGCCGTAGTTGCGTATACATTACTGTATTCAGGTTTGAAGAACGCTGTAGAAGCGTATACATTACTGTATTCAGGTTTGAAGAACGCCGTAGTTGCGTATACATTACTGTATTCAGGTTTGAAGAACGCCGTAGTTGCGTATACATTACTGTATTCAGGTTTGAAGAACGCCGTAGTTGCGTATACATTACTGTATTCAGGTTTGAAGAACGCTGTAGAAGCGTATACATTACTGTATTCAGGTTTGAAGAACGCCGTAGTTGCGTATACATTACTGTATTCAGGTTTGAAGAACGCCGTAGTTGCGTATACATTACTGTATTCAGGTTTGAAGAACGCCGTAGTTGCGTATACATTACTGTATTCAGGTTTGAAGAACGCCGTAGTTGCGTATATATTTACTGTATTCCTGTTTGAAGGGCGGTATAGATGTGTAAACATTACTGTATTCCGGTTTGAAGGGCGCCGTGGCGGCGCATTGTTGGACTAATCTTATGTATCACTTGCCATCAGATATATGTCTTCCTCTCATCACTCGGCGAATAAAAAAAAAACTATTTTCTTTTATACAATCTTTATTAATAAAATACATATGTATTAATATACAAGTAATGTTTTTGATTTTAGAACAAACGATCGAGCTAACAACTGGATGTGTCAGGGGGGTGCGAGGGTAGAGGGGATAGGAGGAGGGGATGAAGTAAAAATTGAGTAAATCCTTCTTGATTCAAGACGATTATTTTTATTTTAATAAATAATATCCGCGTCTGGAACTAAAGAGCCGCAGGTTGCCGACCCCTGGTGAGAGCAAACGGAACGAATTGTGTAGAGATACCTTTCAGGCAATTTACAAGGATACTGGTGTGATAGAAAACGCTCTAAAGGGTCCAACATCTATTTTTTTTTTTTTTTTTTTTTTTTTTTCTTCAACGAGTCGACAACACTATGTGATCGTTCACGTGATGGTAAGTGATACGCTTGCGTATAACATGGCGCTAGTTAGGATGTTATACACTACTCCACATCGTGCTCCTCTTTTTACACATATGTCGAGTTTCATCACCGCTGTAATTTCACTAGCTACAGCGCCCTTCAAACCGGATCACAGTACTGTTTGCATTACTGTTCATCGCTGCGGCCTACCTAGACGGTCGGCAACAGAGCTACTACCAGTAAAAGTTTTAGAGTTAATATTTACCCTTTTCTCCTCTCCTCCTCCTTACTTCCGGTTGGCAGCACTGACTCCTTAGTTCCGGAACAGCTTTTGACGTTGCTTATAAAACTTGGACGGCGGCGTCATCAGACCTTTGGTGGTGTTCAGCTCGTTGAGGTATATTGTGATTGGCGTTGTTGGTTGAGTCACCTGATGGTGAAAAAAAAAAAAAAAAACTTGTAGAACCTTTGCACTATTGGACGAGTTACCTGATGCGGCTTCCCATAATAACACTGCGTTAGGATGATATACACTGCATCCATATTGCGCTAGTTTATAAGCATGTCTAGTCGCCGCTGTTATTTCACCAGCGACGGGGTCCTTCGATCCGGATAGCAGTAAAGTTTGCAGACAATTGTTTGTCGGTGTGCAATTGACGGTCATCGACAATAGAGACTTACCTCTAGTAAAACGTATTAGATACGTCCGCCCATGACGCGCTACTTGGGACGATATACACTGCACCACATTGCGCTCTTCGCCTGAGATGTAAGATGTTGAGTCTCGTTGCACAAATAATATCACTTGCTACGGCGTCCTTCAAACCGGATCACAGTACTGTTTATCGCCGCGGTGATACCTTTCTACAGAGTCTCCGGCAACAGAGATCTCCCACCAGTAAAAGATGGTATTGGCTACTTACCTGATGGTAAGGGTATCTCCTTGATGCAGGACTAGATAACACCTGATTGCAAGATGGCCGCCGTACTTACCACATGGCTGTGCTTGGTGGTGCGGTTGAAGTTCCTGTCGCTGTCGCCCCAGGGTTGCTGGGTGGAGGGATGAGGCGCGTCGCCCGGTTCCATGCTGCTTATCAGACTGTGGATGAATTCCCTGGAGACATGCATTTCACTTACGTTTGACCAGCGTGGTGGTTTCCCAGTTGTGGGAAAATCAAGTGGGCTTATATACATATAATAGTAGCGTCAGTTTATTACGTCACAGTAATTTTTTTTTTTTTTATACAATTAAGCGTCGAGATTAGCGAAACGTTCACCTGATAGTGATACGCCCGTCTATAACAATTCGTAGCTCCAGTAATTGCATTAGCTACAACGCCCTTCAAACCGGAACACAGTATTGTTCGCACAGTACTGTTTGTCGGCTGCAGTAGTTTTACTGATGTATATCTTCACTAGCATATATATTAAGACAGTATATTTAATTGAAGTTTCGCGCCAAAAAAAATGTCATTGACGGTAGATAAAAAAAATTGTGTTCCGGTTAATTTGTTAGAATGAGATGGATATACCGTGGACGCGGTAAGCAGAGAGAGAGGGAGAGAGACGATTGAATAAATGATAATATATTTACTAGTTGATGTAGGATATAATGAAAGAGAGAACAGTAAAATAATGTACTATACATTTCAAAGTTTCTCTATCTCTTTCTCTCTTTATATATTCAGAGTGAGAGGGATACAGGATACCTGTCTGTTACCAGTGCGTGTGCGACGGATTAGTTGGCACACTGCGGGCTATAGCGCCGAGTGGATCTACTATAGGTTACAACCTTTCTTTATCTCTCTCTCTTTCTTCCTATGTCAGAGTGAGAGGGATATACAGCTCGGATATTAGTCTTTACGTTTTTTTGCCAATGCATGTGTACTGGATTAGTTGGCGCACTGCGGGCCGTAGCCCTGAGCGGACCGACTATAGGTTACAACCTTTCTTTATCTCTCTCTCTCTTTCTTCCTATGTCAGAGTGAGAGGGAGATACAGCTCGAATAGTAGTCTGTGTGTGCGGCGCAGTAGTGGGCGCGTTGCAGGCCGTATCTATATATACACAACGTGCTCCCTCTCTTTCCTTCGCATATACATTTATATAGCTGTCTCTCTTTCGTTTCATAAAACCCAATTCACACCGTTAGTAAAGAAGCTTTAGGGTTCCGTTGCCTCCAATAATATTATTAATAAAACACACACATATATATATATGTCTTTTGAGTTGCAATTGATTAGGTATGCCTTCTTACCCGGCTAGTTCGAACCCCATATCCTTGAACTTGTTGCGCTCGTCCACTTTCAGGTCGTGGTGGAGTATCGGGTGGCTGTCCAGCCTGTGCACCGCTTCCTCCAAATAGTTCGTGAGGTTCTGATCATGCTCGACGCCCTGACGACGACGGTGGTGACGACTGCGGAGGAAGTGTGCTGAGGACCTTGACCTGCGCTGCTGCTGACCCTCCCCCTCCAACACCAGAGAAACATGCCTTATGGTGTTGCTACGGGGAATAAGAGGTAGCAGTAGACGATTAGCTTCGGAAATTTACTATTAGAAGGAGACGGTTCCTGACTTCCATCCATCTCATCGGATCTCTCCTTAGGTCTTGTGCTTCCTGCTCTCTCTTCCTCAGGAATAGGATAAACGGAGTAGTTTCCATCAATCATATATCCTTAATCAGAAATACCACTATCATCACCACTACTACTGAGAACAAAAAGGCGGTACCTCTCAGTCGGCCAGTTCAAGCTCCTCAGTCCAGCCGTCGACGGTTCGGTCGAGTTGACGTTATAAATCTTCTCCACCTTCTCGATCAGCTTCAGCCGGTACCACTCCAGCAGGTGGATCGCGTAGTTGTCCCTTTCCTTCTTCAGATCTTCCACCTGTGGGGTACAAGAGACTACAGTTTCTAACCAACTTAACCAACTATTGACGTGATGATGAAATGATGATGACGTTGAAGACGGTTATAATTTTTATTCATCATATATGACTATAAATGGTTTTCACTATTTGATTGTAAGAGAACGCTTTTAGTCCCAGTAGTGGGATTATTAATCTGTTTATTATCATTTCAATACATTTTAGGTTAGGTGTCCAGCAGTGGGCGTCTATCGGCTGATGTTGATAAGTGAAGGTTTACTAAAGACGCGGCAGAAACGGTTGAACCGGTTTATGGTACTCACACGGTCGGTTAGTATGTCCAGGTATTCGGGGGTCCGTCTGAGGCGAGCTATCACGGCTGTGAGGGGTTCCCCGAAAAGCTTTATCGCCTCCATCTCGACGTCGTAACGTCTCCCTGTCGTCGGATTGGAACAGCTCACTGCAACCAAAGAAACATTGGTACTGCTCCGAGCTTTTCAATATGGAAATGTTGACTACACCTGATGGTAAGTGATACGCCGGCCCATAACATGGCGCTAGTTAGGATGATAGACACTGCATCACATTGTGCTTATCTTCTTGAGACATAAGATGTTGAGCCTGTATTTTCACATGCTACAGCACCATTCAAACCGGAACAAAATAGTGTTTGGATACTCCTGTTTGGGGGGAGCTGGGGTGGTACTTATCTAGACAGTCTTAGGCACCAGAGACCTACCACCAGTGGTCAAAGTTTAGCACTTGACTTTAATAATAATGATGATGAAATAATTTCTCATGTCTGGTATTGTTGACTGGTGGTAGGTCTCTGTTGCCGCAGACTGTCTAGGTACGACGGCAGCGCCTACGTCTGTCACCAAACTGTACTGTGTTCCGGTTTAAAGGGCGCTGTAGCTAGTCTAATTACTGGGGTAACGAGACTCAACATCTTATCTCTCAGGCGATAAACGTAATATTGTGTAGAATATATCATCCTAACTAGCGCCACGTTGTTATGGGTGGGCGTATCACTTATCATTAAGTGAACGTCTCGTCCATCTCGCCGCTTCGTTGTATGAAAAAAAATACTGTGTCTATTGATTGAATAAAGTGAATTTACTTACATGCTTGTGCTGCAGTGTAAACATCGTAACTACAACCAAATTATCGGAACGTAGTTCTCGTCACCAATCGACGAAACAGGCGTTCATCACATACTAGATGATACGACTGCCCATAATGTACCGCTAGTTAGGATGATATACACTGCATCACATTGAGCTCGATTGAGATAAGATATTAAGTCTTCTTACTGCAGTAGTTTCACAACTGCGCCCTTCAATACACAGTACTGTTTGCACAATACTGTTCGTTGCTGCGGTGGTACCTACCTAGATGGTCTCCGGCAACCCAGGCTAACACTGGTATCTTCATCATCATCATGAGTCGATAGATGTCCACTGCTGGACATAGGTCTTTATCCAAAAACCTCCACATCGATCGGTCCTGCGACTCTCACCAGGTCGTCAGTCCACCTTATGGGAGACCTCCCAATACTACGTCTACCGGTACACGGCCACCGCTCTAATAATAGTTTGGCAAATATCTCCCTTCCGCCTTTTTGTCTTTTGAATTTCGCGGCTATGTACAAAGCGCTACAGAGCTCGTATCTGGCAATACTATACATAATTTCGCATCCACCATATAGCCCGGACATAGCGCCGAGTGATTACCACCTGTTCCTGTCCATGGTGAACGCCCTTGGTGGTGTAAACTTGAACTCAAAAGAGGCTTGTGAAAAGTTGCTGTCCGAGTTCTTCGCAAATAAGGAGGGGGGCTTCTACGAGGGAGGTATTATGAAGTTGCCGTCTAGATGGAAACATTATCGAACAAAACGGCGCATATTTGAACTAAATCCGATCACTGTAACACTTTTTATAAAGCATTGAATAAAGAGCAAAAAAGCGGAAGGGAGATATTTGCCAAACTTATACCTTACTATGTTTGTACCGATAGCTATAAATTACCCACTCGTGGACACAACTGTAACTCTACAGACTGTTCTAAGTATAAAGAAAAAAATCTAGATATTAATTTAATTCTAGATCAAGTTAGTACTTACCGAACCAAACTCCTAAAAGCATAAAAACAATCATACTTCTGTTGTTACTTTGAATTCGCGTCATAAATAATAAAATTGTAATATTTTATACGATATTTTAATACCTAATCTCAGATATACGAACGTATATACTGAGCTGCTGGTTAGGATATTTACACTGCACCACATTGCGCTCATTGCTATGTGGTGAATTCAACAATTGTTGTTACAATATTTTATACGATTTTGATGAATTATACCTGTTTTTTTTTTTTTTGTTTCGGTGGAAACTTCGTCTTCTGGGGGAAGTCAGAGTTATGTGGAGATTTTTATCCACTAAAATCCCCTGGGTGTTCACCTTCGCCAGCTTCAGCTTCGCAGGTTATGGGATCTCCGTTCAAAACACAACCGCTGCTTCGCTAACGCTGTAGGGATAGCTCATCCCGGGGTCTGTTTTATGCAGACCCTGACAGTTCCGTGAGTACTTCAATGAATGGGAACCACGTCCAGTCATCGTTCTCCTCAGGGTCGTTTAGAAGGCGATGAGAACCTCTCCGCCAACCTGACCCTGTCCGCCAACGACTTCATTAAAGTGGGGGACCACCATTCACCGATGCGCCGTGAAGGATCTATCTTCTCGATCTCGCTCAGCAGCCTCCTTCTGTTCTAGCTTCGTTGTTTTTATACCTTTTTTTTTTATTAACGTTTCACTTCGGGAGGGAAGGAAGAACCCTCTCTTTCCACCTCTGTAAGGGCGAGCGGGAACACACAGCGTGCCGCCCTCCTCGGTTTTTTTCAGTCATGTTGGCAACCCTCCTAAAACCGTCACCCAGAGGCCACGGGAGCCACGAGAGAAAACCCTCCCGGCTACTTGCGGCGGGTCCGATCTTGAATTCCGCCGCTACCGTTCGTTATACCGCCGCGGAGAATAGGGTGAGCGGCGTATCGCAATACCGACATTCCTCTTTCCCCGCGGCCTCACCGCCGTCGCATCTACGGTGCGGCATCGCTTAGTCGCGGAGGGTACTGCACCTGCGCGACTCCACCTCGGCTGCAAAGGGCATCATAAAGCCACCCCTGCATCCATCCGGCACGCATCCGAAGTCAGCTCACGATTTAGCTCCGGAGCTCTAACCTGGAGAGGCTGCCTCGGACTGTTGAACTGTTTCATTGTTACCGTATCCCATCAAGTGAACTACCATAAAAGAAAAGAAAAACTATGGGTAGAGGATTCTGGATAACATAGACTAAGGTAATAGACAATAAAACACAACATTTATTGTAGAAATTATTGTTTATTAATCTTCTTCGTAAACGGTTTTTTTTGCTATAAATGGTATGAATGTCCTCCCATAAGGTTTCGAGTTCCTACGACTGGATGGGCGTATGTCCTTCTGTTTGTTTGGGCGTCTTACGATATGCTCGATTGGTGGTTTAAACTTGTTCCCACCTCCCCATCGTTCACCATCAGAAAACTTGGCTGGATCCCTGTTGATCTTCAATCTACCGCCGGGTGTCTCTCTAGGTTGTTTCCTAGGGCCATTTTCTTTCTCAATATATCGATTTTCTTCGACTGTTTCGATCCTGTCACCGGAGTGCTTTTTCTTTTTACTGATATAATTGGGTTTCTTTAAAGTCCTCTTTCGTTTCTTTTTATTGTTATCGATAAGGTCGACTCTTTTGTTCCGCGAGATCTTGTAACGGCCCTGTGTCATTGTAGTTTCAAATTAGTGTAGTACCGACAGTCTCTGTTGCCTGGGAGCGTTTAGGTGCCACCGCAGCACTTATTGCAGCCGACAAACAGTTATGTGCTGATATTATTGTGTTCCGATTTGAAGGGCGCTGTCATCGTCATCATCAGACTAATAAATGTCCAATGCTGGACATAGGTCTTCTCCAAAGATCTACTAAGGGCCATCGTATGTTGTAGTTTATATAAGGGTTTCAGGCCATTACCATGCTGGCCCAATGGGAGTTGATGGGAGTCAGAGCCTCGTTTGTTGATTAGTAGGGTGTACCACGAGCAGGTAAGGTTTGCTTGGAACCCGTGAGTTGTTGTGCGGAATCCCGCGGAAGTCGGTGTTGGCATAGATCCGGTCTAACTCTATGCCAAGCAGATGTGACGGCCATGCGTTTATAGTGATGAGGCGAATCCAATGAGTCGATACACATGTCAAGGGCACATGTTTATAACATCATAACTACCGCCATGTTTTTATAGGCAGGCATATCATCAGGCCAACGTCTCGCTCGTCTCATCGTTTACTATGCTAAACAAAATATTCTATTCCCTTAGTATCGTTTATTTTAGTTTATTGTGCTTTGGTACCTTTGATTGTATGCTAGGGTAGTCATCACGATTCCTCGGTCCCCATTCTAATGTTTGACCAGAAAATCTGCTGGCTCTGTCATCGTCATCGATTGGATTATTCCTCAGCGCGTTGACGTTCTCCGATGAGTCTACGGCGGAAAGGAGATCGTTTCAATAAGTGTCGAAACAAGCGAGATGTTCACCTGATGGTAAGTGACACGATCCCAAAACAACATGACGATAGTTAAGATGGTATACACAGAAACACACTGCGCTGGTCGCCTGAGGCATAAGATGTTTGAATGTTGTTACCTAAGTAATTACACTAGTTACAGTCCCCTTCAAAGCGGAACACAATAATGTTTGTCGGTTGCAATAAGCGCTGCGGTAGTGCTGAGACAATCTTCAAAAACAGAGAGCTATCAGTGCAATTCTGAACAGGGGGGATACTTTCAAAGTGTGCTTTGATCCTGTCCTTAATGTCGGATCCGCTCGAACTCACCAAGTTTGATCTGCTCGAAAATAGCTTCTCTTCTATAATTGGATGAGTCGTCTTCTCCTAAGTTCCTATCAAAATCTGAAACATCACTCGACGAGGATGTAGAGGTGCTGAAAATGGCCAACAATGGGTTAAGAGGTTACGGTATACATTTTATTGAACACAAATTTTTAACCTACAATTCTTGATCTCAATTTCACCTGATGTCAAATGGATGGTGCATGCATATGCATGATGGTAGACTGACAGGTGAAGGTCGAAAAAATAAACAAATGGCCCCGGAATCAACCCGGGATCTTGCTGAGCGATTAACTAATGCGTACACAGAGGTACTCAATGTTTGTAATGTCGAAAATAAAGAAGCGGCGAGGCGAGCGGAAGCGAGGGAGTATCAGAAAAAAAAAGATAACCTCTACTTCTATTTCTACCGTCAAACTTTTGCGTGCAAACTTAGTTATACTGTAGCTAGGCTAATTATTGGAATAACTAGACTCAACGTCTTGTCTTAGGCGACGAGTGCATTGTGGTATAGTGCATATCATCTTAACTAGCGCCATTTTATAGGGCGTATTACTTATCATCAGGTGAACATGCCGCTCGTCTCATCGCTTAATTACGTAATAAAAAAAAAAACCACTACTTTTATTTCTACCGTCAAACGTTTGCGTGCAAACTTAGCTCTACTGTAGCTAGGCTAATTATTGGAATAACTAGACTCAACGTCTTGTCTTAGGCGACGAGTGCATTGTGGTATAGTGCATATCATCTTAACTAGCGCCATTTTATAGGGCGTATTACTTATCATGTGAACATGCCGCTCGTCTCATCGCTTAATTACGTAATAAAAAAAAAACCGCTACTTCTATTTCTACCGTCAATCGTTTGTGTGCAAACTTAGCTCTACTGTAGCTAGGCTAATTATTGGAGTAACTAGACTCAACTTCTTGCCTCAGGCGAGGAGTGCATTGTGGTTCAGTGCATACCATCTTAACTAGCGCCATGTTATAGGGCGTATTACTTATCATCAGGCGAACATGCCGCTCGTGTCATCGCTTAATTACGTAATAAAAACAAAACCGCTACTTCTATTTCTACCGTCAATCGTTTGCGTGCAAGCTTAGCTTACTGTAGCTAGGCTAATTATTGGAGTAACTAGACTTAACATCTTCTCTCAGGCGAGGAGTGCATTGTAGTACAGTGCATACCATCTTAACTAGCGCCATGTTATAGGGTGTATCACTTACCATCAGGTGAACGTGCCGCTAGTCTCATTGCTTAATGACACAAAAAAAACCGCTACTATTTCTACCGTCTAACGGTTGTATGCAATCTTAGCTTTACTGTAGCTAGTGCAATTACTGCGGTAACGAGATTTAATATGGCGACGAGTATAATATGGTGTTGTGTATATCATCTTAACTAGCAACACTGTTATATGCGTGTCACTTATCACCGAGAAGACCGTTCTACTTAAAATGATTACACTATTGCACATAAAATGATTACACACTCTTTGGTTCTTAGTACATTCTTAAACTCTTCTATCACTTCTGGATTCTCTATGTAGTATATCCTAGGTTGGGAACTCTCCAGCAGTTTGCTGTATCGGATCTGGTGGTCGTACTTCTTCTGCAGGAGCCCCAGCAGCCTCTTGAACTGGCTCACCTGGTTCTCTACTTGAATTTCATCTGCGAATACGTCACATTTTTATATTCATTTAAGCGATGAGAGTGTCACCTGATGATAAGTGATACGCCCGCCCATAAATTGGCGCTGGTTAAGATGATGTACACTGGCACCACATTGCTCTTGTCGCCTTGAGACATAAGATGTTAAGTCTTAGTACCGCAGTAATTATGCTAGCTACAGCGTCCTTCAAACCGGAACACAGTAATGTTTGCAAACTACTCTTCGGCGGCAGGGAAGGCGCGGCGGTGGTACCTATCTTTTATTTAAGGAAGCGACGATACGAGCGGAAACTTCACTTGATGGTAAGTGATACGCCCGCCCATAACTCGGCGCTAGTTAGAATGATATACACTGCACCATATTACGCTCGTCGCCTGAGATATAAGATGTTAAGTCTCAGTACCGCAGTAATTACACTGGCTACAGCGCCCTTCAAACCGGAACACGGTCAAGTTTGCAAACTACTCTTCGGCGGCAGGGAAGGCGCTGCGGTGGCACCTATCTTTTTTTAAGGAAGCGACGATACGAGCGGGAAGTTCACTTGATGGTAAGTGATACGCCCGCCCATAACTCGGCGCTAGTTAAAATGATATACACTGCACCATATTACGCTCGTCGCCTGAGATATAAGATGTTAAGTCTCAGTACCGCAGTAATTACACTGGCTACAGCGCCCTTCAAACCGGAACACGGTCAAGTTTGCAAACTACTCTTCGGCGGCAGGGAAGGCGCTGCGGTGGCACCTATCTTTTTTTAAGGAAGCGACGATACGAGCGGGAAGTTCACTTGATGGTAAGTGATACGCCCGCCCATAACTCGGCGCTAGTTAAAATGATATACACTGCACCATATTACGCTCGTCGCCTGAGATATAAGATGTTAAGTCTCAGTACCGCAGTAATTACACTGGCTACAGCGCCCTTCAAACCGGAACACGGTCAAGTTTGCAAACTACTCTTCGGCGGCAGGGAAGGCGCTGCGGTGGCACCTATCTTTTTTTAAGGAAGCGACGATACGAGCGGGAAGTTCACTTGATGGTAAGTGATACGCCCGCCCATAACTCGGCGCTAGTTAAAATGATATACACTGCACCATATTACGCTCGTCGCCTGAGATATAAGATGTTAAGTCTCAGTACCGCAGTAATTACACTGGCTACAGCGCCCTTCAAACCGGAACACGGTCAAGTTTGCAAACTACTCTTCGGCGGCAGGGAAGGCGCTGCGGTGGCACCTATCTTTTTTTAAGGAAGCGACGATACGAGCGGGAAGTTCACTTGATGGTAAGTGATACGCCCGCCCATAACTCGGCGCTAGTTAGAATGATATACACTGCACCATATTACGCTCGTCGCCTGAGATGTAAGATGTTAAGTCTCATTACCGCAGTTACACTAGCTACAGCACCCTTCAAACCGGAACACAGTGGCGATGGCGGGGTGGGCGGTGGTACCTAAGCGATCTCCAGCAAGAGACCTACCACCATAAACACAACCTCACCTCTATCCTGTAATTGGTTTGCCGCATCATCATCCACCACCTCCTCCGAGCTCCTATCACCAAGGTGCCCATTCAGTACTCTAATAATCCTCTTGAGTTCTTCTCTGTTCTCCTTTATTTTCGGGTTCAGCTTCATCACATTGCCAACGTTCGAGAACGTTCTAGAACTGTCGACGTCTCCATATGCGACCATCAGATAAACACCTATAAAATGATAACATTGTATGGATGACTACAACCAGTAACTTATTGGTGATTAGATCTCACTTGAAGAGAACTGGTTCTAGGTCTCTGTTGCCGGAGACCTAGAATCAGTTCACCGCCTATTGCAGCCGACGAAAATTACTGTGATCCGATTTCAAGGACCAATAGCTATCACTGCCGGCAGGTCTGTTGTCGGAGATCGTCTTGGTAGGTACCTACATTAATAGATGCAAACATTGTATTCTGGTTTGAAGGGTGTTGTAGCAAGTTCACTGGCAGACGAGCTGATAATGGTAAGCAGCGCTCGTCGCCTGACATAAGAAGTTGAGTCTTGTTACCCCAGTAATTACACTTGCTACAACGCCCTTCAAACCGGAACACAGTAATATTTGCACACTACTGTTTGGCGGTAGAAATAGGCGCTGCGGTGGTACCTACCTAGACGGTCTCTGACAATAGTCTTACTACCAGTAAACTAGATACAACGCCCCTCAAACCGGAAAACAATGATTGCACACTACTGCGGTACCTGTGAGTACCAACGCAGCAATGTTTGCAACATTACTGTGTTCCGGTTTGAAGGCTGTTGCACCTAGTGTAATTACTGAAGTAATGAGATTTAACATCTTTTCTCAAAGCGACTAGTTCAGTATTGCTGTGTATAACATCCAAACAAGCGCTATATTGTTATGACACTTACCATCAGGTGTACGTATGTCGTCTCATCGTCCAAAAAAAAAAAAAAACTAAAAATTATTCCAGATTTTTTTCAAATGTTGGCAACACTAACTCCGGCATGTTCCCAAAGCGATGCGCGTTCATACAAAATGCCGTACTCACCTATAAAGTAAACTTGGATGAACATGGTCTGGCTGAACATGGCCAACCATATTCTGTTACCATAAAATTTATGGGCTCATAAACATAAAAAGACCATACGAAATAATCGAAATCGTAATTTTTATTTTCAATGCTACGCACACAGTAAATATTTTATTGCGTCGAATCGATATGGAAATTTATTATATATAAAAAATCGATTTTTGTTCGAAAAAAAAAAAAAATTACTGATGTGATGACACCATAACAAAGGTGACGTTAATTAGCATGTTATACACTGCAACACGTGCTCGTCGCCGGACATATGACGAGTATCGTTACGTCATCAATTACACTAGCTACAGCACCCTTCGAACCGGATCACAGTAATATTTGCGCAGTACTGTTTGTCAGCTGCAACAGGCGCTGCGGTGGTACCTAGACGTTCTCCGGCAACAGAGACACTGCCACAAGTATAGCTCGTATCCTATCTATGTATGGAATACCCCATCCAAAGACAATGATTCTGGAGTTATTAATTTCTTAAATATTTTTCAAAAAATTATCGATTTTCCGGGAAAAAAAATCGATGATTTTCTACACAAATGTTAATGTATTAATTAATTATTGTTTAATCACTGTTTTATTAAAATAAGTTAATAATCATCACTTAGAGGCTGAAACTTTTATATTATGTTCTTTAGAAGTGACAGTAAAAAATAAGACGTCATATTTAAATTATTATTTAAAATAAAAAAAAATATATATATATATAAAAAAACGTATAAAGTACATAAGTACCTAATTTCAATACCTATCCGACAAGGTATAATAAAATTTATAAACTTTTTAAAATTAAAAAAAAAAAACACGTGTAATAAAATCAAGTACCATGAAATATCAAACTGGCTCTTAATTTGACCGTTTTTTTTTTTTGCAACACTAGCGAGATATTATTGTCGTTTTAAATATTAAGTTTAAGTAAAGTTTAAAGTAACATTTAATTTAAATTTTGTTCAAACTGACCGCCTCGGATCCTGATATAAGCATGAAGCCTATTCCCTAAGTCACATCGAGTGACCCGCCCTGTCAGCTTGCGGACCAACACAGGCCAGCAAGGTGTACTGTACTGATTACCTGAACACCGTGCGATTATTACATATGGTGTCACATGAAATGTTTACACAACACCAATTTACTCGTTAAAAGGTTTAGTCATCATAAAGGTATCATTGTCGCTGCTGACAAAATAAGAAAACAGCTCACGAGGCTCAAAAGTCTGCTGCGTGGAAAAGTTTACTCCGAGGAAAAATTTACTGCGTGGAAAAGTCTACTGCGAGAAAAAAATACTGCGTGGAAAAGTTTACTGCGTGAAAAATTTACTGCGTAGAAGTCTACTGCGAAGAAAAGTTTACTGCGTGGAAAATTTACTGCGTAGAAGTCTACTGCGAAGAAAAGTTTACTGCGTGGAAAAGTCTACTGCGAGGAAAAGTCTACTGCGAGGAAAAAATTACTGCGTGGAAAAGTCTACTGCGAAGAAAAGTTTACTGCGTGGATAACTTTACTGCGTGGAAAAGTTTACTAATAGGAAAAGTTCATTGCAAGGAAAAATTTACTGCGAGGAAAAGTTTACTGCGAGGAATAGTCTACTGCGAGGAAGTTTAATGTGAGGTAAAGTCTACTGCGTGGAAAAGTTTACTGCGAGGAAGTTTACTGCGTGGAAAAGTTTACTGCGAAGAAGTTTAATGTAAGGTAAAGTCTACTGCATGGAAAAGTTTACTGCGAGGAAGTTTACTGCGTGGAAAAGTCTACTGCGAGGAAGTTTAATGTGAGGTAAGGTCTACTGCGTGGAAAAGTTTAATACGAGGAAGTTTACTGCGTGGAAAAGTTTACTGCGAGGAAAAGTTTACTGCCTGTAAGTCTACTGCGAGGAAGTTTATTGCTAGGAAAAGATTACTGCGTGGAAAAGTCTACCGCGAGGAAGTTTAATGTGAGGAAAAGTCTACTGTGAGGAAAAGTTTATTGCGAGGAAAAGTTTATTGCGAGAAAGTCTACTGTGAGGAAGCATTCTTTGAGGAAAACTGTACTGTTGTAAAAGTTATCATAAAACTTAATACAAACCTTAGTGTGAATAGTCAATGATTTTTTTTATTTAATTTCGTTATGAGACAAAGGCAGTCATTTACCGGATGGTAAGTAATATATAGGGTGAAAGGTGTAAAACGATCTGGTGGGACTAAAGTATAGCTCGTATCCTATCTATGTATTGAATACTCCATCCAAAAACAATGGTTCTGGAGTTATTGATTTTTGAAATATGATCCGAAAAATTATTAAATATTACCTTTCACCAGGTATCCAGAGGGTCATTGACTTGTCACGAGATCTCGAAAACTATTAGACATGAACACTTAAAATTTAGCAGAGATTGGAAAGGGAGGTATTGTTTCTGCTATTTAGAGGTCAGCTAAGAATGGATTACAGCGGGCCGGTGGGGAAGAGCCAGTCTTATATCATCAGCCGATAGACCTCTACAGCTGGACATAGGTCTCTTGTAATGTTCAACAAAGCATGGTCTTGCGCTGTTAGAGTCCACCTAGTGGTGGGTCTGCCAATGCTGCGGTTTCCGGTTCGACGTCCCCTATCCAGCACTAAGACCTCAATGTACATCTGATCTACGATATGTGCCATTTCAGCCTGGCGACTTCGGGTCGTCTTAGAGACATTGGTTCTAAAGCGGCTTTCCTCGAAGAGATACTTCAAGCATCGTTTTCTCCAATAGTGCGTCGCTAGTGATGACTTTTGTTTTTATTCCTAGTGGTAATTTTCGAAAGATACCCAACTTCTGGGGGAAACTCAGGGTTGTTTGATATTCTTAAATAAAACCCTGTCGGTGTTCTGCTTCAGCGCATTCAGTGAAGCCCAGGGATCTCTTATAGAACGCATCGGTGCCCCTCTACATTTTGAGTTAACATGTTTCTGAGGAGGAGACAAACCCTTCAGGAACCATTGCTGAAGCATACCCAGTCCGAGGCATTTTCGCTTGAGCGATAAGGCCCTCCCACCCTCAAGGTCCCGCGAAACTTCTAGACCCTTTAAGTCACCTTCTACGGCAGGGCTTATCTTACTCCTATTCTTACTAGCCCGAGGCTACAGGGCTGGCCGATGACCTACGGCTTAGTAACTTGGCCTTCCTTGGGCCATACTTCGTCTATATTTTAAAAAGCTTGAACCATAAAGGTTCTATTATATTCAAATTGCGTCATATGTTTTCATACACACACACATATATATATATTAAACACCTGTTCAAACTAACGTACATACAATGAAAAGTATAGTATAAATCTTTATTGCTTTGTATAGAAATCAACTGGACGGTGATATTATAACATTGAATACCTAGTACCTTGGAGATCTTTGGGAGAGGCGTACGTTCAGCAGTGGACGTCTATCGGCTTATGATGACATACATTGTGGTAGACCTCGGTTGTCAAAGACCGTCTAGGCGGTTGCGGAAAGATTACCGTTAACCGGTTTGGAGGGCCAGGCAGCTAGTAAAATTGCAGCGGTTTCAACATTTAACATCTAATTGCTATAGCAATAAGCTCAATGCGGTGCAGTTTATATCAACTCAATCAGTGTTAAATTATGGACAGTCGTATTACTTATATACAAATATATATATACATAAGTAATACAACTGTCTACTTATATATATATACCTATATATATATATATTTAAGTTTTATTTGTTGCAAGTAAATTTACTGTATGTGGACATCTTTGGGAGAGACCAATGTCCAGCAGTGGATGTCTATTGGTTGATGATAATGAAATTATATGAAACTTCCTTAATGTACCCACTACTGGAATGCTACTTGTCTTTCTCTCGTTACAAATAATTAAGATAGAATGCTTTATTTTAATTCGACCAAGTTATGAGGTGAACGAAACATTAACCTTTATGGCAAATGATATGGCTGGCCATGACAACTAGTTACGATGATATATATAACACCAGTGTGCTCATCACCTTGAGAGATTAGAGATCATGTAGAAACATTATAAAAGTTTTCTTACCACAGTAATTACACTATCTACAACTTCCCTTTAAACCAGAACACTTATGTTTGCAAAGAACTGTTTTCCGACTGCAATTGAACCTGTGTTGGTTCCTAGACAGTCGACAGCAACAGAGATATCATCATCAGCTGATAGATATCCAAAAAGATAATCCACCAGTAAATTATTTTTCTGTTTCTAGAGTCCTCCAGACAATGCTCTAGTACTTTACACAATTGAAGCAACTCAATAATATATACAGATAATATAATAGCGGTAGGTTTACAGGATTCAATTAGTTCCTGTTTCTTTCTAGTCCTTAAAAGAGAAAGGGACCTTTTACAAATATAACAACGGTGAAACAATAACATTATAATTTACTTTTAACGAAAATAATAATCAAAATTTGACATTCAAATATAATAAATTTCAATAGAGATTTTGTTGAAACAATGAATTCTATTCAATGTTAGAAAATCTGTTCAAACAAAGCATTAAGTTGTATGAGTACTTTATTCATCGAGTTTAACTGAACATTTTTGGCAATTGTATCAATAATATAGTAGATCATTTTATAATGTGGCATTGCTTACTGATATATATATAAAAAAATATATAGTAACAATTATGGTATATATGTCTTGACCGAAGCAGTGATAATACACAAAACACTAAACGAGCCAGCGGCAGAACAAATTTGAATGATTATATGGAGTTGATTAATAAGACTATAAAAGAAAGTGTAAGATCTCAAGCTCTTATGTTTGGAAAAGGAAAAACATATTTAACTATAATTCCACCTGATGATAATCAGAATCCTGTACATTAATAGAAAAACACTAACATTAATATACTATTCAAACACTTCACTGTTTGCAGGATGCAGCATGCGGTCTTGTCCAGATCATACCAGATATCTGGTTACGGGTATTCAGCTATTTGTTTGTCTTTTCAATAATGATGCGGACTAGGTAGGTATCACTACTGCAAGAAAGGTCACTATGAACAAACGTCACAAACAGAAACTACATACTACAAACATAACTAACTACTCTTTCTATCTCAAAAGTAGTTAAGACTACGATTTTAGAAATATGTTAATTACGTACGGACACATTATTTTTTTTTATATATACGTACAACACGGGTAATATTTGAGGTGTCATTGTATTGATATGTTATTGTTCCGGCGTAGTATATAAGCGGTGACATCGCGCCAACACCGCGCACACGTCAAAGGCATTGTCAAGATGGAGGCTAAGGTTGTTTTAATACTTTGCCTGGTAAGAAAATTATTATTTATTTAATTTAAATATTAAAATTTAATTTTACTATAAATTATATTGAAATATTTTATTATCTACAATCGACTAACACTTCCTCTCAATATCACAGAATCTATATTTCTTACTAGTAGTAGTGTCCGTTGCTGGATACTGTCTAGGTATCACCGCAGCGCTTATTGCAGTTGGCAAAGAGTAGTGTGCAAACATTACTATGTTCCGGTTTGAAGGCGTTGTAGCTACTGTAATTACTGGGGCCATAAGATTTTGATCCAAGCGATGAGCGTAATGTGGTGCAGTGTTTCATTCTAACTAGAGCTGCGTTACCATCAGATGGACGTTCCGCTTGAAAGCCGTTAGGTACTTTTTTAATACAAACAGACGCTATGAATATAATTTAACTTGATTCTATTTATTAAGTTCACTTAAAAAATTCTACAGATTTAAGTTCTACTTGCTCTTATTAAAAAAAAAATATCTTTCCAGATCGGCTCAGCGCTTTGTGTTCCAGTACCAAGTGAGTATTTTATTTTTTAATGTTATATAAGACCAAACACAAAGCAATACATCCACATAATATTGACTTTCTCTAGGAATAATCTTCCTTATTTTTTTGGTGATGAATAATCTGCGCCGCGTTGTTATGGTGTATTGTATATAAAAAAAAATATTGATTGAAAATTATTATATTGAGGTGATTTAATTATAAATAAATAATTAATAGTACATAATTGAAAGAAAGAGAGAAAGAGAAGGAGAACGGAGATCATCAATAGAACCAGTCTTACATGCGTAACTCTTCGAGTCGAGAGGCTCAATTGGTGATGAGCAGAGCTTCAAGTTGGGGATTCAGTCCTGGCATGGCGACAACTTGCCAGAAAGCTAAGTGTGGGCAGATCTCCACAGTGTGGACAAACGATAGGTGATGTTAAAACACTGGGATCCAATGGAGGCGATCAGAGTAAGACAGTGGTTTATGAATTACAATAGACTTAAAACTAGCAGTGGACATCTATTGTTTGTGATGGCGATGATTGAAATACATAAATAAATAGTCAAAGGTCTTTATAATCAAGCCAATGGTGTATCCTGTAAGGCTATTTTTTTATTCAATTAAGCGACTAGATGATCAAGACGTTCACCTGATAGTAAGTGGTACGCCTGCCCATAACAACTTAGCGCTAGTTAGGATGGTATATATTACACGAAGTTATGCTTATTGCTTGAGTCATAAGAAATTTAGTCTTGTTATTAATTAGACTAGCTACGGCACCCTTCGAACCGGAACACAGTAATATCCGCACACCACAGCTTGGCGGCGGAAATAGAAACTGCGGTGGTACCTACTTAGATAGTTTTGTAGATTAATAATTATTGAATGTTCAGGCGGCGGCGGAGGCGGTGGTGGTGGTGGCGGTGGAGGTGGTAATGGCAGCGGGGGTGGCCTCGGTTCCGGCCTGGGGGTCATTGAGAACCTCGGCTTGGGATTAGGCAGCGGTCTCGGCGGAGGCGGCGGCAGCGGTGGTGGCGGCGGCGGCGGTGGTGGAGGCGGTTCCGGTGTACCATCCCAAAATGGCGGTCTAGGATTACCATGGTAATGGGTGAGGTATGGCCCCGTGTTTTTTTTATAACTTATACTGTTGATAGGTCTCTCTTGCTATAGACCGTCAAAGTACCAGAGCGGACATTACTATGTTTCGGTTTAAAGGGCGCTGTAACTGGTGAAATTACCGAGGTAATGAAATTCAACATGTTATATCTGAACAAAGCACTATTAGGTGCAGTGTATATCATTCTAATTAACGCCACGTTGGTATAAGGAAGCGTATCACTTAACATTAGGTGAAAATGGCTCGTCTCGCCGCTTCTTTTAATATAAAAAAAAAATGTTCAAAGATCAACTTTCGTGGATGCGTGAGGTCTACCAATTCACACTTGGCCCACGTATAGAAATATCTTAATCCCAGCAATGGGAATATTATGTTCTTTATTATTACCAATATAATAATATGTCTTCTTTTTTCAGGTTCTGAAGATCGGTTTCCGGTGACTTTCCGTAAAAGATTTACCATGAATATAAACTCTTTATTGTTATTAATTTAAAAAAATGCGTAATTAATGTTTTTTTTTTTTTTTTTACTTATTACAATTATAATAATATACACTGCAACATATTATCCACGACTAGAGACATCAAAGGTTAAGTTGGTTACTCCAGCAATTTCGACAACTACAGCACCCCTCAAACCGGAACGACTTGGTCTAATGCTAACGTTTACATGGCGTCGCGCGAGTAACCTTAAAGTTTAAGATGTTAAATTTCATTAACTGTAGGAATTACAGCGCCCTTCAAACCCGGAACGGTTTGTTCTAATGCTTAGATGTTTACGATGCATCGCTCGAGTAACAATGAGGCTTAAGATGTTACATCTCATTACCTTTGTAACTTCAGTGACTACAGCGCCTTTCAAACCGGAACACGGTAATGTTTGAACACCGTTGTTTGGAGGCGAGACATACCAGGTGCTCTGATACCGACGTAGATGATGCTCCGGTCTCTTTGAAGTTAGCTGTGGTTAATGTAATGACCTAGAAAAACTGACAAAGTTAGGAGCCTACGAATAGAACTTTGTCTTTAGACACTGCGGTAGTTGGGACATGGGTGGGTCACCGACATAGTCCAAAAGATTGCTAGCCTCACGTGGCAATGAGCAGGACACATCACTCGAAGGACTGACAGCCGATGGTCCACTAAGGTCTTCGAATGGCGACAGTGTAGCGGTAGACGTAGTGTTGGCAGGGCCCCCACCAAGTGGTCCGACAATCTGCTGAAGATTGCGGGAAGCAGTTGCATGCGTGCAGCGCAGCGATCGATGTGGAGACCTTTGAGGGACGCCTATGTCCAGCAGTGGACGTCTATTGGCTGATAACGAATAACGTGTTAGCGATGGATTGATCCCTGGCCACAAGTAAATACTAGAGATAAATGTTGTCCGGGTCATTTTATTTTAAAATTTGACAAGTATATTAATGGCGCGATTTTTGTGCTCGATACAACTATCACAGACTTTATGGTGATGCCCAAGTCACTGAAACATCCACAACCAGGAACTGCTACAAATCTAAGACAGAAGTTTACTATGAGGATGCACTCATTGAAAAAGATAACTTTGTATTACTAATTCCACATAAAAATCCTGTCTTACTGTGACGAGTGATATCTAGATTAATCAGGTGTCTACTTTTTTTAATTTTTAACATCCAATTTACGTCCCGACTGTTGGGGCACAGGCTTATTCTCAATATGAGGGGTATGGGCCATAGTCACCGCGCGGGCCCAATGCGGATTGTTAACTTCACACACACCTTAGAATAAATTCTGATTCATGTGTTTTCCTTCACCGATTGCATTTCGCTGTTTTTACTAAAATTCTGAAATATATAGAACTTAATACTAAAACAATTTCGACTAAAAATCGATTAATAAAATCTTTGATATCATTACGCCTTATACAGTGTATTAGAAATAAAAATAATATGCAGAAGTTCAGGCTAGATCGCGGTAACGATATTTTTTAAAATGACATACAGAAGACACAAGAACAATGGCTACTAGTAAAACTGCAAAAAACAATGTGGAATTTTCTAAATAAAATAAATCACCGGAAACCAAAAAAAAAAATATGTCCAAAATTTGAGACTTTTAGACTTGATAACTTCGCGTTGAGTAGGGCGATTTTGTAAATAAATACTTTGTTGGCGTTGGTAAAACTCTTGCAGAAAATAAATAACATCAATATCTGTCCAACACGAAATATATAAAAACAGCACAAAAAAGCTAATATCATTTCTTCTCAGAAATTGATAGTTAAGAAGTTTTAACGAGTCTTAAATCAGAATCTGTCTCTGATTGGGACAACATAACTACAAAATTGCTGAAAAGGAACGAACTTGTAGTTCCCACAGTTTCCGAATTACCTTATTTATGTTTCACACCAGGTGTTCCCCCTAATGTAATTACAAAAACAACAACTACTCAAGTTCATAAGAGTGGAGAGAGAGATGATATTTGTAACTATACTCGCAAGCAAAAGTTTGGAATCACTTACTTGAAATTGGTTCCGCGCGTCTTGCATACTAAATCAATTTTTAATGATCATCAAAATGACATCATTTTAAAGGTGTCAGTACTTTGTGTTCCGTCCCCTCACCTTAATAACTGCCCGAAGACGATTCTTCATAGTCCTGATCAGCTTCTGAATTGATTCTTGTGGTATACCTTCCCACTCGCCATTCAACGCCGATTTCAGCTCATTCAGACATGAAGGAGCAGGAGTTCTGGAACGAACCTTCTTCTTCAGTTCATGCCAAATATGCTCAATGAGATTCAAGTCAGGGCTGAGCGCTGGCCAGTCCAATGTGACTATACTAACTTCTTCGAGGTATTCAATTGTTACACGTTCAGTGTGAGAACGAGCGTTATCGTGCATAAGGAGGTAGTCATCACCGATATATCCCGAATAGGGAACGACATGTTCCAGCAGAATATCTGAAATGTATCGGTCCGAAGTTAAACCGCCACCTCGTCTCCCACCAGGCACGAAAACAAGCTCGGTTTTATTGTCGAAGGAAATGTAGCTCCCTCGCCACACACACATCCTGCTCTCATCTGAGAACAGGACTTGTCTCAATTGCTCAACCTCCCATTTAAGATGGGTGCGAGCAAATTAAAGGCGTGCTTGTTGGTGAGCTGCCGTGAGTTTCGGGCATGTGGCAGGCCTTTTTGGAGACAGATTCGCTTGCTTGAGTCGTCGACGAACTGTCCACTTGCTGGCTGCTACCCCACGAATATCTCGAAGCTCCTGTTGCACGTCGACACCAGTTAAATGCGGATTTCGGAGAGAGGTTGCGGAGTACGCAAAAAAACGGTCATCCCTCTCCGATGTGCACCGGCGCCGTCTAGATCTTGGTCTCTGGATAAGGCCACCAGTCTTCCGAAAGCGCTTGTAAACTTTTGTAACACAGGACTAGCTTATGTGGAGCCGACGAGCGACAACCCGCTGGTTGAGCCCATCTCGCAATAGGGCTACGACTTGTGCTGCTTCTGTAGGTGTTGTCTCCATTCTCGTACAAGGTAAAGGTTCAAAAGTAGCTGAGATGTGTACCGATCAACGTGTGAAAGTCTTTTTTTTTTTTTTTTTTTTTTTTTTTTTTTTTTTTTTTTTTTTTTTTTTTATTTACGTGTGTAACAAAATGCTAACGGAAATGCACACCCCGTCGCCAAATTGGGCCGGCGACGGTGGTAGTGTCGGACTCCAACCGACTAAAAAGCTTCACACGGTATTCCACTCTCATCCACGTGTTCGTGGGGTCGCGGGATAAAGTATTGCAGTTCATCCACGACCCCCCGAACGGCGCCCGAATGACCGAGCCCGCCTCGAGGAGGGGTGTGAAGCACCCCTCCTGTTAAAAAATCCCTACGTGGCGACGCGTCGGAATACGAGACGCATCACCATATCCACTCCAGGAACCCTCTCCAAGGGGGGCACCGGCCCGACGGCCCTTGTCGGTCGCGGCGCCAGGTTCCTGCCGAGTAGCCATTCGGCGGTCGTGCGCTCGGTCCCGCCTTGCGGCGGTGAGCTGTCATCGCGCTCCGACCGCGTCCTGTCCCCTCGGCGCCCGCTCTCGGATACGTTCGGTCTCCCGCTTCTGCGTCATAACAGAGTCGCAGAATCGGGATACCGCATTCCATGACGCCTCGCCACTGACCATGGTCCGGACCACGGACGGTAGCGAGAGGTCACTCCCTATCGCCGCTACGAGCGCGGCCCTGTCCCCCCCCCATCGCGGGCAATCGGCCAAGGTGTGGGACGATGTGTCCACCGGGTGGCCACACTCGTCGCACGCCTCATCCGTCCTACTCGTGCAGTTCCGCCGGTGCAGATAGCTCCCGAAGCAACCGTGCCCCGTGAGTACCTGCACCAGGTAGAAACTGAGGACTCCGAAGTCCCGGCCCAGCCAGTCACCGATGACCGGCCGGACGGCCTCAACGGTGAGGCGACCGTACGACGGTTCGAGGAGTCGCCGCTCCCATCCCCGAAGCACCTCTCGACGCGCCTTTCGGCGCCACTTCTCCACCTCGTCGGGCGACGGAAACGAGCCCTCCCGCTCGAGGGCCCTCTTCCGCCGCCAGTAGAGGCGCGCCAGCGACTCCGCTTCGAGTTCCCACGGCGGTGTCCCGGCGAGGACGCACGCCGCCTCGAAAGAGATGGTACGGTAACCTCGTACGATCCGTATGGCCATGACGCGCTGCGGCGAGCGCAGCAGCGTCACGCCACGGGTCGACAGGTGTTGGGCCCATATGGGCGCACCGTATAGCGCCATAGAGCGCACCACCCCCGTGTAGAGTCGCCGGCATCCGACGCTCGGCCCGCCCAGATTGGGCAGGAGGCGGCTCAGGGACCCGGCCGCTCGAATGAGCTTCGGGCCCAGCTGCCGAAAGTGCTCGTCGAACCTCCATCGGCCGTCGAGGACGAGTCCCAAGTACTTCATCGAAGTACCGACGGCGATGGAAGTCCCACCGACTATCAGCTCCGCTCCCGGCGGAGGCGCATTCCGGGCGCCGTGGAAGCACAAGGCCTCGCACTTGCCCAGCGCAACCTCCAGCCCCAAGCGCCGAATGCGCGAGACGACGTGGGCCACGCCCGCAGTCGCCAACACGCGCGCCTCCCTAAAGGTGCGCGCGCGAGCCGTCACCAGGGTGTCGTCGGCGTAACAAGTCACGTCGACTCCACCGAGGTTGGCTCCGCGCAACACCGAGTCGTAGCCGATGTTCCACAGGAGCGGTCCAAGGACCGACCCCTGCGGAACACCGCACGACACACCTTGCCGACACCACTCGTCGCGCGTCGGGTACCTCACGGACCTGTCCGAGAGGTACGCCCCGATCGTACGCCTCAGGTAGACCGGGACCCCGAAGTGGACCAGCGCCGCGGTGATCGTGCTCCACGGAAGGGTGTTGAACGCGTTGGCGATGTCTAGTGACACCGCCAACACCACCTCTCCGCGAGCCACCGCCGCGTCCGCCAGGGCTCGCACCCGCGCTATCGCGTCTACGGTGGACCTGCCCCGGCGGAATCCGAACTGGTGTTCGCTCAGATCCGGTCCGACCTCCTCCATGTGTCGAACGAGGCGAGCTGCGATGACGCGCTCGAAGAGCTTGCTCACCTCGTCCAACAACACGATCGGCCGATACGACGACGGTGAGTCGGCCGGTTTCCCCGCTTTCCGAAGCAGGACCAATTTCCCCGCCTTCCATATGCGTGGAAACCGACCCTGCCTCAGCAACGCCGTGAACAGCGTCCGCGTCCAGGACTCTAGGGGACCCATAACTAGAGCCCACACGCGGCCGGGTATACCGTCGGGCCCAGGAGCGGTGTCCTTGACACGCATCCTTTGAACGGCAGCCGACAGTTCCCCTACGCTGACGCCCGGGACGTCGTCCGGGTCGAAGGAGTCTTCCCCCTCCCCCCCCTCCCCAGCGCCGCGGGACAGAGTCGCTGTCGGTGGCGACCCTCGGTCGTCCCGCCGCGGGAACAGTGTGCGAACCGTCCGATCGAGAAGCTCCGGTGAGAGGCTACGAGTCAATGGGGGTCGCCAAGGGCGCAGCTTTTGCCGCACCCTCTTATACGGCTTCCCGAAAGGGTCGCCGTCCAACGACTCGAGCATCTCACGTTCGGACGCCTTCTTCGCCTCGGAGATCGCCGCCACCAGTACGGCCACGTCGGCCCTGTGCGCCGCGTACAGCCGCTCCTCCTCGGCCGTATCGCGCCTCCGTCGACGTCGGCACCTGTGGTACTTGCGTCGGCTCGCCACGCACGCGCTGCGAAGCCGGACGAGGTCCGCCGTCCACCAGTACGCACGGCACTTAGGAGGTAGGGAGCGGCGCGCCCGCGGCATGGCCGCGTCACACACGTGCGACACAGCCTGCACGAGCCTCTCCGCTTCCCGCTCCACGTCGACCGCCACCTCCTCCATGGAGAGGCCCGCCGCCTTAACCCGGCCCTCGCGGACCCAGGCCTCGACTAGGGCCGTCTCCTCGAGCCGGTCTCGGTCGAGGCGCTTCAGCGCCCACCGAGGGCCGTCCCCGATCAAGGGACGACAAGGATCGCCCGGAGTCGCCGAGGTCGCGGACACACTGTATCGGACATACAAATGATCCGACAGAGTCTCCACGCCCTCGAGCACCTCCCAATCCCCGATACGGCGGGCCACGGCGACCCCGGCGAACGTTACGTCCACTATGGAGCCGCCGTTTTTCCGCACGCACGTGTTCGCCGTCCCCCGATTAAGCACGATCAAACCCGCTCCGATCGCAAACTCCTCGAGCGCCGCACCGCGCGCGCTCGTCCGCGGGCATCCCCAAGCCACCGACTTGGCGTTGAGGTCTCCGGCGAGGAGAATGCGACTCGACCCTAGCCGGCCGATGAGAGCACCGATCTCGTCTAGAAGCCGCTCGAACTCCGCCAAGCAACGATTCGGCGAGAAATATGCTCCCACGACCAGCACGTCCCCCACCCGCCCGGCGACGTAACCCCGACCGCGCTCCACCAACTCTAGGTCGGGGGAGCCGTTCGAGGTCACCGTGCCTATGGCCACCGATCCGTCCACGTCTCCCGCCCAGCTCTCCCGCGGTGGGACGTAGTACGGCTCGGTGACCACCGCCACGTTTATCGACCGCTCCGCCATGCTCTGGAACAGAAGGTCCTGAGCTCTGGCGCAGTGGTTGATGTTCGCCTGGAGGAAGTTCAGGTCCATCGTCACTCGACGGACATTTGAACCTCCTCCCGCGCGGCTTTCTCGCTCGCGCCGAGCGCCTGCGGTAGAGTGACCCTCGGGTCCCTACCGCCGCGCCTGCCGCCCTTCGTCGCCCCACCACCGACGACGCGCGCCCTGTCGCAGGCACCACCGCCAACGTGTGAAAGTCGACTGATAAAGAAAATTCGATAACAGGTGCTTTTATAGGGGTCAATAGGTCGCAACTCGCTACGTATCAAACAAAAAAAAAACACGTATTTTTCGTTATTCTTTCGCTTAATCCGGGTTATCTTCTTAAATACTGGCTTGATTTTAATATAATAATAAATTGATTTTAATGAATTTGGTATCAGTTTATAGTTAAGAGTTGAACCGTTGAAATGATATAATTTTTATTATTATAAAAAAAATATTTAGTACACAAGATGGCGCGTAACCAATTTCAAGTAAGTGATTCCAAACTTTTGCTCGCGAGTGTACATATCTATTTCTGTTTTCCCGACAACTACCAAAATTTTTGAAAAAATTAATAATAATTATCATTATCATAATCATTAGTCGATAGTCATAGACTACCAGACAGGCCTCCCTTAAGATTCCCAGACAAAGGTCTCTTCCAACCCATACAGGGGTGGAAAGGCGGGTTCTCTCGTCTCTGCCGCCGGCGCTGGCGGAGTCGGAGCTGTGCGAAAGCGTTTCTATGGCCCTTCAGTAACGTGACGAAGGTGCAACATTGTGGGGATTTTAGTCGGTGCATCTCCGACACAACCTGTCTTTGCCCCCACGTGAGCAGGTACGCAAAGGCATTTCCTTCAAGTGAAAAAAGGCCTTTCCCAAAGATTTCTACAAATAGGCCTCCGCCAAAGATTCTCACAAAAAAAAAAACTAACTTTATAGATATATTTAATATAATTTCAAATTCACAATTCGGCTTTTGATCAAATATTTCCACCGAAGATGCAGGCAAAAGCAGACAAAGGTATGAAATGTCTCACGGATTTCTTAGATTTAAAAAAAAACATTTGGTAATGTCTCCTTCCCCTTTCTGTTGAACTCAATTGAAAACATAAGGAACCTTGGCGTTCTTTAAATATATCTTTCTGACCAAAAGCAGCAACTCAAAATAGGAATCATTGTCGTCATCGTCATCTCCTTCCGAAATCTCTTACCGGGAACCAATTCTTCTTCACAACTGACAAATATATCGATCAGTAAATTATTTTTAATTTTAGTATTTATTATTCGGCGTAGGCATGAGTCCATTAAGATGGTTCATCTGACGGTAAACCATGCGCTTGTCCATAACAACGTAGCGCTAGTTAGGATGATATACACTGCACACATATTGAGCTCGTCGCCTTGAGATATAAGATTGCCACTAACACTACTTTCAAGCCAAATTATATCTAACCTAATATGGATCACATAGTTATCTGAAATAAATGATTTATTATTATTATTATAAGATATTCAAAACAGTATTCAGTAATGTTTACTTATGTGTGATCTATTTATCAGTAAGATTTGTGAATTTTTTTGGAGACTTTGTAGACAACAAATGTTGGTGATGGTTGCGCCCGTTCTTGATACTCCACCGTCTCGGGACCATGTTTATCACCGCGCGATGAAGACATTTGTATTAATATTTTTTTTTTATTCAACGAATCAATGAGACAGTAAGACGTTCATCTGATGGTAAGTGACCTACACGCTCATAATGTGGTGCTACTTAGGATAATATACTTTTTTTTATCACGCCTTTTTCCCAGTAGGGGTAGGCAGAGGTGAATAAACACCCGCTTTTCGCCAGATTTGGTCAGATTAGGTCCCATGTAACAGCACTGTACGGTGCGCCCGTATGGGTGGATAGGTGCGAGACCGCCAGGAACGGGCCTGTATTGAAGAGGGCCCAACGTATCCTGGCGGTCCGAGCCTGTCGGGCGTACCGTACGGTGTCCTGGACGGCGGGTACGCTTCTCGCGGGCGATGCGCCTTGGCATCTACAGGCGCAGTCGCTCGCGGAAGTGTACCTCTTCCTGCGGGATGCCGGAGAGCGTCGGCCGGACCCGGCCACGGTCCGCCGGATCAGGCGCGTTGCCCATGACGCCCTGATCCGGCGGTGGGAGACGGAGTTAGGTAACCCTGCCGCCGGCCGGGACACGGTGGAGGCCATCAGGTCCCACCTGTCCCGGTGGATGAGCCGGCGGTACGGGGCCTTGACGTTCCATCTGGTGCAGGTGCTGACAGGCCATGGATGTTTCGGCAAGTACCTGCACCAGGTGGCTCGTAGAGAGATGACGCAAGAATGCGTCGAGTGTGGTGCGCCGATTGACACGGCGCACCACACTCTGGCGGAGTGCCCGGCATGGGGGCCGCAACGTGCTCGTCGTGCAAGTCGGCAGTGACCTCTCGCTGCCGACTGTAATCGATCGTATGTTGAGCAGCGCGAGGTCTTGGAAGGCGGTGGCCTCCTTCTGCGGTGCAGTGATGCGTCAGAAGGAGGCCGCCGAGCGCACGAGGGAGGCCGACGCCGCTGCCGCACCTTGCAGGCGGCGGCGGGCCGGCGGGAGAGCGCGGTGGCAGAACCACGCCGTCCGCTTCCTCCCGCCGTGAGCGATGGGCCCCTAGCCGGGCACGGTGTGAGGGGGCCTTCGGGCCGTTGGGCGTGGCCCTTTGGGCCTTTTGTCGTGTTTCCCCTGGGGGTGCGTCCCCCGGGGGAGTCTTGGTTTTTGTCCCCCCCTTCCTCGTCGAAGTGGGGGGGGAGTCTAGAGGGAGGAAGCCGCCGCCCAATTCCTTCACGGGAGGGCGGCGGCCGGGCATGCGCTCCGTCGTGAGCGCGCGCGGTCGTCTGTGGGGTCGGGGGGCCCCAACGTGCTGGTCCCGCGAGGGGCCGGTACGGGACGGCAGGTGGGTGCCTTTGCTCCCCGCGGGCACCCACCAGGAGGAGTTTCATACGCGGAGGCGCCCGGAGAGTTGCTTGACTGAAACCCGGGCGTCTCCAGTATGCGTATGGCGGGACAAGCGGTGGTGGTTTTAGTGGGTATGGGGGTCACGCACAATATCTCAGTGGCCCCGAGCCCTACATAACCCGGCGTCCCCCCCCTTGAAAAGGACGTTGGGTATGCGGTAACAGCATTTCCACCACCGATATCAAAAAAAAAAAAAAAAAGGTCCCATGTAACAGGGGGCGAGCCTATTGCGACTTTATTGGGGCCACCACACGCACACAAAGATGATTTCAGTGTGCGGGTTTTCTCACGATGTTTTCCTTCACCGTTTGTATCTCGCTGTTGTAACAAAAGTTCACAAATGTACATAATTTAATTATTAAGTCATCGGTACATAGCGAGATTCGAACCCGCAACCTTCGGAATTAAAGCCGCACGCTCTAATTATTAGGCCAGCGAGCTACTGGATGATATACACCACATTGTGCTGGTCGCCATGAGACATAACATATTGAATCTCGAAACCCCAGTAATTAACTTGCTACAGCGTCCTTTTAATCGGAACACAGTAATGTTTGCACACTGCCTTTTGTCGGCTGCAATAGGCACTGTGGTAGCGGACCCACTCGGTGGTCTGCATCAGTACATTCGAAGAGGTCCCGGGATGTCTTAAAGAATGCACCGGTGCCCTTCTACAATTTGCGATAGCACGTCTCTGAGGAAGGGCTTAAGCCTCCTAGGCACCATCGCTGAGCCCTACGTTTTCCCACGCAGGTTCGCTTGTTGAGCCATAAGGGTCTCCACGCTTAAAGCCTTCGAAACTCCTACACTCTTTCAATCTCCTACGACAGGCAGGGCTTACCTTACTCCTATTCTTACTAGCCCGAGACTACAGGGCAGACCAGTACAATTCATATTAAACTATTACTTATAAACTATATAATATCGCTTTATTTGACCAAAATTAATTTGTATAAATAGAATTTTAAAAGAAATGCGTCAAACATTTTAAATTTATTGTCGGCTGTATAAATATTTCAATAGTAATCATTGTACACTGTTTCGTCGTGTATATTGTCTTCCTTCAAAATTTTCCCGGCAGCTGTGTCTACTTGAGTCAGGATATAGTATAGCCTAACTCTATGGTTTCGCTCGACGGTTAATTGAATTTATTGAAGTTTCACTGCTTACGCTGCTTTTGGAAGAAGACAAGGTTATGTAGGATTTTTACCGACTAAAATACCTTGGATGACCATCTTCAGTGCGTTGCGAGAGGCGTTGAGTTCTCCTACGCAACACATCAGTGCCTCCCGGCTGTGCGCCTAATGCACGTCTTAAGGTGGGCTGCAGCCTTCCTCGGCATTCGCGCTTTGGTACGACAAGCACTAGACCACCTCGTACATCTAGGGCTCGTCTAGTGGACATTAACCCCCTTTCTTCAAAGCCCATGAACTCTAAAATATTTTTAGTCGCCTTCTACGACAGGGAAGTGGTTTTTTTTAATTGCATGATGAAGTTTACGCCACTAGTTTTATTGACAACTATTACAGCTTCATCGGTGTCAGGGCTCGCGAATCTGGTATCTGCGAGCTAAAATAAAATATAAAGAAAAGGCAGAGCTTACTTAGTTTGAAAATGGAACGCTCCATTTGTTCTGGAACGTTCCAAGGACGAATGCATGTACTTTCAGTGAGTGGACGGTTCGTCCCGCAGCGCGTGGCTTGCCCGGTGTTGTACTTGTCACGGGCTTATTCTATTTATACTTGCCGTCAGGGAGCAATAAATGTTTCATCTGGTCGTGTCACATCATTGGACTTATCATTGCCTGTATTTGATGATACTGTAAGTAAATGGGTTAATCGCTTATACTGGGCATTTACTCATGGTTGGAGCCACCGCAGTTCCTATACCTTCCGTCATACAGTAGTGTGCAAACAGTACTGTATGGATTGAAGGGCGCTGAAGCTAGTGAAATTACTGGCGTACCATGTGTAACCGTGTGTACCGAGACCATGTGTTGTCTCGAAGCACAATATGGTGCATAGTATAACATCCAAATTAGCTCCATGTCATTATGGGGTGGAGCATCACTTATCATCAGATGAACGTTCCGCTAGTACAGTCGCTTCGTAGTATTAAATTTATATATATACATATATCTGTATATATACGTACGGATATTTTTTCGTTATAAGTAATATATTATTAGTTCAATGAATTACAAATATTAGCGAAAACAAACACGGTAATGTTTCCACGGCCCGGCCATATAAACCTGTGAATTGTAATACACCATTAGTGTTGGGCAAAACACATCTTCGTGATGGTGCTCAAGATCACCATACTGTCCTTTCTGGTAAGTCCTATAATAATATATAATATATTTCTTTTGTCCTTAAAAATATTGCTATTACCGAAACTTTCGCTAGCAAAGGGCAAGTCAAAATCCCTTATCACACCGGCCTTGGCCTGGTTCTTGAAACCTGTAATTTTCCTTGCAGTAATCTTTTTCACTGGAAGCTAGATGGTCTCCGGTTTCACAGACACTACCACCAGTAAATCTAATAGTGCCACAATTGCAATGATCATCAATTTCTATTTCAGGTGGGGACGGCGCTGGGCAAGCCAACCCTTGGTGTTGGTAGGTGTTCTTCTAATAATGGATATTTTTCATAGAAAACTACAAATAATAAAAAAATAATAAGTCATCATCATCATCATCATCCAATCAGCCGGAAGACGTCCATTGCTCGACAAAGGCCTCCCCCAAAGATTTCCACTCAGACCGGTCCTGGGCCATCCGCATCCAATGATTGCCAGCGAGCCTGACCAGGTCGTCGTTCCACCTTGTGGGGGGTCTGCCCACGCTACAAAAAATTAAAAAAATAATAAGGATTCTTAATTAATATTTCCTTTTTGTCATGGTACAGTTTTATTTACCTCTACTTCCGTCTCTTCAATGGAGTTACAGTAAACAGAAATAAACAGAGTCAAACAGTCCCGGAGATCGTCCAAGTAAATACTATCACTGCACCCGTTTCCGTCTGGATTGCGAACTGGAACCGGAAGGGAAACACAGTAATATTTGCACATGGGGGTAATTGATACGTATGTAGACGATCTCTGGAAATAAGTGACCTATCATCAGGAAGAAACAGTTTCTTCAGAAACTAGAGCTCTCATATGTATATCTTTTTTTTTGAAGGCGGTGGTCTCGGCGCCGGGTTAGAAATCGGCGCGAAGTTTGGCGTAGGAGCAGAGAAAGAAATTGGAGCTGGTGGTGGCGGTGCTCCTGATGGTCTGCCGCTGAAAGGTTCGCCGGTACCTCCCATACCTAGCGGAGGTTCCTCACCAGTGCTATCTAATCCAAGCCACGATCTACCTTGTGATGGCGAACCATTACCTGTAGGCGAATTGCCTGGACGCGATCTGCCTGGAGGCGCATTGCCTGGAGGTGATCTGCCAGGAGGCGCTCTGCCCGGCGGCGCACTGCCCGGTGGCGCACTGCCCGGTGGCGCACTGCCCGATGGCGCACTGCCCGGTGGCGCACTGCCTGGTGGCGCACTGCCCGGTGGCGCACTGCCCGGTGGCGCACTGCCTGGAGGCGATCTGCCCGGAGGCGCTCTGCCTGGAAGCACTCTGCCCGGAGGCGCTCTGCCCGGAGGTACTCTGCCCGGAGGCGCACTGCCCGGAGGCGCACTGCCTGGAGGCGCACTTCCTGGAAGCGCACTGCCTGGAGGCGCACTGCCTGGAGGCGCACTGCCTGGAGGCGCACTTCCTGGAAGCGCACTGCCTGGAGGCGCACTGCCTGGAGGCGCACTGCCTGGAGGCGCACTGCCTGGAGGTGCATTGCCTGGAGGTGCACTGCCTGGAGGCGCACTGCCTGGAGGCGCACTGCCTGGCAACGGTGACAACCCTGGCGGTAGAGGCGGGAGTGGAAACGATAATTCCGGTGGTGGAGGCGGAGGTGGCGGCGGTGGGGGCGGAGCAAACGGTGATGGACTCAATAACTCTGGCGGTGGAGGCGGAGGTGGCGGCGGCGGTGGAAACGATGGCGACAGATTTGACAACTCTAGCGGTGGAGGCGGAGGTGGCGGCGGCGGCGGCAGCGGCGGCGCCAATAGTCTTGGAAATCCCGGCGAAGGAACAGGTGGTGGTGGTGGTGGAGGCGGTAACGGCGGCAATGGAATTAACAAATCTGGCGGCGGCGGTGATGGATTCGACAACTCCGGCGGTGGAGGAGGAGGAGGCGGCGGCGGCGGCGGTGGTGGAAACGAGGGCGATGAATTTAACAACTCCGGCGGTGGAGGTGGTGGTGGTGGCGGCAGCGGAAGCGGCGGAGATGAAAACGACAAATCCGGCGGTGGAGGCGGAGGTGGCGGCGGTGGGGGCGGAGCAAACGGTGATGGACTCAATAACTCCGGCGGTGGAGGTGGAGGTGGCGGCGGCGGTGGAAACGATGGCGATGGATTTAACAACTCCGGCGGTGGAGGTGGTGGTGGTGGCGGCAGCGGAAGCGGCGGAGATGAAAACGACAAATCCGGCGGTGGAGGCGGAGGTGGCGGCGGTGGGGGCGGAGCAAACGGTGATGGACTCAATAACTCCGGCGGTGGAGGCGGAGGTGGCGGCGGCGGTGGAAACGATGGCGATGGATTTAACAACTCCGGCGGTGGAGGTGGTGGTGGTGGTGGCAGCGGAAGCGGCGGAGATGAAAACGACAATTCCGGCGGTGGAGGCGGAGGTGGTGGCGGTGGGGGCGGAGCAAACGGTGATGGACTCAATAACTTTGGCGGTGGAGGCGGAGGTGGCGGCGGCGGCGGAAATGGTGGCGATGGATTTGACAACTCCGGCGGTGGAGGCGGAGGTGGCGGCGGCGGCGGAAGTGGTGGCGATGGATTTGACAACTCCGGCGGTGGAGGCGGAGGTGGAGGGGGTGGCAGCGGAGCAAATGGTTTAAGTATTCTATAAAAAATAATAATATGTGTGCGTATAAGTATTTGTGTATATATAGGACTAAAATTCAAAGTCAGTTTAATTATTAATAAATTTGTAATATAATATGTATCTTACAGCAGTACAATTAATTATTATTGCTTCGCGTTTTTGAAGCTTTTAAGAACAAACTATTTTATGGACAATTTATAGCTAAAAAGGTGCGGCTGGTGAAGTTGATGTTCTAATTATTTAACGTTTTGAGCGATCACCTTACTCACATCCGTAAGTAATACCTTAACTCAGTCTGTCGCCTGGGTGGTCCTAGTAATAAGTAAGTAGTAATAGTCCTAGACGAGTAATTAATTTCAGGTAGCAGGCTTCGGCCGATGGTTTCCAATACCATTCATCAGGTATAGCCATGTTGCGAAATGATTTCGTCCTGTTCCGGTATGTAGTCTGATGTAGCCAAAAGTGTAGTATGAGTCTGAACAGATAAATAGATACAACGCACAGGAGTATGAGTCCATTGGTAGTTAGCCCAAGTAGTGAGAAAAAAAATTCCAAAGTGACCCTTTCGTGTCGGTTGACAATCGGAGAAAAGTAGCCGAACGCGATCCGTGGAGGAGTTCATGTGCCCCCGTAGTCTATAGAAGAGGCACCCATGTGCGCTGTGTCACTAATAGTGTCGTGGTGTTGTTATTGCAGTGCTTCGGTAAATTTCCATCCTTCATTATATTCACTCAAAGACATTAGATAACTAAAAAGAAAAGTAAGTCTTGAAATCGACTACACCTCTCACCAACATCATAGGTCTTGATGCAGTTCATCACCACTTCGAAACTGTCACGCCTCATTTGCCTTTCCTAATGGAGACGTAGTTACGTGATCCCTTTAATGCGGCCTACCAAAACTATCCAGGATTCTTCTCGGAGCACTATTTTTACCCACATGCCAAAATTTTTATCGTTTGCCAGGACATCGAAACTATTATTTAATTGTCCCTCTTGATCAGCGGTATATGCGCAACGAGGCAATAGTAACCAATATAATGACATAATATATAGTTGGTAGCATCAAATTATACTTCTTCTACTTGATAATATGTCGGAAATATTTCCGCTCGTTGGCAACCTACCTCCCTCGGACCCTTTTCAGTTATTAACATTCCCGCAACTGCTTTCGGGGGTAACATTTCGTAATATCCGATCACAGCTGCCCCATACTCGGCAAAAGGAATATTCGCGCTAAATTTCAAGTCTATAAGCCTTATGATTCCAAAAATATCATAATTGAAGTCACTACATAAGTAGAAATCGTGATATACGTAACTGTTCCTTGGCCGCTTCTCTAGCTGTAATATAAAATTAGACTTGAAATTTGTCTAAAATATTCTAGGACTGATAATATATTCCCTATATATTATCCCAGGTAAATATATTCATCTACAAATTCCAAAGTAGAGCGAGCGTCCAACCATAACTGGCGTGGATACAACATTGGGATTAGACTTAATTTTTGACTTATCCATATTCAAGATTCAAGATTTGAGATGCTCTACAGAGGTCATCGAGAATTATGTCAAAGTCATCCAGGGCCTCAGCCATGACTAAGATATGATCGCCATTTCGAAGGTGAGTCAAGTACTCACCGTTTATGTTGAAGCCAAGTCCACCCCAGTCCAAAAGGTTAAACATGTTTTCTAGTGTAGCAGTGAACAGTTTCGGCGATATGACGTCGCCATGCATGACACCTTGCTGCAGAGAATGCTATTAGAAGTGAAATATTATTACAAAATAAAGCAAGCAAGCACCGGTGGAACTCGGTGTTAATTTTAGTAAAATGGATTATTCTACGACTTATAGTAGTATCCATAATGTTACTAATACGAAATCATCAATGTGCCATTAAAATTAGACGGATTATAATATCATAATTTCTCGGTACAGATCGAGAGATGGCGCTTTAATAAGTCTTTAAGACAGCTAATAATTTAATAATATTGATAATAAATGATATCTTAACCACTCTCTTTGTATATACAAAAGTGCTATGTGGAATAGGAGACAACGTGTGGCTTCTTTAACTACCTTTTTTTTAATCAATGAGACGAGCGGGATGTTCAACTGATGGTAAGCTAACCGCCTGCCCATAACGACGTGGCACTAGTTAAGATGATAAACACCACATAGCGCTCGTCGCCTGAGACATAAGTCCAGTTACCCTAGTAATAAGAGTAGCTATAAAGCCCTTCAAACCGAATACAATAATGTTTGCACCTGTCTAGTGACTACACCGAAGTAAACCGTTTCGTTTCCAGTAACAGACCTACCACCAGTGAATTTCTAATTGATAATTAGTCCCAAGCACTATAAAATACTTTGAAGGCGAATAAAAGGCAAATAAAACAAAATTTATAGATAATCTTTTTATTTAGTTTAAACTCCTTAAGTGTTCTGTTGTTGAAGCTAGACGGTATCATCAAGAAACTGGTGAACAGGTCATCCTAATTGAACGGTTACTTTCATTTTCTCAACTATCGTCTGTTTTGGCTACAAGTGCAGACGGTGGTGGAGAAGAAATAAGTTGTATGCTGTAAATTCTTTAAACTACTGGATTATTCTGTTTAATCGATTTCTACATCAATCCATATTGAAATTTTGTGGTATTAAGATTCATTTACACTACCACACTGTTTAGGTAAAATAAACTAAATAAATGCAAAATTTCTGTAGGAACGGTGTGTGGATCTTTATCTGGGTGACTGAACGCCGGCGTCGGGCAAACGTTGCGATTTTCCAGACTGCAACAGGTACTTCATACTAATTGTCTTGCCTGTGGGAACAGATTAGAGAGTTACTTTTGATATTCTATCAAACACCATTAACACTGGTGTTTAATTTTTTTATACTATGAATTGACGGAAACAACGAAAGCACACAGAACGTAAGAGTAAGCAGTTAATCACAAATAAACTGTTGAGACACTTACGACTTCCCATCAGCGGCCCGTTCAATGCCACCATCACCTGAAACGAAATTTGATTGTAGCCTGATGACGATGAAGGCTTGCCTCACCATTTCTAAAGTTAAATCGCACGTCATATTTGACGAGAGCTCGAGACGAATAAAAAGTTTATTATGCCGATGTACCAGATATAATATGGCATTAGAAATTCTGAATATTGGTCTCGTTCCCTCAGTAATTCCACTAGCTATAACGCCCTTTAATCCGAATTCACAGTATACAGGTGAACAATCAAACTAAGGAACTTCGAATAATTCTGGAAAAATATTAATATACTTCAGTTATGTTCAAAAATTGGTAAACTGTCAGTATCATGGACAGTATGTCCACCACCAGGTGAGCTTTGGCATTTTATTTTTGTGATAATCTGACGATAGAAATTAATTTGAAATATCTCACCATAAACAACATAAAGAAAATACGAAACTTCATTTTCAACGCTTTACTCAGACTGAGGAGCTGTTACAGTCTCCTCTTTTTATACAGTGCGGCAGTGTAAACATTTCAATGTGTTATTATGCTAATAGATGAATTTATTTCATCGATCTCATTGCGAATTGACGTCATTGCATCAAGTCTAAGATGGTCTGTTGAGTTTTATATACTACATACGCAAATAATTGCCGCTTTTGAATTTTGTCGTCAAGTTGTAGTGTGCAGATATCGAATGGGATACAGTTCAAAGACAGACAGTAAATAGTATATTTACTGCCAGTAGATTACTGTTGCTGGAGACCGTATTGGTAGGTACTGCTGCAGCGCCTTTTTTTGTAATCTGGGGGATGTTGCCTAAAAGATATCCTGTTTCTGAGGGAAAACAAAGTTATTTATAATGTTTAGTGCTTGTAGTAGAAGGCGTTTAAAAGTGTTTTTTGGGGTTCGTGAGCTTTTAAGGGAGGTCACTCATTGTCCAATAAGCTAGCCCGAGATGAATACAAGTACGAGGTGCTTTAGTGCTTGTCGAACCAAAGCGAAGGTACCGAGGGGAGCTATAGCTTACCCTGGGATGCATTACGTCTAGTGCCAGGAGGCATTGGTGCGTTTTATAGGTAAACGAAGGGCTTCCCGCAAGGCACTGAGGATGACAACCGAGGAGGTTTTTGTTAGAAAATATCCGACATAACCTTGTCGTCCCCCAGAAGCTTCCTCTCTTTAGAGTTTTTGAAGCAGAGTTCTTTAGCAATAAAGAAAAAAATAAAGATTACTGGAATATAGAAGTCGTCCATACTTACGAAATGTATTGAAATTTGTCCTTCATGAATAATTAAATAGTTTTAAAATAAAAAACAGCAACTGTATCAACAGTGATTCAAAATAGCGAATGATGCAGTACCACGATGTGTTGTTCAATATTCATTATTTTTTTGATTAATTGAATATATACTTCGGTCATAAATGGAGAA
The DNA here is from genome assembly GCA_033220335.2 of Troides aeacus. NCBI lineage: Eukaryota > Metazoa > Arthropoda > Insecta > Lepidoptera > Papilionidae > Troides > Troides aeacus. Next base: position 5,238,476 of record CM067296.1, read on the forward strand.
GATTCTGTTGCTATTACCGATTTTTAAAAACCAAGATTGGAAGGTATTTAAGTTCATCAACCGGAATACAACAAGCAATACTACAACAGCGGCAATAAAGAAAAACGCAGTAGCACTTGGTAAGAAAACTGATATTTAAATATGACATGACGAGGTTTATTTGCCCTCTGGTTAATGTAGTTGAAACTATTAATAAGAGAATATGAGTTTGCAATATTTACACTATACGGCTCTGTATACATATTATCAGCGAAATATCTTCAAGATAATCTTCAATATCTTCTTCGTGATATTTCTGGTGAGTAATTTAATTTTAATTAATAATTCTTTACAATATTATAAACGCAAAATTTTATTCTTATCACGCTCAACTAGTAGTTGGAGATGAGCTCAATAGAGATTTGAGTTCATAGCAAACCATTTCACCTGTAATTAAAAATTACCCTTTTTAAATGTTAACTACCCTTGTCAAAATTGAAAATGAATCCGCTACGCTTTGCTGAATATCGATCTTTTGCTCTGTCTACAATCTTCGATCTACTTCACTGCTATCTCTTGTCTTGATCAAAAGTGTGCTCGTGTTGATCAACATTGTGCCTGTGTTCATCCATGATATGCCTGTCAGCTCTATTACTATTTACGGATTTACATGTAGATGCTTTCTAAATGAACAAGATACTAATAGACAGATTTTGTATCCACGATCAATATCACAAGAGATCGATATCTGTTCCAGGTAATGTTGGCATTAGGCGAAGCAAAGACGGTAAGAGTAACTTGTTTTTGTAAATTAATAATGTGTTACATTTACTGGTGGTAGGACTTTCTTACTGGAGACTATGGGGAAGTACCATCGCTACGCTAATTTCCACGACCAAACAGTAGTGTGCAAATGTTACTATGTTCCGGTTTAAAGGGCGCTGTACCTAGTAAAATTACTAGGATTATTGGGACACAACATTTCGTGTTAAGGCGACAAGTACAATGTGATGTAGTGTATAACATCTTAACTATCACCATGTGGTTATGGGCAGAAACTTGTCTAGTTGGTTCGTTGAATAAAAAAAATTCTAAACTCGTTCAATTATCTCTCTCCTTAAATCTGTGAGATGTATAAAGAAATAAAACTATACATCTTATAGATAAAATTTCACGGACGACTCCATAGTTATACTGAATTATCTAGTTGAGATAAAAAGATATAAATGTAAAGAGATATAAACATGTTATGCGGAGGGATGAAAGAGACAACAGAAAATAATGAGAATGAACGTGGATGGTTTTTTTTTTTTTCGCTGCAGGTCCACGTGGATCATGCCCGCGTCGATGAGGCGGCCCCAGAGTTTAGGCGACACCCGCAAGACCACGTGGGTGGTATGCGCGATCCGCGCCCTCCGCCTGAAACGTACCTCGGCCCGCCGGTCACGCTCCGGGATGTCACCCAGCAGATGGGCGTTCTGGGTTCTCAATGCCTTCACTATGTCCTCGTCCTTGTTGTAGGACATCACATCCCGCAGTATGACCAGCGGGTTTCGGCTCTGGACTTCCTCCAGCTTCAGGCCCTTACTGCCTTTGCCAGTCGCGAACGTGGATGGTTATAAGGGTAGAGGAAAACCGAAGAAAGTGTAATGTGACATGTGTAAGAAGAGTGTGATTTCAGATATGACGGCTGATAGAGGGATATGGAAGAGAAGTACATACTGCACCGACCTCAAATAGCGGGGAAAAGGGCAGGCGGAAGAAGAAGAAAGCGACGAGACGAGCGGGATACTCACCCGATGGTCAGTAATGCGCCTGCCCATAACAACGTGACGCTTATAAAGAGCGTCACATTGCGCTGGTCGCCTAGAGACATAAGTTGTTGAGTCTCATTACCCAATTAATTACACTAGTTACAGCGTCCTTCAAACCAGAACACAATGATTTTTGCACAGTCCTGTTTGCCGGCTGCTATAGGCGCCTCTGTGGTACCTACCTAGACGGTCTCCAGCAACATAGACACTACCATCAGGAAATGTTGATCTAATATAGTCTTTGTTATAATGTATCAAAATTTATTTAATCTATAATACTCTGCTTTATAAACTGTGTACTATCTAAGAACAATAAATTTTAGTCCGCACTCTACAGAGTACTTTGTATATACTTAGAGTTATCGCACGAGTATTGAACAGTCGGCGACATCTGGTATATTATTAGCAAACTGTGCACTAAATACCAAAAACCAATGGTTCGTGTTCACGAATATTTGGTTTGTATACCGGTGCACACATATTTTTCAAATATTTTATAGCTCCTACAGATTTGGCTTTATGTTAGTATAATGTAGATATGTTTACAACATTTAAAAAATCCCAGAAAATATTTAACTGGAGTTGCATCATCTGTTGATTTTTTCTTCAATTATTTTGGAAAAATCATATATTTCACGAACAATTTTTATTACACCTTGCGGTTAGAAATTATTACAGAAAATGTTTTATTTATTTATTAGGTCTACAATCATTCGTACACTTTTCCATTCAATAAATATATTATACAAAGAATTTAAACAAGAAAATCTTAGTACATGATTATTAAGATGTTGACACAGCATTCACTAATTATACTCACTGTTCGTGGCTCAGATTGTTTTAAAAAATAACAAAAGTAATTGCAGTCATAAAACAGTAAAAGTGTTAGGTTTGCAAGAGCGCAACAATTTACGAAATGTATATAATGAGTCTGCATGGATGTCGACAAATTTACTGCAGCAGTTCAATAGCTTGCACAGCCTGAAGACTGGATAGTTGCAACCAAGCACAGATCTCCGCAGTGGCGGCGACAGAGGAATAATCGCAAATCGAGGAATTCTAAAAGGTACTCTTATATTGAAGCTAGTTAGAAGTGAAAGGCAGTAAATTTTATTGCTAAACAATTTAAACAAAAATATTAAGTCCATAATATCTCTACGACCAGTTAAAAATGTTATCCTAAAGCAGTCAAGTCTATCAGTATACTAAAAGCTTCTATCAGCCCTACCGATGCTTCTAGCAAGGTGCCAAAGCAACCTCTTTTGAATTCCCCACAAACTATGTACAGCAAAGTGAGGCCGCCAAACTATTCAACAATATTCAAGAATACTCCTCACAATACTATTGTATAAGAGTTTTTACAAGACAAGCTTTTAAATTGTTAAATATTTCTTGATAAGAACCTGAGCATCTATAAAGATTTTTTGATAGACTTTAAGCTGCAACTTTGTAGTCTTATCTGCCATGTCCTGACATTCTTCTGAAAATACGCCAACACCTGCAATGTAAACAAACTATGAATGACAATATTAAACATTGTAATTTGTAAAAGCAAATTTGTTTATTTTCTAATTGAATGTGAATTAAAAAATTGTAATATCTTGTTACTTAAGATTTCAAATTTGTACACTAATCAACTTACTTGCCAAGTATTGTATGTTTACTGCTACCGTTAAACTGAATATTTGTGTGCGCTTTTATCTTTTGTTCTTAGAGGGATCAGTGCCTTTTTTAATATAATCACTGATATACTTTCAACCATTTGCAAGTTTTGTGCATCCTTGAGATATCGTACTCCCACCAGCAACCATCACATATGAAGTAAATACATAACTCCGCCAACCTCTGTAGTGGATATAGACAATAAATATTATTATTATAAGCCATAAGGCACAGAGTCTTTGTCGTTAAGTTAAATTTTGTTTTGATCAAGTTTGCCTCGCCCATCAACAACACGCAACAAATATTTTTACAAAATGGGGAGCTATTGAGGCCTTCACTTGGAAAATTCATAAAATAGGGAGAGCAGACAGTCCCTGTAGCCATGTCATCAAGAGACCTGACTTGGATAAAGCCAAACAAATATTATATGCGAGGCGTAACTTTCATAGGCAACATTTAACCGAGTGACCGACGAATACGCCGTATTACTGAACATCGACAGACATACAAACGACTATCATCAGCACACATTACCGCGAAAGCCGCACAAGGCATCACGGCAGACATCAATATCTTGCTAAAGTCCTTCACCTACGGATTCCATAAGACCCTTCAGCTTAGCAAGGGTGCAAACGCTATAGTTTTACCACTAAAAGTGAAATTAGATATTTCTAACATCGAATTTTATACGGAGTAATTACAATACGTTTGACAGCTAAAATATATATCGATTAGACCAGATATATAATAACTTGTAAAAATGTGTTTTATTTATAATATATTCTTCTACACAAACAACAAACTTGCTCCTACATACACAACATACAACATATATACTCGTACATCCATCTTTTCCTCGTCGAACAAAGCCAAGCAAGCATAATTCTTATACCTAAAACAAATAGTCCTCCAACCTTAATGAAATTAATGAATTGTTTTCATATTTCAAAAGACAATCTTTTTGTTATAGTTATCTGGTTATAGTCTGTTGTAAAAAGTAGTCGTAGTAGTATACTACGACTACTTTTTCTACACTACTGCAGTTTTGAAAATCGCCGTTGACCTTCTTTGTGGAATTACAATTTTAAGATAATCGGCATTAACATTGTTAGGCATTAGTAACGCTTTTGATACCGTCGACTTTGATGTCACGCGTCTGTATTCAGCGCATTCTTAACACATATCTCCGGTTGTCATCAACTGTTTTTGCGGTTATTTATTTGGACGCCAACAACGGATGATTGCAAAGAATATAAATGACTAGCAAATGGCAAGAAACATACAATTGGCTGGCAACCGTTCCAGGCGTGCCACAAGGAGCGGTATTGTGTTTAATCATATTCGTAATTTTCATAAACTATAACTTAAGACTTATTTATTCTTACAATTTGTACGCTAATGATGATTAAGTTTACACCCATATTAATAATAATTATGATTGTGCATTGGTGTAAAATATATCTTGAACGTATCCGATATAATGATTGGTGTTTCCAGATTTCAGTCTATCGGCTGATGATGATAATGTCACCCGAGGTTGCTGCAGTGTATCAAGTTCTTATTTCACAAATGTGAACTGATGACTAATTACATCAGCGTGTAATAAATAAAGTATGAATAAATAAATGAATTCAACTTAACTGTTTAAGCACATCGCGTGCGCTTTCGCTATGCAAACAGTTGCAGCGGAGAGATAGAGTTGAACTCTCGACGCGTGTTACAAATGTGATGAATAGTCTGTAGATACCCTGTGTTGTTAACGTAGAGTTGATACTGACACCTCGGAGACTAAAGATGGCTGGATTCAAAACTCATTTGTGGTCACGAACGAAAGCAAAAATTCTAGTTGGGGTATTGAGCAACAGGAGTTATCGTTAGAAATATCTGCAGATAAAACTCTTCAAATTGATTTAAAATTGATGTCTTTTATAGATTTTTGGGCGGCTAGACAGGAAGAGTATCCCGAACTTTTAGGCAAAGCGGTGAATTTCCTTTGACCCTTTGCAGCAACATACCACTGCGAGAGCGGGTTCTCACGCCTAGTCATGATAAAAACGAAGTTGACTCTTCGAAAATTCTCAAATATTATTCCTAAAATTGATTCCATTTGCAAAAAACAAGCCCACCCATCACACATTAATATTAAAATAGTATATCTTTTGGCTCTGTGTTTGTTACTTCTTTTTTAAATAAAAACCTTATTTTCGTCAATAAACTATTTTATTATGATTTCATTAGGTAGTGATAAGATTCGCTTTCATTTGGTAACTTTTACAGGACAGAGTCGTGGAGTCAAAAGTTTCAGATTTTATTCATACCAAATAACTATTTTAATAATTTATGCTAGTATTGTAAATTGTTTATGGGTTCAGCGTCTGAGTCATTGTTTAGGAATGAGGATGGCCGATGCCGCCTTTGGATGGTTGCGATTTATGTAGATTAATCGGGGGAAGGGTGCTCGCTCCATTGTCTGTAAGAACAGGTTATATCTCATTACTTTAGCTCTTTTGACGAGTATCATTTACATTAGTGATTACAGCATCATCACGCAACTATCTGGGAATTTTCATGAAGTCTACTTGTGACAGGTTACCTATACATGTCGCAGAGTAGTTCGCAAATGTTATTGCGCTCCAGCCCGAATAGCGTTGCAACTAGTAAAATTACTGGGCTGACAAAATGTATCACCATACGTCCCACTCAGAGTGTGAGAGTGAGTTGTTAAAAATAATTAAGTATTAAAAAGTTTTATTATTCAACAAATAAACTTACCGCCTTTCTGCGCTACGCCTAAAGCCAACATCGCCTGAAACGGAAAGCCATTATCAAGAACTGAGGATGAATACTCGCTTTCTCCTTGATTCTTCATAGAAAATTAGTAGGTTTGCAACAGGAGCCTTTAGAAAACATTTGATATTTTTCTCTTTACAGAAATTTGCAGGAAAGAACAGAGGGTGACCATCAAATGGATTTTAGAGAGTAAAAACTTTATTTTTATTCGCTTCATAGCAAAGGAATGAAAGTGAATGTAAGCAAGATGAAAGTAATGGTTTTTGAAAGAGAAGGATATATGACAAACTGTGATATTATGATTGAACGAGAAAAAGTGGAACAAGTAAAAGAATTTGTATATCTGAGTTCACAGTTTACGGAAGATGGCAAGTGTGATGGTGAGAGTACTACTGGCTTTGTATAGAGGCGTGTTGAACCCCACACTTATGTATGGTAGTGGATGTTGGGTATGGCAGAAGAAACATGAAAGTAGGATTAATGCTGTGGAGATGAGAAGCCTTAAAAGTATGGGGTTAAGGTGACGGACAAAGTGAAGAACAGTGTGATAAGAGAGAGTATGTAGTGACAAAGATAGAGAAAAGGATGCTTAGATGGTTCAGCCATGTTGAAAGAATGGATGAAAAAAGATTAACGAAAGAGGTATACAAGGTAAGAATAATTGGAGAAATCGGTGCCGGTTGCCCCAGGCGGACATAGTCTGATCAAATCATAAATGTCCTAAAGAAAGGCCGGGTCAAGAGTACTCATAATCGACGAGCATGTATGAAGATGCTCATGAAAGTGAGGGAAGCGAGAGAGGTGTGCCAGGATCGTAGCGAGTGGAGAGAGGTGGTCTCTGCCTACTCCATTGGGAACGAGTCGTGATATATATGAATATATATGCTTCATAATATAAAAATTATGGTAGAAGAATTTTAAATTTGTGATATTCCAATGATTTCTAATTTTGTTTTAATAAAATAACTCACCAGGAACAAAACGAAGAAGATATTGAATTTCATCTTTGAGATGATTTGCCGCAAACTGTAGAGCTACTGGAATTTTCTCTGCTTATAAAGTGAGACAGTGCAAACATTTCCAAGGTTTTTTTTCATATTTTTAGGCACAATAACGTCTGCATGGCTCCGGTTTTAAGTCATCGTATTAACATATAGAAGTTGGTGGACGTTATGTCTTTCACCTAGTATATTTTTTTTTATTTAAGGAAGTCACGAGACGTGAAAGACGTTCAATTGATAGTAAGTGATATGCGTGTCCATCTCAACGTGGCGCTAGTGAGGATGATATGCACTGCACCACATTGTACTCGTCGCCTTAAGACAAAAGATATTGTCTTGTTACTCCAGTAATTACACTAGCTACAGCGCAATTTAATCCGGAACACTACTAGTAAATCTTCATCATCATCATTAACCTTTGTTAATCCACTGCTGTAGGCCTTTTCCAATGTCTTCCATCAGGTACGGTCGTGTGAATGAAATAAGAATTTAAATGATTATGAATTAAGTATATACTATATTGCCGTGGTATATATATTACCGGGGTAACGAGACTTAATATCTAATGTCCCAAAGCGACGAGCACAATGTGATGCAGTATGTATCATTCTAATTACCGCCACATTGTTATGGGCAGGCATACCACTCATCATCAGGTGAACGTCTCGCTCGTCTGGTCGCTTAATTAAAAAAAAATAATTATTTATGTTAACTTGAATGTGGCTGCAATAGGTGGTGCGGTGATGCTTAGACGATCTCCGGCAACAGAGACACTACCACCACTAATTCTTGACAATGAAGTAAAGGAGGTATAAAAACGGAAGAATCTCATCGCATTGCGTGCTGTTGTGTAAACATTCTCACAATCGATTTACGGGAAGGTGGATCATTAGCTAGTGGTAGAATTTAACTTCTCCATTGGAGAACGTGGTACATTACTAAAACTTACTTGCTATAAGCGGCCTTTTCATGGGAAAATATAGTGCATCATCACATACCTATATTCATACGGTAAGTGTTAAGCAAGGCCGGGTTGAATTCTTGTTAGAGAATTCTGTTATTCAGGATCACTGTGGACACAGTTGTCGATGACATAACAGAATATTAATATTCGCAAAGTACAATTAAACAATCTTAAATAACAAAAACTTCAAAAAGCGTCTACAGCTGTGTCCTCAAAGATATTTAAAACAGAACATATATAATATAATATGAAATCCGTCGTGAAAATGTATTTCGGTCTATAATGGTGGAGTCTCTGATGCTGTTGGATAATTTCAATGAATTCAACGCGGTTTTATTAATTTTCTTCGTTATTTTTATTTACCCAATGTTTCCTTGGTTTTCAGTAGCCGTGGTCGTGGGGGGACTATGGCGAGTGTCCCAATGTCATAGCTTTCAAGGGGTAACTATAACTTTTTAATAATAATTTGGTGTTCGATCTACACAGGATGAGGCCACTGTATCTTGGAGTCTTCCTTTAATGTGCGTGTTGTTTGATTTAATGTGATTAATAATATGGTACCTAGTCAGTGGTAATGCCCAACCATATTCCCTATTGAAAATATAATGTTTTCATAGTGAAAGTAAAAGTCAAATTTTGTTAAATAAATATACAATAATTTATAAAAATAAGTATTGAGTCTATATAAAATATTGAATAATCTAGGTTATTAAATAAGTCCAATAAAAATAATTTCAATTTATAAAGCTAAAAACGTAATATTGTGACAGATAAAAGAGCGCTAAAATGTGTCTGTGAAAATATTCTAAACTACTGTATACAACTATATACTACACTATATACATTTCTAAATACTGAAAACAAACTTTATTTTATAATTTAACTACAAAAATGATACAGAAAACTTTAGTATTCTTTAAGGATTTCATCAATTAATTCAATTTAAAAACGTGGATATTACAGTTTTTTTTTTTTTTATTTACGTGTGTAACAAAATGCTAACGGAAATGCACACCCCGTCGCCAAATTGGGCCGGCGACGGTGGTAGTGTCGGACTCCAACCGACTAAAAAGCTTCACACGGTATTCCACTCTCATCCACGTGTTCGTGGGGTCGCGGGTTAAAGTATTGCAGTTCATCCACGACCCCCCGAACGGCGCCCGAATGACCGGGCCCACCTTGAGGAGGGGTGTGAAGCACCCCTCCTGTTAAAAAATCCCTACGTGGCGACGCGTCGGAATACGAGACGCATCACCATATCCACCCCAGGAACCCTCTCCAAGGGGGGCACCGGCCCGTCGGCCCTTGTCGGTCGCGGCGGCAGGTTCCTGCCGAGAAGCCATTCGGCGGTCGTGCGCTCGGTCCCGCCTTGCGGCGGTGAGCTGTCATCGCGCTCCGACCGCGTCCTGTCCCCTCGGCGCCCGCTCTCGAATACGTTCGGTCTCCCGCTTCTGCGTCATAACAGAGTCGCAGAATCGGGATACCGCATTCCATGACGCTTCGCCACTGACCATGGTTCGGACCACGGACGGTAGCGAGAGGTCACTCCCTATCGCCGCTACGAGCGCGGCCCTGTCCCCCTCCCATCGCGGGCAATCGGCCAAGGTGTGGGACGATGTGTCCACCGGGTGGCCACACTCGTCGCACGCCTCGTCCGTCCTACTCGTGCAGTTCCGCCGGTGCAGATAGCTCCCGAAGCAACCGTGCCCCATGAGTACCTGCACCAGGCAGAAACTGAGGACTCCGAAGTCCCGGCCCAGCCAGTCACCGATGACCGGCCGGACGGCCTCAACGGTGAGGCGACCGTACGACGGTTCGAGGAGTCGCCGCTCCCATCCCCGAAGCACCTCTCGACGCGCATTTCGGCGCCACCTCTCCACCTCGTCGGGCGACGGAAACGAGCCCTCCCGCTCGAGGGCCCTCCTCCGCCACCAGTAGAGGCGCGCCAGCGACTCCGCTTCGAGTTGCCACGGCGGTGTCCCGGCGAGGATGCACGCCGCCTCGAAAGAGATGGTACGGTAACCTCGTACGATCCGTATGGCCATGACGCGCTGCGGCGAGCGCAGCAGCGTCACGCCACGGGTCGACAGCTGTTGCGCCCATATGGGCGCACCGTATAGCGCCATAGAGCGCACCACCCCCGTGTAGACGGCATCGGCATCGCCGGCATCCGACGCTCGGCCCGCCCAGATTGGGCAGGAGGCGGCTCAGGGACCCGGCCGCTCGAATGAGCTTCGGGCCCAGCTGCCGAAAGTGCTCGTCGAACCTCCATCGGCCGTCGAGGACGAGTCCCAAGTACTTCATCGAAGTACCGACGGCGATGGAAGTCCCACCGACTATCAGCTCCGCTCCCGGCGGAGGCGCATTCCGGGCGCCGTGGAAGCACAAGGCCTCGCACTTGCCCAGCGCAACCTCCAGCCCCAAGGACCGAATGCGCGAGACGACGTGGGCCACGCCCGCAGTCGCCAACACGCGCGCCTCCCTAAAGGTGCGGGCGCGAGCCGTCACCAGGGTGTCGTCGGCGTAACAAGTCACGTCGACTCCACCGAGGTTGGCTCCGCGCAACACCGAGTCGTAGCCGATGTTCCACAGGAGCGGTCCAAGGACCGACCCCTGCGGAACACCGCACGACACACTGGATATTACAGTAATCAATTATCCTTTATAAATAATTAAATAGTATTATATAATACCAGAAACTATATCAACAGTGGTTCAACATTCATTATTTTTTTTATTATTACATGAATATATCATCGGTCAGCAATGGAGAAGATTCTGTTGCTGCTACTGGTTTTTAAACACAAGCATTGAAAGGTATTCAAGTTCATCGACCGGAATACAACAAGGAATACTACAACAGCCGCAATAAAAAAAACAGATATTTAAATACGATATGACGATGTTTGTCCGCCTTCTAGTGAATGTAGTTGAAACTATTAATACAGTAAACATTCAACAGTGTGCCTGTGTTCCTCCATGGTGTCTGTCAGCTTCATTACTACTCACGGATTTACATGTTGATGCTTTCTAAATGAACAAGATACTAATAGACAGATTTTGTATCGACGATCAATATCACAAGAGATCGATATCTGTTCCAGGTAATGTTGGCATTAGGTGAGCAAAGACGGTAAGAGTAACTTGTTTTTGTAAATTAATAATGTATCACATTTACTGGTGCTAGGTCTCTCTTGCTGGAGACTATAGGGAGGTACCACCGCTGCGCCTATTTCTACGACCAAAACAGTAGTGTGCAAACATTACTGTGTTCCGGTTTAAAGGTACCTAGTAGAATTACTAAGATTATTGGGACACGACATTTTGTGTTAAGGCGACAAGTACAATGTGATGTTGTGTATAACATCTTAACTATCGCCATGTGGTTATAGGCAGTAGCTCGACTGGTCGAGAGTGAGATGTATCACTAAATAAAGCTATACATCTTACAGATAAAATTTCATGGCCGGATCCATGGTGATACTGAAATATCTGGTTCAGATAAAAAGATATAAATTTAACGAGATATAATTTGTCTTTACAGACCGTGATTGTGTGAAGTATCCTCATAGCCAGAACTTAGTGCTTCCTGAAGGATCGGCACCGCCTACCTGCAACGATGGTCGCTATCATCCTCACCAAGAAATGCAAATTTAAAGGTTTTCTAGTACATGTATAATTTATTAGAAGTATTAAAGTAAACCCTACGCGATAGTGAGGGAATCTTTGTAGGAGGCCAATGTCCAGGAGAAGACGTCTATCGGCTGATGATAATTGTTAAAATGAACCCTTTTTCGGCATGACCCAAAAACTTGTGCAGATGTTCAAAAACTTAAAAGTAGCACATCTTGGACATGTTTTGAGTCCCCCCCCCCCCCCGTCTACTGGAGGTGATTAATACAGCCTCTTATAACTAATAATAATGGGCAAGATACGAAGCAAAAGACGTGCTGGCATACGAAAAGAGTCAAGGTTAAGAAACATACGGGACTGGACCATTACTGTGTTCCGGTTTGAATGGCGCTGTAGCTAGCGTAATTATTTGGATAGCGAGATACAACATCTTATATCTCGAGCGACAAGCGCAACGTGGTGCTGTGTAAAAGATCCTAATTAGCGCTATGTTTTGGGTGAGCATATCACACAACATCAGGTGATCGTTCTGCCCGTTTTGTCACTTCTTTGAATAAAAAAATAATACTTACAAAAAACTAATTAAATAAGCGTTTGCTTTGATTGATAAATATTTCTACAAATCGTCAATTGCTTTTCATTCGATGTAATATCTATAACGTGGTGATACAATTGGTATACTTATTTTTATTATTATAGGAACGTTCAAAATCCATTTAATTCTTAAAAGCTGTGTAAACATTAATAAAATTAAAGACGTTACGAATATTCGTATAAATATCTGATAAAACTTGCCTACGGTTGTGTACATGCGCAAGGAAGAGAACCAAGGTCGATGTGTAAGGAATGAATGCGGGAACAAGCCGGCTAATACTCAGTTGGCATGTTCTCGTGTGAAAGGGAGCAGAAGCAATGCGGCAACGTCGTATGTTCAACTATATTTTTTTTTACATTAACTACCAATTTGAAACAAAACACTAGAATCGCCAGTGTCACTATAAGCTTGATTTTTCGAACAATCTATGAGGATTTTGAAATGACGAGGATTTGGCATAAAATTTCCCTGCTAAATATAATCGTCTAATATGTACTGGTTCTAAAATAATTTTACTTTCCTTAACATGGATAAGTAAATAAAACCACCAATAATCCTCATAGAGGTATGAAAGAAGGAAATGGAATGGAGAGCGATAGAAAAGAGGAGGAGAAATATGGGAAGGTAGAGGAATGAGTGGAAGATAGGAAAGTATGAAAGAAAGGAATGAGGAAATTAGTTTTAAGACAATGAGAATGTTAAGTGATGTAAAGCTTTAAAGTGCAAATAAAGGCCCTGACCCGCCATACGCAGGGGAATGACGAAAAAAAAAAAAAAATAATCCTCATAGCTTGATTTTGTATTTTATCAAACTTGTGTAGGTTACAAAGTGCTCTCTTTTCGTATAGAAAACGAATTATCTATGCGAATGCCAATAATAGAAATATATAAGGACCGTAGATGCTCAGGGTGTACGCCCCAACTCAATCCAGAGAGAACTTTAAATAAATTCAAAAACTTTGTAGCTTTTTTTAATTTTTTTTTAAATTATTAACATTTATGTTTAAATTTCTTTCACTTAAAAACATTAATAAATATGTACAAATCTTAGAGCCTATACCTAAATGATCCAGCATTTTCAACATATAAACAATATTCACATTGTTATAAGCATTGTTGATATCAGTGAAACGACTCAAAGTTGATTGAGACTTTGAATAACCCAATTGAGCTCTTGAAACCAATATATTTAAATTATCCAGGCATGACTAAAGACAGACGAAAAGCTTCACACTGTATTCTTGCCTCGTCCACATACTCGAGGGTCGCGGGATAACGTATTTCAGTTCCTCCGCGACCCCCGATCGGCGCCCGAATGAACGGGTCCACCCGGGGAGGGATGTGATGTAAAGCAGCACCCCTCCTAACAAGATCCCTACGTGGCGACGCGTCGGAATACGAGACGCATCACCATATGCACCCCATCTGAATAGCTGTCCCAAAATTCATTGGTATCAGGTTTATTTCGTATCTTTTTTTTACTCACATTAGATTTGTTTCGAACACTTTTATGTGGATTATCTGCGTTACTTATTTCCACTGACGCTGAGTTAGTGACGTTTGCATAAGAGCGCATGTCCCGATCATTAGAATTTGTTTTAGGTGTAACATTATTATTTTGAATTTTGTCTTGGATTCTATCTCTATTTGGTTCTGGAGTACTGGGAGGTACGTACATCATTACTGATTTTTTATAGGAACAATTAAATTCAGCCGTAATCTTCCTAATTTTCTTTTCTTTTAAATATATGGGACATAATTTGGACAAAGACATGTGACTGCTCCGGAAATAACTGCATTTCGTAGTTGTAGTGTCACAATTATCATGACCTTTTCCACATTTAGGACATATTGTTTTCTTTAAGGGACCGCCTTTAGCCCTATGTCCGAACTTCCAGCAGCGAGAACACTGAGTTACTGGAATTATGTACGGCTTCACCTGGACTCTCATGTCATATATTATATAAAAATACAGGGTGTCTGGTGGCAGATTTATGTTTTCAAATTTAAATAAAAAATAATATGTTTGACATATAATTTTACTAAAAGTATTAAAAGATAGAGTATAAATGCGGATTTCATTTTTTAAAGATAATGTCATCCAAATGTCTTCCATCCTGTTGCACACACACACACTGTTCGAAACGGAGCCTCGTATTCCGTGCCACACGCTGCAGTAAACTTGGTTCAATTGCGCTGATTTCTCGCCGAATATTTTCTTTTAAGTCCACAACAGTTCGCGGATTGTTGGCGTAAACTCTCTCTTTGAGGTAGCCCCACAAAAAAAAATCCATTGGAGTTAGGTCGGGTGACCTCGGTGGCCACGGGATGTCCCCAAAGCGACTAATCAGTTTTTGAGGGAGATTTTCTCCCAACAAATCCATCGAAGCTCTGGCCGTGTGTGCGGTCGCACCTGTACCGCATCCTGTTGAAACCACGTGTGTGATGAGAATGATGAATGAGCTCGCAGGTTCGGCAAAAAGAAATTTGAAATCATGAGCCGATAATTCTCACCATTGACATTCGTCGCTTGGCCCCGTGCATTTTAAAAAAAAATGGTCCGATTATCCCATTCGTGGATAAAGCGCACCACACAGTTACCCTTGGGTAATGTAATGGTTTTTGGTGCTTCAGTCGAGGATTGCGAGTTCTTAGGGCCCAGTAACGGCAATTTTGCTTGTTTACGTGTCCGTTTAAATGAAAATGAGCCTCGTCGCTCCAAAAAATGGAATTCACAGTGCGAAAACGCTCCAACATGGTTTCACAAAAAAATTTGCGTGACGAGTTATATCGGCATAATGTGGACACCGATATAAAACACCAGGGTCATTTAGATAACAGTGACCCATTACACGCTTATCATGGAAGACATTAGAGACTAAGTACCCATATATACTGTATCCTTATTATATCAATTAAGATAAGAAACCATGTAATCCTAGAGTATAAAATGTAATCTTAAAACTAAATAAATCAGTCTACAGTAGCTTCTCAAGCCGAGAACACCTCGTGTTCCTTTTTAAAAACCCTGCTACCGTCACCCGCAAGCTAACTGGCGCAGTCGGTATCTCGTGAAGAAACCTAACTGGTGCAGTCGGTATCTCGTGAAAAAGTCTGATTGAATATATTCGGTAGTCATCTCCGAACTTCGATCAACGACACGAGCAAAGAACCTCAGCGGGCCTGACAACACCAGCAGCGGCAAGAGCAAGCAAGACTCAAAATTCTTTCAAGCCTAAACTTCGGCAATGCTCGTGGGGTAAGCATACACTTTGTTGATTCCCGAGTTTCCCCTCTTTTTCCTTATATTTTTTCACAAATTGTATTTTTTGTGTACTGTTTAGCGTATTCATTGGAGAATTTTTCCGTTTAGTTAGATAAAATGGCTACTGATAAGAAAATTTCCCTAGAATCACCTAAACCAGTTGTAATTGACTTCAGTACGTTGTCATTATTGTTACCTAGTTACGACGGGAACAAAAAGACACTCGCATTTTATATTGAGGGTGTCGAAAATATCTTAGATTCTATTACGTGCAGTGATGAAACAAGCATTGCTAGCCTAATTAGAAACAAATTGAAAGGAAAAGCGGTTGAAGCGCTTTCAGAAAGTAGTGGAGTAAAAACATGGCCCGAAATAAAGGCTACCCACCAAAACAGATTTGGTGAGTTTAGGAACGAAATACAGTTAGTGCAAGAATTGATACTCTGCGAAAGAGACAATTCCTCGGTAGAGTTCTTAACTAAAATCTCGAGATCTCGGGAGAGAGAAAAATTATTTTATTAAGGCACCCTGAAAATGTTTCAGGAACGCCATCGCCTGCCTCGCAGTGCTCCGGCTCGCCACAGCCACAGCAATCATACAGCCAATAGATAATCATAACGGAATTCTAGTAACAACTGAAGCAAAAGCAAAATATCAAACGGACAGTTATCAACTAGCTATTATATATAACACATCACTTATCCGAGAAGTATATTTAGACATATGTAGCACCTATTTTACGTTTAGACTAAAAAATTCTTCAAATAATTCAATACTATTATACCAAATTAAATATTTAATAGATATAATAGAAAGCAAAATAGCATACCTAGGATTAGAAACAACAGGTTTCAGATTTACAAATAGACAAAAATAAGGGTTGATTAATGGACTAGGGTCGGTAATAAAAGCCATAACAGGGAATTTAGACGCAGAAGATGCAGTAAAAATTGAAAAAGAAATTAAAGAATTACAAACATCTTCACATAACTCCACATTAAATAACAAAAAGACATTAACAATCATGAAAGAATTCATGAATCAATATCAGAAAAATTTAGAACAGATCAATAATAATCAAAGACAGATAGAGATGTCTATAAACCAAATTACAGCACAATTATCGGTACAAAATTCATTAAATCTGTTAAATGAAATCGGACGATCGCTTCAACAACTTTACGATAAATTAGCATCACTAGAAACAGCTATTACATTCGCTCATCTAGGTAAAATGCACCCCAGTATATTAGATCCCAGTTATTTAATTGAAGAGCTCAAATTTTTAGAAAAAGAAATCACAGGAAATTTTCCATTTGAACTTAACTTAAAAAATATCCATCTGTGGGAAAAAGCTATAACTGTTAAAGCTTACGGAACTAATGAATCGCTAAATTTTATACTCGAAATACCTTTAGTTTCCTTACATTCCTATAAATTATTACACCTGTATCCCATTCCTAACGAAAATAATGTAATGCTGATATTCAAAAATCCATACCTAATACTCGGCAACAAGGAGTTTGCATATCCTCAGGAGCCCTGCATCAAAATCACAGAAGACGAAGTCATATGTAATCATTTAAGTTGGGAGCAATTACAGAATTCAAATGATTGTATTGCACAGCTCATACAGCATCAAGATCCACACAATTGCACATACATAACAGCATCTTACGAAAATACAATAATACAACAAATCAAGGAAAACAACTGGATAATCTTTACAAAACAGGAACAAATATTTAAAACTAGTTGCGGCGATGAAGTCCAATACAAGAGAAACAAAGGAGTTGCCCTCATAACTAGATAACAATTGTATTATACAAATAGGAGATAAAATGTTAAAAACACATAAAAAATTTATTTACATGAAAGAAACTATCCCCTTACCCCGAGTACATGAAACACCTAGTTCATTACCAATAAAAATAAAATTGGAAAACATCAATTTGGATAAAATCAAGGATATGATAGAAAAAACCACAAATATGGAGCAACAACCACAAGAGAAGTATAAGTTAATATCAACAACACCGAGCTGGTCATCAGTGCTATTATATTGTATAATTATAGCAGTAGCATCCGGAACCGCCTTATACAAACTCTGGTGGAAAAGAAGAACAACGACACACGCAGCCTTACAGCAGCCTGCTGATGAAACTCATCATCAACTACAGCAGTCTTCGGTGCGCCTTTCTCTTAGGGGGGGAGGAGTTATATCGGCATAATGTGGACACCGATATAAAACACCAGGATCATTTAGATAACAGTGACCCATTACACGCTTATCATGGAAGACATTAGAGACTAAGTACCCATTATATACTGTATCCTTATTATATCAATTAAGATAACACACCATGTATCCTATAGTATAAAATGTAATCTTAAAACTAAATAAATCAGTCTACAGTAGCTTCTCAAGCCGAGAACACCTCGTGTTCCTTTTTAAAAACCCTGCTACCGTCACCCGCAACCTAACTCGTGCCAAAAATTTTTTTTAAAGGCATTTGCGGTAGAGAATTTACTTGTTTTACAAGGTGTCGATAAGTGTCCTAAGCAAGAATTTACCGTTTCAGAAGAAGGAACAGATGGTAAAGCGCGAGTTAAGGTTATACAATAGTTTGTTAAAGTTAGGCGAAATAAGGTGGTAGGTTTACTGATGATAGGTCTCTGTTGGCGGAGAGAGTCAAAGTAGGTACCGCCGCAGCGCCTAGTGCAGCCGACAATCAGTACTGTGCAAATATGATTGTGTTCCTATTTGAAGGGCGTTGTAGCTAATGTAATTACTGGGATTATTGATGATATGTATGTACATATGATTTTGATAATTCCACTCAACATCTTATCTCTCAGACAATGAGCACAATGTGTATATCATCCTAACTGCTACGTTTTTATGAGCAGGAGATTCACTTACCATTAGTTGAAAATCCAACTCGTCTCGTCATTGAATAAAAAATACAATCTTTGTGTCTCGTCAGCACAAAAATACAGTAAATAATAACAATATTTACTGTATTTTTGTGCTGACGAGACAAACAGTACATTCATCTGATGGTAATGGATACGCCCGCCCAAAACATCGCGCTAAACAGAATGTTATACATTGCGCTCATAGATTAGAGATTTCTTGCTTGAGAATTCGACGCCTCGATATTAAAACCCATTACCCCAGTAATTTCAATAGCTACAGCATCCACCAAACCGATACACAGTATCATTTGCACACTACTGTTTGCCGGCTGCGACAGGCGCTGCGGCGGTACCTAAAGACACTACCACAAGTAGTGATAAATTTTGTTATAATATTTACCAAACCGTATATAAAATTCATTAAATATTGATATCGAGTTATGTTCTATTAACAACATCAAAACAAAAAATTCCAAAGGACGTGTGATTTATTTGTTCACAGGTGGCGAAGAGTGAAAAAAATTTAAGTCTGTTGTAAAATTGCCATTTAAAAAAAACCGGCGATATTTTACGTACAGTACTTAATAATATAAATTAATGTATTTTATATATGAAAAAATAGGTCGATAGCAAAATTTGTAGGTCTTTTTTTAATGTAAGGTGTGATGTAGATAGAAAACCGAAAGTACCCCGATTAACTGAAGGAGATGATGGATTGGAGAGAGAGAAGTGGAGGGAGTACGTAGTAGCTCGCTGGCCTAAAGGTTAGAGCGTGCGGCTTTCATTCCGAAGGTCGCGGGT
This sequence comes from Troides aeacus, assembly GCA_033220335.2. Taxonomy (NCBI): domain Eukaryota; kingdom Metazoa; phylum Arthropoda; class Insecta; order Lepidoptera; family Papilionidae; genus Troides; species Troides aeacus. Next base: position 5,257,899 of record CM067296.1, read on the forward strand.
TCGAACCTCGGCATGTACCAATGACTTAACATTTAAGTTATGTACATTTGTGAACTTAAGTTACAACAGTGAGATACAAACGGTGAAGGAAAACATCATGAGGAAACCCCGAACACTGACATCATCTTTGTGTGCGTGTGGTGGTCCCAGTGAAGTGGCAACAGGCTCGCCCCCTGTTAAATGGGACCTAATCTGACCACATCTGGCGAAATGTGGGTGTTTATTCACCTCTGCTTACCCCTACAGGAAAAAAGGCGTGACAAAATAAAAAAAAAATAAAATAAAAAATAAACCGGTACACAATAATGTTTCTATACTACTGTTTGGCGACTCTTACCATTAAGCCAGCGAGCTACCTGTTCCGGTTTAGAGGGCGCTTTATCTAGAGAAATTACTGCGGTAACGAAACCCTAATAAATTTTATCTAAAGGTGACTAGCGCAAGGTAGGTGCAGTGTATATCACACTAACAAGCAACACATTGCTATGTGCAAGAGTATTACTAACCATCAGGTGAAGTTCCCACTCCTATCATCGCTTAATACTATAAAAAACAGTAACAAGCAAATTTAATGACAACAATTGAACAATTTTTTTAGCCAATTTAACTGGACCAGTAACCTAATGAATCAATGATCACTTAGTACATTCGGGTGATTCGTTTTACAACCTATTTCAGTAGCAAGTAAATGTAGACTTAAACATTATGAATCACAGTGCCATCTATGGATAAGTGTTATTTATTATAATCTTACTAATTTTAATGATACCAATCTGCTGCTGGAAATACCTGAATGTACCATTAAAATTAGGAGAATTATAATAATTCATACTTATCGATAGATGGCGCTGTAGTTAAAAATTTTAATTCTATATTTATAAAGCCTTTTTCTCTAATTTTTCTGATTGCTTCGCTCTTGGACGGGTACAGTGTTCTACATTATTAAAATTATTTCCCTAAAGACTTAAGTTTTTCTAGACACTGAATCGGCTTTCTGTGATTGACCGGGCAAATCAATTTTGAACTCTGACCACAATGCATTTTTGTGAACTTACACTTTCAAAATATCTGTTAAGAGATCTTGTACTCCAAACTCCATCAAAACCCGTAAGTATTTTCTGTATAACCTAATTACACTACATCTACAAAATACATATCACCTATATCCCTGGAGCCTTACTGTGACTAGAAAGCATCTCAGCTCAACGTAAAAGTAATACGGGGAAGGCAGTTGTTCTGTTGGCTGCGGCCTCTATTGAACACTCCCACGTCCCATCCGAATTGGATATTTTATGTAATGTACTATTTGTTTATTATAATTTATGTGATTTGTATAATTTGCATGTTGTACATTAAGCTCCGAAAGGATCGAAATCCTTTAAACAAAAGTTCTTTGTTTCAGGAAAATGGCAGAACATTATTCTCAAAATATATACATTGGATAAAATGAAAAAACTTGCTAAAAGCTGAAAGTAAAGCAGTGATTATATAAAAAAAGCACTCACCCTCTATTAGGAAAAATTAAAGATATATGTGCATACAATTATTCACTTTAACGGTAGCAGTAAACATGCAATACTTCACAAGTGCATTGATTAATGTAAAATATAATTTGAAATCTTAAGTAACAAGATACTACAGTTTTATGTTACGCATTCAACAAGAAAATACACAAATTTGCTTTTACAAATCTTTATTAAGTAAATGGCGAAGGATTACTTGTGTAGATAACGAATTTATATTTATCCTAAACATTGCAAAGATCTTCGTCTCATTAGTAACTTACTGTTTTTATCAAAATTACTGGGAAAGGTTGTGTATACGCCAACTTATTAAATATATTGAAAAAAATTACATTTTATCTTCGTTCCAATCAGGGTTCCGTAAAGGCCGAGGTACAGTTACTACTTTGCTTAATGTTACTGACAATATCCATGCTAATCAAGAACTTGGCCAAGACACTATTTTAACGTTAATAAATTCTTCCAGGGCTTTTGACAGTTCTGATATATTGTTATTATTATCTTAATTGGTTTATTGTGGACTGGATTATAAAACATTGAGTTGGTTCAATATTTTTTTGTCGGAAAGAATGCAAGCTATAGAATTAACTACAGACGATGCTTCTATCGCATTTTTTGATTTTGGGATCATTGAACGAAGAGATCCACAAGGTTCAATTCTTGGTCCTATACTTTTTATTTCATATTCTACAAATCTTATGAAAGTAACCCATAATTGTCGTTTCCATTTTTATATTGTTTACGTTCAACTTTACAATTCATCAGAACCATCAGCTAACGGTAAAACTGTCATAAAAAAGAACTTTCCTAAGAAAAACCAGCAATGAAACACAAAATCAAAAACAACCGATGCTCGGATCAACGATCGCACATGCGCGACCGGAACTCGAGATGTATTTGATTTCAATTTGAACCTTATTTCATAGGGCCGAGTAGCATTTAGATTTGCGCCCGGTCTTTCGTTTATCCGAGCATCAGCTGTTTTTGATTTTGTGTTTCATTGCTGTTTTTTTTTTAGTAAAGTAATATATTGTTTATGAATCTATCGTTTCATTTAGCTGTGCTAACATGACGGAGCGTATAATATATAATGAAAATAAAACGTTTTAAACTTTCTTTTTTTTCTGTCCTATCGTCAAAGGTGTCATTAGTAGCTAGGAAGCAAACTTGATCGTAACTTGACTATACTTAAAACCATTAAAGTTAATTGGGTGTAAAGAAATAGACTGTATAATGAAACCAGCAATGTGTATTACCTTTGAAAGTTATTGATAATATTGATAAACGCGATACTAATAAGTAACGCGTTTTTCAAAACCATCATCATCATCATTATCAGCCAATAGACGTCCACGTCAAAACCTTAATGTTCTGAAATTGTTTTATAGTTTAAGTCCGTCCGTACAAATGCCGTCATCTCCTTACCGTTGAAATCTAAATTCACTTTTCTGAATCCTTAATCCTCTCAAAATTAAATTGCAATAATGTAATTTATAGACTCCGTCTTCTTTCTAGAAAATGCCAGATAATTTAGCTATTGCAAAATACTTATTCCAAATTCTGCTTCGACATTCCAGGTCGCAGCCATATCACTCCACATCTGTATAAATTATCCGTGTTTAACAAGTAATAGTGTAGACAGTTACATTCAGTTTCTTTTATATGCTAATAAGATTTACTCCTTAATGAGACATTAAATGCAAGACATTCGTGTACTTGTCTACCCTATTTTCTAATAGTGCTGTAGTCAACATACTGCTGTCTCATTTACGAGCAGTTTTCGTCATCAGGCCACCAAGTGTTGGAATAATATACCACTATCTATGCCTCAATGTAACTCTGTTTTTTGCTTTAAAAAATGTGTTAAACTGTTCTTATATAAACATAAAAAAGGCTTTATAGGGGCTCATATTTATAATCTATGGCTAGCACTATTGACCATATTTTTGACAACATATTTATTTACGTGGATCTATTACAATTACAATCATCAATAAAAAATTAATGATTAACATTAGAAGCAGAATCTCACCTTCTTCAGTCTTCAATCAATCAGTATTTCACATCCAGTAAGTATATATTATAATCCACTGAGGTTTCCTTTGGTACCAATCCAGCACACACACAGTCTCCTGTCTATACTATACAGTGTGTGAACTAGTTCACGTACTTATGTAAGAAAAGTTCTTATGCTCGTTAATATGAATGTATGTAGATTCATCTAACTATGTATCAAAAACGGACGCAATGTATCAGACTAGTGTTGGCAATATATATGTATATATATATAAAGCGATGTCTAGTTTCCTTTTAGAACTAAATTGACGGTCAGTTTTGATGATGTGACATTCGCTAACTAATGTGGGTAGTGGTGAAAATTCAATAAGTTGAAACAGTATTAAAGCAACCAGTGCATTCCTGTCAACATTCAGTGTGTTATGTGTCGGACGAAAGTGCGGATGCTGTTTGAATATCTCATACTTATTGGAATATAGGATATGTTCTATTTATACAACGGATAACACAATATCAATGAACGTAATAATGGTGACTAGTTCAATTGCAGGTGTTAATAGGTAATCGTTAACACTAGTACGAATGTTCCACGAATGGTTAGACTTGAAACTGGACGCATCGTGTCTATAAAAAAACTAAGTATTAAATACTGGAAACTATTTTACTCGAGTACCAGAAACAAATACCGGGTTTTTAAATCTGGATCGCCGCTTCTCAACCCTAAAACCAGGCATACCGGTATAAAACTAGAATACTATATGTAGCATGGTTTATTCAAGCATCGCCAACGTAAGATCATTTGACAATTCATGATACAGTCGCAGACGATGTTTGTACCCATGTTTGTAACCATACGTTTCTTGATTAACATATACTTTTATCTCAATATCGAACCCACGTATTATAATTTATAAAAGCTGTTTTAATAAAAAAAAAATTAATTACTGTATGTGGCGTCTGAATATCACAATGTCTTATTTGCTATAAAATATTAGATGCCTAAATAAAGACGATTTACGGTCTTATTTCTCACCTCGATCGACCTCTGGTACAAATTACTTCGTCGCAGTAGTTTAAATTCTAAATGTATAAAAAAAACAAATGCTATTGCTAATTTAATAAAAACTCAATTAACTTGGTACAATGGTAAACGAAATTTGCTGTCGGTGTCCGGACTATTTCTTTCCGGGCTTAAGATTCTGGTGGCCAACCCCCTTAGATGGTCCCGGAGCGTAAACCTTGATTCTCTCATCAGGATTTTTTACAGCATCCTCTGTAAAAACAGGTAATATCACGTTCATATGAATGTTCCGGTAATCACAATTCACACTGGTTATTGCAGTCGCACTGCGGAGCCGGCAGTGAACGTTCTCGAAGTCTTCTGGTGCTGATGGTGTAAAACCAATAGTGTGCATACGTTTCCGCTCTTCGTCTGAAGGTCGCTATAGCCAGTGCGGTAACTGCACCGTTGAGCCTGATTACCTAAAGTCTTAAAACGTAAGAATAAGCAGATAAATAAAATTAACACTCACCACCTTTCTGCGCCCCCCCCCAACGCGATCATCACCTGAAACAGGAAGCGATTGCAATCAATTGGGAGAGTGGTTCGTCGTCACAGCTGAAGTTAACTGGTGATACGAGATCTGTAGGTTCACACCCTGGGTATTCTACACTTGAAAGCATTCGCGTACCAGTAAATGAGTAGTATTAGAGTTGTTATGGACGAATCGCGGTGGGAAACCAGACCTTAAATTAACTTATGCGAGGAACTTTATTTTTAACAAATCATGTGAACATTTGAAGCGGTTTCGGTTGAACTAACGGCGTGTTACCTTGTGCAAGTATGGCGTGATCGACTTAAACTCACTGTCTATGAAGATATAAAGGGTGTCTGGCGGCAGATTTATATTTTAAAAAACGAATATCTCATTAAGTTATAAACAGTGCGGGGGGAAAGAGGTGTCATTAGAATCACCGATCGTGCGGACTTCTTAATCACGATATCGCAGTGGTCGGGTGAGCATCGCGCGTTCGCTATTGAAGCATTTTTCAAGAGTAATGATTCTTACGTACTCGCTCGCCGACAGTTTTGTTCACATTTCAATATTCGACGGAAAGGCGATGAGCCGAGTGTGAATTTAATTCGTTCGTGGGTGGAGAGGTTCCGCGCAACTGCTTCGGTTATGAACACACCACGGCCAGGATCTAGTCGATCGTCAAGGACCCCCGAAAACATTGAACTGGTTGAACGCAGTTTACGTCAAAATGCACGACTTTCGATACGGAAAAGGGCAGCTTCACTGGGACTTCCAAGAGCAATTGTGCATGAAATTTTGAAAAAAGATATGAAGTTTCATCCTTTTAAAATTCAAATTATTCAAGAATTGAAAAAAAATTACTTTGCGTCACGCAAATTTTTTTTGTGAAACCATGTTGGAGCGTTTTCGCACTGTGAATTCCATTTTTTGGATCGACGAGGCTCATTTTCATTTAAACGGACACGCAAACAAGCAAAATTGCCGTTACTGGGCTCTAAGAACTCGCAATCCTCGACTGAAGCACCAAAAACCATTACATTGCCCAAGGGTAACTGTTTGGTGCGCTTTATCCACGAATGGGATAATCGGACCATTTTTTTTTGAAAATGCACGGGGCCAAGCGACGAATGTCAATGGTGAGAATTATCGGCTCATGATTTCGTATTTCTTTTTGCCGAACCTGCGAGCTCATTCATCATTCTCATCACACGCGTGGTTTCAACAGGATGCGGTACAGGTGCGACCGCACACACGGCCAGAGCTTCGATGGATTTGTTGCGAGAAAATCTCCCTCAAAAACTGATTAGTCGCTTTGGTGACATCCCGTGGCCACCGAGGTCACCCGACCTAACTCCAATGGCTTTTTTTTGTGAGGCTACCTCAAAGGGAGAGTTTACGCCAACAATCCGCGAACTGTTGTGGACTTAAAAGAAAATATTCGGCGAGAAATCAGCGCAATTGAACCAAGTTTACTGCAGCGTGTGGCACGGAATACGAGGCTCCGTTTCGAACAGTGTGTGCAACAGGATGGAAGATATTTGGATGACATTATCTTTAAACAAATGAAATCCGCATTTGTACTCTATCTTTTAGTACTTTTAGTAAAATTATATGTCAAACATAATATTTTTTATTTAAATTTGAAAACATAAATCTGCCACCAGACACCCCGTATTTTTTTCGAATTTTACTATAACTACAACAACGATATTATGTAATTTGTAGATGTGTCTGTTGTGGATATTGGAATTAGAATTTGTCTCGTTTCGGCTAAGACTAAGTTATATAATACTAGAAAGCGGGATAGTGGGCAGTTATGTGAACAATATTAGGAGTTTTTTTTTATAATAACGCGTTTAAATATAAATTACAATTAATTGTCAAGTTGATATAAGTTCAAAATTTTCTGTGTCATAAGCTAAGTGGTCACAGCTTGAAGTTAGTAATTTAGGAGATAAGCAATTCTATTAGAAAAGATGGAAAATTATTAGGTTAGATAGGCGTGTGCACGTGTAAGGAGTTATGTGACGCTGTAACCAGTGATCACATTAACGTGGACGGTATTTCCTACAGCCCGGTGAGTATCTTGCTCGTTCCCAAGCTTTACACCATAAAAACTAAATACAGAATCATTTTGTATTGTGATATCGTGGTGAATATTATTGTAATTGTAATTCAACAGCTCACCAAAAACAAGAAGAAGAAGATATTGAAGTTCATTTTGAATACGCTTCAACAGACGCTTTGCTGCAAACTGAACTGAATACGTCATTTTTCCCATTTTATACGGAAGCGCAGTGTAAACATTTCGTTTTTTTTTTTGATAATATTTGTAATGACTACATAACCTTGTAGCTGTTTGTGACATCTTGTTATAAAATGAATATAAAAAAATTATAACAAAGTTTTTTTGTTATTTTCTCTAAATATTATTTGTTTCATGTGCTGGTAGATTTATAGGAAAGCTATAGCACTTATTTGTTAGTGTCTTCCGGTTTGAAAGAAGCAATACTTAGTGAACTTACCGAAATTACGGGACTTACATTGATTTTTAACACGGAGCTCTTGAATTCGGATAGCAGTAGAGTGTTTTGATCCCTTTGTTCTTTGATAATGTTTAGTGCTTGGTTTTAGTTATTTTGACTCTCGCAGGTCATCTGATACTGGGCTCGTGGACCCGGCTCTATGGTCTTCATTTCTTAATTTTCTTCATAATTTTCACGTTTTATACAGCGGCGCAGTGTAAAAAAATTTAATTTTTTTTTATAATATTTACAATGATTACAATAACCTTGCTGCTAATTTGCGTCAGTATACTGAAACAAAAAAACTTTTCGTGGGTTTTTAGTTTTTTTTAAAGTTTAGCTTATTTAATTACTTCCGTTATTCTCTTTATCTCTCTTTCCCTTTGTCGTCAAGCTGCAAAGTATTTTTCGTTGAAATGAATAGCAATTAGTAACATAACTGTCGCAAGGAAAGGTACAACCTCACAGTAAAGGGCATTAAGCTTTTTGTGCTGCAGTGCGAACATCCTAATTATGGTCTTGTGCAGAAAGGAAGTATGTGCCATTCCATAAATGTGATTTGGCTTTAGACTGAACTCCATTTCAACTGACCTTATATCAAATGAACTTTACCTTTACGCATTCTCCGCCAGTGAATCCAAGACGTGAGAGGAGTAGTAGGTATTTTTGTCCCTAAGAAAGCAAACCAGGATATATATAATATTTCCAACACCACCACGTATTTGAATCACTGTGGACACAGTTGGCGGTAATATAACAAATAAGAAATATTCATAAAGAAAACGATCCAGATAATTTGCAAAACAGTATCCACAGCACTTCAAAAACAAACCATAATTTTGTTCTCTGGTGATACTCGTCACTTACAATTATTAACTAAATTTAAACGTACTTCGGTCTGCAATGGAGAAGATTTTTCTGCAGTTCTTGTCTGGAATGATTGCGAAGACTAATATCTGTCTATGTTCCATGTCCGGATTTTCTAAGCGACGTATGTCGGGCAGCGAGCGTAACAGCTGACTGTCAGATGGTGCATCGATCTGATAACGACCACATTATGCAGATACATTTGATATATATAGCATCGATACCTGATAATTAATACACTGGGCCTTAACAACAAGTCGCCATTTAGAATGTTCAAAAAGGCCTTTGTTTCGTTCATTGCCCTGAGATATGAGGTTTTGATTTCAATTTCACATTTTATTGGCCGTTAACACTGCAGTAGCGACTCACTGCTAATGTAACAAATCACGCGGAATCAAAACAAACAGACCATAGAGCCGGGTCCACGAGCCCAGTATTAGTAGTACCAAGCACTAAACATTATCAAAGAATAAAGGGATCAAAACACTCTACTGCTATCCGAATTCAAGAGGTCCGTGTTACAAAGCAATGTAAGTCCCGTAATTTCGGTAAGTTCACTAAGTATTGCTTCTTTCAAACCGGAAGACACTAACAAATAAGTGCTATAGCTTTCCTATAAATCTACCAGCACATGAAACAAATAATATTTAGAGGAAATGACAAAAAAACTTTGTTATAATTTTTTTTATATTCATTTTATAACAAGATGTCACAAACAGCTACAAGGTTATGTAGTCATTACAAATATTATCAAAAAAAAAACGAAATGTTTACACTGCGCTTCCGTATAAAATGGGAAAAATGACGTATTCAGTTCAGTTTGCAGCAAAGCGTCTGTTGAAGCGTATTCAAAATGAACTTCAATATCTTCTTCTTCTTGTTTTTGGTGAGCTGTTGAATTACAATTACAATAATATTCACCACGATAACACAATACAAAATGATTCTGTATTTAGTTTTTATGGTGTAAAGCTTGGGAACGAGCAAGATACTCACCGGGCTGTAGGAAACACCGTCCACGTTAATGTGATTACTGGTTACAGCGTCACATAACTCCTTACACGTGCACACGCCTCTCTACCCTAATAATTTTCCATCTTTTCTAATGGAATTACTTATCTCCTAAATTACTAACTTCAAGCTGTGACCACTTAGCTTATGACACAGAAAATTTTGAACTTATATCAAGTTGACAATTAATTGTAATTTATATTATTTAAACGCATTATTATGAAAAAAAACTCCTAATATTGTTCACATAACTCCCCACTATCCCGCTTTCTAGTATTATGTAACATAGGCTTAGCCGAAACGAGACAAATTCTAATTCCGATATCCACAACAGACACATCTACAAATTACATAATATCGTTGTTGTAGTTATAGTAAAATTCGAAAAAAATACGGGGTGTCTGGTGGCAGATTTATGTTTTCAAATTTAAATAAAAAATAATATGTTTGACATATAATTTTACTAAAAGTATTAAAAGATAGAGTACAAATGCGGATTTCATTTTTTAAAGATAATGTCATCCAAATGTCTTCCATCCTGTTGCACACACACACACACTGTTCGAAACGGAGCCTCGTATTCCGTGCCACACGCTGCAGTAAACTTGGTTCAATTGCGCTGATTTCTCGCCGAATATTTTCTTTTAAGTCCACAACAGTTCGCGGATTGTTGGCGTAAACTCTCTCTTTGAGGTAGCCCCACAAAAAAAATCCATTGGAGTTAGGTCGGGTGACCTCGGTGGCCACGGGATGTCCCCAAAGCGACTAATCAGTTTTTGAGGGAGATTTTCTCGCAACAACTCCATCGAAGCTCTGGCCGTGTGTGCGGTCGCACCTGTACCGCATCCTGTTGAAACCACGTGTGTGATGAGAATGATGAATGAGCTCGCAGGTTCGGCAAAAAGAAATTCTAAATCATGAGCCGATAATTCTCACCATTGACATTCGTCGCTTGGCCCCGTGCATTTTCAAAAAAATGGTCCGATTATCCCATTCGTGGATAAAGCGCACCAAACAGTTACCCTTGGGCAATGTAATGGTTTTTGGTGCTTCAGTCGAGGATTGCGAGTTCTTAGAGCCCAGTAACGGCAATTTTGCTTGTTTACGTGTCCTTTTAAATGAAAATGAGCCTCGTCGATCCAAAAAATGGAATTCACAGTGCGAAAACGCTCCAACATGGTTTCACAAAAAAATTTGCGTGACGCAAAGTCATTTTTTTTCAATTCTTGAATTATTTGAATTTTAAAAGGATGAAACTTCATATATTTTTTCAAAATTTCATGCACAATTGCTCTTGGAAGTCCCAGTGAAGCTGCCCTTTTCCGTATCGAAAGTCGTGCATTTTGACGTAAACTGCGTTCAACCAGTTCAATGTTTTCGGGGGTCCTTGACGATCGACTAGATCCTGGCCGTGGTGTGTTCATAACCGAAGCAGTTGCGCGGAACCTCTCCACCCACGAACGAATTAAATTCACACTCGGCCCATCGCCTATCCGTCGAATATTGAAATGTGAACAAAACTGTCGGCGAGCGAGTACGTAAGAATCATTACTCTTGAAAAATGTTTCAATAGCGAACGCGCGATGCTCACCCGACCACTGCACCACTGCACCACTGCACCACTGCGATATCGTGATTAAGAAATCCGCACGATTGGTGATTTTAATGACACCACCTTCCCCCCGCACTGTTTATAACTTATTGAGATATTCGTTTTTTAAAATATAAATCTGCCGCCAGACACCCTTTATATCTTTATAGAAAGTGAGTTTAAGTCGATCACGCCATACTTGCACAAGGTAACACGCCGTTAGTTCAACCGAAACCGCTTCAAATGTTCACATGATTTGTTAAAAATAAAGTTCCTGGCATAAGTTAGTTTAAGGTCTGGTTTCCCACCGCGATTCGTCCATAACAACTCTAATACTACTCATTTACTGGTACGCGAATGCTTTCAAGTGTAGAATACCCAGGGTGTGAACCTACAGATCTCGTATCACCAGTTAACTTCAGCTGTGACGACGAATCACTCTCCCAATTGATTGCAATCGCTTCCTGTTTCAGGTGATGATCGCGTTGGGGGGGGGGCGCAGAAAGGTGGTGAGTGTTAATTTTATTTATCTGCTTATTCTTACGTTTAAGGACTTTAGGTCATCAGGCTCAACGGTGCAGTTACCGCACTAGCTATAGCGACCTTCAGACGAAGAGCAGAAACGTATGCACACTATTGGTTTTACACCATCAGCACCAGAAGACTTCGAGAACGTTCACTGCCGGCTCCGCAGTGAGACTGCAATAACCAGTGTGAATTGTGATCACCGGAACATTCATATCAACGCGATATTACCTGTTTTTACAGAGGATGCGGTGAAAAATCCTGATGAGAGAATCAAGGTTTACGCTCCGGGACCATCTAAGGGGGTTGGCCACCAGAATCTTAAGCCCGGAAAGAAATAGTCCGGACACCGACAGCAAATTTCCTTTACCATTGTACCAAGTTAATTGAGATTTTATTAAATTATGAGCAATAGCATTTGTTTTTTTTTATACATTTAGAATTTAAACTACTGCGACGAAGTAATTTGTACCAGAGGTCGATCGAGGTGAGAAATAAGACCGTAAATCGTTCTTATTTAGGCATCTAATATTTTATAGCAAATAAGACATTGTGATATTCAGACGCCACATACAGTAATTAATTTTTTTTTAATTAAAACAGCTTTTATAAATTATAATACGTGGGTTCGATATTGAGATAAAAGTATATGTTAATCAAGAAACGTATGGTTACAAACATGAGTACAAACATCGTCTGCCACTGTATCATGAATTGTCAAATGATCTTACGTTGGCGATGCTTGAATAAACCATGCTACATATAGTATTCTAGTTTTATACCGGTATGCCTGGTTTTAGGGTTGAGAAGCGGCGATCCAGGTTTAAAAACCCGGTATTTGTTTCTGGTACTCGAGTAAAATAGTTTCCAGTATTTAATACTTAGTTTTTTTATAGACACGATGCGTCCAGTTTCAATTCTAACCATTCGTGGAACATTCGTACTAGTGTTAACGATTACCTATTAACACCTGCAATTGAACTAGTCACCATTATTACGTTCATTGACATTGTGTTATCCGTTGTATAAATAGAACATATCCTATATTCCAATAAGTATGAGATATTCAAGCAGCATCCGCACTTTCGTCCGACACATAACACACTGAATGTTGACAGGAATGCACCGGTTGCTTTAATACTGTTTCAACTTATTGATTATTCACCACTACCCACATTAGTTAGCGAATGTCACATCATCAAAACTGACCGTCAATTTAGTTCTAAAAAGAAACTAGACATCGCTTTATATATATACACATATATATTGCCAACACTAGTCTGATACATTGTGTACGTTTTTGATAGATAGTTAGATGAATCTACATACATTCATATTAACGAGCATTAGAACTTTTCTTACATAAGTACGTGAACTAGTTTACACACTGTATAGTATAGACAGGAGACTGTGTGTGTGCTGGATTGGTACCAAAGGAAACCTCAGTGGATTATATACTTGCTGGATGTGAAATACTGATTGATTGAAGACTGAAGAAGGTGAGATTCTGCTTCTAATGTTAATCATTAATTTTTTATTGATGATTGTAATTGTAATAGATCCACGTAAATAAATATGTTGTCAAAAATATGGTCAATAGTGCTAGCCATAGATTATAAATATGAGCCCCTATAAAGCGTTTTTTATGTTTATATAAGAACAGTTTAAGACATTTTTTAAAGCAAAAAACAGAGTTACATTGAGGCATAGATAGTGGTATATTATTACAACACTTGGTGGCCTGATGACGAAAACTGCTCGTAAATGAGACAGCAGTATGTTGACTACAGCACTATTAGAAAATAGGGTAGACAAGTACACGAACGTCTTGCATTTAATGTCTCATTAAGAAGTAAATTTTATCTTAGAATATAAAAGAAACTGAATGTAACTGTCTACACTATTACTTGTTAAGCACGGATAATTTATATAGATGTGGAGTGATATGGCTGCGACCTGGAATGTCGAAGCAGAATTTGGAATAAGTATTTTGCAATAGCTAAATTATCTGGCATTTTCTAGAAAGAAGACGGAGTCTATAAATTACATTATTACAATTTAATTTTGAGAGGATTAAGGATTCAGAAAAGTGAATTTAGATTTCAACGGTAAGGAGATGACGGCATTTGTACGGACGGACTTAAACTATAAAACAATTTCAGAACATTAAGGTTTTGACGTGGACGTCTATTGGCTGATAATGATGATGATAATGGTTTTGAAAAATGCGTTACTTATTAGTATCGCGTTTATCAATATTATCAATAACTTTCAAAGGTAATACACATTGCTGGTTTCATTATACAGTCAATTTCTATACACCCAATTAACTTTAATGGTTTTAAGTATAGTCAAGTTACGATCAAGTTTGCTTCCTAGCTACTAATGACACCTTTGACGATGGGACAGAAAAAAAAAGAAATTTTTAAAACGTTTTATTTTCATTATATATTATACGCTCCGTCATGTTAGCACAGTTAAATGAAACGATAGTTTCATAAACAATATATTACTTTACTAAAAAAAAACCAGCAATGAAACACAAAATCAAAAACAGCTGATGCTCGGATAAACGAAAGACCGGGCGCAAATCTAAATGCTACTCGGCCCTATGAAATAAGGTTCAAATTGAAATCAAATACATCTCGAGTTCCGGCTGCGCATGTGCGATCGTTGATCCGAGCATCAGTTGTTTTTGATTTTGTGTTTCATTGCTGGTTTTTCTTAGGAAAGTTCTTTTTTATGACAGTTTTTCCGTTAGCTGATGGTTCTGATGAATTGTAAAGTTGAACGTTAACAATATAAAAATGGAAACTACAATTATGGGTAACTTTCATAAGATTTGTAGAATATAAAATAAAAAGTAGAGGACCAAGAATTGAGCCTTGTGGATCTCTTCGTTCAATGATCCCAGGATCAGAAAATGCAATAAAATCATCGTCTCTAGTTAATTCTATATAGCTTGCATTCGTTCCAACAAAAAAAATACTGAACCAACTCAATGTTTTATAATCCAGTACACAATAAGCCAATTAAGATAATAATAACAATATATCAAAACTGTCAAAAGCCCTGGAAGAATTTATTAACGTTAAAATAGTGTCTTGGCCAAGTTCTTGATTAGCATGGATATTGTCAGTAACATTAAGCAAAGTAGTAACCGTACCTCGGCCTATACGGAACCGTGATTGGAACGAAGATAAAATGTAATTTTTTTCAATATATTTAATAAGATGGCGTATACACAACCTTTTCCAGTAAAATTGATAAAAACAGTAAGTCACTAATGGGACGAAGATCTTTGCAATGTTTAGGATAAATATAAATTCGTTATCTACACAAGTAATCCTTCGCCATTTATTTAATAAAGAATTTTAATGAAGATTTGTAAAAGCAAATTTGTGTATTTTCTTGTTGAATGCGTAACATAAAACTGTAGTATCTTGTTACTTAAGATTTCAAATTATATTTTACACTAATCAATTCACTTGTCAAGTATTGCATGTTTACTGCTACCGTTAAAGTGAATAATTGTATGCACATATCTTTAATTTTTCCTAATAGAGGGTGAGTGCTTTTTTTATATAATCACTGCTTTACTTTCAGCTTTTAGCAAGTTTTTTCATTTTATCCAATGTATACATTTTGAGAATACTTTTCTGCCATTTTCCTGAAACAAAGAACTTTTGTTTAAAGGATTTTGATCCTTTCGGAGCTTAATATACAACATGCAAATTATACAAATGACATAAATTATAATAAACAAATAGTACATTACATAAAATATCCAATTCGGATGGGACGTGGGAGTGTTCAATAGAGGCCGCAGCCAACAGAACAACTGCCTTCCCCGTATTACTTTTACGTTGAGCTGAGATGCTTTCTAGTCACAGTAAGGCTCCAGGGATATAGGTGATATGTATTTTGTAGATGTAGTGTAATTAGGTTATACAGAAAATACTTACGGATTTTGATGGAGTTTGAAGTACAAGATTTCTTAACAGATATTTTGAAAGTGTAACAAATCGAAACTGAATTTAACCCGAGGATGAGTTCACAAAAAAGCAGTGTGGTCAGAGTTCAAAATTGATTTGCCCGGTCAATCACAGAAAGCCGATTCAGTGTCTAGAAAAACTTAAGTCTTTAGAGAAATAATTTTAATAATGTAGAACATTGTACCCATCTAAGAGCGAAGCAATCAGAAAGATTAGAGAAAAAGGCTTTATAAATATAGAATTAAAATTTTCACTACAGCGCCATCTATGTATGAATTATTATAATTCCTCTTATTTTAATGGTACATTCAGGTATTTCCAGCAGCAGATTGGTATCATTAAAATTAGTAAGATTATAATAAATAACACTTATCCATAGATGGCACTGTGATTCATAATGTTTAAGTCTACATTTACTTGCTACATTACCTTGCGCTCGTCGCCATTAGACAAAATATGTTGAGGTTTCGTTACTGCAGTAATTTCTCTAGATAAAGCGCCCTCTAAACCGGAACACAATAATGTTTCCATACTACTACTGTTTGGCGGCAAAAGTAAGCGTTGCGGTGGTTTCCGGCAATACAGAGCTGTCACCGGTACCAGCAACTCTAGTTTTTACGCTGAATAATTGTAATAATGAGTTCTATTTTTTTTACGAATGTGCCAAAAAATTTTTTTAAAGGCATTTACGGTAGAGAATTTACTTGTTTTACAAGGTGTCGAGAAGTGTCCTAAGCAAGAATTTACCGTTTCAGAAGAAGGAACAGATGGTAAAGCGCGAGTTAAGGTTATAGTTTGTTAAAGTTAGGCGAAATAAGGTGGTAGGTTTACTGATGATAGGTCTCTGTTGGCGGAGAGAGTCTAAGTAGGTACCGCCGCAGCGCCTAGTGCAGCCGACAATCAGTACTGTGCAAATATGATTGTGTTCCTATTTGAAGGGCGTTGTAGCTAATGTAATTACTGGGATTATTGATGATATGTATGTACATATGATTTTGATAATTCCGCTCAACATCTTATCTCTCAGACGATGAGCACGATGCGGCGCTGTGTATAACATCCTAACTGCCACGTTGTTATGAGCAGGAGGTTCACTTACCATTAGTTGAAAATCCAACTCGTCTCGTCATTGAATAAAAAATACAATCTTTGTTAGTGAATAAGGAGAGTCAAAGACCATTTATCCACCACGCAGGCCTAACGCGACTATAGTTATATACATAAATGTACAACGGGGGCCCTATTACTCCGAAAGCAATTTTTTGCAGACAACCCATTGAAAAGTAAGACGCCAGCTAAAAGAAAAGAAACGATAGTGATATACTAAACAATTAAAAACTAAAACATTTCATTAAAGACGCAAGCAATAGCACAATTAGAAAGAATGTATAATTTAAACTTTATGATAGTAGTTACTTGTGTAGTACTTGTGTCTTTTGAAAGAAAAAAGGGATTTGGCTATACGAATATGGTTCGGTAAAACGTTTATTTAATATTTTATATATATATATATATGTATATGTATATATATATATATATATATATATATATATATATATGTGTGTGTGTTTACATTTATTTATTATCTATAAAGGTTGATATGATTTCTTTTTTTAACATTGTCGTACGTCGGTAAACCGTGTGGGTTTGTCCCGGCGCTGCATATCTTTGTGTTACAATCATTTTCTTTCTTAATGCTAGCTCATACTTACTACCCGACCAAATTTAAATAACAAACTAAAATCAACAACAGAATATCCTACAGACTATAATTCGTGCATTATTTTGTTGGGTAATTTTATGAAAACATTGCCTACCTTACAATGACATTTATGGTGTGCTATACAGGAGATGCATCATTTCATAAGTTGTTTTTTTATTTACTTTTTTCATTATTTCTTATATTCATCTACGTTTGTAATACACACACATATATGCATGTATTATTGTACAATTATTTTTTATCACTGTTGTCCTTATTTAAGAAATAAGCCATTAATTTCCTTATAGGGATTTTGTTGTCCATGAGTGAGCTGCCGTAATGGAAAAGGAGTTTTGGAAAAATGAAGAGGGATGCACAGGGACGCGAAGGGAAACGTTTATTGAAGATCGAAGGATGAGACTGTGGCAGTCGGAAATAAATTCGGATTGATTTTTTAGGTAGGAAGGTGTTGGAGAATTGAACAATATCTTGTATAAAATAGAAAGAATATGAGTATTCCTGCGAAGACGGATTGGCAGCCACTTCAGTTTTTTGGGAAATTTAGAGATGAGATCACATTTGCGTATCATATATACAAATTTTGAATACGCTCAAGCTTATCAAACTGCGCTTCAGTTAAGTCAAGATAGCAAACATCGGCATAGTCGAGAATAGGCAGAAGAAGTGAATTAGCAAGCACTGCCTTAGTGGCTGTTGGAAGAAAATGCAAAGTCTGCGCAAGGAGCATATAGCCCCATACATATAGTGGTCTTGAAGAATAGTTTATTTCTGCATATATCTGAACGTATGTTAAGTAGCTTATAAAATGTTGGTACTGTAAGATTTAAAATATAAAGCGATTTGATACAAAAATTCATAAATAATTTTTAAATTGTTACAACTATTTTATTAGTATAAACCTTCGATTTTTGTTATCATGTTATAATTATCAATTTAATCGGCAACTTTGACTTGCAACATTATCAACAAAACCTGACGGTGGGCGGGGGTTATGAAGAGAGGGTTGTGAACAAAGAAAGACATTTTACAAAATATTTATAGACCGTATTGGTGCAGTTTTATATTTGAACCGGTTTGAAGATACTGTGCTGAACGATTTGATGGTGAGACACAGCAGTATTAGGCATTAGACACGGGAGGATTCGCGGGGCCCCCTTATCTCTCCCCCAGAGCACTATCCATCTCTTCCACTCTTCCATATCCATTATTTTCTCACCTTTCCACTCCCTCTTTTGCATACAACTTTATCTACATATATATATTAGGGGGACCGGAAAGTAATGTCGTTTTCTTACGCTAAATACAAACACATACATTTTTAACGAGTCTTTATTTTTAATCAATGATGTATTCCCCATCATTGTCAATAACCTTTTGCCATCTAGTGAGTAAATTTTCAATCCCTGATCGATAAAAATTAATTGGTTTTTCGGCAAAATATCTAGAGATGGCATTTTGGATATCATCCAAATTTGCAAATGTTTTGCCACTTAAAAAGTGTTTCAGCGCTCGGAATAAGTGGAAATCCGATGGTGCAACATCGGGCGAATATGGTGGATGAGGCAGCACCTCCCACCCCAATTCATTAATTTTTTCTAGAGTTCGCCTTGCGCAGTGCGCTCTTGCATTGTCATGTTGGAGAATGACGCCTTTTCGGTTGACAATCGCTGGCCACTTTTCAATTAAAGATTGATTGACTCGCTGCAATTGTTCGCTGTAGAGGTCTGCAGTAACAGTTTCTCCAGGTTTCAGTAATTCAAAATGAACAATGCCGCGAATACTCCACCAAACACACAAAAGCGCTTTTTTGGGGTGTAAACCTGGCTTAGCAGTACTCCGAGGGATTTCATTTGGAGAGAGCCACTGCCTTTTGCGTTTTGGGTTATCATACAGGACCCATTTCTCATCTCCTGTGATCAAGCGATCAAAAAACGCTTCTGTGTTGTGTCGTTGAAGCAATAAGTTGCATGTGATTGATCGGTTAGCCTTATTCTGTTCGGACAGATTATGCGGGACCCAAACACCTGCTCTGCTTACTTTTCCAATCTGCTTCAAATGTTCTTGGATGGTCGACCAAGGTTTGTTGAGACTGTTTGACAATTCCTCGATCGTCTGACACGGATTTGCTTCCACTTCCGCCCTTAACACGTCGTTATCTAACGCTGATGGTCTTCCTGATCGATACGAGTCGGAAAGATCAAAATTACCCGATTTGGCGAAATGGCGGCGTGTTGACGCGCGAGCGACACCTGTAAATATGTATAAATATGTAGTGATGCACGTATTAAACGGCGAATGATAACGCGCGAAAAGTTCTATTTATTTATATATATATAAAATAAGATTTTTTTATGTCACAATATATTTTTAATTTGTAAAAATATTTATCAATCAAAGCAAAACGCTTATTTTAAGTTCTCGTACAAATCTTTTTTTAATTCAAAAGAAGCGACGAATCGAGCGGTGGAACGGCGATCACGTGTCGGTAAGTTATACGCTTGCCTACAACATGCCGCCAGTTATTATGTTATACACAGCACCACATTGTCAAATGTCTTGTTATACCAATAATTACACTAGCTACTGCGTCCTTCAAACCGGATTACTGTAATGTTCGCACAGTACTGTGTGTCGGCTGCAATAGGCGCTGCGATGGTATCTAGAAGGTCTCTGGCAACAGAGACCTACGTGTAATAAAGCAATATAATCTTAGAATAAACTATACAGGCGGCTTCCAGCTTTTCTCCCTCCACTTCTTTTTTTTTTATATTATCACGCCTTTTTCCCAGTAGGGGTAAGCAGAGGAGAATAAACACCCACTTTTTGCCAGATGTGGTCAGATTAGGTCTCATGTAACATGGGGCGAGCCTGTTGCCACTTCACTGGGACCACCACACGCACACAAAGATGATGTCAGTGTTCGGGGCTTCCTCACGATGTTTTCCTTCACCGTTTGTATCTCACTGTTGTAACTTAAGTTCACAAATGTACATAACTTTAATATTTAAGTCATTGGTACATGCCGAGGTTCGAACCCGCGACCTTCGGAATGAAAGCCGCACGCTCTAACCTTTAGGCCAATCCATCATCTTCTTCAGTTAATCGTGGTACTTTCGGTTTTCTATCTACATCACACCTTACATTAAAAAAGACCTTCAAATTTTGCTATCGACCTATATTTTCATATATAAAATATATTAATTTATATTTCTAATAATTAATTTTTAAAGTACAGTAGTTAATAATATTATATTATTAACTACTGTACGTAAAATATCGCCGGTTTTTTTTAAATGGTAATTTACAGCAGACTTAAATTTTTTTCACTCTTCGCCACCTGTGAACAAATAAATCACACGTCCTTTGGAATTTTTTGTTTTGATGTTGTTAATAGAACATAACGCGATATCAATATTTAATGAATTTTATATACGGTTTGGTAAATATTATAACAAAATTTATCACTACTGGTGGTAGTGTCTTTAGGTATCGCCGCAGCCGGCAAACAGTACAGTGGATGCTGTAGCTATTAAAATTACTGGGGTAATGAGTTTTAACATCGAGGCGTCGAATTCTCAAGCAAGAAATCTCTAATCTATGAGCGCAATGTATAACATTCTGTTTAGCGCGATGTTTTGGGCGGGCGTATCAATTACCATCAGATGAATGTACTGTGTGTCTCGTCAGCACAAAAATACAGTAAATATTGTTATTATTTACGGTATTTTTGTGCTGACGTGACACAAAGATTGTATTTTTTATTCAATGACGAGACGAGTTGGATTTTCAACTAATGGTAAGTGAACCTCCTGCTCATTACAACGTGGCAGTTAGGATGTTATACACAGCGCCGCATTGTGCTCATCGTCTGAGAGATAAGATGTTGAGCGGAATTATCAAAATCATATGTACATACATATCATCAATAATCCCAGTAATTACATTAGCTACAACGCCCTTCAAATAGGAACACAATCATATTTGCACAGTACTTGTTGTCGGCTGCACTAGGCGCTGCGGCGGTACCTACTTAGACTCTCTCCGCCAACAGAGACCTATCATCAGTAAACCTACCACCTTATTTCGCCTAACTTTAACAAACTATAACCTTAACTCGCGCTTTACCATCTGTTCCTTCGTCTGTAACGGTAAATTCTTGCTTAGGACACTTATCGACACCTTGTAAAACAAGTAAATTCTCTACCGCAAATGACTAAAAGAAATTTTGCCACGTTTGTAAAAAAAATAGAACTCATTATTACAATTATTCAGCGTAAAAACTAGAGTTGCTGGTACCGGTGACAGCTCTCTATTGCCGGAAACCACCACAACGCTTACTTTTGTCAGCAAACAGTAGTATGGAAATATTATTGTGTTCCGGTTTATTTTTTATTTTATTTTTTTTTATTTTGTCACGCCTTTTTCCCTGTAGGGGTAGGAAGAGGTGAGTAAACACCCACATTTCGCCAGATGTGGTCAGATTAGGTCCCATGTAACAGGGGGCGAGCCTGTTGCCACTTTATTGGAGCCACCACACACGCACACACACACAAAGATGATTTCAGTGTGTGCAGGTTTCCTCACGATGATTTCCTTCACCGTTTGTATCTCGCTGTTGTAACTAAAGTTCACAAATGTACGTAACTTAAATATTAAGTCATCGGTACATGCCGACGATCGAACCCGCGACCTTCGGAATGAAAGCCGCACGCTCTTACCATTAGGCCAGCGAGCTACCTGTTTCGGTTTAGAGGGCGCTTTATCTAGAGAAATTACTGCGGTAACGAAACCCTAATAAATGTTATCTAAAGGTGACGAGCGCAAGGTAGGTGCAGTGTATATCACTCTAACAAGCACCACATTGCTATGTGCAAGAGTATTACTAACCATCAGGTGAAGTTCCCACTCCTATCATCGCTTAATACTATAAAAAACAGTAACAAGCAAATTTAATGACAACAATTGAACAATTTTTTTAGCCAATTTAACTGGACCAGTAACCTAATGAATCAATGATCACTTAGTACATTCGGGTGATTCGTTTTACAACCTATTTCAGTAGCAAGTAAATGTAGACTTAAACATTATGAATCACAGTGCCATCTATGGATAAGTGTTATTTATTATAATCTTACTAATTTTAATGATACCAATCTGCTGCTGGAAATACCTGAATGTACCATTAAAATTAGGAGAATTATAATAATTCATACTTATCGATAGATGGCGCTGTAGTTAAAAATTTTAATTCTATATTTATAAAGCCTTTTTCTCTAATTTTTCTGATTGCTTCGCTCTTGGACGGGTACAATGTTCTACATTATTAAAATTATTTCCCTAAAGACTTAAGTTTTTCTAGACACTGAATCGGCTTTCTGTGATTGACCGGGCAAATCAATTTTGAACTCTGACCACACTGCATTTTTGTGAACTTACACTTTCAAAATATCTGTTAAGAGATCTTGTACTCCAAACTCCATCAAAACCCGTAAGTATTTTCTGTATAACCTAATTACACTACATCTACAAAATACATATCACCTATATCCCTGGAGCCTTACTGTGACTAGAAAGCATCTCAGCTCAACGTAAAAGTAATACGGGGAAGGCAGTTGTTCTGTTGGCTGCGGCCTCTAGTGAACACTCCCACGTCCCATCCGAATTGGATATTTTATGTAATGTACTATTTGTTTATTATAATTTATGTGATTTGTATAATTTGCATTTTGTATATTAAGCTCCGAAAGGATCGAAATCCTTTAAACAAAAGTTCTTTGTTTCAGGAAAATGGCAGAACATTATTCTCAAAATATATACATTGGATAAAATGAAAAAACTTGCTAAAAGCTGAAAGTAAAGCAGTGATTATATAAAAAAAGCACTCACCCTCTATTAGGAAAAATTAAAGATATATCTGCATACAATTATTCACTTTAACGGTAGCAGTAAACATGCAATACTTCACAAGTGCATTGATTAATGTAAAATATAATTTGAAATCTTAAGTAACAAGATACGACAGTTTTATGTTACGCATTCAACAAGAAAATACACAAATTTGCTTTCACAAATCTTCATTAAAATTCTTTATTAAATAAATGGCGAAGGATTACTTGTGTAGATAACGAATTCATATTTATCCTAAACATTGCAAAGATCTTCGTCTCATTAGTAACTTACTGTTTTTATCAAAATTACTGGAAAGGTTGTGTATACGCCAACTTATTATATAATATATATTGAAAAAAATTACATTTTATCTTTGTTCCAATCAGGGTTCCGTAAAGGCCGAGGTACAGTTACTACTTTGCTTAATGTTACTGACAATATCCTTGCTAATCAAGAACTTGGCCAAGACACTATTTTAACGTTATTAAATTCTTCCAGGGCTTTTGACAGTTCTGATATATTGTTATTATTATCTTAATTGGCTTATTGTGGACTGGATTATAAAACATTGAGTTGGTTCAGTATTTTGTTTGTTGGAACGAATGCAAGCTATATAGAATTAACTAGAGACGATGATTTTATTGCATTTTCTGATCCTGGGATCATTGAACGAAGAGATCCACAAGGCTCAATTCTTGGTCCTCTACTTTTTATTTTATATTCTACAAATCTTATGAAAGTTACCCATAATTGTAGTTTCCATTTTTATATTGTTTACGTTCAACTTTACAATTCATCAGAACCATCAGTTAACGGAAAAACTGTCATAAAAAAGTACTTTCCTAAGAAAAACCAGCAATGTAACACAAAATCAAAAACAACTGATGCTCGGATCAACGATCGCACATGCGCGGCCGGAACTCGAGATGTATTTGATTTCAATTCGAACCCTATTTCATAGGGCCAAGTAGCATTCAGATTTGCGCCCGGTCTTTCGTTTATCCGAGCATCAGCTGTTTTTGATTTTGTGTTTCATTGCTGGTTTTTTTTTAGTAAAGTAATATATTGTTTATGAAACTATCGTTTCATTTAGCTGTGCTAACATGACGGAGCGTATATAATGAAAATAAAACGTTTTAAAAATTTCTTTTTTTTCTGTCCCATCGTCAAAGGTGTCATCAGTAGCTAGGAAGCAAACTTGATCGTAACTCGACTATACTTATAACCATTAAAGTTAATAGGGTGTAAAGAAATAGACTGTATAATGAAACCAGCAATGTGTATTACCTTTGAAAGTTATTGATAATATTGATAAACGCGATACTAATATGTAACGCGTTTTTCAAAACCATCATCATCATTATCAGCCAATAGTGGTGTTGTTTTCACCGGCTCTGAATCGTCGAAACCATTCCTTCGCGGTTCGAAGTGATAGAGTACCATCCCCCAAAACACCATTAATCTCACGGAACGTTTCTCTAGCGGATTTTCCTTTAACGAAGGAAAACTTTAAAATAGCGCGAATTTCGGCGTTAGTGAACTCCATGTTTACACGTCTATAACTGTTGAACGCAATATCCAAACTACTTATGCATAGCGTCGTTTTGTAGGTTATGTCAAGACCTTTCAAATTATGTATAGTATTGCCAGATACGAGCTCTGTAGCGCTTTGTACAAAGCCGCGAAATTCAAAAGACAAAAAGGCGGAAGGGAGATATTTGCTAAACTATTATATTGCCAACACTAGTTTGATACATTGCGTACGTTTTTGATAGATAGATAGATGAATCTACATACATTCATATTAACGAGCATTAGAACTTTTCTTACATAAGTACGTGAACTAGTTCACACACTGTATAGTATAGACAGGAGACTGTGTGTGTGCTGGATTGGTACCAAAGGAAACCTCAGTGGATTATATACTTGCTGGATGTGAAATACTGATTGATTGAAGACTGAAGAAGGTGAGATTTTGCTTCTAATGTTAATCATTAATTTTTTATTGATGATTGTAATTGTAATAGATCCACGTAAATAAATATGTTGTCAAAAATATGGTCAATAGTGCTAGCCATTGATTATAAATATGAGCCCCTATAAAGCGTTTTTTATGTTTATATAAGAACAGTTTAACACATTTTTTAAAGCAAAAAACTGAGTTACATTGAGGCATAGGTAGAGGTATATTATTCCAACACTTGGTGGCCTGATGACGAAAACTGCTCGTAAATGAGACAGCAGTATGTTGACTACAGCACTATTGGAAAACAGGGTAGACAAGTACACGAACGTCTTGCATTTAATGTCTCATTAAGGAGTAAATCATATTTTAGAATATAAGAGAAACTAAATGTAACTGTCTACACTATTACTTGTTAAGCACGGATGATTTATATAGATGTGGAGTGATATGGCTGCGACCTGGAATGTCGAAGCAGAATTTGGAATAAGTATTTTGCAATATCTAAATTATCTGGCATTTTCTAGAAAGAAGACGGAGTCTATAAATTACATTATTGCAATTTAATTTTGAGAGGATTAAGGATTCAGAAAAGTGAATTTAGATTTCAACGGTAAGGTGATGACGGCATTTGTACGGACGGACTTAAACTATAAAACAATTTCAGAACATTAAGGTTTTGACGTGGACGTCTATTGGCTGATAATGATGATGATGTTGGTTTTGAAAAACGCGTTACTTATTAGTATCGCGTTTATCAATATTATCAATAACTTTCAAAGGTAATACACATTGCTGGTTTCATTATACAGTCTATTTCTTTACACCCAATTGACTTTAATGGTTTTAAGTATAGTCAAGTTACGATCAAGTTTGATTCCTAGCTACTAATGACACCTTTGACGATGGGACAGAAAAAAAAGTAATTTTAAAACGTTTTATTTTCATTATATACGCTCCGTCATGTTAGCACAGCTAAATGAAACGATCGTTTCATAAACAATATATTACTTTACTAAAAAAAACCAGCAATGAAACACAAAATCAAAAACAGCTGATGCTCGGATAAACGACAGACCGGGCGCAAATCTAAATGCTACTCGGCCCTATGAAATAAGGTTCAAATTGAAAACAAATACATCTCGATATCCGGCCGCGCATGTGCGATCGTTGATCCGAGCATCAGTTGTTTTTGATTTTATGTTTCATTGCTGGTTTTTCTTAGGAAAGTACTTTTTTATGACAGTTTTTCCGTTAGCTGATGGTTCTAATGAATTGTAAAGTTGAACGTAAACAATATAAAAATGGAAACTACAATTATGGGTTACTTTCATAAAATTTGTAGAATATAAAATAAAAAGTATAGGACCAAGAATTGAGCCTTGTGGATCTCTTCGTTCAATTATCCCAAAATCAGAAAAAGCGATAGAAGCATCGTCTGTAGTTAATTCTATAGCTTGCATTCGTTCCGAAAAAAAAAAATGAAACAACTCAATGTTTTATAATCTAGTCCACAATAAACCAATTAAGATAATAATAACAATATATCAGAACTGTCAAAAGCCCTGGAAGAATTTAATAACGTTAAAATAGTGTCTTGGCCAAGTTCTTGATTAGCAAGGATATTGTCAGTAACATTAAGCAAAGTAGTAACCGTACCTCGGCCTTTACGGAACCCTGATTGGAACGAAGATAAAATGTAATTTTTTTCAATATATTTAATAAGATGGCGTATACACAACCTTTTCCAGTAATTTTGATAAAAACAGTAAGTTACTAATGAGACGAAGATCTTTGCAATGTTTAGGATAAATATAAATTCGTTATCTACACAAATAATCCTTCGCCATTTACTTAATAAAGAATTTTAATGAAGATTTGTAAAAGCAAATTTGTGTATTTTCTTGTTGAATGCGTAACATAAAACTGTAGTATCTTGTTACTTAAGATTTCAAATTATATTTTACACTAATCAATTCACTTGTCAAGTATTGCATGTTTACTGCTACCGTTAATGTGAATAATTAGATGCACATATATCTTTAATTTTTCCTGATAGAGAGTAAGTGCCTTTATTTATATAATCACTGCTTTACTTTCAGCTTTTAGCAAGTTTTTTCATTTTATCCAATGTATATATTTTGAGAATACTTTTCTGCCATTTTCCTGAAACAAAGAACTTTTGTTTAAAGGATTTCAATCCTTTCAGAGCTTAATATACAACATGCAAGTTATACAAATCACATAAATTATAATAAACAAATAGTACATTACATAAAATATCCGATTCGGATGGGAAGTGGGAGTGTTCACTAGAGGCCGCAGCCAACAGAACAACTGCCTTCCCCGTATTACTTTTACGTTGAGCTGAGATGCTTTCTAGTCACAGTAAGGCTCCAGGGATATAGGTGATATGTATTTTGTAGATGTAGTGTAATTAGGTTATACAGAAAATACTTACGGATTTTGATGGAGTTTCGAGTACAAGATTTCTTAACAGATATTTTGAAAGTGTAACAAATCAAAACTGAATTTAACCCGAGGATGAGTTCACAAAAAAGCAGTGTGGTCAGTGTTCAAAATTGATTTGCCCGGTCAATCACAGAAAGCCGATTCAGTGTCTAAAAAAACTTAAGTCTTTAAAGAAATAATCTTAATAATGTAGAAAATTGTACCCGTCCAAGAACGAAGCAATCAGAAAGATTAGAGAAAAAGTCTTTATAAATATAGAATTAAAATTTTTCACTACAGCGCCATCTATGTATGAATTATTATAATTCCTCTAATTTTAATGGTACATTCAGGTATTTCCAGCAGCAGATTGGTATGATTAAAATTAGTAAGATTATAATAAATAACACTTATCCATAGATGGCACTGTGATTCATAATGTTTAAGTCTACATTTACTTGCTACATTACCTTGCGCTCGTCGCCTTTACACAAAATATTTTGGGGTTTCGTTACCGCAGTAATTTTTCTAGATAAAGCGCCCTCTAAACCGGAACACAATAATGTTTCCATACTACTACTGTTTGGCGGCAAAAGTAAGCGTTGCGGTGGTTTCCGGCAATAGAGAGCTGTCACCGGTACCAGCAACTCTAGTTTTTACGCTGAATAATTGTAATAATGAGTTCTATTTTATTTACAAACGTGCCAAAAATTTTTTTTAAAGGCATTTGCGGTAGAGAATTTACTTGTTTTACAAGGTGTCGATAAGTGTCCTAAGCAAGTATTTACCGTTTCAGACGAAGGAACAGATGGTAAAGCGCGAGTTAAGGTTATACAATAGTTTGTTAAAGTTAGGCGAAATAAGGTGGTAGGTTTACTCATGATAGGTCTCTGTTGGCGGAGAGAGTCTAAGTAGGTACCGCCGCAGCGCCTAGTGCAGCCGACAATCAGTACTGTGCAAATATGATTGTGTTCCTATTTGAAGGGCGTTGTAGCTAATGTAATTACTGGGATTATTGATGATATGCTTCAGGCCGTGGATCCGGGTCCACGAGCCCAGTGTCAGATGAGCTGTAAGAGCCGCTGTGGCTTCCAGCCCGCTCATAACAAGAATATAGAATTTAGAGCCGCTGTGGCTTCCAGCCCGCTCATAACAAGAATATAGATGATATGTATGTACATATGATTTTGATAATTCCGCTCAACATCTTATCTCTCAGACGATGAGCACAATGCGGCGCTGTGTATAACATCCTAACTGCCACGTTGTTATGAGCAGGTGGTTCACTTACCATTAGTTGAAAATCCAACTAGTCTCGTCATTGAATAAAAAATACAATCTTTGTTAGTGAGTAAGGAGAGTCAATGACCATTTATCCGCCACGCAGGCCTAACGCGACTATAGTTATATACATAAATGTACAACGGGAGTCCTATTACTCAGAAAGCAATTTTTTGCAGACAACCCATTGAAAAGTAAGACGCCAGCTAAAAGAAAAGAAACGATAGGGATATACTAAATAATTAAAAACTAAAACATTTCATTAAAGACGCAAGCAATAGCACAATTAGAAAGAATGTATAATTTAAACTTTATGATAGTAGTTACTTGTGTCTTTTGAAAGAAAAAAGGGATTTCGCTATACGAATATGGTTCGGTAAAACGTTTATTTAATATTTTATATATAAATGTGTGTTTACATTTATTTATTATCTATAAAGGTTGACATGATTTCTTTTTTTAACATTGTCGTACGTCGGTAAGCCGTGTGGGTTTGTCCCGGCGCTGCATATCTTTGTGTTACAATCATTTTCTTTCTTAATGCTAGCTCATACTTACTACCTGACCAAATTTAAATAACAAACTAAAATCAACAACAGAATATCCTACAAACTATAATTCGTGCATTATTTTGTTGGGTAATTTTATGAAAACATTGCCTACCTTACAATGACATTTATGGTGTGCTATACAGGAGATGCATCATTTCATAAGTTGTTTTTTTATTTACTTTTTTCATTATTTCTTATATTCATCTACGTTTGTAATACACACACATATATGCATGTATTATTGTACAATTATTTTTTATCATTGTTGTCCTTATTTAAGAAATAAGCCATTAATTTCCTTATAGGGATTTTGTTTTCCATGAGTGAGCTGCCGTAATGGAAAAGGAGTTTTGGAAAAATGAAGAGGGATGCACAGGGACGCGAAGGGAAACGTTTATTGAAGATCCAAAGATGAGACTGTGGCAGTCGGAAATAAATTCGGATTGATTTTTTAGGTAGGAAGGTGTTGGAGAATTGAACAATATCTTGTATAAAATAGAAAGAATATGAGTATTCCTGCGAAGACGGATTGGCAGCCATTTCAGTTTTTTGGGAAATTTAGAGATGAGATCACATTTGCGTATCATATACACAAATTTTGAATACGCTCAAGCTTATCAAACTGCGCTTCAGTTAAGTCAAGATAGCAAACATCGGCATAGTCGAGAATAGGCAGAAGAAGAGAATTAGCAAGCACTGCCTTAGTGGCTGTTGGAAGAAAATGCAGAGTCTGCGCAAGGAGCCTATAGCCCCATACATATAGTGGTCTTGAAGAATAGTTTATTTCTGCATATATCTGAACGTATGTTAAGTAGCTTATAAAATGTTGGTACTGTAAGATTTAAAATATAAAGCGATTTGATACAAAAATTCATAAATAATTTTTAAATTGTTACAACTATTTTATTAGTATAAACCTTCGATTTTTGTTATCATGTTATAATTATTAATTTAATCGGCAACTTTGACTTGCAACATTATCAACAAAACCTGACGGTGGGCGGGGGTTATGAAGAGAGGGTTGTGAACAAAGAAAGACTTTTACAAAATATTTATAGACCGTATTGGTGCAGTTTTATATTTGAACCGGTTTGAAGATACTGTACTGAACGATTTGATGGTGAGACACAGCAGTAATAGGCATTAGACACGGGAGGATTCGCGGGGCCCCCTTATCTCTCCCCCAGAGCACTATCCATCTCTTCCACTCTTCCATATCCATTATTTTCTTACCTTTCCCTTCCCTCTTTTGCATACAACTTTATCTACATATATATGTATATATTTAAGTGTGTTATGTTTTGGTGTCAGGTTTGTGTTTCGTGTTTTTGTGTTTAGTTTTTGTATTACTGTGTTTATTTAAAATTTTAGTTTAATTTCTTCTTTATTCTTAGCTCGCGGATATCTGCATTCCCTGAGTCCTACGAAGCCGCAATTATTATCAATGAAACTGCAGCGCAAACTTTATAATAAGCAATGGATTCGCAAGGGGTGGAGGAGAAACACTGCTGCAAATTACAATAAAGTTAAATCTTAAGCGGTGAATGCGTGAAATGCGTTCTTTCACTCAAGGTCTTTATATTGGAAGTTACATATTGGAAGAAGCGCGTTCACAAAATGGCGGCGTGTTGACGCGCGAGCGACACCTGTAGTGATGCACGTATTAAACGGCGAATGATAACGCGCGAAAAGTTCTATTTATTTATATATATATAAAATAAGATTTTTTATGTCACAGTATATTTTTAATTTGTAAAAATATTTATCAATCAAAGCAAAAAGCTTATTTTAAGTTCTCGTAAAAATCTTTTTTTCATTCAAAAGAAGCGACGAATCGAGCGGTCGAACGACGATCACGTGTCGGTAAGTTATACGCTTGCCTACAACATGCCGCCAGTTATTATGTTATACACAGCACCACATTGTCAAATGTCTTGTTACACCAATAATTACACTAGCTACTGCGTCCTTCAAACCGGATTACTGTAATGTTCGCACAGTACTGTGTGTCGGCTGCAATAGGCGCTGCGATGGTACCTAGTAGGTCTCCGGCAACAGAGACCTACGTGTAATAAAGCAATATAATCTTAGAATAAACTATACAGGCGGCTTCCAGCTTTTCTCCCTCCACTTCTTTTTTTTTTATATTATCACGCCTTTTTCCCAGTAGGGGTAAGCAGAGGAGAATAAACACCCACTTTTCGCCAGATGTGGTCAGATTAGGTCCCATGTAACAGGGGGCGAGCCTGTTGCCACTTTACTGGGACCACCACACGCACACAAAGATGATGTCAGTGTTCGGGGTTTCCTCACGATGTTTCCCTTCACCGTTTGTATCTCGCTGTTGTAACTTAAGTTCATAAATGTACATAACTTAAATACAGGGTGTCTGGTGGCAGATTTATGTTTTCAAATTTATATAAAAAATAATATGTTTGATATATAATTTTACTAAAAGTATTAAAAGATAGAGTACAAATGCGGATTTTATTTTTTAAAGATAATGTCATCCAAATATCTTCCATCCTGTTGCACACACACACACACTGTTCGAAACGGAGCCTTGTATTCCGTGCCACACGCTGCAGTAAACTTGGTTCAATTGCGCTGATTTCTCGCCGAATATTTTCTTTTAAGTCCACAACAGTTCGCGACACAGTATCGTTTGTACAGTACTATTTAGCGGTAGAAATAGGCACTGAGATGTTATTCACATAGACGGTCTCCGGCAATAGAGATCTACCTCTTGTAATGTCTTATTATAGATTTTATCATCACTCGTCGACCCGAAGAGTTCACCAGCTATCGATATTCATAACATAATAAGATTGTGCAGTTAAATACTATTAAAGAATTGAGGACGTAAGATACAATCAGTTATTAAATAATAACAATATTTAAGATTCTCTTCTGCTTTAGCCCGGCTCAGTACCACTATCACCTGAAACAGAAATCTATTGTATTCAACTGAGAACTCTTCGTCTTTCCTGATGTTATTTGTTGATAAAAAGTTAAGATTTAAATAATTCTTCGACGTAGATTTAAAGAACTAGAGATCACGATTTACCAATCTCATGTTTACTTCTGTAATAAAAACGTGAAAATCTCTGTTCCTTTTCTTTTTCGGGGAGGGGAGTGAATCTTTACGGGAGTGATTTTACCGATTGAAACTTTTTGTTTATCTTTAGTATTTGGAGAGGTTACGGGTTTTCTGTGACCGCTATGCATCGCTGGTATAGCCCGTTTTCGGATCTGTTTAATGCAGCCTATACCATCCTGTGGGTACTAATTCAATGACCGGAGACCGTATTCAGCCATTGTCCTAGTCAGGGCAGTTTAGAAGACGATTAGACCTCTCATCCTGGCCGCCAACAACTACAAAACTCAACGAACACCATTTCGGTTGCGGAGGGAAATCTTTCGATGCAGATTTTCTTATTTACAACGCTATAACTAGTAAAATATACTGTGTATAATACAAAATAATACCCAGTTGCACCTTAGTATCATTTCTGATATCCCAAAGGTTATTATTTATGACAAAATATCTCACCAGAAACAGAAAGGAGATATCGAAATTCATCTTGAAGAGGGTTAATTGTTGCTGAAGCAACAATGAAATGAAATGAGCTGCAACATTTCATATGTTGGTAGCTTTTCCGGGAAGCTATAACACACATTAGTTACAGTTTTCCAGTTTAAAAGACGCAGTAAGTAGTGAACTTATCCATATAACGAGACATATACATTGCTTTGAATAATGCAGGTCTTGAATTCGAAAGGTAGTAACATTTTTCGGTCCAACGTGACTCACCACGTTATCAGTAAGTTGCCATTGCAGTGAAAATAAATCAATAAACAATCAATAAACCAAGTAAACAAAATGTGAAATAGAGGTCTTAGCTTCATGTCTCAGGGCGACGAACGCAACAAGTTATTATGTTAGTAGTTGTTATGTAGTTACTATATAAACATCCTAAAAGTGGTCTCGTTGTTAAGGACCCGGGTGCATCAATTACTAGGTGAAAGTATTGACTCTGACAGAAGACTTCTAGCTCTGATCCATCACCCGGACATGTAGGAACTTAGACAAATATTAATCGTAGCAATAATTCCAGACAGCAGTATCAGCCACTCCATCATTGAAGATCGAAGTACATTTTGATTATGTTAATAATTATAAAAGACGAACAACAACAGGGCACTATGTTATGGTTTGAGTTTGAAGCGCACTGTGGATACAGTTGCAGACAGTTTTCAGTGTAAAATATCTGAATATTTTCTCATATTAGTTATATTATCGACAACTGTGTCCACAGTGAAACAAACTTACGTGTCGGCCTCGCTAAGAATATTACCTGGTGTTCTTTACTGCAGCACAAAAACCTTAATGCCCTTCACCATGAGATTGTACGTTTTCTTACTACAATTGTGTTACTAATTGCTACCCATTTCAGCGAAGAAAACAGTAATGTTTGTACTTTGCAGTTTCACAACAGAAAGAGAGATATAAAGCTAAACTTTAAAGAAAACTAAGGAAAATATAAAGTAGCACGACTTTTTTGTGTTAATGTGATGACGCAAATCCGCTGCAAGGTTAATGTAATCATTGTAAATATATAAAAAAAATACTGAAATGTTTACACTGCGTTTATGTATAAAATGAGAAAAACTTTGTCTACAGTTCAGTTTTCAGCAAAGCGTCTGTCGAAGCTATTCAAGATGAACTTTAATATCTTTTTCCTGTTGTTTTTGGTAAGTTATGGTATTTCAATTACAATAATAATCACCATGATGGTCAAGATGCAAAACGCTTATGTATTTAATTTACAAGGTGCAAAGCTTGGAAACGAGCAAGACGCTCACCTGGTTGTTAAAAGCACTGTCCTCATTTATTTGGTTAACGGTTACGTAGACAAGCAATACTTGCACACGGTAACCAGGTAAAAATAAAGTACTTCGTATAAGCCGGTGTTAGGTCTAGTTTCCCGCGGCTTTTCGTCCATGTCAGATACATTACTACTCAATCATTGGTATATAAATGCTTTCAAGTGCACAATGCTCAGGATGCGCTCCTGCAGATTTTGTGTCAACAGTTAACGTCAGAGACGTGTCATTACCAATTGACTGCAATCGGTTGGTTTCTTTTTCAGGCGATTGTGGCGTTAGGCGGGGCGCAGAAAGGTGGTAAGTGTTTTAATTAGATAACAATATATCTATCATTCTGATGCTTTTAATTATTTTTAGGTACTCATTCTTATGCTTTGAGATCTGAGGTCAGTTCTATGGTTCAGTAGCAACATTGGCCACAGCGCTCTTTAGGAAGGATCGCAGTTACGTTTACCTATAACTGGTTGCACCTCTCGAGTAGACTATGAGTAACGTTCATCAGGAGATAAATGTGATTTTTTTACGGTTAGCTTAGTGTTAAAAATATTAGATCCTTACATATGAAATTGGCGTTTTGTACGGGAGGAATATAAAGTAAATTTTTTATTTGTAAAATATATTTTATTAATCAAAGTATGCACCGTTGTTATCTATGCACTTTTGCCATCTTATAGGTATTTCATTGATCCCTTTACTAAAAAAAACCATAGAGGCGAGAATCAATAAATTCTTTGAAGGCGGTTTGGACTGTCGCTTCGGAGTTGAATTTGTTTCCTTGCAAGAAGTTGTCCAAATTCCGGAAAAAATGGTAATCTGTTGCAGTAAGGTCCGGAGAGTACAGAGGATGTCGCAAACATTCCAATTGTAGCTCATCTAACTTAGTGGTTGTTTGTTATGCAGTGTGTGGTCTTGCGTTGTTGTGAAGCAGCAGTGGCCTAGAGTGATTGATCAATCTCGGTTGTTTAACAGCTAGTTCTTCCTTCATGGTTTGCAATTGCTGACAATAGATATTTGTCGTAATCGTTTGTCCAGATTGTAATAAGCTGTAGTGAATGACATCGGCGCTAGTCCACCAACACACACAATTAACTTTGTCTGAGTCAGTTTTCGTTTAGGGCAGGATTTGGCAGTGTCTCATGACGAACGTTTCCGATTATCGTACTGGATCCACTTTTCATCACAAGTAATGATTCAATTTAAAATCCCTTCATTATTGTGACGGTTGAGCAAAGTAACACAGCAGTCGACGCGTGTTTGCAAGTTCGATTCACTCAATTCATGAGGTACCCATCGTTCAAGTTTTTTTACTTCCCTATTTGCTTCAAGTAGATTAGTACAGTTTTGTTACTTACCTCGAAGCCTGAAGCTATCTCTGAAGTACTTTGTGATGTTTGACTTTGTGATCCATTTCCACAATAGCCTTTAATTCTTCATTTTCCACTTTGGTCTCCGGCTGTCTACGGTGTTGGTTCTGAAGGTCGAAGTTTCCAGAACAACAACGTTGAAACCAAAAACGTACCGTGATTTCTTTTGCGACACCAGCGCTGTGCACATTATTAATCCTTCTAGCTGTTTCGGCAGTATTGGAGCATTGATAGAACTCGCGCTCGTAAAAATACCGATAATTCATATTTTCCATTGTGCGGTAATAAGCGAAGCCAAAGAAAAAACAAATGAATGACTGTTTTCAAAACTCAAATGTAGCAGCTGAATGAATTTATAAATTTGAATTTGAAATTCTTAAATAAAGAGGAGATATTTCAGATCAAAGTGGTCAGTACGACAAAACGCTAATCTCATATGTAAGGACCTAATAACTAGTGTGAATGACGCTTCCCAAAAGATCCAAAAGAGATATTATTTATTCTTACAGGCGATGATGTGACCTTAATTCCTACCGAGGATCCGCTGCCGCTATAAATGTCGTCATGTACAATAAGTAATGATCCAGACACCGACAGCATATTTCATTATATCATCATACAAAATTAAATGAAATACTTTTTTTTGGAAAACATTAAAATTGTGTGCATAAAAAAATATTTGTATCCTTTATATTTTTAAAGTGTAAATATTTCGACGAAGTAATTTGGACTAGAGGTCGGTCAGGGTTAGAAATATAACCGTAAATTTCCCGCTAAACGAGCCCGGGATGAAAATAAATGAAAAATTCTATGTGATCTAGTTCTTGTCGTACTGAAGTGAGGGTGTCGAGGAGGGCTACAGCTTTCTCTGGGACGTGCTTTAGGCTTTGTGCCGGGAGGCACCGATGCACTTTGTGGGAGATCCCGCAACTGTATGATGACCACCGGGAGTGTTTTAGTCTGTAAAAATCCCACATACGGTTATGTCTTCCCTCCAGAAGCAGGGTATCTTTTCAGAAGATTCTCCCCCTCCCCATTAACAAAAAAGGTTCTTTTTCTAAAACCAGAATTTACAAGTATAGATTTATTTTAATACTTCAAGACGATCTAGTATAATACCACCAAAGTTGCCTAATTCTGATCAAGAAACAGCTCAAAATCTAGTCTATTTTATCTTGCCTCTAGGGATATCAAAAATTTTGTAACATAAAAGATTCCGGTATTTTATTCAGATGACAGATCACATAATTATACATTGAGAGAAGCATTTTAGAATCATACATATTTTTGCTTCATTATATCATCCACAATCTTGCAGTGAGCTGGAAAGAAGCCATTCTACTTTAAAAAATATTTACACTTATATATAGATTACCAGCTAGTTCCCCGCCTGCTTAGCTAGCCGTAATATAGAACTACACTTGAAATTTAAACTTGATATTAGTCACAAATATTCCCACCCAGCGGTAGCCAACCGTTCCCCGGACCCTTTCCCGTTATTAACACCCTGGCAATTCGATTTGGATAAGGAATTTCGATAAATCCATTCTGAGCTAATCTCTAAATGGCAGAAACGAAGTATTATAATAGATTAGTTCTGAGAAATGTAACGGAAAGTTAAATTAAATGTAATAGAAAAATAGAAATGGAAAGTAATAAAATAACAAATGTAGCGAAGGAAGAGAGGCGATGAGTGATAGAGAAATAGGAGTACACGGAAATATTGATAGAAAATGTGATGGAGAAAAGAGGAAAGGAATGAAAGAAAACGTGAAGGATAGAAGCGAGTACTGGAATGCGGATAAAACAAAATAACAAAATTAAACATTATTTAAAAAGCTCTCTTGCGCAAAGCAGGGGAATGCTGTGTAAAAAAGAAAAAAATCGATAGAAGCGATGACAAATTTTGAGTGTCTAAGTCTAATAGTTTCGAGGATCTCATGACTAGTCAATAAATTTCTGAACATCTCCAATAGATATACAGCGTGAAAGGTAAAAGGTGCAAAAGATCTGTCAGGGCTAAAGTATAGCTCGTATCCTATATATCTATGTATGGAATACCCCATTAAAAAAACATTGGTTCTGGAGTAATTAATTTTTTAAATATTTTTACAAAAATTCGAAATGATCGATGG
Source organism: Troides aeacus (assembly GCA_033220335.2). NCBI lineage: Eukaryota > Metazoa > Arthropoda > Insecta > Lepidoptera > Papilionidae > Troides > Troides aeacus. Next base: position 5,295,737 of record CM067296.1, read on the forward strand.
AAACGTTTCGATTATTTGATTTCTTACTTATTCCTGCACCAATTTTAATGTAATAATTATTTTTTAATCATTTTTCTATTAAATTAAATTAATAATCATCTCTTAAGGCCTAAAATTTTTACATTAGGTGTTTTGAAAGTCGTCGTAGTAAAGAATAAGGCGTAATACTTACATTTTTATTTAAACTTAAAAAAATATATTTTTTATAAAAAATACATACAAAGCACATAAATAAGTACCCGACTTTAATACCTGTCCGACAAGGTACAAGAAAGTACATAAAATAAAAAAAAAACACTTTTTTGCTCAAACTGACGGTCACAGTTCCTGATACAAGCACGAATCCTTTTTCTTAAGTCAGATCGAGTGATTCGCCCTTTGAGCTGCTCTCTTAATTTGTCAGCAGCAGAAGCGATGATGATGACTGACTAAATCTTCTAAGGGATTAATCGAAGTCGTGTACACTAAAGATTTGGTGTAAACCCGTAAGTAATAATCGCCAGGTGTTAAATCAGGACACCTTGCGGGCCACTGTCTTGGTCCGCCTCGCCATCGCTGAGGCAAAGAAGCGTCTAACCACTGTCCTACGCCGAGACGAAAATTGGCGGGACAACCGTCATACTGGAACACCATTTCTCTTCTGGTTTCCAATGATATATCCACCAGATAATTAAAAAGAAGAAGTAGCTCGCTGGCCTAATGGTTAGAGCGTGCGGCTTTCATTCTGAAGGTCGCGGGTTCAAACCTCGGCATGTAACAATGACTTAATATTTAAGTTATGTACATTTGTGAACTTTAGTTACAACAGCGAGATACAAACGGTGAAGGAAAACATCGTGAGGAAACCCGCACACTGACATCATCTTTGTGTGTGTGTGTGGTGGTCCCAATAAAGTAGCAACAGGCTCGCCCCCTGTTACATGGGACCTAATCTGACCACATCTGGCGAAATGTGGGTGTTTATTCACCTCTGCCTACCCCTACTGGGAAAAAGGCGTGACTATATATAAAAAAAAAAAATAATTAAAAAAAAAGTTTCGAAGAAAATCTTCGTACATCCCCGATTCAAATTGTTGGGCAAGAAGACTGGATCTATCAAGTAAGTATGAGTTATCCGTTTCGCGTTGAATACTGTTTCGAATTGCAACGATCTGAAAAAGTGTGTACCAAACTGCAGCAAATCCCATAAATATTTTCTTTATTATTTACTTACACACGTCTAAAGAGTTTTGGATGTGACATGCTACTTTTAAATTATAAAATGTAAAGACTAACCACCTCTCTGTGCTCCGCCTAATGCAATTATCCCCTGAAAAAAAAACCAATTGCAGTCAACAGAAAATTACTTTTTGGCTTCTACTAATGTTAATTGTAGTTACAAAATCTGTAATTTCGTAGCTATTTTATGATTAGAAAACGTAAAACAGGATTGGCGGAGGAAAAAGATCGATGACCGGCGCAATCGAGGTGTATCATAAACATTTGTTGTTACAGCTTCATAACCAATAAACTTACTGAGCACAATGTATTGTTTGATTGCCCAGTAGCATTGCAATGTCTGGAACCTCTCCCTTCTAATTTTTTTTTGTTTAACGTGGGGGAAATGCTTGCGCATACCCGTCCGCGCGGAGGCAAAGGCTGGTTATGTCGGACTTGCACCGGCTAAAACCCCATCGGTGTTCCAAATCGCTTTAAAGCAAAGTCACGGGAACGCTATCGCACACATCTGCAACCCCGCCAGCGCAGGCTGCACAATGCAGCCCTACCTCGGCAGGGAGGGATGAACCCTCTCTTTTCACTTCGGTAGGAGCACGCCGGAACACATCGCGCTTCCTCTTCGGCCTCTTTCAGTCACACGGGCAACGGATTCCCCTAAATCCGTCACCCAGAGGTCAATGGAGTCAAGAGAGAAAACTCTCCCGACTCCCTGCGGCGGATCCGATCCTGGGTCCGCTGCTACCCGTTATATAGTCGCGGAGGATAAGGAGAGCGGCGGAACGCAATCCGGACACTCCTCTCCCTCCGCGACTCCACCTCGGTTGATCAAGCCACGGCTACTAGGCCTCTCCGCGACGACAAGGCGGGAATCTGTTGGGGCTAGGACCTGTCTTTCATACTGCAAAAAGCATCCACTTCTTCTCACTTGAGAACTTTACAACAAAACACAGAGATATTTTGCATCTATAACATTCTTGAGATTATAATAAAGTTGATCAACTCACCAGAAACAACAGGAAGAAAATATTGAAGTTCATCTTGAAGACGCTTTTCTGCAAACTGAAGAGCTACGGGAAGCTGCGTGCAGCTGCAAATGTATCAACCAGGCGATGGATTCACGTGATCGTATAAACAAAACAAAGTATAGGTATATTAAAAAAAATTAAAGAGTCTAACAATTAAAAAGTTCGTTTATTTATAAAACAAATAAACAACAAACATTGCTTTGAGCTTACAAGGTGCTTGTATTAGAACGTCCCGCTCCTCCATTATCAATAAGGTCTAGGACTTTATAAACAATTTTAGTTATTTACTTGGGTGTGTGTATGCGCATGTACGTGTGTCAATATAGATGTGTATATATTTCGTAGTGTGGGTACATGGTGTATCACTTCGCGTTAGTCCAACAAAACTTCTGTTGTCATAGTTTTGACCTTTATCGACATGTTTAGCTTTTTTTTTATTGTATTCTGAAGTGACCGAAACAGGTATAAATCTGAAGGTGCAAGGTCAGGACTATATGGCGGATTTATTTATTTATTTTTTTATTATTTACGTGTGTAACAAAATGCTAACGGAAATGCACACCCCGTCGCCAATTGGGCCGGCGTCGGTGGTAGTGTTGGACTCCAACCGACTAAAAAGCTTCACACGGTATTCCACTCTCATCCACGTGTTCGTGAGGTCGCGGGATAAAGTATTGCAGTTCATCCACAACCCCCCGAACGGCGCCCGAATGACCGGGCCCACCTCAGGGAGGGGTGTGAAGCACCCCTCCCATTAAAATCCCTACGTGGCGACGCGTCGGAATACGAGACGCATCACCATATCCACCCCAGGAACCCTCTCCAAGGGGGGCACCGGACCGACGGCCCTTGTCGGTCGCGGCGCCAGGTTCCTGCCGAGGAGCCATTCGGCGGTCGTGCGCTCGGCCCCGCCTTGCGGCGGTGAGCTGTCATCGCGCTCCTACCGCGTCCTGTCTCTTCGGCGCCCGCTCTCGAATACGTTCGGTCTCCCGCTTCTGCGTCATAACAGAGTCGCAGAATCGGGATACCGCATTCCATGACGCCTCGCCTCTGACCATGATCCGGACCACGGACGGTAGCGTGAGGTCACTCCCTATCGCCGCTACGAGTGCGGCCCTGTCTCCCCCCCATCGCGGGCAATCGGCCAAGGTGTGGGACGATGTGTCCACTGGGTGGCCACACTCGTCGCACACCTCGTTCGTCCTACTCGTACAGTTCCGTCGATGCAGATAGCTCCCGAAGCAACCGTGCCCCGTGAGTACCTGCACCAGGCAGAAACTGAGGACTCCGAAGTCCCGGTCCAGCCATTCACCGATGACAGGCCAGACGGCCTCAACGGTGAGGCGACCGAAGGACGGTTCGAGGAGTCGCCGCTCCCATCCCCGAAGCACCTCTCGACGCGCCTTTCGGCGCCAGGACTATATGGCGGATGCATTAACACCCCCCAGCCAAACTCTTAAATTTTACTAAGTAGCTAAAGATGTGTGCGGCCTAGCGTTATCATGATGAAAAACCACACCCCTTCTGTTCATTAATTACGGTCGCTTTCTCTCAACTTCTTGCTTTAATCTCATCAGTTGTTCGCAGTAGAGTTCAGAATCGATGGTCCTGCCTGGTAGTAACAGCTCAAAATGAATAATGCCCTTCCAATCCCACCACACCACACACACAGCATCACCTTGTTACGAGTTAACCCGGGTTTCGCCATAGTTTATTTAAAAAATTCGAGGAAGCTGTACTTGTCCCTGGCTGATACGTTTATTAGCTACAGATTGCATTGATACGTTAGAACATATAATCATATATTAACGAGATATATAGACTACAAGTAAGGATACTTAAAACTATTGTGTCTTATAAAGTTAAAGTCGACCTAGGCGGACATATTCCGATCAAATCGGTGATGTCCTAAAGAAAGGCCGGGTCAAAAGCACTCGCAACTGACGAGCATGCATGAAGACGCTTATGAAAGTAGAGGAAGCGAGAGAGGTGTGTCAGGATCGTAGCAGGTGGAGAGAGGTGGTCTCTGCCTACCCCACTGGGAACGAGGCGATATATAATATATGTATGTATAAAGTTAAAAACAAGTATAGAAACGATGATGAAGGTGTATTAATTTAGTGCTGGCCCGAGGAAGCTGCTGTTTCAGGTTAGAACTCCTGTTCAAGGAGCTCACCACGGATACGCGCAGACTGCTGCAGGTGCGGTACATCATATCCGTGTCACGCCGAGTCCACCCGTCAGCAGCCGTCTTCGTCGTTTGCCTTTGGATCGTCTCAAGATCGCTCAGAAGGAATTCGAGGACATGCTTCGGAACGGTACAGTCCGTAGATCAGATAGTTCTTGATCTTATCCGCTACCTTCCGTTTAAAAAATGTGGTAATGGAAAACGGCTCCAGTAGCCAGACCTATCATATGTGGTGAGCGCCAACCAAATATTGCCCCCGAAACTGTAGAAGAGCACTCGGCTCCTTGTTAGTGCGTACGTACAAACCGTGATCAAATTCCGCATGCCCATGCGAAAAAGCGTCTCACAAGAAACATCCGTAATCATATATGCAGTGTATGGTCAACGCACACTCTAGGACACAAAATAGATATAAAGTGTACTCTGACCCAAACCCGTCCTCGTACGAGCCACCACCTCCCCAATTGGGTGCACTTGCAGACACATTGTAAAGTGTTAGAGTTGACTTCGCCACCAACTTCGTAGTCAGCGCGGATCGCAATCCGCGGAGTGCATTCGAGAGCTCATAGTTCACCTCATAGGATGGCAAAGCGATTACATCGTAGCCTTGAGAGACCGCACTCTTACCAGCAATCAAGACACATGATGTAAATGTATAACTCGGAAATGAATAACGCCAAAAAATATTTTTTTTATTATTAGCTATCAGGCACAGAGTGTTTGTTGTTGAGTAAATTGTTGTTTTGATTAAGTTTGTCTCGCCCACCGTCAACTTGCGGCATATATTACAACCTTAGGAGCTATTGAGGCCTTCACTTGCAAAATTCATAAAATGTGAAGAATAGACAGTCTGCAACCCCGTCATCAAGGGATCCGATTTGGAAGAAACCAATAATATAGTGTCAATCCATAACGCCAGGTGCAACTTTCAGGGCACCTTCAAAGCAACATTTAACTGAGTGATCGTCAACGACATCGTATCGCTGAATAGCGTTAGATATGCAATCGACCAGACCACAAATCACTTTAATAAAGAAGGCACTGTAACATTATCACATTTTGTGTTAATAAATTAATATTTGCATATTAATTATTATAAGATTCGAAGCGGTATATTATACAGTACACCGTCCCTATACATCCTTTCAATATGTTTTGGAGTTCAGTGCTAACCCCCAATCAATATTTCGCTCAATTTACACGAAGCAAAGTTTTTCACTCGACACGTACGTAAGATTTACGCACAATTAGAAGAATGATCTCAAAATATTAGGTTGTCCAATATCTCCCTTCCGCCTTTTTGTCTTTTGAATTTCGCGGCTATGTACAAAGCGCTACAGAGCTCGTATCTGGCAATACTATACATAATTTGAAAGGTCTTGACATAACCTACAAAACGACGCTATGCATAATTAGTTTGGATATTGCGTTCAACAGTTATAGACGTGTAAACATGGAGTTCACTAACGCCGAAATTCGCGCTATTTTAAAGTTTTCCTTCGCCCAGGAGATGGGAGTTAGTCACCAAACCATTTTAAACCATCTGCAGAAGGCTGGATACAAAAAAAAGCTTGATGTTTGGGTGCCGCATGATTTGACGCAAAAAAACCTTCTGGACCGAATCAACGCCTGCGATATGCTGCTGAAACGGAACGAACTCGACCCATTCTTGAAGCGGATGGTGACCGGCGACCAAAAATGGATCACATACGACAATATCAAGCGAAAACGGTCGTGGTCGAAGGCCGGTGAATCGTCCTAAACAGTGGCCAAGCCGGGATTGACGGCCAGGAAGGTTTTGCTGTGTGTTTGGTGGGATTGGAAGGGAATCATCCACTATGAGCTGCTCCCATATGGCCAGACGCTTAATTCTACCATCTACTGCGAACAACTGGACCGCTTGAAGCAGGCGATCGACCAGAAGCGTCCAGAATTGGCCAACAGGAAGGGTGTAGTGTTCCACCAGGACAACGCCAGACCACACACTTCGTTGATGACTCGTCAGAAGCTACGGGAGCTCGGATGGGAGGTTTTATCGCATCCACCATATAGCCCGGACATAGCGCCAAGTGATTACCACCTGTTCCTGTCCATGGTGAACGCCCTTGGTGGTGTAAAGTTGAACTCAAAAGAGGCTTGTGAAAAGTGGCTGTCCGAGTTCTTCGCAAATAAGGAGGGGGGCTTCTGCGAGGGAGGTATTATGAAGTTGCCGTCTAGATGGAAACAGATTATCGAACAAAACGGCGCATATTTGAACTAAATCCGATCACTGTAACACTTTTTATAAAGCATTGAATAAAGAGCAAAAAAGCGGAAGGGAGATATTTGACAACCTTAAATTAAGAAGAGATATTAAGGTACCGTCCGAGTTGCAGCCCTCTCTTGGTCAGTGGATCCTGTCGAACGAAATAGGAGTAAACCGCAAGATTGAATTGGTGCATGCGAGTTATTCATTGGACTGTAATCAGCTGAGTAAATACGATTGTTAGTACAAATTCAAACGTGAGTAATGTTACATTAGTACGCGATTCAATCAGAGAACATTCTATCATCAAGAGTAGATTGACAAAATTTTCAAATTATTTAAATCGAATTAGTTGCGATGACAATTCAAATGGTCAAAAACTCGTACACTTGAAGTTGAGCGATCAAGGCGCTAAAAATTATTATTCAGACTTTAACTTTATTGAAACAAAATTAGAAGAGAGTCCTTCACTTCGGAATCCTATTTAGATGAACAGTTGACGCAACACAAAGTATTTGAAGATTCTTATCAAAACTGGTTAGCGTAGGCAGAATATTTATGTAGTATAAATATTCCTGTTAATCAAATAACTGACATAAAACAAACAAGCGTGTCGTCGGTGGCTAAAATTTTTTCTAGGTACTTCGCCAAAAGATTTTATAAAGCGTAGCACCCAATGAACCTCTTCTTTAATACGTATTAACAGCTGTCACGGCACAAATGCAGCACCTTTTCTTGCCGTTATGGCGTTGAAGCAGCTGGCAAAAGGCGAGAGTCACAGATATCCTTAACAATGAAAGTACAAAAAAAAGATTTCTATGATAATAATAATAATAATAATAATTTATTAGCAGTATTTACATTTACATATACACTGAGAAACCGCGGGTCTTGAACGAAGCTAAGCTTGTATCTCAAGACCCAGAATCGCAAGTTCACAACTATTTATAGGGGACTTTTATAAGTATACAATTTAAAACTAACTACTATTGGACTATCTTTTTTATTTATTATAATGCATCTTTTTCAAATTTAACTTCTTTATATATATATTCGTATTTGAGACATAGAATAAAGTTTGTCTAAAATATTTTTTGTATAGTTTTATATTTTAGAGACACATCTTTTTTCAATATTTAACTTTCATTGAATGATATTTTCATCTTTATAAATTTTAATAATTTTTATTTGATTTATTTATTATTTGATATTTTTTATTGAATCATTAATTTGTTTTTATAAATTAGTGTATCTCGTTACATTATGTACAGTTTAATTGCTAAATATGTACAAATAATTATTAGAAACAATACCGATGGCGATCAAACTGAACATTTTTAATATAATAATATCAATTTTTACGAATTCGTCCGTTCGTCATTCAGAGTTCGTCCTTGTCTTGACCCAAAGTTAAACTTTTAATTTCTATAGGTAACTCCTCTAAATAATTAATATAATAGTTTGGCAAATATCTCCCTTCCGCCTTTTTGTCTTTTGAATTTCGCGGCTATGTACAAAGCGCTACAGAGCTCGTATCTGGCAATACTATACATAATTTGAAAGGTCTTGACATAACCTACAAAACGACGCTATGCATAATTAGTTTGGATATTGCGTTCAACAGTTATAGACGTGTAAACATGGAGTTCACTAACGCCGAATTTGCGCTATTTTAAAGTTTTCCTTCGTTAAAGGCAAATCCGCTAGAGAAACGTTTCGTGAGATTAATGGTGTTTTGGGGGATGGTACTCTATCACTTCGAACCGCGGAGGAATGGTTTCGACGATTCAGAGCCGGTGAAAACGACACCATGGATAAGCCAGCCGGCGGAAGACCTGTGACGACAAATACCGATCAAATCATGGACTACATCGAGTTAGACCGGCATGTGGCATCTCGTGACATCGCCCAGGAGATGGGAGTTAGTCACCAAACCATTTTAAACCATCTGCAGAAGGCTGGATACAAAAAAAAGCTTGATGTTTGGGTGCCGCATGATTTGACGCAAAAAAACCTTCTGGACCGAATCAACGCCTGCGATATGCTGCTGAAACGGAACGAACTCGACCCATTCTTGAAGCGGATGGTGACTGGCGACCAAAAATGGATCACATACGACAATATCAAGCGAAAACGGTCGTGGTCGAAGGCCGGTGAATCGTCCCAAACAGTGGCCAAGCCGGGATTGACGGCCAGGAAGGTTTTGCTGTGTGTTTGGTGGGATTGGAAGGGAATCATCCACTATGAGCTGCTCCCATATGGCCAGACGCTTAATTCTACCATCTACTGCGAACAACTGGACCGCTTGAAGCAGGCGATCGACCAGAAGCGTCCAGAATTGGCCAACAGGAAGGGTGTAGTGTTCCACCAGGACAACGCCAGACCACACACTTCGTTGATGACTCGTCAGAAGCTACGGGAGCTCGGATGGGAGGTTTTATCGCATCCACCATATAGCCCGGACATAGCGCCAAGTGATTACCACCTGTTCCTGTCCATGGTGAACGCCCTTGGTGGTGTAAAGTTGAACTCAAAAGAAGCTTGTGAAAAGTGCCTGTCCGAGTTCTTCGCAAATAAGGAGGAGGGGAGCTTCTACGAGGGAGGTATTATGAAGTTGCTGTCTAGATGGAAACAGATTACCGAACAAAACGGCGCATATTTGAACTAAATCCGATCACTGTAACACTTTTTATAAAGCATTGAATAAAGAGCAAAAAAGCGGAAGGGAGATATTTGCCAAACTAATATTTGGAATTAATTATTTTTATAATTAATCCGGCCGAAGTGACCAATGTTAACGCTGATAATCAGGTTTCAGTGCAAAAATTGGATCTCGAAAAAAAAGGATAATTTAAACCACCACACAGTTCAATGTAAAGATTTATACTGAAATAAAAAATACCCACGATATGACATTAACAGCGTTAGTGAGTGAGCTGATGTCACTGAGTGGTAATTTACTGTGTTGAAATATCAGGCGCTGATTGATCGTTATCTTAAAACTATTCTGAACAATAAGTTTTAATCAATAAAAAAAAACACAAAATGTATTATTGCCATTGTATTTATATTCTTAATTTTCCATTTGTGTAGTGTCCGGATGAAAGCTTAGGGGGGATGGCCAATACCACCCTTAGATGGTGCCGATTTAGAAGGAACAAATGTGGGAGGATTGCTGCTTCCACCATCGTCTGTAAAAATAGATTACATCGTCACTTATGTCTATTGCGGCGATCACCGTTCACTCAGATTATTTCCGTAACTAGAAGTGTGCAACCCGCCTGGAACGCGCTATCAGTGCGTAAGAGTTGAATATAATTAAACAGTTGAGAATATATATATCGACTAATCAGTAATAATTATTCGATAAAAACACTCACCACCTTTCTGTGCCACACCTAACGCCAACATCACCTGAAACAAAAATCTATTGCAATCAACCGGGAATGACTACTCGTCTCTGCCGAGGTTAACCTGTCACACAAAATGTGTAGGGTATCAGCATGAGCAGAATGCTCTTGACAAGTTCGATACGACAAATATCAAAGTTTTCAATCAACATTTCTTCATTAATGTATAGCTGGACGTACAATGTTTTCACACTGCTGCCCGGTGATGTGGACCACAAGCCGGTAGTATCCCACAAAGACAAGCAAGCAATGGTTGTTGTCGATTTCATCGGAGATTTTCCTAATAACAGTGCCATAAATAGTAAAATTACTTTGCGCAATGTGGTGCAGCCTACACTTATGCCCAGTAGCACCACAGTATCGTTTTTGATATTCCAAAGATTATTAATTATAGTAAAATATCTTACCAGAAACAAAAGGAAGAATATATTGAACTTCATCTTGAAGACGCTTGCTTGTTGCTGAAGAGCTGCCACATTTTGCTCATTTTATATAGTGGTGCAGAGCAATAATTTTCGTACTGTAAATATTTGCGTTCAAACAAACCTTGGAGCCAATTTGCGTTATCGTATTAAATTATATATATAACTAAATTGCATAAAAAAGTTTTTGTTTTATTTTTTCCAAATATTATTTATTTCATGTATCGGTAGCTTATCACGGAAGCTATAGCACGTTAATTACAAGGTTTCGCTTAGAGAGATGCAGTATCTTTTTTTTTTTGGTCATCGAAGGGAATATCTCAAACGACACCCTGCTTCTGGGGGCAAGACAAGGTTGTGTAGGATTTTTACTCATTAGGACCGCTCAGTGGTTATCTTCATGGCGTCGCGAGAGACTTCGAAATCTCTTACTGAACACACCGGTACCTCTCGGTACTAAGTCTAAAGTACGTCCCTGGTGGGGATTTAGCCCTACTCGGCACCCTGGTTTTGGTACAAAAAGCATTAGACCACCTCGTACTTGCTGTTCATCCCGGGCTCGCTTATTACAAGCTTGGGTTCCCACCTTCAAAGCTCACGAACCTGAACACTCTTAGTCACTTTCTACGATGGGCAATGCTTACCTTAGTTTTCTTATAAATATCCCGTGACTACGGAGCAGGCAGAGAGACGATGTACCTATACCATGATAACAGAATCTACATTGTCCTGAAACACGAAGTTCTTGAATTTAGATAGTGTTAGAGATTTTTGATCTCTCTTGACCTTGCTACATTACCTGTTAGTCGCCATTGCAGTGTTAACAGTCAGACAACGTGTGAAAATGAGGTCATAACCCCATGTGTCAGGGCAATGAGCGAGACAAGGTGTGGACATCTTAAATAGCTACTTGTTAACGCTTTTCTGATTCTTTTCTGATTCCCGGCTAGAGAAGGCTACGAGCTCTGTTGTACCGTCTGGACATCTACGAACTTAGACAGATATTAGTCTTCGTACTAATTTCAGGTAGGAACTTCATCATTGCAGATCGAATTACATTTATATTTAATTAATAATTATAAGTGACGAGCAACACCGGGACACAATGTTATGGGTTATTTTTGAAGCGCTCTGTGGATACAGTTGCAGATTTCAGTGCAAATTATATTTTATATAACCATTTTTTTTGTGAATATTTAATCTAATTTATTATATTACCGACAAGTGTGTTCACGGTGATTCAAATTGAGGTCTCGATGTCGCAATTATTACGTTCTGGTCTTGCTTGGCAAATGATAACAATACCTACAACTGCAGCTCCTCTCATACAGAGTGTACTGGCGAAGTATGTGTAAAGGCTCAACGTTCATTTGATATAAGCTCAGTTGAAATGGAATTCTGTCTACAAAAATAAAATAACATGCATCCAATGGCAAATACTTCCGTTCCGCACAAGTCACCAGTGAGGATGTTCGCACCGCAGCACAAAAACCTTAATGCCCTCACCACGAGAATGTACGTTTTCTTATCAGTTACATTATACTAACTGCAACGCATTTCAACGAACATTTCATAAGAAAACTATATTTGTACTTTACACCGTGACGACAGAGAGAGAGAGACAGAGAGGAAGACACTAATTATCGGTTATAGCGTCACGCAACACTTGCACGTAATAACCAACTGAGCGATCGGGTAGGAATTCTTATGGAGGATTTGGACCATTTCCAGCCCTGCTGGCTCAATGCAGATTGGTGGGAGCCACAGCCTAGTTTGTTCATTAGCAGGCTATACCACGGGCAAGAGAGATTGACTTGGATCCCGTGAGTCGTTTTGCGGTAACTCTTATTTGTTAAATATAAAGTGCATTGAATGCGCGAATGCATTCAAGTGCAAAATGTTAACATCGGCATAGACGAGGAGTCATTACCAATTGATTGCAATCATTATGCCGCGCGCAATAAATTGGTGAGGGTTAATTTTATTTATCTACTTACTCTTATGTTTTCATACACATAGTAACTGCCTACAGCGTCATTCAGGCGAAGCGCTGTAACGGTTGCACACTACTGGTTCTACACCATTGACACTAGAAGACTTTGGGAACATTAGAGACTGCAATAACCAGTGTGAATGGATGCTGGTGCAGCGAGTAGTCTTAACCAAAAAAAAACAGGTTAATTCTAAGAAAGCGTCTAAGGGTGTTGGCTACAAGTATTCTCAATCCGGATAAGTAGTGCTCCAGACACCGACAACAAATTTCATACAACATTTTACTAATGCAATTTTACTAAATTATTTATAAGAGTTTTTTAGGAAAATATAAAAATTGTGTACAATAAAACTTATTGTACATTTAGAATTTAAAATACTATGATAAAGTAATTTGTATCAGAGACCGATGTCCTTATTTAGGCATATATTTTATAATATTGTGATATTCAGAGGTCACACATACAAACAGTTTACGAAATTTATCATTTTACTTCCCAGGAAGCGACGACTATCCCTGCTCGGTTTCCTCCATTGGAATTTCTGAGATGAATGTGCGACGTCGCAATACGGTGCTGAGTATAGCATCCTAATTAACGCTATGTTCTAATAGGCAGGCAAATCCCTCACCATCACAGGAATGCCCCGCTCCTCTCGTCATTCAAATGAATAATAAAAAAGAGCGTAGTTCTGGGCCAGAAGTTTGGCGCGATTTGAAAGCGACTGAGCAAGCCTCAGAACTAACGCTAGCTCATCGTAGGTGCATTGCTATTAACTCATCATCATCAGCCGATAGTCGTCCACTGCTGAATATACATAGACTTCCCCCAAAGATTCCCACATCGATCGGGTGGGGATTCATATGGGGGGATTTGAGCCATTTCCCACCAGGCTGGCTCAATGCAGGTTGGTGAGAGCCTGACGCTTGTTTGTTGTTTACCCGGCTGCATCACGAGTAGGTGAGGTTGGCTTGGGTCCCGTGAGTTTTTGTGCGGGTATACTATGTACTCGGACGCAGAAAATGTACTTGTTAATAAATATATTTATATTTATTACAATAAAACTTATGTCGAGATAGGGAGCAGTTGGTAATGGTTCGAGACGACATTTGCGTGTGCGTTAACAAGATGGCGGCGCTGCACGAATAGACACGCTGTTCTTTGTACGCTTTTGTTTCGATGTAATTTCAGTTCAATCATTTTCATCGACAACGGACCACACGCTTAAACTCAATGTCACGCAACTTGAAGTGATAATGAGGCCTTGAATGATGGTACGTTGCTAGCCGGGGAACACACCGATGTTGTCATATTAGTACAATTGCAATATTACAATGGCAGTTGGCTATGCAAGGCAAGAGAAACTCTTTAGCATCCGAAATCCACAACATACGGACCCGGAATCTACCCACGGATAGCGGTACAGGGCAAGAATGATATATCTTGAGAATGAATAGCTTGGTTTTATCGAACATTACGAGCGTAAGATCTCTGGACAACTCAGAAAATACGTGCAGACGATGTGTGTTAAATAATATGATAAAGAAACCGAAAAACTTTTTTCATGCTTAACATTTACTTTAACTTCAATGTCAAACCCACTTATCATAATTTATAAAAGCTGTGTAAATTAAAAAAATAATAATTTTAAACTTATATCATCGGCAAAAACATCTGTTTCTACAGACACGTTCGAAACAAGATTCACATTGCATATGTAGCACAATTAATAAGTAGTACAATTGTGAATAAGATTTTTTTTTTATTCAACGAAGCGACAAGACGTTATGGTAAGTGACCCGCCTGCCCATAACAACGTGGCGCCAGTTAGGATGGAATACAATGAATATTGTATTATATTCGTCGCATTATCCCAAATAGTAGTAGCCCAAATATCTAACATTATAACAAAATCGATAGTATCGATAGCATTACTATGCCCAACAAACGTATATATACCAGGCTACTCAGAAAGTTTTGCGAAAAAAAGTTTTTACGTATAAGACATTGGCCACTTGTGACTATTTTGAAAACTTCGATTGTTTAAAAGTAAAAATACCATTGTTCGATTTTTAACTTCCTGGACTCGGAACTCGCGGCTTTCACTCCGAAGGTAGCGGGTTCTAATCTCGGCATGTAACGATGACTTAATATTTAAGTTATGTACATTTGTGAACTTTAGTTACAACAGCGAGATACAAACGGTGAAGGAAAACATCGTGAGGAAACCCGCACACTGAAATCATCTTTGTGTGTGCGACCGAGCAATCGCGGTATAACCATAAACCCGGTCAGGCAATTGGCTGGATGAGACTTCAGCAGCCATGAGGTATAAATAACCTTTAAAATGCCTGGTGCAAAAGGCAACGGCAAACCACTGCCATATATTCCCTAGTATTCAGCACGGAAAAGTCAAAAAAAAAAAGCACTGTATTACGCTGATCGCCAACCTTTCACTAGTTGCAGAGGCACTTTAATAAGACGAAGAATATAATCATCTTTTTTTGTTTCTGCTAATTTTTATTAAGTTTTATTAAATCTTATTAAATATATTATTCAATCAGTTACAATAGTTTTGATAAATGCTATCAATTTATTTTTTATTGCTTAATATTTCAGATATTGTATGGCTATATAAGAAAGCTTAGCTTAATAAAATAATGTATAGCATAGATGTAATAACATACACAAATATATATGTACCACAAATAGTCGTTTTTTAAACTAGTATAAAACGATAAAGTATTAAAAACTCGATATTTTCTTGTTTAATAACATGATGTGTCTACTAGGAAGCAAATACCCGATATTAAAACCTAGTCGCATAGATATGTCGCAGCACTAGTTCTGACAGTTACCTCGAGCCTTCTGTCAACGCGGTTCATTTGATTTCAAATGCGAATATTGATTTTTTTCCCACATGTGGGCGAATATATAATTACATTTATTAATGAAATAAATAATTTTATAGTCAAAGTTTAATACATATGAAGAATTAAATGTTACATAAGCGTAACTCTCTTTGTAAATGAGTATTTGAGTTTAACCTTGAATCATTGAAATTTTAATTGCTCCGATTATGTTATAAATATTAATTCAATGTCTTTTCCTTGAACATTCGTCAAACAAGGTAAATTAATTATTCCATAATACGGTTTTAACTGTTAAAATTGTGGTCGCAGTTGTATAGGTTATGTAGATGTTATGTCATATAGTCAATTTTTAATATTGGTTATCTTATTACCATTAAAAAAAAAATTGACAATAATGCCTTATGGGCATCATGTAATATTTTGCTAAGTGAACTAGTGACGGTGGTGTTAAGAATCAGCAGTATTTTTTTATAAATGAAGTATTATTTTAGTAATAAATATTGATACATTTATATGTAGATCAGACATTGCAGTTCCTTAAGAGCTTGGATACAAATCTTTCCACTAATTTGATTAATGTCAGTTTGTTTGTCCTTGGCTCCTGTTAAAACAATTGATTAGGTGTTTTAAAAGTTCAGCTCATTACTTTTGGTAAGGATGTAAAATAAAGAGGTTAAACATTAAAGTGTCTATAGAATAAAATGTATGTCATTGTCAGATAAAACATATCCACTGCTGGATGTTAGTACCTGCCAAAATTCTCAATAGCAATGAGTCTCTCATAACCTATTGGTTTGTAAAATGTTCTCCAAATTGTGTAAAGATCTGAGATCATCTAGCACTGCTTCGACTGTTGCATCATTCTAAGACCTTAATCCATCAGTCATACAATGTGGTTTGCCGATTGCCAATGAAGTCTCGCAATGTTGTTAGCATTTGATACATACATACATATATATCACGCCTCGTTCCCAGTGGGGCAGGCAGAGACCACCTCTCTCCACCTGCTACGATCCTGGCACACCTCTTTCGCTTCCTCCACTTTCATAAGTCTTCACGCATACTCGTCGGTTGCTTGTGCTTTTAATCCGGCCTTTCTTTAGGACATCTCCGATTTGATCGGAATATGTCCGCCTAGGTCATAGCATTTGATACTTGAATAGAATTTAAACTTATAATTTTTTTTTTCCGTTCCAGGATACATCATGGTGTAGAAACACTGGAACAATGATAAAAACGAATTTATTACGTCATAACATAAATCTGAAGTCTCTGCGGCGTGCCTTAAGTCCAAGGAGTTCGCTTTATGAGCAGAAAGGATCACAGAGATGTTTATGTGGACAATTGTTTCATAAAGATGAACAAACATCAATCAGGTACAGATACCGCCGCTTCTACTCATCGCAGAGTGATCAGCATAGACAGAAGGTGGTCATAGAGACATCAACACCGAAGATAGTAATAGATAAGGATCAGAGAGATGTGTCACCAGAGCAGAAGATTATTGATGGTGGATTAATTGAGTTCTGGAAAGAGAAAATTGTCCCATATGCTAAATTGGCTCGATGGGACCGACCCATTGGTGAGTCGATTTCATTGAACATTTAAAAAGCAAAAAGAATCTTCATTATTTTTAAATATTTATTACAATCTTATATATTGTCTATGGATTCAACAAATAGATAATATTGCTGTTGGCAGTTAAGGTGAATTAGATAATTTTATGAGATCTGTTGCTGGAGATCATCGAGGTAGGTAAAACTGCAGCTCCTACTTCTGTCTCCAGTGTTACCAACCCATACAATTTCTGGCAATAGACATATCACCAGTAAATGATATTTATCTTATTTATTGTCTATAGATTCAGTGGATGGATCATAGACAGCCTCGAAGGTTTTGGTTTTTATTTTATACTTAACTTAAAGTAGAAAGTGATGTAGGAGATTCTGCTCAAAATATTATTGAGCGCAAGTCAATCTCACCTGCATGTGGTGCTCATAACAGACGAGGCTCTGACACCAACCTATCCACACTGGGCCAGAGTTAAGGCTGATTTCTTCTTAATGAGCTCGTCAATGTGGAGAACTTTCAAGGAGGCCTATGTACAACAGTGGATATCTTTCGGCTGATAATGAAGCAGAAAGTTAGTTGATATAAATCATTAAGTACTCAATCTGGAGCTCCCTACTACATTAGAATGTTTACACTGCATCACATTGTGCCCATCCATCATCACATACCAACAAGGTTTTTTTTTTATTTTACTACATCCTCACATAATATTGTACTAGTTGTGATGATATATCCCGCATCAGATTATGCTCATTACCTTGGGATGTGAGATGTTAAGTTTCTTTATCGCAGTAAATTGACTAGACCTTTAGCTAAGCAATATAACTGTTGTCCAGCTAGTAGAACCTTGTGGTCCTTTGAGCCGGATAATATTTGTACTTCGGTCTATCCCTGCAGTGACTAGACAGTAAGAGAGGAGAATAAATTTTGTGTTTATATTTTAGGTGTCTACCTACTTTATTGGCCATGCTCATGGTCAATAGCGTTGGCTTCTCTGCATGGTGCTGTACCATTGCAGACGACGTTGGAGACGGCTGGCCTCTTCCTGCTGGGCGCCGGTCTGATGAGGGGTGCCGGGTGCACCATCAACGATCTATGGGATAAGGACGTGGACGCTCAGGTTAGAGGGTTTCTAGTCTCTATTACTAGTGAAGTATGCAATAGTTGATGTTGTTCGGCTCGAAGGACCGTATTGCCAGGATTTAAATATGTTGGCACTGTTAATACTGTTTCTAAGTTATTAGATTTATATATCCGGTGCTGTTTCACCGCCACATATATACATATAGATTTATTTTCCAGGTGGAAAGAACCAAAGACCGGCCATTAGTGTCCGGAGCCATATCTGATAAGCAGGCTGTAGCTTTCCTAGCCGCACAGCTCAGCTTGGCGCTGGGGGTGCTGTTGCAGCTCAACTGCTACAGCATTGTACTCGGGGCCAGTAGTATGTGTGAGTGTGGGTTTTTTTTTAATTTATGAGACTGTGGTCGGGCGCAGCTCCTACTCCTATCACCAAATGGCAGGGGTGTACATGGTGCTGTTAACCGGTTCGAATGACCATGTAGCGAATGAATTTACTGAAGACTCAAAACGTGAAGCATAATGTATTGTAGGGCGAGCATCCTTGTCAGCCTCATGTTGGAACGGAGTAATGATAATTAATGAGATGTTAGGGTGCCTGCGCAACAACTCACAGGATCAAAGCCAACCTCAGCAGCTCGTGGTGCTGCCTGCTAATCAACGAACGAGGCCAGTGTGGTGGGAAATTGCCCAAATCCCTCCTCCATATGAACCTTTACATATGACGGCTCCTAATGCTCAGCCATACCAGGAACCATGTTGATTGGCGATGTGGTGATCTTTGTGTGAGGCCTATGTCCAGCTGTGGACGTTATATTGGCTGATAATTAAATGATACTTGGTATACTGTGTCTCAAAGCGACGATCACATGGTGATGCTGTGTAATCATCCTAACGAGGATCGTATTCGAAATGGGCTGATCATCATCAGCTCGTTTTGGATTTTCTTACTTTCAGGAATGTGTAGTGTATATACATTATGTTGCAGTGTTAGTGGTTACGTATCCACTGATGAAGCGAATCACGAACTACCCGCAGATATTCTTGGGCGCGACCTTCAATTGGGGCGCTCTACTTGGTTACTCGGCCATCCATGGTGATATACAGCCAGCAGTCTGCTTACCATTGTACGCTGGAGCATTGGCCTGGACTGTGGTTTACGACACCATCTACGCCCACCAGGTGAGTTACACTGTGGGGTACAGCATGATGATTATCAATAATCAGAGATCACTACAATGTGGTGACGCCGATGCTTCCATTGGCGCTATAAACCAGTGTATTACTTAAAGGTCCCAGAATCGATTACTAGAACCAGGCTGTCAAGTTTTTTCAAGAACCAGCCTGTGGAGTTTGGTCCAGAACCATAAAATCTAGATTGGTCTTTGACCATATTTTCAAGTTTGGCCTATGATCATGCTGTTGAGTTTGGTCCTGAACCAAGCTGTTAAGTTTGGTCCTGAACCATATTTTCAAGTTTGGCCTATGATCATGCTGTCGAGTTTGATCCTGAACCATGATGTCGAGTTATGTCCTGAACCAAGCTGTTAAGTTTGGTCCTGAACCATGGTGTCGAGTTTGGTCTCTATAACTATGCTGTCGAGTTTGATCCTGAACCATGTTATTGAGTTTGGTCCATGACCATGATGTCGAGTTTGGTCCTGAACCAAGCTGTTAAGTTTGGTCCTGAACCATGCCGTCGAGTATTGTCCTGAACCATGTTATTGAGTTGGGTACAGGACTTGGTATGTCGAGTATGGTGGTAGGTTCTTTACAGTCCTATCTAGCTACTATCCTCTGAGCCAGAACCTCACTATCGACTGCCTCAATTTTTTTTTGCTCCGATTTTTCTTTATTTCATTCCTTGTGAATATCATTGGAGTCATTTTTAATCATGTGACTAGGAAGTTTACCATCACCGGAAACTTTTATATAACTTTTAAGAGGACTGGTCTCTTTGCAGGATAAGGAGGACGACGCTCGTATAGGCATGAAGTCGACGGCGCTGACTTTCGGCGAGCATACGAAGCCGGCGCTGGTGGTGGCGCTGACGACGAGTGTCGTCTCGCTGGGGACCGCTGGCGTTGCCGCTGGACTGGAGCTGCCGTACTACGCAGCCCTGGCGCTTTACACCTTGCACGCCGGACGACAGGTAACTTTGAATTAATATACCAACATAAGGGATGGGACGTCGACGCATTTTCTATAAGCTTCGCTTGTTGATCCTTCCATCCGGATAAGGCCAGAATTTGTACATTACTGTTATATACGAATATATAAGAAGAGATCAATATAAAAATCCCGTACTGGTTTACCTAAATTCGTAGACAGAGGTACTATAAGTAGCCCATTTAATGTTCCTACTGCTGGGAGTGTCGACACATTTTTCCATATATGTATTATTTCTAGATTTACACACTCAATCTGGACAATCCCAATGACTGCGCGAAGAAGTTTAAGTCGAACTCCATGGTCGGTCTGATCATCTTGATGGGGATCCTCGGAGGTGGGTATAGACAATACATAGATAATAGAGAGAAGAACAGAGGCAAAGACAATGTGGCAGTAACGAAGAGTTGTCTATTTAGCTGAACTTCAATAAATTGAGACAGCAAGTTAAATTAGGCTTACCATCAAGAAGTCATTGTCCAGTTCTAGAATAATCAGAAATTGGCCACTTGTATGTGGTGATTCGTACCCACCAGTGGGAAAGGTGTAGTTTATTAGTGTCCCGAAATATCTTCCTCGAGCATTTAAAGAGAATATTGTCTATAGTTAAGTTATTAATGCTGTGTTGTATTACGGGTCGCAGGTTCGATTCCTGGTTGTAACAAATTTATGTAGGTAGTTAAAAAATCTCGGTATTTAAATGTAATAATAAATGTGGGTAGATGTAATATAGACAAACTTTTTAATACTACCTTTCGATATTATTACTTATTATTATCTGTTACCGGTAACGTCTCTGTTGCCGGAGACCTAGAGATCTAGATAGGTAACACCGCAGCGCCTATTGCAGCCGACAAACAGTATTGTGCAATCATTACTGTGTTCCGGCTTGAAAGGCGCCGTAGCCAGTTATTACTGGAGTAACGGGACTCATCATATGTCTAATGACGAGCGCCATATGGTTCTGTGTATAATATCCTAACTAGCATAAGGTGAACGTCCCGCTCGTCTAGCCTATTTATTGTTTCAAACATGTCTAGTGCTAGGCTATGCCCCTAGGAGTTCCTTCACATCGATGACCTTACACCTCCATCAGCTCACTTGACGCAAATCTACTCAGTGATTCTCTTTTCATACGCCAATGACATTACAAACGTCAAAATATAAATACATATATAGAGCTGTTACAACGCGTCCAATTCGCGATTTACTGAAATACGATTAACACAGCTCTATAGAGACGACGATTTTTATGAACGAGAGGTACATACTTATTATCAACGCACCTTATAGCAAAGGCCAGGCAGTATGGTCTTAACATCTTTGCCTGATCTCAAGAGAGACAAAATAAAGAACAACGCCTAATGTCATTTAACATTACGCCCGCCATTTTCTTGACGTTCCTTGTTAAGTGATATATAAATTTTAGTATTGCGCATTACCAAAAATATTGTTTTTTTTTTTATTTATATATATATATATATATATATATGTTAGAAGAATATTTGGAAGCTGTACATGAACGGAGTTATATGCAATGGTATATACAAAATGGTAGTGATATAAATAGAGTGGTGGTGGTAACGGATACAAAGGACAATGGAGTTGCCGATTTTTAGCGAGTAAAATTTTTTTTTTTTTAATTTATAGATTATTTAAGTATTCTGATGTACTACTTAAATAAGGATGTATACGTTGGTAACGGTCATAAGAAAGGCTGCTGGTGTTTTACCTAGACTTGTATCCAGATAACTAAGAGGATATAACCTGTCTCCAGCGCGAGGAGTTTAAATTATATAATAAATAAATAAAATATGATTTTACTTATATATATAATGTGGTGCTTTCGTTTATATGTAAATAAAATGTTTTTATTATTAAATGTTTCTTGCCATTGTGTGGTTTTATTTTCGATGACACTCCGTTCACTCTCTGTTTTTACTGACCCTACTCAGTCAGTATATCTGTTACCGGAAACCTTCTAGGTGAGGACTATCATTTATTGTAACCGACGAACGATAGTGTGCAAATATTACCGTGTTCCGGTTTAAAAGTGGCTGAGTAATTACTGAGGGTAACGATAGTCAACATCTTAAGACTCAAGGCGACGAGTACAATGTGGTGCAGTGTATGTGATCCTAACTTGCGTTACGTTATGGGCTAGGCTATCACCATCATGTGAACGACCCTCTCGTCTCATTGCTTCCTAGTAAAAAACAACGTAATTTCTAAATATGACATCAACATTATAAGCTTTTGTTTATCCACTGCTGGGTATAGGCTTTCCCCAATATCTTCCACCAAACGCGATCCTCAGTTTCTCGCATCCACACTTCCGACCGCTCATGTTGTAGTGATAAGACGGATATGAAGTATAGGAGGCCCTTCCTCCGGTTGGACCACGGCATCTAAATATATCATTATCAGCCGATAGACGTCCACTGCTGGACATAGGCCTCCTACAAAGATCACCACATCGATCGGTCCTGCCCTAACCACGTGCAGCAGCTTCCTGCAACCTTCACCAGATCGTTGGACCACTTGGTGGGGGGCCTGCTAACACTACGGGTACGCGGTCGTCGTTCGAGGACCTTGGTGTCTCATCGGCTATCAGTCCTTCGAGCGATGTGGACTGTCCATTGCCACTTGAGGCTAGCAATCTTTTGAACTACGTCAGTGATCTTAGTTCTACGGATCTCCTCATTTCTGATTCGATCACGCATCTAAATATGCATTTGAAAATAATTAGTCACTTCTTTTTTCTCCCTTTCTGTTTCTTACTATTCCCCCTCGTGTTCTTTTTTCTATTACATTGATTAGGAACCAATGGAAATCTAACACAGTAGATGACATTCTGAAGGGTTGTAAGATCTACAGCCGCATAGAATTTAAAGGAATCTATACATCTCATTGATTTAAAAAAGCTAAATTGCCAGTTGAAATCTTTAGACTGCATGGCACTGTGCTCGATGTTCTGATAAATAATATGTTTAGTCCCATTACCACGGTAATTTCACTATCTGCCACCCTCCGGACAAGAACGGTAATGTTGACATACTACTTTTTGGATTACAAGAATAACTAAACATCTTACATCATAAAGGGATGAGCACAATGTGTCGGAATATACATTATCATAATAGAGCAACTTTCTTATGTGTAAAGCATATTAATTACCATCAGGCTCTCTTGTTAATTTCGTATGAAAAAAAAAACATATCGTATATATAACACTTTTTAATAAATTCGCCATTTTTTATGAATAGTAAAGTGAATCATAGCTATTAAAACTTACTGGCAATATAATAATGGCGCTAATGAATTGAAGACTGGTAACACTGCCTCAGAGCAATATGTAATAGCTATGGGAATTATTTGTTGTGGACAGAGTTGTACTAGCAAATCTCAATACTAGGGCGCCCTAGTATGAATATTTGTAATACTAGGTTTAAATCATTATCTATATATAGATTTACTGGTGGTAGAGTAGGTAGGTACTCTACTGGGATCGCCTAGGTACGTACCATCGCAGCGCCTATTACAACCCACAAACAGTACCGTGCAAAAGTTACTGTATTTCGTTTTGAAGAGCGCTGTAAAAGTAAGTAGTAGTAAGAAATTACTGAGGTAGTTAGACTCAACATCTTACGTCTCAAGGCGACGAGCACAATGTAGTGCAGTGTACAATCCTAAATAGTGCCACGTTGCTATGAGCGGACGTATCATTTACCATCAGCTGAACCTCTGGCACATCTCGTCGTTTCATAGATACATACAATATATCACGCCACGTTTCCAGTGGGATAGGCAGAGACCACCTCTCATTGTATATAAAAAATGAAAGTATGCTAACACTCGTCATAAAAAACTAGAAAATAAAGCTTTGTTCGAATGGAGTAGATAGAAAATTGAATCACATACGAAAATTTCTCTCGAGACTTACAATTTGATTCCGTTAAGGTTTTGCTCTAGTCTCGATGTATCAGGCATTATTTTCCACTTAAATTGCCTCTACCACAAGCAATAGACACACTATAATATGATACTTACTATAAAAAAACAGCCCAAATAATCTTTTTCATTATCTGTAAGAAATCATTGAAAAAAAAGGAGGAATCGCAGTCAAGTTTTTTTTTAATCAATTAAGCGACGAGACTTGTTGATTATTTTTAGAATAACATTAACTATTTACGTATTTAATATTAATAGCCTAGTACCCGTAGCAAATTTATAAAAAGGTTTTTTTATAAAATAATTCATTCGTAAACTGCTTTTAATAAAAAAAAATATGTTTCAATTCTCATTTCTTTCATGTCAAAATGATGGCGCCTTAAATTCTTTTTTTTTATTTTAATCTAAAGACTATGAAGCGTGCACTTTTAGAATTGCCAAATTATTATTGTTAATTGTTGTATAAATATAACTCGTTGGGCGTAAATTACGTTTTATGTCAATAAAAAATAGTTAATGCATACTAAAATGTATAAAATTACTTTTGTGGATAAAAAGCTTTTTCGCAAAAATTTGATTAATGAAAAGTATTAAATACTTCATAGTATATTGGCACTGATAACTAGTGCGCGTACTAGTAAGCAAATACCTGGTTTTGTAACTCTATTGCATAAATATTGCTCGTCCGTCATTTGTTGTATGTAATATCCAAATGGGTTAATGGTGTAATGATTATTTCGTTATATCATTAGTGTAAGTTGAGATAATAACCATGGCGATGTTTCGTGCTCCTAAAGATTTGTACCACAGGCCGCCAAAGGTGCAACAAAAGTGCGATGAGGACGAAGGCAAAGGGACGCACTGCTGCGATATTTGCTCGGAAGGTTGGGACAGTGACACGGAGGTGGACATTCATCGTACGACTGCTCATAAAAAATACCTTCTGCAAGTATTGAAGGACAAAAGCATGCATGCATGCAGAGTGAGTAAATTATCTTTTTATGCTTTATCCTTCCAGTATTTGTCAGCCTTATAGTCACTAAACTGCATTATATTTAAACTAAATAATAAAATCAAAATTAAACATAAAAAATATCACAAGCTGCACTGCGGTTTGTTTCAAAGTGGTTACATTAAAATAATTTAATTCTTTTGTTATCATCCCTTTAATGAAAAACTCATAAATCCTTTCTATGAATTACATAAAAATTAAATAGTTTACAAGTAGTTTTTAGAACTATCAAAAAAACGATCCATTCTTTTGTATGATGCATAACCATCATAATATGATGTAAGTCGCTCATCCACTTATAACAATATGGTTTTAGTTTAGATATTCAAAGCGCACCATAACATGCTTGCACTTACTATGATACTTGATACATAAGATGACATTACTCCAGTAATTTTGCATCATTAATTTGTTTTTCTGGTAAATATTTGAGTATGACAAACATTTTCAACTCAGTAACCACTGATTTCTATTTCATGGGAGTCATAAAAAATGTACATGTAATGGTGTATAGTGAAGTTTTTCTTATATTTTTGTATTTTCTATCTTATAATTTATTTAACATCTGCAACAGCATTATCTTTTCTTCTCTTTAATCCTGAGATCGATAATGTTATAGATCCTTGTTTATCTTGCACCATAACTGTAGTCACTTGTATTGGTTCTGTTTTATACTCCGGAAGAATCACATACTTAATATGTTTTCTTATCACTACAGCAGTAACCATGTGCCGTTCCATCTGGGTGGGATGTCGAATATATGATGTAATTTAGCATAGTTGTATTGTTATTTAGTATTAAGTGTGCCTCGGATACAAGAAGTACATTGATATTTTCAAGTTCCAATAGAGCTTGTATGTTAAACTGGTGTCTAAGCAACCCATTAATGTTCCAAGTTACTGTTTTCAGAGTTGCCATTTCAATGGACAAGTTTATTGATAACTTGTTAAACGGTCCATCATTGTTGACATTTGATCTAAAAGTTTATCTAGCTTTAGAGCTTGTTGTGTGAGAAGTATTTCTAAGTAATTGTTAGTTGTGGGTTACTTTGAAAATGTCCGCATAGGTTTTTGTTTTTTTTTTTTTTTATATTATCACTCCTTTTTCCCAGTAGGAGTAGGCAGAGGTGAATAAACACCCACTCTTCGCCAGATATCGTCAGATTAGGTCCCATGTAACAGGGGGCGAGCCTGTTGCCACTTTACAGGGGCCACCACACACACACAATGATGATTTCAGTGTGCGGGTTTCCTCACGATGTTTTCCTTCACCGTTTGTATCTCGCTGTATATAACTTAAAATGTACATAACTTAAATATTAAGTCATTGGTACATGCCTAAATTCGAACCCGCGACCTTCGGAATGAAAGCCGCACGCTCTAACCATAAGGCCAGTGAGCTTTGATTTTTTTTTTTGATTCATTGATTGACTTGATTTCAGATTTTGATTCCATGGGTTTTTTGTTTGTATGTCTCGATTGGTCAAATCTTAGATATTGTTGATCTGTTTCTGTAGCTACACTTGTCTGTTTCTGAGTATTTTTTTTATTTTGCATGATGCTGTGGTGTGGGATATATTTTATTGGCTTTCGTCTACCTGTTTTTCTGGCTAATATTTCTTTGTACACCTCACATCCTTTGTGGTTAGCGGGTTGTGCTCCATCACATAGTGCACAGGTGGCTGGTGAATTTCAGTCTTTTTTGAGCAATCGGATGTTTTATGATCATGTGCACACTTAACACAGCGATAAGGCCGCATGCAGTAGTTTTTATAGTGCCCGTATAATTGACACCTTTGGTATTGAGGTATTATGTTCCTCTCCTTGGGCTCTTCAATTGTGACTATTTGGTTGTTTATAGATTTTATGGTTTTTGCAGCATTGTTGTTTTGACTAGCCTCGAGATTAACAAAGAATGTTGATATTGGCTTTTTATCTGGCCCATATGTTACATTTATAATCTCTCCTAGTACTTTATTGCCCATTTTATCTACTTCCTCTATGATAGCACTATGCGGAGTAGAATGATGGAGCTTTTTTATTACTAGATGAGAGCAGTGTTGGTCTTTTTTTTTTAGTTTTACGTGGAGGAAATGCCTACGCATACTCGTCCTCGCAGGGGCAAGGACGGGTTATGTCGGACTCGCAGCGACTAAAACCCCCACGATGTTCCCGACTCGTCGCCTGTTGGCAAGGGTCACGGGGAAGGTTTAGTGCCTGCATCCGCGACCCTCACCGGCGCTGGCCGCTTGGGCAGCTCACCTCGGCAGGGAGGGATAAACCCACCCTGCATGCAGCGCGCCCCCACCTCGGCCTCCTGTGTGCGGACGACGGATTCCCCCGGGAACCACCGCCCGGAGGCCACGGAAGCCCCGGGAGATATCCTCTCCGGGCTCCCCGCCGCGGACAGATGCTGGGCCCGCCGCTACCCGTTAGTGGTCGCGGAGGATAGAGAGAACGGCGCATCGTAATACCGACACTCCTCTTCCCCCGCGGTCCCACCGCCCCCGCATCGCCGGTGCGACACCGGTTGGTCGCGAAGGATACGTCCTCCGCAACCCCACCTCGGCTGCAGAGGCGGTATAAATCGCTCTTGCAGCCGGCCGCAGGGGGCAGCATAAAGCCGCCCCCGGTCCCCCGGCCGCCCCAGCCGCCCCGCTCCGCCCCGCCTTGCGGCGGTGAGCTGTCATCGTGCTCCGACCGTGTCCTGTCCTCTCGGCGTCCGCTCGCGAATACATTCGGTCTCCCATTTCTGCGTCATAACAGAGTCGCAGAATCGGAATAGCGCAATCCATGACGCCTCGCTTCCGACCATGGTGCGGACCACAGACGGTAACGAGAGGTCACTCCCTATCGCCGCTACAAGCGCGGCCCTATCCCCCCCTCCTCCCCCATCGCGGGCAATCGGCCAAGGTGTGGGACGATGTGCCCACCGGGGCCACACTCGTCGCACGCCTCGTCCGTCCTTCCTCTACTGTTCTGCTGGTACAGATAGCTCCCGAAGCAACCGTGCCCCATGAGTATCTGCACTAAGCGGAAACTGAGGACTCCGAAATCCCGGTCCAGCCAGTCACCGATGACCGGCCGGACGGCCTCAAGGGTGAGGCGATCGTGCGACGGTTCAAGGAGCCGCCGCTCCCATCGCCACATCTCCACCTCCTTCGGAAGCGGAAGCGCATCCTACCGCTCGAGAGCTCTCTTCTGCCGCCAGTAGAGACGCGCCAGCGACTCCGCTTCGAGTTCCCACGGCGGCGTCCCGGCGAGGACGTACGCCGCCTCGAAGGAGATGGATCTTTAGGTATTGGCTCATCGTCTGTCAGGCTTATAGAGGAAGCTGTGTTAGTGGTTTCAGGCTAGGGTTTACTCCCAAGGGACTGACTTCTTTGTCTGCTTATAAATAAACTTGGATGAAAGGCTTGTTGAACAAAACGTATTCCAGTAGCCATCACTGACGTAGATGCCTGGTCACGCACATCTACGTAGTCTTTGGTAGGCAATTTTACACTCTGATCCGAATATCAGAGAGCGCCGGGGGTTAGCCGGATCGCACGATATATTAGACTTCCATAATTATAAAAGGGGGATGGGAGATATTCCAGCAGCACTTTCCCAAGGTACTACCTTTTCTTTTTTTGGGGTTATTTAATCCGCCAAGGTCTGCTGAGACCTGATGACAAGCTATTTACCGCCGCTTGTTGCTCGGCGTTGGGCAAGGCCCTGTTACTCGTGTTGCACCACCCAGGTGGCACGTGTAGGGTGGGTTTAGGAGAAGATGGTAAGTCCTACGGACGCGAGTAAATTTCACCCCCCAATCTTTACTGTAATAAATATTAGTGGGACCTTTTTCTCATGGTTAGTGATGTACACATGATAATGTAGAAATTAGAATTACTTATACAGCACCAAAATATGATCACCTCCAGGGGTTATAAGATATTATGTTACCGCAACAAGATGTCTACAGCTACAGTACCCTTCAAACTATAAAACTAATGCTTTTAAACTTTAAGGCTAGATATAAATCATGGCTTATAATAGAGCAAAAAAATCTGTAATTTAACTGTCCTCAAAGTATGTTCCAGCATTTGACGCTGGTGCTTGTTTTGTGTGCTTTACGTTTGTTTTTGTGAGTTGTTCATTATGTGTGTATATTAAAAAATAGGTATCTGTCCCTTGTGATGCTTTGTCTTCCTTTTGGTGGTATCTCTTGCATTCAACACTGTACTAAGATAGGGTAGTGTGTACGGGCACAATCAAATGGCTGGCACAATCAAAATCAGTTTTGTGGGTGCATGCTCACATGTAGACTGAGTGTAGTCCATGTTTGTCCATCTACAATGTGTGTAAATTAATTTATATGTATTAAAAAAAGAAAACAAGTTTTGGACAAATAAAATATTTCTTTCTAATGTTTTTACTACTTTTTGTCGGCTGCAATAGGTGCTGTGGTGATACTTACCTGGGTGGTCTCTGGCAACAGATACCTACTAGCATTAAAAATATATATTTCATCTAATTTAGTATAATAAATCAACTAATCAGATATGTTATTTGATTACAGATCTGTATCATGCCGCACAAGAGTAGGGAAGAATTGGTCCGCCATATGAAGTCTTGGCATCTACTCAGCAGCGAAGATGCTATCCGTGTGGAGCGTGAGATCTTCATTTGCGACATCTGCTCAATAGCATTTTTCAACAAAGACATCCTGCAGGCTCATATGCAGATATTCCACTCCACCTGCGACAAGCTGAATACCTTCATGGAGTGCCCAAAATGTTTAAAGCCGTACCGCCTCAAGAACTTTTGGTTCCATTTTCAGCGTCATCACATGATGAGCGTCGCGTGCTGCAAGATATGCCTTACAAAGTGCACCAATAAGCATGAGGCCCTTAAACATGTCCAAGGGCACAGCAAGTACCTGTTCTGTGACATATGTCAGTATGAGGGAAGGAATGAGACTTACTTCAGGGAGCACCTGGCAGCGCGGCACGGGAAGCGGTCCACGATGCGAACTACTGACATCAAATATAAACCATACTTCGTGCCACGTTATGGTGACAAAAAGCTGAAGTTCATATCCGATACAGCATTCAAAGGCTTGAGGCTGTCGTACCTTGATGACCTGGAGCTGCGCATCTGCGTGCTGTGTAGGGAGATATGCCTGGGGGACCAGGGTATGAAGCATCACATACAGAATGCCCACACTGGCAGTGAGATTCAGTCGTTGAGCCACGTCTGTGCCTGCGGTCAGACTTTCAACACCAAGGTGTTGTTGAAGCATCACATCTTCAAATCCGGCAGTGACCACAAAGACATTGGTGAGGTGACAGGCTTTAATTTTTTTTTAATTTCTCCAACCCTCTACCTAGTCAACAATGGAGTATTGGAGACCCTGAGATGAGAAGACCATTAATACTCCACTCTAATCAGCTTCCAATATCCTTGAAACTAGATCAGTGTAGTCATCATCAGCCGATATATGGCCCCTGTTTGACATAGGCCTCCCCCGATTGGACCGTTATAGTGTACATATTTAAATCCATTGTACTTTAACAGTAGTGAAGATTACCTTTATTCCAGGTACAGTCAACTCTGATGAGGATGTGGTGGTTTACGCTGTGGTGCTGATGGCAGACGATGGGTATCCAAAAGAAAATAACATAGACAGCGAGAGGATATGAGCTTGCAACCTTGTTTATGATAAGTAGATGCTACATTTGTCTAATTCATCACATCACTGGTGGTAACCATTGATGCTGACCGTATAAGTGGTTATTTGTACGCTAATCAAGATCATAACATTGTTAATCAGTAAATTTTACGGAACCTGGTTTAGACGGTGACCATTACCTTTCTTATCGTCTATATGCTCCAAACTTATAGCTAGTGTGTAATTATTTCAGACATAATAATTATCATATTGAACGCAATGGGGATACAGTGTAAACATCCGAACTAGCGCCAATATTGTTACTATACCCACAATGGTATGCACAACCAACGGCAAAGAATTTTTATTTTTCGGATAAATTATCTAAACGATAAAGCTTTTCATTTTAAATTCTTTTCCCGCCATTTTCAAAGCACCGCCCGCTATCTTGTACGTAAAAGAATCGCTTCATTGGTCATCCTTTTTACATATTATCTATATACGTCATCAGCGGACAGACGTCACTGCTGGATGTAGGCCTCCTCCACATCGATCGATCCAGCTGCTTCCCGCAACCTTCATAAGATCATCGGACCGGCGGAGGTCCTACCAATACTACGTTTTTTAGTACGCGGTTGTCATTCGAGGACCTGTCAATCCTTCAAGCGATGTGTCCTGCTCATTGCCACTTGAGGCTAGCAATCTTTTGGACTATGTCGGTGACCTTAGTTCTCATGCGGATCTCCTCATTTCTGATTCGATCGCGCAGGGATCTCCGAGCATAGCCCTCTCCATTGCTCTGTGCGACTTGAAGCTTCTTCACCAGAGCCATTGTAGACGGCCAGGTCTCGATGCCATGAGTCATCACTGGCAACACGCACGAGCGAAAGGCCTGTCTTTGTACATCGTATTTATATATATGATAGAACTTTAAAAATCTGTATAAGACTAGTTCACATGGTGATAAGCAACATATCCATAGCAACGTGGCGCCGGTTAGGATATTTACACTGTAACATATTTTACTGTATTAATCCATATGTAAGTTGGAATATATTTATATAGATACTAGTTAAGTTTTTTCGATGTAGTTTCCATTGATATAAACAATTTTTTTTATTACTCCACATCTTTTATTCGCATTTTTTTTTATTTATTCGATGGTAAGTGACCCGCTTACCCACAACAACGTTGCGTTGGTTAGGATGGTATACACAGCGCCACATTTACAAATATTTATATATGTATATAATATATAGAACCCTTACACCCAGTACTGGTTCCGGCACAATAGCTCAAGAAATCTAAGCACACCTCACCAGCTCGTGGTGTTGCCTGCTAATCAACAAAAGAGGTTCTGGATCTCACCGATCCGCATGCTTTGGCCAATGTGGTGGGAAATGACCCATATACCCCGTAACCTCTATGAAAAATTTTTTTGGGGAAGCCCATTACCGGCAGTGGACGTCTATCGGATGATGATGAGATAAGGACAGGGTGGAAGCAGATCTTCGGCTCCAGGGAGCAATCACAGCACTAACCACGATCCTCAAACATGAGGGAACGACCCCAGATATATATATTATATCTGAAAACGTACCTTGTACGCTATAATTGAAAATATCTTCAGATATATCTTCAGATCAAATAAATAACTGAAGTCCAGCTTGAACTGATGTCCCTCGCGTGGGCTGGACGATATTCCATAATCACCGTCATAGTTAGTAGCCCTCTTCAAACTTAAGCCTACTACCTATGATTAAGGATCGAATTGTCCTCAGCTATGTTTTACCTGATGGTTTTTAAACCAGGCACACTCTTACGTCGTCAGACCAGCGGTGGTACTGAAACAGGGTGCTCAAGAATTGCGTTCACCTGACGCTCCTTGTCCCAGTTTCCTTTATAAAAAGAACAGTTCCGCCTACGTTGAAGACCGATTAATACTGATGATGGGTGTCTATTGTCAGACGTCTAGGTAACTACCACCGCAGGCTCTTATTCATCTCGCTGTTGGACAAGCAGCTCCAACTGTGGCAGGAATGCGGGGCTCATGAGCTACTGGCTAAGCCGCACCTCGCCGTGCTGTAGGTAATCGCTGGTATTCGGCCCAGGGGTGACTAGGAGAAGTTCGGCTGGATCAGGACTCTGCACGCAACAGCTAGGTAATTAATGTTTACTAGTTGTAGGTATCTATATCTGACAAACAGTACTGTACAAACATTACTGTGTTAAGGCTTGAAGGGCGCTGTGGCTAGTGTAGTTACTGCAGTAACGAGAGTCGACAGTCTAGGGTTTGGAGCTACCTTTTTGAATCTACGATCCCTGTGCTGTAGGTATTGGATCGACGGGGTATCTATTGCCAGGCGGCAAACAATTCGCTGATATTGTTTTAGTTTTCTCCGGTCTCCAGAAGCAAATCAAATTCATACACATGTGGAGACATGGAACGTAAAGTACAGATTAAGAGTTCCAAGCTATGGTAATATCTGGCAAGTTAAAGGTGCTGCGAAGATTTCACGGGTATTTAATTATGATATAACAAGGACAATACTCAAGGTGGTTATCGAGCCAATCATGTGCTAATGCTGCTGCATGTTGGTGTCTTCAAAGTGAATAGTTACTAGGTTCGTGCAGTCCATGGACAGCAAAGAGGACCAACAAATCCATTCTCGAGTAACTGAAAATCACCACCGTGCACCACATGCTATAAATGAGTCCTAAATTACTTTGGACATATTGCCCGGAGGATAATCTGGTTGTAGTAGGAAAGATCGAGAGCAAGAGATCACGGGGTCGATCGTCTACCCGATGGTCTTACTAGATATAGGCAATCTTAGGCACCAACATTCCGTATGAACCGAGATGTGCCGAGAACAGAACGGGGTGGAGGCAGCTGTTTGCTACGTTATTAAAAGCATTTCAGGATAAGCACGACCTTTAGTCATGAAGTACACTAAAGAGAAGAAGGTTAGTGCGCTTTACCCCCATCTAACATCAGATGGGTTCGTGATCAAGCGCTAATCTTGTCGATTTAAAAAAAAAGTGTTGGAGATAAAAAGATCGTACGTGTTGACTTAAAGTCGCAAGTCTCGGCTTGCATTATGAAAAGGTTCAAAGTTATCCAAAGAGCAATTGAGAAAACTGGTTTCTCTGCGTGATCGAATGAAGAGCGCCGCAGAACTAGTTACTGGCATAGTCTAAAAATGTGGTAAATTTAAATGGCAACAGGCAGGACTCATTGCTCAAAGAACTGTCGGCCTATGGAGCAGAAAGGTTATCGAGTGGTGGCCGAGTAATTGTAGACGTAGTGTTGAGAGGCCCCTATAAGTTGGAACAGCTATCTGGTGAAGTTTGAGGAAACTCGCTGAAGGCGAGCAACGTAGTATCGATCAGTGTGGATCTTTGTGGTAGGCCTATGTCCAGCCGTGGACGTTTATCAGCTAACGATGAACTCACTCAAACAGCGGAAAGTAGATGTCAAACTTTTTGGAGACATTTTATTAAATGAAGAGCTGCAGTATATCATGTATTTGTTGATTTTTGAAAATGTCTTAGTTTTTATCTGATAATATGCATAATCGAGGAAGAACACATGATATGGACTGATGAGACAGGTGGCAGTGTTAATGAGTCATCATCGTTACCACTACATGACTGCACTAGGAAGGCGGATGTCGGAGAAGGGTGGCGACGTGTTGTTAAGTTTACGACCAACACCTGAAGTGATAACCACGACCACTGTATCAAGAGTGATATCGACTATGAAGAAGAATGCATAATCGTATTAATACACAAGAGCAGCTTAAAATATTTCGAGTTCCCTTCCTTTGTCAAGCTATGGTGTGCAGATGTTAGTCTCAGTTTTAAAGACTTGAAGCTCCTGTACCTTCTGTTAGCAGATTCAAGTCCACGCTATGACTACGAACAAGAACTGCAATATTATTTTATATTAAAGATCTTTATTAGTTCCATTGTATATGTGTCGATATCCTTCTTTAGATCCCAAATCAGTGTCCGTTTGGGCTGCCATACGTGGAATTAATAAAGTCTATCTCAGTAACAGCACCAGAAATCTCATCATCACATACCGAAGTAAGATAATATTATGTGTTGTATTAAAGTAATTGTGATTTGTGTTATCTGAAATAAATGATTTATTATTAATAAAGTAAACGGCGAACACAGATGCAGACTTCTATCGTTGGAAAAATCGGCGAATTATTTTATTTAAAAATTTGCATAATTTTGTCATTATCGACAACTGTATCCACATGATTGGCGTTTATCGTATATTGTTTACACTGTCTTGCAATATGGTGTAAAACGAGCAAAATGTTCCACTTACACCGACGGACAATCTTCAATATTTTAGCACAAATAGGTCGTGCCAAAAGATTTTAAGAATTAAACAAAAAAAAAAAAAATTTTTGCTTTTATTTCATAGAATGTTTATCATGTTAGGAAACAATTGGTACCTATAGGCAGGTTCGCAGACTTACTTTCTACATCGGGTCTTAGACGTTGCTCTCCGTAAGGCGCATCAGCTCATAGCGGTGCAAGCGCTACACACTACGGCAAGATTCAATATTAATATTTGATAAACATCGAGGCAGTAGCCCGCGTCCACTTCCGCTTCCGCTACCTCACACAGTACCACACATGCCGTAGTCCAACATACGTCAATAGTTTGAGTCGACTTTGGAATAAACAACTATTAATAAACACGACCTGTTAGCGGCAAGCATAAATATTTCCACGATTCTTTTGGTTCATACTTACAATAATTTCAACCCTGCCACGGGTTTACAAATCGTATTTACATGGCGAGATGCAGTGGTACTGCATCTAGCCATGTCAATACGATGATGTAAAACCGTGGCAGGGTATGTGTCCTGAATCACAAGAGTAGAACTTTGTGTGATATCAAAATAATCAGCCGATAGATGTCTACTGCTCCCTCTCCAGTCTAGGCCTCCCCCAAAGATCTCCACTTCAATCAGTCCACAGCTAGCATGGCTTCCGATACCACCGGCCACAACAAGGGTTTGTTTTTAGGGGTTCGTAATGGGACAACTTGTGCCATTTCGCAAGCTGGCCCAAAGTGGGTTGACGGGAGCCAGAGCATTATTTGTTAATTAGCAGGGTGCACCACGACCAGGTGAGATTGACTTGGGTCCCGTGAGTTATTGTGCAGGACCCTTTACACCCCGATTTCAATAAAAAGATGATCTGATGATGATAGAATAAAAAGATGATGGTATCACCGGAGACACAGATGTTGGTGCCGTAATAATGCTGAAGAAATATTCACAAAACACAATGGCTGAAATAATTTGCTTGATATGATTGATACCCAATAAAACATAGACTTGTGTCTCGTTGATAGGGAGTGACCTCTCGCTACCGTCTGTGGTCCGGACCATGGTCAGAAGAGAGGCGACTCTATGTAAAAAAAAAAGTCTCGTTCTCACTTGTAGTTAATAAAACGTACTTCAGTATGCGATGACGAAGTTTCTGTTTAGAATTAGGGGAGCACTTAAATTTTACCAAGTTTCCGGATGTACTGGGACTCAACGTTTTTCCTCAATAGGAAAAACTGGAGGCAAACTGAAGTTTACCAGTTTCTGTACATTCACCCAGTGGTGATTGACGCGCACGGGAACACCACAAGTCGCCGTTTAGGATGTTTACACAATACCCAGATTCGCTCATCGTACAGAGACCACTTTTTTTGTTACAAGATGGTTATGCTTTGATCGAATGAAACTATATTGCGAGATGAAAACGTTGGGGTCCAACTCAAGTTCCTCACAAAATAGAAGTCGCAATGTAGAACGTTATCATCACCTCTAGTATTTTTCGAAGTAGTCTCTGTTCATCTCTACATATTCATTTTCAGCAGGCTCATTGTACCATAGAGATCCCTTCTATTACATTTTCAAACGCACTCTGCATCTTAAGGGCTCTTAAAGCGAGTACCTTGAAGCTTATCTCTGCTGTTTAGGAATAATTGAATCGAATCGAATAAAGATCAATACTTATGGCGGATGACTCAGGACACATGATATAATCAAATATTTTATTGTTCGTTTTTAATAGTACGTGAAGGAGGATCCGCCTTCGAGGGCGCTGCTGTCGAACATATTCCAAAACAAAACGCCACTGCTATCTACTACGCAATAACTAACCAATTAAAAACATTGTCTACATATAGGTTTAGAATTAACTTAACAAATTGACTCCTAAATAAAATGCGGTAAATGATTTTTTAAATCCTTGATCCTTTGTGTAGTTTATGTAAAGTAATCATTGTATAAGTATTTTATGGTATAAAAGTTTAGTGTATAAATAAACCTTTGCATGCTTGTGTAAGTGCAATGTACTCTCTCTACTTTATTATAAACTTTTGTTTTTTATAACTATTATACATTTATACAAATAAATTTGGTTAGATTTGAAACAACAATCATCATAGTGAGATGCAGTAATTGTTCTCAAAAATTAACGTTTGTCGATCATAGTAATGCCATCGATACCATCGATTTTGTTATAATGTTAGATATTTGGGCTACCATAAAATATCAATAGTCATTTGCCTGTTGCCCAGTTATTTATTTTAATAGATATAAATAGTTAGCAGCAAAAGGCAAGAAGCATACAATTATCATGCAACCGTCCCCGGCGTGCCACAAGGAGGCGTGTTATTTCCAATCTTTTTCGCAATCTACATAAATTCTATAACTAAAGACAATTTCTTATAACTATGTGAAGATTTCACGTTTGTTTTATTTATTTGGGAAGCGACGAGACGAGCGACACTGTTTCTCTGAAGCTGAAGCTCTGAACTGAGCTGGCGTTGGTTCTGAGGCTTGCTCAGTCGCTTTCAAACCGCGCCAAACTTCTGGCACAGGACTACGCTCTTTTTTATTATTCATTTGAACGACGAGAGGAGCGGGGCATTCACGCGATGGTGAGGGATTTGCCTGCCTATTAGAACATAGCGTTACTTAGGATGCTATACTCAGCACCGTATTGCGACGTCGCACATTTATCTCAGAAATTCCAACGGACGAAACCGAGCAGGGATAGTCGCCGCCTCCTGGAAAGCTAAATGACGAATTTCGTAAACTATTTGTCTGTGTGACCTCTGAATATCACAATGTCATATTTGTTATAATGTTATATATGCCTAAATAAAGACACATTTCTCACCCCGATCGGTCTCTGACACAAATTACTTTATCGTAGTATTATTGTAAATAATTTTAATATTTACCTAAAAAAAAAAAAAAAAAAAAACGTATAAATAATTTAATAAAATTGCATAAGTAAAATATTGTAATGAAATTTGTTGTCAGTGTCTGGAGCATTATTTATCCGGATTGAGAATACTTGTAGCCAACACCCTTAAACGCTTTCTTAGAATTAACCTGATTTCTTTGGTTAGTACTTCTCGCCGCACCAGCCTCCATTCACACTGGTTATTGCAGTCTCTAATGTTCCCGAAGTCTTCTGGTGTCAATGCTGTAGAACCAGTAGTGTGTAACCATTACAGCGCTTCGTCTGAACAACGCTGTAGCCAGTTACTCTGTGTATGAAAACATAAGAGTAAGCAGATAAATAAAATTAACCCTCACCAATTTATTGCGCGCCGCGTAATGATTGCAATCTATTGGTAATGACTCCTCTATACCGATGGTAACATTCTGCACTTGAATGCATTCGCGCATTCAATGAGGCACTTTATTTTTAACAAATAAGAGTTCCCGCAAAACGACTCACGGGATCCAAGTCAACCTCTCCTGCCCGTGGTATAGCCTGCTAATCAACAAACTAAGCTGTGGCTCCCACCAATCTGCATTGAACCAGCGGGGCGGGAAGTCCAAATCCCCCATAAGAATTCCTACCCGATCGCTCAGTTGGTTATCACGTGCAAGTATTGCGTGACGCTATAACCGGTAATTGGTGTCTTCATCTCTCTCTCTTTGTCGTCACGGTGTAAAGTACAAACATTATCGTTTTCTTATGAAATGTTCGTTTAAATGAGTTGCAGTTAGTATAATGTAACTGTGATAAGAAAACGTACATTCTCGTGGTGAGGGCATTAAGGTTTTTGTGCTGCAGTGCGAACATCCTCACTGGTGACTTGTGCGGAACGGAAGTATTTGCCATTTGATACATGTTATTTTATTTTTGTAGACAGAATTACATTTCAACTGAGCTTATATCAAAAGAACGTTGAGCTTTTACACATACTTCGCCAGTAAACTCTGAATGAGGGGAGCTGCAGTTGTAAGTATTGTTATTATTTGTCAAGCAAGACCAGGACATAATCATTGCGACGTCGACACCTCAATTTGAATCACTGTGGACACACTCGTGAGGCGGGCACTATTTTCTGTCCCACCAACGGGAACATGATAACCACGACCACTCTGACAAGAGTGAAACGATTTATAGAGAGAGAGAGAGGACACACTTATCGGTAATATAATAAATAAGATTAAATATTCACAAAAAAAAAATGGTTGTATAAAATATAATTTGCACTGAAATCTGCAACTGTATCCACAGAGCGCTTCAAAAATAACCCATAACATTGTGTCCCGGTGTTGCTCGTCACGTATAATTATTAATAAAATATAAATGTAATTCGATCGGCAATGATGAAGTTCCTACCTGAAATTAGTACGAAGACTAGTATCTGTCTAAATTCGTAGATGTCCAGACGGTACACCAGAGCTCGTAGCCTTCTCTAGCCGGGAATCAGTAAAGGCCATTTTTGGTTATGTAGATTAAGTGCAGTCAGTAATTGATACATCCGGGCGTTAACAAGTAGCTATTTAAGATGTCCACACCTTGTCTCGCTCATTGCCCTGACACATTGGGTTAAGACGTTATTTTCACACGTTGTCTGACTGTTAACACTGCTATGGCGACTAACTGGTAATGTAGCAAGGTCAAGAGATCAAAAATGTCTACTACTATCTAAATTCAAGAGCTTCGTGTTTCAGGGCAATGTAGATTCTGTTATCGCGGTATAGATACTCTGTCTGCTCCGCACTCACGGGTTATTTATAAGAGAACTAAGGTAAGCATTGCCCATCGTAGAAGGTGACTAAGAGTGTTCAGGTTCGTAGGCTTTGAAGGTGGGAACCCAAGCTTGTCCAATAAGCGAGCCCGGGATGAACGGCAAGTACGAGGTGTTCTAATGCTTTTTGTACCAAAACCAGGGTGCCGAGTAGGGCTAAATCCCCACCAGGGACGTACTTTAGGCTTAGTACCGAGAGGTACCGGTGTGTTCAGTAAGAAATTTCACAGTCTCTCGCGCCGCCATAAGGATAACCACTGAGCGGTCCTAATGAGTAAAAATCCTACACAACCTTGTCCTGCCCCCAGAAGCAGGGTGCCTTTTGAGATATTCTCTTCGATGACGAAAAAAAAAGATACTGCATCTCTCTAAGCGAAACCTTGTAATTAACGTGCTATAGCTTCCCTGAAAAGTTGCCAGTAAATGAAATAAATAATATTTGGAAAAAATAAAACAAAAACTTTTTTATGTAATTTAGTTATATATATAATTTAATACGATAACGCAAATTGGCTCCAAGGTTTGTTTGAACGCAAATATTTACAGTACAAAAATTATTGCTCTGCACCACTATATAAAATGAGGAAAATGTGGCAGCTCTTCAGCAACAAGCAAGCGTCTTCAAGATGAAGTTCAATATATTCTTCCTTTTGTTTCTGGTAAGATATTTTACTATAATTAATAATCTTTGGAATATCAAAAACGGTACTGTGGTGCTACTGGGCATAAGTGTAGGCTGCACCACATTGCGCAAAGTAATTTTACTATTTATGGCACTGTTATTAGGAAAATCTCCGATGAAATCGACAACAACCATTGCTTGCTTGTCTTTGTGGGATACTACCGGCTTGTGGTCCACATCACCGGGCAGCA
This sequence comes from Troides aeacus, assembly GCA_033220335.2. NCBI lineage: Eukaryota > Metazoa > Arthropoda > Insecta > Lepidoptera > Papilionidae > Troides > Troides aeacus. The sequence goes on from CM067296.1 coordinate 5,336,509, forward strand.
GTGTGAAAACATTGTACGTCCAGCTATACATTAATGAAGAAATGTTGATTCAAAACTTTGATATTTGTCGTATCGAACTTGTCAAGAGCATTCTGCTCATGCTGATACCCTACACATTTTGTGTGACAGGTTAACCTCCGCAGAGACGAGTAGTCATTCCCGGTTGATTGCAATAGATTTTTATTTCAGGTGATGTTGGCGTTAGGTGTGGCACAGAAAGGCGGTGAGTGTTTTTATCGAATAATTATTACTGATTAGTCGATATATATATTCTCAACTGTTTAATTGTATTCAACTCTTACGCACTGATAGCGCGCTCCAGGCGGGTTGCAGTAGGGTTTGCACACTTCTAGTTACGGAAATAATCTGAGTGAACAGTGATCGCCGCAATATACATAAGTGACGATGTAATCTATTTTTACAGACGATGGTGAAAGCAGCAATCCTCCCACACTTGCTCCTTCTAAATCGGCACCATCTAAGGGTGGGGTTGGCCATCCTCCCTAAGCTTTCATTCGGACACTACACAGATGGAAAAATAAGAATATAAATATGATGGCAATAATATATTTTGTGTTTTTTTTATTGATTTAAAGGTATTATGATAAAATAATTTAAAACAGAGGCCTCTGTTTTAGAAGTATGTTCATACATACATACATATATATCACGCCTCGTTCCCAGTGGGGTAGGCAGAGACCACCTCTCTCCACCTGCTACGAAACTGGCACACCTCTCTCGCTTCCTCCACTTTCATAAGCGTCTTCATGCATGCTCGCCGGTTGCGTGTGCTTTTGATCCGGCCTTTCTTTAGGACATCTCCGATTTGATCGGAATATGTCCGCCTAGGTCGACCTGCACCGATTTTTCCAATCATTCTTACCTTGTATATTTCTTTCGTTAATCTTCTTTCATCCATTCTTTCGACATGGCCGAACCATCTAAGCATCCCTTTCTCTATCCTTGTCACTACATCTTCAACCACGCCGCACCGCGTATGTACGTAGTATGTTCATCATTTACTGTATATAGAACCGTCTACTCCGCACAGCGGATATCCGCTTGCCTTGCAGTGGTTATAGATGTAACACGCGTACTCTCTTCCATTTGAATGGGCACCATCATATATAGCAGTTCCTTTCAGCTTAACCAAAAATCGGCCAATTCTCGCTTGATTAATGAACTCGGTTTTTTCCTTCTTTTTCTGTTCAAGATTTCTAGAAACTTAATTTTGAATTCGTATCCTCAACACAATCTTTACGATTCCCGGCGTTTAGGGTTTTCGTGTTAAAAATTAACGGTACTTACTAGGTGTACCGGTATGAAGTGAGCGTCAAAGTCTACATCAAGTCATTGAACAGACAAAATCATATTTATTCATCGTGTTAAAAATGTCGAATTTTGTACCAGAAAGTGATGATTCGCGGAAAGCATTACTTTTTTATTTTCATTTGAAGACAAATGCTGCAGAGTCGCATCAAATGCTTATCGAGGCATGCTGGCATATGGTTGCATGATTGGAGATTTCGGTGTAGGTCGGCCTAGGCGGACATATTGCGATCAAGTCGAGCATGTCCTAAAGAAAGGCCGGGTCAAGAGTACTCGCAGCCGACGAGCATGCATGAAGACGCTCATGAAAGTGGAGGAAGCGAGAGAAGTTTGTCGGAATCGTAGCAAGTGGAGAGAGGTGGTCTCTGTCTACCCCCACTGGGAACGAGGCGTAATATATATGTATGTAAAGAAAGTAGCTCGCTGGCCTAATAGTAGCTCGCTGACGTAATGGTTAGAGCGTGCGGCGTTCAATCCGAAGGTCGCGAGTTCGTATTTCAGCATGTTCCAATGACTTTAATATCTAAGTTATGTATATATGTGAACTATAGTTACAACAGCGAAATACAAACGGTGAAGGAAAACACCGTGAGGAAATCGGCACAAGACTTAGAATTTACTCTAAAGTGAGTGAAGCCACCAATCCGCATTGGGTCTGCGTGGTGACTACGGTCCCATCGCTCTCAATACGAGGGTAGGCCCGTGCTCCAGCAGTGGGGGCGTAAATTGGCTGTTATGAATGAATGTAAATAAATCCTTAAACAATAGTTAGGATCTCATATAATTATATTTTACGTGACCAGAATGATGAATACTATTTATTCTTAGTATTGTTAATGTTTGTTTTAGCTATTAATTACTTTCTTGAAAGAATCAGTAATCTTTTTTTTAGAAAGATTAATAGCTTACCAACTTAGTCCATATCTCTTAAGCAAACACAACCTTCTTAACCAAAAACTACCCCTTCAATTCCTTACAATCCGCTTTTCGTTTTGGCCATAGTACTAACACCACATTACTGAAAATCACCGACGACATGAAATGGAAAATCAAAAATTAACAGTACTTACGTTGCTTGATTTTAGTAATGCCATTCACTTTGATATCATGTTAAATATATATATCCGGTTATTATTGACTGGTTTCATAGTTATTTGTTTGGCTGTCAACAGCGCGTCCAGGTGCAAAATAATTTCTCCACTTGGTTAAACACCGATGCTGGCGTGCCTCAAGGTGGCGTGTTGTCACCAATCCTGTTCGCTATTTCGATCAATTCTATAACACACGACTTATTTTCTTCTTACTACTTGTATTCTGACCATCTTCAAATTTACACTCAAGCTTCTCTTGGTGATCTCTCTCAGGCCGTCCACAGCATTAACTCCTTGCTTGTATTACGGATTGGTGTAAATTGTATGGTCTTAATTAACAAGACACAATCAGTCATAGTCGGAAGCTCTAGATTACTATCTAAACTTAACGGTAACGTAATTCCTTATAATAGTAAAGTTAAGAATTTAGGTATTTACATTGACTGCTGTCTATCATGGTCACCGCAAGTTAATGAGTTGAGTAGAAAGATGTATGGGACTTAAGCTCTTAGCGCAGACTCCACAATTTTGTTAGATCAGCCACTAAGGTTACATACATATAATAGGGGGACCGGAAAGTAATGTCGTTTCTGCGCATGCCAATACTTGATTGTCATTTGTCAGCTCATTGTTTTGTTCAGAGGCGTACCAAAGACATTGTGAGGTTATAGTGATTTCTTTACTTATAGATAATTGAATTACAATTTTTTTTTGTAATTTTGGGTAAAATGGCCAGCCAAATACCAGAAGAGGTACACATCCGGCATTGCATGCTCTTTGAGTTTCGCAAGGGAAATAACGCAACAGTTGCTACCAAAAACATTTGCGATGTTTATCCAAATGCACTGGACATTCGTAAATGCCAAAGGTGGTTTTCCAAGTTCAAATCGGGTAATTTTGATCTTTCCGACTCGTATCGATCAGGAAGACCATCAGCGTTAGACAACGACGTGTTAAGGGCGGAAGTGGAAGCAAATCCGTGTCAGACGATCGAGGAATTGTCAAACAGTCTCAACAAACCTTGGTCGACCATCCAAGAACATTTGAAGCAGATTGGAAAAGTAAGCAGAGCAGGTGTTTGGGTCCCGCATAATCTGTCCGAACAGAATAAGGCTAACCGATCAATCACATGCAACTTATTGCTTCAACGACACAACACAGAAGCGTTTTTTGATCGCTTGATCACAGGAGATGAGAAATGGGTCCTGTATGATAACCCAAAACGCAAAAGGCAGTGGCTCTCTCCAAATGAAATCCCTCGGAGTACTGCTAAGCCAGGTTTACACCCCAAAAAAGCGCTTTTGTGTGTTTGGTGGAGTATTCGCGGCATTGTTCATTTTGAATTACTGAAACCTGGAGAAACTGTTACTGCAGACCTCTACAGCGAACAATTGCAGCGAGTCAATCAATCTTTAATTGAAAAGTGGCCAGCGATTGTCAACCGAAAAGGCGTCATTCTCCAACATGACAATGCAAGAGCGCACTGCGCAAGGCGAACTCTAGAAAAAATTAATGAATTGGGGTGGGAGGTGCTGCCTCATCCACCATATTCGCCCGATGTTGCACCATCGGATTTCCACTTATTCCGAGCGCTGCAACACTTTTTAAGTGGCAAAACATTTGCAAATTTGGATGATATCCAAAATGCCATCTCTAGATATTTTGCCGAAAAACCAATTAATTTTTATCGATCAGGGATTGAAAATTTACTCACTAGATGGCAAAAGGTTATTGACAATGATGGGGAATACATCATTGATTAAAAATAAAGACTCGTTAAAAATGTATGTGTTTGTATTTAGCGTAAGAAAACGACATTACTTTCCGGTCCGCCTAATATATCACATCTCATTCCCAATGGGGTTGGCAGAGACCACCTCTCTCCACTTGCTACGAACCTGACATCTTTTTCGCTTCCTCCAGTTTCCACTTAGGTTGCGCTTGCTAATTCTGTACTTCTGCCTATTATCGACTATGCCGATGTTTGCTATCTTGACTTATCTGAAGCTCACTTTGATACGATTGAGCGTATTCAACCTTTGTGTATACGATACATTATTGGGTTACGCAAATACGATCTTAAGTGGCTGCCAATCCGTCTTCGCAGGAATACTCACTTCTTTCTATTCTAATACTAGACATTGTTCAATCCTCTAACATCTTCCTATCTAAAAAATCAATTCTAAATTTATTTCTGATTACCACAGTCGTACTCTTTGCTCTACAATAAACCTTTCCCTTCACGTCTCAGTGCATTCTTCTTCATTTTTGTAATGAGAGGATAAAAGAAATTCCTTTTCCGTTACGGCGGTTCGTTATGGAACTCTACCGAACCATATTTGTTTCGCCAAATCCCCATTTTCTTCAAAAGACACTTAAGTAACTACTATCATAAAGATTAAATTATACATTCTGTCTAATTGTGTTATTGCATGCATCTGTCATCAAATGTTGTAGTTTTTAATTATTTAGTGCACCACTATCTTTTCTTTGTTTTTACTTCACATCTTCGTTTCCAATGGATTGTCTGGAGGAAATTGCTTCGTTGATCGTTGGCAGAGTACTCGCCTTTCTCGTTTGATAAAAAAAAAACGTCTAAAAGAAGGGCAACTCCTATACTACCGATCTGATGTTCATTCATCCATTATCATCATCATCAGCCGACAGACGTCCTATACATGCTTACAATACATTTTATCTTTTCTGACATTTACAGCCTCAACCTCAATGCTCTCTAAAAAAGGTCATAAGTCCAGATTCTTAAATATCCTTAATTATACAGAGAGCAGCGCAGGAGCTTGATGTATCCTATCGATGTATAAGTACAGTGATCTTTGGACTCAGATGTAAAGAGAACAATTGCAAAGAATTTAAAGAGTTAACAGTAACTAGCAGTAAGCAGCGATTATACTTTCAACGCTGATGTGTCGTGATGAAAAGCGTTATCAATAACTTAGCGAACCTATCATTCCAAAAAATCATCGAAACTTCCTGACATCTTGGGATGTTGAGAGCTTTCGCTACGCTCGACGTGTGGATCAGGCGCTATGTGGAATGTTTACCGGACGTCTGGTCAGCTTCTGCGGTACTTAGGAAGACCTAGTTAGAGCCATTTCTGGTCCAAATGCTCGCGGGACACAGGGGATTCTACGAGTACCTTCACAGGTTTATACTCTAGGGGAGTCCCTTATGTACCTGTGATTGGGAGTATGGACTAAACTGTGCAGCGCCTAATCGCCGCTTGCCTCGCATATGGGGCGCAGAGAGCGGACCTTAAAATAGCTACAAGGAAAAAGGTCAACGGTAGTACTATTGCTTCGCTGATGGGTGAAAACCACAGAAGTCTATTATTTTCTAAGTCTCTGTAAAACTATAATAAATCAAACAATAAATGCAAACAAGTTATAATAGAGAAGGAAAATAGGCAGGGAAATAAATGTACAAAATATAAACATAAGAAAATAGAATAAAATTATAAATATGGAATAGACTACAGGGAATGAATATAAGGATACACGTAAGTATAAATGTTATAGTCTATAAGATACAGAGATAAGAAAATAGAAGTAATGTAATAGAAATAGAAATAATGACGCATTGAGGCAAGTATGCGTCAATCTTTCCTAGAATGAAGAATGAAAGAAGGAAATAGGATGGAGTATAAAATAGAGAGAATAAGAATGAAAGGTAAGAAAGGTATGAAAGAAGAGAAGGATGGAAGGAGAGAAAGATGAAGGAAAAACAAAAAGAAACAAAGTACAGGCCCACAAATGCCCGAGAGAATTATGTTCTCTGCTTTATTTTCATCTATTTGCTATACATGTGTGCTGATTGTTTGCTGAACGAAAGTAACTTAATATTGCGTTTTTTTTTTTTTAATAATAGATTTATGTTTTATTTGCAATTTATTAATTATTAAACTTTTACAATTACACAAAAGCTCCATCAAGTGGTGTTAATAAAATAAAAGAAAGCATATATGTATTTATTTGTGTTAACGTGTTGAAATACAGTGAAATGTCTGTCTGTGTCTTGTTTGGATTGCAGTTGAGAGAATATCAGTGACCGACGCCGCAATGAGACGGTCCCGATTTATCAGGCTGCACTTGGGTATCGTCATGAGGACCCTTTATGCAGTCGTCATCTGAAAGAGTAGGTTATATCGCGTTACTTTTCGACGAGCACCCTCCACATCGGTTACTACAGTATCACTACGCAGCTGGCCATGAACGCTTACAGCTACACGCGGTGGACCAGTAAACTTAAACCAGTAGTGTGGAAACGTTACGCTCTAACTAAAGACTGCTGCCGCCGGTGTAATCACTTTACTTAAGAGACTCATCATCTCATCTCAAAGCGAAAGAATGAGCAAGAAATTACAATTAGTGTCAAGAATTCAAATTAAAAACACTCACCGGGTCCTGTCTGCGCACTGACTAACGCCAGTAGGACCTGGAACAGAAACTGATTGCTATAAACAAGGAATGACTCCTCATAACTTCTGGTGTTAACCGCCGATACAAAATCTGTAGGCAGGCAGCTTGAGCATTCTGCACTTGAGTTCAATACGACTGTATTAAGATTAACATTTTACGTTTCTGTGTAATTATAATGTTGTGTAATGTGGTGTGCAAGGACATCTCCGTCTGGTACAATAAATTATCTCACCAGAAACAACAGGAAGGATATATTGAATTTCATCTCGACGACGCTTCACTGAAAGTGGTCGCCGTATGAATTCTCTCATTTCATACAGCGGGGCTTTGATAACATTTCAAGTTTTTTTTTTGGTTGGTACAGATGCCGATGTTATAATGAAACTAAATAAATATTCGCTGAAATCGTTGTCCTCGAAATAAGTTTCACATCTGTATCCACAAAGTGCTCCAAAAAACGTTCCTCAGCTCTGAGCTCTGGCCTTGGTAACAAAGTAGAATTGTACTTCGGTCTACGTTATAGCGTAATGACGTAGTTTTTGATGCTGTTTTTACAATTTCGGGAATGAAAATATTACAAAAGGCCCGTTTTCGGTTTTTATATGATAAGCTAACAGAACATACTCGATATTATCATAAAATTAATTTGCTATCATCATCATCATCATTATTGTCAGCAAATAGACGTCTACTTCTGGACGTAGTGCTCCCTAAAAATCTCGACATCGATCGATCCTGCGCTGTCCGCGCTCAGCGGCTTCTCGTAACCTTCACCAGATCGTCGGACCGCCTAATTTGCTATACTGTTTGGTAAATATTACAAGAAAACTCACCACACTTCGAATTAGATAATTTCAAAAATTATATCTTTTATTGATAATGTGACATTTCGTAATAATCGCGTGTGATTTATTAAATAGCAAACAAATTTATCAAATAAAAGCCACATTTGGACTTGAGCGATCAGGTTTATATTTTTGCCAAGAATAAGGGCAAATTGCAAGGTTGCGGGAAGCAGCTAGATGCGAGCAACGCGTGACCAATCGATGTGGAGATCTTTAAGGGAGGCTTATGTCCAACAGTGGACGTCTATCGGCTGATAATAATAACGGCAGATCAATTACAGCATAACACGACCGTGATTAATACGAATCCAAGCTCTATGCCTAACGTGATAAAGCTTACGTGGATTCTTTATACGCGCAGCTAACTCGATGATAACTCAAACCAAAAATATTGTTCTTGAAAACCGTCGATATGTACTCTGTGGATATTCTTTAATCGCGTCTGGATCACTGTTTAACCGGAGCATGTACGACGGCCAACTCTCTTCGGCCAGAACCGGCTCATGGGCACCATCCGCGGAATAGTCTTTAACAAGTAACTCATGCCAGTTTTAAGGTGACGATGAACTGCGATAATGAATGCGCGTCCCATGATATAACATAAATCCAAAGAGATTGCTTAGGAGAGTATCGCTGTAGGAACTACTATTTCTGTTTTTCTTACTTATTCATAACGGAAAAGTTAAGGAAGGGTCCAAGGTCTACTCCAACTCCTCCTAAGGCAACTACACCAATGCGCAAAAGTGGTAGGTTATTCGCCCAGTGCTGTTACGACATCAATCAATCATTTACGATTCAACGGTTCTATTAAACTGTAAGTCGTCTGCGCACATAAAAAGTGAGGAGAATTTTAAGCAATTTTCAACATCGTTAGTAAATACATTAATACTAAAACAATAATTACATAGGACCAAGATGAAAGCGTTGAAGTACATCCGCTTAATATTATTACTTACATCAATCAATCTAACGTTACCAGATTTGTGCACGTAGATCTACGATCAAAATAATCACGTTGACAAAGTGTTAAAAACAATCGTAAATGATTTTGATGAGTATAATTTTCAACACTTTATTAAGAATGGGCATAATTGTAATGGGTTCATAATTATTTGCATTAGAAATGTCAAGTGTTTTATGTATCGGAATAACTTATACTATTGTCCATTCTATTGGTAAGCAACCGGACTAGGAAGTGTTAATAGTGAGCGGAAACGGCAAAACCTAGTTAGCAGTTAACTTGTTAGACATCAATCGTCTCATAGCTAGTAGCTTTGTTGTATCGGAAACTCTTAATAACTAATAAAAGTAAACAAACGTTCAGTTACGTTTTGTTGCAATGAACCTCCAGTACGTTTAAGAATTTTAATAATTTAACCATTAACAGCGAACAGATTGAAACCTCCACCTCAATCGATTTTTTTTTTTTTTTTTAATAAATATTTTAAATACTCCACGCAATATATACGTTGTTTTGAAGCTCTCTGTTGACGCAGCTGTAGGTACTCTGTATTTAAGTATTCGAATATTTTTTTTTAAATTACGCCGATTTCAACAAAAATCATCTGCAACTGTATACACGGAGACGAGTATAATATGAAGTACCTTTGGGAAACTGCGACGTTCCGCATTTATTATAACATAATTTGTTTTTTTTTTATGAGTTTAGTTAATTTTTTTAGGTGATAAAGCAGATATTACCAAGGTATACGAAAGTATGTCTGGCGAAATGTGGGTATTTGTTCACCTCTGCTTACCCCTACTGGGAAAAAGGCGTGATTATATAAATAAAAAAATGTATACAAAAGTGGCACCGATTACCGAGGAATCAAATGTTTTCCTATTTAAATCCAATAACAGCAATTGTAGCTAACTACTTCTTAATTAATTAACAAGCGCTAATTAACATAAAAACAGAACTGACGGATCAAAACAATCGGTGCATGGGGCGACGGAGCAATGGCCGCTCGTCGCCTTACAAACGTGGGAGGTCGAGATATTTTCCTTATTGTATTCCAAATGACTATCATATTAGTGAATGAAGAACTCATCCTCGTTTACCTGGATACCAAAATATCGATTCACGATGTATGCGTAGTTTAAATTAAAACTACTTTAGTAGTTGAAATAAGTTTAATGTCTTGCATGAATTAAAATTCATTAAATCTAGCCTTTGTCCAGCAGTGGACGTCTTCCGGCTGATTGGAATGAAAAAAAAAAAAATCTAGGCGAGACCATCCGAAAGCATCGTGGACGTAAGCACAGAGCCTTGCGAGACACTAGCGGTTATGTACTTACTCCTCTAGCAGTCGGTATCTCTAGATACCTTCCACGACAGCACTTATACTTTTACGCGAATAAAAGCTAGTGGACCACTTACTCAATCCCGCTGTGAGTCCGTACGATAGTAGCTTCATTAAAAACAAATTGTAGTGCTTAATTCGAAGCCTTTGCTATGTCTAAGTTGACCGCCAGTCTCACTTTGACTCTGAACGGCCAGAGCCGAGTAAGTAAGGTATAAAGTCAAAGTAAAATACTTTTGTTTACTCTTTGACTCTTTAATTTATCCTTAAACATTAATTTAGATGTTTGAAAAAGATCTTCTTTAATCATAAATTATGTGTACCAGCCGGATAAGGTTGGAAGTTATTCAAATAACTAGTTGATTATACGCCGGTTTAAGTGTGTGCGAGCGACTTTAAACACCTGTGTCGGGGTCTTACGAAACATAACAATTGTATATCCGTAACAAAGCGTTGAGCTTTTTATAAGCGTGAATGGATTTTAAGTACGATGTAAACCTAACAAACGTCGTCACAAAGAGGATGTTCTTCCCGAACGTCAAGTCAGCGTATCGGGTGCTTCGCCGGATCGAGCTCGACACGGTTCTGGTCCAGATGTTCACCGGGCACGGGGGATTCTCCGAGTACCTCCACAGGTTCAAGCTCAAGGAGAGTCCCCCGTGCCCCTGTGACCCGGAGGTGGACCAGACCGTGGTGCACATCCTGCTTTCCTGTCCCTTATTCGGGCGGGAGAGAGTGGATTTGGAAATCCAAATCGGGAAAAGTTTAGACACAGGAGCGGTTGCCTCTATGATGAGTGAGGACGAAAGTCGCCAAAAGTTATAAAAATGAATAAAATTTAGCGAGCAAAAATGGCCAAAATTTAAAATTAAAAAATGTGAAATAAATAGACATAAAACTAAAAATGACATAACAAAAATGGATTAAAGCAAATAAACAAATAAAAATGGAAAAACACAAGAAGGAGGAAGACGAAGCTCGAGGAGAGGACCTGGCGAAAAATCTTCACACATCTTGCGAGAGGTATGAAAGAAGGAAATGGAATGGAGAGTGATAGAAAAGAGGAGGAGAAGCGTGGTTAGTTTTTTTTGTAATATTTACCAAACTGTATAGCAAATTAGGCGGTCCGACGATCTGGTGAAGGTTTCGAGAAGCCGCTGGATGCGGACAGCGCAGGATCGATCGATGTCGAGATTTTTAGGGAGGCTTACGTCCAGAAGTAGACGTCTATCGGCTGACAATAATGATGATGATAGCAAATTAATTTTATGATAATATCGAGTATGTTCTGTTAGCTTATCATATAAAAACTGAAAACGGGCCATTTGTAATATTTTCATTCCCGAAATTGTAAAAACAGCATCAAAAACTACGTCATTACGCTATAACGTAGACCGAAGTACAATTCCACTTAGTTACCAAGGCCGGAGCTCAGAGCTGATGAACGTTTTTTGGAGCACTTTGTGGATGGATACAGATGTGAAAATTATTCCGACGACAACGATTTCAGCGAATATTTATTTAGTTTCATTATAACATCGGCATCTGTACCAACACAGTTGAGGTAATCATTGCTAATATTAACAATAAAAAACCTTGAAATGTTATCACAGACCCGTTGTATAAAATGAGAGAATTGATACGACCACTTTCAGTGAAGCGTCGTCGAGATGAAGTTCAATATATCCTTCCTGTTGTTTCTGGTGAGATAATTTATTGTACCAGACGGAGATTTCCTTGCACACCACATTACACAACATTATAATTACACAGAAACGTAAAATGTTAATCTTTATACAATCGTATTGAACTCAAGTGCAGAATGCTCAAGCTGCCTACCTACAGATTTTGTATCGGCGGTTAACACCAGAAGTTATTAAGAGTCATTCCTTGTTTATAGCAATCGGTTTCTGTTCCAGGTCCTACTGGCGTTAGTCAGTGCGAAGACAGGACCCGGTGAGTGTTTTTAATTTGAATTCTTAACACTAATTGTAATTTCTAGCTCACTGTTTCGCTTTGAGATGAGATGATGTCTCTTAAGTGAAATAACTACACCGATGGCAGCAGTCTTTAGTAGTGTAAAGCGCAACGTTTCCATACTAGTGGTTAAATTTTACTGGTCCACGGAGTGTAGCTGTAAGCGTTTATGGCCAGCTGCGTAGTGCTACTGCAGCAACCGGTGTGGAGGGTGCTCGTCGAAAAGTAACGCGATATAACCTACTCTTTCAGATGACGACTGCATAAAGGGTCCTCATGACGATACCCAAGTGCAGCCTGATAAATCGGGACCGTCTCATTGCGGCGTCGGTCACTGATGTTCCCTCAACTGGAAGCCAAACGAGGCACAGACAGACATTCCACTGTATTTCAATACGTTAACACAAATAAATACATATATGCTTTCTTTTATTTTATTAACACCACTTGATGGAGCTTTTTATAATTGTAAAAGTTTAAAAATTAATAAATTACAAATAAAGCATAAATCTATTATTTAAAAAAAAAACGCAATGTTAAGTTACTTTCGTTCAGTAAACAATCAGCACACATGTATAGCAAATAGATGAAAATAAAGCAGAGAACATAATTCCCTCGGGCATTTGTGGGCCTGTACTTAGTTTCTTTTTGTTTTTCCTTCATATTTCTATCCTTCTATCCTTCTCTTCTTTCATACCTTTCTTACCTTTCATTCTTATTCTCCTTATTTTATACTCCATCTTATTTCCTTCTTTCACTCTTCATTCTAGGAAAGATTGACGCATACTTGCCTCAATGCGTCATTATTTCTATTTCTAATAAATTACTTCTATTTTCTTATCTCTGTATCTTATAGACAGACTATCACATTTATACTCACGTGTATCCTTATTTTCATTCCCTGTAGTCTATTCCATATTTACAATTTTATTCTATTTTCTTACGTTCAACTTGTTTGCATTCATTGTTTGATTTATTATAGTTTTACAGAGACTTAGAAAATAATAGACTTCTGTGGTCTCTGCCCATCAAGGAAGCGATAGTGCTACCGTTGACCTTTTTCCCTGTAGCTATTTCAAGGTCCGCTCTCTGCACCCCATGTACGGGGCAGGCGGCGATTAGGCGCTGCACAATTTAATCCATACCCTGAATCACATCTACACGAGAGACTCTCCTAGAGTGTAAACCTGTGAAGGTACTCGGAAAATTCCCTGCGTCCCGTGAGCCCTTGGACCAAAAATGGCTCTAGCTAGGTCTTCCTGAGTATATAGCTAGTATATAAGCTGATCTGATGTTCGGGAAAATCATCCGGTTGATGGACGCCGTAATATCTTCCACATAGCGCCTGTTCCACACGTCGAGTTTAGCGTGCCTAAGTTGCCGCTTGATGAATGATACGGGGCATTCGTCGTAATCTGCTCGTCTCTTACTCTTTAGTGGCCTACGCGGCCAGCTGATCCGCCTTCTCATTACCCTCCATCCCCGCGTGCGCTTTTATCTAAGACAATGCCACTTCCTTCCCTTCCACTCGTGGTTTCTTTACGTGCTCTTTTACTATAAACGCTACGGGATAGATGGTGTCCGATCTTGCGACTGTCTCGAGGGCGGATCTTGAGTCGCTCAGAATGACACATGACTGATGCGACACGTTGGCCGCGTACCCCGTCGCTTCCACTAGCGCCAACAGCTCAGCCTCGTAGACGGTGCAGTATTTCTCCAGCTTGAGTGTTTGGTCTTAATCTTTGTGGTGTGCCGCATGACACAGAACGCCGCACCCACTTTGAATTCTATGCGGCTGCCGTCAGTATGCACCGTGGTAGCCGCAGTGAGAAGCTGATCTCCCTCTGTACCCTCTTCCAGACAAGAGAACTCCACACCAACCTGATCAGACGGGTGTGGCAGTCTTCTGTAGCTGGTAGTGTCTCTGTTGCCAGACACTGTCTAGACGGTTACTACCGCAGTTCCTATTGCAGGCGTCAAACAGTACTGTGCAAACATTACCGCGTTCCGACTTAAAGGACGCCGTAGTTTATAAAGTGAAATTACTGGGGTAACGAGAGGCATAATGTGGCGTTATGTATACAATCCTAACAAGCGTCACGTTTTTATGGGCAAGCGTATCACTTACTATCAGGTGAAAATACCGCGCATATCATCGCTTTCGAGTCACATCAACGAAACGAAGAAACACTGACAACCTTGCTAACGGAATAATACAAAAGTAAATAAAAATATTAAAATAATACTAATTATGGCACAAACATTTTGAATTCGGCTCGAGGTTGACCAAATCGTTGTGTTTTGTAATCCACCAACACTCACTCTTTATAAAGATATATTTATTTAGAAATTTTTACCATCGCCTCGACGTCATCTACAAGTAAAATCATCCCTTCCTAGACTCATTTCGGCGACCATCTTCTGCACCATAAAGGCTTCAGAGAAAGAGATCAATGCCACTCATTCAGTTTGCTCTTCAGCGATGCTGTCATTGCCGCTGACAGCGAAAGGTCGTCTAATCCTGTGGACCAGGGTTTGTCGCTCAGATATTAACGCAGAGCATCCAGCGAACGTATGCTGCGTGAAATCTTGGCCCCTGCCACAATGATGGCATTAAGTCAATGGTTCCTTTCCGATCCTGTGTAAATTTGTCCTATGTGATTACCTGAATTAGAATGAATCGTTTTGGCTTTGCTTAAGTTGATATAATACAAGGAAATGGGATAAGAGGGGGGGAACGGCGTGTGAACGATATAAGAAAGTGTTTACACATAAATTACAATTGGTTGTCAATAAAATGTTTATAATAGAATCAAGTTGATCAAAATATTCAGAAAATGATATAAACTTATACTGTCGTGACTTAAATTTAATAATTTACAACCTAAGTGATTCCACTTAAAATGGTGTAGAACGATTAAGGTAGAGAGGGGGCGAGCATGCAACAAATAGACCCGTAGGAAGAGATCTAACGGTCGATTGTTGTAAAATTCCGAGTCGGCTAGCTGAGTGCTCTCAACATCCCAAGATGTCAGGATGTTTCGATGATTTATTGGAATGATAGGTTCGCTAAGTTATTGTTAACGCTTCATCACGACACATCATCATTGAAAGCATAATTGCTACTTACTGTTAATTCTCTAAATTCCTTGCAATTGTACTCGTTAGCTCGGAGACCAAAGATCACTGCTTTACACATTGACAGGATACATCAAGCTCCTGCGCTGCTCTCTGTATAATTAAGGATGTTTAAGAATCTTGACCTGTGATCTTTTTTGGAGAGCTATGAGGTTAAGGCTGAAGATGTCAGAAATGATAAAATGTATTGCAAGCATGTATTGGACGTCTGTCGGCTGATGATGATGATGATGGATGAATGAACATTAGATCGGGAGTACAGGAGTTGCCCTGCTTTCATACCTTGCTTTTATCAGACGAGAAAGACCAGTGCTCTGCCAATAGTGAACAGCTGCTCCTCAAATAATATTTTAGTAAAGACGCAATTGTGTTTTATGAATATTAATACAGATTCGACAACTGAATACACAGAGCGACACAGAATAATACATTATCTGTACCCCTGGGTTGCTCGATATAATTCATATTTTTTAATAAACTCCTTAAGGGGCTCCTCACAACAACTCACGGAACCTAAGCCAAACTCACCTGATCGTGGTACATCTTTTTTTTAACGTGGGTGGGGGAAATGTTTACGCATACCTGCCTTTGCGGGGACAAGGACAGGTTATATCGGACAGGCACCGACTAAAACCTCCACGATGTTCCGCCGTCGTCGCTTTATGGCGGGGCCACGGGAACGCTTTCGCACACATCCGCGACCCCGACAGCACTAGCCGCAGAACGCAGCCACACGTCGGGGGAAGGGAAGACCCCTTCCTTTTCTACCTCTGTACGCCGGAACACACAATGCGACCCCTCCTTGGCCTCCTGCAGTCGCGCGGGCAACGGATTCCTCCGAACCCGTCACGCAAAGGCCATGGGAGCCAAGAAAGAAATATCTCCCGATTCCATGCGGCTATACAATGATAATAAAGATGAATGAACTAAAGTGAAGGAAGTAGGTAATCAAACGCTGTCATAAGACGAGGAAAATAGTAAAAAACAGAAAAAAAACGAAAATGTACTTCGGTCTACATTTATTATTAAAGATTATTAAGGATTAAACGTGAAGAATAAAAACAGTAAAGACTGCGTAACTAAACATCAAATACGATTTACACGGACAGACTGTTTTTATATAAAATCTATATATTAGTACGATGACGTTAATCGGCCTTTCGAAGTAAAGCAAATATTAACAAAAAAAAATCCGCTCCCTATATAAAACGCACAACATGCCACATCTCCTCAGTTTACAGCTAGCACACACCAACAACAAGATGAAGCTCAATATCTTATTTTTACTATATCTGGCAAGTTATTATATTATAATTAATAATGATTTAAATATTACAAAATTAAAGCTCTCGTGCTTCTGATTTTTATGGTGTTAACCGTAAGTAGCTGTTGGTGGAAAATATACACCGTCCGTGATATTGTGGTTACCATTAATCTAACCCTTGCACGCGGTAATCTGTTAGTTGAATCCTTCCCTCTTCAATTATTAACTAGTATTTATTTTTAATCTGTCAAATATGTAATATGTAGATCAAATCTCACGCCGCGTTCCCTCAGCTCTATTACTTTTCATCGAATGGTACGTCAATGCTGTCACCCTTCAAATGCACAAAAAGAGACCACCGTAAGGGTTTTAGTGCGTTAAAATCTCTTATAATCCTGAATTCCATCAGAAGCAGAGTGTGTTAAAGATTTCCTCCCCGACACCGAACAAAAGGTAAACGCTTTAAGGTACAGAATTATCAAGCTGCGAACCTGAAACTTCGCAATGCCATTTGCCGTCGCAGAGAGGGAAAATATGTCTGTAATTTTTTATGGTTCTACTTCTGCTGAACCGGAACAGAGGTTATATACACTTCACTTCTTTACAACACATTATAAACAATCGTCAACACAATACGAAATCACACTAAGATCTCAGTGGATTGTGATTGGTTTCTGTTTCAGGTGATGCTGGCGGCAGGCCAGGCGCCGAAAGGTAAAGATTTTATTGAATAATAAAATAATTTATGTTTTATAAATAATTTTTTATATTTAACATGATCATCGACAGCTCAGTAAAAACACTGGCTTCAGCATCGGATGAGGTAGTGTAGACAACTCTGTTTGTAGAAAGCATCCTCATCCTGTATTCGGCCTCAGTGACCATACATCGGGGAGCTCCTAAATTTATAATAATAGGTAGTCAAATATCTCCCTTCCGCCTTTTTGTCTTTTGAATTTCGCGGCTATGTACAAAGCGCTACAGAGCTCGTATCTGGCAATACTATACATAATTTGAAAGGTCTTGACATAACCTACAAAACGACGCCAGACGGCTAGACGCTTAATTCTACCATCTACTGCGAACAACTGGACCGCTTGAAGCAGGCGATCGAACAGAAGCGTCCAGAATTGGCCAACAGGAAGGGTGTAGTGTTCCACCAGGACAACGCCAGACCACACACTTCGTTGATGACTCGTCAGAAGCTACGGGAGCTCGGATGAGAGGTTTTATCGCATCAACCATATAGCCCGGACATAGCGCCAAGTGATTACCACCTGTTCCTGTCCATGGTGAACGCCCTTGGTGGTGTAAAGTTGAACTCAAAAGAGGCTTGTGAAAAGTGGCTGTCCGAGTTCTTCGCAAATAAGGAGGGGGGCTTCTACGATGGAGGTATTATGAAGTTGCCGTCTAGATGGAAACAGATTATCGAACAAAACGGCGCATATTTGAACTAAATCCGATCACTGTAACACTTTATATAAAGCATTGAATAAAGAGCAAAAAAGCGGAAGGGAGATATTTGATAACCTTATATTATATGGAGAGTTCCAAGGTGCTAATAAAATAATATATGCCAAAAGATGTATAGGAAAGAAATCTATACTATTCTTACAGGTTGTATAAAGGGTCACAGGCTTGCCAAGGCAGGACCGTCTGACTGCGGCATTGGCCATTGACGTCCCCTAACCTGTAATCCAGACGATGCACCGTCAGACAATACACAATATTCCAGCAAATAAATATCTTTTTATTTAATACAACACAAATATTTTGTTTTTTAAAGTGTTAACATTTTTTGGTGAAATAAATGCTATAGTAAATTTAGTGTGTTTTGTACTCAACAAAATACTAGGTAATCCTTGCGTGCTTTCACATCACAGCAGACATCAATGTCTTGCAAAAGTCCTCAGCCAACCGCATCTGTAAGACGCATCAATTCAGTAACGCTGCAAACGTTACGCTACGACAAGACGCAATACCAATGTTTGATAAGCATCGAGGCAGTAGCTCGCGTCCGCTTCCGCTGCCTCATAATGCATTCACACAGTTCCAGTTGACTTTGGAATAAATAAATATTGTTAAACACGACGTATCATAGTGACAAGCCACTAAGACGCCGACCATGTATGTATCATCGAGCCGAAACTCTATGATATGATTCTGAGTATTTTGATATCGCCGAAGTGCTATCTAATACTTTTCCCGAACCGGAGTATAATCAAGTAGTTACTGAAATAACCACCAACTCCACCCGGCTGGTATCTCCTCACTTTCTCCACCAACTTGATGTTATATATTAAATTTGCCATGCACCATTTTACACGGTTTCGAATGCATATATTTTATAAATTTCATTTTTAAAGACCTACACACTCTTACATTATTATATTGTATCCTAATACATTATTATTTGCATTCTCATATTTTTCCGGATTTCGTACCATACATCTTTTATAACTCATACTTTCATAATTTTTCACCATACAATCATGTTTATATTTTTAAATTTTAGCATTTAATCAATATACTATACAGTACACCATTCCTATACATCCTTTCAATATGTATTGGAGGTCAGTAATAATCTCCAATCAATAGTTCAATCAATTTGCACAAAGCAAATTTTTACATTCGACACGTACACAGTACATGTCCGGAGCCCATGTGTACGTAGGAGCGCGAGTATGCGTCCCCGCCGCGCTCGCTCGCCCCTACGGCTGGCCGACACACGAACTGTTCCTTATTACGTCCTTAGGGCGTTTCACGAACACCCAACTATTGGACTTTAACTTTTTCATTTATTATAATGAATCTTTTTCAAATTTAACTTCTTTATATATATTCGTATTTTTGACATAGAATAAAGTTTGTTTAAAATATTTTTAAATATTTTTTGTATACTTTTATGTTTTAGAGACGCATCTATTTCACTCTTTTTAACTTTCGCTAAATTATATTTGTTTATAAATTTGAATAAATTTTGTTTGAGCTATTTATTAATTGGTATTTTTTGTAGAATCATGAATTTATTTTTATAAATTAATGTATCTCGTTACAATCCACTCCCAAATTTTGCGTTACCGACTCTCTTAGAGAGTTCAGAAAAGAGAAATTTTTAAAATTTTCAAAAAAAGAAATTTTTGAATAAAATGCAACATTTCGATTCTTTCACCATATAAATACCTCGCAAGGTGTAAACCCTGTACTATCATGTAACGAGTTATTATACAATTACTCTAATTTGGGTAAAACTATAGCCCAATCCTTATGTCTAGTGTGACAAAGAGTTCTGAACAACCTGCCCAGCTCTCTGTTCACTCGCTCCGTGGTATTTGGTCGTAGATTTCTTACAGTGGTGTATATGGGTTTAAACCTAATTCTCTCATTGAATTTTTCCAGTGGTTGCTAATAAATTGTTTACCATTATGAGTTAAAATAGCTAGTTTTATTATCTCTATAAAATGTTTAACTTTTGTCACTGCAGCCTTTACAGTAGAGTTCTTTAAGAGATATAATTTTATAAATTTATTAAATGAATTTTGTAAAACAAAAATAAAAGTATACCCAAAGTTTCCGGGTGCTAATGGACCATAAATGTCAGCCATTATCATGTCTCCAACGTTTATTGTATGTATTAGCTAGGTTCGATTTACACGGTCGCACATAAGATATATTATCTTTCTTTGATAATTGACACAAAAGACAAATTTTAATTCGACTTTTAATATCTTTAGATAAGTATTCAGAATAGTTTTAAGATAACGATCAATAAGCGCCTGATATTTCAACGCAGCAAATTGCCACTGAATGAACTCGGCTCTGTCATTAACGCTGTTAATGTCATACCGTGGGTATTATTAATTTCAATATAAATCTTTATATTGAACTGTGTGGTGGTTTAATTTATCCTATTTCCGAGATCAAGTTTTTGCACTGAGACCTGACTATCAGCGTTAACATTGGTACTTCGAGTAGGATTAATATAAAAATAATCAATTCCAGGTACATTAATTATTCGAAGAGGAGTTAACTACAGAAATTAAATTTAACTTGGGGTCAAGACAAGGACGATCGCGTGGCATCATGAAGATCTTCATTATTCAAGATAGAAAGCCTAAGAAGTTGGACTTTATTATAGGACTAGTATTCTATTAATTTCCACCCAACACTCCATTCGGGTATATGTATTTTGTGTAAAAACATCAATTGTGAAGGTCAGTAACTACGTATTACCGTTATTAATTTTAAATGTCAGACTGAGAAAAGATTTTGCACCTTTAATAACCATATCATTAGTTTTATTTTAGTTAATTACACCAATAAAGTGCTGCGAATTAAAGTTGCACGCTTATTATTGTGTTCAAGTCGGTTGTAATACAGATAACGCTGATTCGGTTGCGTCGTCATTCATTTTACATTAGGTAGGATAATACATCATTTAAGTTGCTGAATCTTTATTAAATTAAACCAACATCAATATTACATTTTGTAATTTATTAATTCAACATCCCAGTTCATAAAATATTGACTTTATTAAGAATATAATTATAACTCATCAAAATTGTAATACATTAAAAGTTTTCAGTTTGATCGCCATCGGTATTGTTTCTAATCATTATTTGTACATATTTAGTAATAAAATTGTACATAGAAACATACTAAATAAATATTTAAGACATCTGTTGTTAATTAACTGTTAAATCAATTTCAGGTTGAGTACATACCAGCCATCCAAAATGACTGAAGAAATTAAGCTTGTTAGACAACGTGCAGCGTATAAAAGACAACTTACTGCTTTCGCCAACTATGTAAACGAATTGGATGTACCTTCTTTGAGCACTTTCGAAGTTGACGAATTGCAGCTACGTATCACTCGAATCGGTGTAACCATAGGCGGATATAAAATTGCTAATCTACGATATGCAGACGACACTACCCTCTTTGCCACTAGTAGTAGCCACATGGAAGAATTTCTCCAGAAAATGGAACGTATCAGCTCCGAGTTTGGTTTGATGATAAATCGCAGTAAAACCAAGATGACGATTGTCGATAGGGCCAAAAATAACTTGCTATTTTTAGCAAAAATAGCCAACTGCGACGTCGTACAATCATACATCTACCTTGGAGCTCTTATCTCAAATAAAGGAGGCTGTATAAACGAAGTCAAGAGACGCATGGCAATGAGCAGAAGTGCCATGGACAAGCTCAAAAAAATATGGAGGTATAGAAACATAATCAAAGCCACAAAGGTTAGGCTCTTAAAATCGTTGGTGTTTTCTATATTCCTTTACGCCGCCGAAACTTGACCCTACGCCAAATCGAAACCTACAAGATAGATGCACTGGAGATGTGGTGTTGGAGGAAGATGCTCGGAGTTTCCTGGACCGAGTTTCGAACAAATGTCTCCATCCTCGATGAGCTTCGCATCAAAGAGCGTCTATCTACTCTAGTGCGCAGTCGGATCCTGAAATTCTTCGGGCATGTTAGTCGGCGGGGTAACGACTCCATAGAACGTCTTGTTGTTCAGGGCAAAATCGAGGGCACAAGACCACGGGGAAGATTTCCCATGAGATAGACAGATCAAGTAAAGGCTGCGGTGAGCGCTCCGGTACACGAATGTGCCCGATTAACGGACAGCAGACGGAGATGGCGAGACGTCGTGAGATGGGCACTAATTTCTGTCCAACCAACGGGCACATGATAATCACGACCACTCTGCCAAGAGTGAAGCGATTTATAGAGAGAGATCACTCGCATGGAAAAAATGTTTGATCGTATTGAAGAGGTACAGTTATTGCTAGAATGTATCGTAGATGAAACGGAATCTCAATTATCGGAACGCAGTGAGTTTGAGAAGATATATTGCAAATTGCTGTCGCAAGCCAGAAAAATATTAAATGATTGTCGAAGATCAGAAAGCGTTGCGATTGAGGTAAGCCTACGTCGGTCACACGCCTTTTTTTTTTTTTTTTTTTTTTTTTTTTTGATGTCGGTGGTGGAAATGCTGTTACCGCATACCCAGCGTCCTTTTCAAGGGGGGGACGCCGGGTTATGTGGGGCTCGGGGCCACTGAGATGTTGTGCGTGACCCCCATACCCACTAAAACCACCACCGCTTGTCCCGCAATACGCATACTGGAGACGCCCGGGTTTCAGCCAAGCAACTCTCCGGGCGCCTCCGCGTATAAAACTCCTCTTGGTGGGTGCCCGCGGGGAGCAAAGGCACCCACCTGCCGTCCCGTACCGGCCCCTCACGGGACCGGCACGTTGGGGCCCCCCGACCCCACAGACGACCGCGCGCGCCCACGACGGAGCGCATGCCCGGCCGCCGCCCTCCCGTGAAGGAATTGGGCGGCGGCCTCCTCCCTCCAGACTCCCTCCCCCCCTCGTCGAAGTGGGAGGGGGGGACAAAAACCAAGACTCCCCCGGGGGACGCACCCCCAGGGGAAACACGACAAAAGGCCCAAAGGGCCACGTCCAACGGCCCGAACGCCCCCTCACACCGTGCCCGGCTAGGGGCCCATCGCTCACGGCGGGAGGAAGCGGACGGCGTGGTTCTGCCGCCGCGCTCTCCCGCCGGCCCGCCGCCGCCTGCAAGGTGCGGCAGCGGCGTCGGCCTCCCTCGTGCGCTCGGCGGCCTCCTTCTGACGCATCACTGCGCCGCAGAAGGAGGCCACCGCCCTCCAAGACCTCTCGCTGCTCAACATACGATCGATTACAGTCGGCAGCGAGAGGTCACTGCCGACTTGCGCGACGAGGGTGTGGCGTTGCGGCCCCCATGCCGGGCACTCCGCCAGAGTGTGGTGCGCCGTGTCAATCGGCGCACCACACTCGACGCATTCCTGCGTCATCTCTCTACGAGCCACCTGGTGCAGGTACTTGCCGAAACATCCATGGCCTGTCAGCACCTGCACCAGGTGGAACGTCAAGGCCCCGTACCGCCGGCTCATCCACCGGGACAGGTGGGGCCTGATGGCCTCCACCGTGTCCCGGCCGGCGGCAGGGTTACCTAACTCCGTCTCCCACCGCCGGATCAGGGCGTCATGGGCAACGCGCCTGATCCGGCGGACCGTGGCCGGGTCCGGCCGACGCTCTCCGGCATCCCGCAGGAAGAGGTACACTTCCGCGAGCGACTGCGCCTGTAGATGCCAAGGCGCATCGCCCGCGAGAAGCGTACCCGCCGTCCAGGACACCGTACGGTACGCCCGACAGGCTCGGACCGCCAGGATACGTTGGGCCCTCTTCAACATGGGCCCGTTCCTGGCGGTCTCGCACCTATCCACCCATACGGGCGCACCGTACAGTGCCATACTCCGCAGGATGCCAGAGTATAGGCGCCGACACAAATGACCCGGCCCCCCACGTCGGTCACACGCCTACAATAACATTAAATTACCTACAATACAGTTACCTAAATTTAGTTGCTCCTATGATAACTGGTTGGAGTTTCATAACATATTTTCTAGCCTAATTCATAAAAACGATGATATAGACAACATAAATAAATTTCGTTATTTAAGAGCTGCATTGGAAGGATCTGCAGCGGTAGTTGTTTAGTCTATTGATTTCTCATCTGCCAACTATTCGATTGCCGTGCGGAAACTTTGCGACCGATACGAAAACAAACGAATGTTAATTCATAATCACGTTTCTGCATTATTCAATGTAGAAGTTATTACCAAAGAGTCATCGGTCCATTTAAAACGGCTTATAGATCAAACTAATAAACATTAACGGGAATTAGAATCTTTAGGAGAACCTACCAAACACTGGGATATACTTGTCATACATATTATTACGCGTAAACTCGACAACAAAACCTACCGTGAGTGGGAGCATTCTGTTAGGCAAAGTGAAAGAATAACGTTAAATGTATTATATTTATAACATTTATTAGAAATCGAGCTGTTTTACTAGAAACGATCGAAATGTCTACCATTCCACATTCTAATATAAAACATAATTTAAACTCAAATATATTTAGGTAAAACTGTAAGTAAAATCAAGACTATGATAATAGTTCTAAAAGGAGTTCCAATTTAAAACAATGACCGATGTGTAGTAGTGATCATAAATTAATTGATTGCGGTCAATTCCTAGCACTCACTAATGAATCACGACTGAAGCTACTGCTTGAGTATAAGATGTGTCTTAATTGTTTTGACACTTTGGACATTTCGCTAATAATTGCAAAAAAACGGTTTGTATCGGATCGTAATAACGGACCGGTTTCCACTATTATGACTATACGCAGCCGCCTGCACTGCAATCGCACGCTGCGAATGCACACTTGT
The DNA here is from genome assembly GCA_033220335.2 of Troides aeacus. Classification (NCBI taxonomy): domain Eukaryota; kingdom Metazoa; phylum Arthropoda; class Insecta; order Lepidoptera; family Papilionidae; genus Troides; species Troides aeacus. The sequence goes on from CM067296.1 coordinate 5,361,188, forward strand.
CACTGTCCGCAAGCGTCGCTGAGATGCCGTGTGCTCAAAATGGAGATGTATTATTATCGAATGCATTAATTAAGTAGTTCGGTGAGAATAATAAACAGTACATTGCTCGTGCGCTGTTAGATAGTGGGAGTACGTCTTGTTTAATGAGCGAGTCACTATATAAGAAATTAAAATTGCCAGTTAATAATGTACTTAACTCCATCTTAGGGATCAATAACATTTCGTCACGGATTAATGAATCATGCCGTTTACAAATAAAATCGTTAGACGAATGTTATTCAACACATATTCAATGTTTCATTCTGCCATCTATAACTAATTATGTACCCTGTAAACAAGTTGATTTGTCCACTATAATTATACCTTCTGATATTTGTCTTGTTGATCCACACTTTCACACACCGGCTGTCATCGACATATTACTTGGTGCAGACGTGTTCTGGAATATTTTAGGATCACAGGTAATTGCTTTAGGAGACGGACTACCGATACTTTATGATACAAGACTAGGTCGGCTATTATCAGGTCTCATTAGAGGTGGCCATGTATCATTATTCCAATTAAAATGTCATTTCACAAATATTAATTATGGTGATGATTGGAATAATATTCAATATCAACTCAGTAGATTTTAACAACTCGAAGGAGTAGATATAGGAAGCAAGTATTCTCCAGAAGAAAGGGCATGTGAGGATCATTTTAATAAAAATACTACTACTCGTCTTGAAGACGGCTGTTTCTGTGTAAGTATTCCTCTCAAATAGTCTATTGAATTATTAAGGGATTCTTTGCCGAGAGCAAAGCAATGTTTCCTCTCGTTAGAACGGAAGCTCAATAATAATACCAAGCTGTCCGAAATATACAGAAGTTTCATGTCGGAATACGAATCCTTACGACACATGACTTTAGTCAGGATGACATTTATGTTATAATATAAGGTTGTCAAATATCTCCCTTCCGCTTTTTTGCTCTTTATTCAATGCTTTATAAAAAGTGTTACAGTGATCGGATTTAGTTCAAATATGCGCCGTTTTGTTCGATAATCTGTTTCCATCTAGACGGCAACTTCATAATACCTCCCTCGTAGAAGCCCCCCTCCTTATTTGCGAAGAACTCGGACAGCCACTTTTCACAAGCCTCTTTTGAGTTCAACTTTACACCACCAAGGGCGTTCACCATTGACAGGAACAGGTGGTAATCACTTGGCGCTATGTCCGGGCTATATGGTGGATGCGATAAAACCTCCCATCCGAGCTCCCGTAGCTTCTGACGAGTCATCAACGAAGTGTGTGGTCTGGCGTTGTCCTGGTGGAACACTACACCCTTCCTGTTGGCCAATTCTGGACGCTTCTGGTCGATCGCCTGCTTCAAGCGGTCCAGTTGTTCGCAGTAGATGGTAGAATTAAGCGTCTGGCCATATGGGAGCAGCTCATAGTGGATGATTCCCTTCCAATCCCACCAAACACACAGCATAACCTTCCTGGCCGTCAATCCCGGCTTGGCCACTGTTTGGGACGATTCACCGGCCTTCGACCACGACCGTTTTCGCTTGATATTGTCGTATGTGATCCATTTTTGGTCGCCAGTCACCATCCGCTTCAAGAATGGGTCCAGTTCGTTCCGTTTCAGCAGCATATCGCAGGCGTTGATTCGGTCCAGAAGGTTTTTTTGCGTCAAATCATGCGGCACCCAAACATCAAGCTTTTTTTTGTATCCAGCCTCCTGCGGATGGTTTAAAATGGTTTGGTGACTAACTCCCATCTCCTGGGCGATGTCACGAGATGCCACATGCCGGTCTAACTCGATGTAGTCCATGATTTGATCGGTATTTGTCGTCACAGGTCTTCCGCCGGCTGGCTTATCCATGGTGTCGTTTTCACCGGCTCTGAATCGTCGAAACCATTCCTCCGCGGTTCGAAGTGATAGAGTACCATCCCCCAAATCACCATTAATCTCACGGAACGTTTCTCTAGCGGATTTGCCTTTAACGAAGGAAAACTTTAAAATAGCGCGAATTTCGGCGTTAGTGAACTATATGTTTACACGTCTATAACTGTTGAACGCAATATCCAAACTAATTATGCATAGGGTCGTTTTGTAGGTTATGTCAAGACCTTTCAAATTATGTATAGTATTGCCAGATACGAGCTCTGTAGCGCTTTGTACATAGCCGCGAAATTCAAAAGACTAAAAGGCGGAAGGGAGATATTTGACAATAATTTTGGACCCGTGTTCATTACATTCCTCATCACGGAGATTTACACGAGTGTAGCTCCACTACTAAGTTAAGAGTAGTTTTTAATGCAAGTAGTCTTACTACTACAGGTGTTTCTCTCAAACAAATACAAATGGTCGGACCGGTGGTACAAGATGACTTGCTGTCTATTCTGTTGTGTTTACATTTATTTTTATAAATATGTTGAAAGAGTTGCAGCTCATGTCATTGACATTTACAACAAATTATCTGGCGTTGTAACCATTCAGAACCGCTTCAAGCTTACCAACTTAATACCGTCACTTACGGGACAGCTCGCGCCCCTTATCTTACGACAAGATGCTTGAAGCAGCTTGGACTAGAAACTCCAAACAAGAAAGTTTCCGATGCCATTCTTCATGATTTCTATGTTGACGACTTGTTAACTGGTGGAGATGACTTGAATGAAGTTATAATTTTCCTGAAAAGGTAACTTCCACGATAGCTTTGGCTCAAATGAATTTAAGAAAGTGGAAGTCTAACGAACCACAAATACTTCCTCAACCAGAATCTTTCCAGTCGTCACTAGACTTAAATATCGGCGCTTTAGAACCCTGTAAAACATTAGGCTTAGGCTGGTTGCCAATAGTTGATCAGCTGTGGAAACACAATGCGTGATATACTTTCTGTAATCGTACAGATTTTTGATCCACTTGGTTCATTAGCTCCTTGTGTCGTCGTCATGAAAATATTTCTCCAGACATTGTGGATGAATAAGCTATCCTGGAATGAACCGGTGACATCTGAGATTAATAAATTATGGTCTCAGGTAATTGTTAATTTACCTTTTTTAACAACAGCGTTTACATTCCGCGTCGTAGTGTTATCGCGTCTACTGTTGGCAAAAAGTCGAGTAGCTCAACTCAAGTCAACTACCATACCACGACTTGAATTATGTGGTGCACCAAAAGGAACTCGTCTCTATGAAAAAGCCATTACATAATAGAGAGTACAATTTGTTGGCACTGTATTCTGGACAGATTCTACTATTGTTTTGGGATGGTTACGAACGTTGCCTTGTAAATTACAGCCATTTGTCCGTAATAGAGTAGTAGATATTCTGGATAAAACTGTCAATTGAAAGTAAAAACTAGGCCGAATTACCGCTGTGCACCCGGGGACTGATGGCGTCACGATACTCGCAGATTTCAGTACTTCTAGCGGCCTTCTTCGAAGATCGTTTAGCAACATTTGTCCTCTTCCGGCTATTGACGATTTGGGTTGAAAGCCACGCTTTCAACTCGCGGGGGCATGTTCAAAATAATTTTAAGATAACGATCAATCAGCGCCTGATATTTCAACACAGCAAATTACCACTTAATGAACTCAGCTCTGTCACTAACGCTGTTAATGTCGTACCGTGGGTATTTTTCATTTCTATAAATCTTTACATTGAACTGTGTGGTGGTTTAATTTATCCTTCTTCCGAGATCAAGTCTTTGCACTGAGAGCTGATTATCAGCGTTAACAACTCACTTGTGATAAATATGAAAATGCAAACATTAACGCATTAAGATATAAACTATGGCAGTGTAAGTATATGAGGATCTGCACCATTACATCATCACACAGCGGTTCGGGGTCCGTGTTCGACTGCAGCTCGGTTTAGTTGATATACTCGGAACAACAACAAACTAAAGCAATGATAAGATTATATTGATCTCCAAAAGATATACAACAGAAGAATGTAAAATTTTCAAGTAGTTTTTGAAAGGCGTAGAATAGTGGAAATTGTTCGTAGATCTGATTAAGGAGCTGAGTTAAAGACCTGTCTACTAATAAATTACTTGAATATAAATCTTCTAAACAAGCTAGAACGGCTCTCCGATTGCTTAAGATATATTTTCGGACTGCCCGGTCCTTGGCCATGTCTCAGAACACCGCACACGCCTTAAATGTCTCCATGTACATCAAAGATGTAAATCTCAAATATTACTTATTATATACTAGACTCGCAGCATAACTCACGGGATCCAAGCCAACTTCATTTACTTGTGTAACGTGATACTCAACACAGTATGTTGTGTATATATATATATATATATATATATATACACATATGTATATCTATATATATATATATAATATAATCTACCAGAAATCAGTATAAGTATGATGACGGTGATAAGTAACATGTCCATGACCACGTGATATCTCTCGGGTCCCGAACTATCAGTTTGTATCTACATATCATAACTAACTACATATTCTAACTTATATATTATATATATATTAAAATACATTTATATAGATACTAGTTAAGTTTTTGGTTGTAGTTTCCATTAATAGATACATTTTTTTACTGAATATTTTTTTTATTTATTCGAGGGGACCAGCAAGACGTTCATCTGATAGTTTTTTTTTCGGCACTCTGGTGCAAAAAGAAAAATATAAATAAGAAAGTTAAGAACAAAACAAAGTAACAACAATAACGAGAAAACAATATTAATCACGTAGCGGTAGCGTACTGACTCAAATAAAATGACTATTGCTTGTTTACAGCGTGCGAAAGCAATAGCTATATTGCCAGACTAAAAAAATATGAATATAATAATGAAATTTTCATAGCGATGCCAAAAGCGTTTACAAAGTAAGCTAGCAAAAATATTGTAAGTTTAATAAAATAAAATAAATAATTTAATTTATCTTTGATTGTCTCTCTTTAATAACATGTTCTTTTTATATTATAGTTATACATACAAATGTCTTATTAATACTTAAACATTTGAACTTTTTCAACAAGAAATTTATTGTAGTTGTCTTTGAAACGAAGTCTCTAACGTCTCGGGTATCAAGCAATATTTTATGAACTGTAGCCATTTGCCTGGTTGCGCAGTTATCTGTGTGGGTTAACAGCAAAAGGCAAGAAGTGTACAATCGTACCTGGGGTGCCACAAGGAGGCGTGTTATAACCAATCTCTTTCGCAATCTAAATAAACACTAACTCAACACTTAGTAATTTTTTATAATTGTGCGAACATTTCGAGTTTATTATCTTTAATTGACGAAGCGACGGGACGAATGAGATGTTATAATAAGTGACACGCCTGCCTATAACAACGTGGCGCCAGTTTGGATGGAATATCCTGAACCTCATTGGGTTCGTCGCCCGGAAGCATAAGGAGTACACGCGCTTTGAACTAAAAAAACTTTTTGAATTAATTATCTCTGTATTTCGAGAGCTTTGCAGCGACCATTTTACATTTATCAATTTTGATAGATTCGAGTTGAACTTCGTAATAACAGCATCATAAACTTGTTCGTTGTGCACCGAAGTATAATTTCATTTACTAAAATAACGAAGTTATTAAATGAGTTTAGTCGGGAGGTTAGGAAAGTGACATTTTATTGATTACAAAAGCATATAAACGACTCTATAAGAGTGTTGCCACTGTACTGGGTTCTTTATTCCGTATATCCCTATTTAGACTGGTTACAAGTACAGTGAGGATATTATAATATCATATCGTCTAATGATTACTTGAAACGTATATAATGAATGTAACGTTTTTGTTACTACTTCTAATAATTATTAGTTACAAGAATCGATATACTAAAACTTTTAAGATATTTAACTGGTGGTAGTGTCTCTGTCGCCACAGATCGTCTAGGTAACACCGTAGCGCCTGTTGCAGCCGACACACGGTACTGTGCAATCTTTACCGTATTCTGTATTGAAGGGCGCTGTAGCCAGTGAAATTACACAGGGGTAACAAAACTTAAAATCTTATCTCTCAAGGCAACGAGAGCAATGAGGTGTAGTGTATATCATACTAACTAGCGCGACATTATGGGCGGACATATCACCTACCATCAGTCGAACGTGCGCTTGTCGAGTCACTTAATAGAATAAAAAAAAAATTATTGTATCTACATAAGTAGTGTGAATTTTATATTAAACGTCTCTGTTGAAACAGCTGTTTCTAAAGATAATATAATTAAATTTTTTTTTCTTATATTAACACAGTTTTTATAAATTATAATAATTGGGTTTGACATTGAAGTTAAAGTAAATGTTAGACATAAAAATATTTTTCGGTTTCTTAAATATTATATAATATTAATAAAATTCGTCTGCGTCTATATCCTGAGTTGTCCAGTGACCTTACGCTGGTAATGATTGATAGAACCAAGCGACATGTATCATTCCTGCCTTATACTGGTATTCCTGGATTGATTCCCGGTCCGCGTGTTGTGGAGTTCGGGTGCTAGTGAGATTTTCTTGAATTCGCGTGGCTAGCTACCACCTTCATGTTGTAAATGTACCAGCATGACAACATCGATATATTTCCCAGCTAACAATGAACCTTCATCCAAGACTTCGTTATCACTTAAACATGCGTGAATTTGAGTTAAAGTGTTGGCCCGTTTTAGATGAAAATGATTGAAAACTAAAATTACATAGTAATAAAAGCGTACAACCGTCTGTCTACCGCAACATTAGTTTTAATTTAATAAATGTGAATATATTTATTGAAAAGTGGATTTTCTGCATTCGAGTACATAGTATATGGTTCTGCACAACAACTCACGGAAACCAAGCCAACTTCACCAGCTCGTGGTGCATGCTGCGAATCAACAAACGAGGCTCTGACCCGAATTGAGCCAACGTCATGGCAAATGGCGGGCGAGCGTCTTGTTTATTCCTGTCTTTCTCTCTCTCTCTCTCTCTCGTCAAGCTTTGAAGTGCTATCATCAATATAACTGTCGTAAGAAAAGGTACAATCTCATGGTGACGGGCACTATGCTGTTTGTGCTGCGGTGCAAACATTCTCACTGGCGACTTGTGCAAGACCGATTGCCACTGGATGAATTTCACCGCTGCAGACAGAACTCCACTTCAACTGAGCTTATATCAAATGAAAATCAAACCTTTACACATACGAGGAGCTACAGTGGTAGGTATAGTTATCACTCGCCAAGCAACACCAGGAAATGATCATTGCAATACCAACGCGTCAAGTTGAATCACTATGGACACAGTTGTCGGTGATATAACAAATAAGATTGAATATTCAAAAAGGAAATGGTTCATATAATTTGCACTGAAATCTGTCTGCAACTGTATCCACAGAACGCTTCAAAAATAACCCATAACAAAGTTCCCTGATGTTACTCGTCACTAACAATTATTAACTAAATGTAATTAGATCTGCAATGATCACGTTTCTGATTCTGTTCTTGTCTGGTAATTAGTACGAAGACTAATATCAAATGAAACTAAATATAAAGTTCCTAGATGTCCGGATGATAGACCAGAGTTCGAAGCCTTCTCTCGCATTTCGTAAAAGCAAAAGTCATTTTTAGTTATGTAAATTCAGTACATTTTATTTAATACGACCACGCAATGTGGCTCCAGGGTTGATGAAAACGCAAAAATTAACAAAAAAATATTATTGCTCTGCTCCATCAAACGAATTGTTGCAACTCTTCAGCAACAAGCAAGCGTCTTCAAGGAGAAGTTAAATATCCTTTTGTTACTGGTAATATTTACTATATTAATAATCTTTGGAATTTAACTAGTTATAGTACTGTAACTAGGAAAATCTGCGATGATATCGATCACAACCATTGCTTGCGTGTCTCCGTGGGATACTACTAGGTTCTGGTTTACACCATCGGCCGGCAGCGTGCAAACATTGTGCGTCCAGCTATATATCGATAAAGGAATGTTGATTGTAAATTTGGATTTTGTCGTATCGAACTTGCAAAGAGCACAGTGCTTTTTATAAAGGTACAATTTTTACGTAACCTCTTGCTTAAGATGGGTCTATGATCGTCGATGGTCTACCATACTTCACTCTGCCATAAGTTGAATAATAAATAAATAGATAAATGAATATTGACAATGCTAGTGGCGATGCAACTTTGGTAAAATCCTACCCCCATCCAAACTAAAACTACTTATTTAACGGCGGAACCGTACATCGGATAAGTCTCCTTACTCCGGTAACTCCACTGAGTTACTGCACCTACTGCGAGGCGGTTACCAGAAACAATTACCACTAAATACAAACGTAAATTTTCACATCACTGCGAAGTACTTAAACATACACACAGACGAAGTTTTCATGTGTTTTCGATCACCTGGATCCAGCGTCTGTTCGATTTCAATGCATTTCAGGAAATATCAACCAATAAAAAATAAATGAAAACCTTGGATATATTTGCGTCTGCGCTGTATAAAAGCTGAAGAGTTGTCGCAGCTCTTCAGTCTGCAACAAAGCGTCTGCAAGATGAACTTCAATATTTTCTTCCTGTTGTTTGTGGTGAGTTGTTTCAACTTTATTATAATCTCTAGAATGTTACACATGCAAAATATCTCTATGTTCTATTTTAATGGTGTCGGGTGAGAGGAAGAGAACGCTTACCTGGAGGAGGAGGAGGAGGGAGACACTCCCTGTCCGTGACATTGCGATGCTACTGGGCATTAGTTTATCCAACAACACATTGCGCTTAGTAATTGTACTGGTTATGAAGTCGTAACAATAAATGTTTACATCTTACTTAATAAAGATTCAATTTCTACCCTTCGCATCTCGTTTTCACCGGTCTGCCATCTTCTTTCCAAGCCAATCCAGTTTTACGTTTTCCGATTGTAAGAGCGACGAACTTATACATTTTGTATAAAAGATAATTTTTTTTTTCAGGTGATGTTCGCATTAGGCGGAGCACAGAAAGGTGAGAAGTGTTGTCATTGAATAATTTGATAGTACATGACACATTTAAAACTATTTAATTATACGTTTAAGAGACTCTTAGACGTGTGGTGATGAGTTTCGTCAGCTCAGTAATCACACTGCCTGCAGCTCTCTTCAGGTGAAGCGCAGTAACATTTGCTCACTGCCGGTTATACTTTACGCATGAACTGTGTGTTCGTGTCACGAGGAAACATGATGCTTAGAAGAATATCCAAAAGTAACGCGATGCAATCTGTTCTTCCAGGCGATGGTGTGGCTGCAGGTTCTGGCCAGGGTTTGCTGCAGCCAGATGCTGGAGGACCATCTCCGAAAGGTCCTGGCCATAAGAACCCTCCTAAGTAACTCATCCAGACGTCACACCAATAGAAAATTTGCGAAATTTTTGTAACATTTTATAATATACACGATTTAACTGTCTTAAGGAAATGTAAATTTTATGAAAAATGTTAAAATAAAATGCAATATAAAAAAAAAATAGTTTACTTACTAATGTCAGTCGTCGAAAACTACAGCGTGACTTAGAAAAAGTAATGAACGAAATTAAGTGAAACCCAAAATACTCATTAATAGAGCAGCAGATCTCATTCACCCATAACGCGTTCATCTAACTGTAAAACGGTAAGTATTCATGCTAACAATAAGTCCAGACTTAAATACAGCCGCTTCTAATCGTAATACGCACACGGACGACATACCTGTACTTCCGGAAGCGATTGATACTAATCTGAAACAGATCCTTGTTTGTTTATATTTGGAATAGGGATCTAGGAATAAACAGAAATGTTTAGAGGTGAAATTGCAAATATTCATTTGTGACTGATATTAGTTATTTTTATTTGTAATAAAACTCGCACCATTTTAAAAAGGTGGGGGGGGGGGGGTAGCACTGTAAATAGCACACAAACACAGCTCTTCTATTGAGTGCAACTGAAAGGCTGCCCGATTGTATAATTACCTGATGCGAATATTCATCATCATCATCGTCATTAGCCGATAGACGTCCACTGCTGGACATAAACCTGCCCCAAAGATCTGCACATCGACCGGATACGTGTATTAACTCCATCATATTCTGTTATTGTCACCTTTTAACTATCAACAATATAATACTACTAGCGGCCCGCCCCGGCTTCGCACGGGTGTAATGTTTATGACAAATATACCTACTACAGAATGTCTTTTTATAAAATTTTCACAGCTTTATTATCATTAGACAGTACGAACATGTTTTCTTTAGATGTTACTCATGAAAGAGCGACATATAATTGGCCATGTGAAAAACACTCAACGTTCAAATCTAAGCCTGCAACGTTGAGAGTTTGACCCTGCGATTTATTAATGGTCGTTGCAAATGATATCTTTACCGGATATTGTAAGAGTTTAAATTGGAACGGTAAATCCGATGGTAGCAGATGAATTCATGGAATCAATACATCTTCTCCGGTACAACATCCGGTGATTATTGTGCACTGTATTATGAAAGTTTTTAGTAATTTTACCAGCAAACGCGTGCCGTTGCATAGTTTAGGTCGATTCATGTTTCTTAATAAAATAACAGGACAGCCTACTTTCAATACCATTGCATGAGGAGGGAGTCCAGCACATGTTCCTCGAGTTACAACTGGTAGGATACGACGAAAGTCTCCTGAGAACAGAATTATACATCCACCCATAGGTGAATTATTGTTGTGCAAATCGCGCATTGTCCTATCCAGTGCTTTCACAGACGTGACATCTCGTTTGACATGGCGGCTTCGTCCCAGACTATTGATGAGCAGTCACGCATCAATCTTCTTTTACCTAATTAAAAACACTTAAGTAATTAATAAACTAAATACGTAATTGCCTTAACTTTAAATTCAAACCAAGAACGTAAATAATTAATAATTAACGTAATTAATAAATTACGTTTTTAAAATAACACTATTTAACCTAATGTACTTACTATAAGTGCGGTTTGTCGCGCTGAAAAGCGCTTTTTTTAAGTAGGTAATTTTATTTTTTTAGCGCTGGCTTAAAGGCATGCGATCGCTGCAAAATCATAAGGTGCTGTATGTGTACAGCGAAGCGTTATACGTTACATGTACAGGCACGCGCACGCGCATGCGCAGGCCCACCGGTCGGTATCGCTGCACCCTTTGCGTCCCTGCATTTTAAATCGACTTTGTTTTATACTATGTAGTGATATAGTAGAGAAATACTATTAATTTCAGAGGTTTCTAATGAGATGGCGTTCGTATTTGCATTTTCATATTTATCATAAGTGCGCAGTACCATAACACAATACCGAAGATACACGAACACCAGCCTCGTGAACTGAAATATATTCATAGTAACGAAGCTAATAATTCGAAGAGTCGCTGTTTTCGTTAAATATTCGTAATGAATAATTCATTTAATTCAATGAATTTAACAAAAATTTTGTTAATATAAAAAAAATAAATATTGTTATTTCATAATTTTCAATAATTTAATTCAAATTATAAAGTTTTCATAATAATACTATATTTTTACTGAATTATGCGAACATCGGAATTTGATTTTTCGGTGTCGATGTAAACGAGGATGAAAGAGAGCTCTTCATTCACTGATATGACAGTCATTTGAAATATAATAAGCAAAAGATCTCGACCTTCCAGATCAACCATTGGGTGTAAGGAGTCCCGTACAACTCACGCCAACCCAACAAAGTCAATCCCACCTGCGCGTGGTGCATCTTGCTAATCAACAAACGAGGCTCTGGCTTCCTAATGACCCGCATTAGGCCAGTGTAGTGGGAAACGGCTCAAGTCCCCCATATGAATACCTACCCGTTGTGGGAATCTTTGGCGGAGGCCTATGTCTCGTGGTGGACTTGTATCGGCTAATGATGATCAATTATTACCGAGAGTAAATGTTGATCATCATAGAAACTTACGTCTATTGCGCACATCTAATACCGCGGGTTTTATTTTATAATAATAATACGTCCTATTACAATTGTCACCCAGAAAAGATTTAATAATATTGTAATAGAGAGATATAAAAATATTCCCGTTTGTAAGGCGGCGAGCGGCTGCTGCCCCGTCGGCCCGTGCACCGATTGTTATGATCCGTTAGCTCAGTGATTGTGTTAACTAGCGAGTAGTAATTAAAAAATAGTTAGCTGGAGTTGTTATTACTTGGTAATTTAAGCAGTTTTTGTCTACTTTGGTAATACTTGCCCTGACTATGGAACCAAAACTTTTAATTTTATCATTAAAAATTATGTTATAATAAATGCAGAGAATGATCAACTTCCTCCTGATTTCTTCATTTGATTTTAACGTGTCTGTGAATACAGTTGCAGGCGATATTTGGTGAAGTAATATCTTTGACAAGGTTATGAAACGTTTTCCGTATTAACGTAATTTAAAAATTCTTGATCAAATATTTTATAAAGGAGCGTCTACAGCTGTATCAACGGAGAGCTTCAAAACAGTGCAGGTAATACAGGGTAGATAAAATATTATATATTTTCATGTAATGAAAATAAAATAGATTCCGAGTTGGAGAAGTTTCAATCTTTTCGCAGTTACTGGTTGAACTATGCAAGTTCTTGGATGTATTGGAGGTTCATTGCGATAACATGTAACTGAATTGACTGTTGAAAGAGTTTTCCATACAACAGAGCTACCGGCGATGAGACGACTGTTGTGATGTCTCTTACGAGCATACACGCTTTGAAGAGTAAAGTTGATTTCGTTTTTTATATAGATTAGCTTGTGGCTAATCCAAAACTCCAGTTTACTCGTCATACTTTACTAACATTTCTGTCAAATTCGCAATTTATTTCATGATCACATCATCTGCTTTCTTCGTAGAGTTTTTTAAAATAATTACTATCATAGATATATCATATATAAGTGCTCGCTCCTGGACACAGGTGTTACAAATGATGTCTTTACATCGAAAAGATTTAGACAATAATTCAGTATCATATTGCTGTTTTTGTGAGATCTTTTATGAATACAGTAAAAGCTCCTTATTCGCGTTTTCAGTATTCGCTGGTGAAAAAATGCGACACAATTCCTATATTCGCGACTTAAAATTTCGTTATTCGCGGATCCAATAAGTACATACATAATGATACATGGATTCCAATAGGAATCACACTTAATATATTATGTAAATACCGTCAAATGGACTAAAAAAAAAAGATATTCTGTATTCATGATTTCTGTATTCGTGGCATATTTATGGAACATAACCATAGCCATATACGTCCGCACTGTTGAGGCACAGGCCTACCCACAATATGAAGGCGATGGGGAGAAAGAAATCTTTGTGGAAATCTTTGGGGGAGGCCTTTGTCCAGCAGTGGACGTCTTCCGGCTGATTGGATGGATGATGGATGGATGGGGAGATAGTCACCACGCGATCGTAATGCGGATTGGTGACTTCACACATAGCTTAGAATTAATTTTAATTCATGTGCAGGTTTCATCGTGATATTTTCCTTCACCGTTTGTATTTCGCTGTTGTTACTAAAGTTCACAAATCTACACAACTTAAATATTACCCTAATATTAACCTTCGGAATGAAAGCCGCACGCTCTAACCATTAGGCCGGCGAGTACAATGTATGGAACGTATACCCAGCGAATAAAGAGCTTTTACTGTATTAATAATTGACGACACATCACAAATATAAATTATGAGATTGTGACCTTACTCTTCTTTTTTCAAATATAATACATTTTAAATGACTAATAAACAATATTTAGGGTCTCATGTAATCATATTTTACGTGACTTTGATGATTCATACTATTCTTTTTAGTGTGATTAATATTTATGGTTTGGCCATTCATTATTTATATTAATTCGTGATCGTCTCGATTAGGACTTTGTTCTACGTTGTGTTTATAGTAATATTCAGTTCTTTTAGGTTTTTATAGAAAGATGAATATCTATTAAGATAGCCTGATCCCGTTTGTGTGGTTTGTTTCCTTATTTACAATCCCTTCACGCTTGTAAAGGGTTTACAATATTTATTAATTCTTAAGACCCCGACACAAATGTTTAAGTTCGCATCTTCACATTTTAAAAAAAATGTGGGGATGGCATACGGCTCCAGTAAACATACCCCGCCGTATGCAGTGGGCGCTAACCAAATACTGCGCTGCCCCCGAAACAATGGAGAGTTTAATTGGCCTCGACCGCAGTCCACAGCAAGGTTTACTGGCGAACCAGTAGAAGAGCACTCGGCTCATTGTTAGTGCGTAAGCACAAACTGTGATCAAGGACAAGACAGTTACACTCCACGTAGCACACTTGGTTTTTCCTAAAAACCGCAGGCCGTGGATACGGGTCCACGTGCCCAGTGTCAGATGAGCTGTAATAGTCGCTGTGGCTTACAGCCCGATCAACATCACGAATATGGTTGACCCAAAAGTTAGTCCTTGTACTAGCCACCACCGCCACTATCCAGGTGCACTTGCACACGTATTGTAAAGTGTTGGAATTGACATCACCACCAACTACGTAGTCAGCGCGGATCGCAATCCGCGGAGTGCACTCGAGAGCTCATAGCTAACCTCAGAATGGCAAAGCGATTACATCGTAGCCTTGAGACATTGTACTCCCACCAGCTATCACCATACATGAAGTAAATGCATAACTCCGATAACCACTGTAGTGGATATAGACAATAAATATTATTTTTATTATGAGCCATCAGGGATAGAGTCTTTGACGTTAAGTAAAATATTGTTTTGATCAAGTTTGTCTCGCCCACCGATAACTCGCCACATATCTTAAAATATGGGTTGCTATTGAGACCTTCTTTTTCTTTTAAAATCTAATAAGATAAAGTGTCAAACCACAACGCAAGGCGCAACCTTCAAAGGTGACATTTAACCAAGTGATCATCTAAGACGTCGTATCACTGAACTGCGACAGACATGCACATCATCGTGAAAGGCGCACAATACATCACAGCAGACATCAATATCTTGCAAAAGTCCTCAGCCAACCGCATCAGTTCAGTAACGGTGCAAACGTTACGCTACGACAAGACGCAATATCTATGTTTGTTAAGCATCGAGGCAGCAGCTCGCGTCCGCTTCCGCTACCTCATAATGCATCGACACAGTTCGAGCTGACATTGGAATAAACAAATGTTATTAAACACGACGTATCATAGTGGCAAGCCACTAAGACGCCGAGTACCCATGTATCATAGAGCCAAAGCCCTAAGACATTGTTCCGAGTATTTCGATATCACCGAAGTGCTATCTAACACTCTTCTCGAACTGAAGTATAATCAAGTAATTACTTAAACAACCACTAACTACATCCGGCTGGTATCTCACCTTCTCCACCAACTTGATGTTATATGTTAAATATGCCATGCACCATTTTACACGGTTTCGAACCCGTATACATTACAAATTAAATTTTTAAAGAAGTTCACACTCATAATTTATCATATTGTATTATGATACATTATTATTCGCATTCTCATATTTTTCCGGAATTCGAACCTTGTTATCTTTTATAACACATCACGAGAGACTTTCACACATTTATACTTTCATAATTTTTCACCACACAATCATATTTGTATATTTATATTTTAGCATTTCAATCAGTACACTATACAGTACACCATTCCTATACATCCCTTCAATATGTATCGAGGTCAAGATTAATTTTCAATCAATTTGCACTAAGACATTTTTAACATTCGACACGTACGCAGTACATGTCCGGAGCCCATGTGTACGTAGGAGCGCGAGTATGCGTCTCCGCCGCGCTCGCTCGCCCATACGGCCGGCCGATACACGAACTGTTCCTTATTACGTCCTTAGGGCGTTTCACGAACACCCAACTATTTCACTCTTATCTTATCTTTCTTCCCTTTATATCTCCTCCTCTTTTCTTACATTCTCCATTCCATTCCTTCTTTCATACCTCTCGCGCGTGGGTGAGGACACCGTTTCCTCGTCAGGTCTGGAACACTTTATCTTTTGCTGCAAATAAAGCATTCATATCTTTTCTTGGTATCATTTCTTTTTGTTTTCCACTTTACATTTGTTAATTTTTATTTCTTTTTAATTTACATTTATAATTTTTCTTTTTCTATATGTACTTTTTTATTATTTTTGTTTTATTACTTTATTTTCATTTCATTATGTTTTGTTCTTAATATTTATATCCCTCACCACTTTTTTACAATATTTTAAAAATATTTGGCGACTTTCGTCCTCACTCATCAAAGAGGCAACCGCTCCTGTATCCAACCTTTTTCCAGTTTTCATTTCCAATTCCGCTCTCTCCCGCCTGAATAAGGGACAGGAAAGCAGGATGTGCACCACGGTCTGATCCACCTCCGAATCACAGGGGCACGCGGGACTCTCCTTGAGCTTGAATCTGTGAAGGTACTCAGAGAATCCCCCGTGTCCGGTGAACATCTGGACCAAGACCGTGTCGAGCGCGAGCTTGTAAAGCACGCGATACGCCAACCTTACGTCTGGGAAAAATATCCTCGTTGTTGAAGCCGTTGTACCTTGCACATACCTCCTGTTCCATTCGTCAAGCGTCCCCAGCCTTAGCTGACGCTTGACGAATGAAACGGGGCAATCCTCGTACTCCGGTCTTCTTTTACTCTTCAGGGCCGCTTCCTTGGCCAGGTAGTCCGCCCTTTCGTTTCCTTCCATCCCCGCATGCGCTTTCACCCAATACAGATACTGAAGGTTATAGTCCTACTCACTGGTGCGGCGGTAACCCGTTCTTCACTCTACCCTGCTGCTTGCTTATGTTTGTAGCGCTTTATAAAGGTACAATTTTTACGTAACCTCTTGCTTACGATGGGTCTATGATCGTTGATGGTCTACCATACTTTACTCTGTTATGAGTTAAGTAATAAATAAGTAATGAATAAATAGATAAATGAATATTGACAATGCTAGTGGTGATGCAACTTTGGTAAAATCCTACCCTCATCCAAACTAAAACTACTTATTTAACGGCGGAACCGTACATCGGATAAGTCTCCTTACTCCGGTAACTCCACTGAGTTACTGCACCTACTGCGAGGCGGTTACCAGAAACAATTACGACTAAATACCAACGTAAATTTTCACATCAGAGCGAAGTACTTAAACATACACACAGATGAAATTTTCATGTGTTTTCGATCACCTGGATCCACCGTCTGTTCGATTTCAATGCATTTCAGGAAATATCAACCAATAACAAATAAATGAAAACCTTGGATGTATTTGCGTCTGCGCTGTATAAAAGCTGAAGAGTTGTCGCAGCTCTTCAGTCTGCAACAAAGCGTCTGCAAGATGAACTTCAATATTTTCTTCCTGTTGTTTGTGGTGAGTTGTTTCAACTTTATTATAATCTCTAGAATGTTACACATACAAAATATCTCTATGTTCTATTTTAATGGTGTCGGGTGAGAGGAAGAGAACGCTTACCTGGAGGAGGAGGGAGACACTCCCTGTCCGTGACATTGCGATGCTACTGGGCATTAGTTTATCCAACAACACATTGCGCTTAGTAATTGTACTGGTTATGAAGTCGTAACAACAAATGTTTACATCTTACTTAATAAATATTCAATTTCTACCCTTCGCATCCCGTTTTCACCGGTCTGCCATCTTCTTTCCAAGCCAATCCAGTTTTACGTTTTCCGATTGTAAGAGCGACGAACTAATACATTTTGTATAAAAGATCATTTTCTTTTTCAGGTGATGTTCGCATTAGGCGGAGCACAGAAAGGTGAGAAGTGTTGTCATTGAATAATTTGATAGTAATTAACACATTCAAATCTATTTAATTATACGTTTAAGAGACTCTTAGACGTGTGGTGACGAGTCTCGTCAGCTCAGTAATCACACTGCCTGCAGCTCTCTTCAGGTGAAGCGCAGTAACATTTGCTCACTGCCGGTTATACTTTACGCATGAACTGTGTGTTCGTGTCACGAGGAAACATGATGCTTAGAAGAATATCCAAAAGTAACGCGATGCAATCTGTTCCCCCAGGCGATGGTGTGGCCAGAGGTTCTGGCCAGGAAGTGCTGCAGCCAGATGCTGGAGGACCATCTCCGAAGGGTCCTGGCCATCATAAGAACCCTCCCAAGTAACTCGACCAGACGTCACACCAATAGAAAATTTGCGAAATTTTTGTAACATTATATAATATACACGATTTAACTGTCTTAAGGAAATGTAAATTTTATGAAAAATGTTAAAATAAAATGCAATATAAAAAAAATATTTTTTACTTACTAATGTCAGTCGTCGAAAACTACAGCGTGACTTAGAAAAAGTAATGAATGAAATTAAGTGAAACGCAAAATACTCATTAATAGAGCAACAGATCTGATTCACCCATAACGTGTTAATCTAACTGATAAACGGTAAGTATTCATGCTAACAATAAGTCCAGGCGTAAATACAGCCCAATCTAATCGTAATACGCACACGGACGACACACCCGCACTTCCGCCAGCGATTGATACTAATTTGAAACAGATCTTTGTTTGTTTATATTTGGAATAGGGATTTAGGAATAAACAAATGTTTAGAGGTAAAATTACAAATAATCCTTTGTAACAGATATTGGTTATTTTTATTTGTAATAAAAGTGGGAACTCGCACCATTTTAAATAGGTCGGGGTAGCACTGTAAATAGCACACAAACACAGCTCTTCTTCAATGAATGGTACCCTCAGGCATGGCTTTTGTATTGAGAGAGTGGTTATTGTGGATTATCCCTAAGAGATAGATATATACCATTTCAAAATTTTTTGTAGACCGTTTTAAGGTGTACAATACTGTAGTACATTATTTTGATTTATCTCGTAGCGTTGAGTCAGCGTATGCAATATAAGCGCAAAAGAAATGTGTTTATTTAAGACATCACATTAGAAACCTCGAAAAATATCAGTGTTCCTCTATTATATTATTATGCATCTATTCTTATACGATTCTATCTATTATTGTACGTATAACCCTTCCTTAAGAATCAGAATCTTTTTATAAAAATCACATCAAAATCCGTTGGGTAGTTTTCGAGATTTAAGCATACATAGAGACAGACAGACAGCGAAAGCGACTTTATTTTGTACTATGTATAGATGATGTATGGCCGTTTGTGTAATAAATTTGAATAAGGAAAGATAGAGGAAAATAATGTTCGGATGCAGTTCTGTGTACCACTTTTTTGTTTATGTAAACTTTAAAACCCATTTAATTTGTAAAAGCAGTGAAAATTTCGAGAAGAGATAATTAAAAAAAAATTTCATTTCCTTAAAAATGTTTACAATTTAAAATCAATTCAATTCTCACTAAAAGTTTTAATGATGTTGGTGATAGCGGGAGTCCTACGAAAGAAAACGACATAATGACGACATTATCGATATATTTCTGTGGTACTGCGGGAGTGGAAATAAAATGAAACTTATAGTTTAAATACCGTTTTTAATTAAAAGCAAAACATGAGCCGGTTTTTGTCGTACATCGGCCATAGCGCACACACCGAACACGTCCGCGGTGCCAACTTAAAAATAGCTAAATTATCTCTGTTACGTTCCTTTTCAAGCACCCATCGTTCTCACATCCTACACTCGGCCAGCCTGCCCTTGTCTGCCCCAGACATCATGCAAAAAACTCTCCCAAAAGCAAAACTTAAACATTTTCATAGCGACAATAACATGCTAGTAGAACATCCAATAAACAAAACATAACAATCTTAATAAAGCATCTTATAGTTCGTAACTTAAGTACACACATCATATTGAGAGTTTTCCTATCTCTCAGCATAAAAAAAACAATCATTATTAAATGAAATAAGCGTCATGTTAGTTAAGAAATATAAGCAAACACACTTTTATATAGTTTAAAATTGAAAACATAAATCTGTTACCTAAAGTCATAAAATATACACAACACTGTATGACATCTGAAAAACATTTTGTGCAATGACTTCTCTTAAATTAACACACACATTCCATTCATCCCATATACACCATTACACATATAATCTTACCACTGTTCAATCAAGGTCTTCAATATCATCCGGCCATTGCTTCATGTGATCTGCGACAGTTGAGGTCTTGTTGGGCCCTTCAGCTAGCGGATCTGCCTTCTCCACATCGTATCGGTCGAGCCTCTTCACCTTCGTAACTCGATATGGTCCCAAGTACTTAGGCTTCAACTTAAGACCTGGACCAAACTGCGTACGCTTTATTGCAACCATTTCACCTAGTTGGTACTTGTAACTATCTTTCCTTTTGTTGTTGTAAGTTCTTTTATTTTCTTCCTGAACTTTCTGTATCTGTTGCTTAGCTCTTATTCTTAAATCATCTCTGCCCTGCATGTACTGCTGTTTTTCTTCTTCTTGCAATAAGCTGTAAATTTCGACTTCATCTTGTCTCTTCATCTTCTTTCCAATTAACATTTCAAACGGCGTTGTGCCTATGCTCCTCTGATATGTACTATTTATAACCATCTGTACCTTGCCTACATGTCTATACCATAATCCCGGTTTTTCAATACATAACTTAGTAAGTATAGGTACAATTATCTTCTGAATTCGTTCTACTTGACCATTACTGCGTGGTACTCCTGTTGTTATATGTACACATTCTATGTTTTCCTCTTCGCAGTATTGGTGA
This sequence comes from Troides aeacus, assembly GCA_033220335.2. Lineage (NCBI taxonomy): Eukaryota > Metazoa > Arthropoda > Insecta > Lepidoptera > Papilionidae > Troides > Troides aeacus. Next base: position 5,381,796 of record CM067296.1, read on the forward strand.
AAGTCGTGGCTGGTGAATGCTGTCCCTCGATCTGTTACTATTCTATCCGGATTTCCAAATATCTGCTGATGTGTTCTAAGTTTGTTTAATACTTCTGCCGTAGATGTGCTTTTACATGGGAAAAGCCACACAAATTTCGTGAATGCATCTATCATAGTTAAAATGTGATTGTACTGCTTACGTGTTTCCGTCATTGGTCCAACGTGGTCTAGATGCAGCGTACTCAATGGAACGTCACCTTTATCAATGGGATTCAGATACCCTTCCTGCTTTCCTTCTTTTCTGTTGGTCAGTAAACATGGTATGCACGTAGCTATGTATTCTTCTACCTTCTTGCCCATCTTGTCAATAAAGTAATCTTTGCTTATTAATTCCAGAGTCTTCTTTTTAGCAAAATGACCATGGTCATGGGCCCTCTTAATGATCTCGGTTTCCATCTTAGATGGAATGACAAGCTGCTGCTCTGCGCCTTTGTACAGCAATCCATTGCGCAACGTATAGTCTTTGTATTCCATACCTTCATTTAAAATCTTCATTATTGCGTTCAAGCCTTCATCTCCCTCTTGGGCGCGTTGGATGTCGTTGTGAAAATTAGACGTGATCATTGCTACGTATGGGTTCCTGCTCAGCGCGTCGGCGTGCCTCATCCTCGTACCCTCGCGGTGTTCAATCGTGAATGTATAATCTTGTAGCAACAAAACCCATCTCGCAACTCGTGTAGAAAGAGCCAAATCCTTTTTGTTCAATGTTAGCTGGAACGCTTTGCAATCAGTTATAATTTTAAAAAATCTTCCATACAAATAATGCCTGAATTTCTTCACACCTTCTATGATAGCCAGCGCTTCTAATTCATAGCTGGTGTACCGGCTTTCAGCCTCCGTTATCTTTCGACTCATGTAGTAGACTGGATGAAACTCACCATCATGGCTTTTCTGCAATAAGATAGCAGAGTATGCTACACTGCTAGCGTCTGTGTGCAACTGTGTCTCCGCTCCTGGATTGAAAATCTTAAGCACTGGTCCAGTCGACAACTTCATCTTAAGCTCGTTGAAAACTCTTCGATGCTCTTCGGTAAACATAAACTTCGTTTCCTTCTTCATCATCTCCGTGAGAGGTCGTGCAATCAGTGCAAAATTGGGAATAAACTTTCTGAAATAGGAACAAAGTCCTATGAAACTCTGTATCTGCTTTAAATTCTGTGGTTCGGGAAATTTAGTTACTGCGTCTGTCTTTCCTGGTGATGGCATTACTGAACCGTCTTCTATCACATGGCCAAGGTATTCTACTCTTCTGACTAGCAGTTGGCACTTCTTCCAATTGATTTGTAAGCCATACTCGGATGCAATCTTCAAAACTTCTGCCAGGCGCTCCACTGCCTGCCGTTCGTTTTCCGCTGGGATTAGTACATCATCAATAAAGACAATAACTGACCCTCGTTCAATTAGTTCCCTAAATATGATGGTGATGAACCTTGTAAATACTTTGGGACAAGTCGTTAATCCAAAGGGAGCCCTGAGAAACTCATACTGTGATTTCATAGTGACAAATGATGTAAACTTTATAGAATCTTCATGTACTCGTAGATGAAAGAAACCATTTTTGAGATCAAGAGCACTGAATATCTTCGCTGATGACAGTTTGTCAATGTGATCCTCAATTAAGGGAAGTGGGTACTCGTCTTTAACTATCTTGGTATTTATCTTCCTATAATCCACACATACTCTTAGGCTGCCATCTTTTTTCCGTACCAACACAATAGGACTGGAATATTCTGAGAAACTCACCCGTATGATGCCGTCGTTTAACCACTCTTGTATTTGCTTGTCGACCTCTTCTTGTTCCTTCAGTGACACACGGCGTGGACGCTGGGACACTGGTACGTCATCTTTTAAAACAAGCTTCAACTCGATCGGCGCCTCCTTGACCTGACACGGTGTGTAGTTCTCAACTAACCTCGTTACTTCTTCTTTAACTGCTGCGTCGCTCACGTGACCTAAACAATCGACAGAACAAGAAAAACACTTTACATCATACAACCATTCGCTACTCGGATTCATCCACACAGAATTTCCTTTCATAATCGTCACAATATTACGTAAAAACTCATTGCCCAAAATAATTTCAAATGGCATACAGTGTTTAGGCACTATGTAAAACACTGTATCATCGTAAACATTGTCATCAATTACAATACTCGTTATTAGTTTGCCATGAGATATCACCTTAGCATGTCCAAAACCAATCATCGTAATATTTGAACTTTCGTCGTAAGCAGGTAACTGTAATTCACGGTAGCGTTCAATAGACATTAGATTCACGTCACTGCCACTATCCACTAACGCTGTTAACACTTTATCCGCTATTCTGATATCCTTCAACGGCTTGTTTTCAATATCCACATGTAAAGATACTTTGTTTACGTTCTGCGTAATCATAACGTCTCGATCCCGATGCGCAGGCGCCATCTTGCAAGCGTCGTCTCTGCGGCCAACCGTAGCCGAGCTAGTGACGTCACACGCGTCGTTTCGGATCGGTAAGCTAGGGATGTTCCGTTCCGTTTCTTCGTCTCCATACAAAGTGCTGCCCCCTGTCACCGAATTGAAGTAAACTTTCTTCGAGTGAAGTTCGTTGCTCGCAGTGCTGCCATCATAACTTCTGTTTCCGTATTTTGCGCGTCTCGATGAGTTTTCCGTCGCAAACTTCGTATCCGCCATCTTGGGTTGTTTGCATTCCGCTGACAAGTGACCAAAAGTGTTGCAGTTGAAACACTTACGGCCTTGTGCTTTATGAGGACACTCCGTGATGATATGATTTTTCTCCCCACAGGCATAACATCGTGTTATAGGTGCAGGCGATCTTGTAGGCTTTAACTTCGACGAACTGGCTTGAAATCTAGAATCTTGTTTCACTTTATATGACTTCGTATTTTGCTTCATTTTCATTTCTTCGTACACCAGTAGTTTTTCTTTAAGCTCTCCATAGGTCTTGATGCCATATAGAATCACCTTATTCTGCTCATCATCCTGGATTCCGTCGACAATATACTTAATCGCCACATAGTCTGCGATCTTGCCTTGCTTGCCTAACGCCTTCATCGTGAACATGTAGTCGATACAGGATTCCTTTTCTTGCTTAAGTCTCGCGCTCATCATCTCGTGGATAGTCTTACTGTCGATGGTATCGGGAAACTCCTTCCGAATAGCCCCTTTTAAATCTTCCCACTTAGCGTAAACCTTTTCAGATCGTAACCATAACGCTGCAGTCCCCGTCAAGGAACGCCGCGCTACCAGGAGTCGTTGTGTCGGTGTCCAGCCGAATATATCTCCGTTGTCGTCGATATCCTTCATCCACGTGGATACCGTGTAGACTTTGTCTTGTCCACTGAACTTCTGTATCAGCGACTCGCTGAACTGGAACATGCCGCGAACAGATACTTCGTTGTCGTCACTCATGTTGATGTCGTAATTCGTTGTCTTCGTATTTTAAAAAAAACTTCGTGTTAAAATCTTCGTTCGATGTTCATCGTCGTACGGACCGGTATATACCACGTGCACACGCGGTCGCGTAAAATCGTCATTCACTTATTTCCGCTCGCAATCCCGGACGAGCCCCCATATGTGGTACTGCGGGAGTGGAAATAAAATGAAACTTATAGTTTAAATACCGTTTTTAATTAAAAGCAAAACATGAGCCGGTTTTTGTCGTACATCGGCCATAGCGCACACACCGAACACGTCCGCGGTGCCAACTTAAAAATAGCTAAATTATCTCTGTTACGTTCCTTTTCAAGCACCCATCGTTCTCACATCCTACATTTCATTTCCAGTTTCCTAGTCTAGCCTCTTCTGAGAAGGACACGGCTAAAAAACAGGGACGGTTTTTTATAATATTTAGTAATAAAAATATTAACAATACCACATGGTATTATAATGTTGATAGTTTAAACGTAACAACAACAGAATATGATGCAGTTAATACCAGCATCCGGTCGATGAGCAGATCTTTGGGGGAGGTCTATGTAAAACAGTGGACGTCTATCGGCTGGTGGTTATTGTGGATTATCCCTAAGGATCTCTTAGGGATAATCCACAATAACCACTCTCCCAATACAAAAGCTATGTCCGGGGGTAGCATTCATTGAAGTAGAACTGTGTTTGTGGGTTTGTGTGTGTTCTACAGTGCTACCCCCACCGATTTAAAATGGTGCGAGTTCCCACTTTTATTACAAATAAAAATAACTAATATCTGTTACAAAGGATTATTTGTAATTTTACCTCTAAACATTTCTGTTTATTCCTAGATCCCTATTCCAAATATAAACAAACAAGGATCTGTTTCAAATTAGTATCAATCGCTTGCGGAAGTGCAGGTATGTCGTCCGTGTGCGTATTACGATTAGATTGGGCTGTATTTACGCCTGGACTTATTGTTAGCATGAATACTTACCGTTTTTCAGTTAGATTAACACGTTATGTGTGAATGAGATCTGCTGCTCTATTAATGAGTATTTTGCGTTTCACTTAATTTCATTCATTACTTTTTCTAAGTCACGCTGTAGTTTTCGACGACTGACATTAGTAAGTATACAATTTTTTTTAGTATTGTTTTTTATTTTAACATTTTTCATAAAATTTACATTTCCTTAAGACAGTTAAATCGTGTATATTATATAATGTTACAAAAAATTCGCAAATTTTCTGTTGGTATGTCCGTCTGGACGAGTTACTTAGGAGGGTTCTTATGGCCAGGACCCTTCGGAGATGGTCCTCCAGCATCTGGCTGCAGCAAACCCTGGCCAGAACCTGCGGCCACACCATCGGCTGGAAGAACAGATTGCATCGCGTTACTCTTGGATACTCTTCTAAGCATCATGTTTCCTCGTGACACGAACACACAGTTCATGCGTAAATTAAAACCGGCAGTGAGCAAATGTTACTGCGCTTCACCTGAAGAGAGCTGCAGGCAGTGTAATTACTGAGCCGAGGAGACTCATCACCACACGTCTAAGAGTCTCTTAAGCGTATAATTAAATAGTTTTGGATGTGTCATGCACTATCAAATTATTCAATGACAACACTTCTCACCTTTCTGTGCTCCGCCTAATGCGAACATCACCTGAAAAAGAAAACGATCTCTGATACAAAATGTATAAGTTCGTCGCTCTTACAATCGGAAAACGTAAAACTGGATTGGCTTGGAAAGAAGATGGCAGACCGGTGAAAACGAGATGCGAAGGGTAGAAATTTAATCTTTATTAAGCAAGATGTAAACATTTGTTGTTACGACTTCATAACCAGTACAATTACTAAGCGCAATGTGTTGTTGGATAAACTATTGCCCAGTAGCATCGCAATGTCACGGACAGGGAGTGTCTCCCTCCTCCTCCAGGTAAGCGTTCTCTTCCTCTCACCCGACACCATTAAAATAGAACATAGAGATATTTTGCATGTGTAACATTCTACAGATTATAATAAAGTTGAAACAACTCACCACAAACAACAGGAAGAAAATATTGAAGTTCATCTTGCAGACGCTTTGTTGCAGACTGAAGAGCTGCGACAACTCTTCAGCTTTTATACAGCGCAGACGCAAATATGTCCAAGGTTTTCATTTATTTGTTATTAGTTGATATTTCCTGAAATGCATTGAAATCGAACAGACGGTGGATCCACGTGATCGAAAACACATGAAAATTTCGTCTGTGTGTATGTTTAAGTACTTCGCAGTGATGTGAAAATTTACGTTGGTATTTAGTGGTAATTGTTTCTGGTAACCGCCTCGCAGTAGGTGCAGTAACTCAGTGGAGTTACCGGAGTAAGGAGACTTATCCGATGTACGATTCCGCCGTCAAATAAGTAGTTTTAGTTTGGATGGGGAGGATTTTACCAAAGTTGCATCGCCACTAGCATTGTCAATATTCATTTATCTATTTATTTAATATTTAACTCATAACAGAGTGAAGTATGGTAGACCGTCCACGATCATAGACCCATCTTAAGCAAGAGGTTATGTAAAAATTGTACCTTTATAAAACGCACTGTGCTCTTTGCAAGTTCGATACGACAAAATCCAAATTTACTATCAACATTCCTTTATCGATATATAGCTGGACGCACAATGTTTGCACGCTGCCGGCCGATGGTGTAAACCAGAACGCAGTAGTATCCCACGGAGACACGCAAGCAATGGTTGTAATCGATTTCATCGCTGATTTTCCTAGTTACAGTACTTTAACTAGTAAAATTCCATAGATTATTAATATAGTAAATATTACTAATAACAAAAGGATATTTAACTTCTCCTTGAGGACGCTTGCTTGTTGCTGAAGAGTTGCAACAATTCGTTTGATGGAGCAGAGCAATAATATTTTTTATGTTAATTTTTGCGTTTTCATCAACCCTGGAGCCACATTGCATGGTCGTATTAAATAAAATGCACGCACTAAATTTACATAACTAAAAATTACTTTTGCTTTTACGAAATGCGAGAGAAGGCTTCGAACTCTGGTCTATCATCCGGACATCTAGGAACTTTAGATTTAGTTTCATTTGATATTAGTCTTCGTACTAATTACCAGACAAGAACAGAATCAGAAACGTCATCATTGCAGATCTAATTACATTTAGATTTAGTTAATAATTGTTAGTGACGAGCAACATCAGGGAACTATGTTATGGGTTATTTTTGAAGCGTTCTGTGGACACAGTTGCAGACAGATTTCAGTGCAAATTATTTGAACCATTTCCTTTTTGAATATTTAATCTTATTTGTTATATCACCGACAACTGTGTCCATAGTGATTCAACTTGACGCGTCGGTATTGCAATGATCATTTCCTGGTGTTGCTTGGCGAGTGATAACGATACCTACCACTGTAGCTCCTCGTATGCGTAAAGGTTTGACTTTCATTTGATATAAGCTCAGTTGAAGTGGAGTTCTGTCTACAGCTTTGAAATTCATCCAGTGGCAAAAATTTCGGTCCTGCACAAGTCGCCAGTGAGAATGTTTGCACCGCAGCACATACTGCATAGTGCCCGTCACCATGAGATTGTACCTTTTCTTACGACAGTTACATTGATGACGATAGCACTTCAAAGCTTGACGAGAGAGAGAGAGAGAGAAAGACAAGAATAAGCAAGACGCTCGCCCGCCATTTGCCATGACGTTGGCTCAATTCGGGTCAGAGCCTCGTTTGTTGATTCGCAGGATGCACCACGAGCTGGTGAAGTTGGCTTGGTTTCCGTTTGTTGTTGTGCAGAACCATACACTATGTGCTCGGATGCAGAAAATCCACTCTTCAATAAATATATTCTCCTTTAATAAAAATAAAACTAATGTTGCGGTAGACTTGGTAATGGTTCGTTACGACGTTTGCGTGCGCGTTAACAAGATGGCGCCGCTGCCCGGAGAGACACGCGTTGTCCTTTGTACGCTTTTATTTCTATATAATTTTAGTTTTCAATCCTTTTCATCCACAACGGTACAACACTTAAACTCAATTTCACGCAAGTTAAAGTGTGTGTCGGCTGCAATAGGCGCTGCGGTGGTACCTAGACGGTCTGTGGCAACAGAGACATTACCACCAGTTAAATATCTTAAAATTTTTAGTATATCGATTCTTGTAACTAATAATTATTACAAGTAGTAACAAAAACGTTACATTCATTATATACGTTTCAAGTAATCATTAGACGATATGATATTATAATATCCCCACTGTACTTGTAACCAGTCTAAATAGAGATTTACGGAATAAAGGACCCAGTTCAGTGGCAACACTCTTATTGAGTCGGTTATATGCTTTTGTAATCAATAAAATGTCACTTTCCTAACCTTCCGGGCGACGAACCCAATGAGGTTCAGGATATTCCATCCAAACTGGCGCCACGTTGTTATAGGCAGGCGTGTCACTTATTACAACATCTCGTTCGTCCCGTCGCTTCGTCAAATAAAGATAATAAACTCGAAATGTTCGCACAATTATAAAATATTATTAAGTCTTGAGTTAGTGCGTTTATTTAGATTGCGAAAGAGATTGGTTATAACACGCCTCCTTGTGGCACCCCAGGGACGATTGTACACTTCTTGCCTTTTGCTGTTAACTATTTATAACTACCCAAACAAATAACTGCGCAACCAGGCAAATGACTACAGTTCATAAAATATTGCTTGATACCCGAGACGTTAGAGACTTCGTTTCAAAGACAACTACAATAAATTTCTTGTTGAAAAAGTTCAAATGTTTAAGTATTAATAAGACATTTGTATATTAAACTAAAACATCAAAAGAACATGTTGTTAAAGAGATAAAACCAAAGATAATTTAAATTATTTATCTTATTTTATTATACATATTATATTTTTGCTAGCTTACTTCGTAAACGCTTTTGGCATCGCTATGAAAATTTCATTATTACAGAATGGTTAAATGTAATAATGTTTTCACAACAGATTTATATTTTTTTAGTCTGGCAATATACCTACTGCTTTCGCACGCAGTAAACAAGCAGGAGTTATCTTTTTTGAGTCAGTACGCTACCGCTACGTGATTGATATTGTTTTCTCGTTATTGTTGTTACTTTGTTTTGTTGTTAACTTTCTTATTTCTTTTTTTTTTGCACCACAGTGCCGAAAAAAATAACTATCAGATAAACGTCTTGCTCGTCCCCTCGAATAAATAAAAAAAAATATGAATAAAAAAAATGTTTATATTATATTAATGGAAACTACATCCAAAAACTTAACTAGTATCTACATAAATGTATTCTAACTTATACATGGATCCCCTCCAACGGGTCTCCGCCTTGTCGTGGCGGAGGGACTTAGTAACCGTGGCGACTGTCCGTGGGGTCGCCACTGGTGAAGCCAAGCGGAAGCCATCAGTCTGGCCCGCGGTAACTGGTCGGCCGAAGCGGCCGGTCATGGTACGAGCACCGGTTGGATAATTGGAGCTCACCAGAGCGGCCGGGAGCTCGGGGCGGCTTTAGCTGCCCCCTGCGACTGGCTGCAAGGGCGGTTTATACTGCCTCTACAGCCGAGGTGGGGTTGCGGACGACGTATCCTCCGCGACCAAACGGAGTCGCACCGGCGATGCGGCGTCGGTGGGGCCGCGGGGGAAGAGGAATTTCGATATTACTATACGCCTTTCTCCCTATCCTCCGCGGCTCCTAACGAGTAGCGACGGGCCAAACATCTGTCCGGCGCGGGGAGCCCGGAGAGAATACTTCCCGTTACCTCTGGGCGACGGGTTCGGGGGAATCAGTCGCTCGCACATAGGAGGCTGTGGTGGGGGCGCGCTGCATGTTTCGGCGCGCCCTGCAGAGGGAGTTCATCCCTCTCTCCCGAGTTGGGGCTGCGCAAGCGGCCCGCGCCGGCGAGATTCGCGGACGTAGGCACCAAGCCATAACCGTGACCCTTGCCATACGGCGACGAGTTGGGAACATCGTGGGGGTTTTAGTCGGTGCGAGTCCGACATAATCCGTCCTTGTCCCCGTGAACACGGGTATGCGTAGGCATTTCCCCTACGTAAAAAAAAACATATATGTGGAATAATACAGTAAAATGTGTTGTTGTTGTGAAGAGATACTTTAATTTATAAAAATAAAATAATAATTCTATAAAAAACATTAAATAACAAATAGCCCAAATAAAATTTATTCAAATTTATTCTTCTTCTTCTCTTTCGTGTACTTCATGACTGAAGGTCGTGCTTGTCTTGAAAAAATGCTCTTAATGACTCTGCTCTCTTAGTATCTCGCAGCATTCATGACAAGTTTCATGGGAAGATAGTGCAGTAGTTTCCCCTTGCCTTCTGCACTCGAATCAAATTAATAAAGATAAATATATTATTCAGCGAAAGTTAAAAAGAGTGAAATAGCTGCGTCTCTACAATAATAAGTCTTTATCTATGACATTGCCGTTCTGCAGTACTGGCCATTTCAAATCAAAATAATATTTGTTTGGCTAAGAATTCTAATTTCAAATTAATTTTATTTTAAAAACATGGAATTATTTTTCCAAAATTAGTCATTTGTTTATTGATTAGTGTTACATTTTCATCGCATTTCAATCTTTTTCGTCATCATGGATACGTTAAGAATTCGTGTAATTATGGAATGTGAGCACCGTCGTGGCAGCAACGCGGCACAAGCGGCACGAGCGGCACGCAACATCAACGACGTTTACGAAGCTGACACTATAAACCAACGTACCAGTACTTATTGGTTTGCTCGCTTCCGTTCTGGAGATTTCGACTTGAAAAATGAACCTCGCGGTCGTTAGAAGACTTTGGTCGACAATGACGAATTAAAGGCGATTGTGGAAGCTGATGATACACAATCTACGGCTGACTTAGCAGCAGCTTTTGACGTTAGCTACAAAACAATATTGAGCCATTTGCGTCAAATTAACAACGTAAAAAAGCTTGACAAATGGGTGCAACACGAGCTTAATAATCGCCAGCGCGAAGTACGCGTCGAGACGTGCCTTGCACTGCTCAATAGACACACAAATGAAGGAATTTTGAACCGCATTGTTACCTGCGATGAAAACTGGATTCTGTTAGATAAGCGCAAGCGCTCAGCAAGTTGGTTGGATCCTGGTTCAGCACCGAAACAATTCCCTGAACCAAAACTTACCCCTAAAAAGTGATGGTCACTGTTTGGTGGTCTAGCGCCGGTGCGATTCAACACAGCTTCTTACCAAACGGGGTGAACACTACTGCAGATGTGTACTGTGAAGAACTGAACACAATGATGGAGAAGCTGGCACATCTCCAACCAACATTAGTCAATCGCTCGTCTCCGCTGCTCCTGCACGACAACGCGCGACTTCATACTACACAGTAGACGGTCTCCAAATTGCAAGAACTGGGGTTAGGAGCTCTCCGTCATCCGCCCTACTCGCCAGACCTTGCGCCGACAAACTACTACTTTTTCCAGAATTTGGATAACTCCTTGGCGGGAAAAATATTCAATATCCGAGAGGCAGTACAAAATGCCTTCGAAGAATTTGTTGTCTCCCGTCCAGCTGATTTCTTTAAGAAGGGCATCAATAAACTGCCAATGCGTTGGCAAAGATGCATTGATTGCATGGGTGATAACTTCGATTAATACAAACAAAAAATGTATGAAAAAAATTCGTTTAAATTTTTTCATACAAAACAGCAATTTCATAAATAAAGACCTAATATAAAACTTAACAAAAAAGTTTTAAAATTATTTTAAACAAACTTTATTATATGTCTAAAATACGAAAATATATAAAAAAGTTAAATTTGAAAAAGATTTATTATAATAAATAAAATAATTAAGGACCAATAGTTAAGTGTTCGTGAAACGCCCTAAGGACGTAATAAGGAACTGTTCGTGTATCGACTGGCCGTATGGGCGAGCGAGCGCGGCGAAGACGTATACTCGTGCTCCTACGTACACATGGGCTCCGGACATGTACTGCGTACATGTCGAATATAGAAAATTTCTTCGTGTAAATTAATTGAAATATTGATTGGATGTTATTACTGACCTCCAATACATATTGAATCTATAACATACATATGTACCATAGAACCTTCAAGAAATCTGAATAAGTATGATGATGGTGATAAGTAACATGTCCATGACCACGTGGTACCTGTTAGAATATTTAAATAGTGTAACCTTGGTCCCGTTTCTTAATATATAAGTTTTAAAACAATATTTAGGATAATTATTGACGATACACGTAGACAGTACACTATCTTATATATCCCTTCAATATGTATTGGAGGTCAATAGTAATCTCCAATCAATAGTTCAATCAATTTGCACAAAGCAAATTTTTACATTCGACACGTACACAGTACATGTCCGGAGCCCATGTGTACGTAAGACCGCGAGTATGCGTCCCCGCCGCGCTGGCTCTCCCTACGGCTGGCCGATACACGAACTGTTCCTTATTACGTCCTTAGGGCGTTTCACGAACACCCAACTATTGGACTTTAACTTTTTCATTTATTATAATAAATCTTTTTCAAATTTAACTTCTTTATATATATTCGTATTTAAGTTAGAATATAGTTTGTTATTTTTAAACATTTTTGTATAGTTTTATATTTTAGAGACACCTCTATTTCACTTTTTAACTTTCGTTGAATTATATTTTCATCTTTATAAATTTCAATAAATATTATTTGAGCTATTGAATACTTGATATTTTTTATAGAATAATTCAGTTATTTTTATAAATTAATGTATCTCGTTACAAGATGTTCACCTGGTGTTAGAAGTATACGTCTACTGCTACACTAGATCCTGAAAATTATAGTCCTACTTACTGGTGCGACGGTAACCCGTTGTTCACTCTACCCTGCTGCTTGCTGATGTTCGTAACGCTTTATAAAGGTACAATTTTTACGTAACCTCTTGCTTACGATGGGTCTATGATCGTTGATGGTCTACCATACTTCACTCTGTTATGAGTTAAGTAATGAATAAATTGATAAACGAATATTGACAATGCTAGTGGTGAAGCAACTTTGGTAAAATCCTACCCCCATCCAAACTAAAACTACTTATTTGACGGCGGAACCGTACATCGGATAAGTCTCCTACTCCGATAACTCCACTGAGTTACTGCACCTACTGCGAGGCGGTTACCAGAAACAATTACCACTAAATACCAACGTAAATTTTCACATCACTGCGAAGTACTTAAACATACACACAGACGAAATTTTCATGTGTTTTCGATCACCTGGATCCACCGTCTGTTCGATTTCAATGCATTTCAGGAAATATCAACCAATAACAAATAAATGAAAACCTTGGACATATTTGCGTCTGCGCTGTATAAAAGCTGAAGAGTTGTCGCAGCTCTTCAGTCTGCAACAAAGCGTCTGCAAGATGAACTTCAATATTTTCTTCCTGTTGTTTGTGGTGAGTTGTTTCAACTTTATTATAATCTCTAGAATGTTACACATGCAAAATATCTCTATGTTCTATTTTAATAGTTTCGGGTGAGAGGAAGAGAACGCTTACCTGGAGGAGGAGGGAGACACTCCCTGTCCGTGACATTGCGATGCTACTGGGCATTAGTTTATCCAACAACACATTGCGCTTAGTAATTGTACTGGTTATGAAGTCGTAACAACAAATGTTTACATCTTACTTAATAAAGATTCAATTTTCACCCTTCGCATCCCGTTTTCACCGGTCTGCCATCTTCTTTCCATGCCAATCCAGTTTTACGTTTTCCGATTGTAAGAGCGACGAACTTATACATTTTGTATAAAAGATCATTTTCTTTTTCAGGTGATGTTCGCATTAGGCGGAGCACAGAAAGGTGAGAAGTGTTGTCATTGAATAATTTGATAGTACATGTCACATTTAAAACTATTTAATTATACGTTTAAGAGACTCTTAGACGTATCGTGACGAGTCTCCTCAGCTCAGTAATTACACTGCCTGCAGCTCTCTTCAGGTGAAGCGCAGTAACATTTGCTCACTGCCGGTTATACTTTACGCATGAACTGTGTGTTCGTGTCACGAGGAAACATGATGCTTAGAAGAATATCCAAAAGTAACTCGATGCAATCTGTTCTTTCAGGCGATGATGTGGCTGCAGGTTCTGGCCAGGGTTTGCTGCAGCCAGATGCTGGAGGACCATCTCCGAAGGGTTCTGGCCATCGAAAGAACCCTCCCAAGTAACTCATCCAGACGTCATACTAACAGAAAATTTGCGAAATTTTTGTATCATTATATAATATACACGATTTAACTGTTTTAAGGAAATGTAAATTTTATGAAAAATGTTAAAATAAAATGCAATATAAAAAAAAAAATAGTTTACTTACTAATGTCAGTCGTCGAAAACTACAGCGTGACTTAGAAAAAGTAATGAACGAAATTAAGTGAAACCCAAAATACTCATTAATAGAGCAGCAGATCTCATTCACACATAACGCGTTCATCTAACTGAAAAACGGTAAGTATTCATGCTAACAATAAGTCCAGACTTAAATGCAGCCGCTTCTAATCGTAATACGCACACGGACGACATACCTGTACTTCCGGAAGCGATTGATACTAATCTAAAACAGATCCTTGTTTGTTTATATTTGGAATAGGGATCTAGGAATAAACAGAAATGTTTAGAGGTAAAATTTCAAATAATCCTTTGTGACTGATATTAGTTATTTTTATTTGTAATAAAACTCGCACCATTTTAAAAAGGTGGAGGTAGCACTGTAAATAGCACACAAACACAGCTCTTCTATTGAGTGCAACTGAAAGGCTGCCCCATTGTATAATTACCTGATGCGAATATTCATCATCATCATCGTCATTAGCCGATAGACGTCCACTGCTGGACATAAACCTGCCCCAAAGATCTGCACATCGACCGGATACGTGTATTAACTCCATCATATTCTGTTATTGTCACCTTTTAACTATCAACAATATAATACTACTAGCGGCCCGCCCCGGCTTCGCACGGGTGTAATGTTTATGACAAATATATCTACTACAGAATGTCTTGATATAATTTTCACAGCTTTTTTATCAATAGACAGTACAAACATGTTTTCTTTAGATGTTACTCATGAAAGAGCGACATATAATTGACCATGTGAAAAACACTCAACGTTCAAATCTAAGCCTGCAACGTTGAGAGTTTGACCCTGCGATTTATTAATGGTCGTTGCAAATGATATCTTTACCGGATATTGTAAGAGTTTAAATTGGAACGGTAAATCCGATGGTAGCAGATGAATTCATGGAATCAATACATCTTCTCCGGTACAACATCCGGTGATTATTGTGCACTCTATTATGAAAGTTATTAGTCATTTTACCAGCAAACGCGTGCCGTTGCATAGTTTAGGTCGATTCAGGTTTCTTAATAAAATAACAGGACAGCCTACTTTCAATACCATTGCATGAGGAGGGAGTCCAGCACATGTTCCTCGAGTTACAACTGGTAGGATACGACGAAAGTCTCCTGAGAACAGAATTATACATCCACCCATAGGTGAATTATTGTTGTGCAAATCGCGCATTGCCCTATCCAGTGCTTTCACAGACGTGACATCTCGTTTGACATGGCGGCTTCGTCCCAGACTATTGATGAGCAGTCACGCATCAATCTTCTTTTACCTAATTAAAAACACTTAAGTAATTAATAAACTAAATACGTAATTGCCTTAACTTTAAATTCAAACCAAGAACGTAAATAATTAATAATTAACGTAATTAATAAATTACGTTTTTAAAATAACACTATTTAACCTAATGTACTTACTATAAGTGCGGTTTGTCGCGCTGAAAAGCGCTTGTTTTAAGTAGGTAATTTTATTTTTTAGCGCTGATAAAGGCATGCGATCGCTGCAAAATCATAAGGTGCTGTATGTGTACAGCGAAGCGTTACACGTTACATGTACAGGCACGCGCACGCGCATGCGGAGGCCCACCGGTCGGTATCGCTGCACCCATTGCGTCCCTGCATTTTAAATCGACTTTGTTTTATACTATGTAGTGATATAGTAGAGAAATACTATTAATTTCAGAGGTTTCTAATGAGATGGCGTTCGTATTTGCATTTTCATATTTATCATAAGTGCGCAACTTCCTCCTGATTTCTTCATTTGATTTTAACGTGTCTGTGTATACAGTTGCAGACGATATTTGTTGAAGTAATATCTTCGACAAGGTTATGAAACGTTTTCCGTATTAACGTAATTTAAAAATTCTTGATCAAATATTTTATTAAGTAAGGAGCGTCTACAGCTGTATCAACGGAGAGCTTCAAAACAGTGCAGGTAATACAGGGTAGATAAAATATATTTTTTCATGTAATGAAAATAAAATAGATTCCGAGTTGGAGAAGTTTCAATCTTTTCGCAGTTACTGGTTGAACTATGCAAGTTCTTAGATGTATTGGAGGTTCATTGCGATAACATGTAACTGAATTGACTGTTTTCCATACAACAGAGCTACCGGCGATGAGACGACTGTTGTGATGTCTCTTACGAGCATACACGCTTTGAAGAGTAAAGTTGATTTCGTTTTTGGTATTAGCTTGTGGCTAATCCAAAACTCCAGTTTACACGTCATACTTTACTAACATTTCTGTCAAATTCGCTATTTATTTCATGATCACATCATCTGCTTTCTTCGTAGAGTTTACTTTTTAAAATAATTACTATCATAGATATATCATATATAAGTGCTCGCTCCTGGATACAGGCCTTACAAATGATGTCTTTACATCGAAAAGATTTAAACAATAATTCAGTATCATATTGCTGTTTTTGTGAGATCTTTTATGAATACAGTAAAAGCTCCTTATTTGCGTTTTCAGTATTCGCTGATGAAAAAATGCGACACAATTCTTATATTTGCGCCATAAAATTTCGTTATTCGCGGATCCAATAAGTACATACATAACGATAAATGGATTTCAATAGGAATCACACTCAATATACTATGTAAATACCGTCAAATGGACTAATAAGAAAAGGATATTCTTTATTCATGATTTCTGTATTCGTGGCATATTTATGGAATATAACCATAGCCATATACGTCCGCACTGTCGAGGCACAGGCCTACCCACAATATGAAAGCGATGGGGACATAGTCACCACGCGATCGTAATGCGGATTGGTGACTTCACACATAGCTTAGAATTAATTTTAATTCATGTGCAGGTTTCCTCGCGATATTTTCCGTCACCGTTTGTATTTCGCTGTTGTTACTAAAGTTCACAAATGTACATAACTTTAATATTACCCTTGACCCAAAAGTTAGTCCTTGTACTAGCCATCACCGCCACTATCCAAGTGCACTTGCACACGTATTGTAAAGTGTTGGAATTGACATCACCACCAACTACGTAGTCAGCGCGGATCGCAATCCGCGGAGTGCACTCGAGAGCTCATAGCTAACCTCAGAATGGCAAAGCGATTACATCGTAGCCTTGAGACATTGTTCTCCCACCAGCTATCACCATACATGAAGTAAATGCATAACTCCGATAACCACTGTAGTGGATATAGCCAATAATTATTATTTTTATTATGAGCCATCAGGTATAGAGTCTTTGTCGTTAAGTAAAATATTGTTTTGATCAAGTTTGTCTCGCCCACCGATAACTCGCCACATATCTAAAAATATGGGTTGCTATTGAGGCCTTCTTTTTCTTTTAAAATCTAATAAGATAAAGTGTCAAACCACAACGCAAGGCGCAACCTTCAAAGGTGACATTTAACCAAGTGATCATCGAAGACGTCGTATCACTGAACTGCGACAGACATGCAATCGACTGTCATCGGCACACATCATCGTGAAAGGCGCACAAGACATCACAACAGACATCAATATCTTGCAAAAGTCCTCAGCCAACCGCATCTGTAAGAAGCATCAATTCAGTAACGGTGCAAACGTTACGCTACGACAAGACGCAATATCAATGTCTGTTAAGCATCGAGGCAGCAGCTCGCGTCCGCTTCCGCTACCTCATAATGCATCGACACAGTTCGAGCTGACATTGGAATAAAATAACGTTATTAAACACGACGTATCACAGTGGTAAGTCACTAAGACGCCGAGCACCCATGTATCATAGAGCCAAAGCCCTAAGACATGGTTCTGAGTATTTCGATATCACCGAAGTGCTATCTAACACTCTTCTCGAACTGAAGTATAATCAAGTAATTACTTAAACAACCACTAACTACATCCGGCTGGTATCTCACCTTCTCCACCAACTTGATGTTATATGTTAAATATGCCATGCACCATTTTACACGGTTTCGAACCCGTATACATTACAAATTAAATTTTTAAAGACGTTCACACTCATAATTTATCATATTGTATTATGATACATTATTATTCGCATTCTCATATTTTTCCGGAATTCGAACCTTGTTATCTTTTATAACACATCACGAGAGACTTTCACACATTTATACCTTCATAATTTTTCACCACACAATCATATTTGTATATTTATATTTTAGCATTTCAATCAGTATACTATACAGTACACCATTCCTATACATCCCTTCAGTATGTATTGAAGGTCAAGATTAATTTTCAATCAATTTGCACGAAGAAATTTTTAACATTTGACACGTACCCAGTACATGCCTGGAGCCCATGTGTACGTAGGAGCGCGAGTATGCGTCTCCGCCGCGCTCGCTCTCCCCTACGGCTGGCCGATACACGAACTGTTCCTTATTACGTCCTTAGGGCGTTTCGCGAACACTTAACTATTGGACTTTAACTTTTTCATTTATTATAATAAATCTTTTTCAAATTTAACTTCTTTATATATATTCATATTTAAGTTAGAATAAAGTTTGTTATTTTTAAACATTTTTGTATAGTTTTATTTTTAGAGACACCTCTATTTCGCTTTTTAACTTTCGTTGAATTATATTATATCTACATCTTCATAAATTTCAATAAATATTATTTGAGCTATTGAATACTTGATATTTTTTATAGAATCATTAAGTTATTTTTGTAAATTAATGTATCTCGTTACAAGATGTTCACCTGGTGGTAGAAGTACCCTCTTCGTTTACTGCTACACTAGATCCTGAAAATTATAGTCCTACTTACTGGTGCGACGGTAACCCGTTGTTCACTCTACCCTGCTGCTTGCTTATGTTCGTAGCGTTTTATAAAGGTACAATTTTTACGTAACCTCTTGCTTACGATGGGTCTATGATCGTTGATGGTCTAGCATACTTCACTCTGTTATGAGTTAAGTAATAAATAAGTAATGAATAAATAGATAAATGAATATTGACAATGCTAGTGGCGAAGCAACTTTGGTAAAATCCTACCCCCATCTAAACTAAAACTACTTTTTTGACGGCGGAACCGTACATCGGATAAGTCTCTTACTCCGGTAACTCCACTGAGTTACTGCACCTACTGCGAGGCGGTTACCAGAAACAATTACCACTAAATACCAACGTAAATTTTCACATCACAGCGAAGTACTTAAACATACACACAGACGACGTTTTCATGTGTTTTCGATCACCTGGATCCACCGTCTGTTCGATTTCAATGCATTTCAGGAAATATCAATCAATAACAAATAAATGAAAACCTTGGACATATTTGCGTCTGCGCTGTATAAAAGCTGAAGAGTTGTCGCAGCTCTTCAGTCTGCAACAAAGCGTCTGCAAGATGAACTTCAATATTTTCTTCCTGTTGTTTGTGGTGAGTTGTTTCAACTTTATTATAATCTCTAGAATGTTACACATGCAAAATATCTCTATGTTCTATTTTAATGGTGTCGGGTGAGAGGAAGAGAACGCTTACCTGGAGGAGGAGAGAGACACTCCCTGTCCGTGACATTGCGATGCTACTGGGCATTAGTTTATCCAACAACACATTGCGCTTAGTAATTGTACTGGTTATGAAGTCGTAACAACAAATGTTTACATCTTACTTAATAAAGATTCAATTTTCACCCTTCGCATCTCGTTTTCACCGGTCTGCCATCTTCTTTCCATGCCAATCCAGTTTTACGTTTTCCGATTGTAAGAGCGACGAACTTATACATTTTGTATAAAAGATCATTTTCTTTTTCAGGTGATGTTCGCATTCGGCGGAGCACAGAAAGGTGAGAAGTGTTGTCATTGATTAATTTGATAGTACATGTCACATTTAATACTATTTAATTATACGATTAAGAGACTCTTAGACGTATGGTGATAAGTCTCGTCAGCTCAGTAATCACACTGCTTGCAGCTCTCTTCAGGTGAAGCGCAGTAACATTTGCTCACTACCGGTTTTACTTTACGCATGAACTGTGTGTTCGTGTCACGAGGAAACATGATGCTTAGATGAGTATCCAAAAGTAACGCGATGCAATCTGTTCTTCCAGGCGATGGTGTGGCCGCAGGTTCTGGCCAGGGTTTGCTGCAGCCAGATGCTGGAGGACCATCTCCGAAGGGTTCTGGCCATCATAAGAACCCTCCTAAGTAACTCGTCCAGACGTCATACCAACAGAAAATTTGCGAAATTTTTGTAACATTATACAATATACACGATTTAACTGTCTTAAGGAAATGTAAATTTCATGAAAAATGTTAAAATAAAATGCAATATAAAAAAAAAATAGTTTACTTACTAATGTCAGTCGTCGAAAACTACAGCGAGACTTGGAAAAAGTAATGAACGAAATTAAGTGAAACGCAAAATACTCATTAATAGAGCAGCAGATCTCATTCACCCATAACGCGTTCATCTAACTGAAAAACGGTAAGTATTCATGCTAACAATAAGTCCAGGCGTAAATACAGCCCAATCTAATCGTAATACGCACACGGACGACACACCCGCACTTCCGCCAGCGATTGATACTAATTTGAAACAGATCTTTGTTTGTTTATATTTGGAATAGGGATCTAGGAATAAACAGAAATGTTTAGAGGTAAAATTACAAATAATCCTTTGTAACAGATATTGGTTATTTTTATCTGTAATGAAAGTGGGAACTCGCACCATTTTAAATAGGTCGGGGTAGCACTGTAAATAGCACACAAACACAGTTCTTCTTCGATGAATGGTACCCTCAGGCATTGCTTTTGTATTGGGAGAGTGGTTATTGTGGATTATCCCTAAGAGATAGATATATACCATTTCAAAATTTTTTGTAGACCGTTTTAAGGTGTACAATACTGTAGTACATTATTTTGATTTATCTCGTAGCGTTGAGTCAGCGTATGCAATATAAGCCCAAAAGAAATGTGTTTATTTAAGACATCACATTAGAAACCTCGAAAAATATCAGTGTTCCTCTATTATATTATTATGCATCTATTCTTATACGATTCTATCTATTATTGTACGTATAACCCTTCCTTAAGAATCAGAATTTTTTTATAAAAATCACATCAAAATCCGTTGGGTAGTTTTCGAGATTTAAGCATACATAGAGACAGACAGACAGCGAAAGCGACTTTGTTTTGTACTATGTATAGATGATGTATGGCCGTTTGTGTAATAAATTTGAATAAGGAAAGATAGAGGAAAATAATGTTCGGATGCAGTTCTGTGTACCACTTTTTTGTTTATGTAAACTTTAAAACCCATTTAATTTGTAAAAGCAGTGAAAATTTCGAGAAGAGATAATTAAAAAAAAATTTCATTTCCTTAAAAATGTTTACAATTTAAAATCAATTCAATTCTCACTAAAAGTTTTAATGATGTTGGTGATAGCGGGAGTCTTACGAAAGAAAACGACATAATGACGAAATTATCGATATATTTCACTTCCGGTTTCGTAACCCTGCCTCTCCTAAGAAGAACACGGTTAAAAATACAGGGACGGTGTCTAAATACAATATTTAGTAATAAAAATATTAACAATATCACATGGTATTATAATGTTGATAGTTAAAAAGTGACAACAACAGAATATGATGGAGTTAATACTCGCATCCGGTCGATGTGCAGATCTTTGGGGAGGTCTATGTCAAACAGTGGACGTCTATCGGCTAATGATGATGATGATGATGATGAATATTCGCATCAAGTAATTATACAGTCGAGCAGCTTTTCAGTTGCATTCAATACAAAATTCATGCCTGAGGGTACCATTCATTGAAGAAGAACTGTGTTTGTGTGCTATTTACAGTGCTACCCCCACCTATTTAAAATGTTGCGAGTTCCCACTTTTATTACAAATAAAAATAACTAATATCTGTTACAAAGGATTATTTGTAATTTTACCTCTAAACATTTCTGTTTATTCCTAGATCCCTATTCCAAATATAAACAAACAAGGATCTGTTTCAAATTAGTATCAATCGCTTCCGGAAGTACAGGTGTGTCGTCCGTGTGCGTATTACGATTAGATTGGGCTGTATTTACGCCTGGACTTATTGTTAGCATGAATACTTACCGTTTTTCAGTTAGATGAACGCGTTATGGGTGAATGAGATCTGCTGCTCTATTAATGAGTATTTTGCGTTTCACTTAATTTCGTTCATTACTTTTTCTAAGTCACGCTGTAGTTTTCGACGACTGACATTAGTAAGTATACAATTTTTTTTGGTATTGTTTTTTATTTTAACATTTTTCATAAAATTTACATTTCCTTAAGACAGTTAAATCGTGTATATTATATAATGTTACAAAAAATTCGCAAATTTTCTGTTGGTATGTCCGTCTGGACGAGTTACTTAGGAGGGTTCTTATGGCCAGGACCCTTCGGAGATGGACCTCCAGCATCTGGCTGCAGCAAACCCTGGCCAGAACCTGCGGCCACACCATCGGCTGGAAGAACAGATTGCATCGCGTTACTCTTGGATACTCTTCTAAGCATCATGTTTCCTCGTGACACGAACACACAGTTCATGCGTAAATTAAAACCGGCAGTGAGCAAATGTTACTGCGCTTCACCTGAAGAGAGCTGCAGGCAGTGTGATTACTGAGCTGACGAAACTCATCACCATACGTGTAAGAGTCTCTTAAACGTATAATTAAATAGTTTTGGATGTGTCATGTACTATCAAATTATTCAATGACAACACTTCTCACCTTTCTGTGCTCCGCCTAATGCGAACATCACCTGAAAAAGAAAATGATCTCTGATACAAAATGTATAAGTTCGTCGTTCTTACAATGGGAAAACGTAAAACCGAATTAGTTTGGAAAGAAGATGGCAGACCGGTGAAAACGGGATGCGAAGGGTAGAAATTGAATCTTTATTAAGTAAGATGTAAACATTTGTTGTTACGACTTCATAACCAGTACAATTACTAAGCGCAATGTATTGTTGGATAAACTAATGCCCAGTAGCATCGCAATGTCACTGATAGGGAGTGTCTCTCCTCCTCCAGGTAAGCGTTCTCTTCCTCTCACCCGATACCATTAAAATAGAACATAGAGATATTTTGCATGTGTAACATTCTACAGATTATAATAAAGTTGAAACAACTCACCACAAACAACAGGAAGAAAATATTGAAGTTCATCTTGCAGACGCTTTGTTGCAGACTGAAGAGCTGCGACAACTCTTCAGCTTTTATACAGCGCAGACGCAAATATATCCAAGGTTTTCATTTATTTGTTATTAGTTGATATTTCCTGAAATGCATTGAAATCGAACAGACGGTGGATCCACGTGATCGAAAACACATGAAAACGTCGTCTGTGTGTATGTTTAAGTACTTCGCAGTGATGTGAAAATTTACGTTGGTATTTAGTGGTAATTGTTTCTGGTAACCGCCTCGCAGTAGGTGCAGTAACTCAGTGGAGTTACCGGAGTAAGGAGACTTATCCGATGTACGATTCCGCCGTCAAATAAGTAGTTTTAGTTTGGATGGGGAGGATTTTACCAAAGTTGCATCGCCACTAGCATTGTCAATATTCATTTATCTATTTATTTAATATTTAACTCATAACAGAGTGAAGTATGGTAGACCGTCCACGATCATAGACCCATCTTAAGCAAGAGGTTATGTAAAAATTGTACCTTTATAAAACGCACTGTGCTCTTTGCAAGTTCGATACGACAAAATCCAAATTTACAATCAACATTCCTTTATCGATATATAGCTGGACGCACAATGTTTGCACGCTGCCGGCCGATGGTGTAAACCAGAACGCAGTAGTATCCCACGGAGACACGCAAGCAATGGTTGTAATCGATTTCATCGCTGATTTTCCTAGTTACAGTACTTTAACTAGTAAAATTCCATAGATTATTAATATAGTAAATATTACTAATAACAAAAGGATATTTAACTTCTCCTTGAAGACGCTTGTTTGTTGCTGAAGAGTTGCAACAATTCGTTTGATGGAGCAGAGCAATAATATTTTTTATGTTAATTTTTGCGTTTTCATCAACCCTGGAGCCACATTGCATGGTCGTATTAAATAAAATGCACGCAGTAAATTTACATAACTAAAAATTACTTTTGCTTTTACGAAATGCGAGAGAAGGCTTCGAACTCTGGTCTATCATCCGGACATCTAGGAACTTTAGATTTAGTTTCATTTGATATTAGTCTTCGTACTAATTACCAGACAAGAACAGAATCAGAAACGTCATCATTGCAGATCTAATTACATTTAGATTTAGTTAATAATTGTTAGTGACGAGCAACATCAGGGAACTATGTTATGGGTTATTTTTGAAGCGTTCTGTGGACACAGTTGCAGACAGATTTCAGTGCAAATTATTTGAACCATTTCCTTTTTGAATATTTAATCTTATTTGTTATATCACCGACAACTGTGTCCATAGTGATTCAACTTGACGCGTCGGTATTGCAATGATCATTTCCTGGTGTTGCTTGGCGAGTGATAACGATACCTACCACTGTAGCTCCTCGTATGCGTAAAGGTTTGACTTTCATTTGATATAAGCTCAGTTGAAGTGGAGTTCTGTCTACAGCTTTGAAATTCATCCAGTGGCAAAAATTTCGGTCCTGCACAAGTCGCCAGTGAGAATGTTTGCACCGCAGCACATACTGCATAGTGCCCGTCACCATGAGATTGTACCTTTTCTTACGACAGTTACATTGATGACGATAGCACTTCAAAGCTTGACAAGAGAGAGAGAGAGAGAAAGACAAGAATAAGCAAGACGCTCGCCCGCCATTTGCCATGACGTTGGCTCAATTCGGGTCAGAGCCTCGTTTGTTGATTCGCAGGATGCACCACGAGCTGGTGAAGTTGGCTTGGTTTCCGTTTGTTGTTGTGCAGAACCATACACTATGTGCTCGGATGCAGAAAATCCACTCTTCAATAAATATATTCTCCTTTAATAAAAATAAAACTAATGTTGCGGTAGACTTGGTAATGGTTCGTTACGACGTTTGCGTGCGCGTTAACAAGATGGCGCCGCTGCCCGGAGAGACACGCGTTGTCCTTTGTACGCTTTTATTTCTATATAATTTTAGTTTTCAATCCTTTTCATCCACAACGGTACAACACTTAAACTCAATTTCACGCAAGTTAAAGTGTGTGTCGGCTGCAATAGGCGCTGCGGTGGTACCTAGACGGTCTGTGGCAACAGAGACATTACCACCAGTTAAATATCTTAAAATTTTTATTATATCGATTCTTGTAACTAATAATTATTAGAAGTAGTAACAAAAACGTTACATTCATTATATACGTTTCAAGTAATCATTAGACGATAAGATATTATAATATCCCCACTGTACTTGTAACCAGTCTAAATAGGTATATACGGAATTTAGAACCCAGTTCAGTGGCAACGCTCTTATTGAGTCGTTTATATGCTTTTGTAAACAATAAAATGTCACTTTCCCAACCTCCCGACTAAACTCATTTAATAACTTCATTATTTTAGTAAATGAAATTATACTTCGGTGCACAACGAACAAGTTTATGATGCTGTTATTACGAAGTTCAACTCGAATCTATCAAAATTGATAAATGTAAAATGGTCGCTGCAAAGCACTCGAAATACAGAGATAATTAATTCAAAAAATTTTATCTAGTTCAAAGCGCGTTTACTCCTTATGCTTCCGAGCGACGAACCCAATGAGGTTCAGGATATTCCATCCAAACTGGCGCCACGTTGTTATAGGCAGGCGTGTCACTTATTATAACATCTCGTTCGTCCCGTCGCTTCGTCAAATAAAAATAATACACGCGAAATGTTCGCACAATTATAAAATATTATTAAGTCTTGAGTTAGTGCGTTTATTTAGATTGCGAAAGAGATTGGTTATAACACGCCTCCTTGTGGCACTCCAGGGACGATTGTACACTTCTTGCCTTTTGCTGTTAACTATTTATAACTACCCAAACAAATAACTGCGCAACCAGGCAAATGACTACAGTTCATAAAATATTGCTTGATACCCGAGACGTTAGAGACTTCGTTTCAAAGACAACTACAATAAATTTCTTGTTGAAAAAGTTCAAATGTGTAAGTATTAATAAGACATTTGTGTATTAAACTAAAACATCAAAAGAACATGTTGTTAAAGAGATAAAACCAAAGATAATTTAAATTATTTATTTTATTTTATTAAACATATTATATTTTTGCTAGCTTACTTCGTAAACGCTTTTGGCATCGCTATGAAAATTTCATTATTACAAAATGGTTAAATGTAATAATGTTTTCACAACAGATTTATATTTTTTTAATCTGGCAATATACATACTGCTTTCGCACGCAGTAAACAAGCAGGAGTTATCTTTTTTGAGTCAGTACGCTACCGCTACGTGATGAATATTGTTTTCTCGTTATTGTTGTTACTTTGTTTTGTTGTTAACTTTCTTATTTGTATTTTTTTGCACCACAGTGCCGAAAAAAATAACTATCAGATAAACGTGTTGCTCGTCTCCTCGAATAATAAAAAAATATATGAATAAAATATATGCAATAATAAAAAAAATGTTTATATTAATGGAAACTACATCCAAAAACTTAACTAGTATCTATATAAATGTATTCTAACTTATATATGGATCCCCTCCAACGGGTCTCCGCCTTGTCGTGGCGGAGGGACTTAGTAACCGTGGCGACTGTCCGTGGGGTCGCCACTGGTGAAGCTAAGCGGAAGCCATCAGGCTGGCCCGCGGTAACCGGTCGGCCGAAGCGGCCGGTCATGGTACGAGCACCGGTTGGATAATTGGAGCTCACCAGAGCGGCCGGGAGCTCGGGGCGGCTTTAGCTGCCCCCTGCGACCGGCTGCAAGGGCGGTTTATACTGCCTCTGCAGCCGAGGTAGGGTTGCGGACGACGTATCCTTTCCGACCAAACGGAGTCGCACCGGTGATGCGGCGTCGGTGGGGCCGCGGGGGAAGAGGAGTTTCGATATTACTATACGCCTTTCTCCCTATCCTCCGCGGCTCCTAACGAGTAGCGACGGGCCAAACATCTGTCCGGCGCGGGGAGCCCGGAGAGAATACTTCCCGTTACCTCTGGGCGACGGGTTCGGGGGAATCCGTCGCTCGCACATAGGAGGCTGTGGTGGGGGCGCGCTGCATGTTTCGGCGCGCCCTGCAGAGGGAGTTCATCCCTCTCTCCCGAGTTGGGGCTGCGCAAGCGGCCCGCGCCGGCGAGATTCGCGGACGTAGGCACCAAGCCATAACCGTGACCCTTGCCATACGGCGACGAGTTGGGAACATCGTGGGGGTTTTAGTCGGTGCGAGTCCGACATAATCCGTCCTTGTCCCCGTGAACACGGGTATGCGTAGGCATTTCCCCTACGTAAAAAAAAACATATATGTGGATTAATACAGTAAAATGTGTTGTTGTTGTAAAGAGATACTTTAATTTATAAAAGTATGTTAATGATTCTATAAAAAATAATAAATAACAAATAGCACAAATAAAATTTATTCAAATTTATTCTTCTTCTTCTCTTTCGTGTACTTCATGACTGAAGGTCGTGCTTGTCTTGAAAAAATGCTCTTAATGACTCTGCTCTCTTAGTATCTCGCAGCATTCATGACAAGTTTCATGGGAAGATAGTGCAGTGGTTTCCCCTTGCCTTCTGCACTCAAATCAAATTAATAAAGATAAATATATTATTCAGCGAAAGTTAAAAAGAGTGAAATAGCCGCGTCTCTACAATAATAAGTCTTTATCTATGAAATTGCCGTTCTGCAGTACTGGCCATTTCAAATCAAAATAATATTTGTTTGGCTAAGAATTCTAATTTCAAATTAATTTTATTTTAAAAACATGGAATTATTTTTCCAAAATTAGTCATTTGTTTATTGATTAGTGTTACATTTTCATCGCATTTCAATCTTTTTCGTCATCATGGATACGTTAAGAATTCGTGTAATTATGGAATGTGAGCACCGTCGTGGCAGCAACGCGGCACAAGCGGCACGAGCGGCACGCAACATCAACGACGTTTACGAAGCTGACACTATAAACCAACGTACCAGTACTTATTGGTTTGCTCGCTTCCGTTCTGGAGATTTCGACTTGAAAAATGAACCTCGCGGTCGTTAGAAGACTTTGGTCGACAATGACGAATTAAAGGCGATTGTGGAAGCTGATGATACACAATCTACGGCTGACTTAGCAGCAGCTTTTGACGTTAGCTACAAAACAATATTGAGCCATTTGCGTCAAATTAACAACGTAAAAAAGCTTGACAAATGGGTGCAACACGAGCTTAATAATCGCCAGCGCGAAGTACGCGTCGAGACGTGCCTTGCACTGCTCAATAGACACACAAATGAAGGAATTTTGAACCGCATTGTTACCTGCGATGAAAACTGGATTCTGTTAGATAAGCGCAAGCGCTCAGCAAGTTGGTTGGATCCTGGTTCAGCACCTAAACAATTCCCTGAACCAAAACTTACCCCTAAAAAGTGATGGTCACTGTTTGGTGGTCTAGCGCCGGTGCGATTCAACACAGCTTCTTACCAAACGGGGTGAACACTACTGCAGATGTGTACTGTGAAGAACTGAACACAATGATGGAGAAGCTGGCACATCTCCAACCAACATTAGTCAATCGCTCGTCTCCGCTGCTCCTGCACGACAACGCGCGACTTCATACTACACAGTAGACGGTCTCCAAATTGCAAGAACTGGGGTTAGGAGCTCTCCGTCATCCGCCCTACTCGCCAGACCTTGCGCCGACAAACTACTACTTTTTCCAGAATTTGGATAACTCCTTGGCGGGAAAAATATTCAATATCCGAGAGGCAGTACAAAATGCCTTCGAAGAATTTGTTGTCTCCCGTCCAGCTGATTTCTTTAAGAAGGGCATCAATAAACTGCCAATGCGTTGGCAAAGATGCATTGATTGCATGGGTGATAACTTCGATTAATACAAACAAAAAATGTATGAAAAAAATTCGTTTAAATTTTTTCATACAAAACAGCAATTTCATAAATAAAGACCTAATATAAAACTTAACAAAAAAGTTTTAAAATTATTTTAAACAAACTTTATTATATGTCTAAAATACGAAAATATATAAAAAAGTTAAATTTGAAAAAGATTTATTATAATAAATAAAATAATTAAGGACCAATAGTTAAGTGTTCGTGAAACGCCCTAAGGACGTAATAAGGAACTGTTCGTGTATCGACTGGCCGTATGGGCGAGCGAGCGCGGCGAAGACGTATACTCGTGCTCCTACGTACACATGGGCTCCGGACATGTACTGCGTACATGTCGAATATAGAAAATTTCTTCGTGTAAATTAATTGAAATATTGATTGGATGTTATTACTGACCTCCAATACATATTGAATCTATAACATACATATGTACCATAGAACCTTCAAGAAATCTGAATAAGTATGATGATGGTGATAAGTAACATGTCCATGACCACGTGGTACCTGTTAGAATATTTAAATAGTGTAACCTTGGTCCCGTTTCTTAATATATAAGTTTTAAAACAATATTTAGGATAATTATTGACGATACACGTAGACAGTACACTATCTTATATATCCCTTCAATATGTATTGGAGGTCAATAGTAATCTCCAATCAATAGTTCAATCAATTTGCACAAAGCAAATTTTTACATTCGACACGTACACAGTACATGTCCGGAGCCCATGTGTACGTAAGACCGCGAGTATGCGTCTCCGCCGCGCTGGCTCTCCCTACGGCTGGCCGATACACGAACTGTTCCTTATTACGTCCTTAGGGCGTTTCACGAACACCCAACTATTGGACTTTAACTTTTTCATTTATTATAATAAATCTTTTTCAAATTTAACTTCTTTATATATATTCGTATTTAAGTTAGAATATAGTTTGTTATTTTTAAACATTTTTGTATAGTTTTATATTTTAGAGACACCTCTATTTCACTTTTTAACTTTCGTTGAATTATATTTTCATCTTTATAAATTTCAATAAATATTATTTGAGCTATTGAATACTTGATATTTTTTATAGAATAATTCAGTTATTTTTATAAATTAATGTATCTCGTTACAAGATGTTCACCTGGTGTTAGAAGTATACGTCTACTGCTACACTAGATCCTGAAAATTATAGTCCTACTTACTGGTGCGACGGTAACCCGTTGTTCACTCTACCCTGCTGCTTGCTGATGTTCGTAACGCTTTATAAAGGTACAATTTTTACGTAACCTCTTGCTTACGATGGGTCTATGATCGTTGATGGTCTACCATACTTCACTCTGTTATGAGTTAAGTAATAAATAAGTAATGAATAAATAGATAAATGAATATTGACAATGCTAGTGGCGAAGCAACTTTGGTAAAATCCTACCCCCATCTAAACTAAAACTACTTTTTTGACGGCGGAACCGTACATCGGATAAGTCTCTTACTCCGGTAACTCCACTGAGTTACTGCACCTACTGCGAGGCGGTTACCAGAAACAATTACCACTAAATACCAACGTAAATTTTCACATCACAGCGAAGTACTTAAACATACACACAGACGACGTTTTCATGTGTTTTCGATCACCTGGATCCACCGTCTGTTCGATTTCAATGCATTTCAGGAAATATCAATCAATAACAAATAAATGAAAACCTTGGACATATTTGCGTCTGCGCTGTATAAAAGCTGAAGAGTTGTCGCAGCTCTTCAGTCTGCAACAAAGCGTCTGCAAGATGAACTTCAATATTTTCTTCCTGTTGTTTGTGGTGAGTTGTTTCAACTTTATTATAATCTCTAGAATGTTACACATGCAAAATATCTCTATGTTCTATTTTAATGGTGTCGGGTGAGAGGAAGAGAACGCTTACCTGGAGGAGGAGAGAGACACTCCCTGTCCGTGACATTGCGATGCTACTGGGCATTAGTTTATCCAACAACACATTGCGCTTAGTAATTGTACTGGTTATGAAGTCGTAACAACAAATGTTTACATCTTACTTAATAAAGATTCAATTTTCACCCTTCGCATCTCGTTTTCACCGGTCTGCCATCTTCTTTCCATGCCAATCCAGTTTTACGTTTTCCGATTGTAAGAGCGACGAACTTATACATTTTGTATAAAAGATCATTTTCTTTTTCAGGTGATGTTCGCATTCGGCGGAGCACAGAAAGGTGAGAAGTGTTGTCATTGATTAATTTGATAGTACATGTCACATTTAATACTATTTAATTATACGATTAAGAGACTCTTAGACGTATGGTGATAAGTCTCGTCAGCTCAGTAATCACACTGCTTGCAGCTCTCTTCAGGTGAAGCGCAGTAACATTTGCTCACTACCGGTTTTACTTTACGCATGAACTGTGTGTTCGTGTCACGAGGAAACATGATGCTTAGATGAGTATCCAAAAGTAACGCGATGCAATCTGTTCTTCCAGGCGATGGTGTGGCCGCAGGTTCTGGCCAGGGTTTGCTGCAGCCAGATGCTGGAGGACCATCTCCGAAGGGTTCTGGCCATCATAAGAACCCTCCTAAGTAACTCGTCCAGACGTCATACCAACAGAAAATTTGCGAAATTTTTGTAACATTATACAATATACACGATTTAACTGTCTTAAGGAAATGTAAATTTCATGAAAAATGTTAAAATAAAATGCAATATAAAAAAAAAATAGTTTACTTACTAATGTCAGTCGTCGAAAACTACAGCGAGACTTGGAAAAAGTAATGAACGAAATTAAGTGAAACGCAAAATACTCATTAATAGAGCAGCAGATCTCATTCACCCATAACGCGTTCATCTAACTGAAAAACGGTAAGTATTCATGCTAACAATAAGTCCAGGCGTAAATACAGCCCAATCTAATCGTAATACGCACACGGACGACACACCCGCACTTCCGCCAGCGATTGATACTAATTTGAAACAGATCTTTGTTTGTTTATATTTGGAATAGGGATCTAGGAATAAACAGAAATGTTTAGAGGTAAAATTACAAATAATCCTTTGTAACAGATATTGGTTATTTTTATCTGTAATGAAAGTGGGAACTCGCACCATTTTAAATAGGTCGGGGTAGCACTGTAAATAGCACACAAACACAGTTCTTCTTCGATGAATGGTACCCTCAGGCATTGCTTTTGTATTGGGAGAGTGGTTATTGTGGATTATCCCTAAGAGATAGATATATACCATTTCAAAATTTTTTGTAGACCGTTTTAAGGTGTACAATACTGTAGTACATTATTTTGATTTATCTCGTAGCGTTGAGTCAGCGTATGCAATATAAGCCCAAAAGAAATGTGTTTATTTAAGACATCACATTAGAAACCTCGAAAAATATCAGTGTTCCTCTATTATATTATTATGCATCTATTCTTATACGATTCTATCTATTATTGTACGTATAACCCTTCCTTAAGAATCAGAATCTTTTTATAAAAATCACATCAAAATCCGTTGGGTAGTTTTCGAGATTTAAGCATACATAGAGACAGACAGACAGCGAAAGCGACTTTGTTTTGTACTATGTATAGATGATGTATGGCCGTTTGTGTAATAAATTTGAATAAGGAAAGATAGAGGAAAATAATGTTCGGATGCAGTTCTGTGTACCACTTTTTTGTTTATGTAAACTTTAAAACCCATTTAATTTGTAAAAGCAGTGAAAATTTCGAGAAGAGATAATTAAAAAAAAATTTCATTTCCTTAAAAATGTTTACAATTTAAAATCAATTCAATTCTCACTAAAAGTTTTAATGATGTTGGTGATAGCGGGAGTCTTACGAAAGAAAACGACATAATGACGAAATTATCGATATATTTCACTTCCGGTTTCGTAACCCTGCCTCTCCTAAGAAGAACACGGTTAAAAATACAGGGACGGTGTCTAAATACAATATTTAGTAATAAAAATATTAACAATATCACATGGTATTATAATGTTGATAGTTAAAAAGTGACAACAACAGAATATGATGGAGTTAATACTCGCATCCGGTCGATGTGCAGATCTTTGGGGAGGTCTATGTCAAACAGTGGACGTCTATCGGCTAATGATGATGATGATGATGATGAATATTCGCATCAAGTAATTATACAGTCGAGCAGCTTTTCAGTTGCATTCAATACAAAATTCATGCCTGAGGGTACCATTCATTGAAGAAGAACTGTGTTTGTGTGCTATTTACAGTGCTACCCCCACCTATTTAAAATGTTGCGAGTTCCCACTTTTATTACAAATAAAAATAACTAATATCTGTTACAAAGGATTATTTGTAATTTTACCTCTAAACATTTCTGTTTATTCCTAGATCCCTATTCCAAATATAAACAAACAAGGATCTGTTTCAAATTAGTATCAATCGCTTCCGGAAGTACAGGTGTGTCGTCCGTGTGCGTATTACGATTAGATTGGGCTGTATTTACGCCTGGACTTATTGTTAGCATGAATACTTACCGTTTTTCAGTTAGATGAACGCGTTATGGGTGAATGAGATCTGCTGCTCTATTAATGAGTATTTTGCGTTTCACTTAATTTCGTTCATTACTTTTTCTAAGTCACGCTGTAGTTTTCGACGACTGACATTAGTAAGTATACAATTTTTTTTGGTATTGTTTTTTATTTTAACATTTTTCATAAAATTTACATTTCCTTAAGACAGTTAAATCGTGTATATTATATAATGTTACAAAAAATTCGCAAATTTTCTGTTGGTATGTCCGTCTGGACGAGTTACTTAGGAGGGTTCTTATGGCCAGGACCCTTCGGAGATGGACCTCCAGCATCTGGCTGCAGCAAACCCTGGCCAGAACCTGCGGCCACACCATCGGCTGGAAGAACAGATTGCATCGCGTTACTCTTGGATACTCTTCTAAGCATCATGTTTCCTCGTGACACGAACACACAGTTCATGCGTAAATTAAAACCGGCAGTGAGCAAATGTTACTGCGCTTCACCTGAAGAGAGCTGCAGGCAGTGTGATTACTGAGCTGACGAAACTCATCACCATACGTGTAAGAGTCTCTTAAACGTATAATTAAATAGTTTTGGATGTGTCATGTACTATCAAATTATTCAATGACAACACTTCTCACCTTTCTGTGCTCCGCCTAATGCGAACATCACCTGAAAAAGAAAATGATCTCTGATACAAAATGTATAAGTTCGTCGTTCTTACAATGGGAAAACGTAAAACCGAATTAGTTTGGAAAGAAGATGGCAGACCGGTGAAAACGGGATGCGAAGGGTAGAAATTGAATCTTTATTAAGTAAGATGTAAACATTTGTTGTTACGACTTCATAACCAGTACAATTACTAAGCGCAATGTATTGTTGGATAAACTAATGCCCAGTAGCATCGCAATGTCACTGATAGGGAGTGTCTCTCCTCCTCCAGGTAAGCGTTCTCTTCCTCTCACCCGATACCATTAAAATAGAACATAGAGATATTTTGCATGTGTAACATTCTACAGATTATAATAAAGTTGAAACAACTCACCACAAACAACAGGAAGAAAATATTGAAGTTCATCTTGCAGACGCTTTGTTGCAGACTGAAGAGCTGCGACAACTCTTCAGCTTTTATACAGCGCAGACGCAAATATATCCAAGGTTTTCATTTATTTGTTATTAGTTGATATTTCCTGAAATGCATTGAAATCGAACAGACGGTGGATCCACGTGATCGAAAACACATGAAAACGTCGTCTGTGTGTATGTTTAAGTACTTCGCAGTGATGTGAAAATTTACGTTGGTATTTAGTGGTAATTGTTTCTGGTAACCGCCTCGCAGTAGGTGCAGTAACTCAGTGGAGTTACCGGAGTAAGGAGACTTATCCGATGTACGATTCCGCCGTCAAATAAGTAGTTTTAGTTTGGATGGGGAGGATTTTACCAAAGTTGCATCGCCACTAGCATTGTCAATATTCATTTATCTATTTATTTAATATTTAACTCATAACAGAGTGAAGTATGGTAGACCGTCCACGATCATAGACCCATCTTAAGCAAGAGGTTATGTAAAAATTGTACCTTTATAAAACGCACTGTGCTCTTTGCAAGTTCGATACGACAAAATCCAAATTTACAATCAACATTCCTTTATCGATATATAGCTGGACGCACAATGTTTGCACGCTGCCGGCCGATGGTGTAAACCAGAACGCAGTAGTATCCCACGGAGACACGCAAGCAATGGTTGTAATCGATTTCATCGCTGATTTTCCTAGTTACAGTACTTTAACTAGTAAAATTCCATAGATTATTAATATAGTAAATATTACTAATAACAAAAGGATATTTAACTTCTCCTTGAAGACGCTTGTTTGTTGCTGAAGAGTTGCAACAATTCGTTTGATGGAGCAGAGCAATAATATTTTTTATGTTAATTTTTGCGTTTTCATCAACCCTGGAGCCACATTGCATGGTCGTATTAAATAAAATGCACGCACTAAATTTACATAACTAAAAATTACTTTTGCTTTTACGAAATGCGAGAGAAGGCTTCGAACTCTGGTCTATCATCCGGACATCTAGGAACTTTAGATTTAGTTTCATTTGATATTAGTCTTCGTACTAATTACCAGACAAGAACAGAATCAGAAACGTCATCATTGCAGATCTAATTACATTTAGATTTAGTTAATAATTGTTAGTGACGAGCAACATCAGGGAACTATGTTATGGGTTATTTTTGAAGCGTTCTGTGGACACAGTTGCAGACAGATTTCAGTGCAAATTATTTGAACCATTTCCTTTTTGAATATTTAATCTTATTTGTTATATCACCGACAACTGTGTCCATAGTGATTCAACTTGACGCGTCGGTATTGCAATGATCATTTCCTGGTGTTGCTTGGCGAGTGATAACGATACCTACCACTGTAGCTCCTCGTATGCGTAAAGGTTTGACTTTCATTTGATATAAGCTCAGTTGAAGTGGAGTTCTGTCTACAGCTTTGAAATTCATCCAGTGGCAAAAATTTCGGTCCTGCACAAGTCGCCAGTGAGAATGTTTGCACCGCAGCACATACTGCATAGTGCCCGTCACCATGAGATTGTACCTTTTCTTACGACAGTTACATTGATGACGATAGCACTTCAAAGCTTGACGAGAGAGAGAGAGAGAGAAAGACAAGAATAAGCAAGACGCTCGCCCGCCATTTGCCATGACGTTGGCTCAATTCGGGTCAGAGCCTCGTTTGTTGATTCGCAGGATGCACCACGAGCTGGTGAAGTTGGCTTGGTTTCCGTTTGTTGTTGTGCAGAACCATACACTATGTGCTCGGATGCAGAAAATCCACTCTTCAATAAATATATTCTCCTTTAATAAAAATAAAACTAATGTTGCGGTAGACTTGGTAATGGTTCGTTACGACGTTTGCGTGCGCGTTAACAAGATGGCGCCGCTGCCCGGAGAGACACGCGTTGTCCTTTGTACGCTTTTATTTCTATATAATTTTAGTTTTCAATCCTTTTCATCCACAACGGTACAACACTTAAACTCAATTTCACGCAAGTTAAAGTGTGTGTCGGCTGCAATAGGCGCTGCGGTGGTACCTAGACGGTCTGTGGCAACAGAGACATTACCACCAGTTAAATATCTTAAAATTTTTAGTATATCGATTCTTGTAACTAATAATTATTACAAGTAGTAACAAAAACGTTACATTCATTATATACGTTTCAAGTAATCATTAGACGATATGATATTATAATATCCCCACTGTACTTGTAACCAGTCTAAATAGAGATTTACGGAATAAAGGACCCAGTTCAGTGGCAACACTCTTATTGAGTCGGTTATATGCTTTTGTAATCAATAAAATGTCACTTTCCTAACCTTCCGGGCGACGAACCCAATGAGGTTCAGGATATTCCATCCAAACTGGCGCCACGTTGTTATAGGCAGGCGTGTCACTTATTACAACATCTCGTTCGTCCCGTCGCTTCGTCAAATAAAGATAATAAACTCGAAATGTTCGCACAATTATAAAATATTATTAAGTCTTGAGTTAGTGCGTTTATTTAGATTGCGAAAGAGATTGGTTATAACACGCCTCCTTGTGGCACTCCAGGGACGATTGTACACTTCTTGCCTTTTGCTGTTAACTATTTATAACTACCCAAACAAATAACTGCGCAACCAGGCAAATGACTACAGTTCATAAAATATTGCTTGATACCCGAGACGTTAGAGACTTCGTTTCAAAGACAACTACAATAAATTTCTTGTTGAAAAAGTTCAAATGTTTAAGTATTAATAAGACATTTGTATATTAAACTAAAACATCAAAAGAACATGTTGTTAAAGAGATAAAACCAAAGATAATTTAAATTATTTATCTTATTTTATTATACATATTATATTTTTGCTAGCTTACTTCGTAAACGCTTTTGGCATCGCTATGAAAATTTCATTATTACAGAATGGTTAAATGTAATAATGTTTTCACAACAGATTTATATTTTTTTAGTCTGGCAATATACCTACTGCTTTCGCACGCAGTAAACAAGCAGGAGTTATCTTTTTTGAGTCAGTACGCTACCGCTACGTGATTGATATTGTTTTCTCGTTATTGTTGTTACTTTGTTTTGTTGTTAACTTTCTTATTTCTTTTTTTTTTGCACCACAGTGCCGAAAAAAATAACTATCAGATAAACGTCTTGCTCGTCCCCTCGAATAAATAAAAAAAAATATGAATAAAAAAAATGTTTATATTATATTAATGGAAACTACATCCAAAAACTTAACTAGTATCTACATAAATGTATTCTAACTTATACATGGATCCCCTCCAACGGGTCTCCGCCTTGTCGTGGCGGAGGGACTTAGTAACCGTGGCGACTGTCCGTGGGGTCGCCACTGGTGAAGCCAAGCGGAAGCCATCAGTCTGGCCCGCGGTAACTGGTCGGCCGAAGCGGCCGGTCATGGTACGAGCACCGGTTGGATAATTGGAGCTCACCAGAGCGGCCGGGAGCTCGGGGCGGCTTTAGCTGCCCCCTGCGACTGGCTGCAAGGGCGGTTTATACTGCCTCTACAGCCGAGGTGGGGTTGCGGACGACGTATCCTCCGCGACCAAACGGAGTCGCACCGGCGATGCGGCGTCGGTGGGGCCGCGGGGGAAGAGGAATTTCGATATTACTATACGCCTTTCTCCCTATCCTCCGCGGCTCCTAACGAGTAGCGACGGGCCAAACATCTGTCCGGCGCGGGGAGCCCGGAGAGAATACTTCCCGTTACCTCTGGGCGACGGGTTCGGGGGAATCAGTCGCTCGCACATAGGAGGCTGTGGTGGGGGCGCGCTGCATGTTTCGGCGCGCCCTGCAGAGGGAGTTCATCCCTCTCTCCCGAGTTGGGGCTGCGCAAGCGGCCCGCGCCGGCGAGATTCGCGGACGTAGGCACCAAGCCATAACCGTGACCCTTGCCATACGGCGACGAGTTGGGAACATCGTGGGGGTTTTAGTCGGTGCGAGTCCGACATAATCCGTCCTTGTCCCCGTGAACACGGGTATGCGTAGGCATTTCCCCTACGTAAAAAAAAACATATATGTGGAATAATACAGTAAAATGTGTTGTTGTTGTGAAGAGATACTTTAATTTATAAAAATAAAATAATAATTCTATAAAAAACATTAAATAACAAATAGCCCAAATAAAATTTATTCAAATTTATTCTTCTTCTTCTCTTTCGTGTACTTCATGACTGAAGGTCGTGCTTGTCTTGAAAAAATGCTCTTAATGACTCTGCTCTCTTAGTATCTCGCAGCATTCATGACAAGTTTCATGGGAAGATAGTGCAGTAGTTTCCCCTTGCCTTCTGCACTCGAATCAAATTAATAAAGATAAATATATTATTCAGCGAAAGTTAAAAAGAGTGAAATAGCTGCGTCTCTACAATAATAAGTCTTTATCTATGACATTGCCGTTCTGCAGTACTGGCCATTTCAAATCAAAATAATATTTGTTTGGCTAAGAATTCTAATTTCAAATTAATTTTATTTTAAAAACATGGAATTATTTTTCCAAAATTAGTCATTTGTTTATTGATTAGTGTTACATTTTCATCGCATTTCAATCTTTTTCGTCATCATGGATACGTTAAGAATTCGTGTAATTATGGAATGTGAGCACCGTCGTGGCAGCAACGCGGCACAAGCGGCACGAGCGGCACGCAACATCAACGACGTTTACGAAGCTGACACTATAAACCAACGTACCAGTACTTATTGGTTTGCTCGCTTCCGTTCTGGAGATTTCGACTTGAAAAATGAACCTCGCGGTCGTTAGAAGACTTTGGTCGACAATGACGAATTAAAGGCGATTGTGGAAGCTGATGATACACAATCTACGGCTGACTTAGCAGCAGCTTTTGACGTTAGCTACAAAACAATATTGAGCCATTTGCGTCAAATTAACAACGTAAAAAAGCTTGACAAATGGGTGCAACACGAGCTTAATAATCGCCAGCGCGAAGTACGCGTCGAGACGTGCCTTGCACTGCTCAATAGACACACAAATGAAGGAATTTTGAACCGCATTGTTACCTGCGATGAAAACTGGATTCTGTTAGATAAGCGCAAGCGCTCAGCAAGTTGGTTGGATCCTGGTTCAGCACCGAAACAATTCCCTGAACCAAAACTTACCCCTAAAAAGTGATGGTCACTGTTTGGTGGTCTAGCGCCGGTGCGATTCAACACAGCTTCTTACCAAACGGGGTGAACACTACTGCAGATGTGTACTGTGAAGAACTGAACACAATGATGGAGAAGCTGGCACATCTCCAACCAACATTAGTCAATCGCTCGTCTCCGCTGCTCCTGCACGACAACGCGCGACTTCATACTACACAGTAGACGGTCTCCAAATTGCAAGAACTGGGGTTAGGAGCTCTCCGTCATCCGCCCTACTCGCCAGACCTTGCGCCGACAAACTACTACTTTTTCCAGAATTTGGATAACTCCTTGGCGGGAAAAATATTCAATATCCGAGAGGCAGTACAAAATGCCTTCGAAGAATTTGTTGTCTCCCGTCCAGCTGATTTCTTTAAGAAGGGCATCAATAAACTGCCAATGCGTTGGCAAAGATGCATTGATTGCATGGGTGATAACTTCGATTAATACAAACAAAAAATGTATGAAAAAAATTCGTTTAAATTTTTTCATACAAAACAGCAATTTCATAAATAAAGACCTAATATAAAACTTAACAAAAAAGTTTTAAAATTATTTTAAACAAACTTTATTATATGTCTAAAATACGAAAATATATAAAAAAGTTAAATTTGAAAAAGATTTATTATAATAAATAAAATAATTAAGGACCAATAGTTAAGTGTTCGTGAAACGCCCTAAGGACGTAATAAGGAACTGTTCGTGTA
This sequence comes from Troides aeacus, assembly GCA_033220335.2. Classification (NCBI taxonomy): domain Eukaryota; kingdom Metazoa; phylum Arthropoda; class Insecta; order Lepidoptera; family Papilionidae; genus Troides; species Troides aeacus. The sequence goes on from CM067296.1 coordinate 5,422,023, forward strand.
TCGACTGGCCGTATGGGCGAGCGAGCGCGGCGAAGACGTATACTCGTGCTCCTACGTACACATGGGCTCCGGACATGTACTGCGTACATGTCGAATATAGAAAATTTCTTCGTGTAAATTAATTGAAATATTGATTGGATGTTATTACTGACCTCCAATACATATTGAATCTATAACATACATATGTACCATAGAACCTTCAAGAAATCTGAATAAGTATGATGATGGTGATAAGTAACATGTCCATGACCACGTGGTACCTGTTAGAATATTTAAATAGTGTAACCTTGGTCCCGTTTCTTAATATATAAGTTTTAAAACAATATTTAGGATAATTATTGACGATACACGTAGACAGTACACTATCTTATATATCCCTTCAATATGTATTGGAGGTCAATAGTAATCTCCAATCAATAGTTCAATCAATTTGCACAAAGCAAATTTTTACATTCGACACGTACACAGTACATGTCCGGAGCCCATGTGTACGTAAGACCGCGAGTATGCGTCCCCGCCGCGCTGGCTCTCCCTACGGCTGGCCGATACACGAACTGTTCCTTATTACGTCCTTAGGGCGTTTCACGAACACCCAACTATTGGACTTTAACTTTTTCATTTATTATAATAAATCTTTTTCAAATTTAACTTCTTTATATATATTCGTATTTAAGTTAGAATATAGTTTGTTATTTTTAAACATTTTTGTATAGTTTTATATTTTAGAGACACCTCTATTTCACTTTTTAACTTTCGTTGAATTATATTTTCATCTTTATAAATTTCAATAAATATTATTTGAGCTATTGAATACTTGATATTTTTTATAGAATAATTCAGTTATTTTTATAAATTAATGTATCTCGTTACAAGATGTTCACCTGGTGTTAGAAGTATACGTCTACTGCTACACTAGATCCTGAAAATTATAGTCCTACTTACTGGTGCGACGGTAACCCGTTGTTCACTCTACCCTGCTGCTTGCTGATGTTCGTAACGCTTTATAAAGGTACAATTTTTACGTAACCTCTTGCTTACGATGGGTCTATGATCGTTGATGGTCTACCATACTTCACTCTGTTATGAGTTAAGTAATAAATAAGTAATGAATAAATAGATAAACGAATATTGACAATGCTAGTGGCGAAGCAACTTTGGTAAAATCCTACCCCCATCCAAACTAAAACTACTTATTTGACGGCGGAACCGTACATCGGATAAGTCTCCTACTCCGATAACTCCACTGAGTTACTGCACCTACTGCGAGGCGGTTACCAGAAACAATTACCACTAAATACCAACGTAAATTTTCACATCACTGCGAAGTACTTAAACATACACACAGACGAAATTTTCATGTGTTTTCGATCACCTGGATCCACCGTCTGTTCGATTTCAATGCATTTCAGGAAATATCAACCAATAACAAATAAATGAAAACCTTGGACATATTTGCGTCTGCGCTGTATAAAAGCTGAAGAGTTGTCGCAGCTCTTCAGTCTGCAACAAAGCGTCTGCAAGATGAACTTCAATATTTTCTTCCTGTTGTTTGTGGTGAGTTGTTTCAACTTTATTATAATCTCTAGAATGTTACACATGCAAAATATCTCTATGTTCTATTTTAATAGTTTCGGGTGAGAGGAAGAGAACGCTTACCTGGAGGAGGAGGGAGACACTCCCTGTCCGTGACATTGCGATGCTACTGGGCATTAGTTTATCCAACAACACATTGCGCTTAGTAATTGTACTGGTTATGAAGTCGTAACAACAAATGTTTACATCTTACTTAATAAAGATTCAATTTTCACCCTTCGCATCCCGTTTTCACCGGTCTGCCATCTTCTTTCCATGCCAATCCAGTTTTACGTTTTCCGATTGTAAGAGCGACGAACTTATACATTTTGTATAAAAGATCATTTTCTTTTTCAGGTGATGTTCGCATTAGGCGGAGCACAGAAAGGTGAGAAGTGTTGTCATTGAATAATTTGATAGTACATGTCACATTTAAAACTATTTAATTATACGTTTAAGAGACTCTTAGACGTATCGTGACGAGTCTCCTCAGCTCAGTAATTACACTGCCTGCAGCTCTCTTCAGGTGAAGCGCAGTAACATTTGCTCACTGCCGGTTATACTTTACGCATGAACTGTGTGTTCGTGTCACGAGGAAACATGATGCTTAGAAGAATATCCAAAAGTAACTCGATGCAATCTGTTCTTTCAGGCGATGATGTGGCTGCAGGTTCTGGCCAGGGTTTGCTGCAGCCAGATGCTGGAGGACCATCTCCGAAGGGTTCTGGCCATCGAAAGAACCCTCCCAAGTAACTCATCCAGACGTCATACTAACAGAAAATTTGCGAAATTTTTGTATCATTATATAATATACACGATTTAACTGTTTTAAGGAAATGTAAATTTTATGAAAAATGTTAAAATAAAATGCAATATAAAAAAAAAAATAGTTTACTTACTAATGTCAGTCGTCGAAAACTACAGCGTGACTTAGAAAAAGTAATGAACGAAATTAAGTGAAACCCAAAATACTCATTAATAGAGCAGCAGATCTCATTCACACATAACGCGTTCATCTAACTGAAAAACGGTAAGTATTCATGCTAACAATAAGTCCAGACTTAAATGCAGCCGCTTCTAATCGTAATACGCACACGGACGACATACCTGTACTTCCGGAAGCGATTGATACTAATCTAAAACAGATCCTTGTTTGTTTATATTTGGAATAGGGATCTAGGAATAAACAGAAATGTTTAGAGGTAAAATTTCAAATAATCCTTTGTGACTGATATTAGTTATTTTTATTTGTAATAAAACTCGCACCATTTTAAAAAGGTGGAGGTAGCACTGTAAATAGCACACAAACACAGCTCTTCTATTGAGTGCAACTGAAAGGCTGCCCCATTGTATAATTACCTGATGCGAATATTCATCATCATCATCGTCATTAGCCGATAGACGTCCACTGCTGGACATAAACCTGCCCCAAAGATCTGCACATCGACCGGATACGTGTATTAACTCCATCATATTCTGTTATTGTCACCTTTTAACTATCAACAATATAATACTACTAGCGGCCCGCCCCGGCTTCGCACGGGTGTAATGTTTATGACAAATATATCTACTACAGAATGTCTTGATATAATTTTCACAGCTTTTTTATCAATAGACAGTACAAACATGTTTTCTTTAGATGTTACTCATGAAAGAGCGACATATAATTGACCATTTGAAAAACACTCAACGTTCAAATCTAAGCCTGCAACGTTGAGAGTTTGACCCTGCGATTTATTAATGGTCGTTGCAAATGATATCTTTACCGGATATTGTAAGAGTTTAAATTGGAACGGTAAATCCGATGGTAGCAGATGAATTCATGGAATCAATACATCTTCTCCGGTACAACATCCGGTGATTATTGTGCACTCTATTATGAAAGTTATTAGTCATTTTACCAGCAAACGCGTGCCGTTGCATAGTTTAGGTCGATTCAGGTTTCTTAATAAAATAACAGGACAGCCTACTTTCAATACCATTGCATGAGGAGGGAGTCCAGCACATGTTCCTCGAGTTACAACTGGTAGGATACGACGAAAGTCTCCTGAGAACAGAATTATACATCCACCCATAGGTGAATTATTGTTGTGCAAATCGCGCATTGCCCTATCCAGTGCTTTCACAGACGTGACATCTCGTTTGACATGGCGGCTTCGTCCCAGACTATTGATGAGCAGTCACGCATCAATCTTCTTTTACCTAATTAAAAACACTTAAGTAATTAATAAACTAAATACGTAATTGCCTTAACTTTAAATTCAAACCAAGAACGTAAATAATTAATAATTAACGTAATTAATAAATTACGTTTTTAAAATAACACTATTTAACCTAATGTACTTACTATAAGTGCGGTTTGTCGCGCTGAAAAGCGCTTGTTTTAAGTAGGTAATTTTATTTTTTAGCGCTGATAAAGGCATGCGATCGCTGCAAAATCATAAGGTGCTGTATGTGTACAGCGAAGCGTTACACGTTACATGTACAGGCACGCGCACGCGCATGCGGAGGCCCACCGGTCGGTATCGCTGCACCCATTGCGTCCCTGCATTTTAAATCGACTTTGTTTTATACTATGTAGTGATATAGTAGAGAAATACTATTAATTTCAGAGGTTTCTAATGAGATGGCGTTCGTATTTGCATTTTCATATTTATCATAAGTGCGCAACTTCCTCCTGATTTCTTCATTTGATTTTAACGTGTCTGTGTATACAGTTGCAGACGATATTTGTTGAAGTAATATCTTCGACAAGGTTATGAAACGTTTTCCGTATTAACGTAATTTAAAAATTCTTGATCAAATATTTTATTAAGTAAGGAGCGTCTACAGCTGTATCAACGGAGAGCTTCAAAACAGTGCAGGTAATACAGGGTAGATAAAATATATTTTTTCATGTAATGAAAATAAAATAGATTCCGAGTTGGAGAAGTTTCAATCTTTTCGCAGTTACTGGTTGAACTATGCAAGTTCTTAGATGTATTGGAGGTTCATTGCGATAACATGTAACTGAATTGACTGTTTTCCATACAACAGAGCTACCGGCGATGAGACGACTGTTGTGATGTCTCTTACGAGCATACACGCTTTGAAGAGTAAAGTTGATTTCGTTTTTGGTATTAGCTTGTGGCTAATCCAAAACTCCAGTTTACACGTCATACTTTACTAACATTTCTGTCAAATTCGCTATTTATTTCATGATCACATCATCTGCTTTCTTCGTAGAGTTTACTTTTTAAAATAATTACTATCATAGATATATCATATATAAGTGCTCGCTCCTGGATACAGGCCTTACAAATGATGTCTTTACATCGAAAAGATTTAAACAATAATTCAGTATCATATTGCTGTTTTTGTGAGATCTTTTATGAATACAGTAAAAGCTCCTTATTTGCGTTTTCAGTATTCGCTGATGAAAAAATGCGACACAATTCTTATATTTGCGCCATAAAATTTCGTTATTCGCGGATCCAATAAGTACATACATAACGATAAATGGATTTCAATAGGAATCACACTCAATATACTATGTAAATACCGTCAAATGGACTAATAAGAAAAGGATATTCTTTATTCATGATTTCTGTATTCGTGGCATATTTATGGAATATAACCATAGCCATATACGTCCGCACTGTTGAGGCACAGGCCTACCCACAATATGAAAGCGATGGGGACATAGTCACCACGCGATCGTAATGCGGATTGGTGACTTCACACATAGCTTAGAATTAATTTTAATTCATGTGCAGGTTTCCTCGCGATATTTTCCGTCACCGTTTGTATTTCGCTGTTGTTACTAAAGTTCACAAATGTACATAACTTTAATATTACCCTTGACCCAAAAGTTAGTCCTTGTACTAGCCATCACCGCCACTATCCAAGTGCACTTGCACACGTATTGTAAAGTGTTGGAATTGACATCACCACCAACTACGTAGTCAGCGCGGATCGCAATCCGCGGAGTGCACTCGAGAGCTCATAGCTAACCTCAGAATGGCAAAGCGATTACATCGTAGCCTTGAGACATTGTTCTCCCACCAGCTATCACCATACATGAAGTAAATGCATAACTCCGATAACCACTGTAGTGGATATAGCCAATAATTATTATTTTTATTATGAGCCATCAGGTATAGAGTCTTTGTCGTTAAGTAAAATATTGTTTTGATCAAGTTTGTCTCGCCCACCGATAACTCGCCACATATCTAAAAATATGGGTTGCTATTGAGGCCTTCTTTTTCTTTTAAAATCTAATAAGATAAAGTGTCAAACCACAACGCAAGGCGCAACCTTCAAAGGTGACATTTAACCAAGTGATCATCGAAGACGTCGTATCACTGAACTGCGACAGACATGCAATCGACTGTCATCGGCACACATCATCGTGAAAGGCGCACAAGACATCACAACAGACATCAATATCTTGCAAAAGTCCTCAGCCAACCGCATCTGTAAGAAGCATCAATTCAGTAACGGTGCAAACGTTACGCTACGACAAGACGCAATATCAATGTCTGTTAAGCATCGAGGCAGCAGCTCGCGTCCGCTTCCGCTACCTCATAATGCATCGACACAGTTCGAGCTGACATTGGAATAAAATAACGTTATTAAACACGACGTATCACAGTGGTAAGTCACTAAGACGCCGAGCACCCATGTATCATAGAGCCAAAGCCCTAAGACATGGTTCTGAGTATTTCGATATCACCGAAGTGCTATCTAACACTCTTCTCGAACTGAAGTATAATCAAGTAATTACTTAAACAACCACTAACTACATCCGGCTGGTATCTCACCTTCTCCACCAACTTGATGTTATATGTTAAATATGCCATGCACCATTTTACACGGTTTCGAACCCGTATACATTACAAATTAAATTTTTAAAGACGTTCACACTCATAATTTATCATATTGTATTATGATACATTATTATTCGCATTCTCATATTTTTCCGGAATTCGAACCTTGTTATCTTTTATAACACATCACGAGAGACTTTCACACATTTATACCTTCATAATTTTTCACCACACAATCATATTTGTATATTTATATTTTAGCATTTCAATCAGTATACTATACAGTACACCATTCCTATACATCCCTTCAGTATGTATTGAAGGTCAAGATTAATTTTCAATCAATTTGCACGAAGAAATTTTTAACATTTGACACGTACCCAGTACATGCCTGGAGCCCATGTGTACGTAGGAGCGCGAGTATGCGTCTCCGCCGCGCTCGCTCTCCCCTACGGCTGGCCGATACACGAACTGTTCCTTATTACGTCCTTAGGGCGTTTCGCGAACACTTAACTATTGGACTTTAACTTTTTCATTTATTATAATAAATCTTTTTCAAATTTAACTTCTTTATATATATTCATATTTAAGTTAGAATAAAGTTTGTTATTTTTAAACATTTTTGTATAGTTTTATTTTTAGAGACACCTCTATTTCGCTTTTTAACTTTCGTTGAATTATATTATATCTACATCTTCATAAATTTCAATAAATATTATTTGAGCTATTGAATACTTGATATTTTTTATAGAATCATTAAGTTATTTTTGTAAATTAATGTATCTCGTTACAAGATGTTCACCTGGTGGTAGAAGTACCCTCTTCGTTTACTGCTACACTAGATCCTGAAAATTATAGTCCTACTTACTGGTGCGACGGTAACCCGTTGTTCACTCTACCCTGCTGCTTGCTTATGTTCGTAGCGTTTTATAAAGGTACAATTTTTACGTAACCTCTTGCTTACGATGGGTCTATGATCGTTGATGGTCTAGCATACTTCACTCTGTTATGAGTTAAGTAATAAATAAGTAATGAATAAATAGATAAATGAATATTGACAATGCTAGTGGCGAAGCAACTTTGGTAAAATCCTACCCCCATCTAAACTAAAACTACTTTTTTGACGGCGGAACCGTACATCGGATAAGTCTCTTACTCCGGTAACTCCACTGAGTTACTGCACCTACTGCGAGGCGGTTACCAGAAACAATTACCACTAAATACCAACGTAAATTTTCACATCACAGCGAAGTACTTAAACATACACACAGACGACGTTTTCATGTGTTTTCGATCACCTGGATCCACCGTCTGTTCGATTTCAATGCATTTCAGGAAATATCAATCAATAACAAATAAATGAAAACCTTGGACATATTTGCGTCTGCGCTGTATAAAAGCTGAAGAGTTGTCGCAGCTCTTCAGTCTGCAACAAAGCGTCTGCAAGATGAACTTCAATATTTTCTTCCTGTTGTTTGTGGTGAGTTGTTTCAACTTTATTATAATCTCTAGAATGTTACACATGCAAAATATCTCTATGTTCTATTTTAATGGTGTCGGGTGAGAGGAAGAGAACGCTTACCTGGAGGAGGAGAGAGACACTCCCTGTCCGTGACATTGCGATGCTACTGGGCATTAGTTTATCCAACAACACATTGCGCTTAGTAATTGTACTGGTTATGAAGTCGTAACAACAAATGTTTACATCTTACTTAATAAAGATTCAATTTTCACCCTTCGCATCTCGTTTTCACCGGTCTGCCATCTTCTTTCCATGCCAATCCAGTTTTACGTTTTCCGATTGTAAGAGCGACGAACTTATACATTTTGTATAAAAGATCATTTTCTTTTTCAGGTGATGTTCGCATTCGGCGGAGCACAGAAAGGTGAGAAGTGTTGTCATTGATTAATTTGATAGTACATGTCACATTTAATACTATTTAATTATACGATTAAGAGACTCTTAGACGTATGGTGATAAGTCTCGTCAGCTCAGTAATCACACTGCTTGCAGCTCTCTTCAGGTGAAGCGCAGTAACATTTGCTCACTACCGGTTTTACTTTACGCATGAACTGTGTGTTCGTGTCACGAGGAAACATGATGCTTAGATGAGTATCCAAAAGTAACGCGATGCAATCTGTTCTTCCAGGCGATGGTGTGGCCGCAGGTTCTGGCCAGGGTTTGCTGCAGCCAGATGCTGGAGGACCATCTCCGAAGGGTTCTGGCCATCATAAGAACCCTCCTAAGTAACTCGTCCAGACGTCATACCAACAGAAAATTTGCGAAATTTTTGTAACATTATACAATATACACGATTTAACTGTCTTAAGGAAATGTAAATTTCATGAAAAATGTTAAAATAAAATGCAATATAAAAAAAAAATAGTTTACTTACTAATGTCAGTCGTCGAAAACTACAGCGAGACTTGGAAAAAGTAATGAACGAAATTAAGTGAAACGCAAAATACTCATTAATAGAGCAGCAGATCTCATTCACCCATAACGCGTTCATCTAACTGAAAAACGGTAAGTATTCATGCTAACAATAAGTCCAGGCGTAAATACAGCCCAATCTAATCGTAATACGCACACGGACGACACACCCGCACTTCCGCCAGCGATTGATACTAATTTGAAACAGATCTTTGTTTGTTTATATTTGGAATAGGGATCTAGGAATAAACAGAAATGTTTAGAGGTAAAATTACAAATAATCCTTTGTAACAGATATTGGTTATTTTTATCTGTAATGAAAGTGGGAACTCGCACCATTTTAAATAGGTCGGGGTAGCACTGTAAATAGCACACAAACACAGTTCTTCTTCGATGAATGGTACCCTCAGGCATTGCTTTTGTATTGGGAGAGTGGTTATTGTGGATTATCCCTAAGAGATAGATATATACCATTTCAAAATTTTTTGTAGACCGTTTTAAGGTGTACAATACTGTAGTACATTATTTTGATTTATCTCGTAGCGTTGAGTCAGCGTATGCAATATAAGCCCAAAAGAAATGTGTTTATTTAAGACATCACATTAGAAACCTCGAAAAATATCAGTGTTCCTCTATTATATTATTATGCATCTATTCTTATACGATTCTATCTATTATTGTACGTATAACCCTTCCTTAAGAATCAGAATCTTTTTATAAAAATCACATCAAAATCCGTTGGGTAGTTTTCGAGATTTAAGCATACATAGAGACAGACAGACAGCGAAAGCGACTTTATTTTGTACTATGTATAGATGATGTATGGCCGTTTGTGTAATAAATTTGAATAAGGAAAGATAGAGGAAAATAATGTTCGGATGCAGTTCTGTGTACCACTTTTTTGTTTATGTAAACTTTAAAACCCATTTAATTTGTAAAAGCAGTGAAAATTTCGAGAAGAGATAATTAAAAAAAAATTTCATTTCCTTAAAAATGTTTACAATTTAAAATCAATTCAATTCTCACTAAAAGTTTTAATGATGTTGGTGATAGCGGGAGTCTTACGAAAGAAAACGACATAATGACGAAATTATCGATATAATAGGTAGACCGGAAGGTAATGTCGTTTCTGCGCATGCCAATACTTGATTGTCATTTGTCAGCTCATTGTTTTGTTCAGAGGCGTACCAAAGACATTGTGAGGTTATAGTGATTTCTTTACTTATAGACAATTGAATTACAATTTTTTTTTGTAATTTTGGGTAAAATGGCCAGCCAAATACCAGAAGAGGTACACATCCGGCATTGCATGCTCTTTGAGTTTCGCAAGGGAAATAACGCAACAGTTGCTACCAAAAACATTTGCGATGTTTATCCAAATGCACTGGACATTCGTAAATGCCAAAGGTGGTTTTCCAAGTTCAAATCGGGTAATTTTGATCTTTCCGACTCGTATCGATCAGGAAGACCATCAGCGTTAGACAACGACGTGTTAAGGGCGGAAGTGGAAGCAAATCCGTGTCAGACGATCGAGGAATTGTCAAACAGTCTCAACAAACCTTGGTCGACCATCCAAGAACATTTGAAGCAGATTGGAAAAGTAAGCAGAGCAGGTGTTTGGGTCCCGCATAATCTGTCCGAACAGAATAAGGCTAACCGATCAATCACATGCAACTTATTGCTTCAACGACACAACACAGAAGCGTTTTTTGATCGCTTGATCACAGGAGATGAGAAATGGGTCCTGTATGATAACCCAAAACGCAAAAGGCAGTGGCTCTCTCCAAATGAAATCCCTCGGAGTACTGCTAAGCCAGGTTTACACCCCAAAAAAGCGCTTTTGTGTGTTTGGTGGAGTATTCGCGGCATTGTTCATTTTGAATTACTGAAACCTGGAGAAACTGTTACTGCAGACCTCTACAGCGAACAATTGCAGCGAGTCAATCAATCTTTAATTGAAAAGTGGCCAGCGATTGTCAACCGAAAAGGCGTCATTCTCCAACATGACAATGCAAGACCGCACTGCGCAAGGCGAACTCTAGAAAAAATTAATGAATTGGGGTGGGAGGTGCTGCCTCATCCACCATATTCGCCCGATGTTGCACCATCGGATTTCCACTTATTCCGAGCGCTGCAACACTTTTTAAGTGGCAAAACATTTGCAAATTTGGATGATATCCAAAATGCCATCTCTAGATATTTTGCCGAAAAACCAATTAATTTTTATCGATCAGGGATTGAAAATTTACTCACTAGATGGCAAAAGGTTATTGACAATGATGGGGAATACATCATTGATTAAAAATAAAGACTCGTTAAAAATGTATGTGTTTGTATTTAGCGTAAGAAAACGACATTACTTTCCGGTAGACCTAATATTTCACTTCCGGTTTCGTAACCCTGCCTCTCCTAAGAAGAACACGGTTAAAAATACAGGGACGGTGTCTAAATACAATATTTAGTAATAAAAATATTAACAATATCACATGGTATTATAATGTTGATAGTTAAAAAGTGACAACAACAGAATATGATGGAGTTAATACTCGCATCCGGTCGATGTGCAGATCTTTGGGGAGGTCTATGTCAAACAGTGGACGTCTATCGGCTAATGATGATGATGATGATGATGAATATTCGCATCAAGTAATTATACAGTCGAGCAGCTTTTCAGTTGCATTCAATACAAAATTCATGCCTGAGGGTACCATTCATTGAAGAAGAACTGTGTTTGTGTGCTATTTACAGTGCTACCCCCACCTATTTAAAATGTTGCGAGTTCCCACTTTTATTACAAATAAAAATAACTAATATCTGTTACAAAGGATTATTTGTAATTTTACCTCTAAACATTTCTGTTTATTCCTAGATCCCTATTCCAAATATAAACAAACAAGGATCTGTTTCAAATTAGTATCAATCGCTTCCGGAAGTACAGGTGTGTCGTCCGTGTGCGTATTACGATTAGATTGGGCTGTATTTACGCCTGGACTTATTGTTAGCATGAATACTTACCGTTTTTCAGTTAGATGAACGCGTTATGGGTGAATGAGATCTGCTGCTCTATTAATGAGTATTTTGCGTTTCACTTAATTTCGTTCATTACTTTTTCTAAGTCACGCTGTAGTTTTCGACGACTGACATTAGTAAGTATACAATTTTTTTTGGTATTGTTTTTTATTTTAACATTTTTCATAAAATTTACATTTCCTTAAGACAGTTAAATCGTGTATATTATATAATGTTACAAAAAATTCGCAAATTTTCTGTTGGTATGTCCGTCTGGACGAGTTACTTAGGAGGGTTCTTATGGCCAGGACCCTTCGGAGATGGACCTCCAGCATCTGGCTGCAGCAAACCCTGGCCAGAACCTGCGGCCACACCATCGGCTGGAAGAACAGATTGCATCGCGTTACTCTTGGATACTCTTCTAAGCATCATGTTTCCTCGTGACACGAACACACAGTTCATGCGTAAATTAAAACCGGCAGTGAGCAAATGTTACTGCGCTTCACCTGAAGAGAGCTGCAGGCAGTGTGATTACTGAGCTGACGAAACTCATCACCATACGTGTAAGAGTCTCTTAAACGTATAATTAAATAGTTTTGGATGTGTCATGTACTATCAAATTATTCAATGACAACACTTCTCACCTTTCTGTGCTCCGCCTAATGCGAACATCACCTGAAAAAGAAAATGATCTCTGATACAAAATGTATAAGTTCGTCGTTCTTACAATGGGAAAACGTAAAACCGAATTAGTTTGGAAAGAAGATGGCAGACCGGTGAAAACGGGATGCGAAGGGTAGAAATTGAATCTTTATTAAGTAAGATGTAAACATTTGTTGTTACGACTTCATAACCAGTACAATTACTAAGCGCAATGTATTGTTGGATAAACTAATGCCCAGTAGCATCGCAATGTCACTGATAGGGAGTGTCTCTCCTCCTCCAGGTAAGCGTTCTCTTCCTCTCACCCGATACCATTAAAATAGAACATAGAGATATTTTGCATGTGTAACATTCTACAGATTATAATAAAGTTGAAACAACTCACCACAAACAACAGGAAGAAAATATTGAAGTTCATCTTGCAGACGCTTTGTTGCAGACTGAAGAGCTGCGACAACTCTTCAGCTTTTATACAGCGCAGACGCAAATATATCCAAGGTTTTCATTTATTTGTTATTAGTTGATATTTCCTGAAATGCATTGAAATCGAACAGACGGTGGATCCACGTGATCGAAAACACATGAAAACGTCGTCTGTGTGTATGTTTAAGTACTTCGCAGTGATGTGAAAATTTACGTTGGTATTTAGTGGTAATTGTTTCTGGTAACCGCCTCGCAGTAGGTGCAGTAACTCAGTGGAGTTACCGGAGTAAGGAGACTTATCCGATGTACGATTCCGCCGTCAAATAAGTAGTTTTAGTTTGGATGGGGAGGATTTTACCAAAGTTGCATCGCCACTAGCATTGTCAATATTCATTTATCTATTTATTTAATATTTAACTCATAACAGAGTGAAGTATGGTAGACCGTCCACGATCATAGACCCATCTTAAGCAAGAGGTTATGTAAAAATTGTACCTTTATAAAACGCACTGTGCTCTTTGCAAGTTCGATACGACAAAATCCAAATTTACAATCAACATTCCTTTATCGATATATAGCTGGACGCACAATGTTTGCACGCTGCCGGCCGATGGTGTAAACCAGAACGCAGTAGTATCCCACGGAGACACGCAAGCAATGGTTGTAATCGATTTCATCGCTGATTTTCCTAGTTACAGTACTTTAACTAGTAAAATTCCATAGATTATTAATATAGTAAATATTACTAATAACAAAAGGATATTTAACTTCTCCTTGAAGACGCTTGTTTGTTGCTGAAGAGTTGCAACAATTCGTTTGATGGAGCAGAGCAATAATATTTTTTATGTTAATTTTTGCGTTTTCATCAACCCTGGAGCCACATTGCATGGTCGTATTAAATAAAATGCACGCAGTAAATTTACATAACTAAAAATTACTTTTGCTTTTACGAAATGCGAGAGAAGGCTTCGAACTCTGGTCTATCATCCGGACATCTAGGAACTTTAGATTTAGTTTCATTTGATATTAGTCTTCGTACTAATTACCAGACAAGAACAGAATCAGAAACGTCATCATTGCAGATCTAATTACATTTAGATTTAGTTAATAATTGTTAGTGACGAGCAACATCAGGGAACTATGTTATGGGTTATTTTTGAAGCGTTCTGTGGACACAGTTGCAGACAGATTTCAGTGCAAATTATTTGAACCATTTCCTTTTTGAATATTTAATCTTATTTGTTATATCACCGACAACTGTGTCCATAGTGATTCAACTTGACGCGTCGGTATTGCAATGATCATTTCCTGGTGTTGCTTGGCGAGTGATAACGATACCTACCACTGTAGCTCCTCGTATGCGTAAAGGTTTGACTTTCATTTGATATAAGCTCAGTTGAAGTGGAGTTCTGTCTACAGCTTTGAAATTCATCCAGTGGCAAAAATTTCGGTCCTGCACAAGTCGCCAGTGAGAATGTTTGCACCGCAGCACATACTGCATAGTGCCCGTCACCATGAGATTGTACCTTTTCTTACGACAGTTACATTGATGACGATAGCACTTCAAAGCTTGACAAGAGAGAGAGAGAGAGAAAGACAAGAATAAGCAAGACGCTCGCCCGCCATTTGCCATGACGTTGGCTCAATTCGGGTCAGAGCCTCGTTTGTTGATTCGCAGGATGCACCACGAGCTGGTGAAGTTGGCTTGGTTTCCGTTTGTTGTTGTGCAGAACCATACACTATGTGCTCGGATGCAGAAAATCCACTCTTCAATAAATATATTCTCCTTTAATAAAAATAAAACTAATGTTGCGGTAGACTTGGTAATGGTTCGTTACGACGTTTGCGTGCGCGTTAACAAGATGGCGCCGCTGCCCGGAGAGACACGCGTTGTCCTTTGTACGCTTTTATTTCTATATAATTTTAGTTTTCAATCCTTTTCATCCACAACGGTACAACACTTAAACTCAATTTCACGCAAGTTAAAGTGTGTGTCGGCTGCAATAGGCGCTGCGGTGGTACCTAGACGGTCTGTGGCAACAGAGACATTACCACCAGTTAAATATCTTAAAATTTTTATTATATCGATTCTTGTAACTAATAATTATTAGAAGTAGTAACAAAAACGTTACATTCATTATATACGTTTCAAGTAATCATTAGACGATAAGATATTATAATATCCCCACTGTACTTGTAACCAGTCTAAATAGGTATATACGGAATTTAGAACCCAGTTCAGTGGCAACGCTCTTATTGAGTCGTTTATATGCTTTTGTAAACAATAAAATGTCACTTTCCCAACCTCCCGACTAAACTCATTTAATAACTTCATTATTTTAGTAAATGAAATTATACTTCGGTGCACAACGAACAAGTTTATGATGCTGTTATTACGAAGTTCAACTCGAATCTATCAAAATTGATAAATGTAAAATGGTCGCTGCAAAGCACTCGAAATACAGAGATAATTAATTCAAAAAATTTTATCTAGTTCAAAGCGCGTTTACTCCTTATGCTTCCGAGCGACGAACCCAATGAGGTTCAGGATATTCCATCCAAACTGGCGCCACGTTGTTATAGGCAGGCGTGTCACTTATTATAACATCTCGTTCGTCCCGTCGCTTCGTCAAATAAAAATAATACACGCGAAATGTTCGCACAATTATAAAATATTATTAAGTCTTGAGTTAGTGCGTTTATTTAGATTGCGAAAGAGATTGGTTATAACACGCCTCCTTGTGGCACTCCAGGGACGATTGTACACTTCTTGCCTTTTGCTGTTAACTATTTATAACTACCCAAACAAATAACTGCGCAACCAGGCAAATGACTACAGTTCATAAAATATTGCTTGATACCCGAGACGTTAGAGACTTCGTTTCAAAGACAACTACAATAAATTTCTTGTTGAAAAAGTTCAAATGTGTAAGTATTAATAAGACATTTGTGTATTAAACTAAAACATCAAAAGAACATGTTGTTAAAGAGATAAAACCAAAGATAATTTAAATTATTTATTTTATTTTATTAAACATATTATATTTTTGCTAGCTTACTTCGTAAACGCTTTTGGCATCGCTATGAAAATTTCATTATTACAAAATGGTTAAATGTAATAATGTTTTCACAACAGATTTATATTTTTTTAATCTGGCAATATACATACTGCTTTCGCACGCAGTAAACAAGCAGGAGTTATCTTTTTTGAGTCAGTACGCTACCGCTACGTGATGAATATTGTTTTCTCGTTATTGTTGTTACTTTGTTTTGTTGTTAACTTTCTTATTTGTATTTTTTTGCACCACAGTGCCGAAAAAAATAACTATCAGATAAACGTGTTGCTCGTCTCCTCGAATAATAAAAAAATATATGAATAAAATATATGCAATAATAAAAAAAATGTTTATATTAATGGAAACTACATCCAAAAACTTAACTAGTATCTATATAAATGTATTCTAACTTATATATGGATCCCCTCCAACGGGTCTCCGCCTTGTCGTGGCGGAGGGACTTAGTAACCGTGGCGACTGTCCGTGGGGTCGCCACTGGTGAAGCTAAGCGGAAGCCATCAGGCTGGCCCGCGGTAACCGGTCGGCCGAAGCGGCCGGTCATGGTACGAGCACCGGTTGGATAATTGGAGCTCACCAGAGCGGCCGGGAGCTCGGGGCGGCTTTAGCTGCCCCCTGCGACCGGCTGCAAGGGCGGTTTATACTGCCTCTGCAGCCGAGGTAGGGTTGCGGACGACGTATCCTTTCCGACCAAACGGAGTCGCACCGGTGATGCGGCGTCGGTGGGGCCGCGGGGGAAGAGGAGTTTCGATATTACTATACGCCTTTCTCCCTATCCTCCGCGGCTCCTAACGAGTAGCGACGGGCCAAACATCTGTCCGGCGCGGGGAGCCCGGAGAGAATACTTCCCGTTACCTCTGGGCGACGGGTTCGGGGGAATCCGTCGCTCGCACATAGGAGGCTGTGGTGGGGGCGCGCTGCATGTTTCGGCGCGCCCTGCAGAGGGAGTTCATCCCTCTCTCCCGAGTTGGGGCTGCGCAAGCGGCCCGCGCCGGCGAGATTCGCGGACGTAGGCACCAAGCCATAACCGTGACCCTTGCCATACGGCGACGAGTTGGGAACATCGTGGGGGTTTTAGTCGGTGCGAGTCCGACATAATCCGTCCTTGTCCCCGTGAACACGGGTATGCGTAGGCATTTCCCCTACGTAAAAAAAAACATATATGTGGATTAATACAGTAAAATGTGTTGTTGTTGTAAAGAGATACTTTAATTTATAAAAGTATGTTAATGATTCTATAAAAAATAATAAATAACAAATAGCACAAATAAAATTTATTCAAATTTATTCTTCTTCTTCTCTTTCGTGTACTTCATGACTGAAGGTCGTGCTTGTCTTGAAAAAATGCTCTTAATGACTCTGCTCTCTTAGTATCTCGCAGCATTCATGACAAGTTTCATGGGAAGATAGTGCAGTGGTTTCCCCTTGCCTTCTGCACTCAAATCAAATTAATAAAGATAAATATATTATTCAGCGAAAGTTAAAAAGAGTGAAATAGCCGCGTCTCTACAATAATAAGTCTTTATCTATGAAATTGCCGTTCTGCAGTACTGGCCATTTCAAATCAAAATAATATTTGTTTGGCTAAGAATTCTAATTTCAAATTAATTTTATTTTAAAAACATGGAATTATTTTTCCAAAATTAGTCATTTGTTTATTGATTAGTGTTACATTTTCATCGCATTTCAATCTTTTTCGTCATCATGGATACGTT
Organism: Troides aeacus; assembly: GCA_033220335.2. Taxonomy (NCBI): domain Eukaryota; kingdom Metazoa; phylum Arthropoda; class Insecta; order Lepidoptera; family Papilionidae; genus Troides; species Troides aeacus. The sequence continues at coordinate 5,439,721 of CM067296.1, forward strand.
AAGAATTCGTGTAATTATGGAATGTGAGCACCGTCGTGGCAGCAACGCGGCACAAGCGGCACGAGCGGCACGCAACATCAACGACGTTTACGAAGCTGACACTATAAACCAACGTACCAGTACTTATTGGTTTGCTCGCTTCCGTTCTGGAGATTTCGACTTGAAAAATGAACCTCGCGGTCGTTAGAAGACTTTGGTCGACAATGACGAATTAAAGGCGATTGTGGAAGCTGATGATACACAATCTACGGCTGACTTAGCAGCAGCTTTTGACGTTAGCTACAAAACAATATTGAGCCATTTGCGTCAAATTAACAACGTAAAAAAGCTTGACAAATGGGTGCAACACGAGCTTAATAATCGCCAGCGCGAAGTACGCGTCGAGACGTGCCTTGCACTGCTCAATAGACACACAAATGAAGGAATTTTGAACCGCATTGTTACCTGCGATGAAAACTGGATTCTGTTAGATAAGCGCAAGCGCTCAGCAAGTTGGTTGGATCCTGGTTCAGCACCTAAACAATTCCCTGAACCAAAACTTACCCCTAAAAAGTGATGGTCACTGTTTGGTGGTCTAGCGCCGGTGCGATTCAACACAGCTTCTTACCAAACGGGGTGAACACTACTGCAGATGTGTACTGTGAAGAACTGAACACAATGATGGAGAAGCTGGCACATCTCCAACCAACATTAGTCAATCGCTCGTCTCCGCTGCTCCTGCACGACAACGCGCGACTTCATACTACACAGTAGACGGTCTCCAAATTGCAAGAACTGGGGTTAGGAGCTCTCCGTCATCCGCCCTACTCGCCAGACCTTGCGCCGACAAACTACTACTTTTTCCAGAATTTGGATAACTCCTTGGCGGGAAAAATATTCAATATCCGAGAGGCAGTACAAAATGCCTTCGAAGAATTTGTTGTCTCCCGTCCAGCTGATTTCTTTAAGAAGGGCATCAATAAACTGCCAATGCGTTGGCAAAGATGCATTGATTGCATGGGTGATAACTTCGATTAATACAAACAAAAAATGTATGAAAAAAATTCGTTTAAATTTTTTCATACAAAACAGCAATTTCATAAATAAAGACCTAATATAAAACTTAACAAAAAAGTTTTAAAATTATTTTAAACAAACTTTATTATATGTCTAAAATACGAAAATATATAAAAAAGTTAAATTTGAAAAAGATTTATTATAATAAATAAAATAATTAAGGACCAATAGTTAAGTGTTCGTGAAACGCCCTAAGGACGTAATAAGGAACTGTTCGTGTATCGACTGGCCGTATGGGCGAGCGAGCGCGGCGAAGACGTATACTCGTGCTCCTACGTACACATGGGCTCCGGACATGTACTGCGTACATGTCGAATATAGAAAATTTCTTCGTGTAAATTAATTGAAATATTGATTGGATGTTATTACTGACCTCCAATACATATTGAATCTATAACATACATATGTACCATAGAACCTTCAAGAAATCTGAATAAGTATGATGATGGTGATAAGTAACATGTCCATGACCACGTGGTACCTGTTAGAATATTTAAATAGTGTAACCTTGGTCCCGTTTCTTAATATATAAGTTTTAAAACAATATTTAGGATAATTATTGACGATACACGTAGACAGTACACTATCTTATATATCCCTTCAATATGTATTGGAGGTCAATAGTAATCTCCAATCAATAGTTCAATCAATTTGCACAAAGCAAATTTTTACATTCGACACGTACACAGTACATGTCCGGAGCCCATGTGTACGTAAGACCGCGAGTATGCGTCTCCGCCGCGCTGGCTCTCCCTACGGCTGGCCGATACACGAACTGTTCCTTATTACGTCCTTAGGGCGTTTCACGAACACCCAACTATTGGACTTTAACTTTTTCATTTATTATAATAAATCTTTTTCAAATTTAACTTCTTTATATATATTCGTATTTAAGTTAGAATATAGTTTGTTATTTTTAAACATTTTTGTATAGTTTTATATTTTAGAGACACCTCTATTTCACTTTTTAACTTTCGTTGAATTATATTTTCATCTTTATAAATTTCAATAAATATTATTTGAGCTATTGAATACTTGATATTTTTTATAGAATAATTCAGTTATTTTTATAAATTAATGTATCTCGTTACAAGATGTTCACCTGGTGTTAGAAGTATACGTCTACTGCTACACTAGATCCTGAAAATTATAGTCCTACTTACTGGTGCGACGGTAACCCGTTGTTCACTCTACCCTGCTGCTTGCTGATGTTCGTAACGCTTTATAAAGGTACAATTTTTACGTAACCTCTTGCTTACGATGGGTCTATGATCGTTGATGGTCTACCATACTTCACTCTGTTATGAGTTAAGTAATAAATAAGTAATGAATAAATAGATAAATGAATATTGACAATGCTAGTGGCGAAGCAACTTTGGTAAAATCCTACCCCCATCTAAACTAAAACTACTTTTTTGACGGCGGAACCGTACATCGGATAAGTCTCTTACTCCGGTAACTCCACTGAGTTACTGCACCTACTGCGAGGCGGTTACCAGAAACAATTACCACTAAATACCAACGTAAATTTTCACATCACAGCGAAGTACTTAAACATACACACAGACGACGTTTTCATGTGTTTTCGATCACCTGGATCCACCGTCTGTTCGATTTCAATGCATTTCAGGAAATATCAATCAATAACAAATAAATGAAAACCTTGGACATATTTGCGTCTGCGCTGTATAAAAGCTGAAGAGTTGTCGCAGCTCTTCAGTCTGCAACAAAGCGTCTGCAAGATGAACTTCAATATTTTCTTCCTGTTGTTTGTGGTGAGTTGTTTCAACTTTATTATAATCTCTAGAATGTTACACATGCAAAATATCTCTATGTTCTATTTTAATGGTGTCGGGTGAGAGGAAGAGAACGCTTACCTGGAGGAGGAGAGAGACACTCCCTGTCCGTGACATTGCGATGCTACTGGGCATTAGTTTATCCAACAACACATTGCGCTTAGTAATTGTACTGGTTATGAAGTCGTAACAACAAATGTTTACATCTTACTTAATAAAGATTCAATTTTCACCCTTCGCATCTCGTTTTCACCGGTCTGCCATCTTCTTTCCATGCCAATCCAGTTTTACGTTTTCCGATTGTAAGAGCGACGAACTTATACATTTTGTATAAAAGATCATTTTCTTTTTCAGGTGATGTTCGCATTCGGCGGAGCACAGAAAGGTGAGAAGTGTTGTCATTGATTAATTTGATAGTACATGTCACATTTAATACTATTTAATTATACGATTAAGAGACTCTTAGACGTATGGTGATAAGTCTCGTCAGCTCAGTAATCACACTGCTTGCAGCTCTCTTCAGGTGAAGCGCAGTAACATTTGCTCACTACCGGTTTTACTTTACGCATGAACTGTGTGTTCGTGTCACGAGGAAACATGATGCTTAGATGAGTATCCAAAAGTAACGCGATGCAATCTGTTCTTCCAGGCGATGGTGTGGCCGCAGGTTCTGGCCAGGGTTTGCTGCAGCCAGATGCTGGAGGACCATCTCCGAAGGGTTCTGGCCATCATAAGAACCCTCCTAAGTAACTCGTCCAGACGTCATACCAACAGAAAATTTGCGAAATTTTTGTAACATTATACAATATACACGATTTAACTGTCTTAAGGAAATGTAAATTTCATGAAAAATGTTAAAATAAAATGCAATATAAAAAAAAAATAGTTTACTTACTAATGTCAGTCGTCGAAAACTACAGCGAGACTTGGAAAAAGTAATGAACGAAATTAAGTGAAACGCAAAATACTCATTAATAGAGCAGCAGATCTCATTCACCCATAACGCGTTCATCTAACTGAAAAACGGTAAGTATTCATGCTAACAATAAGTCCAGGCGTAAATACAGCCCAATCTAATCGTAATACGCACACGGACGACACACCCGCACTTCCGCCAGCGATTGATACTAATTTGAAACAGATCTTTGTTTGTTTATATTTGGAATAGGGATCTAGGAATAAACAGAAATGTTTAGAGGTAAAATTACAAATAATCCTTTGTAACAGATATTGGTTATTTTTATCTGTAATGAAAGTGGGAACTCGCACCATTTTAAATAGGTCGGGGTAGCACTGTAAATAGCACACAAACACAGTTCTTCTTCGATGAATGGTACCCTCAGGCATTGCTTTTGTATTGGGAGAGTGGTTATTGTGGATTATCCCTAAGAGATAGATATATACCATTTCAAAATTTTTTGTAGACCGTTTTAAGGTGTACAATACTGTAGTACATTATTTTGATTTATCTCGTAGCGTTGAGTCAGCGTATGCAATATAAGCCCAAAAGAAATGTGTTTATTTAAGACATCACATTAGAAACCTCGAAAAATATCAGTGTTCCTCTATTATATTATTATGCATCTATTCTTATACGATTCTATCTATTATTGTACGTATAACCCTTCCTTAAGAATCAGAATCTTTTTATAAAAATCACATCAAAATCCGTTGGGTAGTTTTCGAGATTTAAGCATACATAGAGACAGACAGACAGCGAAAGCGACTTTGTTTTGTACTATGTATAGATGATGTATGGCCGTTTGTGTAATAAATTTGAATAAGGAAAGATAGAGGAAAATAATGTTCGGATGCAGTTCTGTGTACCACTTTTTTGTTTATGTAAACTTTAAAACCCATTTAATTTGTAAAAGCAGTGAAAATTTCGAGAAGAGATAATTAAAAAAAAATTTCATTTCCTTAAAAATGTTTACAATTTAAAATCAATTCAATTCTCACTAAAAGTTTTAATGATGTTGGTGATAGCGGGAGTCTTACGAAAGAAAACGACATAATGACGAAATTATCGATATATTTCACTTCCGGTTTCGTAACCCTGCCTCTCCTAAGAAGAACACGGTTAAAAATACAGGGACGGTGTCTAAATACAATATTTAGTAATAAAAATATTAACAATATCACATGGTATTATAATGTTGATAGTTAAAAAGTGACAACAACAGAATATGATGGAGTTAATACTCGCATCCGGTCGATGTGCAGATCTTTGGGGAGGTCTATGTCAAACAGTGGACGTCTATCGGCTAATGATGATGATGATGATGATGAATATTCGCATCAAGTAATTATACAGTCGAGCAGCTTTTCAGTTGCATTCAATACAAAATTCATGCCTGAGGGTACCATTCATTGAAGAAGAACTGTGTTTGTGTGCTATTTACAGTGCTACCCCCACCTATTTAAAATGTTGCGAGTTCCCACTTTTATTACAAATAAAAATAACTAATATCTGTTACAAAGGATTATTTGTAATTTTACCTCTAAACATTTCTGTTTATTCCTAGATCCCTATTCCAAATATAAACAAACAAGGATCTGTTTCAAATTAGTATCAATCGCTTCCGGAAGTACAGGTGTGTCGTCCGTGTGCGTATTACGATTAGATTGGGCTGTATTTACGCCTGGACTTATTGTTAGCATGAATACTTACCGTTTTTCAGTTAGATGAACGCGTTATGGGTGAATGAGATCTGCTGCTCTATTAATGAGTATTTTGCGTTTCACTTAATTTCGTTCATTACTTTTTCTAAGTCACGCTGTAGTTTTCGACGACTGACATTAGTAAGTATACAATTTTTTTTGGTATTGTTTTTTATTTTAACATTTTTCATAAAATTTACATTTCCTTAAGACAGTTAAATCGTGTATATTATATAATGTTACAAAAAATTCGCAAATTTTCTGTTGGTATGTCCGTCTGGACGAGTTACTTAGGAGGGTTCTTATGGCCAGGACCCTTCGGAGATGGACCTCCAGCATCTGGCTGCAGCAAACCCTGGCCAGAACCTGCGGCCACACCATCGGCTGGAAGAACAGATTGCATCGCGTTACTCTTGGATACTCTTCTAAGCATCATGTTTCCTCGTGACACGAACACACAGTTCATGCGTAAATTAAAACCGGCAGTGAGCAAATGTTACTGCGCTTCACCTGAAGAGAGCTGCAGGCAGTGTGATTACTGAGCTGACGAAACTCATCACCATACGTGTAAGAGTCTCTTAAACGTATAATTAAATAGTTTTGGATGTGTCATGTACTATCAAATTATTCAATGACAACACTTCTCACCTTTCTGTGCTCCGCCTAATGCGAACATCACCTGAAAAAGAAAATGATCTCTGATACAAAATGTATAAGTTCGTCGTTCTTACAATGGGAAAACGTAAAACCGAATTAGTTTGGAAAGAAGATGGCAGACCGGTGAAAACGGGATGCGAAGGGTAGAAATTGAATCTTTATTAAGTAAGATGTAAACATTTGTTGTTACGACTTCATAACCAGTACAATTACTAAGCGCAATGTATTGTTGGATAAACTAATGCCCAGTAGCATCGCAATGTCACTGATAGGGAGTGTCTCTCCTCCTCCAGGTAAGCGTTCTCTTCCTCTCACCCGATACCATTAAAATAGAACATAGAGATATTTTGCATGTGTAACATTCTACAGATTATAATAAAGTTGAAACAACTCACCACAAACAACAGGAAGAAAATATTGAAGTTCATCTTGCAGACGCTTTGTTGCAGACTGAAGAGCTGCGACAACTCTTCAGCTTTTATACAGCGCAGACGCAAATATATCTAAGGTTTTCATTTATTTGTTATTAGTTGATATTTCCTGAAATGCATTGAAATCGAACAGACGGTGGATCCACGTGATCGAAAACACATGAAAACGTCGTCTGTGTGTATGTTTAAGTACTTCGCAGTGATGTGAAAATTTACGTTTGTATTTAGTGGTAATTGTTTCTGGTAACCGCCTCGCAGTAGGTGCAGTAACTCAGTGGAGTTACCGGAGTAAGGAGACTTATCCGATGTACGATTCCGCCGTCAAATAAGTATAATAGTTTTAGTTTGGATGGGGCAGGATTTTACCAAACTTGCATCGCCACTAGCATTGTCGATATTCATTTATCTATTTATTTAATATTTAACTTATGGCAGAGTGAAGTATGGTAGACCGTCCACGATCATAGACCCATCTTAAGCAAGAGGTTACGTAAAAATTGTACCTTTGTAAAACGCACTGTGCTCTTTGCAAGTTCGATACGACAAAATCCAAATTTACAATCAACATTCCTTTATCGGTATTTAGCTGGACGCACAATGTTTGCACGCTGCCGGCCGATGGTGTAAACCAGAACCTAGTAGTATCCCACGGAGACACGCAAGCAATGGTTGTAATCGATTTCATCGCTGATTTTCCTAGTTACAGTACCTTAACTAGTAAAATTCCAAAGATTAATAATATAGTAAATATTACCAGTAACAAAAGGATATTTAACTTCTCCTTGAGGACGCTTGCTTGTTGCTGAAGAGTTGCAACAATTCGTTTGATGGAGCAGAGCAATAATATTTTTTATGTTAATTTTTGCGTTTTCATCAACCCTGGAGCCACATTGCGTGGTCGTATTAAATAAAATGTACTGAATTTACATAACTAAAAATTACTTTTGCTTTTACGAAATGCGAGAGAAGGCTTCGAACTCTGGTCTATCATCCGGACATCTAGGAACTTTAGATTTAGTTTCATTTGATATTAGTCTTAGTACTAATTACCAGACAAGAACAGAATCAGAAACGTCATCATTGCAGATCTAATTACATTTAGTTAATAATTGTTAGTGACGAGCAACATCAGGGAACTATGTTATGGGTTATTTTTGAAGCGTTCTGTGGATACAGTTGCAGACAGATTTCAGTGCAAATTATATGAACCATTTCCTTTTTGAATATTTAATCTTATTTGTTATATCACCAACAACTGTGTCCATAGTGATTCAACTTGACGCGTCGGTGTCGCAATGATCATTTCCTGGTGTTGCTTGGCGAGTGATAACGATACCTACCACTGTAGCTCCTCGTATGCGTAAAGGTTTGACTTTCATTTGATATAAGCTCAGTTGAAGTGGAGTTCTGTCTCCAGCAGTGAAATTTTTGGAATAAGCAAGACGCTCGCCCGCCATTTGCCATCACGTTGGCTCAACTCGGGTCAGAGCCTCGTTTGTTGATTCTCAGGATGCACCGCAGGTGGTGAAGTTGGCTTGGTTCCCGTGAGTTGTTGTGCAGAACCATACACTATGTGCTCGGATGCAGAAAATCCACTCTTCAATAAATATATTCTCCTTTAATAAAATTAAAACTAATGTTGCGGTAGACTTGGTAATGGTTCGTTACGACGTTTGCGTGCGCGTTAACAAGATGGCGCCGCTGCCCGGAGAGACACGCGATGTCCTTTGTGCGCTTTTATTTTTATGTTATTTCAGTTTTCAATCATTTTCATCCACAACGGGCCAACACTTTAGCTCAATTTCACGCAAGTTAAAGTGTGTGTCGGCTGCAATAGGTGCTACGGTGGTACCTAGACGGTCTCCGGCAACAGAGACACTACCACCAGTTAAATATCTTAAAATTTTTAGTAATAGGGGGACCGGAAAGTAATGTCGTTTCTGCGCATGCAAATACTTGATTGTCATTTGTCAGCTCATTGTTTTGTTCAGAGGCGTACCAAAGACATTGTGAGGTTATAGTGATTTCTTTACTTATAGACAATTGAATTACAATTTTTTTTTGTAATTTTGGGTAAAATGGCCAGCCAAATACCAGAAGAGGTACACATCCGGCATTGCATGCTCTTTGAGTTTCGCAAGGGAAATAACGCAACAGTTGCTACCAAAAACATTTGCGATGTTTATCCAAATGCACTGGACATTCGTAAATGCCAAAGGTGGTTTTCCAAGTTCAAATCGGGTAATTTTGATCTTTCCGACTCGTATCGATCAGGAAGACCATCAGCGTTAGACAACGACGTGTTAAGGGCGGAAGTGGAAGCAAATCCGTGTTAGACGATCGAGGAATTGTCAAACAGTCTCAACAAACCTTGGTCGACCATCCAAGAACATTTGAAGCAGATTGGAAAAGTAAGCAGAGCAGGTGTTTGGGTCCCGCATAATCTGTCCGAACAGAATAAGGCTAACCGATCAATCACATGCAACTTATTGCTTCAACGACACAACACAGAAGCGTTTTTTGATCGCTTGATCACAGGAGATGAGAAATGGGTCCTGTATGATAACCCAAAACGCAAAAGGCAGTGGCTCTCTCCAAATGAAATCCCTCGGAGTACTGCTAAGCCAGGTTTACACCCCAAAAAAGCGCTTTTGTGTGTTTGGTGGAGTATTCGCGGCATTGTTCATTTTGAATTACTAAAACCTGGAGAAACTGTTACTGCAGACCTCTACAGCGAACAATTGCAGCGAGTCAATCAATCTTTAATTGAAAAGTGGCCAGCGATTGTCAACCGAAAAGGCGTCATTCTCCAACATGACAATGCAAGACCGCACTGCGCAAGGCGAACTCTAGAAAAAATTAATGAATTGGGGTGGGAGGTGCTGCCTCATCCACCATATTCGCCCGATGTTGCACCATCGGATTTCCACTTATTCCGAGCGCTGCAACACTTTTTAAGTGGCAAAACATTTGCAAATTTGGATGATATCCAAAATGCCATCTCTAGATATTTTGCCGAAAAACCAATTAATTTTTATCGATCAGGGATTGAAAATTTACTCACTAGATGGCAAAAGGTTATTGACAATGATGGGGAATACATCATTGATTAAAAATAAAGACTCGTTAAAAATGTATGTGTTTGTATTTAGCGTAAGAAAACGACATTACTTTCCGGTCCACCTAATATATCGATTCTTGTAACTAATAATTATTACAAGTAGTAACAAAAACGTTACATTCATTATATACGTTTCAAGTAATCATTAGACGATAAGATATTATAATACCCCCACTGTACTTGTAACCAGTCTAAATAGGGATATACGGAATAAAGGACCCAGTTCAGTGGCAACACTCTTATTGAGTCGTTTATATGCTTTTGTAATCAATAAAATGTCACTTTCCTAACCTCCCGACTAAACTCATTTAATAACTTCATTATTTTAGTAAATGAAATTATACTTCGGTGCACAACGAACAAGTTTATGATGCTGTTATTACGAAGTTCAACTCGAATCTATCAAAATTCATAAATGTAAAATGGTCGCTGCAAAGCACTCGAAATACGGAGATAATTAATTCAAAAAATATTATTTAGTTCAAAGCGCGTTTACTCCTTTTGCTTCCGGGCGACGAACCCAATGAAGTTCAAGATATTCCATCCAAACTGGCGCCACGTTGTTATAGGCAGGCGTGTCACTTATTATAACATCTCGTTCGTCCCGTCGCTTCGTCAAATAAAAATAATAAACTCGAAATGTTCGCACAATTATAAAATATTATTAAGTCTTGAGTTAGTGCGTTTATTTAGATGGCGAAAGAGATTGGTTATAACACGCCTCCTTGTGGCACCCCAGGGACGATTGTACACTTCTTGCCTTTTGCTGTTAACTATTTATAACTACCCAAACAAATAACTGCGCAACCAGGCAAATGACTACAGTTCATAAAATATTGCTTGATACCCGAGACGTTAGAGACTTCGTTTCAAAGACAACTACAATAAATTTCTTGTTGAAAAAGTTCAAATGTTTAAGTATTAATAAGATATTTGTGTTTAAAACTAAAACATTATTTTAAAAAAGAACATGTTATTAAAGAGATAAAACCAAATATAATTTAAATTATTTATTTTACTTTATTACACATATTATATTAGTTTGGCAAATATCTCCCTTCCGCAATTTTGCTCATTATTCAAAGCTTTATAAAAAGTGTTACAGTGATCGGATTTAGTTCAAATATGCGCCGTTTTGTTCGATAATCTGTTTCCATCTAGACGGCAACTTCATAATACCTCCCTCGTAGAAGCCCCCCTCCTTATTTGCGAAGAACTCGGACAGCCACTTTTCACAAGCCTCTTTTGAGTTCAACTTTACACCACCAAGGGCGTTCACCATGGACAGGAACAGGTGGTAATCACTTGGCGCTATGTCCGGACTATATGGTGGATGCGATAAAACCTCCCATCCGAGCTCCCGTAGCTTCTGACGAGTCATCAACGAAGTGTGTGGTCTGGCGTTGTCCTGGTGGAACACTACACCCTTCCTGTTGGCCAATTCTGGACGCTTCTGGTCGATCGCCTGGTTCAAGCGATCCAGTTGTTCGCAGTAGATGGTAGAATTAAGCGTCTGGCCATATGGGAGCAGCTCATAGTGGATGATTCCCTTCCAATCCCACCAAACACACAGCAAAACCTTCCTGGCCATCAATCCCGGCTTGGCCACTGTTTGGGACGATTCACCGGCCTTCGACCACGACCGTTTTCGCTTGATATTATCGTATGTGATCCATTTTTGGTCGCCAGTCACCATCCGCTTCAAGAATGGGTCGAGTTCGTTCCATTTCAGCAGCATATCGCAGGCGTTGATTCCGTCCAGAAGGTTTTTTTACGTCAAATCATGCGGCACCCAAACATCAAGCTTTTTTTTGTATCCAGCCTTCTGCGGATGGTTTAAAATGGTTTGGTGACTAACTCCCATCTCCTGGGCGATGTCACGAGATGCCACATGCCGGTCTAACTCGATGTAGTCCATGATTTGATCGGTATTTGTCGTCACAGGTCTTCCGCCGGCTGGCTTATCCATGGTGTCGTTTTCACCGGCTCTGAATCGTCGAAACCATTCCTCCGCGGTTCGAAGTGATAGAGTACCATCCCCCTAAACACCATTAATCTCACGGAACGTTTCTCTAGCGGATTTGCCTTTAACGAAGGAAAACTTTAAAATAGCGCGAATTTCGGCGTTAGTGAACTCCATGTTTACACGTCTATAACTGTTGAACGCAATATCCAAACTAATTATACATAGCGTCGTTTTGTAGGTTATGTCAAGACCTTTCAAATTATGTATAGTATTGCCAGATACGAGCTCTGTAGCGCTTTGTAGATAGCCGCGAAATTCAAAAGACAAAAAGGCGGAAGGGAGATATTTGCCAAACTATTATTATATTTTTGCTAGCTTACTTCGTAAACGCTTTTCGCATCGCTATGAAAATTTCATTATTATAAAATGGTTATAACAGATTCATATTTTTTTAGTCTGGCAATATACATACTGCTTTCGCACACAGTTAACTAGCATTAGTTATATTTTTTGAGTCAGTACGCTACCGCTACGTGATTGATATTGTTTTCTCGTTATTGTTGTTACTTTGTTTTGTTGTTAACTTTCTTATTTGTTTTTTTTTGCTTCACCGTGGCGACTGTCCTTGGGGTCGCCACTGGTGTAGCAAAGCGAAAACCATCAGGCTGGCCCACAGTGACTGGTCGGCCGAAGCGGCCGCTCATGGTACGAGCACCGGTTGGATAATTGGAGCTCACCAGAGTGGCGGGGCCGGGGGCGGTTTTAGCTGCCCCCGTGCGACCGGCTTCAAGGGCGGTTTCATACTGCCTCTGCAGCCGAGGTGGGGTTGCGGACAACGTATCCTCCGCGACCAAACGGAGTCGCACCGGTGATGCGGCGGTGGTGGGACCGCGGGGGAATAGGAGTGTCGATATTACTATACGCCTTTCTCCCTATTCTTCGCAGCTGCTAACGAGTAGCAGCGGGCCAAACATCTGTCCACCGCGGGAAGCCCGGAGAGAATACCTCCCGTGACCTCTGGGCGACGGGTTCGGGGGAATCCGTCGCTCGCACATAGGAGGGTGAGGTATGGGCGCGCTGCATGTTCCGGCGCGCCCTGCAGAGGGAGTTCATCCCTCCCGAGTTGGGACTGTGCAATCGGCCCGCGCCGGCGAAATTCGCGGACGCAGGCACCAAGCCATAACCGTGACCCTTGCCATACGGCGATGAGTTGGGCACATCGTGGGGGTTTTAGTCGGTGCGAGTCCGACATAATCCGTCCTTGTCCCCGTGAACACGGGTATGCGTAGGCATTTCTCCTACGTAAAAAAAAACATATATGTGGATTAATACAGTAAAATGTGTTGTTGTTGTGAAGAGATACTTTAATTTATAAAAGTAAATTAATAATTCTATAAAAAACAATAAATAACAAATAGCCCAAATAAAATTTATTCAAATTTATTCTTCTTCTTCTCTTTCGTGTACTCCATGACTGAAGGTCGTGCTTGTCTTGAAAAAATGCTCTTAATGACTCTGCTCTCTTAGTATCTCGCAGCATTCATGACAAGTTTCATGGGAAGATAGTGCAGTGGTTTCCCCTTGCCTTCTGCACTCGAATCAAATTAATAAAGATAAATATATTATTCAGCGAAAGTTAAAAAGAGTGAAATAGCTGCGTCTCTAAAATAATAAGTCTTTATCTATGAAATTGCCGTTCTGCAGTACTGGCCATTTCAAATCAAAATAATATTTGTTTGGCTAAGAATTCTAATTTCAAATTAATTTTATTTTAAAAACATGGAATTCTTTTTCCAAAATTAGTCATTTGTTTATTGATTAGTGTTACATTTTCATCGCATTTCAATCTTTTTCGTCATCATGGATACGTTAAGAATTCGTGTAATTATGGAATATGAGCACCGTCGTGGCAGCAACGCGGCACAAGCGGCACGCAACATCAACGACGTTTACGGAGCTAACACTACAAACTAACGCACCAGTTCTTATTGGTTTGCTCGCTTCCGTTCTGGAGATTTCGACTTGAAAAATGAACCTCGCGGTCGTTAGAAGACTTTGGTCGACAATGACGAATTAAAGGCGATTGTGGAAGCTGATGATACACAATCTACGGCCGACTTAGCAGCAGCTTTCGACGTTAGCTACAAAACAATATTGAGCCATTTGCGTCAAATTAACAACGTAAAAAAGCTTGACAAATGGGTGCAACACGAGCTTAATTATCGCCCGCGCGAAGTACGCGTCGAGACGTGCCTTGCACTGCTCAACAAACACACAAATGAAGGAATTTTGAATCGCATTGTTACCTGCGATATAAACTGGATTCTGTTAGATAAGCGCAAGCGCTCAGCAAGTTGGTTGGATCCTGGTTCAGCACCTAAACAATGCCCTAAACCAAAACTTACCCCTAAAAAGTGATGGTCGCTGTTTGGTGGTCTAGCGCCGGTGTGATTCATCACAGCTTCTTACCAAACGGGGTGAACACTACTGGAGACGTGTACTGTGAAGAACTGAACACAATGATGGAGAAGCTGGCACATCTCCAACCAGCATTGGTCAATCGCTCATCTCCGCTGCTTCTGCACGACAACACCCGACCTCATACTGCACAGCAGACGGTCTCCAAGTTGCAAGAACTGGGGTTAGGAGCTCTCCGTCATCCGCCCTACTCGCCAGACCTTGCGCCGACAAACTACTACTTTTTCCAGAATTTGGATAACTCCTTGGCGGGAAAAAAATTCAATATCCGAGACGCAGTACAAAATGCCTTTGAAGAATTTATTGTGTTCCGTCCAGCTGATTTCTTTAAGAAGGGCATCAATAAACTGCCACTGCGTTGGCAAAGATGCATTGATTGCATGGGTGATAACTTCGATTAATACAAACAAAAAATGCATGAAAAAAATTCGTTTCAATTTTTTCATACAAAACGGCAATTTCATAAGTAAAGAGCTAAAATAAAACTTAACAAAAAATTTTAAAATTATTTTAAACAAACTTTATTCTATGTTTAAAATACGAAAATAATAGAGTTATATATATAAGTATATATATAAATAATATATATAAAGAAGTTAAATTTGAAAAAGATTTATTATAATAAATAAAAAAATTAAAGCCTTAAGGACGTAATAAGGAACTGTTCGTGTATCGACTGGCCGTATGGGCGAGCGAGCGCGACGGAGACGCATAATCGCGCTCCTACGTATACATGGGCTCCAGACATGTACTGCGTACGTGTCGAATGTTGAAAATTTCTTCGTGTAAATTGATTGAAATATTGATTGGAGGTTATTACTGACCTCCAATACATATTTAGCGGAAGCGGACGCAAGCTGCTGCCTCGATGCTTAACAAACATATATATTGCGTCTTGTCGTAGCGTAACGTTTGCACCGTTACTGAACTGATGCGGTTGGCTGAGGACTTTTGCAAGATATTGATGTCTGCTGTGATGTATTGTGCGCCTTTCACGATGATATGCATGTCTGTCGCAGTTCAGTGATACGACGTCTTAGATGATCACTTGGTTAAATGTCACCTTTGAAGGTTGCGCCTTGCGTTGTGGTTTGACACTTTATCTTATTATAGCTCCCCATTTTTAAGATATGTGGCGAGTTATCGGTGGGCGAGACAAACTTTATCAAAATAACATTTTACTCAACAAAAAAGACTCTATCTCTGATGGCTCATAATAAAAATAATATTTATTAGCTATGTCCACTACAGTGGTTAGCGGAGTTATGCATTTATTTCATGTATAGTGATAGATGGTGGGAGTACAATCTCTCAAGGCTGCGATGTCATCGCTTTGCCATTCTATGAGGTTAGCTATGAGGTCTTGAATGCACTCGGCGGATTGCGATCCGCGCCAACTACGTAGTTGGTCGTGATGTTAATTCCAACACTTTACAATGCTTGTGCAAGTGCACCTGGATAGTGAAGGTAGTGGCTAGTACAAGAACACTTTTGGGTCAACCATATTCGTGATGTTGATCGGGCTGTAAGCCACAGCGACTCTTACAGCTCATCTGACACTGGGCACGTGGACCCGTATCCACGGCCTGCGGTTTTTAGGAAAAACCAAGTGTGCTACGTGGAGTGTAGCTGTCTTGTGCTTACGCAAAAATAATGAGCCGAGTGCTCTTCTACTGGTTCGCCAGTAAACCTTGCAGTGGACTGCGGTCCGAGGCCAATTAAACTCTTCCTGTTTCGGGGGGCGCGCAGTATTTGGTTGGCGCTCATCGCATACGGCGGGGTCTGTTTACTGGAGCCGTATGCCATCCCCACATGTTTTTTAAAATGTGAAAATGTGAACTTAAACACTTGTGTCGGGGTCTTGAGAATTAATAAATATTGTAAACCCGTTACAAGATGTGGAGCCCTTTACAAGCGTGAAGGGATTGTAAATAAGGAAACAAACCACACAAACGGCATCTGGCTATCTTAATAAATATTCATCTTTCTATATAAACCTAAAAAAACTGAATATTACTATAAACACAACGTAGAACAAAGTCCTAATCGAGACGATCACGAATTAATATAAATAACGAATGGCCAAACCATAAATATTAATCACACTAAAAAGAATAGTATGAATTATCAAAGTCATGTAAAATATGATTACATGAGACCATAAATATTGTTTATTAGTCATTTAAAATTTATTATATTTGAAAAAAGCAGAGTAAGGTCACCATCTCACAATTTATATTTGTGATGTGTCGTCAAGTATTAATACAGTAAAAGCTCTTTATTCGCTGGGTATACGTTCCATACATTGTACTCGCCGGCCTAATGGTTAGAGCGTGCGGCTTTCATTCCGAAGGTTAATGTTAGGGTAATATTTAAGTTATGTACATTTGTGAACTTTAGTAACAATAATTATATACAAACGGTGAAGGAAAATATCGCGAGGAAACCTGC
Organism: Troides aeacus; assembly: GCA_033220335.2. Taxonomy (NCBI): domain Eukaryota; kingdom Metazoa; phylum Arthropoda; class Insecta; order Lepidoptera; family Papilionidae; genus Troides; species Troides aeacus. Next base: position 5,456,338 of record CM067296.1, read on the forward strand.
ACATGAATTAGAATTTATTCTAAGCTATGTGTGAAGTCACCAATCCGCATTACGATCGCGTGGTGACTATGTCCCCATCGCTTTTATTATATATTGTGGGTAAGCCTGTGTCTCGACAGTGCGGACGTATATGGCAATGATTATGCTCCATAAATATGCCACGAATACAGAAATCATGAATACAGAATATCCTTTTCTTATTAGTCCATTTGAAGGTATTTACATAGCATATTGAGTGTGATTCCTATTGGAATCCATGTATCATTATGAATGTACTTATTGGATCCGCGAATAACGAAATATTAAGTCGCGAATATAGGAATTGTGTCGCATTTTTTCACCAGCGAATACTGAAAACGCAAATAAGAAGCTTACTGTATTCATAAAAGACCTCACAAAAACAGCAGGATGATACTGAATTATTGTTTAAATCTTTTCGATGTAAAGACATCATTTGTAACACCTGTATCTAGAAGCAAGCACTTATATATGATATATCTATGACAGTAATTATTTTAAAAAGTAAACACTACGAAGAAAGCAGGTGATGTGATCATGAAATAAATGCGATTTTGACAGAAATGTAAGTAAAGTATGACGAGTAAACTGGAGTTTTGGATTCGCCACAAGCTAATACCAAAAAGGAAATCAACTTTACCCTTCAAAGCGTTTATGCTCGTAAGAGACATCACAACAGTCGTCTCATCGCCGGTAGCTCTGTTGTATGGAAAACTCTTTCAACAGTCAATTCAGTTACATGTTATCGCAATGAACCTCCAATACATCCAAGAACTTGCATAGTTCAACCAGTAACTGCGAAAAGATTGAAACTTCTCCAACTCGGAATCTATTTTATTGTCATTTCATAAAAAAAAATATTTTACCTACCCTGTATTACCTGCACTGTTTTGAAGCTCTCCGTTGACACAGCTGTAGACGCTACTTAATAAAATATTTGATCAAGAATTTTTAAATTACGTTAATACGGAAAACGTTTCATAACCTTGTCGAAGATATTACTTCAACAAATATCGCCTGCAACTGTATACACAGACACGTTAAAATCAAATGAAGAAATCAGGAGGAAGCTGATCATTCTCTGCATTTATTATAACATAATTTTTAAAAATAAAATTTAAATTTTTGGTTTGATAGGGCAAGTATTACCAAAGTAGACAAAAACTGTCTAAAATACCGAATAACAACAACTCTAGCTATTTTTTAATTACTGCTCGCTAGTTAACACAATCACTGAGCTAACAGATAATAACAATCGGTGCACGGGCCGACGGAGCAGCAGCCGCTCAATCAATCAATCAGCCGGAAGACGTCCACTGCTGGACAAATGCCTCCCCCAAAGATTTCCACTCAGACCGGTCCTGGGCCACCCGCATCCAATGGTTGCCAGCGACCTTGACCAGGTCGTCGGTCCACCTTGTGAAGGGTCTGCCCACGCTACGCAGAGAGCAGCCGCTCGCCGCCTTACAAACGGGAATATTTTTATATCTCTCTAGTATAATTTTGTTTAAACTGTTCTGGGTGAAAATTGTAATAGGACGTATTATTATTATAAAATAAAACCCGCGGTATTAGATGTTCCAAATTGACGTAAGTTTCGATGATGATCAACCTTTACCCTCGGCAATAATTGATCTTCATCAGCCGATAGATGTCCACCACGAGACATAGGCCTCCACCAAATATGGTAATAAAATCCTCCATATTGCTTCAGAGCTGCAGATGTAACGTTCGGACTGTAATTGTTCCACTTCAGTTGGTGACTGTATGCTGAACGTAGCTTGATTCCTACCTTTATTAATATATTTAGTAACATATTGGATTGACTTTACTGAACTGCCCAACTCTAAATTGATGTGGGCATCCAAAATTTTCAAAAGAAGTGGATTATAGGGATCGATTTATCAGTTATCAATATCAAGGTTTCGAACGGTGGATGGTGGCACTTGGCCCACACAATCCTGGCAATCGTATACGATATTTGGGATATCCGTCATCGCTACTAGATGTTTAAGTTTGGAAGGACTTCGGAAATCATTTTCTGCATTTAGAATCTCGCGTACATGGTGCATTAGGATTTAAAGAACCGCAAGGGCTTTGTACCATGTGTTTCTTTACGATTTCGAACAGAACAGGGTCTTCTTCTTTAATCGGTAATTCAGCTGAAATAACGCTGTCAATTAGATTTGGTCTAATTTTGTTCACTAACCACACCAGCAGATGTACCAGAATGTGGCAGACCACGTTTCTGCCATTCTAGTGTACATATGACAGCGCGGCGGACCGAATATATGAGACTTGTTAATGAGGTGTAGGAATTTGTGTATTTTTAAATGGTGGACTCTGTCGACTACATCGTATCTGTCTTCTGGAGTTAAAGTGGTGTTAATATTTTTATTGAGATCTGACCGATTTGAGTTACATGTTGCAGTTATAAATAAATCAGGTTTACCGTAATGTCTGACGTAAGTCATTGCGTCCTGCCATCTTTCAAGTAAATATCGAGGTTCACCTGTGAATGATAAAGGTACTATAATCAACTGTCCTATGAAGTTGCTGTGTTCGTTCGCCTGTAAAGCATCCTGAAGATGAACGTAATTTTTTGCTCTCAATTTAGTATGATTATTACGGATGTAGGCCGATCTCTCAGACTCAATTTTCGCATATTGTTCGACCAAGTATTGGTTTGTTAACATTTCATATATACGTTAACAACAGTAGTACATATACGGCACTGTTTTACGCAGCAGTACACCACTGATTGGGTCAACTTGAGAAACATTAATGGTATAACCATCTTCTCCACGACAAAGCATCAAAGAATATTGTAAGCTGTGATAAGATCTGTGTAGCCTTGAAATTTTTTCCAAATTATCATCACGACTATACAACACAATATCTCTTTTGTCAAATTGCTGCCCAGATATCACCACTGCTACTTCGCCTGTGGAAGGCGCATTACCTCGTCCTTTGTGTTCTCCAACAGAAGCTTTTTTTGAATGGACTACAACATTAACATCAGGAGTATCTACTGGAACGCTCTCAATCGCAGTTCTAAAAGACTCCATGTAGCAGTTATGAGTAACATATCTTGGAGACATCTGATCAAGTCTCTATGAATTGGCTTTGCGATACTCGAACACCGCATTAATGCTTGTATATCTGAATCTGCAATAAAATAAGTTTGCAGAAATTTGCGATCATCGGGTCGAACTGGTAGCAAGCTCCCAGCCAAGTAAACAATTTAATACTAATTAAAAAACACTTGCTCTTGAGTTTTAAATGTAGGCATAAAACGACTGCTTACTCTTGAAAGAGATCATTTGAAATGCATTATTGTAACGGCGTATATTGCGCATGAACTGTTCGAATTTCAAATGATCACTCGTAGAGACAGTAAAATGGTTCAGGTGGAGTACGAATTTCTTCTAATTTCACTTTTCCTTGTAAGCAACACATGCCTTTCGATTCGTCCTTGAATTTCAATGCCAAGCAATGTTCACACACTTCTAACATGATACCTATTGATACTATACGATCTTCCTTGTAAGGAATCGAAGGATCGTAATGCAAAATTTTCTTTATTTACCCATGAATTAGTTACTCTCTAGGATCTGTGGATGTTCGGTGATACGTTTTGTTCGGCGTTACGGTGTGTCGATGGAGACGATTATACGGCTCTCTGTATTCGATGTCTGTTCTCAATCTGACTGATGCGAGCCTCGCGTTCCGTTGACGATTCTTCATGTCTTGCTGAACGTGCTCTACTGGCATTTACTGTACTAAGACATATGTAAGAACGACGACGTCTTCGAGACATGACTTTATAATATCTGTACAAAATTTACTCAGATCTTGTTTGAACTCACACGTAACAACTATACGTATGATTATGAATAAATTGCCGTATTATTATTATTGTTATAGTATGTGCTGCAGTTAAAAAATATATATTGCTTACCATTCGTTTGACTAAAAAGAAAAGATGATCAAGAATTATCAACAGTAATAGATACTTGTTCTATTCTTTTTTGAACTTAACAACCTTACTTTAAACTACGATTTGCGAAAACTAAAAATACTTGCTATAATAATATAATATAATGCCTTAACTCTTAATTCAAACCAAGATCTGAATAGAACAAATACAATTGACAAATTATGATTTTAATCTAATCCTATCTTACGTGATGTACTTACTATAAGTGCGGTTTAAGAATTAACCTTAATACCGATTAAAGTACGAAAGTACAATTTCGAAAAACATGTAGCGCTGAAAACGCGACGACAAACGTATTGTCTTAAAAAAGGATTCACTTTGATATATAAATAAATACTATCATACGATTTCGAATGTATTTATTTATATTATCGTAACGTACTTATAAGTACGGATTACATTTCGCAAGTACGCTCTAAATAGAACGGTTTTATTAGGTAATAATAATTGTTATATTCCTTCCAAAAGAGCTCCGACAAACGCGCGATCGCTGCTAATCATAAAGTGCTTCAGAGCGAAGCGTTAATTATATGCAAGCGCTCGGCAGGTACCGTCGCAACTAAAAATAAAAGATAAAACGTGTTGTTTGTCATGTGGGTGGTATTAACCCTAAGAGATAGACATATAGCATCGCGGAATTATTTTGTAGACCTTCTTAAGGTGTATATAAGACATTAGTATATTATTTTGATCTATCTTATAGTGTTCACAATGTAAGCCAGCCTTTACAACGTAATCGCAAAACAATGTCTTTATTTTCGCTATCACATTAGAAACCTCTGAAATTATCAGTATTTCTCTACTATATTATACATATAAACCTTCCTCTGGAATCGCTCTATCTAATAAAAAAAACTGTATCAAAATCCGTTGCGTAGTTTTAAAGATATAAACATACATAGGGACAGACAGACAGCATGAAGCGACTTTGTTTTATACTATGTAGCGATAATCTCTCAAATCTTTCAATAGATATGCGATTTGAAATTGATAAGTTTTTTTCATGAGCATGAAAACGCATGAAGACGCTCATGAAAGTGGAGGAAGCGAGAGAGGTGTGCCAGGTATCGTAGCAAGTGGAGAGAGGTGGTCTCTGCCTACCCCACTGGGAACGAGGCGTGACATATTCATATATATATCACGTCTCATGTATGTACGTATTTTTGTAAGTATATACAAGCACAGATATTTTCGGTGTGGTATGCTAGACGAATTGACTACGGGAGATTTTGCTCACACGGCTCCGTGTAGTCGGCCCCTGATAGATGGAGCACATATTTTGTATAGACATATCGCTCCTGACATACAGCACCATTATTCATGGTCATAAAGCGGTAAAGTCTCTGACAAACCATTTCAGGGGATAAATCGAACAATTACTATCATCATCAGCCGATTGACATCCACTGCTGGACTTGGGCTTCACCCAAAGATACCACATCGATCGGTCCTGCGCTGTCAGCTTCCAGCGGCTTACCACGATCTTCGTGTGTAGGGGATGTGGAGGGATTTAAGCCATAACACGCCGCGCTGGTTCAATGCGGGTCGGTGGGAGCCAGAGCCGTCTGTTGATTATCAGGCTGCGTCACGAGCTGATGAGGTTGCCTTAGATCCTGTGAGTTCTTATGAAATGAAAATTGGTTTCCTTTGCTCGCCAATCACTTGAAAACTAGTGAACGTTTCGGCATAAAAACATAAGCATTCTTTATGCGGAATGTTTTAAATTTCATAGATCTTTCATCATTTTATTTTCAATAACCTTTTATAAATATTTTGATTTGGTATTGTTTATGCAGTTGCTATAGTAACGGTTGGTATACAAAGTCATTTGCAATTGCGGTTGCTCCCGAGGAATATTTCAGACAAATTTCAAGTCTAATTTTATATTATGCCCAGCAAAGCGGCCTGGGAACAGCTCGTACATATATGTACCTCACCTACCGCAGCATTTCCCCCCTGGCCTAGGATGACTGGTGCAGAACGACAGGCATTAAGTCCACATCTTGTACCCTAATTTTAGGTTTTCCAATCCAATCCAATCAGCCGGAAGACGTCCACTGCTGGACAAAGGCCTCCCCCAAAGATTTTCACTCAGACCAGTCCTGGGCCACCCGCATCTAATGGTTGCCAGCGACCTTGACCAGGTCGTCGGTCCACCTTGTGGGGGGGCCTGCCCACGCTACGTCTTCCGGTACGTGGCCGCCATTCGAAAACCTTTCTATCCCAACAGCCGTCGGTTCTGCGAGCTGTGTGCCCTGCCCATTGCCACTTTGCGACGGCGACTCTTCGAGCTATGTCGGTGACCTAGGTTCTCCTGCGGATCTCCTCATTTCTGATTCGATCTCGCAGGGAAACTCCGAGCATAGCTCGCTCCATCGCCCTCTCAGCAATCTTAAGCTTGCGGACAAGGGCCACAGTAAGCGTTTCAATACAATGTACACTTAAGTAATAATTTATTTTTTTTGTTTGTGATTAAAACAATATAGACGATGATAAATGCGAGGGTCATCAGCTTTTCGGGTCAAGGCTTCACATTTTGTTGTTCGCGTGTATGGAAATGTATGCAGATGGTATTAGAAAAGATTATAAAGCGTGTTCCGAATTAGCGTAATTTATGGACAGATAAATATTTCAAATATAAATGGAGCATTTACAGCTGTATCAGCAAAGAACTTCAGGACAGTAGTAAGTAATACTGAGTAGTTGATATTATTTAGTTTTTTTTTTTTTTTTTATTCAATTGAGCGACTTGCCCATAACATTCTGCACTGAATCGCGGTCGTCGTTACAGACATAAGATGTTGAGTCTCGTTACCACTTCTAGCTACAGCGCCCTTCAAACCGGAACACGGTAATGTTTTCACAGTACAGTTTGTTAGCTGCAATAGGCGCTACGATGGTAACTACCTAGATGGACTCCAGCCACAGAGACACTACCACCATTAAATTACAAACAGTACTATGCAAACATCACCGTGTTCCGGTTTGAAGGGCGCTGTAGCTAGTGTAATTACTGAGGGTAATGAGACTCAACATCTTATGTCTGTAGCGACGATCACAATGTAGTGCTGTGTATATCATCCTAACTAGCGCCAAATTGTTACGGGTGGGCGTATCACTTGGCATCAGGTGAACGTTCCGCTCGTCTCGTCGCTTTGTAAAATTAAAAAAAAAACTATTATAATAAGTAAGTAATTATATATTTATTTCTAAGAAGAGCGTCTACATTTTAGGGAAGGACTATTGAACGAATATCAATCCTCAGTCTGCAGCACAGCGTCTCCAAGATGAAGTTCCTTATCTACTTCCTGTTGTTCCTGGTGAGACATTTAAGCGAATAATACATATTTCATCATCATCGTCAGCCGGTAGACGTCCACGGCTGGACACAGGACTCCCTCAAAGATTCCCACTAGTATAGGGATATTAGGAGGATGCACCGCGAGCTTGTGAGGTTGGATCCTGTGAGGTGTTGTGCGGAAACCCTTTTCATCCCCCACACAAATATATATTTAATGAAGTCTTCCATCGGTGTGCTTGGTGTCTGATTCAGTTGGAAGACTATAGATGATATCGGTACGCGGCCAGCTCATCATGAGCAGTTCCGTCAACAATAAGTGGGACTCCTGTCTCCTCAGTACCCCCGTGAGCATGGCGGCTGCGAACCGGTGGGAAAGTAATACTAAACAAGTATAATTAAATAAACGCTCATCAAATCCGTTGAATTTGCTCTCATTAATTTATTTTTATACACATGGCGTTCACCTGATGGTAAAGATATGATGGTAAGACTTTAAGTCGTTTTACCCTCAGTAATTACACTATCTACATCGCCCTTCAAACCGAAACACGGTAATATTAGCATAATACTATCTGTCGGTTGCAATAGGAGATGCGGTGGTGGCGTTAACAGCGACCCGCCACCAGTGCCTTCAATCCCATAATACCAATCCCAAGTGATTCTCATCCAGATATATGAGGAAGGTTCTCTCGAACCTCACTGTTGCTGGAAGATACGCGATGAGCGCCATGCGGCTGGTGAAGAGCTGTGCCAGCTGGAAGACTAAGAACCGTTCACTTCGACTTATACCAGTTATAGGCTTCCGCATTGAAACATTTGGCTCAATGGCTGGGACTGACGTACTGTGCAAACATGACCGTGTTCCGGTTTGAACGGCGCTGTAGCTTACAATAGCTCACTGAAGAAATGAGACTGAACATCTTATGTCTTACGCAGAGTACAATGTTTTAGATGTATCACTTATCATCAAGTGAACGCCCCGTTCGTTTTGGCGGTTAATTAAAAAAAAAATACACGGTGAACTCGGAGCTTTGTCCTGTTGTCTCGGATCATTAGGAACAGGACTAGGATAAGTCCTGACTGTTCGTAGAAGGCGACTAAAAGGATTTTCGGGTGCGTGGGCTTTGAAGGTGAAGTCCATCATTGTCCACTAATAGAGCCCGGAATGAACTTCTTCCTCTTTTTGGTGCCTCCAATGCACCGAGGAGGTTTTATGGGTTAAAATCCTATGTAAGCTGGTCTTCTTCTAGAAGCATATCTTTTTAAAAAAAGAAAAGTATCAATCTTGATAAAGATTAGAAAATATCCCCTTCGATCCTCAATGTGTGGTCAATCAGTCCTTTTATATTAGACTTTAAAATATCTAGACAAATGACTCATCAACAATATATCAAGCGGTTGTTATAGTAACGGTTGCGGTTGCTCACAGGGAATATTTCAGACAAATTTCAAGTCTAATTATATATTAGGGGGACCGGAAAGTAATGTCGTTTTCTTACGCTAAATACAAACGCATACATTTTTAACGAGTCTTTATTTTTAATCAATGATGTATTCCCCATCATTGTCAATAACCTTTTGCCATCTAGTGAGTAAATTTTCAATCCCTGATCGATAAAAATTAATTGGTTTTTCGGCAAAATATCTAGAGATGGCATTTTGGATATCATCCAAATTTGCAAATGTTTTGCCACTTAAAAAGTGTTGCAGCGCTCGGAATAAGTGGAAATCCGATGGTGCAACATCGGGCGAATATGGTGGATGAGGCAGCACCTCCCACCCCAATTCATTAATTTTTTCTAGAGTTCGCCTTGCGCAGTGCGGTCTTGCATTGTCATGTTGGAGAATGACGCCTTTTCGGTTGACAATCGCTGGCCACTTTTCAATTAAAGATTGATTGACTCGCTGCAATTGTTCGCTGTAGAGGTCTGCAGTAACAGTTTCTCCAGGTTTCAGTAATTCAAAATGAACAATGCCGCGAATACTCCACCAAACACACAAAAGCGCTTTTTTGGGGTGTAAACCTGGCTTAGCAGTACTCCGAGGGATTTCATTTGGAGAGAGCCACTGCCTTTTGCGTTTTGGGTTATCATACAGGACCCATTTCTCATCTCCTGTGATCAAGCGATCAAAAAACGCTTCTGTGTTGTGTCGTTGAAGCAATAAGTTGCATGTGATTGATCGGTTAGCCTTATTCTGTTCGGACAGATTATGCGGGACCCAAACACCTGCTCTGCTTACTTTTCCAATCTGCTTCAAATGTTCTTGGATGGTCGACCAAGGTTTGTTGAGACTGTTTGACAATTCCTCGATCGTCTGACACGGATTTGCTTCCACTTCCGCCCTTAACACGTCGTTGTCTAACGCTGATGGTCTTCCTGATCGATACGAGTCGGAAAGATCAAAATTACCCGATTTGAACTTGGAAAACCACCTTTGGCACATCATTTACGAATGTCCAGTGCATTTGGATAAACATCGCAAATGTTTTTGGTAGCAACTGTTGCGTTATTTCCCTTGCGAAACTCAAAGAGCATGCAATGCCGGATGTGTACCTCTTCTGGTATTTGGCTGGCCATTTTACCCAAAATTACAAAAAAAAATTGTAATTCAATTGTCTATAAGTAAAGAAATCACTATAACCTCACAATGTCTTTGGTACGCCTCTGAACAAAACAATGAGCTGACAAATGACAATCAAGTATTGGCATGCGCAGAAACGATATTACTTTCCGGTCCACCTATTATTATATTACGGCCAGTGAAGCGGGCGGGGAACGGTTAGTGTATGAAAAGTCCTTCACGCCATGATTGTAATTGGTTTTCGTTTCAGGTGATGGTGGCGTTAGGCGGCGCGCAGTCCAACAATAACGGTGAATGTTAATATTTTTTGATCATTTGACTTTCAACACTATTATTCATAGTCATGAAGCAGTAATCAGGTGGCTAACATTACTGTTATCCGGTTTGAAGGACTTATAGCTATTAATGGTGGTAGTGTCTTTGTTGCCGGAAACCGTCTTGGTACCACCGCAGCACCTATTGCAGCCAAAAAAATATACTGTGCTAATAATAGTTTGGCAAATATCTCCCTTCCGCCTTTTTGTCTTTTGAATTTCGCGGCTATGTACAAAGCGCTACAGAGCTCGTATCTGGCAATACTATACATAATTTGAAAGGTCTTGACATAACCTACAAAACGACGCTATGCATAATTAGTTTGGATATTGCGTTCAACAGTTATAGACGTGTAAACATATAGTTCACTAACGCCGAAATTCGCGCTATTTTAAAGTTTTCCTTCGTTAAAGGCAAATCCGCTAGGGAAACGTTCCGTGAGATTAATGGTGTTTTGGGGGATGGTACTCTATCACTTCGAACCGAATGGTTTCGACGATTCAGAGCCGGTGAAAACGACACCATGGATAAGCCAGCCGGCGGAAGACCTGTGACGACAAATACCGATCAAATCATGGACTACATCGAGTTAGACCGGCATGTGGCATCTCGTGACATCGCCCAGGAGATGGGAGTTAGTCACCAAACCATTTTAAACCATCCGCAGAAGGCTGGATACAAAAAAAAGCTTGATATTTAGGTGCCGCATGATTTGACGCAAAAAAACCTTCTGGACCGAATCAAAGCCTGCGATATGCTGCTGAAACGGAACGAACTCGACCCATTCTTGAAGCGGATGGTGACTGGCGACCAAAAATGGATCACATACGACAATATCAAGCGAAAACGGTCGTGATCAAAGGCCGGTGAATCGTCCCAAACAGTGGCCAAGCCGGGATTGACGGCCAGGAAGGTTTTGCTGTGTGTTTGGTGGGATTGGAAGGGAATCATCCACTATAAGCTGCTCCCATATGGCCAGACGCTTAATTCTACCATCTACTGCGAACAACTGGACCGCTTGAAGCAGGCGATCGACCAGAAGCGTCCAGAATTGGCCAACAGGAAGGGTGTAGTGTTCCACCAGGACAACGCCAGACCACACACTTCGTTGATGACTCGTCAGAAGCTACGGGAGCTCGGATGGGAGGTTTTATCGCATCCACCATATAGCCCGGACATAGCGCCAAGTGATTACCATCTGTTCCTGTCCATGGTGAACGCCCTTGGTGGTGTAAAGTTGAACTCAAAAGAGGCTTGTGAAAAGTGGCTGTCCGAGTTCTTCGCAAATAAGGAGGGGGGGCTTCTACGAGGGAGGTATTATGAAGTTGCCGTCTAGATGGAAACAGATTATCGAACAAAACGGCGCATATTTGAACTAAATCCGATCACTGTAACACTTTTTATAGAGCATTGAATAAAGAGCAAAAAAGCGGAAGGGAGATATTTGACAACCTTATATATGATATATACACAAGCTGCTGAAGAGTAGACGAGGCGTTGGCTTTGTATGCAGTGTGATTCCTGCTGCCTGTGTTACTGATAACTCGCCGGCGCAGTATGAACCTTGACCACAGATCCTATCCTTACAGGCGAAGGAGAAGCAGGTGCCTCGGAACAGCCCCAGTTCGAATTATCAACACCAAGCGTGGATTTACCTTGGTACAAATGAAGACTAATAGATTTTTTTTTTGTGAATCCTAATAAAATCATGTAATAATGGTATTTATTTTTCTATAACATCAATGACATCATCATCATCAGCCGACAGACGTCCAGTGCTGGACATAGGTCTCCGCCAAAGATCTCCGTATCGATAGATCGAGCTGTTTCCCGCAACCTTCATCAGATCGTCGGACCACCTAGTGGAAGGCTTACCAATACTGCGTTTTCCGGTACGCGGTTGTCATTCGAGGACTTTGGTGCCGCATCAGCTGTCACTCCTTCAAGCGATGTGACTTGCCCACTGCCACTTGAGATTAGCAATCTTTTGGACTACGTCGGTGACCTTAGTGCTCCTACGGATTTCCTCATTTCTGAATCGATCACTCGGGGAAACCCCGAGCATAGACCTATCCATTCCCACCACCAGTAAACCATTAAAAACCGGTGTTCGGCATCGCGGACGTAAACTGTTGAAGGAATAGTTACTCGTAGTTAGCGAACCTGTTAGTTCTGACGGCAACCGCTTCTGAGGATGTATCTGTGTGACCTGGTGTCGGGTCTCTTTTTTTTTATTTATTTGTTAAGGCTTATCAATATAGTTTTGTTTTACGTGGGGGAAATGCCTACGCATACCCGTCCTTGCGGGGGCAAAGACGTGTTATGTCGGACTAACACCGACTAAAACCCCCACGATGTTCCTAACTCGTCGCCTGGTGGCAAAGGTTCCCGGGTATGGCTTTGTGCCTACGTCCACGACCCTCGCTGGCGCTCGATGGCGGAGGATATGCCCTTCGCAACACCACCTCGGCTGCATTATCGACATCGTTACATAATTGGTTTCATGACCTAACATTAAAAATCAAGTTAAAAATAGTAACATGTAACTACACTTGAAGATAAACACATCTTGCGTTAAGTAACTGTGCATAAACACTAACTATAGGAACGAGAAGAAGGAAATGCAAATGGGATGATTTGATTCAGGACAATAAAAAGGGATTTGTTCCCGATTATGCGACGAAGCAACAACAGTCTTCACTCAAGAGCGAGAGGTGTGAGAGAAGGAAATAGAATGGAGAATGAATAAGAACAGAAGTGAGACAGATAAGTATGGTAAGAAAGATAAGAGAGAATGGAAGAAGAGAGCGAAGGAAAAATTGTATAGACTAAGAAAACTAGATGATAAGTGAAATTGTACATATAGGCACTGATCCAACATATGCAGGACAACAGTAAAAAAAAAAAACACTAACTCTACAAAAAGAAATTACAAAACTACACAGCAATTTTAAACTAGAGAATTGAACAAAATATATTAAGTTAACCTCCAAAATAAACTAGTTATGTAAGGACTATAAATTGACAATTTCGACAAGGTTTACAAAAAAATGTTTGTATAATTGTCTATGATATGGCAAAGCAAAATATTAGACGTCTGCGACTGTACCATGATTCAATACCTCGACGATTTTGGATTTGAACATTGGTAATTAATCGTGAAATATATCGATGGAGCTATATTTGTTTATGAAATACTGCAGCAGTCTGCACAACCTCGGAATCAAGGAATGATGGCCCAAATTTGATTTATATGTTCTGTGAGTGAGGATGGATCTTAGGTAGCGCGGCAAGCGAGTTGTAACATCAAAGGAAAAACGACTAAGCAGATCAGAATTATCCGATAGTTTGTTTAATAGTTTGTATGAAAATAACGTTCTGTAACGTGCGCCTATCGGATAACTTCATAAGGTTCTAAACTCTGATTCGTTAGTATACGGAACTCTTTTATTTGGTCCATTAAAATAGAAATAAATGAATCGTCTTTGTATAGACTCGATACGGTCTTTATGAACCAGATAGTTTGAGTTTCATACTACTGAGCAATATTCAAGCTTGCTTCTCACTAGTTTAATGAACAAAAGTATTTTAGTTCTCAAGTTTTTGAAATCCTTGCAATTTTCGCTGTCGGGACCACGGTGGTGTTCGAAAGGAATCCAGTGGTAGAGTACTGGAGTAAGAATCAGGCATAACTGTTCCGTTTCCTTGACAGCAGAAGAGTATACAATTCTGATTTACCCACGAGAAAACAATAAAAGATGCAAATTTTACTGTGTTCCGGTTTGAAGAACGCTGTGGCTAGTAAATTACTTGGACAAATAGACTATACATCTATGTGTCAGATCGGGGAGCACTATATGGTGCAGTGTGTACTATCTTAACGAGCGCTACGTTATGGGTAGGCGTCACTTAGCTTTAGGTGAATGTCTCACTCGTCTCATCGCTACGTGGAATTAAAGGGCATATATACATCATAAGTAACTTATGCCCAGCAGTGGACATCCATCGGTTGAGATGATGCTTATGGGCTAAATAGTGTTAGACTGTCCGAGTACCACCGGATAGATGCCTTTACTGTCAAATAGTAGCGCGAGGGCATTACTGTTATCCGGCTCGAAAGACCATGTGGCAACTGAATTAACCGAGGCAGCGAAACTTAACGACCTAAGCAACATTCTCCATGTACCCTACGTAGAATTTTATTTTTATGTACACAATTAATTGGTCACTGAAAACAGATATATATATCCTGCATTTTTTTATTAAAAAAAAAAAAAAAAAACTAAATACTAAGTTTAAAACAATTACACAGCAACCAATGCCATTCGAATAAAGATAAAAAGGACTTAGTCCCAACATAAAAACGAGAACAATGTGGTGCAGTGTAAGCATCCTAAGGGGTGTAATGGTTCCCGCATAACTCACGGAACCCAAGCCAACCTCACCAGCTCGTGGTGCAGCTTGCTAAACAACGAACGAGGCTCTGGCTCCCACCAAACTGCATTGGGCCAGTGTGCTGGTAAATTGCCCAAATCCCCCCACATGAACCCCTACAAAGGAGGATATTTATAGGGAAGGCCTATCTATGTCCAGCAGTGGACGTCTATCGGCTGATGATGATGATGATGAAAAATCCTAATAGTACAGTACTATGAGATGAACATCCTGCTCGACTTGCCCCTTCGATATAAATAAAATTACAATACATTTTGTACCATTCTCAACTTAAAAATCTCAATCTACCCTACAAATGTTATTATGCGGGTATTTAAAAATTTTATTTATGTTAAAATCTGTCATAATAATTATTTAAAATGCTCTAATTAATAATCTAGATTAATTTATATAGACTAGATTTCTAAAAGTACCCGTAGTTTCTTTAATTTCATTTATCTAGATATTTACAATGAAATCAACGTTCTAAAATCTTCTTTAGTGCACATCCAGTTTCCGTATTTCCGGTTCAACCGGATGTTGATACGCTTGGAAAATCGACGGTAGAACTTATATTTTACTGTATGATGAAACGACTTGTGTGTACGTTCACGTATGTGTAACTGTTATCCGGCTTCGTGGACCATCAATGGAGCTGTACTTGAAAACACTACCGGGTTAATGATACTCAATCTCTTACGTCTCCAGACCACCAATATGTCGCAGTGTATAACATCTCAACTAACGCCAAATTGTTATGAGGGAATGTATCACTTATAAACAGGTGAACGACCACGACTTGATCGTTGCTTAGCAAAAATCTATCTCTTTCACTAGCTAATACTAGTCTACCCTCGATTATCTATGGTCCTTATGTAATAATAAAACTTCTATTTAAAATTCCTTCTAATAAGGATGTGTCACTGAGAATCAAGTGAAATGTGTCTCTTGCGACATTCCTTGTATAATTTTAACGAATATTCTCAATTCGTTTTCTCAATTCATCCTTCGCTTTCATCCTCCTCATGTACTCTTTCTTGCTCAGCCTTATCACTCTCCTGAAGGTCGGCTTCGGTCTCTGCTTCAGGATCTTCGGTCTGTTCTGATCTTCGGGAGCTTTGGGGTAGTGTATTCCAAAGTCGATCCGGTTCTCCAGATCGGCAAACTCCCGTATGTTCTCCCTGGTCATTTTGTTGTATATCTTCAGGAACTGCCAGAACTCGATGTCGCCGCCTTTGATGTTGTTCCTGTAGAATTCCTTCAGTTCCGGCTCGCATTTGTGCTTGTTCTTTATCGGTTTCGGTTTCGCGTACCGGTTCTGCGTGTTAACCGGTTTCTCGGTTCTCCGCACCGGTTGTTTGGGTTTAGTCTTGTGCTTCCAGATTTTCTGCTTGTACGGCTTCGGGTTCGGGTCGTGGCGGCGTGTGTGCAGCTTCAAAGCGCTAAATGTCTGACAGATCTTCTCGCAGCTGTCGCAGGGGAACATCATCTTGACTCCTCGCGTCTTTGCCAATCGGCTCAGCCTCTTCAACCTATCCAAATAATCCTCACCGGCTACCTCGATCTTCAATATTTCCTTCGCTTCGAATTCTGGCAGAATGTATTCTTCCCGTACCGCTATTTTCTCCTCCTCCACAAACCATTCTCCCCCCTTCTTAACCAGTTTCTTCTTTGCCACACTTCTGTCTTTCTCTTCTCGGCTCTTCGCATCTATTTTGACGTACTCCCGTTTGTTGAGATACTTGACGCTAGGTATCAGCTCGACGCGACCGACTTTGCTGTTTTTGATGTCGTAATAGTATCTCGAGCCGCCGTCGTTGTGTCTCTTATCCTCAATAGAGCAGGGTACTTTCAAATTGATCTTGTGTGCCGACTTCATGTGCCTGCTGAGGTTTAATTTGGTGACGTAATCGCAGAGCGGGCACTTTTTTAGCATAACAGTGCTGCAGACATCGAAATGCTCTTGGCAGTGTTCGATTAGTAACGGCTTAGTTTCAAACAGCTGCAAAAAAAAATTATCATTATATGATATTTCATCATTGATCGATAGATTAACTGCTGGACGTTATTAAAAAATATTGGGTTGGGCATAACCTTTCATTGAAAAGTCTGTTGTTCAGCAGTGGACAATCAATGATGAACCTAGCAATAATTGCAGCAGCACTTACTTTAAAACACACGTAGCATTGATGTGAATTGATCTTTATTTTGTTATTCCTCTTCCCAACGTCGTCCCTCACTTCATTGTCGTTCGCATCGATTTCTTTATCCTCGACTTCTTCCGATACATCCTCATCTAATTCGTTGATGTTATCACCACCACCATGTGCAGTTCCTTCAACAGTTCCAACTTCCGTTTCCTCAGACGCATCATTAGAATTTTTGTTATTCACAAATTTTATGATTTTATGCTCTGAAAGAAGTATGTTATATTTTAATTCAAATGAACACTAAAGAAGTGGGAACAGCTCAGTTAGTGAGATCGCATACAATTAAGCGACGTGATGAGCCGGACTTTCACCTAATGGTAAGTGATACGCCTGCCCATAACCTCGTGGTGCTAGTCAGAATATAATACACTGCACCAAATTGTCGCCTGAGACATAAGATGTCGGAGTCACGTTACCTATGTAATTACACTAATTACAACGCCCTTCAAACCGGTACATTGGAAAAATAGGCGCTGTGGTGGTCTCCGTCGGTAGACCTACCACCAGTGCTTGAATTAAATACTTTAATCTTTCTCAGTTCGATCTCCTGAACAACATCGCAACAAACTTTACATCTGCCAGAAACGACCAAGCTTTCATGGATATATGAAATCTAACACTTGTTAGCGTGTTGGATCAATTGCCTAAATATCTCCTGGTGGGCAATGACAGTGCAACCCACTAGTGGGAACAATGAAAGGGGGGACGTTTATTATTTTTATACACCAAAATTTTTTATGTTAATAGTTTTATGTCTATTTTTTATTTTATAATATACCGGACCAAGTACTGCTCCTTGTGGAACACTGAGTAAATAAACAAAGAAAAACAATATTAATACATAATAATGTTGAAATTAAAGTTGTAGATACATATAGGTATATACTAACATACGCATCGTGTAAATTATCAAAAAAATTATAACCAAAAACAAGTGCTACCACTCGAATTTTAGTGCTACACCAATCGAAAGCTCTTTAAAGAATTTTTTCATTCATCTGATGATAAATAATACTAGTAGCTCGCTGGCCTAATGGTTAGAGCGTGCGGCTTTCATTCCGAAGGTCGCGGGTTCAAACCTCGACATGTACCAATGACTTAATATTTGAGTTATGTACATTTGTGAACTTTAGTTACAACAGCGAGATACAAAAACGGTGAAGGAAAACATCGTGAGGAAACAAGTGTGTGTGTGTGGTGGTCCCAATAAAGTGGCAACAGGCTCGCCCCCTGTTACATGGGACCTAATCTGACCACATCTGGCGAAACGTTTATTCA
Organism: Troides aeacus; assembly: GCA_033220335.2. Classification (NCBI taxonomy): domain Eukaryota; kingdom Metazoa; phylum Arthropoda; class Insecta; order Lepidoptera; family Papilionidae; genus Troides; species Troides aeacus. The sequence continues at coordinate 5,474,477 of CM067296.1, forward strand.
CCTCTGCCTACCCCTACTGGGAAAAAGGCGTGACAATATAAAAAAAAAAAATAATAAATAAATAATACTTCTGCTCGTAATAACGCGTCGCTAGTCAAAATTATATACACTACAACATATCTTAATCGTCGCTTTGAGACACAAGACTTCAGGTCTCGTAAGTAATAATTTCATTTATTACATGATCCTTCAAACCGGATTACGGTAATGTTTGCATACAGCTACTTGGAAGGTGACATAGCTGTAGCGGTACCTAGACGGTAACAAAGGGCTATTTGCAAATAGAATGAGGACTCTATACCTGACTTGGTGTTCCTGTTCATCGCCTCGCGCATCCTCTTATTGTACGCAAGCCTGGTCTCCTCCAACTTCTCAACCGTCCTCTTCCGTTTGCACTTCGCTGCGAGCTCCTCCGCACACCTCTTCGCGTTCTCCTCCGAGCTCTTGTCAATTTTAAACGTCTTTTGGTTCTGATCACCTGAAATTAGGTACAGTCCACTGAATGATATACTGCTTGATGAATTTCATCTTCGTATGCTAAGTTGTTTACACCATCCGATCTTTGTAAGGTTTGAGCGGACTGTGTATTAGCCTCTTTGTTGTGAACTTTGTGGTGGTGGTAGTGTCTCTGTTGCCCGAGGTACCACAGCAGCGCCTATTGCAGCCGACACACAGTACTGTAGCTAGGGAAATCGCTACAGACGTTAGATGATCGAGTCTCGTTACCCACTTTACCTACAGCGCCATTCAAACCGGAACACAGTAATGTGTCCATAGTACTGTTTATCGGCTGCAAGTGGAGCTGCTGTGATACCTAATTGGTCTTCGGCGACAGAAGCCTACCGCCAGTAACTTACAGACAGTACCGTGCAAACATTACTGCGTTCCGGTTTGAAGGACGCTGTAGCTAGTGTACTTACAGTAAAACAAACTTAACATCTCATATCCAAAGGCGACGAGCGCAATGCAGTGCTGTGTGGGCGTATCACTTAATATTAGGGGGACCGGAAAGTAATGTCGTTTTCTTACGCTAAATACAAACACATACATTTTTAACGAGTCTTTATTTTTAATCAATGATGTATTCCCCATCATTGTCAATAACCTTTTGCCATCTAGTGAGTAAATTTTCAATCCCTGATCGATAAAAATTAATTGGTTTTTCGGCAAAATATCTAGAGATGGCATTTTGGATATCATCCAAATTTGCAAATGTTTTGCCACTTAAAAAGTGTTGCAGCGCTCGGAATAAGTGGAAATCCGATGGTGCAACATCGGGCGAATATGGTGGATGAGGCAGCACCTCCCACCCCAATTCATTAATTTTTTCTAGAGTTCGCCTTGCGCAGTGCGCTCTTGCATTGTCATGTTGGAGAATGACGCCTTTTCGGTTGACAATCGCTGGCCACTTTTCAATTAAAGATTGATTGACTCGCTGCAATTGTTCGCTGTAGAGGTCTGCAGTAACAGTTTCTCCAGGTTTCAGTAATTCAAAATGAACAATGCCGCGAATACTCCACCAAACACACAAAAGCGCTTTTTTGGGGTGTAAACCTGGCTTAGCAGTACTCCGAGGGATTTCATTTGGAGAGAGCCACTGCCTTTTGCGTTTTGGGTTATCATACAGGAGCCATTTCTTGTGACCCATCTCCTGTGATCAAGCGATCAAAAAACGCTTCTGTGTTGTGTCGTTGAAGCAATAAGTTGCATGTGATTGATCGGTTAGCCTTATTCTGTTCGGACAGATTATGCGGGACCCAAACACCTGCTCTGCTTACTTTTCCAATCTGCTTCAAATGTTCTTGGATGGTGGATGGTCGACCAAGGTTTGTTGAGACTGTTTGACAATTCCTCGATCGTCTGACACGGATTTGCTTCCACTTCCGCCCTTAACACGTCGTTGTCTAACGCTGATGGTCTTCCTGATCGATACGAGTCGGAAAGATCAAAATTACCCGATTTGAACTTGGAAAACCACCTTTGGCACATCATTTACGAATGTCCAGTGCATTTGGATAAACATCGCAAATGTTTTTGGTAGCAACTGTTGCGTTATTTCCCTTGCGAAACTCAAAGAGCATGCAATGCCGGATGTGTACCTCTTCTGGTATTTGGCTGGCCATTTTACCCAAAATTACAAAAAAAAATTGTAATTCAATTGTCTATAAGTAAAGAAATCACTATAACCTCACAATGTCTTTGGTACGCCTCTGAACAAAACAATGAGCTGACAAATGACAATCAAGTATTGGCATGCGCAGAAATGACATTACTTTCCGGTCCCCCCAATATAAGATGAACGGTCGCATTGTTGCTTCGTCTCCTTAAAATACTGTCCCAACAGTGGGAACATTATGTGGGCTGCTATTAATACTTATCAATGTTTACAATACAAGATTAATTAGATCATCCAACGAGTCTTACCATTTCATGTCTTAAGGTGACGAACACTATATGGTGGTGTAAACATCTTAGCTTTCAACATATTGTCATGAGCGCTTGTATTACTTACCATCAGGTGAACGTCTGGATGCTTTGCAGGTTAAAAGGGTAACCGGTTATAAAGCAGTACTTGTTAAGTCTCTTGTTACCAAAAAAAATAAAATTATCGTAAATTAAAAATTGTATAATAAAGGCCCTCACCCACTATACGCAGCACGAACGAGTAAAAAAAATATGTGATGGTAAATGAAAAATTGTAGAATAAAGGCCCTGACCCACTACATGCAGCAGGAACGAGTAAAAAAAATATGTCATGGTAAATGAAAACTTGTAGAATAAAGGCCCTGACCCACTACATGCAGCAGGAACGAGTAAAAAAAATATGTGATGGTAAATGAAAAATTGTAGAATAAAGGCCCTGACCCACTACATGCAGCAGGAACGAATAAATAAAATATGTGATGGTAAATGAAAAATTGTAGAATAAAGGCCCTGACCCACTACATGCAGCAGGAACGAGTAAAAAAAATATGTCATGGTAAATGAAAACTTGTAGAATAAAGGCCCTGACCCACTACATGCAGCAGGAACGAGTAAAAAAAATATGTGATGGTAAATGAAAAATTGTAGAATAAAGGCCCTGACCCACTACATGCAGCAGGAACGAATAAAAAAAATATGTGATGGTAAATGAAAAATTGTAGAATAAAGGCCCTGACCCACTACATGCAGCAGGAACGAGTAAAAAAAATATGTCATGGTAAATGAAAACTTGTAGAATAAAGGCCCTGACTCACTACATGCAGCAGGAACGAGTAAAAAAAATATGTGATTGTAAATGAAAAATTGTAGAATAAAGACCCTGACCCACTACATGCAGCAGGAACGAGTAAAAAAAATATGTCATGGTAAATGAAAACTTGTAGAATAAAGGCCCTGACCCACTACATGCAGCAGGAACGAGTAAAAAAAATATGTCATGGTAAATGAAAACTTGTAGAATAAAGGCCCTGACCCACTACATGCAGCAGGAACGAGTAAAAAAAATATGTGATGGTAAATGAAAAATTGTAGAATAAAGGCCCTGACCCACTACACGCAGCAGGAACGAGTAAAAAAAATATGTGATGGTAAATGAAAAATTGTAGAATAAAGGCCCTGACCCACTACATGCAGCAGGAACGAGTAAAAAAAATGTGTGATGGTAAATGAAAAATTGTAGAATAAAGGCCTTGACCCACTACACGCAGAAGGAACGAGTAAAAAAATATGTGATAGTAAATGAAAAATTGTAGAATAAAGGCCCTGACCCACTACATGCAGCAGGAACGAGTAAAAAAAATATGTGATGGTAAATGAAAAATTGTAGAATAAAGGCCCGGACCCACTACATGCAGCAGGAACGAGTAAAAAAAAATGTGTGATGGTAAATGAAAAATTGTAGAATAAAGGCCCTGACCCACTACACGCAGCAGGAACGAGTAAAAAAATTATGTGATGGTAAATGAAAAATTGTAGAATAAAGGCCCTGACCCACTACATGCAGCAGGAACGAGTAAAAAAAATGTGTGATGGTAAATGAAAAATTGTAGAATAAAGGCCTTGACCCACTACACGCAGAAGGAACGAGTAAAAAAATATGTGATAGTAAATGAAAAATTGTAGAATAAAGGCCCTGACCCACTACATGCAGCAGGAACGAGTAAAAAAAATATGTGATGGTAAATGAAAAATTGTAGAATAAAGGCCCGGACCCACTACATGCAGCAGGAACGAGTAAAAAAAAATGTGTGATGGTAAATGAAAAATTGTAGAATAAAGGCCCTGACCCACTACACGCAGCAGGAACGAGTAAAAAAAATATGTGATGGTAAATGAAAAATTGTAGAATAAAGGCCCTGACCCACTACATGCAACAGGAACAAGAAAAAAAAAAAAAATCTTCTCTTACCACTCTCTTCTGTTCTCATGAGGTTGTCTATCATGAACTCATCGAACACCTGCTCCGGATGCTTCTCCTCGCCGCTCGTCTCTTCCAGCACGCGGCCCACGTCCTCACAAAGCACCCCCTTGGAGTACTCCATGTCCTCACCATGATCGCAGTCCTCATCGTAGTTCGTGTAAGCATCTGGACGTTCGTCTGTATCTAAATACAAATTTCTAGTTAGGATGTTTACACTGCACGACATTATTATCGACGTCTCGTTACCCCAGTGATATCACTAGGTACATGGTCCTTCGATCCGGACAACAGTGATGAACCGTAGCGATGGTAGGTATCGTGTACTGTAAATACTGGTGCTGCGGCGGTACCTACCTATGCGGTCTCCAGCAACAGAGACACTACCACCAGTGATAGCTATAGGCCCTTCAAACCGGATCACAGCAATGTCCGCACAGTACTGTGTGCCGGCTGCAACAGGCGCTGCGGCGGTACCTAGATGGTCTCCGGCGACAGAGACACTACCACCAGTGAAATCGGTGCGGTGAGGTCTGAGCTACCACCGCAGCTCCCATTTCTGGCGTGTACACATTACTGTTATCCGGATCGCAGGACTTTATAGCTAGTGACATTACTAGGGTAAAGAGAGAACATCCTCTTTCAGTCGAGCATAACGTGGCGTGTATACCATCCTAACTAGCGCCACGTTGTTACGGACAGGCGTATCACTTACCATCAGGTGAACGTGTCGCTCGTCTCGTCGCTTCACGGTTATGGTAATTAAATCATCTCTGGTAACCAGTGAGGGGGGGAGAAGGAGTCAGTCTTCTCACCATCATTGCTGTACTGGAACTCCAGACAAGCGTGATAGGCTATGAGGAACGTCTCTCAAACCAGAGTCCATTTTAGTCGACTTTTACGACCACCAAGGATCGTTCCCCACCAGCCCCACTACGGAGATGATGTGATAAACATTCGTCTGTTATATGGTGAGATTTTCACATACCAGAGAAGACCTCCTTCTTCACCATCAGTGAATCCGGATCAGGTATACTCTCAACTTCTTCCTTTACTGTCGCATCGTACTCCGTACTATTTCCGGTGGTGGCTCCACTTGAGCGACCGTCTGCGCTGGTACCGCGTCGCTTGCTTCTGACAACAAAGTGGTACGAAAATATCATTATCCGGTTCGAAGGACTATGTGGGAAATTATATGGTTTGAGAGACTTCGTCTTTTGTTAGGCCGACGTATATCATACTAGTTTTAAGGTTTTATTCAATAAAGTGACGCGACGAGCGGGTCGATCACCCGATATTAAGTGATACGCCCGCCAATAACAATATGGCGCCAGTTAATATGGTATACACTGCACCACATTGCGCTCGTCGCTACAGACATAACATTTTGAGTCTCGTGAGTCCTTGATTAAACTAGCCACAGCGCCCTTCAAACCGGATCACAGAAATGTTTGCACATTACTGTTTGGCGGCAGAAGTAGGCGCTGCGGTGGTACATACCTAGACGGTGTCCGGCAACAGAGATCTACCCGCTCCTTAGTATGTAATTGAGAAAGGAGTAGGAGAGAATGGAAATTAGAGTGAGAACTCTAGAGAAGAGTCTTCCGACTCTTTTTTCATTCAAACTATCCATGACCGTCCGTCGACTGGTCAGCGTGACGTCATCGTCGTCCCGCACAGAGCGGACGACGCAGTGTCCATACACTTCGCGCAGCTGTACCGAAATCAGCTCTATAGTGTACAGTGTAAAGATCAAATTTGTATGAAGACAATTCCGTTCGCCCCACTCCCACCTCGCGTCGTCATGTCGTGGTACACTCGTCTACATAAAACACTAGTTTAAATGAACTCTATGCTGTAGAAAACAAAGATCAAATTTGCTTGAAGTTAATTCCGTTTTCTTCCCACCGGCCCGCTCCGCCACACGTCGCGGTACACTCGTCTACATAAAACGCTAGTTTAAATGAACTCTGTACTGTAGGAAACAAAGATCAAATTTGCTTGAAGTTAATTCCGTTCACTTCCCACCGGCCCGCTCCGCCACACGTCGCGGTACACTCGTCTACATAAAACGCTAGTTTAAATGAACTCTGTACTGTAGGAAACAAAGATCAAATTTGCTTGCAGTTAATTCCGTTCACTTCCCACCGGCCCGCTCCGCCACACGTCGCGGTACACTCGTCTACATAAAACGCTAGTTTAAATGAACTCTGTACTGTAGGAAACAAAGATCAAATTTGCTTGAAGTTAATTCCGTTCACTTCCCACCGGCCCGCTCCGCCACACGTCGCGGTACACTCGTCTACATAAAACGCTAGTTTAAATGAACTCTGTACTGTAGGAAACAAAGATCAAATTTGCTTGAAGTTAATTCCGTTCACTTCCCACCGGCCCGCTCCGCCACACGTCGCGGTACACTCGTCTACATAAAACGCTAGTTTAAATGAACTCTGTACTGTAGGAAACAAAGATCAAATTTGCTTGAAGTTAATTCCGTTCACTTCCCACCGGCCCGCTCCGCCACACGTCGCGGTACACTCGTCTACATAAAACGCTAGTATAAATGAACTCTGTACTGTAGGAAACAAAGATCAAATTTGCTTGAAGTTAATTCCGTTCACTTCCCACCGGCCCGCTCCGCCACACGTCGCGGTACACTCGTCTACATAAAACACTAGTTTAAATGAACTCTATGCTGTTGGTCACAAAGATCAAATTTGCTTGCAGTTAATTCCGTTCACTTCCCACCGGCCCGCTCCGCCACACGTCGCGGTACACTCGTCTACATAAAACGCTAGTTTAAATGAACTCTGTACTGTAGGAAACAAAGATCAAATTTGCTTGAAGTTAATTCCGTTCACTTCCCACCGGCCCGCTCCGCCACACGTCGCGGTACACTCGTCTACATAAAACGCTAGTTTAAATGAACTCTGTACTGTAGGAAACAAAGATCAAATTTGCTTGAAGTTAATTCCGTTCACTTCCCACCGGCCCGCTCCGCCACACGTCGCGGTACACTCGTCTACATAAAACGCTAGTTTAAATGAACTCTGTACTGTAGGAAACAAAGATCAAATTTGCTTGAAGTTAATTCCGTTCACTTCCCACCGGCCCGCTCCGCCACACGTCGCGGTACACTCGTCTACATAAAACGCTAGTTTAAATGAACTCTGTACTGTAGGAAACAAAGATCAAATTTGCTTGAAGTTAATTCCGTTCACTTCCCACCGGCCCGCTCCGCCACACGTCGCGGTACACTCGTCTACATAAAACGCTAGTTTAAATGAACTCTGTACTGTAGGAAACAAAGATCAAATTTGCTTGAAGTTAATTCCGTTCACTTCCCACCGGCCCGCTCCGCCACACGTCGCGGTACACTCGTCTACATAAAACACTAGTTTAAATGAACTCTATGCTGTTGGTCACAAAGATCAAATTTGCTTGCAGTTAATTCCGTTCACTTCCCACCGGCCCGCTCCGCCACACGTCGCGGTACACTCGTCTACATAAAACGCTAGTTTAAATGAACTCTGTACTGTAGGAATGAAAACTCGCGTGTTTAGTTAGTAGAAAACGATCTAGTCTGCTATCACCTTTATAAGTCGGCAAGTACTCACTTTATTTTAGTCTTGTATCTGATGCTGTGGATCCTCCAGTAGTGCAGCTCGAGGTAGTGGCCCCTCTTGAAGGTCTTCTTGCAGATTCTGCACGCCTGTTGAACGATCAAGTTTTAACGCTAGAACGCCCACCAAACCGGAACACGGTAAAATTTGCACACTGCTGGGGGTAGCCGAAATAAACACTGCAATGATTATTATTAACAGGGAGCTTCGTTATCTTCAATATGTGGCCGAATATTCCATACTATTTACCACGTATTCCGGTTTCAAGGGCTTTTTTGAAGGGCTGTGTTGAAGTGTATATTATCGTAACTAGGCAACGTTGTTGAGGGCAGGCACTTACCATCAGGTGAACGTCCCGCTCCTAAGAGATAAGGAGTTTTTTTTTACTTATATTATGGAAACGGAAGTGAGAGATGATTTAAAGCCTTAAAAGGAAGATGAAGGGGAATCCCCAACAACTCTACCCAATGGTACAGCAGTTCAGTTGCTGGCGATAGGTCTCTGTTGACAGATACTGTCTAGGTAGGTACCACCGCAGCGTCTGTTGCAGCTGACAAACTGTACTGTACAGACCATTACTGTGTTCCGGTTTGAAGGACGCTGTAGCTAGTGTAATCACTAGGGTAACGAGGTCTAACATTATCAATGTGATGCAGTGTATCTCGCCACCGGTGAGTCACCTAGAAAACGGTGTTGTATTGTATGATAACATGTTTACTGAGGGATGGAGGGGCTCACCTTCGGCTCGCCGTGCCTGGTCTTGATGTGCCTGATCAGGCCGGGCTTGTTGCCGGCTTTGAACCCGCAACCGTCGCACTCGTAGTGCTGCCCGCCGTGCTTGTTGCGCAAGTGGGCAGCTATGTAGTTCTCGTTGTAGAAGCTGGGGTAGAAATATCGCTTGGTTGGTATGGTGGTAGACTGTGGAGGTCTTCTACGATACTCCGGCACTCATAAGTTCACAGCGCAAAATACTTTCTCCCCCTCCACATCTCTTTCTCTCTCCTTCTCTCTACCTCGCCTCTGTCCTTCTCCCTGTTCCTCTCGAACACTATACTCTCACACTTAGACGCACTATTGAGTCTCACTGTCACACACACTATATACTCTACCGCCCTCTCTCTCTCTCGCTCTCTTTCGCTCTTTCACTCTCTCTCGCTCTCTCTTTCGCTCTCTCTCTCGCTCGCTCTCGCTCTCTCTCTCTCGCTCTCTCTTTCGCTCTCTGTCTCTCGCTCTCTCTCTCTTTCGCTCTCTCTCTCGTTCTCTCTCTTTCACTCTCTCTCTCTCTTTCACTCTCTCTCTCTCTCCCACTCTCTCTCTCGAATTAGAAAGTTGCCACTACACCACTTTATGCTCGTCGCCTTGACATTTACTTTGTTAAATACAATTACCTTAGCGATTTCACTAGTTGCAACGTCCTTCAAACCGGAACATAGTAATGTTCGTACACTAGACAGTCGGTATTTAGGTATCGGAAACGAACCCTCTACTTTCAATGGATAACTCACAACATATCGCATAGGTCGCACTGTATCGTCTTGACCTTGGGCAGGTGCTGCGTCAGGTGGCGCTTCATCCTCGACTTGCGCACGAACAGCCGCCCACAAGTGGGACACGGGTAGTGCCGCTCCGGGTAGTGTATCACGTTGTGCCTCTTCAAATCACCCTGTGATACGAACAATTCAACTTTACATAAAAACGGTAAATAAAGTTAGTATGTTTACACTGCAACGAATTGAATACATGCATAATGTTGCCTATTACTCTAATTAATATTCCCACTGCTGGGACTGTAGGTTTATTTACTAGATTAGCCGAGAGCATGCCGTCCTCTTAACGGTTAAGATGTTTACACTGCATCGCATTGTGTTAGTCGCTTGGAGGCAGTGTTGCCTTGTTGCTGCTCTAATTAAATTTGTATTATATTGATGATGAAGATGCTAGTAGCCGCCCACTTAATGTTCCCACAGCTGGGACTGTACGTTTATTCACTAGATTAGCCGAGAGCATGCCGTCCTCTTAACAGTTAAGGTGTTTACACTGCATCGCATTGTGTTAGTCGCTTTGAAGCAGTGTTGCCTTGTTGCTGCTCTAATTAAATTTGTATTATATTGATGATGAAGATGCTATTAGCCGCCCACTTAATGTTCGCACAGTTGGGACTGGTGACCTTTCACAAGGATAGAGTCGGTCAGTAATCAACTAGTATAGCTAAGTGCAGGCTGGCGGGTAGGTGTTAGTACATATCGATTTTCTATTGCTTATTGGGAATCGAACCCGGGCATCTTCGATGTATATACACTATGCTCACCAGTATCTTGAACTTCTTGCCGCAGCGTTGGAAGGTGCACGTGTAGGGTCTGATGTCCAAGTGGGTCCTGATGTGGGTCTGCAGGTTGCCCTTGGTGGTGCAGACAGCGCCGCACACGTCACACTTGCACGCGGTGCAGCGCGCGTGGACTTTCTTCTGTGGAAGCGTTATAGTCGGATGTCGAATGAACGTCCCACAGCTGGACAAATTATGATGTAACCCACAAAACTAGATTTCTTAGATTACAACGCAACGATTTTGTATTCGATTATAAACGTGTAATTCCCACCGCTGGGACTCCGAGTCGTTTATAAGAAGGGTCAAAATCATCATCGCTCGTTGGTGGATGGTTTTAGAGATCATGCAGTCCAGCAGTGGGATTACAAAGTGGGCAAAATTTAATCCATCGCCTTACCCAGCATGGAGAACAAATGGTTTTCACTGTATTAGATTCGTGAAACCCAGTAGTGGGATTACAAAGTGGTCGAAATTGTCTTCACGGCTTTGCTCAACGTCGAACAGTAATAACATTTAGTCTATTTAAGGATAGTTTTGAAGTTCAGCATTGGGACTAAAAAGTGGGCATTATTTTTCACTTCAACTCACGACATGGACAGTCAAGAACGACTTGGTCTTGAACATCTTGCCGCAGATCTCGCACGGCACCCTCAGCACGTTCACGCCGAAGTGCTTCTCATCCATGTGCATCCTCAGGTCCGTCTTGTACTTGCAGCTGTTGGGATCATACACAGAGTCGAGATCAAAATATATCAAATGTCTAAACCTAGACCGTCTAGGTACTAAGCAAACTTTACAATGTTCCGGTTTGAAGGGCGTTGTAGCTAGTGTAATTACTGGAATAACGAGACTGAATATCTAACGTTGATAGCGGCGGGCACAATGTGGTGCTATGTACTATCCTAAGTAGCGCTGTGTTATGTGCAGGCGTATCACTTGATATCGAGTGAACGGACCGTCCGTGTTCACACACAAGCGCAACGTGTGGATGTGATGCAGTCAATCTATATATACGTACGCTTTATCGCACAGTGTGCACGGGAATGACTTTACTTCCCCCAAGTGGCGGTTCCGGTGCTTCCTGAGGGTCGAGCTGTCGCGGCAGGCGTAGTCGCACATGGTGCATTGGTACGGCTTCCGGTCTGGAAAAGGAAACCACGCTATAAATACTTTGGATACATCAAACTGTTTATAGTAGGCCGAACAAGAAGTAATGTACAAGGAAAAGGCTCTATCTGTATACATGAAAGTTATTATTACTCTGTGGTAGAATTGATGAGGAAGAGCTTGAGAAAGAGAAGGAAGAGGAGAAAAAAAATACTCTTTTTGGATAAAATATTAAGCCATTATAATTAAGACCAATCATTTCCTCTTGAAATCGCTTTATAAGAGAAAGAGGATTTTTTCATTTATATTATGGAAACGTATGTCAAAAAAGATTTAAAGCGTTAAAAGGAATATGAAGGGGAATCCCCTTCAACCCTACACTGTGGTACAACATTTTATTCGTTACTGGCGATAGGTCTCTGTTGCCGTCTAGGTAGGTACCACCGCAGAGTCTATTGCAGCCGAAAAACAGTACTGTGCAGAAATTACTGTGATCTGGTTTGATCTTAGCTGTAGCTAGTTAATCACTAGGGTAACGAAGCTTAACGTCATGAACTTAGTGTAGTGTATAACATATTAACTAGTGCGACGTTGTTATAGGTAGGCGTATCACTTAAAATCAGGTGAACGGCCCGCTCGCGTCGTTCGCTTCGTTGAATAAAAAAAAATATCGATAAGAGCTCAAATTAAATTGCCCGATTAATGACTTGTTATTTGTTACGGTAAATTTAAGTCCATAAATCTAGACTAGCTTAGACCTGGTACATTACCTAGATAAATTAATGATTAATTTATTTAACAATACCGGCGACGGTAGCGGAGGCCCTGGTGACTCTGGACCGATCGATCAGATCTTTTGGGAAGACCTACAACAGTGGGATAATTCGGCGGATGATGATGATGATGATGACTAACTTAACACTTAGCCGGAAGTCGCTGAGTACGACAAAGCAGGATTGGCTAGGATGAAGAGAGAGCCTATATCCAGGAATGGACGTTTATGAACTGATGATGATGATGACTAGTTTAATAATTAACAGGAAATTGCTGAGTATGGACAACACAGGACTGAGAGGAGTGAAGATTTTATATCTAGCGATGGACTTCTACCAGCTGATGATGATACACAATTGACGTAGAATGGATTAAGGAAAAAAAAGTCCGAAGGCAGCGAGAGAGGAAGATTTGGAAGAGTCTAATCATCAAAATAAGAGAAAAACAAAGGAAGGTACATATAGAAGAATATTGCTGATTGCTTCATGAACAAGAGTGAAACTCCTCCCATTGAGGACTCTTCGACGTTCTTTTGAGGAAGATCGTGTAACTACCACCGCAGCGACCATTTCTACCACCAAGCAGTGACTAACGGTGATAGTTCTGATCTCCAAGCTAAAAGAAGTACTGGAGCAACGAAACAAATTGCCAGTGAGCGCAATGGGCAGTATAAATATCCTAACCTGAACTTCCACACTTCATCTTACTAAGCTAACTCATTTAAATTTAATTCATGACGGTGTAAATATACACACCAACTTCGGTGATCTGGGTCCAAGGACCGGATAAATATTGATTTAAGCAAAATCCACTCCAGTACATATTCCAGTATACTCGAAAATCCATGGTTCGATTTCGGAGCACATGCTTTGTATCGAAAAGTTTATATAGTGATAGGATTTGTACAAATCCCTCGCTATCTACCGCCATCACACTATAAATCTACCACCACAACAGCATCGCTGTCTGCTGTCGACATATGAGCAACAGAGCATTCCGAGTTATTACCTATTTCAAATCCACAATAAGCAGCCCTATAAATAATCCGACTGCTGGGACTCCTTGTATTTCTCCGCAAAGAAGGAGTCGAGATTTTTTTGACCCCCTTGCCCAAATAAGTTCGAGCCCAAGTTCGAGTTGATAGATTATTTAAAATCTTCAAGTCTACATTAAGCAGCCATATCAATATTCCCACTACATAAACTCCTTGTATTTCCCCACAAAGAAGTAGTCGAGGTTTTTTTGACCACCCTGTCCAGGTTCGAATTGATAGATTATTTAAAATCTTCAAATCCACATTAAGCAGCTCTATAAATGTTCCCATTACTGGAACTCTCTGTTTTCCCACAAAGACGGAGTCGAGGTTTTTTTGACCACCCTGTCCAGGTTCGAATTGATAGATTATTTAAAATCTTCAAATCCACATTAAGCAGCCCTATAAATGTTCCCACAACTGGGACTCCTTGTATTTCCCCACAAAGAAGTAGTCAAGGTTTTTTTGACCACTGTGTCCAAGTTCGAATTGATAGATTATTTCAAATCTTCAAACCCACAATAAGCAGTCCTATAAATGTTCCCACAACTGGGACTCCTTGTATTTCCCCCACAAAGAAGTAGTCGAGGTTTTTTTGACCACTGTGTCCAAGTTCGACTTGGTAGATTAAATTTTCAAATTTACATCAAGCGGCTCTACCAATATTCCCACAACTGGAACTCCTTGTATCTCCGCACAAAGACAGGGTCGATGTTTTTCCATTGACCACCCTGTCCAAGTTCGAGAAAATGGATTATTTAAAATCATGTGAGATTCAAATTTAACCAACAAACGGACAAACCTACGTCGTTGTGTATATACATAAAGCAACATGGCGGCTATAACAACAAGTGCATATGATTACGTTGAGTTAATTATTTAACATGTACGCGATTGGAAGAGCTTTCACTCTGTGTTTGATCATCCGTTTAACTGGTGAGCGATTTTTAACACTGGATTCAAAAAGATGAGTTCGTTGTATTAATAAATCATCCACAGGATGCTAGGGAGCCTTGTACCTAGCAGAAACCCTACAGGGATTTGGTCGGTGCAAGTCCGACTTAACCTGTCATTGCCCTCGCGAAGACAGTATCGGTGGTGTGAGGGGTCGAACACAACAGAAAATAAAAACGAGACACAATATTTCACCTATAAAGGAGACGAGTATAACGTAATGCAGTGTAAATATCTTAATTAGCATCACATATCGTCAGATTTACAATATGTCGGTGGTAGCGATCCTACCGCCACAATGCGAGGCAACGAAACTAAAAATTAGACCTTGGGGTTCAAAGTAGAGACAAGTGAACAGTTAAAGGCTATACACGACAATCTTCTTCCAAAATATACAAATGACCCTACTGGCATCAACTTTGTCAACAGAAGGAAGGGTGTACTGTCAGGATACGCACGCGTCGCCATGGATACCGCTTGGCTACACCTGCCCGGTGATGTGTCAGAACATTATAAACGCCATTGAAAGGTAGTCTGCATAAGAGATGTATTTTTTGAAATACCTCGCAATAAATCTATGTCCAACCAAGGGTGGGGCCATAGATTAATATGATGATAATGGAGATGTTGATGACAATGGTGATGATGAATCGAAGAGGCGTTCAACTAGTGGTAAGTGATACGCTTGTTAAAAAACAGATGTGAATCAAGAGTATATAAAGGACGATAACAGAGAAGGGAAAGACAAAGACAGAAGTGTAATATAAATTAAAAATCGAATAGTAAATGGATGGATGGCAAGCGCAGAGAGAGATGTCTGACAGATAGACTGATGATCTATTGAAGATAGCAAGGAATCTTTGGATGCCGATGGAATAGGATTAATCGTGCTGAAGATCTATTGAGCAAGTCTTTATTCAGCAATAGATTTCACTAGACCTGGTGACGATGAGACTTCCAACTTTACCATAATATCCCGCACAGATGACCACCAACATAAAATCTTATAGCATTTATATTAGTGCCTTGAACTTATATAACTTTAAAAAGTGTAGATTTACCGAGCGATCATTTTTAAACCTTTTCCAAAATAAAAATCATTTTAAAATCTTAAACCTATTTCATAGATTAAAAATAATGGACTACAGAAAAATGATTGAGGAGGACAAAAAAAAAAGAGACAGGATCAACGCAAGCTACATGAAGACACTGATAAATAAAATCAACCCAGGGGCCGCAATCGGTATAACTACAGAATACAAAGAAATATTAAATTATAATAAAAACAAAAAAACATGGAAGCGCAAAGAGAGTAATAGAGATAAATCACTTCGTTACCAAGAGTACGTTAATAGTCTAAAAACTAACAAAAACGAAGCAGAAATACACACTCAGGAAAATAATTATTTGGACATTTACATAGATAATAGCATTGAAACAGGCGCGGAAACACTCGACAAGATGGAATCGAAACAAGATGGCGAAAAAATACATGAAAAATCTGTAAAGCACGATTTCAAATTCGAGTACAATGTAACTAATGCAAGCCATTTCGTTGATATCGAAATGAAAAAGGAAATTGGTGAGAGTTTTGCAAAGATGGCAGCGAATCATGAGAACGATCTGGGGAGGAAGCTGAAGAACGCGTTGGAGAACAGAACCTGCAACTGGTTCAGAAGCAAGGAGCCTTATATCATGATAAAGAAAATAATCAGGAAGTGTGGCGACGGGAGCAGAAGGAACGGATACGGTGAGGATTTTTTGAGGACACTGACCAGAACCATGAACAGATATTCGAAGGCATCTTTCGAGTTCACCGAAGACATGGTTGAGGTAACGACAGATTTCGCTTTTTATTCAATAAAACTAACAGACACAGGACGTTCACTAGACGGTAAGCTATGTGACAATAACAACGCTAGTTAAGAGGTTTATACAACACCACATTGCACTCGAAGAGTTTGAAAAACCCATGCTAACCAAGTGATTACTCTAGTCACAATTCATGTCGGAAATCGCTGGCAAAAATTTTGGGATAGAAAGATAAGATTCCAGAGTCCCAAAAATACGATACGAACTCTAGAAAGGTACGATCGAAATAAATTCTTAAGGCAATCATTGGATTGCCTAATATTGATCAAGTAAAATTTCCATTCCATTACAGTTGGTCCTTGAGAGGGTATTCGGAAAAAACGAGAAGTTACACCAAGAAGTGTTTGACGTAAACAAGCTGTTGCATTATCTTAGGAACGCGATGGAGGTGCACAAACAACACAGAGAGAGGGACACGACGATCGTTCTGAAGCCGCGGCATTGTCTGTCTCTCTCCATTCCCGGATGCTTCTGCAGGCCAGGGTTGGTTCCTTAACACTGTTTCTTTACTACTAAGTTAAAGCATCTTTAGAACTGATCTAGGATTCCTAAGGTGTAATACATCTCGTTAGTATCATCAGCATATAACAAATAGACATGTGATACGATGTTTACACAACTTGAAGAGTACTGCGGTGTACTAGATTTCATAAACATAGGGCCTTTACTATCTCCTAACTCTCCGTCTCTATCTCGCTCTTCGTTTCTATCCCTCTCTCTGTCTCTATTCCTCTCTCCGTATCTCACTCTCTGTGCAGCTCTCTTTCCTTCTCTCTCTGCCCGTCTTCCTCTCTCTCTGTCTCTCTTTATATCTCCATCTACCTTAACCAATGTAGCAATAACAGTGGCAAAATGATGCAGAGGTATATAAGTAGACAGTTTCCAGTAAAACCAAGGTATATAGTCAAGGACCAAGCACCAATAAATCTTCTTCAATTTGTACATGCACAGGTTTGATCTTATTGAATCTTGCGCTTCCGTTGAAGGAAAGTATGGTGAGTTAGCCAAAATCATATCTATGTGATATAAACCAAGCCGCACTTGCCATTGTGTTCTCTCAACTTAAAGGAAGACGCAGAGTCCTAACAGTGGACTAACCATGGACTAATCACCAGGTCACAATTATCAATCTTCCAAACAACCACAGCCAACGTCATAACACCAATATTTTTGTTTGAAGGTTTGTTGAAAGTTCAGGTCAGTGCGTGAGGCCAGCGGACTGTGTTATGGACTCCTCTAATGAACACTATCTGTCTAGGATTGTGGTGCATTAAAACTGGTTGAAAGAGTTTATTTTTTTATTTCATCCAAGTAGCGAGAACATCGTCCCATCAATTACCAGTGGTAGGCCTCTGATGGCAGACACCATCTAGATAGTTACCATGCAGAGCATGTTGCAGCTGACAAACAGTAGTGTGCAAACGTTACTGTGTTCCGGTTTAAAGAGCACTGTAGCTACTAAAATTACTGGAGTAACAAGACAACATTTTATGTCTCAAAATGACAAGCACAATTAAGTCCTGTATATATTACTCTACTAGTGCTATATGGTTATCGGCACATGTAACACCATCAGGTGAGTCCAGCTTGTCTTGTAGTTAAGGGTTAAGGGTACTCACTTTCATGTATCAGTCGATGAGTGCCAAGTGAATAGGAGGAGTTGAAAGCCTTCCCACATACTTTGCATTTGTACGGCTTAGCACCTGCGGAATAATAGGAGACCTATACAAAATTTAAGTGTGTTGCATGATGATGAACACGTGTATCACTGTCTCACATAAATTTGAAAACAGAAAAAACCAGAAGACTCCAAGATGCCATACGTATACTAACCAGTATGTATGTTCATGTGATCCTTCAACTTGCACTGAAAGTGGAACATCTTCCCGCAAATATCGCATGAGATTTTTGGTGCAGTGTGTGATAGCTTCATGTGTCTGCCTAGGTATTTGGATGTCTTGCCGGAGTAGGGGCAAAGCTTGCACCTGTAAGGTGTTGCAGTAGTGTGGAGTTTCTTATGTTCATGTAGAAGCCATTTGTCGAAAAACCTCTGGAAAGTGATTCATAATATAGAAGCAAGAAAGAATATTGATAGTCCTTTCATATTAGAGTGAGATGAATTAGATATTTCGACAATCTTTTTTTTAATTGAATTAAGTAACAAGACCAGCGGGACATTTATATTCACTCCATGGTCTAATGGGTGATATTGATGATTATGAATTCCACTGACTTCATCATAGTAATTTTTTTAGTCTACTAAGCTACACCAATGAGCAGGATGTTCACCCGATGGCAAGTAATATGTCTGCCTATAACAATGTGGCGCTAGTTGGATTAAATATACTGTACCACATTGCATTCATTACCTGAGACCTTAAACATTGAATCACATTACCCCAGTAACTACACTAGCTACAAGACCCTTCAAACTGGAGACTGTAATGCACACCACCATCCTGTGGCAGAAATAGGCATTGCTGTAGTAGCTAACTAGATGGTGTTATACCTACCACCCGCTAGGTTTCAATTTCTAAGTATGTAGTAAAATTTGTGCTGCTGTAAGATTTAATGTCTAACAAGTATAAATATCATAACAGTTATAGACAACAATTATTACTCTTTACCTTCTTACATATGTCACATTTAAAGTTGTGTTGTTGATTGGGCTGCTTCCTTTTTACTTTTGTCTTCATTTTAATGTTTTACTGCAGCTAGTGACTTCCAGGAAAACATTAAAAAAAATATGTGATAGAATCCTATCTGCAATAGAATAAATATGTGTAATAAACTCTACATCTTTAAAGAAAATACATGGGACATTGTTTTTGTCTGTTTTTACTATAAAAATGCAAATAGAAAGTTATAAATGACATTACAGTTTAAAGAAATTCTTTAATAACATATCAAACTAAAAAATTGGACATAATGTATTAAAATTGGAAAAGTAATTACAGCTTGATGGAAGATATTTTTTATTTGTATAGGTTGATGATCAAACAAAAATTCACGTGATGTTGACTGGCGATGTATTCTAATTTTCATATACTTAATTAAGTAAAATCATATATATATATGTACAAACATATAATCGAATATATTTGTTTAATTTACATAATAAAGTATTTATTGCAAACTTGCCTTGCACAGTCGTTGCCTACATTTTAATATTTTTTACAAGCGAATTTTAAATCAAAAATTCTTCTAATTTTATTAATGTAGTCATTAAAATCTTTTCAATCTCCTTTCCTGTGAGAGAAATTGGATTTTGAGCTGTCAATTAGCAATTGTTTTTAAACATTTAACAGTTTTAATACTTAACGTAAAACGAAACGTTTTATATAGAACACAGAGAAGATTTAATTATAATAAACATATTAGAAATTAGCTATTATTTTGTGATTTACTTCAAAAAATATTATGTCTTTATTGTTATTCTATAATTCTTTTCACGCTTGTGTTAAATCAACAAATCAAATAGTGGAAACATGTGGCTTTCTATTAATTTTATGTCAAATAATTTAAAATGAACCTTCACGTTAGTAAAGGATATATACAAATGTTGACTATATGTGTTGTTTTTTTAACTACAAATTGAAAGAGTATATAGTCATATTTTTTACTGTGTCAAGCTTTATATAAATAGAATTAATTTCTTGCAAATATTATAACAAAATATATCATCAGATACATATACGTACCTAAAACCAATGATACGATTACTACAAATACCAGAAGTGGATACCAGGTTTCGAAATACTTAGGAATATTTTTGGCATATTTCCAATAAAAGAAATTAAACCTTTTCGGTAATAGAATTTAGCGCCAAATCTACCACACCCAAAAAAATATGTTTTGAAATTAACTTTAACTTTATGTTTTATTAAATAACTATGTAAATTTAATATTTTTTTTAATTATGTGCTATGTAAATAAGACCATGCACGTAGTAAGTAGTACGCAATGTATAACTAGACAATAATTTGTATTTCTTCTTCGCCCTCGCTCGCTCAATCTTGAAAATCGTGACCGTGCACAAATAGTCTCCATTAATTGTGGTCATATTAAAACATCATTATAATAATTTAATTTTTTTTTTAATTTTCTCTTTCAACATCATCATTATCAGCTGATAGATGTCGACTTCCGAACATAGGATTCCCATAAATATCTCCACATCGATCCTGTAATGCTCGTATCCAGTGAAAATTTTCTATTTAAGTTTTACATAAAAAAAATATTTCAGAGCACTAAATACCTGCTTTCGTAACCTAGTCTCACAACAGCTCAACCCCGGATTCGTGTGATATTATGGTACAGCGAAGCAGCCGTTATAAATAAATTATTACAATATTTAAACACTAAACGAGTGATATTAATAAAAACGGAAAGCTGATAAAAAAAAAATAGTACTTAACCGTTTGTTGAATTGATTTCTCGCGAACGAAATGTCAAAATATTTCATCAGAATCCGTGTGATACAATTTATGGAATGGTGAAGCAATCGTCTATAATAAATTATTCCCGTCCTATCAATAAGTAACAAGTGTGATGTATATTCATTATATTAATGTGATAAACGATATTTAACCGCCGCTCAGTCTTCTCGTTTGCACAGTTGCAATATTTTCGTAATGTTTGCGTCATTGTTGTAATTATTTTGGACGTATACCGTTTGTGTAGCATTTGTTGACTCACAATCGTTTCGCGTGCGGTCTTGGCAACAGTGAGTGGTGTTTCAATGTGACCTTGAACCTAACGAAACAGCTGTTACAGGTAACTTCATTTCTAATTTAATCACATCCAATCAATGATTCGAAATTATATAATAAAATAACATATTTATACATATATTTTCATGATATATATGTATTTGTTTGTTTCGAATTAATTAATACGCGGTCTATTGTTAGAAAAACATTTTTTTTACATTAATCAATTGATAACCATTATCTTTTGTTTACTCGGTGTATCTGATTAAAGAACAAAGAGAGGTCTTTCCCAAGACTATGTTATTACTTTTTTTTTAGTATTGTGTAATAAGAAACAGATTTTATTTCCAAATTCTATTTGTGAAGCCTGATTTTTTTTTTTTTTTTTTTTATATGTTTACTTGGTCAAATGTTTTCTGGTCTCGGAGTATTGTGCGGTTTCTTCACAATAATAACTTTGCCTACGTCCAGCAGTGGACGTCTATCGGCTGATGATGATGTAAAAATATAACAATACTTAAATTTAATTCAATTTGTTATTATTATAAATTTATTGCATCACTTTGAAATAAAGGATAGAATTAATGTCTTATATAATACTTAAACTTTAATTTTTTTATATTTAAATTAAAAAAAAAAAGTATTTAGAGAAATCTTTAATTTCTTTAATTTTTTTTTTTTTTTTTTTTATAAATATTCTGTACTTCCATGATGTGGAATTAACAATGTATCTTGACAAAGGTATCTGGTTCAATCTCTTCGCCTCATATGGCTGTGGTGTATGACAAATGTGGCACTATTACAGCATTTCCGTGTCAGTGTCAACATGCGTTTTGGAGTATGTTCACCGATGCCTCTCTATATACAGGCTTTATAGTTATTTAATGTTACGTGAAATTGAGGCCATCGCTTGATTGGTTTTAATTTAATTACTGTAACCACTAATGAACTTTATTGTACCTTCAGAATGGACAGTGGTACAATCGTATGACGTAGATGATGGTAGAATTTATTCAAACCTATCTCACCACCTCTCTCTCATCACTGAATAGTTGTCCAATTCTGGATACATGCCTCGTCTAGATACCAAGATCAATCAGGTAGGGATTCATATGGGTAGATTTATCTTTGGAGATCCTGTCAATAGTTACCACCATCATATTGTAAATCTGTCATCATCGCAATAAGACTTCTGCCTACCAACATACAATAGCAAATTTATTCCGTACCGGAACACATCTTCTATGATGTGAAAGTCAATTATTTAGTCATTGTTGCAGTAGATTTATTGGACACGAACTGGTTGTAATGATGATGTAACATTTCATGGAATTGCTTAGGTTTAACGGTACGTTGTTATTCAAATATGAAGTCCATTGATAAATGAATTACTCACACTCCGATAACCTAATCTGAAAATGATTCGATACAGCATTGCTAACCTTAAGTCTTTAGTAATATATCTGATATAACTCGGAAACAAAATATCAGTCATCATCATAACCATCAGCCAATAGATACCCATTTCTGGACAAAGGCATCCCATAATAAACTCCACATATAATTCCACAGTCAGCAAAGCCTAGACAGGCACTAGGGGCTGTTTGTAAGGATTCATATGGAGGGATTTGAGCTATGGTGATATACATACATACATATATATCACACCTCGTTCCCAGTGGGGTAGGCAGAGACCAGCTCTCTCCACCTACTACGATCCTGGCACACCTCTATCGCTTCCTCCACTTTCATATGCGTCTTCATGCATCCTCCTCGGTTGTGAGTGCTTTTCACCCGGCCTTTCTTTAGGACATCTCTGATTTGATCTGTATACATACCATATAAACCAGTGGTTGCCGGTTTCGAAGCAAGTGCACAATGGAAAGTTTTAAAAGCAATATGGATGCCCCACTTTTTTTCTGGCGGGTAAAAGAGGCAAATAAAATGGACATATTAACATTACAAAGATATCATCTACAGCTGATAGACATGCACTGCTGCATAGGCCTCCCCTAAAGGCCTCTCAACATCAATTGGTCTTACACTGTTCACATCCAGGATTATAGCAACTCGACAGACAGATATTTATATGACTTATCACCTCCGCTGTAATATACCGTACCTCGGTTCACCTTTAAATGCAACTGTCGCAAATGGCTTTCGATGCAGCAATCACTCGGCATAAACGGTTCCGGTTGATTCATGTGTGCTTGCTATTTATAAGTATACTGTTTCCGTAATTTAACAAGCAACCAATTAAAGCACTAGCAGGACTTGGCACCAGGTGCCAATGTACTGAGCCCTGGACCTTTTTGTCTAATGTTTTATTTATTTTTGTTATGTTTAATCTATTACACATAGACTCGCATTCTTTGTTTTTTAGACAAATAAATGTCTATTATTATTATTATATGAGTTAATTGAGGACCGGTCTAAGTGGAAATCTTTGGGGGAGGCCTTTGTCCAGCAGTGGACGTCTTCCGGCTGATTGGATGATGGATGATGGATGATGATGAGTTAATTTGAAGGAAATTGGGACATTTTCCACCACACTCGCCCAATGTATATTGGCGGATGCCAGAGCCTTGTTTGTTGATTAGGCTGCACCACGAGCAGGTGAGGTTTGCTCGAGTGCATTAGTTGTGCGAGGGATCCCTTACAAAGATATAATAAATAACAGATGTGAGTAAATCAAGTGTTATTATTTGTTATAATGGAATCATTTGAATAATTGTCACACAATAAAACAATGTGTTTATGTATTGTGTAATTAATTTATTTATTACATTATTATAAATTAATAATCATAATACTTACAACAGGTATGTCTCTATTGGAAGACTGCCTAGATAGGTACATCTGGAGCTTAGAAGCAATAGATTCCAACTGCAAAACAGTAGTGTGTAGATGTGAATATTTTTAGGTTTGACGAGCTTTAGTTAGTATAATATCAGATGATTTATTTTTCGTCTCTTCGCTTTGTAGAATAAAAAAAAAAAACACTTTTGTGTAATCCACTGATCTAAATGATTTCCACAACAATCCATCCATTTTCACCTTTTTTTTTTTTTTTTTTTACACTCATTCCTCTGCGTATGGCGGGTCAGGGCCCTTATTAGCACTTTTAAGCTTACATTTATCACTTATCATTCTAATTTCCTTATTTGTAGTTGCTACATTCTCTCCTTTCGTCCATCTTCTCTATTATACCTATTCTTACCTTTCTTTCTTTTTATTCTCCTCCTCTTTTCTCTCATTCTCCATTCCATTTCCTTCTTTCATGCCTCTCGCTAAGTGAAGACTTCGTCGCCTCGTCCATCCGTTCTGAAAAAGACTTCGACCCATGTTGGTACTCATCACGAGATCTCCGAAACTATAAGAAGTAAACACTCAAAATTTGTTAAAGATCTTACTTCTGCCATTTATGGGTCGGCTAAGAATTGATTTTATAACACTCCGTCCCTCAAAGGGATTGCGGGGATTTTACGGCCTACAAAGCGGGCGATGAACAGCTGATTTATTACGTAATAAATTAACAAAAAAAAAAAAAAAATTACTTTTTTATAATGTAAACAATTCAATTTGTGTATATACACTCAAACATACTCTGCGACCTTGGCAGCTTGTCAGAGGTGCGCGGGAACTTGGCAACCGCGGTGCGTTCATAAAAACAAGCAAAAGTAATTTTAACATTCTGCCAATAGTCTAAATTTAGAGGTTTGTTTTTTTTTTTAATTATTAAATTACGTATTTAATGATTATTATAATTTTTTTTCATGATGGCCGCATTGATAGTTGTAAATATTTTTTTTTTATTATTATTGTCTGTCACCCTTAGGGATAAAGCATAAATATATTTATTTGGAAGTTATGATGCTTATCGGTACTATCAATAATGCTTTTTAAAATATTATATCCTCTATCTAAGGTACCTGTGCCTTTTTACAGATTAAAATAAAAATCTTAATTTCCCGCGCTTTTGGGCGAATGACCTGTACAGTATTTTGTTGTCGCAACGCCTACGCTGTCAATGAAAATAGTCTACGGTTATAGACGCTAGTATTTATTTAATAGGGTAGTGGTAATTTTTTTTTTTTTAATTCAACATCGCGATTAGAGGACGATCACGTGATAGTGAGTGATACGACCGTTCATAACAATGCTTGAGTTGGGATAACATACACTGCACTATATTGTATTCTTTGCGTTGCTATATCGCACATACAATTATAGTTATTTCAGTAATTTTAAAACCTACAACGTCCTTCAAACCGGATAAAAAAAACATTGACTTTTTCTTTTTTTTATTTTTGCTGCTGTGTATTGACTGTAACTTATACAGATCTCATTGTCATCACCAATTACAATTTTTGGTGTCACTTATCAGGATGTAATTCTCCACCTACCCTCCGATTCAAAGTTCAGTTAGCTTCTATAGAGTTCATTGAACTCTCTTTCAGTATCGCGATGGACTCGTTCTTCGGGCTGTTCGACCCGACCGACGGCGCGCAGAGCAAGCAGACGAACAAGAAGCGGCAGAAGTACGATGGTGAAGCCAAGAGGAACCCGGACGCGCCCAAAGGTAGTAGCCCAACGTGTAATTTTAATGGTTGTCAGTTATCCGGCTTTAAGGACTTTTACTTACGATCGCCTGATGGTGAATGATACGCCTGCACGTAGCTACACGGCGCTAGTTAACGGCGATATATAACATTAGGCCTCGTTATTAGCTTCACCAGTTACAGCATACTACAAACCGGATCACAGTAATGTATGTAGTGTGCTGTTCGTTGCTGCGGTGGTACCTACCTAGACGATCTACGGCACTGGAGGCCTATCATTTGATCTAATGATGGTAGGCTAACCTTTAGTGAAGGTAGATCTTTGCTGCTGGAGACTGTTTAAGTACCACCACAACTCCTAGTTTCACCAAGCAGTAGTATCCAGATAATGTTATCCGACTCGAAGGAAACTGATCAGTGGATCCGGTTTGAAGGACCTATAGCTGTCACTGGTGGTAGTGTCTCTGTCGCCGGAGACCGTCTAGGTACCGCCGCAGCGCCTGTTGCAGCCGGCACACAGCACTGTGCGGACATTGCTGTGATCCGGTTTGAAGGGCCTATGACTATCACTGGCGGTAGTGTCTCTGTCGCCGGAGACCGTCTAGGTACCGCCGCAGCGCCTGTTGCAGCCGGCACACAGTGCTGTGCGGACATTGCTGTGATCCGGTTTGAAGGACCTATAGCTATCATTGGCGGTAGTGTCTCTGTCGCCGGAGACCGTCTAGGTACCGCCGCAGCGCCTGTTGCAGCCGGCACACAGTGCTGTGTGGACATTGCTGTGATCCGGTTTGAAGGACCTATAGCTATCATTGGCGGTAGTGTCTCTGTCGCCGGAGACCGTCTAGGTACCGCCGCAGCGCCTGTTGCAGCCGGCACACAGTGCTGTGCGGACATTGCTGTGATCCGGTGTGAAGGACCTATAGCTATCACTGGCGGTAGTGTCTCTGTCGCCGCAGACCGTCTAGGTACCGCCGCAGCTTCTGTCGCAGCTGGCACGCAGTACTGTGCGGACATTGCTGTGATCCGGTTTGAAGGACTTATACCTATCACTGGCGGTAGTGTCTCTGTTGCTACAGACCGTCTAGGTACCGCCGCAGCGCCTGTTGCAGCCGGCACACAGTACTGTGTGGACATTTCTGTGATCCGGTTTGAAGGACCTATAACTATCACTGGTGGTAGTGTCTCTGGTCTATGTTGCCAGAGACCGTCTAGATAGGACCACTACTGCGACAACTGCAAAAATTACAGTGATCCGGTTTGAAGGGCGCTGTAGCTAGTTACTGGATTAAAGAGACTCGACCATCTTATGTGGTGTAGTTGTATACCATTCTCACTAGCGTTATGGGCATGCGTATCACTTACCATCTTAGATCTCTATATGAGGCACTGTCTGGTGTAGTGTACATCATCCTAACTAGCTCCAGGAGTAGTATTTGCTATACGGATCGAAGAATTCAGTATGATAGGCAAAGGAAATCAGTTGTTAGCCGCTTCATAGAATCAGCAGTGTGTTCGACATTTGGCAACAGGAAGGCGGAAGTCGAGGAGGTCCCACGGCAAGCGCGAGACGCTTCCGGAGGAGTCGTCGTTCCTGTGCGAGCCCGACCTCAGCACCGAGCTGCTGGTCAAGGACTGCAACTACATAGAGAACTACATAGAAGTGAATAAGAAGGATGACGGTGAGTTACTCTTTGGTGGTTTTTTTTTTTTTTTTTTTTAAATCACCTTATTGCAAGTGATACGGCCACGATGACGCGGCGAAGGTTTGAATGACATACATTGCACCAAATTATGTTCATCGCCTTGTGATTTAAAATGTCTCGTTACTGCAGTAATTTCACTGTAAAGTCCTTCAAACCGGAGCACAGTAATGTTTGCAATGTATTGCTTATAAGCGATGGTAGTATCTATACAGTATCCAACAATAGACCACCACCACTTAATTTGAAATGATGCTGTCAATGCAAGTCTATTAGATTTCGAAGTCTATGGTGCGGGGAATCCCAATCGCAGAAAGGACATTTTGTCTCTGGATTTCTTCGATCGAAAGTTCTAGTAGGAAGGTGTGATGAAGTGGGTGCTGATCTTAAGTAGCAATGGAGGGTATACTGACTGGTGATACCACCACTGAAGCGCCTATACCTGTTCCCGAACAGTAGTGAGAGAAATGACTTATCCGGCTCGAAGGATCTGTAGCTAGTGAAATTATCGCGGTGATGAGGTTTAATATCTTATGTCTGGGTGGTGGTGGTAGTGCGAGACAGACAACTGATGCTCTATGGTATCGGAAGCCAAGACTCATTCCGGGTCACCGCATCAGAGTATACCTCTAGGTGATGAGCCCGATGTGATGCAGTGTATATCATCCTAACCAGTGCTATACAGCGCTCTTCAGTAGCATTGGTAGGTAGATCTTTGTTGTTAGTTCACCTTAAACCACCGCATCCATTTTGACAGCCAAACAGCAGTGTGCAAAAATATCTGTTATCCGGCTCGGAGGACCTTGTAGGTTTCAAAGCGATAAACGCAATGCGGTGTTATCCTAACCAGGTAGTTGTATCATTTACTATTAGACGTCTAACATTGTGGGTGGCTCTTGGATGAGTTATTAACGGAGGTCTAAGCCCAGCAGTGGACAATCTGTCGACTGATGATGATGAGCTCCATTGGGATCGGTGATCACAGCCAAGTTCAACTCCTAATTAAACTGACGTTCCACAGAAGCGAAGGCGGATGACAAGAAGCCGAAGAGGCGCAACTCTGGTCGCAAGTACAGAAGGAAAAAGAACAAGGTGTCACCAGGGAAAGACCTGGCCGCTGCTGCAGCCTGGACCGACCCAGACCCGGCACCGGACCCTAAGAGTTGGAACAACCGCTCGCCAGTCCCAAAGATGTGTGACGACAACGTTGGCAAGAACGTCAACGACCTCGGCAAAGAGGACTTCAAGAGGAACAGGAGGAAAGGTTACCCGAAAGACTGCGGGTACTTTGATAAAGATGACAACGGTTACACGAAGATGGAGAAGAGCGGCTACCTGGACCAGGCAGTTTACCACAACGTGATCGACAAGCTGGAGAAGGTGGGGCTGAAGGATGAAATGTACCTGGCCGGTGACTTCAACGACGAGGACCTGAATAACGACTTCTTCTACAGCTCCGATGATATGGAGGACTACTTCGATGATGATACGTGAGTAAAACCATTTGCTCGGTACTGCTCAGGTGTTGGGATGTGGCAATTATTTAGGCCCACGAGTTGTCCACTGCTGGACTTAGAACTTACCGGGACTGTAGGCTTTAGGACAAAAGAAAGTGTAAAAGAGTGGGGAGAGAGTGAGTGAAAGAGGCAAAAGTAGACAGTTGTATGGGAGTGGAAAGTAAGAAAGAAAGGTGTGATTGAATAAAAACTTGAGAGAGGCTAGAGAGATAGAGATAAAGAGGGAGAGGGAGAAAAGAGATAGAGAAAATGGAGTAGATTAAGAGGGATGGGCAAGAAAATATGAGAGATAGAGACGGAGACAGAGCGTGGAAGGTAGACAAGTAGACAGAGTGAGGGGTGGGAATTCAAAGTAAGATGTGATAGAAGACAATTCTGGGAGAGAGGATAGATAGAGAAAGATTGGGAGAAAATAGGTAGAGGGGAGAAAATGGAGTAGATCAAGAGGAATGGGGAAGAAAAATATGGGAGACTGAGAGTTTAAGGGGGACAAGTCGACAGAGTTAGTAGGTGGGAGTGGAAAGTAAGAAGGAAAGATGTGATAGAAGAAAAACCTGTGAGAGAGGAGAGAGATAGAGATTATTTGTTCCAAATTCTTCCGCACAATGTTGTAATAAAGATTGTGATCTTAAAAAGCAGTCCTTGATCTGGTTGTAAGGGTTCCCGTGTAACAGCTCACTGGACCCAAGCCAACCTCACCAGCTCGTGGTGCAGCCTGCTGACGAACAGACGTGGCTCTGGCTCCAACCAATCCCCATTGGAAGCACCCCTTGGAAGGTCGTCTATCGGCTGATGATGATGATGATGATGATGACCGTGAATTGTTCCTTTTAGTCGACTTTTTATGGTATCGAATAATGTTGTTAAGTCGTTTATTTGATTGCGAACGTTACAGCACCACCGACTCCGAGGACTCCGGCGAGGAGTGCTACGGCAGCCTCCCGCCGGAGCCCCGCTTCGGCAACGTGGAGTACAAGCTGCAGCTGGTGTCGCCGTGCGAGAGGCGCTTCCAGCATCTAGTCACTCAGGTGGGTTTTACATACAGCAAGCTGCTGCTGCTGCTGCTGCTGCTGCTGCTGCTGCTGCTACTACTGCTACTACTGCTACTGCTGTTGCTCTACATCACACCGTTCAGCAGTAAACGGTAGTATTAAGACGGTCTCTGTTGCCGCAGCTCCTATTGCAGCAGACAAAACTATACTGTGCTAACATTACTGTTATCCGGTTTGAAGGACCTATAGCTATCACTGGTGGTAGTGTCTCTGTTGCCGGAGACCGTCTAGATACCGCCGCAGCTCCTATTGCAGTCGACAAATAGTACTGTGCGAACGTTACTGTGATCCGGCTTGAAGGGTGCTGTAGCTAGTAAAATTATTGCGACGACTGCGAGACTTAACATCTTACGTCTGAAGCGACGAATATGCTGTGATGTATATAATCTTAAGTACTGTCATAGTTTTTTTTTTTTTTTTTTTTTTTCTCTACTACGAAAGGAAACGAACAAGGGGATCACCTAATGTTAAGTAACGCGCCAGACAATGACAACTTGGCGTTAGTTGGCGTGATACACACAGCACCATATTGTAATCATTGTCTTATTATCGTGGCAATTTCACAGAGCTACAACGTCCTTCAAACCGGAGCACTAATGTATGCACAGAGCCACCCTAAACGGTCTCCGGCGATAGAGATTTACTACAGATGTAGTGAGAAATTGTTTTCCTTCGGGAAAACTCGGATCTTTATATTTATACGATTCCGATACAAGCGAGGGTAGTTGGGGAACGGGTCCGCGCCCTCTCTCGACGACCGAGTAGATTCACCAGAAAAACCTTTGAACCAGAAACTCAACGTGAAAATCCTTCTTCTTCTTTTTCCTCTCCAACCAGTGAAGGTTGGCGATTAGCGTGCTACAGTCTTTGTCTCTGGTTATATAGTTATATGCCAGTCCATTCCCTGATATATCACAACCACGACCCTTTCCTTCTCCCCACCTTTCCGCCGTCGGATAACCACACTCCAGTACACTTTATTTTTAATACACAGGCCGTGGAACCGGATCCACGAGCCCAGTGTCCGATCAGCTGTGAGAGTGAAAATGGCGAACATCACGAATCTAGGATGGATCATGAATCTATGGATGTACGCAGTGTTGGCAGGCCCACCACCAGGTGATTCCACGACCTGGTGGAGCACAATCGATCCTTTTGGAGATCTTGTGGGGGGGAGGATGTCCAGCAGTGGACATAGGCCTGATGATGATGATGATGATGGTGATGATGATGAATATGGAACTTTATTGTTCAGTGTCAAGTATCAAAATGAATAAACAGGCACAGGTATTACTTTTCTCAGTGTACCCGTGTTAATGTTGTTCGTGTATTGCAGTTAAAATGGCGGCTGCGGTCCGGCGGCGGGAGCGCGGTGTACGTGGTGGGCGTGCGGGACTGCGGCGCGCTGCGGGGGCTGCGCGCGCGCGCCCTCAGGGCTTCGCTGCGCGCGCTTCGCCGCATGGCGGCCGCGCTCGGCGCCGCGCCAGTGGCCGCACGCGCTCGCCGCCTTGCCCCCCATCGCGCTGTCGCCGAAGTTTACATCAGAAAGGTGAATCTATGGTACATATAATAAAGCGAGACAGAGATAGAGTGAGAGAGAGAGAGAGAGAGAGACAACTATTAAAAAACAGTCCGTTCACTTGATTATAAGTGATGTAGTGCTAGTTAGACTCTCCACGAGATCGCTTATAGCTTATTGCATCTCATCACCCCAATAGTGTCGGCGGTAGAACGCTTGAACAGTGGCGCGGGACATCTATTCAGAGTGAGAGAGAGAAAGAGTGAGAGAGAGAGACAACTATATATGCATTTATAGCGCGTGGGAGTGAGACAGAAGATGTCCATGTACCACCCATATCATGGGACTACTCCGCAGCCGCGACTCTACATTCAACCGCACAAGTACTTAACAAAGCATGTAGACTAATCACCATACTCTATTTCTCTCTTTCTCTCTCTCTTTCTCTCTCTCTTTCTCTTTATCTCTGAATATATGAAAGAGACTGAAACCTAACCTATCGTAGAAGTCCCGCGCCACAGTCTAAGTGTGCTACCGCCGACACAGTGCAGATGTGCCAAAGCACATAGTACAGAATAACGAGTTTAATTCATGTTCGGGCTTGAAGGACTCTACCACCAATGTTCCCACTGAGGCGAAGGAAGTATAAGCGATGTCGTGTAGAGTCTAACTATCACTACATTATCACTTATAATCAAGTGAACGGATTGTTTTCTAACACTTATCGCATTCTCTCAACTTTTCTCATCTCTAAATCTTATTATATCTCTTTCTCACTTATTGTCTCTCTTCTATTTCAGTTGGCGGACACACAGCAGAGCGTCGAACTGAGGATAGCTGTCTTGGGGGCCAACGAGGCCGGGAAGTCGACCCTCATCGGAGTACTCACTCAAGGTAATAGGTAGAGATATTAAAAGGAAATAGGAAGAGAGTAGAAGAGAACATAAGAGATATATTTTTCATAGTAGAGAATCTGTTTAGTTTTTTGTTATTCATCAAAGCGATGACACAAGCGAGACGTTCACTTGATGTTAAGTGATACACCTGCTCATAATTGGCTGTAGGTCCTTCAAACCGGATCACAGCAATGTCCGCACAGTACCGTGTGCCGGCTGCAACAGGCGCTGCGGCGGTATCTAGACGGTCTCCGGCGACAGAGACACTACCACCAGTGACAGCTATCGGTCCTTCAAACCGGATCACAGCAATGTCCGCACAGTAATGTGTCTCGGCTGCTATAGACGCTGCGGCGGTACCTAGACGGTCTCCGACGACAGATAATGTTGCAGCGCTGATTAAAAATATTTACACAACATCCATCACGTCGTCTTATCGGCACAATAAGAGGTGTTTTTTTTTTTTAATAGGTGAACTGGACAACGGCCGCGGCAGCGCCCGCCTGAACATGTTCCGGCATCTGCACGAGGTCAAAAGCGGTCGCACCTCTTCCCTCAGCCACGAGATACTCGGCTTCGATGCCCAGGTTTGACATTTTTAGCTGGACAACAGATGGTGGGTTATAACAGGACAAACATAATAGCAGTTATTACTGTTACGCAATAATAACAGGTACAATATCAGTTATTAAATCACAAGTGTTATTTTTTCACAATTCGTTCCTGTCGGGTTATAGTACTAGGTGCATCTCGTTTTAGCAGCATTATATACTATGTGTGTGAGCGAGATAGATTAATCAACGAAATAACAGTTAATACGAATTAATTAAGGAGTGATCTTTCGAGAATAATTATCTCCTTGTAATATCACAATTTGTATTTTTCGGGTTATAGTACTAGTTGCATCTCATTTTAGCAGCATTATATACAATGTGTGTGAGCGAGATAGAATAATCAACTAAATAACAGATAATACGAACTAATTAAGAAGTGACGTTTCGAGGATTATTATCTCCTTGTAATATCACAATTTGTATTTTTCGAGTTATAGTACTAGTTGCATCTCGTTTTAGGAGCATTATATACAATGTGTGTGAGCGAGATAGATTAATCAATAAAATAACAGGTAACACGATCTAATTAAGAATTCGCTTTTCAAAGAGGATTTCTTCTTATAAAACGACTTACTATAATTTTAGGTTTATTTCAAATAAATACTAGGTGCGTCTCGTTTTAGTCTATGACAATATTATTCAAAAGGCATAGACAAGAATAGTTTTTTTTTTGGCTGTTCTGTTATTTCAAGCTGTTACTGACCGACAGTTATCGAATACCGAAAATATTGATTGTTGATAGTTATTAAATAATCTGAGTATGGTGTATCATAAATGATATATTTTAATAGATATAACAAAAACAACTGTTATCTGTTATTTCAAATACTGTGATTTATATGTTGTGATAAGTACGCGTTACTCCAAGATGGTAGTATTTAATGCGCCGCAAGGGTTCTGATATTACCTCCACTGGTAAGTCTCTGCACTGATGAGCGGGATTTTCACCTGATTATAAGTGATACTTGTACTCGTTACGTGGGGCTGGTTAGGAGGATATACACTGCATGTCAACTCTTGTTACTCTAGTGACTACAGTGTCCTTTAAACCGGATAAATGTAATGTTTGCCGGCTACGATCGGAGTTGTGAAGCTACCGGCAACGGAGGCTTATCACCAGTATATATCAGATAACTTTATGAAATAGTTCATGTCAAAAGGCCTACAGTCCCAGCAGTGGGAACGTTAAGTGGGATGTTTGTTATCGATTTTTATTGTAGTTAAATACGCATCAGCGACACGTAATTTTAAGTGATGTATCATGGAGCGGTGATGAGGTATTCATGAAATAATGTAACAGGGTAACGTGGTGAACTACGGCTGTTCGGAGCTGATGACGGCGGAGCGCATCGGCGAGAGGAGCGCCAAGCTGGTCTCGTTCCTCGACCTGGCCGGCCACACCAAGTACCAGAGGACCACGCTGCACGGCCTCAGCGGATACTCGCCGCACTACGCCATGATTGTGGTAAGTAGTGGGGGGTGGCGCTGTTGGCAAGGCTCTGCCACCAGTGCCATCTAGTGGAAAGCCTTGTCACTAGTTTTGCTGATGGAAACCGTCTAGGTGCACCACCGCAACGCTTAATCCTGACCCTAAACAGTAGCGTGCGAATACTGTTATCCGGCTCGAAGGACTATGTAGTTAATAAAATTGCAAGTGCGGCGAGACAACGTTATTTGTCTGAAGCGGTAAGCACGTGATGCAGTGTGTACATCCTCACTGGCGCCACGTTATGGACATGGGTACCAGGTGTATATATTGTCGGTTTGATTTAAAAAAAACTCACAATTTATGTATATTGATACTAATTGTTCCCCGCCCTTCTCAAGTAATCCTTCTCTTTTTTAACACCCTTCCAACCCCTATTAGGGGTAACTTTGTAAAGCCCCTTAGTCGACTTATACTCGGCATTATGGGTCCTAAGGTATCGTGATGAGTCTATATAGGTTGAAACTATATATATATATATATATAAAGGGGTCTAAGGCTTCCGGTACAACTTAGGGGACCCAAGCCAACCTCACCAGCTCCTGGTGCAGCCTGCTGATGAATAGACGAGGCTCCGGATCTCACCAATCAAAATTGGGCCAGCATGGTGGAAAACGGCCCAAGTCTCCCTATATAAATCTCTATGAACGTGGAGGTCTTTGGGATAGGTCTATGTACATAGACGTTGATCAGCTGATGATATGTATATCTTTCTATAATCTATACAACAGTCTCTTAAGAACTTAATCGTGATACCATAGACCACAGACAGTTTTGGATGCCCTGTCATAATATATTCATTTCGGTGATCAGATATCAGCGACGGCCGGCATCACTCGCATCACCGAGGAGCACATCGCCCTCCTCACCGCTCTAGAACTGCCTTTCTTCGCGGTGATAAGCAAGTGCGAGCTGTGCCCGGGCGGTGTGCGCGCGCTGATGCGCCGGCTCGAAGGGCTCCTCGCGCCGGAAGGAAGCGCCGGCAAGAAGGTACACCAAGCTTTACCGATAATACGTCTCTGTTGCCAGAGAGAGTTTAGACAACCACCGCTACGATAAACAGCAGCGTGCAAACGTTACTATTATCCGGATGGAAGGAGTACGTACCTAATGAAATTACCGAGGTAACGAAATAACCTATTATATCTCAATGGGTCGAGCTTCCATTATTAGTTCCGTAATTTGATTGTATTAGAAGAAAGACAGAGAGAGAGAGAGAGAGGTGGGCGAATTTATGGTAATTACACCATCAACACTGTTTTCTCCACCAGAAAAAACCTGTGCTGATAACCGACGAGAACATGGCCAGGAACTGCGTCGCGCCGCAGAGATCGATCTTGGACTCCATAGACAAGGGGACAGAGGATGATGATAAGAATGAAGACGAGTAAGTAAACTATATAGACTACCTAGTGTGTGTGAATCTTACAAAACTATAGATCGGCTCCTCTTACTGCCTCTCCCTCTTAAGTCACAACTTCCATAGACAATAGACTGGGGAGAGTGATGGTAGCACCAATCACATCTCAATGAATTCTATCAGTAAGGTATCTGTCGCCGGAAACAGTGTAGGTACAATCACAACTATACCCAAACATTACTGTGGTAACGGAACATAACATACGTCTCAAAGCGATGAGCCTGTGATGATTATCCGGTTCGAAGGGCGTTGTAGCTAATGAAATTATTGGGGTTTCGAGACTTGTCAGTTTCTCTTAAGGCGATGAGCACTACGTATAACATCCTAACTTATTATATGTATCACTTAGCATCAAGCGAGTTGACGGCTTATCTAGTCGCTTCGATAAACAAGAAATGAATCCGGTTCGAAAGACCGTATAGCTAGTGAAATTACTAGGGTAACGACAACATATTATGTATAATAAACAATCCGATTCTCGCAGTGTTGCAATCCTGTTATAGACTATAAAAATCCTGTTTATGGACTTCGTGGTTAATTTATCAAACTACCCTCACTTTACAGGTGTATAGAGCAAGTGGCTGTGTTTCCGGTGAGCTGCGTGCGGGGGGCGGGGCTTAACGCTCTACACGCGTACCTGTTGGCGCTGCAGCCACCGGCACCTGAACCATTGCCTCAGACTGACGATGTGAGACCATACCCCTATATCATGCTTATGTGCGTGCGCATGCGCATGTGTGTCCTAATCTGTATGATTTTATTGGCTGTAGCTCTCTGTTGCCAGAGACCGTCTAGTTAAATACAACCACAGCGATAAACAGTCCTGTGCAAACATTTCTGTGTTCCGGTTTGAAGGACGTTCTGGCTAGTGAAATTACTGCGATGATGAGACTTAACATCTTATAACGACTACACGTTATGGGAAGGCGTATCGATTATCATCAGGTGAACTATTGATCCTCGGAAGGTTGAGGTACTGGATCGAAGACATCTCTCCCCTCCTCAAGCTGCCTCCATACAAATTAGTAACCTAGATCATTTATAGGACACGTGCGAGTTCCAAATCGACGAGATATTTCACGTCGGCGACTCCACCGGCCCAGTGGTGGGCGGTCTGCTGGCCAAGGGACAGCTGTACGAAGGGGACAACTTGATTATAGGTAACTTAATTACTCAAACACCGTGATACCGGATGTGGTGGTTAAAATAGTTACTCTATTAAATATGTCGTGGGAAAGTAGAAGTGATGGTGGAGAAATATTGAAAACCAACTGAAATTGCTGATGATAGGTCTCTGAGACTGTCTAGGTACCACCGCAGCGAGTAACTGTAGTGTGGATAAAATTACCGTGTTCCGGATTTAAGGACGCTGCCTGAAACGCTAAGTGAAAGTGAACTGTTGTTGAAGTCTTCCAGCTGTTCCTTACCAGCCGCCTGGTGCCCATGGATTATCTTTC
Organism: Troides aeacus; assembly: GCA_033220335.2. Lineage (NCBI taxonomy): Eukaryota > Metazoa > Arthropoda > Insecta > Lepidoptera > Papilionidae > Troides > Troides aeacus. The sequence continues at coordinate 5,511,503 of CM067296.1, forward strand.
AGGAGCGGAGAGGCTTATCTGGTTGAGGATCACTTTGCAATTGATGCCACCACCGCAACTCCTACTACAGTTGACAAATAGTACTATGCAAATATTAACGTGTTCCGGTTTGAAGGGCGTTGTAGCTAGTGCAATTACTAGGGGTAACGAGACTCGACATCTTGTCTCAAAGCGACGAGCATATTGTGGTGCTGTGTATATCATCCAAACTAGCACTGCGTTATGGGCAAGCACGTCACTTAAAAATCCGGCTTGAAGAACCTTGTAGCTAGTGAAGTTTAATATCTAAGCGCAATGGTGCAGTGTAAGCCCACCTAAGTCTCAAGGTTTTGTAGATACTAGGATTATCATCCTCAGGACCTTTGGAGATGGGTGAGTTCGTGGAGATATCGGTGAAGAGCATATACCGGAACCGGGTGCCGTGCGGCAGCGTGCGCGCGGGTCAGTCCGCGAGCCTGGGCCTCGACCGGCGACCGCCAGGTCTGCGCCAGGGTATGGTGCTGCTGGCCGTGCCGCGGGGGTACAAGAGTGGTGTGCGCGAGAGGCGCGCGTATGGCGCGTGCGTCGGACCCTGCAAGAGCAGGACTGGGGTGAGTCTTTCCGTTTCCCTCAGCTGCTACTAGATGGCGCTGTTATACATTTTGTATCTTTCTACAAAGCAAGGGATAGGCGAGACATTCACTCGATATTAAGTGATACTCCTACCCATAAAAACACTATAATCTACTCATCGTCTTGAGACGTAAAATATTCAGTCTCGTCACTTTTATTTGTCACACGATCCTTCGGAGCGGATAACGGTAATGTTGGCATGAAATGTGAGCTGTACCTATCTAAGATAGAGTCCGTATCACTAGTAAAATATATAGACTTGTTAGTATTAAAAGAATCCCACTATTGGGAATGTCACTGCTGGGAAGGGGTCAACCTCATCAGCTCGTGGTGCAGCCTGATAATCAACAAACGAGGCTTTGGCTCCAACCAACCTGCATTGGACCAGCGTGGTGGGAAACGACCCAAATCCCCCCTTTACAGACGAGAAGCCTTAATGCATAGCGGTGCCGAACTGCGAACTGCGAGCTGATGATGATGATGAAAAAATATGTATTATAAAGAAGTAGACAATAGTAATGTCTTCACAATACTCTCCGCAGGCGAAAAACGGTGATATCACCGAGAAAAACGGATAATAATAAAAGCTGGGTAACTAGAGTTAATCTCGATCGAAGGACTACTTTTTGATGAAACAGACATTAGAACACTTAGGTATTTGACCATCTGGGTGTTCATCAACAGTAGATAACTACAACCAGTGAATCTCCCACCACCATCATCAGCCGATAGACGTCCACTGCTTAACATAGCCATCCCCCTGCCAAAGAGCCTCACATCGATCGGTTCTGTGCTGCTAGCATCACCGGACGCCAGGGGCCGTTAATATAGGGTATCATATGGAGGGGATTTGGGCCACTTACCACCGTACTAGCCCAATGCTGGTCGGTGGGAGCCATAGCCTCATGCAATGTATATCATCTTAACTGCTGCTAAAAGCTGTGTTGTTATGGACGGGCGTATCAGTTAACATCAAGTGAACGTTGCTCTAGTGTCTATGGTGAATAAAAAAAAAAATCTGATTTCAGCTTTCACCTCCAACACCGAGCCCGAACACCAGCGACTGTACAAAGAACCGGAAGAACGTGAGGAGGAAAAACAGGAACCTGCTCCAAGATATAGCCAAGGCTGAGAGCTGCTTAGCGAAGCCGAAAGATGAGATAGAGAAGGACAATCTCTTCAGGTAAGAGTGAGAAGGAGATAGATGTTTCATCATCATCAGCCTTTGTTTACCCGCTGCTGGATATAGACCTAACCCAATCACTTCCATCGAATGCTATCCTCAGCTTCTATCCACCGACATTCGATCGCCCTGATGACCCTCGGCCTATCTAGATGTTTACCTCTTAAAAACAAAATGGCGTCTGTTGGGATTGTTATAACGGAGAACAGTTCCAACGAAACCGAGAGGAGAAGGGGAGACCTTCGATACATCTATCTGTTCATCTCTGTCCTATTGTCAGGTTCTACGGAAGCCATCTGCATTGACCATGTTGGAACTGCTGCAACAGCTCCTAGGGTCAGGAGACTGCTTGGACTCCAATCCTGGGAAAACAGTTTTAGACGTTGACAGAGTTTACTATAGCTTTATACTTTGTAGCACACGGTGTTCATACTCTCTGAGCTTCTCCAATTTCGACTTGATGATATATCACTTAACAACGAGTGATGTGGAGAAAAGAGTGAATAAAGCTACTTCTGGACTGGTGCTCTTTATCACCGAAGACCATAGAGCCCTTTATCATCAGGTGTGTCAAAGACAGCTTAATAACTTACACCAATATTCTGCTAGGGGTGAAGCTGATGAGGAACGTACAGAAGATGTGAAGGAAACCGCAGAAGATGCAAATTGCATCTGTAGTGATGTGGTGCCTCTGGAAGACCCTGATGACCCTCGCGGCTGTCTATATTTCCAGGTGACTATTCTTAATTCCCCACTGCTGGGACTCTAGAGCAACTTGGACAAAGTCAAGACCGTTTATTCAGTACACTGGCCAAGTGCTGGTTGGGATGATATACACTGCACCACATTTTTTTTTTTTTAAATTAAGCGACAAGACGAACGGAACGTTCACCTGATGGTAAGTGATACGCCTACCTATAACAATATGGCGCTAGTTAGGATAATATACACTGCTCCATTTTTTTTTTTTTAATAAATCAACGAGACCAGCGGGTTGTTCGCCTGATGATAATTGATACGCCTACCCAAAACAATATGGCGCTAGTTAAGATGATACACAGCACCTCATTGCGCTCGTCGCCTGAGACGTTGTTGAGTCTCGTCACCTCAGTAATTACACTAGCTACAGCGCCCTTCAAACCGGAACACAGTACTGTTTGGCGGCGGAAATAGGCGCTGCGATAGTACCGACCTAGACGATATCCACCACCAGTGTGCTCATCGTCGGAGACATGTAAAATTTTCTACCGTGATAACATCAGTTATATAGTCCTTCGAGCCGGATAATAGCAACATTTGTACATTACTGTTTTTTACAGTACTTATGTACCTAAATAATATATATATATATATATATATAATTAATAATTATTTTCCTTACCCAGGCGACTGTCCACGTGCTGAGACACTCTACCGCCATCTGTCCTGGGTTCCAGTGCTCCGTCCACGTGGGCAACGTGCGGCAGACGGCCATTATAGAGGTTAGGTTTATAGCGGAAAGGAAATGTTTACATGGTGGTAAGCCATACGCAGACCCATGGCGATGTGTTAGCCAGAAAAACTTCATCTTCTACCGAACTCTATAATATTGACCACAGACTCGAACCGAGGAGTTCGGTGTTACAAGTTAGACGTTAGCCATTCCGATTTTTTCTTTCTTTATGAGCTTAACGGGTCCTCAATATTATCATCACACGACTGGCACTCTGTTGGCTTTACCCCTTTTGCCCCCCCTAACGGTCATAAAAAAAAAACAAACGCATGTAATGAGTGGTTTAGGCCTCAAGCTATCAACGTAGTCCAGGTTTACCTGGAGATAGTATACACGCGCATGCGCACACGCACGCGCGCACACACACGCGCGCACACTCATGCACACAAACACAAACTCATGCACACACTCATGCACACAAACTCATGCACACACACTCATGCACACACACTCATGCACACAAACTCACACACACTAAACTCACGCAGCCACTCACACACACGCACACAGGCTCTTTAACCATTTCTCATTTCCTCTATTTCGTTCGCCTCCTGCTTCGATGGCCGTAATATGAACTTAAACTTGAAATATTCCTTGAGAGCAACCGCAACCGCAAATGTCTTTCAACAGCGACCGTTACCATAGCAACCGCATAAATAATACCAAATGAAAATGTTTATACAAAGTAAATTGGAAATAAAATGATGAAAGATATTTTTTTTTACGATGATGTTCTCGCCGCAGTTTTATTGACAACTATAGCGGCTTCATCGGACTCCATACAATCAGCCGGAAGACGTCCACTGCTGGACAAAGGCCTCCCCCAAAGATTTCCACTCAGACCGGTCCTGGGCCACCCGCATATCGGACTCAGGGCTCGCGGATCCGGTATCCGCGAGCTAAACGATAAATAAATTTTATATATATATGTAGATAAAGTAGTGTGTGTGAGGGGAGGAGAAAGATGAGAAGATATTGTATGTGGAAGGGTTGAAGAGTAGGACAGTGCTATGAGGGAAGAGAAAGAAGATAGATAAATATACATATGAATTTAAGACGCGCACGGTGCGCGTCGGATGGCGGCAATCCCATGAGGTCTTTAACTATCTACAGATCATGTTCCCGCGTCGACACGCTCACTAGTTTTCACGTGATGGACGGACCAAACAACCCACTTTTATTTTATCTATATATATATATATATATATATATATATATATATATTTGTTTGTGTATCGCAGGGCATCATGTCGGGCAACAGCGTGCTACGCGCGGGCGAGTCCGCGCCGGTGTTGTTCCGTTTCGCGCGCTGCCCGGAGTACCTAGTGCGCGGGCGCAGGCTCCTCTTCACCGCCGGCCTCGGCACCAGGTAACCGTCCCTTACTGTCACCAGACCTGTTAACAGCTGAAGGTGGTAGCCGTGTGTTGCTACAGACCGTCTCGGTAGGTACCGCCGTGTTCCGGTTTGAAGGGTGCCATAGCTAGTGCACTTACTGGGGTACAGCGACATGCACAATCATCTATAACACCTTAACTATAGCCACGTTGTTATAGATAGGGGTGTGACTCACAATCAGGTGATCGTCCCGCTGGTTATGTCGATTTGTAGATTAAAAAAAAACCTTTTCCTCCCCCAGAGCAATAGGGCGGGTCACCCAGCTGTTTCCGTATCTACCCTCCACTTGAGTCGCGGACGCACGCTTCAACTAACCCGCAGCCCGGATGTCCACATCCGGCAACCCGACGTGTCGCACGCACGTGCTCGTCCAGAGGCCGGCGTGTGCGACAGAACTGGCGATATATCGCCGTCCCTTTCTCTCACGCATTTTTCAGAATGAAGCATAGACAATTAACTAGTAGATGCGTGTATTCTATTGTCTATCATAATAATTTATAATACGCTAGAAACTAGGTAGTAATCATCACTAGAGTAATTTCGCTGACACTACTGCGCTGTAGTAATATTACTATTTTGACGAGACTCCGTCTAACTGACGTTGCGAGTTGAATACAATGTGAATTTATTGTCAGTGTCTTCTTACTAGCGTATGCTATCAGATATAAATTCTCGATTATTCACAAATCGATATTGTTGTTGAATTACGAAATGTAATCGGTTTGCGAATAATCGAGGTTATTGAAAAATTTTGTATTTTCAAAATATCAAATGTAATCGATATCTGAATAATCGAGTTTATTGAAAAATTGTGTATTTTCAAAATATCAAATGTAATCGATATATGAATAATCGAGTTTATTGAAAAATTGTGTATTTCCAAAATATCAAATGTAATCGATATCTGAATAATCGAGTTTATTGAAAAATTGTGTATTTTCAAAATATCAAATGTAATCGATATCTGAATAATCGAGTTTATTGAAAAATTGTGTATTTTCAAAATATCAAATGTAATCGATATCTGACTAATGGAGTTTATTGAAAAATTGTGTATTTTCAAAATATCAAATGTAATCGATATCTGAATAATCGAGTTTATTGAAAAATCGTTTATATTAAAAATATCATATGTAATCTATTTATGATTAATCGAGTATATGCAAAAATCGATATCAAAATATAAAATGTAATCGATTTCCGAATAATCGAGTATATTAAAAAATAGATATTGTCAAAACATCAAATGTAATCGCTTTGTGAATAATCGAGTTTATCGTATAATCGTTTATTATCGAAATATCGAATGCAATACATATTCGAATATATTAGAAAATCGATTATTATAATTAAAAATAAAATATATTTAATCTAATTTATATCTATAATAAGTACAAATATTGTATGAATTGTGTAATGTATAACAAAGGAAGTATTATTTTTTACCCCACTCCTTTTTAAGTGAGGGGGGGGGGAACAATTTATGTTAAAATTATATCTTTTTTTTTTTATCACCATCTCTTTCTAGCGAACAAATTTTTTTTTTTTCTGCAAAAGAAATTTAGTAGTTCAACCCTCAGAATGGGGTGATGCACACAATCGACCCTATATATATAAATTTTTTTTTTTTTTTTTCTATATTTTTGTAATGAAGTTTGGAATTTTCGTTTTTTTTTTTTTTTTTTTTTTCTTCAATGTCTACTGTCGATCAAAGGATTTTTTTTTTTTGTTATAAATCATTGTGCAATCGTTATGTTAGTGTCTATGGTTTTATTGAGACTTATGTTTGTCATGAATTCGATTCGGACCTTTGCTTGAGTAATAAATAAAAGTCTTGTTTGTATTACGTTCTTATGTAGGTGGAGGCGGGAAGGAGAGGGAGAAAGAACTCTCTTTCTCCCTCTCGAGAAGGAGAGGGAGAAGGAAAAGATGAGGTTATATTTTAATTGTCTTATAATAATAGAAGTCCTTTATGATATAATTTTTTTTGTTCTCTCTATATATGTATAGCTTTGAACTCTTCAATCTTCTATTATCTCTATCTCTTACTGTTTCTCTCTCTTCTGTATACAGTAGGATCTTTAAGTGGCCAGTAAATTGTATCACATAGATATATATATATAAATTATGTAGTGTATATGTCTTATGTATATTTTATTAGCCAATGTCTCTTAGTAGAATTTTTGTGGGCAAAATAGCAAAGTCCACTGCTGGACATAAGCCTCTCCTAATAATCACATCGATTGGTCCCGCGGCTCACCAGATCGTCGGTGCACCTTGTGGGGGGGCTCTTCGAGCGTATGCCCCGCCCACTGTCACTTAAGTCTAGAAATCTTTTGAGCTACATCTATGACCTTAGTTCTTTTACCGATCTCCATTGATGATACCAATGTCCAGCAGTGGGCGTCCAATCGGCCGTTGATAGTGAAAATTGGCGATAGTGAGATGTATAGGTAAAAAAAGTGGGCGCCATTTTGTCGAGCTCCGTGTGACGTCACATCGGTCATCATGATCAGCGGGTACACGTCCACTGCTGGACATAGGCCTCACCCGAAGTAATCAGAGTACATTGAGGGGGAATTGGGCTTTAGCCCACCACGCTAGCCCAGTGGTGGGGTTGACGTGGGCTCCGTAAGACGGGAGGAACTTGTTACACCCCTCGGTAACAATGTTCATCCCACTGCTGGGACTAAATGTTACAGAACAATCTAGACCTATTTATCCCAAGGCCAAGTGTGGAGCGGATGTCATATATCTATATAACTGTAGTCCAGTACTTGGTGTATCTGATCCCTCGGGATACCATTCACCGGAAGTTGAAGATAATAAGTACTATGTAGTTTTTTTTTTTTTTTTTCTAAATCTAGTTCACACATAGGATGTTTTGATGCACGTATATTAATCGATATTTATATATATATATATAAAAAATAAAAATTGTTAGACTAATGAGGTTTATTAACGAACACCCACATCATTATGTCCAGCTGTAGTTACTGTGATCCGGTTTGAAGTGCGTTGTAGGTAATACTGCTGGTAGTGTCTCTGTCGCCGGAGACCGTCTAGGTACCGCCGCAGCGCCTGATGCTGCCGGCACACAGTACTGTGCGGACATTGCTGTGATCCGGATTGAAGGGCGCTGTAGTTAGTACTGATGGTGGTATCTCTATTGCCGGAGACCGTCTAAGTGGATACTACCGCAAGCTCCATTTCCGCCGCTAAACAGTATTGCGCGTACATTACTTCAATCCGGTTTGAAGGACGCCGTAGCTAGTGTAATTATTGGGGTAATGGGACTCGACATCTCTCAAAGCGACGAAACACTTATATTGATTATATCGACCAGCACACATCACCGCTCGGCCCCATTGTCACTTAAAATCGCGTGACACATAAGAACAAGTGTTAGACTGTTACAAATGCAAACGTTTTCGGTCAATGACCCCACTTCAAGCCTGACGCTGGACATATTTGTGATGATGGTGATAGATTCATCATCATCGTATCATCGGGAATGATGATCAGCTCATCACCAAGTAGTTCCCACGAACTGCGTGAACACTCGAAAACGAGTGTGTATAACACTTAATACATTGACAACGATAAATGGACGTCTTTAATAAAACTCTTAGTACGATTTTGGATTTTTATTACCATACCACCTTCAGGAAAGTCCTTAAAGCCGGATTACTGAGTTCATCCGTGATTGTCCTGATGTCCGGCTAGTAAGGACAGTACTAAGGTAAGCCTTGGATGTAGTAGAAGGCGACTGAAAGTGTACGAGTTCAAGACCTTCGAAGGCGAAGGACCTCGTCCAGTAAGGGTGCTAGGGATGTGCAAGCACTAGGTGGTCTAGTCCTTGTACCTAAGCGAGGATGCTGATGAGGGCTGCATCCCTGGTACATCCCTTAGATGTAATGCCGGGGGGTACTGGTCCGTTCCGTTGGAGATCCTTGTACTTGCAAGGAGTTGAACATCACCACCATGGAGGATTTGGTGAGTAAAAACCCTATACAATTTTATCTTCACCCCCCTGAAAGCAAAAAGGAAAGGTCGATTCCACGAATATCATAATCCGACTCGAAGGACGTTGCAAGCAAAGGAATGGATTAAAGCGTGATGCAGTATATATATCGTTTAAAGGATCGTCGTTTTTTTTTTTTTCAAGCGACGACGTTGATCACCTGATAGTGAGTGATACGACTGTCTACATTAAGCTTGTCGCCTCACATAAGATGTCTCGTTACTCCAGGAACCTCAATATCTACAGCGCCCTTCAAACCGGAGCATACCATCGTTAGTCGGCTGCAACAGCAACAGACCTAACTGTAGTAAAACCTAGTAATCTTCGAAAAAAAAATCTATACCAGATTTAGTTTATTATGGGAGTATATATCTGAAACGAACACTGCAGTCTTACCGTGTTCCGGTTTGAAGGGCGCTGCAGCTAGTGTAATTACTAGCGCAACAAGAGTCGATATCTCGTCTGAGGCGACGAGCGCAATGTGATTCAATACATACAATCCTAACTAGCGCCATGTTACTCGCGTATCACTTAACATCCGGTGAACGCTCGACTCATGGCTCAATTAAAAAAAAAAAAAATTGCATAGCATAAACGCAATCCATCGCCAGTGATACATGAAAGAAAAAATTATTAAAGTTAATAACCAAAACCGGTAATTAAAAAAAAAAAAACTTAACTACACTACCATGCGGTCACTGCTTCTGGCTTTCTGCCGTTTAATTAATTTTTTACACGCAAGGAGTTTGTATGCGAAGACGCCGGAGGCGGACGGGGCCGTTGCCTCCGACGGCCATTTGCAATTCGAACACGTGAGGAGGTTGTGCGCGGCCAGAGACAGCGTGTGCGGCGGTGGCGGCGCCCGCGTGTGCACCGTCCGGCACAGCGGCGGCGGTGAGCAGTACGCCGACTTCGGCAACTGGTGCCACCTGTTCATGAGCAACATGTGCGACAATCCCGGAAGTGGTGAGCCGCCATTTTGCAGTTCCGTTATCGCTTCCACATTCACCCGGTGGTGAGCGATACGCCCGCATACAACGACGTTGTTATACACAGGGCTTTCCACCTAGATACAAGATGTTGCGTATCGTTACGCCCATCGAACATCAAACCGGATCACAATAATGTTCGCACAGTAAAGATGTCGAAACTCATTACAATTGTAATTACACTAGCTACAACGCCCATTAAACCGGAACACAGTAAGGATGTTGAGTTTCATTACCCTAATAATTACACTAGCTACAACGCCCATTAAACCGGAACACAGTAAGGATGTTGAGTTTCATTACCCTAATAATTACACTAGCTACAACGCCCATTAAACCGGAACACAGTAAGGATGTTGAGTTTCATTACCCTAATAATTACACTAGCTACAACGCCCATTAAACCGGAACACAGTAAGGATGTTGAGTTTCATTACCCTAATAATTACACTAGCTACAACGCCCATTAAACCGGAACACAGTAAGGATGTTGAGTTTCATTACCCTAATAATTACACTAGCTACAACGCCCATTAAACCGGAACACAGTAAGGATGTTGAGTTTCATTACCCTAATAATTACACTAGCTACAACGCCCATTAAACCGGAACACAGTAAGGATGTTGAGTTTCATTACCCTAATAATTACACTAGCTACAACGCCCATTAAACCGGAACACAGTAAGGATGTTGAGTTTCATTACCCTAATAATTACACTAGCTACAACGCCCATTAAACCGGAACACAGTAAGGATGTTGAGTTTCATTACCCTAATAATTACACTAGCTACAACGCCCATTAAACCGGAACACAGTAAGGATGTTGAGTTTCATTACCCTAATAATTACACTAGCTACAACGCCCATTAAACCGGAACACAGTAAGGATGTTGAGTTTCATTACCCTAATAATTACACTAGCTACAACGCCCATTAAACCGGAACACAGTAAGGATGTTGAGTTTCATTACCCTAATAATTACACTAGCTACAACGCCCATTAAACCGGAACACAGTAAGGATGTTGAGTTTCATTACCCTAATAATTACACTAGCTACAACGCCCATTAAACCGGAACACAGTAAGGATGTTGAGTTTCATTACCCTAATAATTACACTAGCTACAACGCCCATTAAACCGGAACACAGTAAGGATGTTGAGTTTCATTACCCTAATAATTACACTAGCTACAACGCCCATTAAACCGGAACACAGTAAGGATGTTGAGTTTCATTACCCTAATAATTACACTAGCTACAACGCCCATTAAACCGGAACACAGTAAGGATGTTGAGTTTCATTACCCTAATAATTACACTAGCTACAACGCCCATTAAACCGGAACACAGTAAGGATGTTGAGTTTCATTACCCTAATAATTACACTAGCTACAACGCCCATTAAACCGGAACACAGTAAGGATGTTGAGTTTCATTACCCTATTAATTACACTAGCTACAACGCCCATTAAACCGGAACACAGTAAGGATGTTGAGTTTCATTACCCTAATAATTACACTAGCTACAACGCCCATTAAACCGGAACACAGTAAGGATGTTGAGTTTCATTACCCTAATAATTACACTAGCTACAACGCCCATTAAACCGGAACACAGTAAGGATGTTGAGTTTCATTACCCTAATAATTACACTAGCTACAACGCCCATTAAACCGGAACACAGTAAGGATGTTGAGTTTCATTACCCTAATAATTACACTAGCTACAACGCCCATTAAACCGGAACACAGTAAGGATGTTGAGTTTCATTACCCTAATAATTACACTAGCTACAACGCCCATTAAACCGGAACACAGTAAGGATGTTGAGTTTCATTACCCTAATAATTACACTAGCTACAACGCCCATTAAACCGGAACACAGTAAGGATGTTGAGTTTCATTACCCTAATAATTACACTAGCTACAACGCCCATTAAACCGGAACACAGTAAGGATGTTGAGTTTCATTACCCTAATAATTACACTAGCTACAACGCCCATTAAACCGGAACACAGTAAGGATGTTGAGTTTCATTACCCTAATAATTACACTAGCTACAACGCCCATTAAACCGGAACACAGTAAGGATGTTGAGTTTCATTACCCTAATAATTACACTAGCTACAACGCCCATTAAACCGGAACACAGTAAGGATGTTGAGTTTCATTACCCTAATAATTACACTAGCTACAACGCCCATTAAACCGGAACACAGTAAGGATGTTGAGTTTCATTACCCTAATAATTACACTAGCTACAACGCCCATTAAACCGGAACACAGTAAGGATGTTGAGTTTCATTACCCTATTAATTACACTAGCTACAACGCCCATTAAACCGGAACACAGTAAGGATGTTGAGTTTCATTACCCTAATAATTACACTAGCTACAACGCCCATTAAACCGGAACACAGTAAGGATGTTGAGTTTCATTACCCTAATAATTACACTAGCTACAACGCCCATTAAACCGGAACACAGTAAGGATGTTGAGTTTCATTACCCTAATAATTACACTAGCTACAACGCCCATTAAACCGGAACACAGTAAGGATGTTGAGTTTCATTACCCTAATAATTACACTAGCTACAACGCCCATTAAACCGGAACACAGTAAGGATGTTGAGTTTCATTACCCTATTAATTACACTAGCTACAACGCCCATTAAACCGGAACACAGTAAGGATGTTGAGTTTCATTACCCTAATAATTACACTAGCTACAACGCCCATTAAACCGGAACACAGTAAGGATGTTGAGTTTCATTACCCTAATAATTACACTAGCTACAACGCCCATTAAACCGGAACACAGTAAGGATGTTGAGTTTCATTACCCTAATAATTACACTAGCTACAACGCCCATTAAACCGGAACACAGTAAGGATGTTGAGTTTCATTACCCTAATAATTACACTAGCTACAACGCCCATTAAACCGGAACACAGTAAGGATGTTGAGTTTCATTACCCTAATAATTACACTAGCTACAACGCCCATTAAACCGGAACACAGTAAGGATGTTGAGTTTCATTACCCTAATAATTACACTAGCTACAACGCCCATTAAACCGGAACACAGTAAGGATGTTGAGTTTCATTACCCTAATAATTACACTAGCTACAACGCCCATTAAACCGGAACACAGTAAGGATGTTGAGTTTCATTACCCTAATAATTACACTAGCTACAACGCCCATTAAACCGGAACACAGTAAGGATGTTGAGTTTCATTACCCTAATAATTACACTAGCTACAACGCCCATTAAACCGGAACACAGTAAGGATGTTGAGTTTCATTACCCTAATAATTACACTAGCTACAACGCCCATTAAACCGGAACACAGTAAGGATGTTGAGTTTCATTACCCTAATAATTACACTAGCTACAACGCCCATTAAACCGGAACACAGTAAGGATGTTGAGTTTCATTACCCTAATAATTACACTAGCTACAACGCCCATTAAACCGGAACACAGTAAGGATGTTGAGTTTCATTACTCTAATAATTACACTAGCTACAACGCCCATTAAACCGGAACACAGTAAGGATGTTGAGTTTCATTACCCTAATAATTACACTAGCTACAACGCCCATTAAACCGGAACACAGTAAGGATGTTGAGTTTCATTACCCTAATAATTACACTAGCTACAACGCCCATTAAACCGGAACACAGTAAGGATGTTGAGTTTCATTACCCTAATAATTACACTAGCTACAACGCCCATTAAACCGGAACACAGTAAGGATGTTGAGTTTCATTACCCTAATAATTACACTAGCTACAACGCCCATTAAACCGGAACACAGTAAGGATGTTGAGTTTCATTACCCTAATAATTACACTAGCTACAACGCCCATTAAACCGGAACACAGTAAGGATGTTGAGTTTCATTACCCTAATAATTACACTAGCTACAACGCCCATTAAACCGGAACACAGTAAGGATGTTGAGTTTCATTACCCTAATAATTACACTAGCTACAACGCCCATTAAACCGGAACACAGTAAGGATGTTGAGTTTCATTACCCTAATAATTACACTAGCTACAACGCCCATTAAACCGGAACACAGTAAGGATGTTGAGTTTCATTACCCTAATAATTACACTAGCTACAACGCCCATTAAACCGGAACACAGTAAGGATGTTGAGTTTCATTACCCTAATAATTACACTAGCTACAACGCCCATTAAACCGGAACACAGTAATGTTCGTGCTTGTATCATACCAGGATAAAAGGGAAGAAAAAAAAGCGCCTATTGCAGCCGCCAAACATTACCGTGTTCCTGTTTGAAGGGCGTTGTAGCTAGTGAAATCACTGGGGTAATGAAACTCAATATCTCATGTCACAGTTGATGAGTGCGAAGTGGCGTTTATCCTAACTAGCGCCACACAGTTACAGCCAAGCGCATCACTCATAATCACGTGAACGTCCCACGCGTAGGGTAGTTGTAAAAAAAAAAACTGATTTGCTCTGATGATGACTTCAACAGTAACAAACAACCAAGTGATAATCCTTCCAGAATTCTCCATCGTGTCGGGCGGCACTTGCGAGCAACACTTGGATTTACGTAGAAGTGGGAACAACACTTTAAACAACGTGACTTATATATATACAAGTAAGAAGTATATAGAGTATATTTTTTTTTTTTTTTTTTTTTTTTTTTTTTGCATTAAAACCTGGTGGTCACCTTCGTCGTTTGGCGAGGTCACGGGATCTCCGTTCGGAAACAACCGCGGATATAGATGATACCTAACTTAGCCTAACTAGCGCCATTTTACAGCCGTATCACTCTATCTACTGTCGGGGGAAGGGAATAGGCTTCTTCCACACTAGGGCGGTTCACCACTTACATTACTTCTCCACCTACCATCAGGTGAGGTCGTATACAAGCACTAGGTTCTATACAATATTGATGGTTTAATGGTAACTACAGTATGTAGCGACAGTGACACTACCACCAGTGACAGCTATAGGTCCTTCAAACCGGATCACAGCAATGCCCGCACAGTACTATTCGTCCGTTGCGGCGGTACCTACAGTATGTAGCGACAGAGACACTACCACCATTAATAGCTAATGGTACTTCAAACCGGATCACAGCAATGTCGGACAAGTACTACTCGTCCGCTGCGTCGGTACCGGGACTGTCTCCGGCAACAGAGATACTACTACCAGTAATAGCTGAACGTCCCTCAAACCGGATCACAGCAATGTCGGACAAGTACTACTCGTCCGCTGCGTCGGTACCGGGACGGTCTCCGGTAACAGAGATGCTACTACCAGTAATAGCTGAACGTCCTTCAAACCGGATCACAGCAATGTCGGACAAGTACTACTCGTCCGCTGCGTCGGTACCGGGACGGTCTCCGGTAACAGAGATGCTACTACCAGTAATAGCTGAACGTCCTTCAAACCGGATCACAGCAATGTCGGACAAGTACTACTCGTCCGCTGCGTCGGTACCGGGACGGTCTCCGGTAACAGAGATGCTACTACCAGTAATAGCTGAACGTCCTTCAAACCGGATTACAGCAATGTCGGACAAGTACTACTCGTCCGCTGCGTCGGTACCGGGACGGTCTCCGGTAACAGAGATGCTACTACCAGTAATAGCTGAACGTCCTTCAAACCGGATCACAGCAATGTCGGACAAGTACTACTCGTCCGCTGCGTCGGTACCGGGACGGTCTCCGGCAACAGAGATACTACTACCAGTAATAGCTAAACGTCCTTCAAACCGGATCACAGCAATGTCGGACAAGTACTACTCGTCCGCTGCGTCGGTACCGGGACTGTCTCCGGCAACAGAGATACTACTACCAGTAATAGCTGAACGTCCCTCAAACCGGATCACAGCAATGTAGGACAAGTACCATTCGTCCGCTGCGTCGGTACCGGGACGGTCTCCGGCAACAGAGATACTACTACCAGTAATAGCTAAACGTCCTTCAAACCGGATTACAGCAATGTCGGACAAGTACTACTCGTCCGCTGCGTCGGTACCGGGACGGTCTCCGGTAACAGAGATGCTACTACCAGTAATAGCTGAACGTCCCTCAAACCGGATCACAGCAATGTAGGACAAGTACCATTCGTCCGCTGCGTCGGTACCGGGACGGTCTCCGGCAACAGAGATACTACTACCAGTAATAGCTAAACGTCCTTCAAACCGGATTACAGCAATGTCGGACAAGTACTACTCGTCCGCTGCGTCGGTACCGGGACGGTCTCCGGTAACAGAGATGCTACTACCAGTAATAGCTGAACGTCCTTCAAACCGGATCACAGCAATGTCGGACAAGTACTACTCGTCCGCTGCGTCGGTACCGGGACGGTCTCCGGCAACAGAGATACTACTACCAGTAATAGCTGAACGTCCTTCAAACCGGATTACAGCAATGTCGGACAAGTACTACTCGTCCGCTGCGTCGGTACCGGGACGGTCTCCGGCAACAGAGATACTACTACCAGTAATAGCTGAACGTCCTTCAAACCGGATCACAGCAATGTCGGACAAGTACCATTCGTCCGCTGCGTCGGTACCGGAACGGTCTCCGGCAGCAGAGATGCTACTACCAGTAACAGCTAAACGTCCTACAAACCGGATCACAGCAATGCCCGCACAGTACTATACGTCCGCTACAGCGGTACCTACAGTAGAAACAGAGACACTACCGGATTAACGCAATTTCCGCTCCCACCAGCGCCACCAGCACTCCGCCGCAAAACGGAAATGAGCACCCTGTATAGCGTCGACACCGCGTTCGACTTCCACAACTGCCCGCTGTCCTGCCCCGACACGTACGCGCCGGTCTGCGTCAGCGTCAACCGGGGCTCCGGCATGTACTTCAAGTTCCTCACGTTCGTCAACCACTGCTCCGGCGACCTCTACTACTGCAAGCACTGGCAAGGTCAGACTACCCACATCACTACCTTACTCATAAATTCCACCTACCGCCCACCGCTGGGCATAGACCTCCATCAAATAATTTCGAGGAATTCTCATTGAAGAATCGGACTAACCACCACGTTGCGCTCGGTAAGACGTCGAGTATCGTTGTCAGTAGTTACACTAGCTATAACGCCCTTCAAACCGGAATACAGTTATGTTTCGTGGCGGAGTTGGGCGCTACGGTATTATCACCACCACTTAAGTCCACTGTTGGGGATACGTCTCCAAAGATCCTCGTTGTAAAGGAATCGGGCCTTAATCTCACCACGCTTGCCCAATTTGTCTATGGTCGGAAACTCGTCTGTAGTTTGACTTAAGCTCCGTAATATGGGGGAATCCCTCATATATAAAATACTATGTAGTATTATGAAATACTAGGCTATAAAGTATTGGGTAGTGTTATAAAATACGGTATTGCAAATACTACTTTTAATAATAAGTAGGTTTCTGCTGTCAGATACTGTCTAGGTATTACCGCAACTTCAAGCAGCTATGCTAACATTACTGTTCCGGTTTGAAGGGCGCTGAAGATAATGTAATTATTGGGTGACAGTAAACATTGTGTAACAGCGAGCACGTGTTCCAGTACATAACGTTCTAACTAACGCCATATTATTATTATAGGTATCACTTAAAATCAGGTGAAGGTCCCGATGAATAATAATACTAGTACTGTTAGAGAATATAGATATTTTTAATTAGTGTGAAAGCGACGTTTTTTTTTTTAATTAAATAAAAAGCTGTTATTTCGATATCATAAACTAGTATTTATAACATGTTCCGTTAACGTTCCATAATAATCGATTTAGTCGTTTTAGAAATTTTTATTATTAATAGATTGTTTTTTTTAATAAAATATTTTTTTTAAATTAAATAAAAAGCTGTTATTTCGATATCATAAACTAGTATTTATAACATGTTCCGTTAACGTTCCATAATAATCGATTTAGTCGTTTTAGAAATTTTTATTATTAATAGATTGTTTTTTTTAATAAAATATTTTTTTTAAATTAAATAAAAAGCTGTTATTTCGATATCATAAACTAGTATTTATAACATGTTCCGTTAACGTTGATTGTAGAGTTCAGTCCGCCGCCGAACGAAGACGAGAACGTGGTCAGCTCGAACCTCGGATGGTCCTTCTGCGGCTCCTCCAGGTACCCACATCATGCCCAACCCATGTACAGCCCACCGCTGGACGCGATCCCACGAAGTACACCAAACCGGATCGAAGTCTCATTACCATTTTCCATGTATCTGTTATGGAAAACGGGTACTTCCGGTTCCAGTGCTTCCGGCTAATTAAAAACGGTTTAGCCGTTTTATGGATGTATCCAGATCCGAGGACTTCCCCTCCAGCGATAAGATTTAGTACTGCGACAATTTTCTCCAGGTACCTTCAGTTCGCGCGGTTCGCGGAAGTGACGTCATCCATGGGACACTACGGCTGGTTGGCGGGAAACCACAAGTACGTAACTACCGCCGCGGAAATGGTTCAGCTTTTGATGTAATGAGACGGGTTCCGTTGCGGGATCACGTGCTCGTGATGGGGGTCCTTCAAACCCGTTTATGCGAGCAGAACATTCACCTGATTATAAGTGATACGTTCTATAACAATATGCACGACATTGTGACGTCACCTCGAATTATATATAAATGTCAAGTGTCAAGCTGCATGGTCCTTCGAGCCGGATAACAGTATTTTTTCGTACTATACCTTTCGGCGGAAGGAGCTGCGGACCACAACTACGGGGAGCGTCTCCAGCTATAGGCACATGTTAAAGAAGTTGTATACATTAATCAGCTGATAGTGTCTATGCCCAGCAGTGGGCCCAGCGGCTGAGGATGATTGAAGAAACATATATATTCTCTGTTCACTATGGATTAATTTTTTTTTTTTTTATGTTTCAGGTACTCGCACATAATGGAGCCGCATGAGAGGATGGAAGGTTACGGTTAGGTTAGGTTAGGTTAGCTTTGGTCTCCACCGCCATGGAAACCGGATAATAGGCTTGAACACTACTTTTTGGCGGCGGTAATATATACATGAGCTATCAAGTCTCGTTACCTCAGTTGTTTTATTTCTTATAAGACCCTTCGAGCCGGATAACAGTTACCTTTGCACAGTATATGGCAGTGGTAGTATATATAGGAGCTGTGAAGTCTCGTAGTGATTTCATTGGCTCCTGATATGACATGGTCCTTCGAGCCGGATAACGGTTACGTTTTCATACTAATATTTGCATGTGGGTTGTTTCGTCCTTGAAGCCGGATAAGTGTAATGCGCTTCCCATCGCAGCGCTCGTCGCTGGAGTTAGATGTCAAATCTGACTATTGTAGTAATTTCATTTGTAAAGTCTTTCGAACCGGATAACTCGCACAACCGTCCAGCAGTGTGGAGGCGGAGGAGTCAGCTCAGTATGCCGTGCTTCCTTAACACGCTCACATCCAAGACCTTCTCATCTATGCACTGGTTCGGATGGTGTATCAGGTGGAGGAGTATCCGCGGCCTACTCCTGGAGGACCAGGAGCATATCGAGCAGACGAACAGCGCCTCCAGCAGCCTCTTCTTCTTACCCTCGCCGTGGACCTTCAGCATGTGCTGGGTTAGGACGGACCTGGTGCAGGCGGTGAACTCGCATCTGCTGCACTCCTCGCCCGCCTTCCCGTGGTCGTCTGACGGGCTGTAGCTCTTCTCGCATTTGTCGCACCTGACCTTGCTGCTGGTGACGGCCCCGTCGGCGCCGACGCCCCCAGCGCCCCCGGCGGCGGCGCCCCCATGGCCCCGCAGGTGGTTGACGAGGGAGCGCGAGTGGCGCGCTATGAAGTCGCACTGCGAGCACTTGAGCGGGTTGTTCGGCCGGTGGATCAGCTCGTGCTTCTTGGTGTTCTTCTTGGAGACGCTGCGGTACGGGCACTTGGTGCACTTGAACGGCTTGATGCCCTGGTGTATCCTGACGTGCTCCTCGAACATGGACTTGTTGTAGGTGCTGTAGTCGCACATGGAGCACTGGAACGGGTTCTCGCCGCGGTGCACCTTGCGTATATGCCGCTGCATCTTCTCCTCGTTCTCGGCGGTGTAGCGCTTGCACTCCGGGCACCGGATGCGCCGCTTCTGCACCACCGGATACACATCCGGTTTGCTCCTCGCCGAGGACTTCCTGCGGGCAAATGGAGCTTTAAGACTTATCTGATAGGATATACACAGCTCCATCATCAAGCATGGAGACACACAACACATCTCACGTTAAACCTCATTACCCTAGCTGCGAAGTACTTCGAACCGGATAACCATTACATTATTTTTCTTATGATGATGATGAGACGAGAGGTTCACCTGATGGTAAGTGACACGCCTGCCCATAACATGTCTTCAGTGATCCTCGTGACCCCAGCAATTACTAGCTACATGGTCCTTCGAGCCGGAACACAGTAATGTATTCACACTGCTGCTTGTCCGCTGCGGTGGTACCTTGATCTTCAGCAACAGACACCATCAGTGGAAGTATCCAGCTCGGTGTTTAAACTACTCCAAATATCTCCATGTTTGAAGAGGTTCGTATGGAGGTACTTGGGGTATTTCCTACCACACAGGCTCAATGAGGGTCGATGGGAGCCAGAGCCTCATCTGTTGAATGGCTGCACCACGAGCTGGTGAGCTTGGCTTGGATCTTAAGAATGGTTGTGCGGGAACCCTTACACCCCTTTTACATATAATATAAGTAATGGTGATGCTCGCATCAGAATGTCAAGAGATCTGTGACATGGTCATCGTTGTCCCAACCAATGAATGTCCACTGCTGGACATAGGTCCCTTGCAACATACTCCACAAGGCACTTCCATGTCACCCTCATGATGTAACTGCCTTCGAAGCACAGCAGCTAACTGATAGACATTTGTCTTATAGCAAGCACACGAGTGAACAGTTCACCTGATGGAAAGTGATCTCTGATACTCATAGATGGTCACAACACCAGAAGCCTGTGTTGCCTTCCTTCAAGTATTCTTCAGTGTTGCCGACCTTCAAGAATTCTTCAGTGTTGCCGACCTTCAAGAATTCTTCAGTGTTGCCGACCTTCAAGAATTCTTCAGTGTTGCCGACCTTCAAGTATTCTTCAGTGTTGCCGACCTTCAAGTATTCTTCAGTCTTGCCAACCTTGAAGTATTCTTCAGTCTTGCCAACCTTGAAGTATTCTTCAGTCTTGCCGACCTTGAAGTATTCTTCAGTCTTGCCGACTTTCAACTATTCTTCAGTCTTGCCAACCTTGAAGTATTCTTCAGTCTTGCCGACCTTGAAGTATTCTTCAGTCTTGCCGACTTTCAACTATTCTTCAGTGTTGCCGACCTTCAAGTATTCTTCAGTCTTGCCGACCTTGAAGTATTCTTCAGTCTTGCCGACCTTGAAGTATTCTTCAGTCTTGCCGACCTTGAAGTATTCTTCAGTCTTGCCGACCTTGAAGTATTCTTCAGTGTTGCCCACCTTGAAGTATTATTCAGTGTTGCCGACCTTTAAGTAATCTTCAGTGTTGCCGACTTTCAACTATTCTTCAGTGTTGCCGACCTTGAAGTATTCTTCAGTCTTGCCGACCTTGAAGTATTCTTTAGTCTTGCCGACCTTGAAGTATTCTTCAGTCTTGCCGACCTTGAAGTATTCTTCAGTCTTGCCGACCTTGAAGTATTCTTCAGTGTTGCCCACCTTGAAGTATTATTCAGTGTTGCCGACCTTTAAGTAATCTTCAGTGTTGCCGACTTTCAACTATTCTTCAGTGTTGCCGACCTTGAAGTATTCTTCAGTCTTGCCGACCTTGAAGTATTCTTCAGTCTTGCCGACCTTGAAGTATTCTTCAGTCTTGCCGACCTTGAAGTATTCTTCAGTGTTGCCCACCTTGAAGTATTATTCAGTCTTGCCGACCTTGAAGTATTCTTCAGTGTTGCCGACCTTTAAGTAATCTTCAGTGTTGCCGACTTTCAACTATTCTTCAGTGTTGCCGACCTTCAAGTATTCTTCAGTGTTGCCGACCTTCAAGTATTCTTCAGTGCTACTTACTATCCTGTCTCAGTGGTATTATGATCGGCAACAGGATATGTTTGCACAGCTGTGCTGTCTGTCAGCTGCAATAGAAACTGCTGTGGTCCAAGATGGTCTCCGGCACCAGAGACACTACCAACAGTTATTCTATCCAACGACATTAAATTTCATCAGGACTTGATGCTCCCATAGCTGGAGGGTTTGTAACAGTTTGAGGGTATACAGCAATAGTAGTTATATTTACACCCCTATTTTACTTTTTAACAGTTTTGTGGGGGGTTGACTCGTAGCAAATTCCTCGAGGCATTAAGTCCGCTCATTGTAATGTCTTCGTAGTATGAAATGATTTTTTCTCTTCAAAACGAGGTTATAACTAAATGTACAATTTCATCAGCATCAGCCGATAGATGTCGGCTGCTGGACATAGGACTTTCATGAAGATCCCTACATCTGTAGTTCATATTGGGAGGATTTGGACCATTACCTACCATGCTGGCCCAATGTGGATTGGTAGCCGCAGCCATATTTGTTGATGAGCAGGATGCACCACATGCTGGTGACCCGTTATACACAATTATTTACCCTTTACCGACAATTTAATTATTTAAAGTATGCTGCTGTCCAGTCATTTTAACTGTGCGTTGAACTCATTATTTACTGGTGGTCTCTATTGCCAGAAACTTAGGTAGATACCACAACTCCTATTGCAGCCTGTCAGCTGCCAATCACAATCAGGTATTGGTAATAAGTCTCCGTTGCCTGAAACCGTCTAGGTAGGTACTACTATAACTCCTTCAGCAACCAAGTATTACTGTTCCCGTTTGAAAGGCACTGGCTAGTACAATTACACTTATATCGCAAGGTGTTGAACATGTGGTAGTGTATACCATCTTATCACTAACAATTACGTGAACATCTGATCTGGTGGTAGCATAAATAAATAAAAAAAAAAATTCTGATTTAATTTGATATTACATGGCTTCATACTCCAATCTGTCAAACGGCAATAGGATTGTTGGTGCACGGATTCTGGTGGTAACTACGCTCACAGTGAGCATCTGATGATATAATGTATGGATAAGAGAAAACTACTTACGGCAGCTCGCAGCTTTTCTCATTGTCTTCATCCGCTGCTTGACCTTCCGTAGGCTGTACAATTACAAACTCTGACGACGCTGCTTCATTCCCCATCACGTCAACGAATATCGGACCCTCCTGCATCATGTCGTCCATCTTAATAATTCACTTGCACAAATATATTATTAATTACAATAAATCATCTTTTAAATAATAAATTAATAGAAATATCCATGGTTTTTGTTTATTTACATCTGCAACATCGACTGACGTACGTTGTAATGTTGCTACGCTGCGGCGGTTAATTCCACAGATAATGTAAGAATTTGTAGTAATGTCACAGATGTTAAAAAAAGATATTAATGATAATAAATAAAAAAAAAATATTGGAAAAACCGAAAATGTCAATAAAAAAGCGTGGTTATATTCACAATGGCTATTGTGAAGGTTTTCTGATGATGAAGAGGAGTCTTGCAGTTCATATCAAGTGTTCTCCTAACATTTCAACGCTAAATAGATACAAGTGGATATAAAATCATTTTATTTAATAGATATTTCTGGAATAGATATCTGTCTCTCTTCCATCATCTAAGTACATTATAGGTAATTAATAAATAGCTATCACTGGTGGTAGTGTCTATGTTGCTATACCCCGTCTAGGTAGATACCACCGCAGCGCTTATTCCAGTCGATAAACCGTACAGTGCAGACATTGCTGTGATCCGGTTTAAAGGTCCACTAGCTATTATTGGTGGTAGCGTCTCTGTTGACGGAATCCGTTTAAGTAGGTACCACTGCAGCAATAAACAGTAATGTAAACGTTGCTGCATTCCAGTTTGAAGGGTGCTGTAGCCGAGTGTAATTACTGTGGTAACGAGACAACAACCGGTGTCTCAAGCGACGAGCTCAACTAGGTACAGTGTATAGTAACCTAACTTCCGTTATGTTATGGGTAGGCGTACCACTTACCATCAGAAGGTTGTTTGTGTAAATTAAATAAAAAAACTCTTTTGTCGGAGATCGTTTAGGCATGTACCACCGCAGCTATTTCTGCCGCCATATAATGGTGTGCTAACATTACTGTGCTCCGGTTTGAAGGGTGCTGTAGCCGAGTGTAATTACTGTGGTAACGAGACAACGTCCTGTCTCAGAACAGCGCAATACGATACAGTGTATATCATCATACCGAGCACTACATTGTAATGGTTAGGCGTACGACTTACCATCAGAACGTTATATTTGTGTAAAAAAAAAAAAAAAAAGTATTCAAAATATTCTTTATTTAAATTTCAAACATATTCCTTACAATTATAACATCGGGGAGAACAATTAATCACATAAAGGTGCTAACACATTGGCGCGGCAAATAGGCGCAGGCGCCATCTTATCGTAAACTGACCGTCTGAAGACAAGTGTATATGAAAATTATTAGGAACCGTTCAGACGTACAAAAAAAAAAAAAACGATATTGACCTTATTTTCTATTAACATGATAATTCTCTATAATACAGATCGAATGTTTAGTGTGCAAGCACCTTTATTTACATACTTTAACATTCACGTACACAAAAAAAAAAGTAATCCAAAATCCTCCTTGCGATTTATTTATTCATACAATAATCAAGCAATATTATCTAGTATAAACATAAGTGATTTTTTTTTCACGTTTAATCATAAAGGCAAAGGACACTAGTCCCATACAGCCAAAGCTCGGTATTAAATTATTTGACAATTTTTTTTTAAATATCTAAACGTAATTCAAGTTTTCACATATTTAATTTTGACAAAAAAAAAAATGGCGTCAAATTGAAAACGTATTTATTGCCGTACAAAAAAATTTTATATTGATTTTAAGCGATACAATAATAAAATGGCGCCAAAACTAAATCAACTGTCAGGTGTGACGGGGGCGGCCATCTTGTCGAACATCGTAATTTAAATATTAATTCTTAAGATAATCGCGTAGGTACCCTCCTTTTTCCGTATTTAATTAATTTCTCTTTAGCATTGTACAAAGTGTTGCCAGCTGTAACTCACAATACACTTAATATTTGTTCGTTAATCATTTATTATCTATTATTGCTCAATTTAATATAAATAATTAATTTAATGTATACTAAGATGATTTCTCTTTCTACCCTCATGAAAGCTTACAGTTGCGGGATAGTTTTTTGTTGTTGTTTTTTTTAACGTCTTGATACAGGGTGTTGTGAAAATGTTATTGAGATACAATTTTTTTTTTTTTTTTTTTTGGGTTTTCTCTTAACAAATATACGGTTTACACAAATTGATATCACATAGAGCATTTGACTGGTGACGAGTAAAAATATTAAATATGTTCATTATGGCAACATTGGTAATTTTTTTTTTTTTACGTATGAAGAAAACCATTGAAGTTGTGTGAATCTGTGTGACAGGCGTCAATGCGGACAAGAGTTAAATTTTTTTTTTTTTTTTTTGACGAAAGCAAATGACTAGCATGACATTCACCTGATATTAAGTGATACGTCCACTCATGAAAAAATCACATTGTGCTTTACAATACACGTAAGATGTTATCTCATTACCACAGTAACCACTAGCTGCATGGTCCTTCGAACCGGATAATATAAGCACAGCGCTGTTTAGCTGCAATAGCTGCTGCTGTGGTACTTAGACAGTCCGACAATAGAGACCGTCAAGCAGCTATCACCGCAGCGACTGTAGCAGCCGACACAGTACTGTGCACCCTGTGATCCGGTTTGAAGGACCATGTAGATAGTGAAATTACTGCGGTATGGATATAGCAGTTTATGTCTATATATACGTGCCATGCGATGTTGCGTGTATCAGTTTAACTAGTGTCATGTTATGTGTGGGCTTATCACTTGATATCGAGTGATCGTCCCGCTCGTCTCAAAGTCAAATGCTCTATTCTTCAGTGACCAACTGCTGCTCCGTCTCGCTCTAGCAGCGCGCCGAGGTGGGGCTCCGGTGGGAGGAGAGCGGCGACTCTATGCACATCTCGGACGCCTGCTCGGCCAGCTCGCTTGTTATCTGTTAAATCATTTACATGAGAAGGCTGTATCGATAATGCCCACTAGTGGGACTGAAGCTGAAGCACTGCAGCTTCCCAACAGTAGCGCTCAATAACATTAGCATTTTCCTTTAGGCGTATCACTTATCATCAGGTGACCGTATTGGTAGTCATCGCTTTGTCGTATAAAAAAAACGTTCCGGTTTGAAGGTCGCTGTAGCTAGTGTCGATTAATGGAGTAACGAGATCCATCGGAGTCTCGGGCGATGAGTGTACCAACTCAGCGCTAGTTGGGATATGTAAGGTTAATTACCGGGGTAACAAGATTCAATACGACGAATACGTTGTGACGGTATCATACTAACTAGCGATACGTTGTATGCAGACGTATCACTTACAATCACGTGAATGGCCAGTTCCTCTCGTTGCTTGGTTGAAGAAAAAAAAAAAAAAAAAAAAGATTATGGTCAAGTCATTCGGATTGACAATCATCGCCCGATATATAGTCCACAGCTGGGCATAAATCTTCATTAAAGATCTCTACTGGAACCGATACAATCCTATCATTTGTATGTGCGTGGGGGCGTGGTCAGTGTGGGGGCGTGGTCGGCGTCACCTTGAGCTGCGCGTGCGCAGTGCAGTCCGGCGGCAGGTGCAGCGCGCGCAGCATCACGGCCAGGTGCCGCGGCTGGCGCGCGCTCGCCACCGCGAGCTGCACCAGCCGCGCGCCCATCTCGGCCCTCGCTGCTGCGCCCTTGCTGTCGCTGCGACGAGACCATAGAGCATTGATACCATAAACATCAATTGGAACATACGACTTTTTTTATTCTACGGAATTCGCGCGACGATACAATCCTATCACTTAATACCGAGTGATTGTCGCGTCGCTTCGTAATACGAAGAAAAGCCTTACATACATCCCTTCTTCTTTTACAACATTCCCTCTCACCCTCATCGCTAGAGGGTGGAAGGTATCGGAGGATAGAGCCTTTGTAGGTAGGTAGTTTGAAAAGCGCTGCAGCAGAAGAAGTTTTGGTACAGCGTGGTTCGTCTTGTATGACGATATTATATCACCTGATATTAAGTGATACGCTCGCTCATAAAAAATGGGGGTAGTTAGGATTATGCTCGCTATAGACATAACTTAGTCGTGATACCACAGCAATTTCAGTAGCTACATGATCCTTTAAGCGAGATCACACTACTGCATGGTGGTAGATATGGGGGCTGCGGTGGTGCCTACCTCGGGTGGAGCTTCTCGAGCGCGGCACAGGCGGCCGCCAGCCGGGGGCGCAGCGCCTCAATTCGGCCCTGGACGGCGGCACTGGCGGCTGGCGGCGACGCACCAGGTGCTGCGCCCTCGGCAGCCGACACCAGATCCTTCACCTAAAGCAGAGCCGGAGTATGCAAAATCAATAACTCTCGTAGTACAAGTGGACATTTAAAGATTGACATGATGATGATGATAATAATAATGCTGGTGAAGATAGTGGTGATGGTGACGATGATGATGATGTTGCTGATGATAATGTTGACAATGATGATAATAATAATGCTGGTGAAGATAGTGGTGATGGTGGCGATGATAATGATGATGCGGATGGTAATTATAATGATAGTGAAGATAGTGCTGATGGTGACGATGATGATGATGTTGCTGATGATAATGTTGACAATGATGATAATAATAATGCTGGTGAATATAGTGCTGATGGTGACGATGATAATGATGATGCGGATGATAATTATAATGATAGTGAAGATAGTGCTGATGGTGACGATGATGATGATGAGGCTGATGATAATGTTGACGATGATAATAATAATAATTCTGGTGAATAGTGCTGATGGTGACGATGATAATGATGATGCGGATGATAATTATAATGATAGTGAAGATAGTGGTTATTGTGACGATGATGATGATGAGGCTGATGATAATGTTGACGATGATGATAATAATAATTCTGGTGAATAGTGCTGATGGTGACGATGATAATGATGATGCGGATGATAATGTTGACGATGATGATGATAATAATTCTGGTGAATAGTGCTGATGGTGACGATGATAATGATGATGCGGATGATAATTATAATGATAGTGAAGACAGTGCTGATTGTGACGATGATGATGATGATGCTGATGATAATGTTGACGATGATGATAATAATAATGCTGTTGAATAGTGCTGATGGTGACGATGATAATGATGATGCGGATGATAATTATAATGATAGTGAAGACAGTGCTGATTGTGACGATGATGATGATGATGCTGATGATAATGTTGACGATGATGATAATGTTGACGATGATGATAATAATAATGCTGTTGAATAGTGCTGATGGTGACGATGATAATGATGATGCGGATGATAATTATAATGATAGTGAAGACAGTGCTGATTGTGACGATGATGATAATGATGCTGATGATGGTGAAGACAGTGTGATTGTGACGATGACGATAATGATGCTGATGATGGTGAAGATAGTGTTGATTGTGACGATGATGATAATGATGCTGATGGTGAAGACAGTGCTGATTGTGACGATGATGATAATGATGCTGATGATGGTGAAGATAGTGCTGATGGGGACGATGATGATGATGATGATAATGCTGACGATGATGATAATAATAATGCTGGTGAATATACTGCTGATGGTGACGATGAGGAGATAACAATATATCAGGTCTTTATAAAAGTCTATCTAAGTTATATATGACCACGTTTTTTGATATCCTGGTCTATGCCAGAGATCGGCAACCTTTTACACTTGGATTAGAGGAGACACGGGAGAGAGGGCTTGGTAGAAACATGCTCTATACAGAAATAGTAAGGGCAGGGGTCGGCAACCAGCAACCTGTAGGACCATCATCTTTAAGTAGCATTAGTTTCAGTACTAAACGACTAGATCTGTATAGGAACGTTTCTATTGATGTCACCCGCAGAGGAAGATGACGACCTCTGGATTAGAGGATGCTCTAGAGCGAGAGCTTGGTGTTTCATCATCATCATCATCGGATATAGGTCCACTGCTGAACATAGGCCTCTCCCAAAGGAATAGGAATCCAGTAGGAATTCATATGGGGGTGAATTGGGGTAGTTCCCACCACTTAGGCCCGTTGCGTGTTGGTGGTAGCCAGAGCCTTGTTTGATGACCGGGCTCCACCATCAGCTGGTGAGGTTGGCTTGGATCCTGAGTTGGTGGTGCAGGAACCCTTACGCTCTTGGTGTTTCCAATGCGTATGTCTCCTTCATGTCATGGTTGATGTTGGAAGGTGTTCAGTGTTGTGGAGACTGGTGATGTGGGGATTGGTGATGTGGGAACTGGTGATGGGGGGACTGGTGATGTGAGGACTGGTGCTGAGGCTGATGGTGGTCACCTCGTCGCAGACGTGCATGTAGTGGTACAGCGCGCTGCCGCCGCACTCCCAGCCGCTGACCTCGTGCCGCTGGGCAGCAGCGCCCAGCTTCTCCAGCAGCGGCCTGATGCTCCTCATGTTGTCTGCCGAGGGTATCGTACAAGAGCTTCCGTTAGTGGGTACATGAGAAATTCTGATAGCATTAGGAAAGGATTGGCAAAGGCTCAAGTATAGTTTTTTTTTTTTTTTTTTTAATTTGGAGCAGCGATGGACAAGACATCCAACTTCCTTCCAATATGGAGCTGGTCAGTATTATACACTAAACCAGATCGTGATCGTCGCTGTAGTACGTATGTTAAGTGTTGTTACCTTCGTACTCTAGTTACATAGTCCTTCAAACCGGATCACAGTAACTATAGCACAGTACTGCTTGTCGCAGCGGTAGTACCTAGACCGTCTCCAGCAACAGAGACACTACGACCAGTAAGGTCCTTCAAACCGGATCACAGTAACTTTGGCACAGTACTGCTTGTCGCTGCGGTGGTACCTAGACGGTCTCCGGCAACAGAGACACTACGACCAGTAAGGTCCTTCAAACCGGATCACAGTAACTTTGGCACAGTACTGCTTGTCGCAGCGGTGGTACCTAGACCGTCTCCGGCAACAGAGACACTACTACCAGTAAGGTCCTTCAAACCGGATCACAGTAACTATAGCACAGTACTACTTGTCGCAGCGGTGGTACCTAGACCGTCTCCGGCAACAGAGACACTACTACCAGTAAGGTCCTTCAAACCGGATCACAGTAACTATAGCACAGTACTACTTGTCGCAGCGGTGGTACCTAGACCGTCTCCGGCAACAGAGACACTACTACCAGTAAGGTCCTTCAAACCGGATCACAGTAACTATAGCACAGTACTACTTGTCGCAGCGGTGGTACCTAGACGGTCTCCGGCAACAGAGACACTACGACCAGTAAGGTCCTTCAAACCGGATCACAGTAACTTTGGCACAGTACTGCTTGTCGCAGCGGTGGTACCTAGACCGTCTCCGGCAACAGAGACACTACTACCAGTAAGGTCCTTCAAACCGGATCACAGTAACTATAGCACAGTACTACTTGTCGCAGCGGTGGTACCTAGACCGTCTCCGGCAACAGAGACACTACTACCAGTAAGGTCCTTCAAACCGGATCACAGTAACTATAGCACAGTACTACTTGTCGCAGCGGTGGTACCTAGACCGTCTCCGGCAACAGAGACACTCCGACCAGTGAGGTCCTTCAAACCGGACCACAGTAACTTTAGCACAGTACTGCTTGTCGCAGCGGTGGTACCTAGACCGTCTCCGGCAACAGAGACACTACGACCAGTGAGGTCCTTCAAACCGGATCACAGTAACTTTAGCATAGTACTGCTTGTCGCAGCGGTGGTACCTAGACCGTCTCCGGCAACAGAGACACTACGACCAGTGAGGTCCTTCAAACCGGATCACAGTAACTATAGCACAGTACTACTTGTCGCAGCGGTGGTACCTAGACCCTCTCCGGCAACAGAGACACTACGACCAGTGAGGTCCTTCAAACCGGATCACAGTAACTATAGCACAGTACTGCTTGTCGCAGCGGTGGTACCTAGACCGTCTCCGGCAACAGAGACACTACGACCAGTGAGGTCCTTCAAACCGGATCACAGTAACTTTAGCACAGTACTGCTTGTCGCAGCGGTGGTACCTAGACCGTCTCCGGCAACAGAGACACTACGACCAGTGAGGTCCTTCAAACCGGATCACAGTAACTTTGGCACAGTACTGCTTGTCGCAGCGGTGGTACCTAGACCGTCTCCGGCAACAGAGACATTACGACCAGTAAGGTCCTTCAAACCGGATCACAGTAACTTTTTTTTTTCTAGACGAGTACAACCTTCACTCGATAATGAGTGTAATCCCGCTTAAAACAATATGGCGTTAATTACGGTGATATATACTGTCTTAACTCATAATTTCATTAAGCACAGGGTCCTTGGAACCGGATAGTTTTGCGGTTACCGTATCCAGCAGCAGAGAGGGTATCGAAGGTATGCTCACCGGACAGCACGGCGTCCGCCATCAGCTCCTCCACCAGCACGCGGTGCGCCGCGTTCCACTGCTCCGCGCCCACTAGGCACTCGGCCTCCAGCAGCGGCTTGTGCTGAAAGTATCGTCATAGTCATTTTAAATCCATCTCTGTCTGCCATTATCAGCCGACAGAACCCCACCGCTGGGCATAGGCCTACCCCGGATCACATCGATCAATCCTTTTTTTTTTTTTTTTGATATCGGTGGTGGAAATGCTGTTAACGCATACCCAGCGTCCTTTTCAAGGGGGGGGACGCCGGGTTATGTGGGGCTCGGGGCCACTGAGATGTTGTGCGTGACCCCCATACCCATTAAAACCACCACCGCTTGTCCCGCCACACGCATACTGGAGACGCCCGGGTTTCAGCCAAGCAACTCTCCGGGCGCCTCCGCGTATAAAACTCCTCTTGGTGGGTGCCCGCGGGGAGCAAAGGCACCCACCTGCCGTCCCGTACCGGCCCCTCGCGGGACAGGCACGTTGGGGCCCCCCGACCCCACAGACGACCGCGCGCGCCCACGACGGAGCGCATGCCCGGCCGCCGCCCTCCCGTGAAGGAATTGGGCGGCGGCCTCCTCCCTCCAGACTCCCCCCCTCGTCGATGTGGGAGGGGGGGGACAAAAACCAAGACTCCCCCGGGGGACGCACCCCCAGGGGAAACACGACAAAAGGCCCAAAGGGCCACGCCCAACGGCCCGAACGCCCCCTCACACCGTGCCCGGCTAGGGGCCCATCGCTCACGGCGGGAGGAAGCGGACGGCGTGGTTCTGCCGCCGCGCTCTCCCGCCGGCCCGCCACCGCCTGCAAGGTGCGGCAGCGGCGTCGGCCTCCCTCGTGCGCTCGGCGGCCTCCTTCTGACGCATCACTGCGCCGCAGAAGGAGGCTACCGCCCTCCAAGACCTCTCGCTGCTCAACATACGATCGATTACAGTCGGCAGCGAGAGGTCACTGCCGACTTGCGCGACGAGGGCGTGGCGTTGCGGCCCCCATGCCGGGCACTCCGCCAGAGTGTGGTGCGCCGTGTCAATCGGCGCACCACACTCGACGCATTCCTGCGTCATCTCTCTACGAGCCACCTGGTGCAGGTACTTGCCGAAACATCCATGGCCTGTCAGCACCTGCACCAGGTGGAACGTCAAGGCCCCGTACCGCCGGCTCATCCACCGGGACAGGTGGGGCCTGATGGCCTCCACCGTGTCCCGGCCGGCGGCAGGGTTACCTAACTCCGTCTCCCACCGCCGAATCAGGGCGTCATGGGCAACGCGCCTGATCCGACGGACCGTGGCCGGGTCCGGCCGACGCTCTCCGGCATCCCGCAGGAAGAGGTACACTTCCGCGAGCGACTGCGCCTGTAGATGCCAAGGCGCATCGCCCGCGAGAAGCGTACCCGCCGTCCAGGACACCGTACGGTACGCCCGACAGGCTCGGTTCGCCAGGATACGTTGGGCCCTCTTCAACACGGGCCCGTTCCTGGCGGTCTCGCACCTATCCACCCATACGGGCGCACCGTACAGTGCCATACTCCGCAGGATGCCAGAGTATAGGTGCCGACACAAATGACCCGGCCCCCCGACATTGGGCAGCAATCTGCCCAGCGCAGCGGCGGTGGCGGTGAGCTTCGGGAAAAGCCGTTCGAAGTGCTCCCCGAAGCTCCATCGCCCGTCCAGAGTGAGCCCTAAATACTTGAGGGCTCCCCGCACTGGGACCCTCTCGCCCCGGACGGGGATGATCGCGCCCCGGGGTGGACCCCTGCGGGGTCCGTGGAAGAGGAGGGCCTCCGTCTTCGTGACGGAGACCCTCAGACCCAGCTGCTCGATCCGGTCCACCACCAGCGACGTGCTAGTGGCGGCCAGACGAGCAGCCTCGTCGTAACTCCTCCCCCGGGCCGAGACAAGGGTGTCGTCCGCGTAGCATAGTACCCTCGTCCCGGGGAGGACCGGCTGCCGCAGCAGCCAGTCGTACGCGAGGTACCACAGCAAGGGGCCCAAGACCGACCCCTGTGGAACCCCGCTCTCCACGCGCCGCCGATGTAATTCGCCGCTGCCATCAACCC
The DNA here is from genome assembly GCA_033220335.2 of Troides aeacus. NCBI lineage: Eukaryota > Metazoa > Arthropoda > Insecta > Lepidoptera > Papilionidae > Troides > Troides aeacus. The sequence goes on from CM067296.1 coordinate 5,544,850, forward strand.
AGACGATCGTCCTGTCCTTGAGGTACGCCCCCAACAGCCCGACCATGTAGGGGGGGAGCCGGAAAAACTTCAGCGCCCCCCTGATCGTCGCGAATGGCAGGCTGTTGAAGGCGTTCTCGATATCTAAGGACACCCCCAGGACCACCTCGCCGTCACCGAAGGCCTCCAGACAGAGGCCCTTCAGGTCGAGCAGGGCGTCCAACGTGGATCGACCTGCCCGAAATCCGTACTGGGCCTCATGGAGGCCCGGTCCCACCTCGGCGAGGTGCCGAACGAAACGGCCGGCCAAGATCTCGAAGACCTTACCCGCCTCGTCCAGAAGGACGATCGGTCTGTACGCGGAAGGGGAGTCGGGGTGACGGTCCCCCTTCCGCAGCAGGCAAAGCCTGCCCGTCTTCCAGCGCTCCGGGAACTGCACGTGCCGAATGCAGGCGTCGTACAGTCCCCGGAGCTCCTCGCGCAGGTGACTCGCGGCCACCCAGAGGGCCCTCGATGGGACCCCGTCGGGCCCCGGAGCCGTACGTCGACCCCGGAGACGACCCAGGGCCACGTCCAGCTCCTCTTCCGTCAGAGGAGGGCCTTCCTCTGTGGCCGCCGCGGGGGCGGTGGTGGACATAACCGGGGGCTGGAATGACGCGTCAGCCCCCGGGAACAACCGGTCCACCACCCCTTGGAGGAAGTCCGGGTCCAGGGCCTCCGTTAAGGGGGCGCCTGCGGCACAGAGCTTCTTCCGTGCCGTCTTGAACGGGCGCCCCCATGGATCCCTGTCGACCCCTGGCAGTAGTTCCTCCCAGGCAAGGGTCTTCGCCCGGACTATGGCGAACCGCAGGGTCTTGCGGGCTTCGGCATACTGAACCTGCAGCCGCTCCTCCTCCCCCGTAACCTGCGTGCGCCGACGCCGACAACGCTGCAGTGCCCGGCGACGAGCCTGGGCCGCCGCCCGGAGGCCGGAGAGCTCCTCCGACCACCAGTACAGCTGGCGGCGGTCCGCAGGACGTCGCCGCATCCTAGGCATGGCCGCATCGCACACCTCCTGAAGAGCGCTGTGGATGCGACCTTCCAGCTCGTCGACGCCGACGTCGTCTGAGCCTCGGGGCATGTTCCATCTCTGGAACAGCGCCGCCTCCTCGGCGAGCTCCTTGTCGAACTTGCCGAGGACCCAACGAGGGAAGTGGAACCCGGGGCGCGATGATGTTGTGCCGCGCCCCTGAGGAGACATCGATCGATCCTGCGCTGACCGGATCCAGCTGGTTCCGGCAGCCTTCACCAGGTCGTCGGACCAACTAGGAGGACGCCATAGCTCTTTGAAGACCTTGGCCGAAGACTGTACTTACAATTTATTTATCTCCACTTTATATCTCTTTATCACTCTCTCTCTCTCTCTCTGTCTCTCTCTCTATTGTCAGCGAATTGGATGTATGTGATGGTGGAAGTTCAAAAGTTCCTGACAGGTTGAGGAACTGAAGTCAACAATGGCATCAGGTCACCCCACTGCTGGACTTAAAGCTACTTATGTCTGTGTTTATATACATATATATATATATACATATATATATATATACATATATATATATATATATATGTATGTATATATTGTAATTTCTTATTATACCCTACACAGACAAACTATGGCGATTTGCAGGACTTCCGCCGAGAGGCTGAGGGGTTCGAGGAAAGAAAGAGTACAGAAGTAGGCAACACAGATTCCGTTAGAGAAGCTGCCTAAAGTCCCAACAGTGGGAATATTACAGTATACCAAATTGGGCATAAATTTCGTATGCTCTCTAAAAACTATTCATAGTTTAGTATCCATTTCTATGTCAATATATACATATATATATATATATACACACACGAACTTATACATTCACACACACACATATATATATGTATGTGTGTGTGTAGATGTCCCTTCGCCAGCTCACCTCGTACTTGGCGCGATGAGCCTGCGCGAGCAGCAGCCACCGCCGCGGCACGCCCAGCCGGCGCAGCAGCTGCGCGTGCGCCGGCGCGTCCGCTACCTGCGCGTGCGCAGCAGCGTTGCGCGATATCACGCCGCGGATCAGGTGACTGCGACTGGTGATGATGATGATAAGACCGATAAGTATCTGATGATGTAAAGGACGGAGCGAGAAGACAGACCCTACTTCACTGATAGTAACTTGTCGGAGACCATCTAGGTATCACCGTAGTAACAAACAGCGGTGTACGAAGGTTAACGTCCCGGTTTGAAGGGCGCTGTAGCGATAAATAACCAAGGCAAGGTTTAAGTTGTAGTCTAGTGATGTATATCCTAGTTAACTGTACATTCTTATGATTAGACGTTTCACTTATTTTCGCGTGAATGTCTTGCTGCTCGCCGCTTTGAGAAAAAAAAAACCATTTAAAGGTGATGTGGTAGTGTGCGGTGGTAGCGTTATCGAAGTCAGGTAAGGCTACCATCATCATCACCATCAGCCGGTAGATGTCCACTGCTGGACATAGGCCTGCCCGAAAGAACACGTCGATCGATCTACCATCACCATACTGTGTATCTGTGGTCACGTACATCCCGCAACAGAGACACTACCACCAGTAGTAGCTTCAACATTCATGAAACCGGATCACAGCAATGTCCACTATCACTATGCTGTATATCTGCGGTCAGTAAACCATCGCTGCTTATCGACCCTTGACACAGAGTTGGAGTATGAGGGGGGCGCCACCCCCAGTGATGGTAGGTGGGGTGGTAGCCGACCCGCTGTCTGCGCGTGCGCAGTACTCACGCGGTGCCGTCGCGCAGGTAGGCGAGCGCCTGCACCGCCTTCAGCCAGTGCCCGCGCGCCTCCAGCTGCTCCGCCACTCCGATGATGCTGTTCTTCGACGGGTTGCCCAGCCAGCAGCCAAGCACGAAGCTGCACAAACACAACAGCTTTTAAATATATCCATAGTGGGCATGACTCACAATCCCAACAGTGGGAAAGTACACCCAAATTAATTAAAATATACTAGTCATAGGTCTCTCTCTTGCTGATGACTAAGCGGGTACCACAGCCGCAATTATTAAACCTTAATGCTATCCGGTTCGAAGGACCATGTAACAAATTATTGGAGTAACTAGACTTCACGTGCAATAGGTAAGGGTATCACTCAATATTAGGTGAAGGTTGATGATGTATAAGTGTACCTCAGGCTGTAGTCCATGGGGTCGGAGGTGTGGGCCGCTGGTTGCAGCCGGGGCCGGCAGTTGAATGCCCTCGCTCTCAGGAGCTCGTAGCGAAGGTCCAGCACCCGGTGGTTCCTCTCATCCTGACCGTGGAATATTGGCTCATGATAATGGTGATGGTGAGAGGTCAAACTTTACCAGATGGTCAAACTTCACCAGATTGTCAAATTTCACCAGATGGTCAAACAGAACGCTCTGGCTCTTATATGTAGACAGTTGAAACATTTAGATGCTGTTCTGGTGATGAAGTAACCACACGATGGTGGTAAGCTTCGAAGAACCTTATCACCAAATGAATACCACCACAGACTACTCCAGTATCCAACCAGCTCCTTTGTTGGCAACTGCCTGTCTCCGAAGGCAGCTGACCTTCATAGCTCTTACTCTACATCATTAAAATAGACTTTATAGGTGATATCCATCCAATGTTTTTCTACCGTCAAAGGGTAGTTTGAAAACATAATTCTTATCCGGTTCGAAGGACGCTGTACTTCATAAAATCATTCCGGCGATGAGGCTCAATATGTTGTTAACTAGCGCCATGTTATTGTAACCAACCATATACCATCAAATGAGCATATCGTTCGGGTGGTCGTAAATACTGTCCGGTTTGAAGTGCGTTGGAGCTAGTGGAATCGCAGTGTTATGATCGGACTATTTGTTTACCATCAGATGTTTCGATCGTACTGTCGTTTATATGAAAATATGTTCACGGTATGGTGGTGGACGTGGTGGTGAAGGGGTGTTATTGGTTGTGTTGAAATGGAATATTACCCCCCGCGTTCTCAAGGAGTAATGGTTGTGGTACGGCGGCATAGGCAGCGCCATGCCCATCTCGTCTTCCTCCACGGCGGTGAGGTCCAGCTCCTCCTCACCACCATCAGCACCAACAACGCCGCGCCGGAAGTAGCCCTCGTACGTACGCACTATCTGCTCCAGACGCGGCACTTGCGGGCAGAGGTATCTGTACGGTATGTAAATAATTTTATTAGTTTTTTTTTTACATGTTACTACATTGTGGTATGGTGGTGGTGGTGGTGAAGTTTACACTGCATTATACTTGATGATTTAAGGCAAGACATACTGCAGAAGCAACGTGATGGACAGGACGTTCACCAGATGGTGAGTGATACGCCTGTTCGTAACGTGGTGCTAGTTAAGATGCCCCACACTGCACCGCATTGTGCTGATCACCAGAAATAAAATGTTAGGAGTCGTTATGGTATTTAAACAAGCCACAGCGCCCTTCAAACCGGATCACAGTAATGTTCGCAAACGACTGTTTGTCGACTGCAATAGGCGCTGCGGTGTTACCTAGACGGTCTCCAACAACACACTACCATCAGTAGTAGCTTCAGCATCCTTCAAACCGGATCACAGCAATGTGTATCGACTGCGGCGGTACCTAAACGGTCTCCGGCAACAGAGACACTACCACCAGTGAACAGTACAGTAATAACCTAGCTGTCGCGTGCAGAGCCCTGATCCAGTCCAGCTTCTCCAGCTCGCCCCTGGGCCGGATCCCGGCGATCAGCTGCAGCGCGGCGAGGCGCGGCTTAGCCAGCAGCTCCTGAGCGCCGCACTCCCGCCACAGCTGGAGCTGCTTTTCCAACAGCGAGCGGAAGGTCGGATCACCTGGACAACAATCACCAATTGCTTATCATCATACACCTTTGGACTGAAGTTCTGGATCCTCTCCTCCTCTCACACTCTTCAAGAATATATCGGGATCGGCTATTAATCCTCTATATCTTCTTTTATTCTTGGGATGAACCAGAAGTCCACCTGATGGTAAGTGATACGCCACAGCAGCATCAAATGCTGGTCGCCATTACCAGTGACGACTAGCTGCATGATGACTTGTACACTCGTGTGGACAAGGGATAGATGTATACCATCAGCAAGGTGTGTAGTTTTTTGACAAGTGTGAACTCTAGGTAGATACCACAACTCCTATTGCAGCCTGTCAGCTGACAATCACAATCAGGTATTGGTGATAAGTCTCCGTTGCCTGAAACCGTCTAGGTAGGTACTACTATAACTCCTTCAGCAACCAAGTATTACTGTTCCCGTTTGAAAGGCACTGGCTAGTACAATTACACTTATATCGCAAGGTGTTGAACATGTGGTGGTGTATACCATCTTATCACTAACAATTACGTGAACATCTGATCTGGTGGTAGCATAAATAAATAAAAAAAAAAAAATCTGATTTAATTTGATATTACATGGCTTCATACTCCAATCTGTCAAACGGCAATAGGATTGTTGGTGCACGGATTCTGGTGGTAACTACGCTCACAGTGAGCATCTGATGATATAATGTATGGATAAGAGAAAACTACTTACGGCAGCTCGCAGCTTTTCTCATTGTCTTCATCCGCTGCTTGACCTTCCGTAGGCTGTACAATTACAAACTCTGACGACGCTGCTTCATTCCCCATCACGTCAACGAATATCGGACCCTCCTGCATCATGTCGTCCATCTTAATAATTCACTTACACAAATATATTATTAATTACAATAAATCATCTTTTAAATAATAAATTAATAGAAATATCCATGGTTTTTGTTTATTTACATCTGCAACATCGACTGACGTACGTTGTAATGTTGCTACGCTGCGGCGGTTAATTCCACAGATAATGTAAGTATTTGTAGTAATGTCACAGATGTAAAAAAAAGATATTAATGATAATAAATTAATAAAAAAAAAAATATGGAAAAAACCGAAAATGTCAATAAAAAGCGTGTTAATATTTACAATGGCTATTGTGAAGGTTTTCTGATGATGAAGAGGAGTCTTGCAGTTCATATCAAGTGTTCTCCTAACATTTCAACGCTGAATAGATACAAGTCGATATAAAATCATTTTATTTAATAGATATTTCTGGAATAGATGTCTGTCTCTCTTCCAGCATCTAAGTACATTATAGGTAATTAATAAATAGCTATCACTGGTGGTAGTGTCTTTGTTGCTATAGACCGTCTAGGTAGATACCACCGCAGCGCCTATTCCAGTCGATAAACCGTACAGTGCAAACATTTCTGTGATCCGGTTTAAAGGTCCACTAGCTATTATTGGTGGTAGCGTCTCTGTTGACGGAAACCGTTTAAGTAGGTACCACTGCAGCAATAAACAGTAATGTAAACGTTACTGCATTCCAGTTTGAAGGGTGCTGTAGCTGAGTGTAATTACTGTGGTAACGAGACAACTTCCTGTGTCTCAAGCGACGAGCTCAACTAGGTACAGTGTATAGTAACCTAACTTCCGTTATGTTATGGGTGGGCGTACCATTTACCATCAGAACGTTGTGTAAATTAAATAAAAAAACTCTTTTGTCGGAGATCGTTTAGGCATGTACCACCGCAGCTATTTCTGCCGCCATATAATGGTGTGCTAACATTACTGTGCTCCGGTTTGAAGGGTGCTGTAGCTGAGTGTAATTACTGTGGTAACGAGACAACGTCCTGTCTCAGAACAGCGCAATACGATACAGTGTATATCATCATACCGAGCACTACATTGTAATGGTTAGGCGTACGACTTACCATCAGAACGTTATATTTGTGTAAAAAAAAAAAAAAAAGTATTCAAAATATTCTTTATTTAAATTTCAAACATATTCCTTACAATTATAACATCGGGGAGAACAATTAATCACATAAAGGTGCTAACACATTGGCGCGGCAAATAGGCGCAGACGCCATCTTATCGTAAACTGACCGTCTGAAGACAAGTGTATATGAAAATTATTAGGAACCGTTCAGACGTACAAAAAAAAAAAAAAACGTTATTGACCTTATTTTCTATTAACATGATAATTCTCTATAATACAGACCGAATGTTTAGTGTGCAAGCACCTTTATTTACATACTTTAACATTCACGTACACAAAAAAAAAAGTAATCCAAAATCCTCCTTGCGATTTATTTATTCATACAATAATCAAGCAATATTATCTAGTATAAACATAAGTGATTTTTTTTTTCACGTTTAATCATAAAGGCAAAGGACACTAGTCCCATACAGCCAAAGCTCGGTATTAAATTATTTGACAATTTTTTTTTAAATATCTCACCATAATTCAAGTTTTCACATATTTAATTTTGACAAAAAAAAAATGGCGTCAAATTCAAAATGTATTTATTGCCGTACAAAAAAATTTATATCGATTTTAAGCGATACAATAATAAAATGGCGCCAAAACTAAATCAACTGTCAGGTGTGACGGAGGCGGCCATCTTGTCGAACATCGTAATTTAAATATTAATTCTTAAGATAATTGCGTAGGTACCCTCCTTTTTCCGTATTTAATTAATTTCTCTTTAGAATTGTACAAAGTGTTGCCAACTGTAACTCACAATACACTTAATATTTGTTCGTTAATCATTTATTATCTATTATTGCTCAATTTAATATAAATAATTAATTTAATGTATACTAAGATGATTTCTCTTTCTACCCTCATGAAAGCTTACAGGTGCGGGATAGTTTTTTGTTGTTGTTTTTTTTTTAACGTCTTGATACAGGCTGTTGTGAAAATGTTATTGAGATACAATTTTTTTTTTTTTTTTTGGGTTTTCTCTTAACAAATACACGGTTTACACAAATTGATATCACATAGAGCATTTGACTGGTGACGAGAAAAATTATTAAATATGTTCATTATGGCAACATTGGTAATTTTTTTTTTTACGTATGAAGGAAACCATTGAAGTTGTGTGAATCTGTGTGACAGGCGTCAATGCGGACAAGAGTTAAATTTTTTTTTTTTTTTTTTGACGAAAGCAAATGACTAGCATGACATTCACCTGATATTAAGTGATACGTCCACTCATGAAAAAATCACATTGTGCTTTACAATACACGTAAGATGTTATCTCATTACCACAGTAACCACTAGCTGCATGGTCCTTCGAACCGGATAAGATAAGCACAGCGCTGTTTAGCTGCAATAGCTGCAGCGGTGGTACTTAGACAGTCCGACACTAGAGACCGTCAAGCAGCTATCACCGCAGCGACTGTAGCAGCCGATACAGTACTGTGCACTACTGTGATCCGGTTTGAAGGACCATGTAGATAGTGAAATTACTGCGGTATGGATATAGCAGTTTATGTCTATATATACGTGCCATGCGATGCTGCGTGTATCAGTTTAACTAGTGTCATGTTATGGGTGGGCTTATCACTTGATATCGAGTGATCGTCCCGCTCGTCTCAAAGTCAAATGCTCTATTCTTCAGTGACCAACTGCTGCTCCGTCTCGCTCTAGCAGCGCGCCGAGGTGGGGCTCCGGTGGGAGGAGAGCGGCGACTCTATGCACATCTCGGACGCCTGCTCGGCCAGCTCGCTTGTTATCTGTTAAATCATTTACATGAGAAGGCTGTATCGATAATGCCCACTAGTGGGACTGAAGCTGAAGCACTGCAGCTTCCCAACAGTAGCGCTCAATAACATTAGCATTTTCCTTTAGGCGTATCACTTATCATCAGGTGAAGGTATTGGTAGTCATCGCTTTGTCGTATAAAAAAAAACGTTCCGGTTTGAAGGTCGCTGTAGCTAGTGTCGATTAATGGAGTAACGAGATCCATCGGAGTCTCGGGCGATGAGTGTACCAACTCAGCGCTAGTTGGGATATGTAAGGTTAATTACCGGGGTAACAAGATTCAATACGACGAATACGTTGTGACGGTATCATACTAACTAGCGATACGTTGTATGCAGACGTATCACTTACAATCACGTGAATGGCCAGTTCCTCTCGTTGCTTGGTTGAAGAAAAAAAAAAAAAAAAAAAGATTATGGTCAAGTCATTCGGATTGACAATCATCGCCCGATATATAGTCCACAGCTGGACATAAATCTTCATTAAAGATCTCTACTGGAACCGATACAATCCTATCATTTATGTGTGTGGGGGCGTGGTCAGTGTGGGGGCGTGGTCGGCGTCACCTTGAGCTGCGCGTGCGCAGTGCAGTCCGGCGGCAGGTGCAGCGCGCGCAGCATCACGGCCAGGTGCCGCGGCTGGCGCGCGCCCGCCACCGCGAGCTGCACCAGCCGCGCGCCCATCTCGGCCCTCGCTGCTGCGCCCTTGCTGTCGCTGCGACGAGACCATAGAGCATTGACACCATAATCATCAATTGGATCATACGACTTTTTTTATTCTACGGAATTCGCGCGACGATACAATCCTATCACTTAGTACCGAGTGATTGTCGCGTCGCTTCGTAATACGAAGAAAAGCCTTACATCCATCCCTTCCTCTTTTACAACATTCCCTCTCACCCTCATCGCTAGAGGGTGGAAGGTATCGGAGGATAGAGCCTTTGTAGGTAGTTTGATAAGCGCTGCAGCAGAAGAAGTTTTGGTACAGCGTGGTTCGTCTTGTATGACGATATTATATCACCTGATATTAAGTGATACGCTCGCTCATAAAAAATGGGGATAGTTAGGATTATGCTCGCTATAGACATAACTTAGTCGTGATACCACAGCAATTTCAGTAGCTACATGATCCTTTGAGCGAGATCACACTACTGCATGGTGGTAGATATGGGGGCTGCGGTGGTGCCTACCTCGGGTGGAGCTTCTCGAGCGCGGCACAGGCGGCCGCCAGCCGGGGGCGCAGCGCCTCAATTCGGCCCTGGACGGCGGCACTGGCGGCTGGCGGCGACGCACCAGGTGCTGCGCCCTCGGCAGCCGACACCAGATCCTTCACCTAAAGCAGAGCCGGAGTATGCAAAATCAATAACTCTCGTAGTACATTTAAAGATTGACATGATGATGATGATAATAATAATGCTGGTGAAGATAGTGGTGATGGTGACGATGATGCGGATGATAATTATAATGATAGTGAAGATAGTGCTGATGGTGACGATCATGATGATGTTGCTGATGATAATGTTGACAATGATGATAATAATAATGCTGGTGAATATAGTGCTGATGGTGACGATGATAATGATGATGCGGATGATAATTATAATGATAGTGATGATAGTGCTGATGGTGACGATGACGATGATGTTGCTGATGATAATGTTGACAATGGTGATAATAATAATGCTGGTGAATATAGTGCTGATGGTGACGATGATAATGATGATGCGGATGATAATTATAATGATAGTGAAGATAGTGCTGATGGTGACGATGATGATGATGAGGCTGATGATAATGTTGACGATGATAATAATAATAATTCTGGTGAATAGTGCTGATGGTGACGATGATAATGATGATGCGGATGATAATGTTGACGATGATGATGATAATAATTCTGGTGAATAGTGCTGATGGTGACAATGATAATGCGGATGATAATTATAATGATAGTGAAGACAGTGCTGATTGTGACGATGATGATAATGATGCTGATGATGGTGAAGATAGTGCTGATGGTGACGATGATGATAATGATGCTGATGATGGTGAAGATAGTGCTGATGGTGACGATGATGATAATGATGCTGATGATGGTGAACATAGTGCTGATGGTGACGATGATGATAATGATGCTGATGATGGTGAAGATAGTGCTGATGGGGACGATGATGATGATGATAATGCTGACGATGATGATAATAATAATACTGGTGAATATACTGCTGATGGTGACGATGAGGAGATAACAATATATCAGGTCTTTATAAAAGTCTATCTAAGTTATATATGACCACGTTTTTTGATATCCTGGTCTATGCCAGAGATCGGCAACCTTTTACACTTGGATTAGAGGAGACACGGGAGAGAGGGCTTGGTAGAAACATGCTCTATACAGAAATAGTAAGGGCAGGGGTCGGCAACCAGCAACCTGTAGGACCATCATCTTTAAGTAGCATTAGTTTCAGTACTAAACGACTAGATCTGTATAGGAACGTTTCTATTGATGTCACCCGCAGAGGAAGATGACGACCTCTGGATTAGAGGATGCTCTGAAGCGAGAGCTTGGTGTTTCATCATCATCATCGGATATAGGTCCACTGCTGAACATAGGCCTCTCCCAAAGGAATCCAGTAGGAATTCATATGGGGGTGAATTGGGGCAGTTCCCACCACTTAGGCCCGTTGCGTGTTGGTGGTAGCCAGAGCCTTGTTTGATGACCGGGCTCCACCATCAGCTGGTGAGGTTGGCTTGGATCCTGAGTTGGTGGTGCAGGAACCCTTACGCTCTTGGTGTTTCCAATGCGTATGTCTCCTTCATGTCTTGGTTGATGTTGGAAGGTGTTCAGTGATGTGGGGACTGGTGATGTGGGGATTGGTGATGTAGGGACTGGTGATGTGAAAACTGGTGCTGGGGCTGATGGTGGTCACCTCGTCGCATACGTGCATGTAGTGGTACAGCGCGCTGCCGCCGCACTCCCAGCCGCTGACCTCGTGCCGCTGGGCAGCAGCGCCCAGCTTCTCCAGCAGCGGCCTGATGCTTCTCATGTTGTCTGCCGAGGGTATCGTACAAGAGCTTCCGTTAGTGGGTACATGAGAAATTCTGACAGCATTAGGAAAAGATTGGCAAAGGCTCAAGTTTTTTTTTTTTTTTTTTTTATTTGGAGTCGCGATGAACAAGACATCCAACTTCCCTCCAATATGGAGCCGGTCAGTATTATACACACTAAACCAGATCGTGATCGTCGCTGTAGTACGTATGTTGTGTTGTTACCTTCGTACTCTAGTTACATAGTCCTTCAAACCGGATCACAGTAACTTTGGCACAGTACTGCTTGTCGCAGCGGTGGTACCTAGACGGTCTCCGGCAACAGAGACACTACGACCAGTATGGTCCTTCAAACCGGATCACAGTAACTATAGCACAGTACTGCTTGTCGCTGCGGTGGTACCTAGACGGTCTCCGGCAACAGAGACACTACGACCAGTAAGGTCCCTCAAACCGGATCACAGTAACTATAGCACAGTACTGCTTGTCGCAGCGGTGGTACCTAGACCGTCTCCGGCAACAGAGACACTACGACCAGTGAGATCCTTCAAACCGGATCACAGTAACTTTGGCACAGTACTGCTTGTCGCAGCGGTGGTACCTAGACCGTCTCCGGCAACAGAGACACTACGACCAGTAAGGTCCTTCAAACCGGATCACAGTAACTTTTTTTTTTCTAGACGAGTACAACCTTAACTCGATAAAGAGTGTAATCCCGCTTAAAACAATATGGCGTTAATTACGGTGATATATACTGTCTTAACTCATAATTTCATTAAGCACACGGTCCTTGGAACCGGATAGTTTTGCGGTTACCGTATCCAGCAGCAGTGAGTGTATCGAAGGTATGCTCACCGGACAGCACGGCGTCCGCCATCAGCTCCTCCACCAGCACGCGGTGCGCCGCATTCCACTGCTCCGCGCCCACCAGGCACTCGGCCTCCAGCAGCGGCTTGTGCTGAAGGTATCGTCATAGTCATTTTAAATCCATCTCTGTCTGCCATTATAACGACAGAATCCCACTGCTGGGCATAGTCCTACCCCAGATCACATCGATCGATCCTGCTGATCCTGCAGCCTTCACCAGGTCGTCGGACCAACTAGGAGGACGCCATGGCTCTTTGAAGACCTTGGCCGAAGACTGTACTTACAATTTATTTATCTCCACTTTATATCTGTTTCTCACTCTCTCTCTCTCTGTCTCTCTCTCTATTGTCAGCGAATTGGATGTATGTGATGGTGGAAATTCAACAGTTCCTGACAGCTTGAGGAACTGAAGTCAACAATGGCATCAGGTCACCCCACTGCTGGACTGAAAGCTACTTATGTCTGTGTTTACATATATATGTATATATTGTAATTTCTTATTATACCCTACACAGACAAACTATGGCGATTTGCAGGACTTCCGCCGAGAGGCTGAGGGGTTCGAGGAAAGAAAGAGTACAGAAGTAGGCAAAACAGATTCGGTTAGAGAAATTGCCTAAAGTCCCAACAGTGGGAATATTACAGTATACCAAATTGGGCATAAATTTCGTATGCTCTCTAAAAACTATTAATAGTTTAGTATCCATTTCTATGTCAATATATATATATATATACACACACACACACACACACACACACACACATATACACACACATATATATATATATGTGTGTGTGTGTGTAGATGTCCCTTCGCCAGCTCACCTCGTACTTGGCGCGATGAGCCTGCGCGAGCAGCAGCCACCGCCGCGGCACGCCCAGCCGGCGCAGCAGCTGCGCGTGCGCCGGCGCGTCCGCTACCTGCGCGTGCGCAGCAGCGTTGCGCGATATCACGCCGCGGATCAGGTGACTGCGGCTGGTGATGATGATGAATGATAAGTATCTGATGATGTAGAGGACGGAGCGAGAAGGCAGACCCTACTTCACTGATAGTAACTTGTCGGAGACCATCTAGGTATCACCGTAGCAACAAACAGCGGTGTGCGAAGGTTAATATCCCGGTTTAAAGGGCGCTGTAGTGATAAATAACCAAGACAAGGTTTAAGTTGTGGTCTATAGTGATGAGGGTGATGTATATCCTAGTTAACTATACATTCTTATGATCAGACGTTTCACTTATTTTCGCGTGAATGTCTTGCTGCTCGCCGCTTTGAGAAAAAAAAAACCATTTAAAGGTGATGTGGTAGTGTGCGGTGGTAGCGTTATCGAAGTCAGGTAAGGCTACCATCATCATCACCATCAGCCGGTAGATGTCCACTGCTGGACATAGGCCTGCCTGAAAGAACACGTCGATCGATCTACCATCACCATACTGTGTATCTGTGGTCACGTACATCCCGCAACAGAGACCATACCCCCAGTAGTAGCTTCAGCATCCATGAAACCGGATCACAGTAATGTCCGCACAGTACTGTGTGGCTGCAAAAGGCGCTGTGGTGTTACCTAGACGGTCTGTAGCAACAGAGACACTATCACCAGTAGTAGCTTCAGCATCCTTCAAACCGGATCACAGCAATGTCCACTATCACTATGCTGTATATCTGTGGTCAGTAAACCATCGCTGCTTATCGACCCTTGACACAGAGTTGGAGTATGAGGGCAGCACCACCCCCAGTGATGGTAGGTGGGGTGGTAGCTAACCCGCTGTCTGCGCGTGCGCAGTACTCACGCGGTGCCGTCGCGCAGGTAGGCGAGCGCCTGCACCGCCTTCAGCCAGTGCCCGCGCGCCTCCAGCTGCTCCGCCACTCCGATGATGCTGTCCTTCGACGGGTTGCCCAGCCAGCAGCCAAGAACGAAGCTGCACAAACACAACAGCTTTTAAATATATCCATAGTGGGCATGACTCACAATCCCAACAGTGGGAAAGTACACACAAATTAATTAAAATATACTAGTCATAGGTCTCTCTCTTGCTGATGACTAAGCGGGTACCACAGCCGCAATTATTAAACCTTAATGCTATCCGGTTCGAAGGACCATGTAACAAATTATTGGAGTAACTAGACTTCACGTGCAATAGGTAAGGGTATCACTCAATATTAGGTGAAGGTTGATGTATTAGTGTACCTCAGGCTGTAGTCCATGGGGTCGGAGGTGTGGGCCGCTGGTTGCAGTCGGGGCCGGCAGTTGAATGCCCTCGCTCTCAGGAGCTCGTAGCGAAGGTCCAGCACCCGGTGGTTCCTCTCATCCTGACCGTGGAATATTGGCTCATGATAATGGTGATGGTGAGAGGTCAAACTTTACCAGATGGTCAAACTTCACCAGATTGTCAAATTTCACCAGATGGTCAAACAGAACGCTCTGGCTCTTATATATTATGTAGACAGTTGAAACATTTAGATGCTGTTCTGGTGATGAAGTTACCACATGATGGTGGTAACTAGTAAGCTTCGAAGAACCTTATCACCAAATGAATACCACCACAGACTACTCCAGTATCCAACCAGCTCCTTTGTTGGCAACTGCCTGTCTCCGAAAGCAGCTGACCTTCATAGCTCTTCCTCTACATCATTAAAATAGACTTTATAGGTGATATCCATCCAATGTTTTTCTACCGTCAAAGGGTAGTTTGAAAACATAATTCTTATCCGGTTCGAAGGACGCTGTACTTCACAAAATCATTCCGGCGATGATGCTCAATATGTTAACTAGCGCCACGTTATTGTAGCCAACCATATACCATCAAATGAACATATCGTTCGGGTGGTCGTAAATACTGTCCGGTTTGAAGGGCGTTGGAGCTAGTGGAATCGCAGTGTTATGATCGGACTATTTGTTTACCATCAGATGTTTCGATCGTACTGTCGTTTATATGAAAATATGTTCACGGTATGGTGGTGAACGTGGTGGTGAAGGGGTGTTATTGGTTGTGTTGAAATGGAATATTACCCCCCGCGTTCTCAAGGAGTAATGGTTGTGGTACGGCGGCATAGGCAGCGCCATGCCCATCTCGTCTTCCTCCACGGCGGTGAGGTCCAGCTCCTCCTCACCACCATCAGCTCCAACAACGCCGCGCCGGAAGTAGCCCTCGTACGTACGCACTATCTGCTCCAGACGCGGCACTTGCGGGCAGAGGTATCTGTACGGTATGTAAATAATTTTATTAGTTTTTTTTTTTTTTTACATGTTACTACATTGTGGTATGGTGGTGGTGGTGGTGGTGGTGAAGTTTACACTGCATTATACTTGATGATTTAAGGCAAGACATACTGCAGAAGCAACGTGATGGACAGGACGTTCACCTGATGGTGAGTGATACGCCTGTTCGTAACGTGGTGCTAGTTAAGATGCCCCACACTGCACCGCATTGTGCTGATCACCAGACATAAAATGTTAGGAGTCATCGTAGTATTTAAAATAGCCACAGCGCCCTTCTAACCGGATCACAGTAATGTTCGCAAACGACTGTCTGTCGGCTGCAATAGGCGCTGCGGTGTTACCTCGACGGTCTGTAGTAACAGACACACAATCACCAGTAGTAAGTTTCAGCATCCTTCAAACCGGATCACAGTAATGTCCGCACAGTATTGTGATTTGAATGCAATAGGCGCTGCGGTGGTACCTAGACGGTCTCCCAAAAACACACTACCATCAGTAGTAGCTTCAGCATCCTTCAAACCGGATCACAGCAATGTGTATCGGCTCCGGCGGTACCTAACGGTCTCCGGCAACAGAGACACTACCACCAGTGAACAGTACAGTAATAACCTAGCTGTCGCGTGCAGAGCCCTGATCCAGTCCAGCTTCTCCAGCTCGCCCCTGGGCCGGATCCCAGCGATCAGCTGTAGCGCGGCGAGGCGCGGCTTAGCCAGCAGCTCCTGAGCGCCGCACTCCCGCCACAGCTGGAGCTGCTTTTCCAACAGCGAGCGGAAGGTCGGATCACCTGGACAACAATCACCAATTGCTTATCATCATACACCTTTGGACTGAAGTTCTGGATCCTCTCCTCCTCTCACACTCTTCAAGAATATATCGGGATCGGCTATTAATCCTCTATATCTTCTTTTATTCTTGGGATGAACCAGAAGTCCACCTGATGGTAAGTGATACGCCACAGCAGCATCAAATGCTGGTCGCCATTACCAGTGACGACTAGCTGCATGATGACTTGTACACTCGTGTGGACAAGGGATAGATGTATACCATCAGCAAGGTGTGTAGTTTTTTGACAAGTGTGAACTCCTCACCAGCAGCCTGCGCCAACAGCATCGCCATGTGCAGGTCGCCGTTCTCCCTGGCCACCTTGCAGGCCTCCAGCGTGCGGCCGCCCAGCAGCAGCGTCCACACCCTGCCGCTGTGCCCGTCCCTTTCTAGCGTGGAGAAAGACATAATTAATATAATATGTACATACCCCCGCCTGATGGTAAGTGATACGCTTGCCCATAATAAGGCGGAGCTAGTTAGAATGGTATGCACTGCATCACAATGCGTTCATCGTAAGATCTCGAGTCCTCATTGCCGCAGTAATTACACTAGATACAACCTCCTTCAAACCGGATCGCAGTAATATCCGCACAGTACTGTGTGTCGGCTGCAATAGGCGCTGCTGTAGTACCTAGACGATCTCCGACAAAAGTGACTACCACCAGTAATAGCTGCAGCGCCCTTCAAACCGGATCACAGTAATATTTACACTACTGTTTGTAGGCTGCAACAGGCGCTGCTGTAGTACCTAGACGGTCTCCGGCAACAGAGACACTACCACCAATAATAGCTACAACGTCTTTCAAACCGGATCACATTAATATTAACACAGTACAGTTTGTTGGCTGCAATAGGCGCTGCGGTGGTATCATCCAGGTGAGCACCACTGTAGCGCCTATTGCTGCCGCCACACAGTACCGGAATCCGGTTTGAAGGACGCTGTAGCTATTGTAAGTACTGCAGTAACGTGACTCAACATCTTACGTCTCAGGCGTATTGTCGTGCAGTACATACCATCCTAACTAGCGCCACTATGTTATGCACCGGCGTATCACTTACCATCAGGTGAGAAACTCACCCAGACGGTCTTCGGCAATAGACACTACCACCAGCGGAGAGTATGTGGTGGTATACACACTTTACTGGAGACATGAGGGTAGATGTCCTGGTCACTCAATACTTGGTGACCAGCTTAGCTGTCACCATTGGACTAGTGTTGTAGTGTATCAACACTCACCGTCGAGCGGGTCGGCGCGCGCCACCAGCTCGAGCTCGCGCTGGGTGACCTCGGAGACGACTTCCTGCAGCCAGGCGAGCAGCTTCCGGTTGCGCTGCACCAGCGACTGCGCGTCCACGCCGGCCACACCTTCACCACGAGCACATGTTTATATCCAATGAAGAGACCAGCTAAACGTTCCACAGCGTTCGAGTGATACACAAGGTCCTTCGAGCCCGATAAAAGTACTGCATATCAGTGGAAATACGAGCTGGTTACACATGGTGTGACAATGAGGACGTGGATAAACTCAACATCATCAGCCGATGTCCACTGCTGGACTTAAGCCTCCACTAAAGGGTAAGGATTTCATATGGGGGGGGGATTTGGGCCATTTTCCACCACCCTGGCCTAATACTGGTCAATAGGAGCCAGGGTCTCGTCTGTTGATTACCAGGCTGCACTGCGAGCTGGTGAGGTTGGCTTGGATCCCATGGGTTGTTTGCGGGAACCCTTACACCCCAACGTCAACCAACTCCAAATTTCAACCCTCCTATATTGACAGGTGGAACACGGCGATGCTGTCATAACGTCGGATTTAAAATATGAGGGTAGTAGCCAAAAGTGGAAAAATCCAACTACCTTCTAAACTCCTCAATACGAGGTAGAGACCACTACACCATGGATGAGGATAACCTCACCTCCATTCTCCAGGTCGGCACCCCACAGCGCCTCGCAGAGCTTCCACACCTGGATGCGGTAAGTATCGTTGGATTCCGACTGAAAAAAAAAAAAAAAATTTAACGACATTCATAGATTATCACCGCAGCATCAGTTCCACTTTATAGCAGGACTTTTATAGCAACTTTACCATGATCCAATTACTGGTAACACGTTGGTAATGATACCACTCTGTAACTAGACTTAACTCTTCATGTGAAGAGGACAATGTGATGCTGTGCATCTTAACTTTCACCATCAGGTGAAGTACCACCGGGTCAGTCACCTGGGCGTGGCGCAGCAGCTCCGCCAGCAGCGCGCGCCGCTGATTGGGCTCGGTCGTTACCACCAGCCGCGCACAGTCGCCGTCCTCCACGCACTCGCTGAACTCCAGCAGGCTCTCCATCTGCTTCGGCAGCGCGCTCTGGTGACAGCATATCCAGGAGTTACATCTGTATACCTGCTAATGGTGGTATTACTGCTACTCCTCGGGGTAAGGTATACATCATCATCTGAACAACCCCTTACCTTCCCCACTAAAGAGGTCACATCCATATATTCAAATGGTATTTCCTATCAACCCACAAGTGGGATACGTGGACATACGGAAGAAGTTCGTAAGAAAAGGAAACGGAAGAAGAGAAGAGAAAGAGTATTTTGAAGAAGGTAAACCAAAAAAAAATTGAAAGAACCTGCAGCTGGATGCTGGCAGCGCATGATCGATTGATGTGGAGATCTTTGGGAACGTCTCAATTTTATGAGGGTAATAAGAAAAAAAATAAGAGTCAGCTGCAAACGGATACTACTTCGTATTACCAGTAATAAGGTGTTACCTGTGTGCCGGTGGTCTCGTGACCGATCGCCAGCCGCGCCACCGCCGGCTCGCTCCAGTCGCCGTCGCCGCGCCCGCACAGGTAGCGCCCAATGTCGCACTGCTCCGCGGCTGATCCACCGAAAAAAAATTTTTTTTAACTGCCAATTTACTACCTACCCTCAATATGAGAGCGATGGTGCTAGTCACCACGCGGACCCAATGCGGATCCAGCAGTGGACGTCCATCGGCTGATAATGATACTTTAAGTGGAGCTTACTGATGTAACGTCTATTAGTAGGACTCTGTTACCGCTAAACAGTAATGCGCAAACATTCCGGTTTGAAGGACGCTGCAGCTTGCATCTTATACCTTAAGGCGACGACCACAATGTGGTGCTGTGTATATCATCCTAACTAGCGCCATGTCACGGACGAACGTATTACTTACTATCGGTGAGCGTCCTGCTCGTATCGACGCGTAGTTAAAAAAAAAAAACTTCAACATCACAGAAAGAACAGAGATGTAGTCTAGTTCAACTCCTTTACATATGGACCCGGAATCGAACCCTGGACTACTGTCCTACCATCTAAATTACAGTAGGTCCAATCCAATCCAATCCAATCAGCCGGAAGACGTCCACTGCTGGACAAAGGCCTTCCCCAAAGATTTCCACTTAGACCGGTCCTGGGCCACCCGCATCCATTGGTTGCCAACGACCTTGACCAGGTCGTCGGTCCACCTTGTGGGGGGTCTGCCCACGCTACGTCTTCCGGTACGAGGCCGCCACTCGAGAACCTTTCTGCCCCAACGGCCGTCGGTTCTGCGAGCTATGTGCCCTGCCCATTGCCACTTTGCGACGGCGACCCTTCGAGCTATGTCGGTGACCTTGGTTCTCCTGCGGATCTCCTCATTTCTGATTCGATCTCGCAGGGAAACTCCGAGCATAGCTCGCTCCATCGCCCTCTCGGCAATCTTAAGCTTGCGGACAAGGCCCACAGTAAGCGACCACGTCTCTGCTCCGTATGTCATCGCTGGCAACACACACTGGTCAAAGACTTTTGTCTTGAGACACTGCGTTATATTGGACGAGAAGATATGTCTTAGCTTCCCGAATGCTGCCCATCCGAGTTGGATTCGACGAGAGATCTCTTTCTTGAAGTTGGACCTACCTAGTTGGATTGTATGTCCGAGGTAGACATATCTGTCAACAACTTCAAGTGTAGAGCTTCCAACTGTTATTGGAGTGGGTACAATATGGACATTTGCCATGATTTTGGTCTTGTCCATATTCATTTTAAGACCCACTCGTTGTGAAACTCTACAGAGATCATCGAGCATTGTGTTGAGGTCCTCCATGGTCTCAGCCAAAACCACGATATCGTCGGCAAATCTAAGGTGCGTGATGTACTCGCCGTTGATATTGATGCCATATCCTCTCCAATCCAGAAGCTTGAAGACATCTTCCAATGCAGCGGTGAACAGTTTCGAAGATATGATGTCTCCCTGTCTTACTCCACGCTGCAATCGGATCGGTTTCGAGCTCCAGTCTTCGAGGCGGACTGACATGGTGGCGTTCTCGTACAAGCACCTTAGAACATCGACGTACCGGTGGTCTATTTGGCACCGTTGGAGGGCCTGCAACACGGCCCATATCTCAATCGAATCGAAGGCTTTCTCATAGTCCACAAACGCTAAACATAGGGGCTGGTTATACTCATGGGACTTCTGTATAACCTGCCGCAGCGTATGAATGTGGTCTATGGTGCTGTAGCCTTCACGGAATCCAGCTTGTTCGGGAGGCTGGAAGTCGTCGAGCCTGATTGTGAGACGATTCGTGATGACTCTGGAAAACAACTTGTAGACATGACTCAAAAGTGAGATGGGTCTATAGTTCTTCAACTGGGTTTTATCTCCCTTCTTAAAGAAAAGCACCACCACACCTCCGTGCCATGCCCGAGGCGATCGGCCTTCTAGTATGACGGAATTGAACAACTTCTGCAGGACTTCGAGTATCGGCTTTCCACCAGCTCTCAGAAGTTCAGCTGTTATTTCGTCATCACCAGGTGCCCTGTTGCCTTTAAGCTGATTCAGAGCCACACTAATCTCGTGTACAGTAGGTGCGTCATCGGAATTGAACTGGGGATTTTCATGGTATCCTCAATATTAATGCGCATTAGGCCAGTGTTCAGCTTCGACTCTTATCATGGGAGTAGGTTCCGAGTCCCAGCTGTGGGATATCTCTGCATAATGTAGGAAAGTAACAGATAAGAGCAAAACAGAGTTAATATCAAAATAAGACTGTATAAGAAGCAGTGAGAAGGAAATAGAGAAGAGAAGTAAATATAAAAGACAAGTTATGAGTAATGGTAATGGGAAAGAGGAAAAAAAACTATAATAGAATAAAGAATGTGGTGAAGGATGAGTGGTAGTGAAATAAGGGGGTAGACAGAAAAAAAAATAGACCACAGAGGAATGTAACGAAAAAAATGTGTCGGAAAAAGTGAGAAACGGAATGTAAAAAAAAAAAAAAATTAATTAAAAAAAAAAATCTCACCGCGGGGTAGTTCGGCGAGCGCGTCGCGCGTGCTCACGTACGCGAACGTCCGCCGCGGCCCGAAGCCGACGCGCGAGTGACGCGCGCGGCACACGGACATGTCCGCGATGCAGGCCGCCTGCAGCCGTCCTGGAGGAATGGGGGAAAGGCGAGAGGAGTTACACAGAAACGAATTACCGCTCGAAGCACTGACGGTAGATGTGACACCAAACTCCTTGCGACCCGATGGTCGGACGTGTGATGAAGGTTGAAGGAAGCAGCTGGATGTGGACAGCGTGGCATCGATCGATGTGGAAACCTTTGGGGAGACCCGTCCAGCAGTGGAGGTCAATCGGCTGAGAATGATGAATATCGAATTATATCATCATAATCAGCCGACAGACATCCACCAGGTGGTCCGACGATCTGGTGAAGGTTGAAGGAAGCAGCTGGATGTAGGCAGCGCGGTATCTGTCGATGCGGTGACCTTTGGGGATGGTGTATATCCGAAATCTGGATCCAGAAATATTTCCTTACAAAAGTGGGTAAGAGCATATTTTTTTTGACATCTGGATGCGAAATCCTTTTTTTTTTTTTTAAGAAAATTTTAACCGAGAGGTTTTGTTTTAATGAAACCTCCCGTTCAAAGATTTTCATTTTTTTTTTTTTTTTGTGATGTTCTGGGGAATATTTCTATGGATAAATTGTACCTGGAGTTTTTTTTTTTTTGAGGATATCCAAGACAGGTGAGGCACGGAATTACCTGCTATGGTCTCGTTGAAGGGCGGCACCTTCCTGTGGTACTTCAGCACCACAGTCTGCGGTCGGACTATGAGCGGCCTCATCACCACCTCTGCGAACGACACACCGGAAACTTACAAATTTTTTCTTCAATGAAGAGATTCAGCACCGGATTTCAACTACTTTGAATTTTTTGACGGTAGTTAACTCAATAGTAGTGTAACATTCCTAACAGTGCTATGCGGAAATTGTTGTGATCCGGTTTGAAGGACCTATAGCTGTAACTAGAGGTAGAGTCTCTGTTTCCAAAGACCGTCTAGGTACCACCGCAGTGTCTATTGCAGTTGGCAGACAGTACTGTGCAGAGATTGCTGTTATCCGGTTTGAAGGGCGCTGCAGCTAGTGTAATTACCGAGGTAACGAGACATCATCCATTCATTCATACCATGGGCAGGCGTATCACTTACCATCAGGTGAACGTCCCGCTCGTCTCGTCCTAGAAGCTGGTGATGATGATCAATTCATATATAGGCAACACTAGCTTATCATTGGTTGCTAGGCAACGGTTGCCTCCTCCATCCAGGGTAAGTACCATGAGATTGTTACACGAGTCGTTCACCTTCGGTCGGCGGTTGCGCGACAACCGGCATCTCGAACTGCGCCATCTGGGACACCTGCTCCACTCGGCAGATGGACGGCGCCGAGCTGGCACCACCCATCGGCACCAGCTGGTCGCCGCTCGACTGCGACATCTCCTCCTCCATGTCAGCTGTTGCCGGCGCAAATAGAAGAGAACAGTATTATATATACTTTATTGAATATCTGACTATGAATAATTGAATAATCCTTTACCTCCCGGTGAACCGTAGCGATTGTCTTTGCTTTATAGAATAAAAAAATATGGTGACTTACACTCCTCAATGCCGTCATGGTGATAAGACATTGAGATGACGTAGATGATATAAGGTGTTCACACACATCAGTTCAATGGTGAAGCTTTTCTTGATGAGAAAAAAAATATGACAGGAATAAAAGGGGAAATGAGGAAAAGAGGGGAAATTAGGACAAAGGGAAGTATGGAAAAGAGGGGAAATTAGGACAAGGGGAAGTGAGGAAAAGAGGGGAAATTAGGACAAAGGGAAGTATGGAAAAGAGGGGAAATTAGGACAAGGGGAAGTGAGGAAAAGAGGGGAAATTAGGACAAGAGGTAGTGAGGAAAAGAGGGGAAATTAGGACAAGAAATGAGGACAAGAGGAAATGAGGAAAAGATTGGGAAAGGAGGAAAAGAGAGGAAATGAGAAGAGGGGAAATGACGAATAGGGAAAATTAGGGAGGGGAAATTAGGACAAGAGGAAATGAGGACAAGGGGAAATGAGGAAAAGTGGAGGAATGAGGAGAAGAGGGGAAATGAGGAAAAGAAGGGGAAGTAACAAAGGAGTGGGGGGATAGGGTGAAGAGGTTTGGACGAAAGGAAACGGGGGAGAAAAGCGGAAGAGGAAAAGGCGTGAGGGTAAGATTAGGAGAGGTTTGAGGAGGAAAGGGAGACCAGTGGGAGAAGTGGTAATAAATTATTTCTCTAACGAAAATTGAAGACTGTTAGTTTCTTCTAGCGTCACCCTATAGAAGCTCTCCGTGCAGCTATGTGACCCCTGAGGAGTTCCATGATGATTACCTGGAGCGCGGCGTACTCACCAATGTCGGCGTACAGCGAGGCCTTCATCAGCTGGACGCTGTGGCTGTGCCTGTGCTCCAGCCGCGCCAACTCGCTGGTGGGGCTCTTCACGCCGAACGCTGAAACAGCACCGGTTATTGTGGTGATGAAATGGTCACTGGTGCTGGTGTTATCGGTCGGATGTACCATACATCTGGCCAGGTGTTGGTGACTGTTCAGGTGGGCTACCACCGCAGCGTCTACATCCAGGCAGGCGTTACCATGAATGATATGGACAGCTGCAGTTTGGACTTGGTGTAAGGGTTCCAGCGCAAAAGCTCACTGGATCCAAGCAAACCTCACCAGCTTGTGGTGCAGCCGCATTGGGCCAGCCTGGTGGGAACTGGCTCAAATTTCTGCCAATATGAAATCCTACAAACGACGACCCCTGATGCTCGGTGATGCAGGCGGCATACGACCGATCGACGTGGAGATCTTTGGTGGAGGCCTATGTCCAGCAGGACATCTATCGGCTGATGGTGGTGGCAACTTGAACAAATAGTTCAGAGAGTCATGGTCCCAATAGTGGGAATAATAAGTGGGCTATTTAAAAATTCCCAAGCGAACACGTTCTAATCACTTAATGCATATATAGAAGACCTAATAGATTTTTTTGGTGCGAGACCTGATAGTAAGTGATACACTCATCTATAACAACTAAGTTTGGGTGAAACACTACTACATTATAGTGTTGTATAAATTATCGCTACGTGTCCGCAGTAACATCATTAACCGGTCCTTCGAGCCGGATCATTGTAATATTTGCGAATTGCTGTTCAGCGGCAACGGGAGCGGCGGTGGTACCTTTATATAAGGTTGGAAAATATCTCCCTTCCGCTTTTTTGCTCTTTATTCAATGCTTTATAAAAAGTGTTACAGTGATCGGATTTAGTTCAAATAAGCGCCGTTTTGTTCGATAATCTGTATCCATCTAGACGGCAACTTCATAATACCTCCCTCGTAGAAGCCCCCCTCCTTATTTACGAAGAACTCGGACAGCCACTTTTCATAAGCCTCTTTTGAGTTCAACTTTACACCACCAAGGGCGTTCACCATGGACAGGAACAGGTGGTAATCACTTGGCGCTATGTCCGGGCTATATGGTGGATGCGATAAAACTTCCCATCCAAGCTCCCGTAGCTTCTGACGAGTCATCAACGAAGTGTGTGGTCTGGCGTTGTCCTGGTGGAACACTACACCCTTCCTGTTGGCCAATTCTGGACGCTTCTGGTCGATCGCCTGCTTCAAGCGGTCCAGTTGTTCGCAGTAGATGGTAGAATTAAGCGTCTGGCCATATGGGAGCAGCTCATAGTGGATGATTCCCTTCCAATCCCACCAAACACACAGCAAAACCTTCCTGGCCGTCAATCCCGACTTGGCCACTGTTTGGGACGATTCACCGGCCTTCGACCACGACCGTTTTCGCTTGATATTGTCGTATGTGATCCATTTTTGGTCGCCGGTCACCATCCGCTTCAAGAATAGGTCGAGTTCGTTCCGTTTCAGCAGCATATCGCAGGCGTTGATTCGGTCCAGAAGGTTTTTTTGCGTCAAATCATGCGGCACCCAAACATCAAGCTTTTTTTTGTATCCAGCCTTCAGCAGATGGTTTAAAATGGTTTGGTGACTAACTCCCATCTCCTGGGCGATGTCACGAGATGCCACATGCCGGTCTAACTCGATGTAGTCCATGATTTGATCGGTATTTGTCGTCACAGGTCTTCCGCCGGCTGGCTTATCCATGGTGTCGTTTTCACCGGCTCTGAATCGTCGAAACCATTCCTCCGCGGTTCGAAGTGATAGAGTACCATCCCCCAAAACACCATTAATCTCACGGAACGTTTCTCTAGCGGATTTGCCTTTAACGAAGGAAAACTTTAAAATAGCGCAAATTCGGCGTTAGTGAACTCGCATGTTTACACGTCTATAACTGTTGAACGCAATATCCAAACTAATTATGCATAGCGTCGTTTTGTAGGTTATGTCAAGACCTTTCAAATTATGTATAGTATTGCCAGATACGAGCTCTGTAGCGCTTTGTACATAGCCGCGAAATTCAAAAGACAAAAAGGCGGAAGGGAGATATTTTCCAACCTATTATATGTAATTAAGCGACGAGTACGAGCGAGACGTTCACCTGATAAGTGATACGCTCGCCTATAACATGGCGCTGGTATACGTTGAAGCTCCAATTACACTAGTTACAGCGCCCTTCAAACCGGATCACAGTAATGTCCGCACAGTACTGTGCCGGCTGCGATAGTCGCTGCGGCGGTACCTAGACGGTCTCCATCAGCAGACACTACCAGCAGTAAAAACTTCACCCCCCCATTCTCCTGCTCCCCAATTCATCACCTTTTAGTCCTGAAGCGACTCCCATTGGCTAACCCTGTACTTCGGAAATGAATCGCATTCTGTTTGTCTATGTCTATCACAAGGCGTGTCGTCCGGAAGTGATGCTCATTGGTACTTTAATTAATCAACGTTGCCAATGAGATCATCATCAGACAATAGACGTCCACTGCTGGACATAGACCTCTCCAAAAGATTTACATCTACAGTCAGCATGAATTCCGGAACCGCGGGGCGTTAGGGGCTGATGTATGTACAATTTTATATAGGGGGGATTTAGGTCATTTCTCACCAAGCTGGCCCAATGCGGGTTGGTAGGAATGTTGCCAATAAGATAATATTAAATTGCATTTATGTTTCGAACGAAGAAACATTATAAACCTCATCATCATCAGCCGATACACTTCCACTGCTATAAACATCATTACAGTAGATTAAAAAACAAATACATCACTCCATTTCCGGTATATATTTACATATATAATATAGACTTAATATACTACTTAAACATTGATACTTATTAATATATAATTGTTGTTAAGTAATACAATATTTTTTTTATCGACGCCCACTGCTGGACATGGGGTTCCCCCAAAATATCTCTACGTTTGTAATACATATGAGGGGATACGTAGACGCAGTGTTGGCAGGCCCCCCACCAGGCGGTCCGACGATCTGGTGAAGGCTGCAGGAAGCAGCTGGATGCGGGCAGCGCACAATCGATCGATGTGGAGGGGGGTCTACGTCCAGCAGTCGACGTCTATCGGCTGATAATAATGATGACGATAAGGGGATTTGGGCCATTTCCCACCACGCCGTCCCCATGCTGGTTGGTGGGAGCACTCTGTTGATTAGCAGGGTCCACCACGAGGTGGTGAGGTTGGCTTAGATCGCGTGAGTTGTTGAACCCTTTACACCTGGGAATTACTATCCAAAAGGAAAATAAAATTGTCATATTAAAAATAATTTAAAGTATAAAGTAATGTAAGATGGCGGATGGGAGATAGTTCATTTGCGTGCGCATGCGCATGCATCCGTACACGTACGTACTTACAAATATTATAAACGTATTAGATACATAAATAACTATAAAATAAATATATATATATAAATATTCGATAAATAGAAAGCTCTTACTATATTAAAACTTTAAACACTCTCCTTTAAGTGATGTAAGGGTGGGTGACCAACAACCACGTAACAATTGACGGGATCCAAGCCAACACCAGCTCTAGGTACACCCTGCTAATGAACAGACCAGGCTCTGGCTCTCACCGACCCGCATTACGCCAGCGTGGTGGGAAACAACCGAAATCCCCCCCACATGAACCCGTTCATACAACAGCCTCTAGTGCCCAGCGGTACCAGAGACCATGCTCATTGTATGTCTAGATCTTTCGGAGAGGCCTATGTCCAGCAGTGGACGTCTATCGGCTGATGGTGAAACGCTCTCCTAAAGGTGTTAAATGAGCAGATGATATATAGGTTAAATGGTTGAACCGCTTTTAGCTTGAATCGATTCAGCCGTTTTAAGATCAGCTTGCATATTTTTGAGGATTGCATGTGGTTGAAAGGAGTCTAGAGATAAAAATCAAAAATGGTTGAACCGCTTTTAGCTTCAATCGATTCAGCCGTTTTAAGATCATCAGCTCGCATAATATTTTTAAGGATTGTATGTGGTTGAAAGGAGCCGAGAGATAAAAATCAAAAATGGTTGAACCGCTTTTAGCTTCAATCGATTCAGCCGTTTCTATATGATCAGTTCACATAATTGTTTTGAGGATTGTGTGTGGTTGAAAGGAGTCTAGAGATAAAAACAAAAAATGGTTGAACCACTTTTAGCTTGAATCGATTCAGCCGTTTTAAGATCGTCAGCTCGCATAATATTTTTGAGGATTGTATGTGGTTGAAAGGAGTCTAGAGATAAAAACAAAAAATGGTTGAACCGTTCTAAACTTGAATCGGTTCAACCGATTACAAGACTTTTATATAGAAATGTATATAGTATTATTTAGCATATTGATCGATAGCGAGCTTGAAGCTGTGATAGATGGAGAAGAAGCTCAAGGAGTGGTGCGGTAGTTACCCAGACCATCGGGGTACAGGCTCGCTGCTTCACCGCTGTGCTCAGTGGTGTCCATCTCGAACGCTAAAGAAGACACATGATTGATTAACATACAACCACTATATACACAATTAGTAATAAAAGATTTTTTTTTTAATTGGACAAAGGACATTTGAATAAATCATTTTCTACCGCTGGACATGGGTATCATATTCCAAATTTGCTTGTGGTGGGAATGTTGCCGATGACTGTCTATTTACCAGTGCAGCTTTTTTTTGTGTAATCATTACTGCTATCCGACTCGAAGGACCTTCTAGCAAGTATCACTGCAGTAATAACGAATTAATATTAATCCTGTAGCTACTAGTACAATGTGGTGCTGTGTATCATCCCAATCATCACCACAATTATGGACTACAGTATTGCTTACCGTTAGACGAAGGCTTAGTCGAATAAAGAAAAATACTTAACCATATTCCACTTGTTGTTAAGCAAATTGATTAAAAAAAAAAAGTTGGCAGTGGTCGCTGAATGATACTGCCATTCACTAAATATATTTGTGTATTTAGTCGCCTTTTACGATAACGTCACGTAGATAACGAGATGAAGCGATCTGAGCAAGATGGCTGGCAGCAGCTAGAGGTCTATAGCTGAAGGTATAAGTGGCGTTCCTTGGGAAAGGCCAGTGTCCAGCAGTGGACTGATGATGTTGAAAGGTTAATGGTTGTGGGATTGTGCGTCTCCTACTTGGCTTGTTGCGTGGAACAGAAGCCGTAGTCCAGTTACCTTTCTCAGTGCCGTTGGGCAGGTTGAGGGTGGTCCGCTGCATGGAGAAGACATCCTCGGTCGCGGTGCTGGTGCCGGGTGGTGCGGACAGACCGCCCAGACCTCCGAGACCGGCTGCATGAGCGAGCACCGGCTTTGGTGCTGTAAAGAACGGTAAGTAGTGATAGTTATGCATATTATGTGAGGGGGGAGAAGAAGGGCAAAGTCCCAGATGTGATATGCACCACAGCGGTTTCCTCACCTGGTGCTGCCGACTTCTGCAGTGTCTGGTTGACAAGCTGCCGCTTCATCACGTCGGGCACGGGATCGTCTTCCTCGTCGGAGTCGGTGAGGCCGTACTTGCTGAAGTGCTCCACCTTAATATATTATAAATTGATTGAGAAAAGAGAGAAGAGAGTAGACAGAGAGAGAGAGAGAGAGAGAGAGAAAATATTAAAAAAAAAAATCTTCGGCTAGATTTTCGAGAGAGGAGAAACATCTTGAATATATTCTGCTACTCTGATTCTATGAAAGGAAGTCAGGCTCACTAAAACTCCACTAGCATTAAAGAATGATGATTAAAGTTTACTTCCGTGGTTCTTAGACTTTTGCAAAAAAAAAAAGAAAGTTCATAAATGGTGAACATTAAAATCGCCGACAAAAGATATGGAAAGCAATATTCAGAACAGAACAAAGTAGGGAAGCAGACTCCGTCATCAGATGACGAAGAGGAAGAGAAGAATGGGATAAAAAAAAAACATTAAATTGAAAATCTTGTACAATATTCATTTACTATGGTTCACCATCATCATATACATGATGTTAAATTTCGTTACTGCAGTACACTAGTTACAGCACCCTTCAAACCGGAGCACATAGTTATGTTTGCACGGTACTGATTGTCGGCTGCAATAGACGCTGCGGTAGTACCGACAACAGACCGGACGTTGACGTGGACTCCAACCGGAGCAGAGCCTGCCATGGACCAGGTTCGATTCTCAGCTTAAGCATATGATACTGGACTAGTATCACCAATCCTACTTGCGAATGAAGGTCATCAGAATACGTACTCTGAACACCCAGCTGCCGCTCTCCGGTCGGTACTCGATGAACTTGGTCTCGTGCTTCTCGCAGACGCGCCTCAGCTTACCCTCGTAGTCCATCTTCAGGAGCCTGCTGATACAAACTCATTATTCACTCATACCCACTGCTGGACGTAGGCCTCCCACAAAGATCAGTCCTGCTCTTTCTGTATCATGCATTTTCCCGTGACATTCTCCAATTCAAATAAAAATTAACGAGACGTAACTCTTCACCTGCAGCCCTGTAGTCGCGGGCTAGTAGAAACAGGACTAAGGTCTGACTTGTAGGAGACTGAAAGGGTCTAGGAGTCGAGGGTGAGGGCCTTTACGGCGAACTTCAGCGATGGTGCTTAGGAGGGTTAGGCTCCTTCTCAGAGACCGGTAGAGGGACACCGGTGCGTTCTGTAAGAGATCCCGGAGCCTCTCCGAATGCACTGATGAAGACCGTAGAGGGGGTTTTAGTATCTTATATAACCCTCATAGACAGTAGAGTAAGGATGAAAGTTGCCAATCATTACATATTGCAAAAAAGTGATAAGGGGTATAATAAAAAAATTATACAATAAATAAATAATGTAATAAAGATAGAAAACTTAAAAACGGAATTTGGAAGTAAATTAAAGAAAGAAAAAGTAATGATAAAGGGATGATTTTATTTTCAGATATCGTAAAAGGATGATTTGTTTCAGCATTGACGAGGCGACCGTCTTCAATCAGCGGGAGGTATAGAACGAAATGGAATGCAGAATGATAGGGTGAGAAAAAAGTATCAAAAATAAGTAACAGAAAGAAAGAGAAGAAAAGGACGAAAGGAGAGAATGAGGTTAAAAAATTGTATAGACTAACAAAACCAGATGATAAGTGAAAATTATATATATAGGCCCTGACATAATATATGCAAGGGGAACAGTAAAAAAATCCTGACAGCAGTAACCTCAACGAGTATCTGTTGAAGAGAGAAAAAAAAAAAACTGCAGGGCTTATTACAATATGGCGCTCGTTAATATGTTTGCATCACCTTTCGGGCTCGACTATGAGCCGTCGTTGTGTCTTATCGCGCGGCCACACTCGATCTAGAGTGACCACCGCCCGCCGGTTGAGCCCCTGCCCCACCGGCGGCTTCTCCGCGTCCTCCGGATACACGATCACCTCCTTGTTCAGGAAGTGAACTGGAAATGAATATACAACAGTTAACAACCAGACTGACTCATCAAAAGTTTGAGAAGCTATGGATTTCATGATGGAGGCGAGGAGTTGCTGAGCAGCTGGTTGGGCTCTCACCGAGCGCGTCCAGGTCCAGGTTGGCCACGTTGATCTCGCCGTCGTAGAACACGTTGCCGTAGTTCTTGCGTCCGACGGTGAAGTTCGGCACCACGCACGAGCCGTCCGGACGGATGTACTCTGGAATGAAATGTATACATTGGTCGGATCATTATATGGAGGAGTGGATCCAAGATGTGGAAGTGGATTCCCAGAGCTGGTCTCCAATCTTCATCAATTGGTAGAGCACAAGGAGAAGAATTACCTATGCCATATGGAGACAATAATATTCTGTGTAAGTCTGTATAAATATTAGATAGCATATGTATAGATAATGTAAAAAAAAATTGAAATGTTAGAAAAAAAAATTACAAATATTCATAGACAATAAGTTGTAAATAATTTTTTTTTTTATATAGTCACGCCTTTTTCCCAGTAGGGGTAGGCAGAGGTGAATAAACTACCCACATTTCGCCAGATGTGGTCAGATTAGATCCCATGTAACAGGGGGCGAGCCTGTTGCCACTTTATTGGGACCGCCACACACACACACACACACAAAGATGATATCAGTGTGCGGGTTTCCTCACGATGTTTTCCTTCACCGTTTTTGTATCTCGCTGTTGTAACTAAAGTTTACAAATGTACATAACTTAAATATTAAGTCATCGATACATGCCGAGGTTTGAACCCGCGACCTTCAGAATGAAAGCCGCACGCTCTAACCATTAGGCCAGCGAGCTACTCTACTGACTCTACTGAATAATAATACCATCGAAAATTAGAAAGAAATAAAAAAAAAAAAAATTTATAAATTAGAATTTTCTGAATAATAATGACAGTGAACATTAGAAAGAAATTAAAAAAAAAAAAATTTATATGTTAGAACAAAAATTATAAAAATTCATAGACAATATGTTACACTACAGCAATTTCACTAGCTACATCCTTTGAGTCGGATAATTAAGGAGCTTGTCGCTGGTGGGGAAGTATACTGACCAGCGAGCTCCTCAAGCGACGGTATGGTGTAGTATCCGGGTCGTCGGAGCTTCACGCCCGCCGGATGTGGTGGGGCGTCGCTGTCGATCACGTTTTCCTCCTCGGACACTGAAAGGTTCGGAGATTAGAAATCTATGTTTGCCCAGTCCCAGCAGTGGGCGAGTTTTATTGCCTGTATATTAATAACCTTCTAGGGAATGCCATAAAAATATTTGACAGGTGGAAGGTGATGCGGATCAGACTATCACCACCACATAAACTAGTGACCTCGTAACATTCCCACTGCTGGGACTACTAACTACTGCTACCATTTTCTAATAACCGTATAATCCTCCGATCTGGTGCGCGATCTTCTCGCAGCGTGAGCATCCAGGCTGCTGGCCCCAGCGGTGGCAGCAGAAGTTGAACTGCTCGCTCGCTGTACCTTGGAATTGGGCAGGGAGAGGATGGTGTAGCGGAATGAGTGGAGAGGAGTTTGAACGTCCTAGCGACAGGATCTTAAGTTGTGTATAGATATTTTTCCCACTGTTGGGATTCGGGGCATTTACCCATAAGAGTTAAGGTTGATATGATACAATGTCTCAGGTTGGTTTAAATATGTAACTACCCGATATCGATAAAAATTTTTTTTTTTTTTTTTAATTGGGAAGAAGGAATGGAGAGAAGAGTAATAATGATGCTGAGGCTTAGCATCCTTACAGGACTCGGTGTTGACGTTCTCCTTGTCCAGGGAGTGCTGGGGGCGCACGCCCAGTTCGCGCACGGAGCTCTCCGCCGCGTCAGGGTTCGAAGCCAGCGGCTTCCGGAGCGGCTTCGTAGTCAACCTGTGCAGCGTGAGACATCATTACACTGTGCTCCGGTTTGAAGGGCGCTGTCGCTGTTATTACTGGGGTAATGAGAATCGACGTCTTGCCTCTAGGCGATCAAGGCACCCTCCTAATGCACTGAGGGGGTTTTAGTGGGTAGAGGCCCCCACATAATAGTCTTCCCCCAGAAGCAAGGTATCTTTTAAGATTTACCCGCGAAAAAAAAAAAAAAAGCCGATGTATATGTTATCTTAACAATCGCCATATTGATAATAGAACGGGTGACACTTAATATCAAGTGAACGTCTAACTCGTGGATTTCCAAAAAAAAAAAAAATTGGTAGTAAATGGTACAGTGTTACATCCCGGAGCTCTTTAATGAGACTACTGAGGGGGGGTTTCGGTGGGTAGAATCAACCCATATGACCCTAATCTTCCCCCACAAAAGCAGGTTATCTTTTAAGATTCCCCCTTCCACTAATTTAAAGGAACTCTTCTCTTGGACAGAACCTGAACTCAACTTTCAACATCGCCAGGGTTGAAAGTGGAGAGAGTTCCTCCATACTCCAGATGACCAGGATACCAGGTAGACCAGGATACAGGGTCTCTAGGTGGTCCATGGAGGTAGCTGAAGAGATAAAAATAAAGGACTTCACCAAGTCCAAACTCACCAGCTGGCACGCCTTTCTGTCTGCGGCATCTCCTTATCTGCGTGAAAATATTCAATTTTAATACAAAGCTTGAAGAGAAAAGGAGCTGTTCTGTGCTGATCTCCGACCTTCACTTGATGGAGAGGATCTTGAAGAAGAATGTTAAAAGAGTAAACGGTATGTTGGGATGTATACACTGCATTTCAATACAATGACTGTTTCATTAACATTCACTTCTGTCGCCTAATAGTAGCGTGCAAACGTTACTGTGGTCCGGTTTGAAAGGCGCTGTTGCTAGAATGCTGCTTGCGGAAATTACTGCAGTAACAAGACTCAACATCTGTACTGTGGTCCGGTTTGATGGGTGTTGTAGCTAGTGAAATTACTAAGTGAACGAGACTCAATATCTCATGTCTCAGGCGACGAATGCAATATGATATAGTATATATAATCTCAACTAGCGCCATGTTGTTATAATGAGGCATATCACTTAATATCAGGTGAAGGTACGACTTGGCCGGCGCTTAATTGAATAAAAAAAAAAAACATCATTTTGTTTTATTTATTATTCAACGAAGCGATGAGATGAGCGAGACATTCACCTGATGTCAAGTGATACGCCGGCTCGTAAAGTGGCGCTCGTTGGGATGGTGTACACAACACATTGTGCTTGTCTCCTTATGACACGAGATGTCGAGTGTCGTTACCCCAGTAATATTACTAGCTACAGCGTCATTCGAACCGGATCACATTAATTTCCTCACAGTACTGTGTGTCGGCTGCAATAGGCACTGCGGCGGTACCTAGACGGTCTCAGGCAGCAGAGTCACTACCACCGGTGATAACTACAGCGCCCTTCAAACCGGAATACAGTAATGTTTCCACTCTACTATTTGTCCGCTGCGACGGTACCTTGCCAGTGTCCGGCGACAGAGACACTACCACCATTGAGTATAAACTCCTTAGTTTGTGGAGATCGTGTAAGAGTTCACTCCGAAGCCGCCTGTAAACCTACCATCATAACTGTCCATCCATCACCACATACCATCCATGGCGTCGGCCGCGCCGAGTCCCAGCAGTGGGAACGTATATTAGGCTATGTTGGGAAACAAATTTGCCCAGAGTCCACATACCCAAGTTGGGATAGAGACGCGGCGTCGCCTCCCCGTCCACCGGCTTCTCCCTATCAGGCCAGGACACCTTACTTCCGCTTAACCTGAAATGGAAATTTATACTGTAAGAGCAATCTCATCATCAGCCTTGCAGTCTCGGAGTTAGAATTGTACTAAGGGAAGCTCTACCCGTAAAAGGCGACTAAAAGGGTGTAGGAGTATCGAGGGCCGTGTGTAGGGGCCCTTATCGCTCAACAAGCGAACCTTGGTCAGCGTATGACTCAGCGATGGTCTATACGTGGGTTGGGTTCCTCTTCATCGGTGTTTTCTGTAAGAGTTCCCGGAGCCTCTCCGGATGCACTGATGGTGACCACCGAGGGGTTTTTTTAGTAAGAATCTCACACAACCCTGACTACCCCCTCAGAAGATATGACCAAGACTTCTATCATCAGGTAAAGGATACCACCCAACCTTTATGTGGTGGTAGTTAGGATGATATACACAGCACCACATTGCGCTCGTTGCTCTCAAATGCAAGACCTATAGATTCAGCAACTCACCAGTTCTCCAGCTTGTCGGAGCCCGAGACAGAATCTGAAAAAAAAAAAAAAATTTTTTTTATACATTTATTGTTATGGTTATAGTTATTGTTTATGGTTAATGTGTCGACAACCTTCACTAGTTGGAGAAGCACTTTAAGAAAAAGAATTGTTAATGGACACTTCTTACTGTCACCCACTGCTGGGAGTCTGACCTTCGGCTCACGTGAACACAGTCCAAAGAAGCTGTTCTTCTCGGAACATGTCAATGTTCAATGACATCCTTCACCGGAAGTACAAGATTAGAGCGGAGCGGATGTAAATTTGGCGGCACTGAATCATTCCAGGCGGAGACAGGACTGATGGTACGGTATACTCCTGCTGATACATATACGGTGGAAGTCAGGATGTTTACACAGCACCATATTCCATCCGACGCTTTATAAGTATCATTACGTTTTATTACAGGCATGGTCCTTTGAGTCGGATGACACCATATTTTGCCGAATTAATCCAATGGTCTTTAAACGGTGGTCTACCACCAGGAAGGGTACCAGGGCAAGAGGAAGAACACCTATGAGATAGACTGACCAGATAAAGGCAGTAGATAGGCGGCCATCAGAGAGGAATGGCGAGTGGTTGTTTTGCGACCAATGTGACCAGGACCACTCCATCAAGAGTGATAACGACGGAGAAGAGGAACCGGATACTTCATAAATCAGTGTGACTCACTATTGACTTCGTTCCTCGGCTGGGGGCGTGGCTGCGGCGCGTCCTCGTGCGCAGGCGCAGAGGGCTGCGCTTCGCCGTTGCGCACCGGATGCTCCTCCATCGACCTGCCGTATCGTAACATAAACAACATATTATGCAGTGTTAAGATGAGATACACTGCACAACATTGTGTTCGACGCTTTGATATAAAATTTAGTCTTCAGTCTAAAGGCCCTTCGGACCGGATATGTAAGTAATATTTGCAAATTGCTGTTTGTCTATAGAAATACCTGTGTTGAAACCAGCACGCGGCGCACCCTGTTGAATAACAGACGCTCTGACTACCCACTACTGGGCCGGAGTTGTGGGCTTAAGCCCAATTCCTCTCGATGAGGTCTTGGATGTGGAGATCTTTAGGCGAAGCTTATGTCCAGCAGTGGACATCGATTGTTCATAGATAGGTTGATAGGGCTATGCGGAACTGTAACCTGTTGTCGTTGGCGGTGGGGTCGCGCGCGTCACCGCGCGCAGCTCCCGGGCGGAGCACCAGCCGCTTCCTGCTCGGCTTCATCGAGAGCTTGTCCTCCAACGTGGCGTCCGACTCCTCGAGACCGTCGAACAGCGACTTCTGTGGAGCGGCAGTAGATATATCCCTTTATCTGATCTCCATCAATATTTATTGGTGGATAGTTATGTAAGCTGGATGAAATTTGAGGCGAGGGTAGTGTTTTTTTTTTTTATTCTACTATACCTTTCCCCATGGCAACGTGGTGTTGGTTGCGATGGTATACATTGCACCATATTGCGACCGTCGCTTTGAGACAAGACAATAGACCTCCTTACCCCAGTAATTTCTCTAGCTACAGCGCCCTTCAAACCGGAACAGTAATGTTTGCACACTACAGATTGTCGGCTTCAATAATAGCTGCACCAGTATATTGGGTTCTATCCCCAATAGACTTTACTTTCCGTACGTCACAAGTCCCATCAGTGGGAATAATAAGTGTGCTGGGCTAAGTCCTGGGAAAGTGTTGGTGTGGAGGAGATGGGGATGTGTATAACAAGGGTGAGTACTTACCTTGTCGCTGGGGATGGTGGGGCGTGGCACTACCCGCAGTCTGCC
The DNA here is from genome assembly GCA_033220335.2 of Troides aeacus. Lineage (NCBI taxonomy): Eukaryota > Metazoa > Arthropoda > Insecta > Lepidoptera > Papilionidae > Troides > Troides aeacus. Next base: position 5,582,603 of record CM067296.1, read on the forward strand.
GGAAGTCGGCGAGGCGACCTTGTAGGAGCTCTCCAGTGCTGCCTTCAGTGCGGCAGGGTTGGTCGGCTTCAGAGCCTCCTCAGCCGTCGTGCCTTCAAGGTTGTATAGAATTATCATTACTGGATTTTATATTTAATGGTGTATCTCTATCGCTGTCGTCTACTGTTCCGGCTCGAAGGACTATTAGCTAGTGAAACGGGCACAGTTTGGTACTGTATAAATAATTCTAACGGTTAGTGATGTTATCACACTGCTCTATGGCACCGGAAATAGTCATCGGCTTTGATATTATAGGCTAGCTAACATATAAATACATAAATAACTCGATGTTCCCACTACTGGGATTTGGGAATTGTCACGAGGTGTGACGCAAGTGTATACAACACTCAGCCCAAGTTTAGATCGATTGCTTGGGTCCCGTTAGCTGTTGTTTGCGACCCCTTTGACTGTTGCTTTGTAGATGAAAAAAAAAAATAACTCACCAGTTTCCGGTAGCAGATCCTTGAAGAGCGGCGAGTCGCCGTAGGGGCGCGCGGCCAGGGTCAATATCTGCTCGTGGACCCCACCGCCTGCCGCGCTGCCTCCACTATATACAGAAGCTTGGTTTATTGGATGAAGCATCGAGGAGGAAAGGATGTTCACCTGATATTACGTGATACGTCTACCTTCAACATTGAAATCCGAGGATGATGGGGAGAGGGTGTAAAGGGTCCCCCGCACAACTACTCACGGGACCCAAGCAAACCTTACCAGGTCGCGGTGCAGCTTGCTAATCAACAGACGAGACTAGCTATCAACTACCCGCATTGGGCCAGCGTAGTGGGAAGTAGCCCAAATCCCCCCCATATGAAACCCCCCAACGGCTCTTGGTGGCCAGTTATGCGGCCAGCATCGTTTGATGCTGGTGATGGTGGTGAGGATGATATATACTGTCCCACATTGCGCTCATCTCTTGAGACGTAATATATTAATTTATATAACCCCAAAGCTACAGCGCTCTTCAAACCGGAACATAGTAATGTTTGAATTAGTTTGTCTCATTAATAATACGAGAGCGGAACTGACACTTCATTATAAGTCACAGGGTTTATAGAAATGTGGCGCTGTATAAAGATGGAACGGTCTTTAATCCAGAGTCAAAAAGTATTCCCACTGTTGGGACTGTTTTTTGACTATTCGAAGGCTACTATTCTGGGCGAGCACCCTTCATATTTTCTCGTCATCAAGCTTTTAAATCACTGGTGGTTGGACTAGGTAGATAAATAATATTGTGCATACATTACTGTGTTCCGGTTTGTAGGGCGCTGTGGTTAGTTATTAACGAGACAACATTTTGTCTCAAGGAGATGAGCGCAATGTGATGTAGTGTATACATTCTAACTAGCGCCGTGTTGTTGTGGGCAGACGTATACTCAGTATCAGGTGAATATTCCTCTCGTCTATACTCACATCGGTGCTGGTGTGATGTTCGCGTTGAATCCGCCCAACGACAGCCCGGTGCCGAGGGACGGCGTCGTTCCAAACATGCTGTTGCCCAGCCCGCTGTCCAGACCTGATCGAAGGAAATACTTCATCATCAGCCGATAGACGACCACTGCTGGGCATAGGCCTCCCCCAAAGAGTCCCCATCCAGTGGGTTCCTGCGACACTCACCAGGTCGTCGGTCCTTGTGGGAGTCCTCCCAGCTACTTACTGTTCCGTTTTTTTTTTCTCTAGTAGTATCTTCTTTATTTTCTCCTACACATTCTCTTCTTTGACGTTCACCTGATTGCTAGTGATACGCCAACCAGGTAATGCTGGTTAGGATGATATTCACTACGCCATATTGTGCTAGTTTTGCGATGCAAGATTCTCGTCACGCCAATAATTTTAGTAGCTTCAACACCCTTCAAACCGGATCACAGTACTGTTTGTACGTAACTAGACGGTCACCGGCAACGGATACCAACCAGCGCAGCGCTTATTACAGCCGATATACAGTAGTGAGCAAGCATTACTGTTCCAGTTTGAAGGGCGTTGTAGCTAGTGAAATATGTTTCGATGCGACGAGCGCAATGTCGTGCTGTATACCATCCTAACTAGCGTCACAAAATGGGTAAGCGTATCACTTACCATCAGGAGAACGTCTTACTCGCCTCATCGCTTCGTCAATTAAAAAAAAAATATCTAGACCATCTTCGGCAAGAGACTACGAACAGTAATATATTATGGAATATTAATGTGTTCCGGTTTGAAGGGGCTTTAAATTGCTGCGGTAACAAGACTAGCCATACTGTCTATAGCAATGGACACATTATGTTTCTGAACATCATCCCAACCAGCACCATGTTACTGGTTGGCGCACGTTGCTTCCTCAAATAAAAAAAAAGATTCTTTGGTACCCACTCACCGGTTCTGAATGTGTTGTTGGCTTGCGGCTGCTGGAAGATGGATCCGGTGCCTAGGTTGCCGAAAGCAGGCGCCGTCGGCTTCGCCTGGAATGACGAGCCGAGCCCGGTACCAAGACCTGTTCCTGTATCAAATTAATAAATTTATATGTAAAACAGTTCAGTTGGTACCTCGAACGAGACGATCACTTGATGTTAAGTGATGCTATTTAAACATGGCGCTAGGTATGATAATCGGTCTCCGGCAACAGAGACTTACCAACACGACACACAAACTCAGATCATGAAGACTAGTCTTCGGGGTACATAGTGCACTTAATTTACGAAGAAGTATATGAACAAAACAGAGAGGGAGAAGGAGAGAGAAAGAAATATAGACAGAAATAGAGAAAAGGAAAGATAGGAAGAAAGAGAGAGACAAAGAGGGGAAGGGGAGATAAAGAGGAAGGAGAGAGAAAGAGAGGAAGGAGAGAGAAAGAGAGGAAGGAGAGAGAAAGAGAGGAAGGAGAGAGAAAGAGAGGAAGGAGAGAGAAAGAGAGGAAGGAGAGAGAAAGAGAGGAAGGAGAGAGAAAGAGAGGAAGGAGAGAGAAAGAGAGGAAGGAGAGAGAAAGAGAGGAAGGAGAGAGACAGAGAGAAAGAACGAGAGATAGAGAGGCAGAGAAAAGAGATAGAAAGAGAGAAATAAATAGACGTTGAAATCAGTAGTACGTTATTTTACTGTTCTCTCTTCAATTCTCTGCTACTTCCAATAAAAATATATCGATCTATATCTCTCTCTCTCAGTGTATCTATCTCACTCTCGCGCAGATTGAACAGAATACAAAGTTTCACTACCACCGCGTGTGAACACACAGATCATATTTTTGATCACTAAACTCACCGAAACCAGTGTTTTGCGTCTGACCGCCCAGCATCGGAGTGGTGTTCGGCTTGGCAAGGTTGCCAAAGAAGCCAGTACTCGACGTGTTCGTGCCGAAGCCAGATGAAAGAGTACCGAAGGCTGAAAGAGAGAGAAAAAATACTCTTAACAAATCGCTGTAGGTCTCTCTAGCTAGTGACCCTCAAAGTCTCGAAACCCACCGCAGCTCCTATTGCTGCCGACAAACAGTAATGAGCGAACATTACTGTGCTCTAGTTGGTATCACTTACTTTCGGGTGAATATCACTGGACCAGCAGGATATGGTTCATATATCCTTCCACCAGTAGCTTTATATCTACTGTGGTATCACAATCCGGATGACTACAGGCTTCCGCTTGGAAGTGTTCAGCCAGTATACTTCTATCATACGGAAGATATCAATGTTCATGTGGTGTGGGTAGGTTTGAAAATATAAACCTATCCACATCAAAGCTGGGTCTCTTCGGGATCCCATGGCCAAGCTCTAATCTCTGATGATGTTGAGAGTTTAGTAGCCATATTGACTCTTACAGCTCATCTGCTACTAAGCTCGTAGACCCGGGGGTCTACGAGCCTTTTTTTTTGGCTTATCACATTGCGTGTCTGGATATATTGATTTCTGGTGAATCTACTCGGTCGTCGAAGACTAGCTCTGGTCCGTTCTCCAACCATCTTCACCTCTATCGGAAAATCTGGACTGTGGGAACTGCCCCTGATCGCGCGTGTACGGCGTGGACCAAGGGCAACCAGATCTCCCTTCGAGAATGGACAGATTCCTCCCTCCAGGTCGTAAGAAGGTTCCACATCGCCTTCTAAACTACTAAGATGAGGACGATAGCAGGACCTGGTCTCCTGCCATTAAAGTTGTGGGGACTGCATAAAACAAACCCAAGCATCCCAATAGAGTTAGAGGCAGCAGTTGAGTTGAAAAACTCATGACACCTTTAAATGCTGAAGATGACCACTGAGGGGGTTTTAATGGGTTAACTGTAACCACCCCCCTCATAAGGGTATCTTTTCGAAGTGTTTCTCTGTTGAAGCCAAATAAACGACAGATCTCCCTGCTCTGTATAAAAGAACTTTTCTGATTTCTGAACATACCTGATGGTGCTGAGGCTCCGAAGGTCGGCGCCGTGGTCTGCTGCGGCTTCGCGTTGAACAGCCCCGTGCCGAAGCCTCCGAAGCCGGTGCTCGCGGGCGTGCTCCCGAAGCCGCTGGTCGCTGGCTTACCGAATAGCAGACCCGTGTTCTGCTTCGGAACAGATGATAACAATTGTGATTTTTTTTTAAATACAACAGTGCGACGAGAGAGATTTTCACTTGATGTCGAGTGACACACGACCACAGTAGTATCATGTTAGTTAGGACATTGCACCACAATGCAGTCGTGGTCCTTCGAACCGGATAGCAGATTGTTTGGCGGTAAAAATAACTAACTAGACGGTATAATGATTCAATTAATCTCCCCAACACGGCCACTAGATTAAGTGAATGAAGAGAAGCAAATACTTCTCCTTCTCTTTCTCTTCTAGTTCTGCTTTATTCTTTTACTTCTCTTATAATTGAGATTCTTACCATTGTTAGTGCATACCTGGTTCTGAGTGCTGGTGCCGAAGCCTCCGAATGTGGATGTAGTGGTACCGAAAGTCGGAGCCTGCGTGGACGCCGCCCCGAAGATACCAGTGCCTGAAATGACAACACTATTTACTACTCCATAATTAACAGCATCTTCGTACTGATGGTGGGTCGGTCTCTGCTTCCGGAGACCGTCTAGGTGTCACCGCGGCGACGAACATTCAGTTCCGGTTTGAAGGGCGTTGTAGCTAGTTGAAATTATTGGTATGTAGTGTATATCATCCTAAATACCAGCCCATCGTTATGGGTAAAGCGTATCACTTAACATCAGGTGATCGCCTACTCCGTTGAGAACAGTCACGCACGCCATCATCAAGACTGTTTTGTTGCATCACCATGTCACCTAGATCAACGACGTTCTAAGATTGACGGAAGAGACAGAATGATCAGCTCTCCACCTGGAAGACCTCATTCAGACCAGGTCTCCAAGACAACAGGTATGAAAGACGATCGTTTAAAATTACAAATGATTAGAAATTATAACGGAGAAAAAAAAAAAAAAAAAAACAATCAAAATATTATTGAAGACAATAAAATCAATGAGGAATTGGATTCCCTCAAAACTTCACCAGAATTTGATTTCCTGCACCGGAAATGAATCTGAATGATCAAAGAGATTGATCGGTGAATGTTGAAGTTAATGGCATACCAAAAAAAAAAGTGAAGAGTTCACTTCATAGTAAGTGATAGGCTAGTTAGGATGATATACACTGCAATTGAGGTGTAAGCCAACCTCACCAGCGCATGTTGCAGCCTCATAAACAACAGACAAGACTCTGGCTCCAACCAACCCGCATTGGGCCGGAGTGGTCGGAGATGGCTCAATGCCCCTCATATGAACTCCCACAAAAGTTGGGATATTTAAGATAGGCCTATGTCCAGCAGTGGAGCTCGTCGTTTTTAAACATGATGAAAGTCTAGTCACTTCAGTCATTTCACTGTCTACATGGTCCTTCGAGCTGGATAATAGGAATCTCCACACAATTATAGCACAGCATATACACTGGTGATAGGTCTCTGTTGCCGGAGACCTAGATAGGAACTACCGCAGTCTCATTCTGTTAAAACGGTTCTGTTCAAACATTGCTGTATTCCGGTTTGAAGGACGCTGTGAGCAGTAAGGGTAACACGACTGAACGTCTTATGTTTCAGGGTGTGAGCGCAATTATGCTGTGTATATCATCTGAACTAGAGCAACGTTGCTCAAGTAATAATGCCGTTTACTCACCAGTGGTGCTGGTTGCACCGAACGCCGGCTTGTTACCGAAGAGGCCGGTGGACGTGGTTTGGTTCTGAGTGTTGCCACCGAAAGAAAAAGTATCTGGTAAAAAAAAAACATTAACAATTTTTTTTTTAATTCTCTGCTTGTTGTGGGTCAGGACCTTTGATTACATCCCAATTACCATCGGTATTTAATTTTATATCTATTTTCCAAATTCTCATCATTCATTCATTCTTTCATACTACTCTCACTCAAACTCACTCCAACTCTTCTTTTCTCTACCGTTCTACATTCCGTTGCCTTCTACCATTCCTCTCTCTTAAATGAAGACCGTTTTCTTCTTTTGCATATTGGAAACTGGAAAACATAAGAAATATCCTCCGCAGCATCAGTGTTCTTCTCAAGTTTCTTCTTCCAATTTTTGCTTAAACTCTTTATATTACAGTTTATTACTTTATTAACTTTATTATTTATCTAGTTTTTTTTTTTTTAATTTTAAAATATTTTATTATTTGTTTTTTTTTTTAAATGTTTTCTCTATAACTGTCCAGTAGGACTCCAGAAAGAGTAGATGGATATCGGCTGATGATGATGATGATGTAGCTCTGGCTAGGATGACAACACAACAATACAGCGCACACGGCTATTGGAGATATTTTGTTAATCAACAATAAGGTCAGTCGAGCAGAATGTTCACTTGATTGCAAGTGATACGACAGCAACAACTTTGCGCTAGTTAAAATGATATACACTACACCATATACTCGTTGCCTTGATGTGAACTGATGACCACAGTGATTACATCAGATACAGCGCCCTTCTAACCGGAACACGATAATTTTCGCAGTGCTGTTTCTCGCTGTGGTGATGGCTGTGTCTCCGATAGCGGAGACCGTCTTATCATCATCAGCTAAGAGATGTCCACTGGTGGATATAGGCCTCCTCCAAGGACCTCCACCTCGATCGGACGTCTATCATCAGTCAACATGGCCTCCGGGACTTTGTGGTTGTGAGAGTTCATATGAGGGGGTATTGGAACCATTACCCACTACTCTGGCCCAATGCTGATCGGTGGAAGCCAGAGCCTCGTTTATTGATTAGCAGACTGCACCACGAGCTGGTGAAGTTGGCTTGGGTCCCATGAGCTGTTGTGTGGGGGTTCCTTACATGGACATCCTCCACCACCAGTAATATATCTACATATATAACTGATAGAAAACTCCTCGATGGAATCTAGTCAACTTTCGATACACTCCTATTAAAATGTTACTGTTTTTTTTTTTTTTTAATGTTTAATTCCTTCAAGGTCCTGGTATGAGGATCATGATGATAGGTGTGTGTTTGACAGTTCCTACCAATGAAGATATGAACAAAGGGGATTGGCTGTTAAGAGTCCGATGTAAGTTCCAATCGCACAGCGGGTGATGTGTGATGTGCAATGGTGATAGGTCTTTGTTGCTGGAGACCATCTAGATATCACCGCAGCGCCTATTGCATTAGACAAACAGTACTGTGCAGATATTATTGTGATCCGGTTTAAAGGGCGTTGTGACTAATAAAATTACTGCAGTAATGAAACTCAACATATGTTTCAGACAAGCACAATGTAGTGCAGTATATAGAATCCTAACTTGAACCGCGTTGTTTGACCAGGTGTATCACTTACCATCAGATGAGCGTCCCTCACGGCTCCCCGACTAGTTAGATAAAAAAAATGTTTATATAAACTCACTAGTCTGCCCGAAGCTGGATGTGCCAAGTGTACCACCACCACCAAACAACGTAGCGGTGCTTGTAGCTGGCTGGCCGAATGCTGGAATGAAATTGATTAGCATTTTTAAATCATCATCACAACCGAAGGGTGTCCACTGCTGGACAAAGGTCTCTTATTATACATCCCACATAAAATGGTCTTGAGTTGAGTCCAGTGTTTATTTAGTGGGAGGTCTGACCACGCCCCAACTGACGTTAAACGTTATTGGTTGTTTGATATATAAGCCCCGCCCACTTCCACTGCAGCCCAAATAGTATGGCTATATGGGTCTGATTTGATCATTTATGATTCAAACAGGCATCACTCCCAGCATCTCTCTGTCTCTCGCTGTGCGGCTAAAACTGTTAATAAGGCTGTTGGTTACATAATCTTTCAAACCGCATAAAAGCAATTTTTCACGCTACTATTTCGCGGCAGAAACGAGCTGCGGTAGTATCTATTCCTGCCGTGGGAGTCTCCGTTTTAGTATACTTACTGGAACCTCCGAACAGGGGCTTGTTCTCAGTCGGCTGCTGCTGGAAACCGGTGAACATTCCACCACCGGTGGCGCCCTTTCTCCCGGCAGTGTAGTCCTCCAAGCGCAACTCTTCAAGCGACTTGCCTTCATATTCCTGTAATTGACAAAACATCATGATGAACGCAACCTGTTCAAAGAACAAGCACCTCCATTGAAATATTATAAAATGGCCAAGACTATCTCTTGGTGAGAGAAAGCTCTAGTTCTTGGTGGCCTACCACCAGTAAAGTAACCTTCCATTAGTAAAGCGACATATCAACAGTGACGATCTTACATTAGTAAAGAGACCTACAACAAGGAAAGATCTATCATCACTAGACCTTTTTTTGGTTTCAGAGGAGAAATCTTCGAAAGACATCCTGCTTCTGGAGGGAAGCTAGGGTGATGTGAGATTCTTACTCCATAAAACCCCCTCGGTGGTTGGCATCAGAGCATTCGGAGAGGCTCCGAGATCTCTTATAGAACGCACTGGTGACTCTACAGGTCTCTGAGATGGAGCCTAACTCTCCTAGGAACCAACGCTGAGCTATACGCTGTCCAAGGTTGGCGGTAAAGGTCCCCACCCTCAAGGCCCGCGAAACTCCTAAACCCTTTTAGTCACCTTCTACAGACAGGGCTTACTCTTATTCTTACTAGTCCGAGACTGCAGGACTGCCCAACACTAGACCTACCACCAGTGACTATCTTCAACATAGGTTAAATGAATATTACGGTGTACACAACTCACTTCCTTCATTTTCATGAAGACGCTCATGAAAACGGAGGAAGAGAGAGGTGCCAAGTGGCCAGGATCGTTAGTGGAGAGAGAGGTGGTCTCTGTCTACCCCATTGGGAACGAGGCGTGATATATATGTATGTATAAACAACTCACCTTCATGCAAGTGATGCAGTGATGCTTAATGTTAACATTCTGCGAGTTGCCAGACTTCACCACCACATCGGTGCCAACCACTGGGTTATATTTGATTTGTCCGGTGCCTGTCGGCACTTGCTGTTGACCGAATGCACCTGAAAGTTGATTACAAATCTCCGTCAATTTGTCATCTAATTTTTGATGATCATCATCACCCATGATAACAGCGTAGAGCATCTACACTGCATTATCAAAGCCTCAACTTACTTCCGGTGTTATTGAATAGACCGCCGCCGCCGAGAGTGGTGTTCTGTTGTCCGAAGAGGCCAGTGCTGGTGGATGGAGTGGAACCGAACAATCCGCTGCCAGTGGTGCCGGTAGTCGATGTGCTCCCGAAACCGAATCCTGAAATTATTAGTACGATGTAAATGTATTTTAGAGACGGCGTGAATTTGATGGTATGATGTGAGAAAGAGACAGCTATATATATATAACGTGTGGGAGTGAGAACGAACGTGCTGTCCCTTCACCCATCTATCACCACGTCTTATCCCAATCACACCCTTGGGGCTACAGCCAGCAGCGAGCTGCTTGCTCCATCGCCCGCACGAACACACCTTGTAGACTATTCTGTACTCTTTATCTCCCTCTGAATATATGAAGAGAGAAAGAGAGTGAAATATTAAAAACTATATTGAATTATTTTACTCTCTTATTTATGCTTCAATCCATAAAAAAATGTAGATCTGCCTCCCCTTCCCTCTATCTCCATCTTTGTTTCTCTCTCCATATACCTTCTTATCCCGCAACGCTATATCCCTCTCTCCCTGTCTCATCTACTCTCTATATCGCAATCTCTCTTCCTTCTCTCCATCACTATTTTCCGCCTACACCGTATATCCATCTCATTCCCACAAAAATATTTTTTTGATGAGTGGGACTGGGATGAAAATATTCGAAAGCCAACAGTGGAAATATTAAGAGGGTCGTACAATAATGTTATTTTACTGTTCTCTCTTTAATAGTCATACATTCTTCGTCTCTTTTTTTATACTATGAAGCGATGAGACAGACAAGACGTTCACCTGATGGTAAGTGAGACGCCCGCTCATAACAACGTGGCGCTTGTTAGGATGTTATACACTTAGGATAACCTCGCCGCTTTGAGACAGAAGATAAATCTTTTACCCCAGTAATTACATTAGCTACAACACCTTTCAAACCTGAACACAGTAATGTATGCACAATACTGCAATAGAAGCTGTAATGGTATCCACCTATACGGACTCCGGCAAGAGAGAGATACCTGTATAGCATCTCTCTCTTTCCTTCATTCCTATTTCTATCAATAACATACCTGTCATTAAATCTCTCTCTCTCTATCTCTATATGTCTCTCTAACTCACTCTCTATATATCTCTCTCCTTCCTTCTTGAATCAATAAAATAATTTTAGATCAATCGTTCTCTCTCTCTCTTGTTTACCATCCCCACAGTATGTCTCTTTCTCTCACAAATAAACCACCAATGTACTTATATCCTGTGCCAACTCACACTCGGTGTTACTTTTATTTCATCATCATCCGATGAGAGGTCCACGGACATAGGCTATTTTTATTTGTTAATTACATAATTCAATTCTTCTTAAAGTGTCTCTCCAACTAGTGAAGGTCAGCGATCAGCGTGGTACAGTCCTTTCAGTCTCCTATTCGGTGGAACAGATCGGATGCCCCCAGATACGCCAGAATATTCCCTGATATTCCTCAACCGTGACATTTTTCTTCTCACCCACCTTCCGTATTATATTTTTTTATTAATTATGATGATAAGGACTCAGTCAAATGTAGTACCTGCAGGCTTAGCTCCGAAGGCGGAAGTGTTCTGAGTGCTGCCGAACAGACTAGTCGACTGGTTGCCGCCGAAGAGGCCGCCGGACGAGGTGTTAGCGCCGAACCCGAAGCTGCCGGATGTGGAGCCGAAAGCGGGCGCCGAACTCGGCGCCGTCGTACTCCCGAACAGACCGCCGCCGGTCGTGTTCGTCGACCCGAACAGACCTGATGATTATATTCTTTTTTAATAGCACTGCAAGAGACGATCACTTGATATTAAGTGTTACTTCTATCCGTCTATAATGTAGCGCCAGTTAGGATGATATACACTACTAGTCAGATTTAAACTACATATTAAATCTCATCGCAATAATTTCAGTAGCTACACGATCCTTGGCTTATTCTCAGTAGCTCGCCGGGCTAGTGCGTGAGGTCTTCATTCTGAAGGTCGCGGGTTCGAACCTCAGCATATACCTGCACATGTATTAGAATTTATTCTAAGCTGTGTGAAGTCACCAATACGCATTGGTGCCGCTTGGTGACTGGCCCATCGCCCTCACATTGAGGTTAGGCCTGTAGCCCAACAGTGGGAACGTAAATTGTCCGTTAAAGACGCGGTCCTTGAAGCCGGATAACAGTAACATTTTTCAACAAACTTGTGCCCGTCGCTCGAGTCATACAATAGATGATATAGAGATCTCGTCGCTGTAATAGCTTCATTAGCTACAAATCCTATGAGCCGGATGAATAACCTTTGCTTACTACTGTTCTATATAATTAGGAGCTGTGGTGGTACTGAACTGAACAAGGACATGCCAGCAGGAAGCTTAACCTGAAGGACATGTGTAGGGCATTCACCAGGTGTTACAGGTGAGATACTACATTGCTGTATTCCAGCTGTTCGCTGGTGGTAGTGCCTCTGTTGCTGGAGACGGATTATTACCTTGTTCCGGTTTAAAGGGCGCTGTCGCTAGTGTAATTACTGGGGTGATGAGACTCCATATCTTGTCGCAAGTGAGTTGTTGGATGGATTCATATGGGCTTGACTTATTTTATGAGAGACCCATAAACCCAATAGTGGGAACAAGTGTGTACACATCTAGGGTCTAGTCTAGAATAGAATAGTCGTGTCTCTGTTGCTGGTGACCATCTAGGCAGGTACCACAGCCGCTATTTGTATACCTCACTGCTACCTGGTTCGCAGGACCATATAACTTGACTAATTTCTCTAGACGATCAGCACATGGTCGTGCTGTGTATATCATCCTAACTAGCGCCATGTTATCGGCGGGCGTATCACTCACCACCAGGTGAACGTCCTGCTCGTCTACTGCCTTCGTTGAAAAGAAAAAAGTACCTCCACCCGTGGACGGTTGAGCGGTGGCGGTCGCTCCGAAAGCAGGCGGGGCTCCGAACGCGTTGGTGCCCGTAGTCGGCTTGAAGCTGCCGAACGACGGTGTCGTGGAAGTACCTGCGATCATAATTGATATTCAATAAGATTATTTCAAAAAAATTGAATGAAGAACTAACTTTTATAGTTATATATAATCTGTGGTCCAACTTCACTTTTTTAATGTCAGATTTCTTGACGTCTGCCACAGATCCATCAGTCTAACGACTTGTACATAATATTGGTAAAGAAATAGAAAGGAGAGATGGAGACCATTGATTTAGTGGAACTGGTGAAGTTGAACAGTATAAGCGGAGAAGGAATAGGTTAAATTAATAAATAGATAATCTATATTTAAAATGGCCGTTTCTTTGTTCACCATGTTTACTTTGTGAGGTATAGTTGGCGTAATCGAACTTCTTCGATTATGCGTATTGTTTATTTCAGTACCCTTATATACATGTTGTTAACTCTCATTTTTTCCGTGACTGAGACGTCACCGCTGACATCCCTCTGACGTGTTACCATCGACAATTTTCATAGGCGGTGCGAGTAGGTAAGTAGCCTACAACTTCATCATTGAATATCTTAAATGTATTCACTCACCGAAAGCCGATGTACTAGCACCGAATGTCTGTTTCTGGAACATTCTGTCGCTTTTACTTTACAGCGGTGTAGATACGAGCTCTGTGGTCAAATGTATATTAGCGGTGTGATGTCAGGCACCCAACATGGTGCACCTGGAAAAAAGAAAGTTGTGAGTAAATAAACTAAGTTAAAAATACTATACAATGCACATTCAATAAATCCCTGATAAGTGACTACATATATATTTCTAGAGCACTTAAGGAATATTTAAGAATCCTGCTGAACATATGAGGGAGACATTCGCATGAAGATATCACACACACAGCATCCTCACACCCCAGTAATTACACTAGCTACAGCGCCTTTCAAACCTGAACACAGTAATGTTTACACACTACTGTTTGTCTGCTCTAATAGGTGCTGTAGTGGTACTTACCTAGATCGTGTCTGGCAACAGAGAACTACCACCAGTAAATTTGGCATATTGCAAGTGGAAAGGACCGGTCTGAGTGGAAATCTTTGGGGGAGGCCTTTGTCCAGCAGTGGACGTCTTCCGGCTGATTGGATTGCATTGGAAAGTGGAAAGGAGACACACAATAGTTAAACTAAATAACATTGCATTCCATCTGATTCGCTCGCAGCCTAAACCCATCATCATCATTAGGTGTCCTCTTCAAACTGAAGTTTAGCAATCAGATTAAGATAATCAATTCGATCCTCAGCTATTCTTTTTAAGTGTAACTAAACCCATGAATACATTTAAAGTTGTCTATTTTATTTTTAATCAACAAAGCAATAAGTTTCTCCTATCCAGTTTTTCCTTACATAAAATCCAATTCACACAACAAAAGTTCACTACAATGAAGAAAAAATTCTATATTTTATTCACTAAAATTATTCAAACAGTTTCTTTACATTTCACTGGTGGATTACAGGTGACATAGTAGAGACAAATGTTATTAAAAAAAATTATGACCTCATGGTGAATTTGGTTTACAATATTCCTTGAATCCATTTATATAGCTACTACACTTATATTTTATATCTGTGACCATAAAATTACCATATTACAAATATAAATAAAAGCTGGAGTAATTGGGTTAAACATGAGTCCTCACCAACAACCTCATTATCATTTACCACCATTTAAACATTTTTTTAACATATCTCCATCTTAGATGACAGTCTCCTTGTTTATCACTATACAGTATTATATACTATACAGTTTAAATGTATATAGTACATAGACTACAGTTACATTGTGTCACTGTGAGGTTAACACAACAATACTTTTAATGTTATAAAGTATGAGGGTATATATTAATAATAAAACTCAGAATATTTTTTTTAATAAAATACCCCTAATGTATTAATGCTATTGTAACACCTTACAATTTGTTTCTTTAGTTTTACGTAATAAAATATCAATATTATGTTGCAATATGATATTGAATGTAAATAAACACTGATTGTGTTATTTATGAACGTTTCTATCAAAGTCAAACATTAAATTAAACTAATAATTTTAAAGCAATTTTAAATGACAATATTTGTATATAAACACAAATCTCTCTATAGAAGCTGGTAGGTTGACATTTGTTGTCGGTTCACGCGGTAAGATTTTGGATTTATATAAAATGCAAGAAATCATGTTCAAATAAAACAAAGAATATATATAAAGAATTAATACGTTACGATAAGTAATATATTATACTAACGCACAGCTTTTACATTAAAAATAAGTTGATACACTCAACTTGAATCATACGTAAATAACCGTATTTGTTTGATAACTTACCGGAGTATTATCACAACGAACGGCACTAGATCTTTATAAACACTTAGAATTTCAACAGTAATTGTAAATTTACCTAAATTTTTTTAGAAAAACATAAAATACACTCTATTTGAGAATATTTCAACTGATTCGGTTTCCACAATTGTAACAGAACAGATTAAAAGCAACAGATTTTATATGAAGAGTTGCCACATATAATAGGTGATACCAACTGGTAACACGACCACGTTTAAATACTAGTTATGTTTCCTAGTATGCGTACCTAGTATCCGAGACAAACTTAAATATTTAAAACTTAAAGTTTTGTACATTATTTTACGTAGACTCGACTGTTATGATCTAAGTTATATATTGAGATCTTTTCACGACGCTTTTACTTTGCTGTGACCAAGGCGTATAATGTATACTTAAGTTAAATCTATCTTATAAAGATAAAGATAATGTATTTAAACTAACTTAAAACCACAATATTATTACTCTAGTTTTCACTTTCTAATTAGTATATCTGAATTTTTGTTTTTCTAATTCTTTAAATAATTTTGTAAATTCTAGCTTGTTCACTGACATAAGCTAGAAATGTCTAATCTATGTTATACATCAATGCAAACCAAGAATATTATAGTATTTATTGGTATAAATTAGCTCATTATTGCGTTTCGATCAAATTTAACTTTTCAATTTTGTATTTCCTCTTAAAAGCATTTCTTACTGTTACTTAAAGTTAGCCTTCAAATTGCGAACTCGTGTTTATATTGAGCTATATGAAATAGTTAATTAGCACCGGCTGCATCGTTCAATAGAACTACAATAGTTCCACTTCCACTCTCTCATGTTTTGCTACCAAGATTCTTTTCGATGTTCAATGCGCTTTTTGTTTTCATTGATAAGTAGCATAAACTAAAAATACTTTAAAATATATTGAATCCTAGACTCTAGGAGTAATATTTTACATCAGTAACAATTATAAAATGTTAATATATAACTTTTTTATTTAATTGTCATAAATTACCTTTATTTATGCAAAAATATTTTTTTGGATTTTGATACACTGTTAATACTATCAAAATATAACCAGAGTCTCTGAATACTTTCTTATTAATCTATAAGATTTTAGAAAGTCTTGCTAGATAGATGCAAATTTTAAATTTCTATTAATATATATAGTATTTTAACCAGTAAGTAAATTAAGCAAAATTAGGCGTACGTCTGTAACATTTATAGGTACTAATAATTAATAATATCCTTGTTACATGAACAAAGTAATTTTTTATATTTCAAAAATAGGCAAGTTTCAAACTAAATAAAATACAATAAAACAAACATAAAAAGAGAGAGTTTTGTAAAGTAAAATAATAAATTTGTTATATCTTGTGTAATATTGCATAATAAAAATAATTTTATTATTATGCAATATTACACAATATTGAAATTTTTTATGTAATTTGTGATGAAATGTTGTGAAAGCACAAGAAAATCGAATAATTTCCCAGGAATTACAAAAACTGCGGTCGTAATAAAAAAAAATCTTTATTAGTTTTTTTTAGGTTGTAATATTTTTATTTTTCGTTATGATGCTGTCTAGTATTTTAGACAGGAAGTGTTTTTTTTTTTGTTATGGTGCAGCCTTAGTTAACATCATATTTACCGTATTCAATAATATTACATCTTGATAATTAAGGAAAACCACAATAATTTGTTATATTGAAATATAACTATTAAAAAAAAAAACTAAATAATTTATGACCAGATACCTAGTATTTTCGCTAAAGTTTTCTACAATCTCTTATAAACAAGTTAAAAACAGTAGTTTTAAGGCAATACTTTTACATACCAACATAATCACGTAGAATAAAAGAAATAACTTTCAACAATTTTAATCTAGCCATAAATTTTTTATGTATTGCAATAAATATTTTATTATCAAACCGGAAATGTATTTCGCTCAGTTGATGCTGATATTTTGTAAGTCGCACAACGAGTTATATTATTTTAATTTTATTTCACATTAAAACTTAGAAAATGTTATTCATTTGATAAAATTTATTCTTCAAAAAAATTTTTAGGTCACATAATAAAAGGTCATGGACTACAATTCCGGGTGGACGGTCTGGTTAAGTTGGGGCCAAAATTGCAATATGATTTACAAATTCGTCAACCAAGTGAAGAGATAAGAAATTTAGAATTAAAAACAAAATTATCTCAAGACACTTTGTATCCAAAATCATTAGATATGTATCAAAATCACAGTGATCAGATATTTAAAATGCTACAAGTGAAAAGCTTACAAGATCCAAGTTCAGCACATATTAATATAACTCTAGTAATAGACGACAATATTAACAAAACAACAAATCAGAAAAATTCGATGGCTTCAATAACACAGGAAGACGTAAGGCAACGAGCCCATATTCAAACACCGCACCGTATTAAAGATGATAATGAAATACAGAAATATATGGTGCACGTATATAATCAAGCTTTAATGCTTTTTGACAATATGCAGGAAAGATTCGAAAATAAAATAAGCAAACACCATTTTCATAAATTGAAACAACTGTATAAAGAAAGAATAGAAGAATATATAATTAATATGGGAAATCAGACGCTAAGAACTAAATTGGGAGCGCAGAAAGCTATATTGAATACATTAAACATATCTAATAGAATAGTTAAAAAATTATTAGACAATATGAATGTGTTCACGAAGGGATCTTTAAGAAATGATGATACATCTATCATTTTTATGCAGAAGGAGTTAGAAAATGAATTAACTGCAGAATATTCTCATATTTGCAAACAATATAACATTTGCAGAACTCATAGGAGCTTCAGTGACTTACAAGTAGAAATAATAACAATGATTTTAAAAACTGATGATGCAAAAGTAAAGCAAGCATCCGATGCTTTAACAGAAGTGTTAAGAGATATAACTTTCGTAAAAATAATGGATTGGGAGTCACATAAAAATTTCAGAACTTTTGTTAGAAAATTAGAGAATACCGGAGCAAGTGACACTAGAATTGCTTTTCTAATTTTAAAGAACGTAATTGCTAACAGGAATCAGCCCATACCAATTTATGGCACAGAAAATATGGCGTTAATAAATAAAACCGTAGCATTTCAGGACGTTGTAAATGAGTTTGATAAAGTTATACCAGGTAATGATAAAAACGTACGAGAATGGGATGATCTATTAATCAGGTTAGATCAGTGGATGAGTTTGAAGGAGTACAGACACAGTATTTTAGATATATGGTCAAATTTATTTGAATTTATTAAAATTGGCATAGACGATATGGCAGAGGATGTAGCACAGACTGTAAGAAAAAATTTACGACTTATATTAGTTTAATTATAATATCCTAATAAAGATATAGAAATAACATAATTTGATTTAATTATTTTTTTGTTTGCTATAAATTCTCTTAAATAGGTTAATTCTTCACATTTTTAGCTCACCGAGTTTGAAACCGTTTGGATAGGTATTACCGCAGTTCTCATTACTGCAAAAAAATGGGGTGCAAACGGTGCTGTCTTCCGATTTGAAAAGAGTTGTGTATAGTAAACTTTTTACAGTACGAAACACCTTAAGTCTCATGGCGATTAACATAATGTGATGTAATTATATCATCCTAAGTAGACCTCTGTCGTCCTATTTATATCAAGACCTTTAGGTAATAACTGTTTGCTAATACTCTGGGGACGTTTATTATGTAATTACAAAGTAACAAATTGCGGGACTGAACCATTCAATATCTGTATTCAAGACTAGCTAAGAAGAAAAATTCTTGGTTACCAACAAACCTTTTGGCCTGCTTCTTTACCACTTAAATACTTATATACGCCGAACTAAGTATATGTATATGAATTATGATATAAAAAAATTAATGATAATCTAATATTTTTATACACTATGGTAATATTGCAGTTAATTATTTATCTGTGGAATTATTTTTTTGTGTTCTAGTTAATGTCAACATTATTAATGGCGGAAGAGCGGCAAGAGCTTTTCGTCATCTATTGTAACTAGTTCATTTTCATATGAGATGTTTTAAAAGAAATGGATCGTTTTTTAAATTCGAATATCGAACAACAGTCGATATATGAGATCTACCGAGCATGCCGCCTGTGCGGCGCTGGGGCTGGTTACAAAATGCCAATCATACAGAACGTAGTAGACCTAGATGGACGCGAAGTAGAATTAAAGCAGAAAATACAAGAATGTGTACAAATAGAGGTGAAGTGTACAACATTTATATATAATTAAAATTCATAGGAGTATCTATACACTAACACACTTACATATTTTTGTATTAAGCATTAACTTATTTTGTTGTTTTCATGTGACATACTTTGTATTCTTGTTTAAAACGTAAACTGTTAAATATGACTGTAGACTGTAGCTCGCTGGCCTAATGGTTAGAGCGTGCGGCTTTCATTCTGAAGGTCGCGGGTTCAAACCTCGGCATGTACCGATAACTTAATATTTAAGTTATGTACATTTGTAAACTTTAGTTACAACAGCGAGATACAAAAACGGTGAAGGAAAACATCGTGAGGAAACCCGCACACTGATATCATCTTTGTGTGTGTGTGTGTGGTGGTCCCAATAAAGTGGCAACAGGCTCGCCCCCTGTTACATGGGATCTAATCTGACCACATCTGGCGAAATGTGGGTAGTTTATTCACCTCTGCCTACCCCTACTGGGAAAAAGGCGTGACTATATAAAAAATAATAAAAATATACTGTTAAATATAAGTTTTATAACTTTTTTGTTGTTATACACACATAAAATTTAAAGAATAAAAGAGCTTTCTAAAACCTGTTCGAGTTGTATATGAATATTATTCTGCATAAATTTGTTGTTAAGTTTTTACCACTTTTAAATTATGATTTTAGTCGCACTAATACCGTTTAGGTTGATACCTAAACGGCATTGATACTAACCGCAGCTTCTATTTGTGTTGACAAACAGCAGTGTACATATGTTATTTCCAGTTTTAAAGATGCGGCAATTGGAATTACTGCAGCAATGAGACTTAATATCATATGTCTATAGCGATGAGAACATGACCTTATGTCTCCTACAACAATTAGTTCCACGGTATAGACAGGTATATTACAACCAGGATGTATCATTTGCTGTACAATATACAATCTTTCCTAGTAGATATTAACATAGTGTTAGCTTTAATTATCTGCTATCTTATTGTCATTTAATATCTCGTGAAATGGAAAGAAGAAAGGTCTCCAATAGTATATACATTTTAACATTTGTGGTGTGATATTTATATATGTCATATTCTGATGTGGTATATCAATTAAAAGAGAGTAGGATTTTTATTATATTCCAGTATATAATAATTATATACTGGAATATAATAAAAACGGCCGTTGGGGCAGAAAGGTTCTCGAGTGGCGGCCACGTACAAGAAGACGTAGCGTGGGCAGACCCCCCACAAGGTGGACCGACATCCTGGTTAAGGTCGCTGGCAACCATTTGATGCGGGTGGCCCAGGACCGGTCTGAGTGGAAATCTTTGGGGAGGCCTTTGTCCAGCAGTGGACGTCTTCCGGCTGATTGGATGGATGATATAATAATTATCTACATTTACTTCAGGCGGGATGGCCTATACAACATGTATAAAGTATATAAATTCTTAATGTAAAATCTAAAAGAGATATTGCTTGTGATGTTTGGAGGTTAGTTAATAATGGATTTTACATAATTTCTGCCCTAAAGGGAGTTGCAGGGGTATTACAACCAGCAAAACAGGTGGTATCTTTTCCGGTAATGAGTACTGGGGTAATATAGAATGTTAATGATTTTCCATAGAACCTGAAGAGTTGATTGGAAATAGATGTTATTCTTGGTAGATGATTGGAGCTATCTATCATGAGAAGAGAGAAATTTATCTTTGAGATTGTTTGCTTGCTGTAGAATTAAAAAAAAAACAATTTACGATGGTCAAAAATCTTTTCAGGTGCAGCAGAATGATAAAATGCCACCCCTTATATGCGAGCTTTGCGTTGACAAGGTGAACGACTTCTACGAGTTCTTGGAGATGTGCAGGCAAACAAACAAGCGAACGAGGTTGCGGCTCGGACTGCCACCGCAGCGGATGCCCAATGGAGTGGTGAGTAACTGACGAACTGCATGACCTGTTATTGCCAGGACCTTCAAATTTAAATGCCACTGAGAAAGGTAATACTGCGGGTATGTTCCTGTTACTGAACACAATTATAATACGGTATCTACCACCATACAGTACTGTGCTAACGTTACTGTGATCCGGTTTGAAGGAACATTAGCTATTACTGGCGGTAGTGTCTCTATTGTCGGAGACCGTCTAGGTATCACTGCAGCGCCTCTTGCTGCCAACAAACAGTACTGTGTAAACGTTACTATATTCTGGTTTGAATGAGTATAATGTATTCTTAAATAAAAATGAGGTAGAGAGAAAGATTGGACTAGTGAAGGGAGTGAGAGAAAAACTGGGCTAGTGAAGGGATGGAGAGAAAGAGAGAGAGAAAGATTGGACTAGTGAAGGGAGTGAGAGAAAGACTGAACTAGTGAATAGATGGAGAGAAAAGAGAGAGAGATGGAGAGAGAGAGAAAGATTGGACTAGTGACGGGAGTGAAAGAAAGAGAGAGAGAGAGCGATGTAGAGAAAGATTGGACTAGTGAAGGGAGTGAAAGAAAGAGAGAGAGATGGAGAGAGAGAAAGGCTGGACTAGTGAAGGGATGGAGAGAAAGAGAGAGATGGAGAGAAAGAGAGAGAGATGGAGAGAGAGAAAGACTGGGCTAGTGAAGGAAGGGAGAGAAAGAGAGAGAGATGGAGAGAGAGAAAGACTGGGCTAGTGAAGGAAGGGAGAGAAAGAAAGAGAGATGGAGAGAGAGAAAGACTGGACTAGTGAAGGGAGAGAGAGTGAGAGAGATAGATAAAGAAAGAGAAGAAACAGATATATTTTATTTTGACCCAGTTCATGAAAATAATCATTGCGCTAATGAACAGCAGTCGCTTAATGGGTGGTCCTCAGTGTTTTTATTAGAAGAAGCGACAAGACGAGCGGGACCTTAACATGATGGTAACATATACGCCTTCCCATAACGACGTGGCACTGGTTAGGATGATATACACTACACCACATTATGCTCATCGTTTTGACAAGTTAAGTTTCATTATCTAAATATCACCAGCGTCTTACGAACCGGATAGATATAATTATCTAAGATGTAAAAATGAATTAAAATGCGAGTTAGTATAAATTTATTAACAGTAACGGAAACGTCCGTGACGCTCGGTGTCTGTCCGGCGTGTGACGGTCTACGGGGGCGGCTCACCCCAGCACTACCCTTTGTAGTAGTTACATCTGCAACCCTATTGACTCCATTCATCCATCATGCCATGATAAAGCCTGCACACGTGTCCCTTCTGCCACTGCAGGGGCTGATTGTCTTCCTGTGGCGCCACTTGGTGCGCTGCTAATCACAGATGTACTCCCAGCTCCATCTGTTCTGGAAGTGCTGTCGTATCTTCTATATTAACCCGGTGTCTGTTAGTCCTGGTTACAGTGACAGGCATTGTAGGAACGGAGGTGAGCGGTCTCCCGATCAGAAAGTGGCCTGGGGTCAGAGGAGATGAACGCTTTAGATGAAACTGCGGATTCTATACCAGCCTTGAAAATTCCACCGAAATGAGGGGAATAAAGGACTAGAGTTAAATTTGATTCCTTCATTACCAGAGCAATCATAGATAGAATGAACGGTTGGATCTTAGTAGACTGCCTTCCTACCACACCTGGCGCCGCGACCGACAAGCGCCGTCGGGCCGGCGCCCCCTTGGAGAGGGTACTGGGGTGCATATGGTGACGCGTCTCGTATTCCGACGCGTCGCCACGTAGGGATTTTAACGGGAGGGGTTCTTCACACCCATCCCCAACGTGGGCCCGGTCATTCGGGCGCCGTTCGAGGGGTCGCGGAGGAACTGAAATACTTTAACCCGCAACCCCACGAGCACGTGGATGAGAGTGGAATACCGTGTGAAGCTTTTTAGTCGGTTGGAGCCCGACACTACTACCAACGCCGGCCCAATTTGGCGACGGGGTGTGCGTTTCCGTTAGCATTTTGTTACACACTTTAAAAAAAAAAACCTTCCTACCACAGAGTGTCTTCCATTATCGCAATATATATCTCCAAGTAGACTCTATATTCTAAATGTGCTGCCTTGCTAGATAACACTCAGTTATTCTGTTCCCTCGGCCATCAAGTCATCAAATCATCAGAGGTCCAGCGAAGTCAAGTCGACACGAGTAGAAAGGGGAAGTAGGATTCATATGCCTCTCGAGTAGATGTCCCATTATTGGTTGCAAACCGGGTCAACCACCTACCTCCAATGGGCCAGTGTTCATCACGAGCTGATGCTAACTATTAGGGACTCGCGTGGAACAGCCGCAAGGTGGACCGACGACCTGGTCAAGGTCTGGTCTGGCCCAGGACCGGTCTGAGTGGAAATCTTTGGGGGAGGCCTTTGTCCAGCAGTGGACGTCTTCCGGCTGATTGGATTGGTGGAACAGCCGCATATGTTCGTTAATAATATTCAACTTAGTGATCTTCTTAAAGTACCTGCGATCAGCGTGGTACAGTCCTTCCTGTCTCTGGTTCGGCAGAACGAATCGTACGCTCCAGATGAGCTAGTACATTCCCTGATATTCCTCAACCATGACTTTTTCCTTCTCCCCACCTTTCGTTTTCCATAAACTGTACCCATTATAGTAATACCATAGGGTGCCTTTTATCAAAGCCAAAGTTTGAGTTATTTAAACATACCCTCATTTCGCATGATTCTATCTGAATCTATAAATGGCGTTAATTGTACCAACTTATTGCTCGCTAGTAGCTCGCTGGCCTAATGGTTAGAGCGTGCGGTCTTCATTCCGAAGGTCGCGGGTTCAAATCTCGTCATGTACCGATGAGTTTAATATTTAAGTTGTGTACATTTGTGAACTTTAGTTACAACAGCGAGATACAAACGGTGAAGGGAAACATCGCGAGGAAACCCGCACACTGACATCATCTTTGTGTGTGTGTGTGGTCCCAATGAAGTGGCAACAGGCTCGCCCACTGTTAAATGGGACCTAATCTGATCACATCTGGTGAAAAGTGGGTGTTTATTCACCTCTGCCTACCCCTACTGGGAAAAAGGCGTGATCATATAAACAAAAACTTTTTGCTCGGTAAAGTTTTCCCTTGCTCAAGTAATTTATTTTCTTTATTGGAGACGAAACAGAATAAGTACAAAGAACAAAAGCGAAAATTCATACAAATAATTACATTTGTTTACTTAGATAGTCTCACTGAGAGCATTTTTGATTTACACAACACGAGTTTAATAAATAGTCATTTGAAGCATAAGTACTGATTATGGGTGGTAAAGATTGCTAGCCTCAAGTGGCAATGAGCAGGACATTACTTGAAGGACTGACAGCCGATGCACCAAGGTCCTCGAATCGCGACCGCGTACCGGTAGACGCAGTGTTGGCGGGCCCTCCACCAGGTAGTCCGACGATCGGGTGAAGGTTGCGGGAAGCAGCTGGATGCGGGCAGCGCAGGATCGATCGATGTGGAGATCTATAGGGGTGGACGTCTATCGGCTGATGATGTAATGCTTTACCAATTTTAATAAAATTTACCCGAACTGAATCATTTTCTAAAGATTTTTGCATATCGAATGCGTTGTACTCGCGATTCCTACGAAAACTTACGATTTTCTGTTTTTTTTTTTTATTAACGTGTGTAAGAAAATGCTAAAGGAACACTTCGGAACTAAGGGCCGGTAACGGGATAGTGTTGAACTCCAACCGACTAAAAAGCTCCACACGGTATTCCAATCCGACAGTATGCATGAGGGTCACGGGATAACATCGAGCAGTTCTTCCGCGACCCTTGATTGGCGCTCGAATCGAACGGGCCCGCCACGGGAA
Source organism: Troides aeacus (assembly GCA_033220335.2). Taxonomy (NCBI): domain Eukaryota; kingdom Metazoa; phylum Arthropoda; class Insecta; order Lepidoptera; family Papilionidae; genus Troides; species Troides aeacus. The sequence continues at coordinate 5,607,478 of CM067296.1, forward strand.
GGGATGTGAGGCACTCCTCCCGACAGAAAATCCTTACCCTTCGGAATACGAGACGCGCCGCCAGACCTCGGGAACCCTCTGCAAGAAGGGCGCCGGCCTGACGGCCCATGTCCATCACGAAGCCAGATTCCTCTGCCTAAAGAGGCAATCGGCGGTGTATACTTTGCTGTTAAAAAAACAATTATGTCAGACTACCGACATCTAACAACGCTCAAGCAACAACACTTTCTTTTTCTTGTTAATGATTTCTACCTTCATAGAAGAGTATGGAGTCATCGTCACAGCTGCTATATATATATATAGGCAGAGGTGAATAAACACCCACATTTCGCCAGATGTGGTCAGATTAGGTCCCATGTAACAGGGGGCGAGCCTGTTGCCACTTCATTGGGACCACACACACACACACAAAGATGATTTGTGTGTGCGGGTTTCCTCACGATGTTTCCCTTCACCGTTTGCATCTCGCTGTTGTAACTAAAGTTCACAAATGTACATAAATTAGATATTAAGTTATCGGTACATGCCGAGATTAGAACCCGAGACCTTCGGAATGAAAGCCGCACGCTCTAACCATTAGGCCAGCGAGCTACCGTTGTTCCGACGGTATTCGAAATCCAAAGATTTGTAAATTTGGCGCTGCTAATAGCAAATAAATCTCCACATAAATTTGTCAACGGTCGCCATTTTGTCTAAGATGAGACAGAGTTTGTAAAAATTTATTAACAGCAACCGAAACGTCCGTACCGATCGGTGTCTGTCCAACAAATGACGTCTGCGCGGGCGGCGGTCGCCTGTGCGCATGCGCAGACAGTTTGCTCAGTTCCATAAGGTCACAGAGACGTGAGTTGTAGTAATACCTACATGGTCTGTGAAGTAGACCTAGTGTGAGTAAATTCTGTCAATAAATCACCATGTGGAATTTTCAGCCGGACGCTGGTGACTGCATCCTCGGCGTGACTGAGCCTGTCTTCATAAACGAAGACTCCAACGAGCCAATCTCCAAACACAGCAGCAAATCTTATAAAGGAAAGTCGAAGGGTGCTATTAAAGTAAAGGCAAGTTACTAAGCATCATCATCATTATCATCATCATCATCATCATCATCATCAGCAGCATCATCATCAGCAGCAGCCGATAGACGTCCATTGCTGGACATAGGCGTCCAAAGATCTCCACGTTTGTAGGAGTTCATATGGGAGGGCATTTGAGCCATTTCCAACCACGCTGGCCTAATGAGGGTAGGTGGGAGCCAGAGCCTCGTCTGTTGATTAGCAGGCTGCACCACGAGCTGGTGAGGTTGGCTTAGGTCCCGTGAGTTGTGCGGAACCCCTTGCAACCCTAAGCGTGTATATATTATATCATTCGAGAAAGGTAAAGAGAGCGATGTGTCGACAAACGCGAAGGTGGTCCTTCGAGCCGGATGAAATCCGAGTTCCAACATGGTATGTTCTATACAGGCTAGAGTGTTTAGGTATTTGTAAATATTCAAACTGACATAGTTTAGCGAATGACAAGTTGTAGCCGTTTGCCTAGCAGTGGGCGATGTAATGATTGCGAACAGCATTGCGATACCCTCAGATTCAACTGCCGGAGAGCAAGCGCGAGTCCCGCTCGAGGAGATCCAGTCCGCCGAGCTTCAGGAGAACAACACGCGGCTCCGCGTCCAATACCCAAGTCACCAGCTCGAAGCACAAGGCTCACAGTCAAATGAACAGCTCGGAGGTAGTCACTCATATAATAGTGATATAGTATAAGAGTTTCTGACGAAGCAAAGATATCGGCGAGACGTTCACCTGATGGTAAGTGATACACTTGCCCATAACATGGCGCTGGTTAGGATTGAATAGACTGCATCACATTGTGGTAGGCACTTAGAGAAAAAAAAAATATTGTCTTTGTACCCCAGTAATTTCACTGGCTATAGCCACCTTCAAACCGGAACAGAGTGATGTTTGCACACCGCTGTGACGGAAATAGGAAATGTGGTGGTACGTAGACTGTCTCCGTCAACATTAGTTTATCACCAGCGAATGCTCTGAATCTTGAGGTAGAGTCAGGGTTATAAGGATCCCCACACGCTTCAGCACCATCCTCAATGTTACTAACAGTGGCTCAAGATCTTCAAATTGCTCTGGTCTCCTTGTTCCACTTTCTCCGTTGATTTCCTTAGTCCAAGTCTGTGGACCCGGGGACTCCTTTAGTCTGTTACTGTCAAGGGTTAATCCACCTTCTCTGTTGACTTTCATAGTGGAAGTCTGTCAACCCGGATACTCCTTTAGTCTCTTACTGTAACAGTCAGGGGTTAATCTACCTTCTCTGTTGACCTTCCTAGTGAAAGTCTGAGAAACCGGATACACCTTTAGTCTCTTACTGTAAAAGCCAAGGTTTAACTTGGTTCTCTTAATAATGTTAAGACTAGTACTAAACCCGTGTTTATGATCGAAAAATTCTTGGGCTTAATAAAAAAAACATGTGCCTAGTCCAAAAAAAAATATCAAATGGAACAATCACTTGAAGGTCAGTGGTGTTAGTTTGGATGATGTAGACAGCGCCGCGTTGTGTTCACAGTAGACATAAGACGTCGAGAGTCGTTTTTCCAGCTTCACCATCTGCGAAGTCCTTCGAGCCGGATGGTTGTAACATTTGTTTGATGGTATAGGAGCTGCGATGGTGCTTTGTTAAACCGTATTTCAGACCTACCACCACAACAACAGTGTAAAGCACAACGCACGGGATCCAAGCCATCCTCACCAGGTCTTGATGCAGCCTGTTGATCAAGGAATAAGGCTCTGGCTCCCGCCGATAAGCATTGGGCCAGGGTAATGGGAAACGGCCCAAATGTCACCCATATGATGATGATGATGATACCACCAGCTACCTTCAAAATGCAATCTCTATTTTACAGCATCAAGCTAAATCGTCAGCGCCGCTGAAGTCCATATTGAAAAAAGGGAAACCGATCAAGGTATTTATAATGAAGCCTCTAACCTGCCAGTGAATGGGATTGTATGAAGTGAGAAAGAGATAGCTATATATATGTATTAATGCGTGGGAGCGAGACGGAACGCGCTATGTGTAGATTATCCCTATCACGTGCGCTCCTCCCTCTCACTTGCTGCGCCGCACGCGTCCTCGCATCATGCAAACTAGTCACCGTGCTTTATCTCTCACTCTGATTCTATGGAGAGAGAGAGAGTGAGAGTAACGTTGAAATCTACAGTAAATAATTATACTCTTCTCTCCCGTTCTTTTATGCTTCAATCAATATGAAAGTCGACCTATCTCTCTCTTTCCTTCCCTTATTCCCTCCGTGTCTTCTCGGTCTCTTCCTCTCCATCTGTTTTTTTCTCTGCTTATCTTTTTTCTCTCTCCATCTCTTTTCTTTCTCCATATTTTTCTGTCCATCTCTTTCTCTCTCTCTCTCTATAGAAATATAGGAGTCTCTCTATCTCACTCTGTTTTCCGCCTCCAACTCCATTTCTTTCTCACACAAACGAGAATGCCAATTCACTTATAATTTTTTTTTTTTGTTTTGTGGGAATTGCATGAAACGCTCGAGTCCCGACAGTGGGAATATTAAGTGCATGTATGTACTACTCATTTCCAGGTTGAGGAGGACTCGCTGCTGATTCCGAGGTCTAAGAGGAGTAGAGAGAGGGAAACTTCTATTAAAGAGTCCCAGCCGAAGAGGGTCAAGTATGTCAGAAGTTGTTTTTTTTTTCTCATATACAACGAAGCGGCATTCAGTTGCGTTGCTTGGTAACCGTGAGTTATTGGGATGGTTACACAGCATCACATTTCTGGGCAGCGATTGATCTTGGCTTTTGAAGGTCATAGTAGTCCAGAATCTATCTACATCACTGTTTTGAATTGGATCATGGCTAGACATGGAAGTCACGAATCCGCGTAGGGCCAGCGTGGTGACTATGGCCCAATCGCCCTCATATTGGGCGTAGGCCTGTGCCCCAGCAGTGGGGACGTTAATTGGCTGTTATGGAAGACATGGACACTGCACCCACTGGACTGCCAACCTCACCAGCTCGTGGTGCAGCCTGCTGATTAACAGACGAGGATCTGGCTCCCACCTACCCGCATTGGGTCAGCGTGGTGGAATATAGTCCAAATACGCCCATATGCCCAGCGGACCTGGAGGCCATGCTGACTGTATGTGGAGATCTTTGGGGGATGCTTATGTCCAGCAGTGGACTTCTATCAGCTGATGATGAAGGGGAGTGATATTCATGATTGCTCTCGATTATGTAACTGTGACGGTTATCTAAGCGTCGAGACGAACGGGACCTTCACGTTATTTTTAGTGATACGCCCGCCCATAACAAGGCTTTAGTTAAGATGATACACACTGCACCATATGGCGCTTGTCACCTTGATACATAAGATATTGAGACTAGTTATTCCAGTAATTACACTAGCCACAGCGCCCTTTGAACCGGATCACAGTAGCATACTGCATAGTAGTGTTGGTCGGGTGCAATAGGCGCTGCGGTGAGACGTATCACTGGTGTCACGGCGGGAGATTTTAGTCCACGATTTAACTTCACGATGTACGGCACGTTCACCTGATGGTAAGTGATACGTCTACTGGCGGTAATGGCGGTAAAGATGGTATACACTACACCACATTGAGCTGTTTGCTACAAACATAAGATGTAAAATCTCGTTGCCCCAGTAGACACTAGCTACAGCGCTCTTCAAACCGGATCTCGATACTGTCTATCGCCGCGGTGGTACCTAGGTGGTCTCCTGCAGTGAAGCTGGTGCTGTACTCACGCATGCCCTGGTCTCCGCAGAATAGAGCTGAAGCCGGCGCCGAAGACGCAGCTGAAGTCGGCGAAGAGCTCGCACCGGCCGGCGTCGAAGCAGGCGATGAATTACCCGTGCGGCGTGTGCGGGAAGTCCTTCAACTCCGGCACGTCGCTCTCCAACCACTCGAGGATACACAGTACTTTGAATAGACACAAGTAAGAACTACTACTTGATAATAACCAAGCGGCGTTGACCCAGCGTGGTGGGTAACGGCCCAAATCCCTCCCCTTAAGAACGCTTACTAAAGACGGCTCCTGATGCCTGGCGATGCAGGCAGCGCGGAACCGATCGATGTGAGAATCTTTAGGGAAGGTCTATGTCCAGCAGTGGACGTCTATCAGCTCATGACTACATCCAAGTGATGTTGAGGTAGATGGATACTACACCGCTGTAGTTATACGTTGTCTCGTTACCATAGTTACATTTTTATATACATGCTCCTTCGAGCCGGATAACGGTACTGTTTACAGGTCATAAAAACACGTCACATATGTAGCCAACAACGTGGTGCTAGTTAGGATGATATGCCGCACCTCACTGTAAGTATTAGATGTTGTCTCGTTACTGCTGCACATCCTTCGAACAGGATAACGGTAGTTTACACACTACTGTTTGTAGCTGCGCTGCACATATAGACACGGTCCGCGTTGTTACGGACGGGCGTATCATCAGGTGAACGACCCGCTCGTCTTGTCGCTTCAAACTCCCACGCAGGTCCGAACACTGCGGCGGTCGGAGCGCCACTGCGCTAGTGCCGCCCGCGCGTTCTATTTATACCCTCAGCGACACCAATACAAACATGTTTGACTTAAAAAAAAATATATATATAACATTTGTAAATGGAACATAATTTTTGTGTTCCAATTTCAAATGTATATATATATACAGAAGACATAGTGTTGCCAGGACTCCTACCAGGCGGTCCGACGATCTGGTGAAGGTTGCATCAAGCAGCTGGATGCGGACAGCGCAGTATCGATGTGGAGATCTCTAGTAGAGGCCTATGTCCAGCAGTGGACGCCTATCGGTTAATGATGATATATATATAATGAAAATTTCTTTGTCTACCCTACACAGGCAAACAATGGCGCGTCGCAGAACTCCCCCCAAGAAGCCGAGGGACGTGAGGAAAGAAATGGTACCGAAGACGTCATACAAATTCGGTTCGTATGGTATTAATGGTATATATATAATAGGGGATGTATCGGCTGATGATGATGGTGATGATGATGATGATGATGATGATATAATAGGGGACTACGGCGAGTGTAATCATATATACGTATTTATATATCTCAAAGTAAAGAGAACGTACCTACAGCTTGCCTAATAAAAAAGATAAACGGGGCGTTCACCTGATATTGAGTGATACGCTCGCCTAGCACAACGTGGCTCTAGTTAGGATGATATATACTGCATAGTGTTCATCGTCTTGAGGCATGAGATGTTGTCTGTTACCCCAGTAATTTCACTATCTAAGGGGGCCTTCAAACCGGATCTCGGTAATGTTCGTACACTACCGTGCGCGTCCGTTGCGGGTGACCGTCGTACACTACCGTGTGTCTCCGTTGCGGGTGACCGTTCAGGTACCGCCGCAGCTACTAGAGTATGGTAACATTGCTACCCGGCTCGAAGGACCATGTACTTAATAAAGGAAACGAAACAATGTTATGGGCAGGCGTATCACTTAACATCACGTGAACGTCACGCTCGTCTGCGTGGAGTAAAAATAAAATCTCCCGCCGTGACACCATGCTCTCACCGCAGCGTCTATTACACCTGACAAAGAATACCGTGCTGTTACTACTGTGATCCGGTTTGAAGGGCGTTGCATCTGATGAAAATTACTGGGGTGACGAGACTTTATATTTTATGTTTTATAGTATTTTCCTAATCAGCGCCACATCGTTATGGGCAAGCGAGCCTATCACTTACTATCAGGTGGACGTCTTCCTTATGTCATTGCTTCGTAGAATTAAAAAAAAAACCATTTCCAGCAATATGCGGCGAATGCGGCGCCGTCATCACCAGGAAGAACATAAGGCGACACGAGAGCGTGTGCCGCGAAAGGAACGCGATTTTTAAAGGTATGTACAGTTCAATGTCACTCGCTTTCAAGTGATAGTATGAGTGTAAGCACAACAGCTCACGGGACCCAAGCCTACTTCACCAGCTCGTGGTGCAGCCAGCAGGCTTCCGCCAAACTAGCACTATTTATAGAATCCTTCAAACCGAATAACAGTAATGTTAGCACAGTACTGTGTGCCGGCTGCAACAGGCGCTGCGGCGGTACCTAGACGGTCTGCGGCGACAGAGACACTACCACCAGTGATAGCTATAGGTCCTTCAAACCGGATCACAGCAATGTCCGCACAGCACTGTGTGCCGGCTGCAACAGGCGCTGCGGCGGTACCTAGACGGTCTCCGGCGACAGAGACACTACCACCAGTGATAGCTATAGGTCCTTCAAACCGGATCACAGTAATATTCGCTGGGGAGGTGGTCTTCCGCCAACAAATAACCGGCTTTGTAATTGTTGCAGATGTGATTGTGGACCCGGAGGTGAAGAGCAAGCTGCGCGAGGTGCAGGTGAGGGTGGCGCGGTGCGACGCGCTGCTCACCGCCGAGGAGTCCTGCACGGCTTTCAACATACCACCGGTGAATAGTTTTGAAGTGGTAACGAGATGGTGAAGTTGTGGTGAACCGCGGCTGATCGACTGGAGCATATACCATTTCACCACCCAACTGCTTCCACTGGTAGTAGGTCTCCTGCTGGAGACCGACGTGGTATTAATCACCGCAGCGTCTATACTCGCCGCCGGACTGTACTATGCACTCATTACCGTGCTCCGGTTTGAATGGCGTTGTTACAAGTGAATATCACAGCGACGAGTACACAATGTACAGTGCGTGTCATAAATAGTGCCATGTTATGGGCAGGCGTATAACTTACCATCAGTTTTTTATTCAACAAAGCGACGCGGCAAGTACGACGATCACCTGATGGTAAGTGATACGCCTGCCAACAACTACGTGCTGCTAGTTAGGATGACATACAAAACTTTACAATGCACTTGTCTAGAAACAAGATATTAAGTCTTATTACTCCTGCAAAGCCCTTCAAACCGGATCACAGTAATGCCCGCACAGTACTATGTGGGCAGCAATAGGCGCTGCGGTGGTAACTAAATGGTCTCCGGCAACAGAGACACTACCACCAGAAGGAAAAACGAACGTCTCAACCGTCCTATCGCTTTCTAGATTAAAAAAAAACAGCAACCACTCAACTGTACCATAGAGACCAACTATGGTCCATAAACTTAGTTTTAACGGAAGTAATCTTTAAGTAGCTTTAGCCGGAAAGCGGCTGAACCGTTTCTGATCTGGGGATCAAAGACGTCTAATATATAATGGAACTGTTTGCTCGCAGGAGTACGGCCTGGACACCGCGTGCGTGTACCCGTACATATCCTCGGTGAGGAGTCTCCGCATCAAGACCGAACCGGACGCCGACGGTATGGTCAGCATCGACGACAGGATAAGGGAAGCCTTCGGCACCGACCAGGTCTTCGCCCACTGGGATTCAGACTACAGCAGCGACGACGATGTCAGCTTTGTCGATGGCACGCTGGTTAAGAAGAGGAGGGTATACAGCCTGAACGCGCTCACGCTGAAGACCATCTTCTCCCCCAAGTGCCTCGGCAAGGTCCCCAGAAGACACAGAAGGGTTAAGACCGAAAACCTACCTGATCATGACACAGGGACCACCAACTTGATAGAGAGCTTCGAAGACTTAGATGAGTTGGAACAGATCAATGATAAAGTCGCAAGTTTTGATGATTTGTTGCTCAACGGCGACAACCTTGACGACCAGCTGGATCCAGCTGATGCTGATGATGACGTCATTGAGGATCTAGGGAGTGGCGACAGGGTTGCAGAGGAATCTTCAGAGACGGAAATTACACGAAGCGAAGACAGAACAGAAGAGATTGATAATCATGGAACTGACGGACGGGTGAAAGTTAATAATGAACCTGCTTTAGAATCTAGAAGAATATCCGATTCTGAAAGAAGTAATAAAGAAGATAATAGATCTTATATTGATAACTTAGAAGAGAATGTTAATGTACCGACCAGTAAAATACTATTGGGTATAAGAGTAGAAGATAATTTATTAAGTGATAAAGACTCAAGATCTGAAGATGGAGACACCGGGAATGATGCAAACGAAGGAAGTATAAGAAATCTACAATTAATACCGGAAACAGTCGGAAGTAGGAAATCGTATGATCTGGTTGATAAACAGGAAGCGAAAGGGGTTATGAGTAGCGAAGTAAATGGGCAGTGTAATGCAAACGTGCATTTGTTAAATTTAAAAAATTTATCTAAAAATATACCCGAAAATGTTGATGGAAAAGAGAAGGAGACTAATATCGACAGAAGTAATGAAGAAATAGACAGAAGTAACAGAGAAGGTGAAGAAGCAAAGGAAACGTGTTCTGAAGAAATCGAGGAAAGTGTAGATGGAGATCATGAAAATAATGATGAAGCAAATGTTAAAAATAGTTGTAAGGATTCCGGTAGAGTAGAAAATTCTGATGAGGTTCATACAGAAGATGGTGATGGGAGAGGAGAATGTGGTGAAGTGACGGGAAACGGTGATGAGTTTCAACATGGTGGTGAACGTAAAGACGCAAATGCTAGTGTAAAAGTGGGTAATAGTATGAGAAGGCATACTACCGTGCTGTACAAATTGAACGTGGACAATGTGCAGGACGTGAGCAAGCTGATGGAGGAGCTGGACGCGCAGCTCGGCGAGGAGGGGAGCGGCAGAGCCAGCGAGAAGGACAAGATCACACTCGAGGACCTGCTGCCGAAGGCACACGACATCAAACCCATCGACATGGACATGTTGACGGACCAGTTCAGCTTCGATGCGTAGCAGCGACCTGCGGCCGGAAGTCCTTCGTGGAGGTACTTCGATTATTATTCTACCCTACAAGTAGGTTCATTTGATGTAGCCGGTGGTAACGTATGGTGGTATTAACAAATTTGGATTCGGAGATTTCGTCACCGCCCACTGCTGGACACGGGTCTCGCCCAAATTCCGCGCCGGTTGGTCATGCGCCACCATCCAGTGGTGCCTTCTTATGGATGGTGCGGCGAAACGTACAACGTATCCGCTTCCGGTGCCGTAGCCCACGAGCGGCTGAACCGATTACAATAAATTTTCTATCAAATCCTCGCTTTCAATAAAATTAGCTCATTCAGCTCTAAAGGTTCTACGTTAGCGACGATTATTTTTATTTTACTTTAATTGGGATAGGCAATGGAACTGGACGCATGCAGCCCGTTCAATTGTAACACAAATTTTGTAAATAAATATAGATAAAATAGCTATCGTTTTTTTGTGGTTTTATTTAACTAAAATATTTGTTTTTAATCTAATCTATAGATTTTTATAATCTGTAATAAATTGTTGCAAAGGTCATTGACCTTTCAAACTACATCCTAGTAGTGGTTATCCATTTTCAGTGATCATCCCCCATGAGGTACCACCGCAGCGCCTATTACTGCCGCGACAACTGTCAGTGGGCGAACATTACTTTGTTCCGGATTGAAGGGTGTTGTATCCGTGTTAAGCGTGAGCTAATTGATTTACCGTCGGTTTAATTAATGATCGGTGTTCGCGTGTCGGTCCGGATCGGCGCCACCGCCGCGTCCAATGGCGGACGTGTTGCCGTCGAATTGGCTATTTGCTGTACAGTCGCACGGAACGTGGGATTAATATAATTATCGAACAGAGAGAGGGAGAGGGAGCTATATATGTGATGGTAAAACATGGGAGTCCCACCAACCAACAGTGGGCGAGTGTGATGAGAAATTGCCCATATTAACCTTTACCCAATCGATGTAGGTGATTTTGGCGGTCTCGGCTGATGATGATGAGCATGCGTGGGAGTGAGACGGAATATATGAAGAGAGAAACATTAAAAACTTTAGGGGTTTTTTTTTTTCCTCCATTTCTTATTTTTGCTTCAGTCCATAAAATGATTGTAGAATTGCATTTCCCTCTCTTTTTTTCTTTCTCTCTGCCCTTTTATTCCGCAACTCCAAATCCCTTTCATGCCTCACTGTCCGTCTCGTCCTCTCCGTCTCGCCCTCTCTCCGTCTCGTCCTCTCCGTCTCGTCCTCTCTCTGTCTCGCCCTCTCCGTCTCGCCCTCTCCGTCACGCTCTACCCGTCTCGCCCTCTCTGCGTCTCGCTCTCTCCCCGTCTAAGCTCTATCCATCTCGCCCTCTCCGTAACGCTCCCTACCCGTCTCGCCCTCTCTCCGTCTCGCTCCCTCCCCGTCTAAGCTCTCTTTCCATCTCGCCCCTCTCCATCTCGCCTCCTCCATCTCGCCCCCTCTCCATCTCGCCCCTTCTCAATCTCGCCCCTCTCCATCTCGCCCCTCTCCATCTCGCCCCTCTCCATCTCGCCCCTCTCCATCTCGCCCCCTCTCTTTACAGCCTCCAAAGTATATCTACCTCGCTCTACTACAAATCAACCAGTGCACAGTCACACCCTCGCTGCGCCAGACACGATTAATATTGTCCATGCAACGCGGCGACACAGAAGAAGCCGCAACCTCATCACTACTCACACGTCTCTATACCCTGTTCCATTGTCCCGTCGAAAAAAAAAAACTCGAAAAAAAAAAAGCAATTCAAACATTTTCCTCTACGACTGTACCGTTGACTTTCAACCGATTGTTTCCGTTTAAGTAAATGTGGGGGATATTAGACATTTCCTTTGCTATTAATTTAATGAGCTCAACTGTACAGTAGGCAACTCACTGATCACCGGAAGCATGCTCCTGAAGTCCTTACTGTTGACGAGTAAGATTTTTTTTTTTTTTAAATCCCTTAAATACTGATAAATTCAGTATAAAGGAAATTTAGATCACTGTGCCTCAACGGGTGTGGCCTCCACCTCATTGGGCCAGCGTAATGGGAAATGGTCCTTCCCCCCCATATGAATCCGTACAAAAGTGGAGATCTTTTGGGGGAAGCCTATGTCCAGCAGTGGGCGTCTAATGGCTGATGATGGTCTACCCCACAACTGGGCCTCTGTGATGTTGGGCAAAGCACAGCAAGTAACGACCACATATATATATATCAATAGTGGTAGAGTAGGTACCGCTGTAGCTCCTATTACAGCTATTAGACAGTGTTCCGGTTTGAAGGACGCTGTAGCTAGTGAAATTACTGAAGTAACGAGACTACATCTTATGTCTCATGGCGATGAGCACAATGTGGTGTATCGCCTCAACTAGCGCTATGTTACGGGCAGGCGTATCACTCAACATCAGGTGAACATCCGGTTCGTAGTTCGTTTCTCTTTATGAAGAATGCTGATTTTTTTTTTTTTCTGTAATGTATCAGTAATTATAACCGGACGGTCGGCTGACGAGCGTGCGAAGAGATCTTTCGGCGTGGACAGGGACGACTTCCGGCGCGCGGTGCCGATCCAATATGGCGTCGGTCTGCGCGGCCGTGACGTCACAGGTCGGATGCATCAGCTCAACTCGGTTACCCACGGTGACACGGTGCACGAACCCTCGCTGACTGCACGAACACAAAACAAAATGGCGCTGAAGAAATTAGATATGGGCGTCGACGGACTGCTTCCCTCGACTTTCAGAACGCCGCACCAACTGGTACCAGGTCAGCCAGCACAGCGTCTTCCATTTGCGGACGAGGACAGAGCCGGACCGGAAGTAGCGACTCCATGCCCAGCGGTGGACCTCCACTGGCTGATGGCGATCATCGGCGGACTGACGGCGGCAATGGGCGATCTGAACCATAAACAGCAGGAAGTCGTTGGAGCCAACGTCAACAGCATCAGACACAGAAGAGGAGCCAACGGCACCGAAGCGACCACAGAGCAGGAAACAGCAGCAGCACCAACCAACGCCACGGACGCGGCGAACAGCACCACAGCTGCACCGGGCTGCGAAGAAAAAAAATTAAGTGGACGCAGATCCATGCCCACCCGCACCGGTTTAGTTAAGGAGAAGTTGCTGCTGTACCTCGAGGAGGGGTTCCAGGACGTTGAGGACAAAGTGGTCTCCCTGGAGGAGGTGAAGCGGCTGTTAGCGGGCCTGCTGCCGTACAAAGTCGGCTACATGGTGGCCAACGTGGACACGCTGGCGGTGAACATGAGGAGCCTGAGGGAGGACGCGAGGGTCAGCGCCGACGCCTGGGGCGAGCCGGAGATCCTGGACGCGTACGACCGGCTGAAGACCTCCAGCTCCTTGATCACCAAGCTCCTGGACACGTTGAGGACGGTCGCTGAGAAACGCCTAAAGTAATAAATTCCCATACTTGCATTCTATTTCAATTCAGACCTTCACGTGATTTCAAGTGATACGAACGAATTAGGATAACACGCTCTTTTATTCAATGGTCTCTTCCTAGAGACTGTCTTGATATCACTACGGCGTCTATTGCATTGGAAAAACATTACTGTGATCCGGTTCGAAGGGCGTTGTAGCTGGTGTATTCACTGAGGTAATGTCTCGACGCGTCGAGCACAATGTGGTGCAGTGTAACCATCTTAAATAGCGCCACTTTTTTATGAGTGTATCGTTTAATATCAGGCGAATGTCGTCACGTCTTTGACCAGTGTGTGTTGCCAGTGATGACGTGGAGCTGAGACGTGGCCGCTTACTGTGGGCCTTGTCCGCAAGCTTGAGATTGCCGAGAGGGCGATGGAGCGAGCTATGCTCGGAGTTTCCCTGCGAGATCGAATCAGAAATGAGGAGATCCGCAGGAGAACCAAGGTCACCGACATAGCTCGAAGGGTCGCCGTCGCGAAGTGGCAATGGGCAGGGCACACAGCTCGCAGAACCGACGGCCGTTGGGGCAGAAAGGTTCTCGAGTGGCGCCCACGTACCGGAAGACGTAGCGTAGGCAGGCCCCCCACAAGGTGGACCGACGACCTGGTCAAGGTCGCTGGCAACCATTGGATGCGGGTGGCCCAGGACCGGTCTGAGTGGAAATCTTTGGGGGAGGCCTTTGTCCAGCTGTGGACGTCTTCCGGCTGATTGGATGGATGATGGATGGAATGTCGTCACTAGACGAATATAAACAAGACGTTGAATCACGCTATAATAAATTTCAGCGGCAGCACTTTTCAAACTACCCGCCAAAGGCTCTATTATTTCACACCTTCCACCCTCTAGCGGTGAGGGTGAGAGCGAATTTTATGAAAGAGGAAGGGATGTTAGACTGTCCAAGTAAGTCGTAATTTTTTTTTTTTTTTCATATTACCTCGCAACGCGACAAACACTTGATATTAAGTGATACGCCCGCTCAACGTGACGCTAATTAGGATGATATACACTGCACCGTATTCTGCTCGTCGCCTGAGACATGAGTTCCGTTACTACAGCAACTTCATTAGCTACACAATCCTTCGAACCGGATATTAGTTCGGCTTCTATTAGTTGCGGTGGTACTGATCAGAGACGTACCGGAAGTCGTCAGTCGTGAGAATTTACTGGTGGTAGCGTCTCCGCTGCCGGAGACTGTTTAGATACCACCGCAGCGCCTATTGCAGCCGTAATTACTATGATCCGGTTTGAAGGGCGTTGCAGTTAGTGTAATTACTGGGGTAGCGAGCGCCACATCTTAAGTCGCAGGCGACGAGCGCAATGTGGTGCAGCGTAACCGTTCTAAGTAGCGCCACTTTTTTATGGGCTAGTGTATCACTTAATATCAGCTGATCGTCGCGTCGCTTGTTAAAAAAAAAAAAAATCTACCCTCGCATAGGGGAAGGGTTTGGTCAGGTATACAAATAAAATAACGTCTCCATGTTAATTATTTATTCAGTCCGAAAAATAAAATCTAAACCTACCCTTAACTTAATTACAATAGAAACCATAGACTATACGATTCACCATAAACTTAAATTTATTAGAAATTTTCTTATAAAAAAAAAAAAACAATACAACCTTAAATAAAAGTCTATGGTAAGATATAAATGTACTTACAAAATTATACCTACGCGTTGAAGCGAAAATTAAAAAAAAAAATTGGCCGTATGGACTAAATTCCTTTGACTTTATCGTTAGGAAAGAGGGTATTTAAGCCAATAATAAAATGGCGTCAAAATAAAAGAAATATTCTTTATAAAAGTACACTAACCTTCATATATATTTATACTATATGTCAAATAGATTGCCGCCATTAATGATTGACAGGATTTTTTTTTAATTACAACGGGCTACGGTACAAATTTTTCAGCCAGTAATAATTTTTTCAGCTATAATCAATATTACTTACCACCGGTGTGTATCACTGGTGGTAGATATCTATAGCCACAGACCATACCACCAAACCGGTATCCGGCTTGAAGGATTGTTGCTTAACTCATGTGAATAGTGCCTATCTAGCGTCAAGTTATGAGACGAATTAAAAAAAAAAAAATTACTGGTAATAGTAAAGTTTCGTCTATACAACTAATAATAGTAACAATTTTAAAAGTTGTGTATTGCCATACAAAAAAACAGACAATTTTTTTTTTTTTTTTTATAATCATATATAAAATATACACTGCACTTTTTTTTTCAGCCTCAAATAAATGCCCTTTCATTGCTACCTTTAAAGACACAAATGTTACCATCGCAAACAGTTTTCTACCGTTTCGGTAGTTTTTCCTTGTTATCGTCGCGATCCGGTTTGGGTGTTCTTCACTGGCGACACTATGGTATCCATGACTACGGCCGCCGCGTTCACCTTGCTGCACCTGCGTTCAATATTAGTAGATGAAATAAATTTAATTATGATTCGGTTGCTGATGGTGAACGTTCAGGTGGATACCACCATTACTCTTATTCCTACCACATAACATTGCTGTGATCCGGTTTGAAGGACCTATAGCTATCACTGGCGGTAGTGTCTCTGTCGCCGCAGACCGTCTAGGTACCGCCGCAGCGCCTGTTGCAGCCGGCACACAGTGCTGTGCGGACATTGCTGTGATCCGGTTTGAAGGACCTATAGCTATCACTGGCGGTAGTGTCTCTGTCGCCGCAGACCGTCTAGGTACCGCCGCAGCGCCTGTTGCAGCCGGCACACAGTGCTGTGCGGACATTGCTGTGATCCGGTTTGAAGGACCTATAGCTATCACTGGCGGTAGTGTCTCTGTCGCCGCAGACCGTCTAGGTACCGCCGCAGCGCCTGTTGCAGCCGGCACGCAGTGCTGTGCGGACATTGCTGTGATCCGGTTTGAAGGACCTATAGCTATCACTGGCGGTAGTGTCTCTGTCGCCGCAGACCGTCTAGGTACCGCCGCAGCGCCTGTTGCAGCCGGCACACAGTGCTGTGCGGACATTGCTGTGATCCGGTTTGAAGGACCTATAGCTATCACTGGCGGTAGTGTCTCTGTCGCCGCAGACCGTCTAGGTACCGCCGCAGCGCCTGTTGCAGCCGGCACGCAGTGCTGTGCGGACATTGCTGTGATCCGGTTTGAAGGACGCTGTAGCTACAATAATTACTGTGGTAACGAGACTCGACGTCTTATGTATGCGACGAGCGCAATGTGTTGCAGTGTATACCATTCTAACTAGCGCCATGTTATGGGCGCGTATCACTTAAAATCAGGTGAACGTACCGTTCGTCTCGTCGCTTCGTCGAATTAAAAAAAAAACTAGATTTTTTTTCGACGCCATATACATTGCGGTTGTATAGAACAGTAGCTCGCTGGCCTAACGGTTAGAGTGTGCGGCTTTCATTCCGCAGGTCGCGGGTTCGAACCTCGGCGTGTACCGATTACTTAATATTTAAGTCATGTACTATTGTGAACTTTACAACAGCGAGATATAAACGGTGAAGGAAAACATCGCGAGGAAACCCGCACACTGACATCATCTTTGTGTGTGTGTGTGTGTGGTGGCCTCAATAAAGTGGCAACAGGCTCGCCCCCTGTTACATGGGACCTAATCTGACCACATCTGTCGAAATGTGGGTGGTTTATTCACCTTTGCCCTACTGGGAAAAAGGCGTGATAATATAAAAAAAATGTATAGAACACGCGTACCTGGGGAACATATCGGAACACCTCAGCTCCGTCCATCCGGTGAGCGCCTCGTACAGCATCGTGTCCAGCGCGCGCTCCGTGGCCAGCTCCCCGGTCAGCATGCGCAGCGCCAACCTGGTGACATGATATAACACATAAATCGCCGTCTCTTTAATTATACTAGTTGCAGCGCCCCTCAAACCGGATCACAGCAATGTCCGCACAGTACTGTGTGCCGGCTGCAATTCGCGCTGCGGCGGTACCTAGACGGTCTGCGGCGACAGGGACACTACCGCCAGTGATAGCTGTAGGTCCTTCAAACCGGATCACAGCAATGTCCGCACAGCACTGCGTGCCGGCTGCAACAGGCGCTGCGGCGGTACCTAGACGGTCTCCGGCGACAGAGACACTACCACCAGTGATAGCTGTAGGTCCTTCAAACCGGATCACAGCAATGTCCGCACAGCACTGCGTGCCGGCTGCAACAGGCGCTGCGGCGGTACCTAGACGGTCTGCGGCGACAGAGACACTACCACCAGTGATAGCTATAGGTCCTTCAAACCGGATCACAGCAATGTCCGCACAGCACTGCGTGCCGGCTGCAACAGGCGCTGCGGCGGTACCTAGACGGTCTGCGGCGACAGAGACACTACCACCAGTGATAGCTGTAGGTCCTTCAAACCGGATCACAGCAATGTCCGCACAGCACTGCGTGCCGGCTGCAACAGGCGCTGCGGCGGTACCTAGACGGTCTGCGGCGACAGAGACACTACCACCAGTGATAGCTGTAGGTCCTTCAAACCGGATCACAGCAATGTCCGCACAGCACTGCGTGCCGGCTGCAACAGGCGCTGCGGCGGTACCTAGACGGTCTCCGGCGACAGAGACACTACCACCAGTGATAGCTATAGGTCCTTCAAACCGGATCACAGCAATGTCCGCACAGCACTGCGTGCCGGCTGCAACAGGCGCTGCGGCGGTACCTAGACGGTCTGCGGCGACAGAGACACTACCGCCAGTGATAGCTGTAGGTCCTTCAAACCGGATCACAGCAATGTCCGCACAGCACTGTGTGCCGGCTGCAACAGGCGCTGCGGCGGTACCTAGACGGTCTGCGGCGACAGGGACACTACCACCAGTGATAGCTATAGGTCCTTCAAACCGGATCACAGCAATGTCCGCACAGCACTGTGTGCCGGCTGCAACAGGCGCTGCGGCGGTACCTAGACGGTCTGCGGCGACAGGGACACTACCACCAGTGATAGCTATAGGTCCTTCAAACCGGATCACAGCAATGTCCGCACAGCACTGTGTGCCGGCTGCAACAGGCGCTGCGGCGGTACCTAGACGGTCTGCGGCGACAGGGACACTACCACCAGTGATAGCTATAGGTCCTTCAAACCGGATCACAGCAATGTCCGCACAGCACTGTGTGCCGGCTGCAACAGGCGCTGCGGCGGTACCTAGACGGTCTGCGGCGACAGAGACACTACCACCAGTGATAGCTATAGGTCCTTCAAACCGGATCACAGCAATGTCCGCACAGCACTGTGTGCCGGCTGCAACAGGCGCTGCGGCGGTACCTAGACGGTCTGCGGCGACAGAGACACTACCACCAGTGATAGCTATAGGTCCTTCAAACCGGATCACAGCAATGTCCGCACAGCACTGCGTGCCGGCTGCAACAGGCGCTGCGGCGGTACCTAGACCTTCGGCAGCTGAGATGACCACCAATAAAATAATTACCACTAGTTATTACATGGTCCTTCAAACCGGATAACGGTATTGCTTGGAGCTGCGGTGGTACCTAGACAGTCCACGGGAACAGAGACCTACCAGCAGTAGTCGCGCTGATTGAGAGATATAAAAGAATCTTTATAATAACCTACCAAATTTTAAGATATGAGTAGTTTCCAAAGAGATGGTAGTGATGCTGGCAACACTAACATACTTTTTAAAAATATCGATGGCATCGATATATATATATCGATCCTGTTTTTTATCTGTTACACTTAACATGTTATAAAAAACGAAAGTTGCCATGTTAAATAAATAATTCAAGTTATCATACATAAGGTCATATAGTGAGGGTAGTTCAATAACTTGTCTGTATCGTAAATCGTAGAATTATGCAATCTAAGCAGAGAGATATATAGTGGGGGTAGTCGAATTAAATATCAGCCGTTAGACGTCCACTGCTGGACATAATCTTCTTCTAAAGATCACATCGATCGGTCCACAGGCGACATGATATCGGGTACCGCAAGTCTTTAGGGGTTCATATGGGGGTATTGGGCCATATCCCACCACTGGCCCAATGAGGGTAGGTGGGAGCCAGAGCCTCGTCTCTTGATCAGAAGGCTTCACCACGAGCTGGTGAGGTTGGTTTAGGTCCGGTGAGTCGTTGTGCAGGTACCCTTATACCTCTTAGGGTAGTTGCATTAGCATAATAGTTGTGAATCAGCAACGTAAGCATTGAACAGCTGTAGAATGATCATGTCAAAGTCGAAGTCAATCTCTAAGTCGGTGATCATGTCAAAGTGGGAGGCAGTGATCACGTGAAAATCGAAATCAATGTTCATGTCAAAGTCTAAGTCAGTCAGTGATCAAATCAGTCTAAATCAGTGATCATGTCAAAATCTAAGTCAATGTTCATATCAAAGTCAAAGTAAGTGACCATGTGAAAATCGGAATCAATGTTCGTGTCAAAGTCTAAGTCAGTGATCATGTTAAAGTCAAAGTCAGTGATCACGTCAAAATCTAAGTTAATGTTCATGTCAAAGTCAAAGTAAGTGATCATGTGAAAATCGAAATCAATGTTCGTGTCAAAGTCTAAGTCAGTCAATGATCATATCAGTCTGAGTCAGTGATCATGTTAAAGTCAAAGTCAGTGATCACGTCAAAATCTAAGTCAATGTTCATGTCAAAGTCGAAGTCAGTGATCATGCTAAAGTCAAAATCAATGATCATGTCGAAATCTAAGTCAATGTTCATGTCAAAGTCGAAGTCAGTGATCATGCTAAAGTCAAAATCAATGATCATGTCGAAATCTAAGTAAATGTTCATGTCAAAGTCGAAGTCAGTGATCATGCTAAAGTCAAAATCAGTGATCATGTCGAAATCTAAGTCAATGTTCATGTCAAAGTCGAAGTCAGTGATCATGCTAAAGTCAAAATCAATGATCATGTCGAAATCTAAGTCAATGTTCATGTCAAAGTCGAAGTCAGTGATCATGCTAAAGTCAAAATCAATGATCATGTCGAAATCTAAGTCAATGTTCATGTCAAAGTCGAAGTCAGTGATCATGCTAAAGTCAAAATCAATGATCATGTCGAAATCTAAGTCAATGTTCATGTCAAAGTCGAAGTCAGTGATCATGCTAAAGTCAAAATCAATGATCATGTCAAAGTCGAAGTCAGTGATCATGTCAAAGTCAATCATCAAATCAAAGTCGATGTCGAAGTCAATGATGTCAAAGTAGATGTCATTGATGATGTCGATGTCCAAATCAATGTCGGCATCGACGTCGAAGACAATGTCGATGTTGATAATGACGACGACTGCGATGATGATGATAATGATGACGACTGCGATGATGATGATAATGATGACGACTGCGATGATGATGATGTACTTAAGTACGTAGATCACACCGGCGCCGACTCACCCGTTGATCCTCGCCATGGTGCCGTACGGCGCGTTCAGTTTTGAAGTGGCGATTAGGTTCTTGCAGTACAAATACCAGATGCAATCCAAATCGGTATAGGTCTCGGTCCGGCTGCTGGCAACACCGCGACCGTCGCTCTTGTTGTACGAAGCGCGCAGATGGCTCAGCGCCTGTGTGTTGCCATCAATATTGCGCGAGAGCTGGTTCTGTATGTTCGTGTTCAGATTATCCTTGTTAGATAGCTGAGAGAGTACCAACCTGTGAAATAGAAGAGTATAATTAAAAAAAAAAAATATGTGCCTCAACAATGACATATAAGATATATACAAAACATTACTACCCTCGTAATTTCGGTACAAAATATGTTTGTTATCATAACGTCCTTCAAGCCGGATAACAAATATTCGCTCTTACCCATACGTTCTCCGGCAACAGTAACCTAACATCGGTGTGTATTAGTTTTATATATTGATATCTATCTCACGTAAAATAAAGTGTAAGCGGTGTCCGTATTCAAGGACTCTACAGTGATGCAAGTATAAAATATACGAACGTAACACTAATGAAATGATTCAATTAAACGAGACGAGTACGACGTTCACCTGATGTTAAGTGATACGCGCGTAATTAGGATAACTGCACCACATTGCGCTAGTCGTTTGAGACAAGTCGTGTCATTACTCCAATAATTACACTAGCTACAGCGCCCTTCAAACCGAAGCACAGTGATTTTCGCATGAACACGTACGAGGTAGTATAGTGCTTGTACTGAAGTGAGGGTGCCGAGGAGTCCTGCAGACCTGACTAGGACGTGCTTTAGGCGTAGTTCCATAGGAGACTCTAGGGTTTCCCGCAATGCACTGATTATGACCACCGAGAGTTGTAATGGGTAAAAATCCCATATAACCTAACCCAACCTAACCCTTTTTTTTTTGTTTGGGGGAGGGGGAAATCTTCGAAAAGATACTCTGCCTTCTGGGGGGAAGTTAGTTATGTGGAAATTTTTACCCACTAAAACCCCCTCGGTGGTCATCTTCGGCGATTGGAGAGGTTGTGGTATCTCCTTTCGGAACACAACCGAGGCAATCCTAACCTAACCTTTTTTTTTTGGTTTCGGGGGGAAATCTTCGAAAAGATACTCTACCTCCTGGGGGGAAGTTAGTTATGTGGAGATTTTTACCCACTAAAACCCCCTCGGTGGTCATCTTCGGCGATTGGAGAGGTTGTGGTATCTCCTTTCGGAACACAACCGCGGCAATCCTAACCTAACCTTTTTTTTTTTTGGTTTCGGGGGGAAATCTTCGAAAAGATACTCTACCTCCTGGGGGGAAGTTAGTTATGTGGAGATTTTTACCCACTAAAACCCCCTCGGTGGTCATCTTCGGCGATTGGAGAGGTTGTGGTATCTCCTTTCGGAACACAACCGCGGCAATCCTAACCTAACCTTTTTTTTTTTTGGTTTCGGGGGGGAAATCTTCGAAAAGATACTCTGCCTTCTGGGGGGAAGTTAGTTATGTGGAGATTTTTACCCACTAAAACCCCCTCGGTGGTCATCTTCGGCGATTGGAGAGGTTGTGGTATCTCCTTTCGGAACACAACCGCGGCAATCCTAACCTAACCTTTTTTTTTTTTGGTTTCGGGGGGAAATCTTCGAAAAGATACTCTACCTCCTGGGGGGAAGTTAGTTATGTGGAGATTTTTACCCACTAAAACCCCCTCGGTGGTCATCTTCGGCGATTGGAGAGGTTGTGGTATCTCCTTTCGGAACACAACCGCGGCAATCCTAACCTAACCTTTTTTTTTTTTGGTTTCGGGGGGGAAATCTTCGAAAAGATACTCTGCCTTCTGGGGGGAAGTTAGTTATGTGGAGATTTTTACCCACTAAAACCCCCTCGGTGGTCATCTTCGGCGATTGGAGAAGTCGTGGGATCTCCGTTCGGAGCACAGCGGCGGCAATCCTAACCTAACTTAACCCTGTCTTCTCCCAAAAGCTTCCCTTTAGAGTATTAGATTTCTATTCCAAGAAAAAAAAGTTAGAATATAGAACTCGTTCAGACTACATACGAGATCTAGAACATTCGAGATTATATTCAATTGTCCTTTATATACTAATTCCCTCTACCTTCCCCCACATAATGAAAGAAAGTAGTATTGTCGGCCATGTTTGTCAGGTTGCCGGTTCGTTGTACTCACTTGGTGTTCTTGTACGCTCTGCCGAGGTGTATGGCCGCTCGCGCCGTGCTCATTCCGATCTCGAGGACGTTTTCTAGAAGGTTCCTCCCGAAGTCGAACTCCTCGGCGGTGTCGGGGCGGTTCTGCCGCTTCCTGCCACCAGTTAATATTGGTATATTAGTTCGTTAATTTAGTAGAAATGGTAAATTATACTGCCTCACATTGCGCATCGCCTTAAGACATGATAACTCTCGTTACCCCGGTAACTTAACGCGTTATAGCGCCCTTCCAACCAGAACACAGTTGCTGCGGTTGTACCGAGACGGTTTTCTTTATTCTACGAAGTGACGGGAATAGTAAGACAGCGACTCTCTCTCACAAACGCACAAAGACAGATCCTCTCTCACATACACACACACAGAGACTCTTTCTCATATCCACACGCACACACTCTCTTTCGCACACTGACTCTCTCTCACAAGGACACACACTGACTCTCTCACAAACGTGTGTGTGTTGGCGCAGACAGATCCTCTCTCACATACACACACAGAGAGACTTTCTCATATCCACACGCACGGACTCTCTTTCACACACTGACTCTCTCTCACAAGGACACACACTGACTCTCTCACAAACGTGTGTGTGTTGGCGCAGACAGATCCTCTCTCACATACACACACAGAGAGACTTTCTCATATCCACACGCACGGACTCTCTTTCACACACTGACTCTCTCTCACAAGGACACACACTGACTCTCTCACAAACGTGTGTGTGTTGGCGCAGACAGATCCTCTCTCACATACACACACAGACAGACTTTCTCATATCCACACGCACGGACTCTCTTTCACACACTGACTCTCTCTCACAAGGACACACACTGACTCTCTCACAAACGTGTGTGTGTTGGCGCAGACAGATCCTCTCTCACATACACACACAGAGAGACTTTCTCATATCCACACGCACGGACTCTCTTTCACACACTGACTCTCTCTCACAAGGACACACACTGACTCTCTCACAAACGTGTGTGTGTTGGCGCAGACAGATCCTCTCTCACATACACACACAGAGAGACTTTCTCATATCCACACGCACGGACTCTCTTTCACACACTGACTCTCTCTCACAAGGACACACACTGACTCTCTCACAAACGTGTGTGTGTTGGCGCAGACAGATCCTCTCTCACATACACACACAGAGAGACTTTCTCATATCCACACGCACGGACTCTCTTTCACACACTGACTCTCTCTCACAAGGACACACACTGACTCTCTCACAAACGTGTGTGTGTTGGCGCAGACAGATCCTCTCTCACATACACACACAGAGAGACTTTCTCATATCCACACGCACGGACTCTCTTTCACACACTGACTCTCTCTCACAAGGACACACACTGACTCTCTCACAAACGTGTGTGTGTTGGCTCAGACAGATCCTCTCTCACATACACACACAGAGAGACTTTCTCATATCCACACGCACGGACTCTCTTTCACGAACACACACACTGACTCTTTCACAAACACACACATACACACACCGACACTCTCACAAAAACACACACACACACACACACACACACACACACACACACACACACACACACACACACCGACTCTCTCACTAACAGACAGATTCTCGCACACACACAGACTCTCACAAACACACACACACGCAGACTCTCACTAACACACAGACTCAAATTCTCTTTCACACACACATTATTTTACATACACTCAGACTCGTACACACGCACACGGTATACGACGATACTCACATTGCCATCTCGTGATGGTACAGCTCACTCTTCTTCGCCTCGATCTTCCCCGGCTCCAGGAACAGCGCGTTGAACGCGAACACCTCCGGGTCCTTCATCATCTTCACCCGCGCGGACTCCTGGAGTTCAATCATCATCATCATCATCATCGAATACTGGTGGAATGAATCCGACAGGTACCATGGTCGGACAATTTACTTATATCACACATAAGCTTTGATAGATCCGATTCGAAGGTCTCTGGAGATGGGGTTCAACCACCACTGGCCTAGTGTAGAAGACCCATTCGTGGTGGTGGTGATGGTGGAAATCGACAGCTTCCGACCATCACAATCATCACATCGACGATCAGATTCAATAACAGTTTACTATGTAATCCCGGAATCGAACCTGGCAAAGTATGGCTGTTAACCGCCAAGCCACTGGGGAACTCTACTCCACGGGATCTCGAAGGAACTCCTCACCTGATTCTCCCAAGCCATCAGCTGGATGTTGTGCAGCAGCATCACGTCCAGGGTCAGTATACCGAACGACAGTAGGTCCGTACTGTTGCCCAGTATGATCCTCCTCGTGCGGTTCCCCTGCGTGTGCTCCCCGCCGAAGTATATCTCCTTCAGCTTCACCATGATGATGGAGACGTCCCCCTCCACCAAGCTCTCGTTCAGCGCCCTCAGCACCAGACCGAACTGGCTGCCGGACTCCCTCTTCGCGGTCGCGCCGTTCGCGTCGAAGTCCGGATCGGAGGTGATCCAGTCGTGCAGCTCCTGCACCTTCTCTATCAGGTAGCTGGTCATCGTGTTGCTCTCCATGTAGTCCTGGTAAAGGCTCTCGTCGTTGTAATATTCCTCGTAGTAATCAGTTTCGTGTCTCCTCGTCCCCGGAGCCGGATCTCCGCTTCCGATTACATCCGGCAGGTTCGTCTTGAAGTCGGGGTACTTCGCATGGTCCTTCTTCTCTATCTTCTTCTCCGGGTGTTGGAGGGTCGTGTCGTGGAGCGGGTGGATCTGCGGCTTGGAGACCAGACCCTGGTCTACCACCAGGTTCTTCTTCCTGTTCGCCACTATGTTCTTGAATATGGATAGTTTCTCTAGAATCGGATTTTGGATTTCGTTCTGCTGCTCTATCGGTTCTGTCGTCATCATTTGTTCCGTTGTCGTCGTCGTCGTCGTCGTCGTCGTCGTCGGCTGCGTTGACATCACTTCCGGTCGTGGATCCGCGTAAATCGGTTCCTGTGACATATTTCCGCGATGTGACAAATGCAATAATGTCTATGCCCAGCAGTGGGTGTCCAATGGTAGCGATGAAGATATTCGAAAATTAATTTGATGGAAGGTGAATTTGTTTTACTGATACATATTGTATTCGATCCCTCCTTATTACATCATCGTCGTCATCACCACGGATGTCCACTGCTGGGCATAGGTCTCTTGTTCTGTATCCCACAGAACATGCTCTTGCTGTTTTTGGATCTAAAAGTTTGTTTTCATGTTATATATCAAATATTTTTGATCTAGAACAGAAACTGAACCCTGGACTTTAATACATTTGGATTAGTACCAGTTTCCACATTCGGGGAATCCCCAACGACAATGTAGGATTAGATTTACAGCAAAGTGATATAGAGTTGTGTATTAGAGGTCTCTAGGTGAGGTCTATGTCCAGCAGTGGGCATCTATCTAATGATGACGATGAATATAATGTGGGATACGATTTATATGAAATATAATTACCAAATAATATAGAGTGTCTCCTAAGTGAGATTTTAGGGGAAGGCTTAGGTCCAGCAGTGGGCGTCTATCGGCTGATGATGGTATTGATGGACGAGGTTCATGTCCAGCAGTGGGCTGTTGTGATATTGATGTGCTTGCTTTATTTATTATATATTAACAAACCGGCACTTCGAATATCTCCCGCGTGGGATACCTCTCGGCTGCGCCCCACTTGGTGATAACCACTGTGGCGAGCACCAGCGCCGCGCACACCGCGAAGCAGGAAGCGCTCGCTATGATCCACACCTTCAGCGGGACCTGAGGAGAAACGGTAGAGGGTGAGAGTACTGTGCGGACATTGCTGTAATCCGGTTTGAAGGGCCTATAGCTATCACTGGCGGTAGTGTCTCTGTCGCCGGAGACCGTCTAGGTACCGCCGCAGCGCCTGTTGCAGCCGGCACACAGTGCTGTGCGGACATTGCTGTGATCCGGTTTGAAGGGCCTATAGCTGTCACTGGCGGTAGTGTCTCTGTCGCCGGGGACCGTCTAGGTACCGCCGCAGCGCCTGTTGCAGCCGGCACACAGTACTGTGCGGACATTGCTGTGATCCGGTTTGAAGGGCCTATAGCTGTCACTGGCGGTAGTGTCTCTGTCGCCGCAGACCGTCTAGGTACCGCCGCAGCGCCTGTTGCAGCCGGCACACAGTACTGTGCGGACATTGCTGTGATCCGGTTTGAAGGGCCTATAGCTGTCACTGGCGGTAGTGTCTCTGTCGCCGGGGACCGTCTAGGTACCGCCGCAGCGCCTGTTGCAGCCGGCACACAGTGCTGTGCGGACATTGCTGTGATCCGGTTTGAAGGGCCTATAGCTGTCACTGGCGGTAGTGTCTCTGTCGCCGGGGACCGTCTAGGTACCGCCGCAGCGCCTGTTGCAGCCGGCACACAGTGCTGTGCGGACATTGCTGTGATCCGGTTTGAAGGGCCTATAGCTGTCACTGGCGGTAGTGTCTCTGTCGCCGCAGACCGTCTAGGTACCGCCGCAGCGCCTGTTGCAGCCGGCACACAGTACTGTGCGGACATTGCTGTGATCCGGTTTGAAGGGCCTATAGCTGTCACTGGCGGTAGTGTCTCTGTCGCCGGGGACCGTCTAGGTACCGCCGCAGCGCCTGTTGCAGCCGGCACACAGTGCTGTGCGGACATTGCTGTGATCCGGTTTGAAGGGCCTATAGCTGTCACTGGCGGTAGTGTCTCTGTCGCCGGGGACCGTCTAGGTACCGCCGCAGCGCCTGTTGCAGCCGGCACACAGTACTGTGCGGACATTGCTGTGATCCGGTTTGAAGGGCCTATAGCTGTCACTGGCGGTAGTGTCTCTGTCGCCGGGGACCGTCTAGGTACCGCCGCAGCGCCTGTTGCAGCCGGCACACAGTGCTGTGCGGACATTGCTGTGATCCGGTTTGAAGGGCCTATAGCTGTCACTGGCGGTAGTGTCTCTGTCGCCGGGGACCGTCTAGGTACCGCCGCAGCGCCTGTTGCAGCCGGCACACAGTGCTGTGCGGACATTGCTGTGATCCGGTTTGAAGGGCCTATAGCTGTCACTGGCGGTAGTGTCTCTGTCGCCGCAGACCGTCTAGGTACCGCCGCAGCGCCTGTTGCAGCCGGCACACAGTGCTGTGCGGACATTGCTGTGATCCGGTTTGAAGGGCCTATAGCTATCACTGGCGGTAGTGTCTCTGTCGCCGCAGACCGTCTAGGTACCGCCGCAGCGCCTGTTGCAGCCGGCACACAGTGCTGTGCGGACATTGCTGTGATCCGGTTTGAAGGGCCTATAGCTGTCACTGGCGGTAGTGTCTCTGTCGCCGCAGACCGTCTAGGTACCGCCGCAGCGCCTGTTGCAGCCGGCACACAGTGCTGTGCGGACATTGCTGTGATCCGGTTTGAAGGGCCTATAGCTGTCACTGGCGGTAGTGTCTCTGTCGCCGGGGACCGTCTAGGTACCGCCGCAGCGCCTGTTGCAGCCGGCACACAGTGCTGTGCGGACATTGCTGTGATCCGGTTTGAAGGGCCTATAGCTATCACTGGCGGTAGTGTCTCTGTCGCCGCAGACCGTCTAGGTACCGCCGCAGCGCCTGTTGCAGCCGGCACACAGTGCTGTGCGGACATTGCTGTGATCCGGTTTGAAGGGCCTATAGCTATCACTGGCGGTAGTGTCTCTGTCGCCGCAGACCGTCTAGGTACCGCCGCAGCGCCTGTTGCAGCCGGCACACAGTGCTGTGCGGACATTGCTGTGATCCGGTTTGAAGGGCCTATAGCTATCACTGGCGGTAGTGTGCAGTGGGCATGTAACATATTTTTTTTAATGTACCGATGATACGATTTACAAATAAAGTCAACATATATGGGATAAGGACATTCGTGATCCTTCGACCCGGATAACAGTAATTTTCGCACAGTACTGTCATCGCGATGGTACCTACACGGTAGCCGTCAACGGAAACCTACCACCAGTAAGTTTACACTACAACCGTCTATATATAGTTAAGTAGAAGATCAACGAATTAAAAAAAAAAAAAAAAAAACATATTTCCGGTACACAGAGTACATATAGTATACCTTTAACTGTGTCACGACAGATTGAAAAAAAAAAAAAACTAAACTTTCACCGGACAAAAAAACTATATCGATTTTATCTATGCCGAATCTGTTGAACGCGTTTGACGGAATTTATTAAAAAAAAAAAAAAAAAACGTAGTCATTGATCTCAATTTTACACTGTGTCGTGGGTAGAGGTAGTAGCTAGTCAAGCAACTTCGTAATACCCTACCGTCATCTACCAATTTTTTTTTTCTCATACCGACAATTCTATTGAGAACTCCTACCCAATCAGTATCAAAGGATGCTGCGTTACGTTTCACTTCGACACGCAGCTTTAGTTAGAATGGTGTACACTGCATTGTACTCGTATAACACGTAATCAACTTATCATACGAGTCTTAATTACGATTTTTACAAGACCCTTCGCACCGGATAAAATGTACGTATTCACAAAATCGTCGCCTACATAGATGGTATGAGTTCATCTATAGTATCACAAAGTTCTCATGGTAGTGTGAAAATCTTAACGTGATGAAAGGCGCTGTAGCTGATGAAATTACTGCGGTAATCACCCTGGTGCAGTGTATATATCCTAACTAGCGTCTCAATGATAGATATCTCTTCATCATCATCACCATCACCAGCCGGCAGTACACTGCTGTACCTCCCCCAAAGTACTCATCGATTGACCCCACGCTCTCCCCATCCTTCCATTCCAAGCTCCTTCTTCATTCACCTTCACCAGATAGAAGTACCCAGTGGTTGGGAGCTGCTGACCCTATCTCTTACCAATTACCCCCCTTAGTGGGAGGGAGCTGTTAACACTACCTTTTACCAATTACCCTCCCTTAGCGGGAGCTGTTAACACTACCTTTTACCAATTACCCTCCCTTAGCGGGAGCTGTTAACACTACCTTTTACCAATTACCCTCCCTTAGCGGGAGCTGTTAACACTACCTTTTACCAATTACCCTCCCTTAGCGGGAGCTGTTAACACTACCTTTTACCAATTACCCTCCCTTAGCGGGAGCTGTTAACACTACCTTTTACCAATTACCCTCCCTTAGCGGGAGCTGTTAACACTACCTTTTACCAATTACCCTCCCTTAGCGGGAGCTGTTAACACTACCTTTTACCAATTACCCTCCCTTAGCGGGAGCTGTTAACACTACCTTTTACCAATTACCCTCCCTTAGCGGGAGCTGTTAACACTACCTTTTACCAATTACCCTCCCTTAGCGGGAGCTGTTAACACTACCTTTTACCAATTACCCTCCCTTAGCGGGAGCTGTTAACACTACCTTTTACCAATTACCCTCCCTTAGCGGGAGCTGTTAACACTACCTTTTACCAATTACCCTCCCTTAGCGGGAGCTGTTAACACTACCTTTTACCAATTACTCCCTACGAATATATATAGACTTACGGTAGTTTTTGTGGGGATCCTTTCGCACATGATCGGCCTGGGGGGTAGTGGTCGCCTGGCGCGTTCGTCCATTGCCCGCGTGGGCGTGGACCCAGCGCTGGGGAAGACCCTCCACTCCGGCGATATCGGCAGCCCGCTGTCGCACGAGCTCGCCGATGGCGGCCGCTTCTCGTGCTCGTATTGGAACATTCTGTTGGTATAAAAACTTTAATGGTGATGATAAATGTAACCCACTGCTGGGACTCGATCCCACGGCCAGCATGTCCTCGCCACTCTTAAAGCAGTGTCTTAACGATATACCTATATATGCTTATACTTTATTTTATTGATGAAAGTGATGAGAATAGTTGAACGTTCACCTGATGGTGAGTGATACGCCCATAACATAGAGCTAATTAGGATGATATACTCGTACACTAGTCACATGGTCCTTCGAGCCGGATAACAGTACTGTCTATCGGTTGCAATATGAACTACAGCAGTACTTTTTTTATACAATTAAGCGATGAGACGACGGGACGTTCACCTGATAACAAGTGATCTCTATAACAATGTGCCGCTAGTTAGGATTATACACACTGCACCACATTGCGCTCGTCGCCCGAGACGTAAGTTATTTTATTACCCCCAGTAATTACACTAGCTACTACGCCCTTCAAACCGGACCACAGTAATGTTTGACCCACCAACAGTCTGTCACGGAAGTGGTTAAGAGAAGGGTTTCACCATATAGACGGTCATCACCGTTCATCATCAGTCACTGATATAAGTGAACAGTAGGGTATTGGTGACGTCGACCTGATGAAGATGGGCAGGGATTAATGGATGTATAGCATTAGTCTAGATCGCGGTATCGGTCGACTGATCTGCTGACTAGTTGGCGTGAGGTCATCGTGAAATCAACACTATTGTATGCTCCGTAAAAATCAAATTCGCTTGATTGTATTCGACGTTACGCGAACACTCGCCTACATTAAATCCCTATAAAAATGAATTGTATGTATAAAAAAATTCAAATTCGCTATAAATTCATCATTACACGAACACTCACCTACATTAAACTCATATTGAAATGTGTTATATTTTAAAAAAAATTAAGTTTTAATTCGTTGGAAATTCTCCGTTACACGAACATTCACCTACGTTAAACTCATATTGAAATGTATTGTATATTTTAAAAAAACAAATTCAAATTCGCTATAAATTCATCATTACACGAACACTCACCTACGTTAAACTCATATTGAAATGTATTGTATATTTTAAAAAAACAAATTCAAATTCGCTATAAATTCATCATTACACGAACACTCACCTACATTAAACTCATATTGAAATGTGTTGTGTATTTAAATTCAAATTCGATATAAATTCATCATTACACGAACACTCACCTACATTAAACTCGTATTGAAATGTGTTGTATATTTAAAAAAAAATTAAGTTCTAATTCGTTGGAAATTCTCCATTACGCGAACACTCGCCACATCGAACTGAAATTAAAATAACTCTTCGTTACATGAACGCTCGCCTACATTAAACGCCTATTGAAATGAATTGTATGTATTAAAAATTCACATTCGCTATAAATTCATCATTACACGAACACTCGCCTACATTGAAGTGAGATATACGATAGATAAAGCACCAGCGGTTAACTGCCTACCCACCGGTTCGATTCCCGAACGATGTAACTAGTGAATTTTGTAATGTTGGAAGGTGATTTTATAATCTGTCACCACCATGTTGTTAAATGGCGGATTGCGTTTCTACCGACCAGATTAACTCTGGTCGAGCTTCAATTAACGGCTCGGCTATGTGATATTAAGGCCCATTCACACGACGTGGGAACGACACAGTTTCTATGGTCCTACGCTCCCTTTGTTCAGCCATGTGGAGCCCCCCCTCTCAACGATCTAATACCATGGTAATAATATACTATGGTGGGTCCCTTTCTATGAATAGTGATATCATCATCCGTGCTCATCATCATTCAGATGATCATCACACCAATCGGTCGCGTCCAGTTCCATCTTCGACCTTCATCATTACTCTACCAATCCGAAGACCTTGCTGATCAAACATCAAGCCCACTGTTGGACATAACACGATCGGTGTGCTATAGTCGCGAACGTTGAACGAAGCCGGTGACTTACAATCAACTGGCAGTATTATACGGCTAAATTAAACGGTCGCAACTTTCATGTGTATTAGGTACGCGATGACGACTCTTACCCTCGGTCGGTTAATACAGTTGCATTTGTTTAATCAGATTTGAACTTTGCCCCCTACCGCCATAGAGTTCATTTAAACGCCCATAACATGGCGCTACTTAGGATGATATATACTACACCTCTTTGTGCTCGTCGCCTGATACACTGATATTGAATCTCGTTACACCAGTAATTACACAAGCTATAGCGCCCTTCAAACCGGATCACAGCAATGTCCGCACAGCACTGTGTGCCGGCTGCGACAGGCGCTGCGGCGGTACCTAGACGGTCTGCGGCGACAGAGACACTACCACCAGTGACAGCTATAGGTCCTTCAAACCGGATCACAGCAATGTCCGCACAGCACTGTATGCCGGCTGCAACAGGCGCTGCGGCGGTACCTAGACGGTCTGCGGCGACAGAGACACTACCACCAGTGACAGCTATAGGTCCTTCAAACCGGATCACAGCAATGTCCGCACAGCACTGTGTGCCGGCTGCGACAGGCGCTGCGGCGGTACCTAGACGGTCTGCGGCGACAGAGACACTACCGCCAGTGACAGCTATAGGTCCTTCAAACCGGATCACAGCAATGTCCGCACAGCACTGTATGCCGGCTGCAACAGGCGCTGCGGCGGTACCTAGACGGTCTGCGGCGACAGAGACACTACCACCAGTGACAGCTATAGGTCCTTCAAACCGGATCACAGCAATGTCCGCACAGCACTGTGTGCCGGCTGCAACAGGCGCTGCAGCGGTACCTAGACGGTCTCCGGCGACAGAGGCACTACCGCCAGTGACAGCTATAGGTCCTTCAAACCGGATCACAGCAATGTCCGCACAGCACTGCGTGCCGGCTGCAACAGGCGCTGCGGCGGTACCTAGACGGTCTCCGGCGACAGAGACACTACCGCCAGTGACAGCTATAGGCCCTTCAAACCGGATCACAGCAATGTCCGCACAGCACTGTGTGCCGGCTGCAACAGGCGCTGCGGCGGTACCTAGACGGTCTCCGGCGACAGAGACACTACCGCCAGTGACAGCTATAGGCCCTTCAAACCGGATCACAGCAATGTCCGCACAGCACTGCGTGCCGGCTGCAACAGGCGCTGCGGCGGTACCTAGACGGTCTCCGGCGACAGAGACACTACCGCCAGTGACAGCTATAGGCCCTTCAAACCGGATCACAGCAATGTCCGCACAGCACTGTGTGCCGGCTGCAACAGGCGCTGCGGCGGTACCTAGACGGTCTCCGGCGACAGAGACACTACCGCCAGTGATAGCTATAGGCCCTTCAAACCGGATCACAGCAATGTCCGCACAGCACTGTGTGCCGGCTGCAACAGGCG
Organism: Troides aeacus; assembly: GCA_033220335.2. Classification (NCBI taxonomy): domain Eukaryota; kingdom Metazoa; phylum Arthropoda; class Insecta; order Lepidoptera; family Papilionidae; genus Troides; species Troides aeacus. The sequence continues at coordinate 5,641,292 of CM067296.1, forward strand.
CTGCGGCGGTACCTAGACGGTCTCCGGCGACAGAGACACTACCGCCAGTGACAGCTATAGGCCCTTCAAACCGGATCACAACAATGTCCGCACAGCACTGTGTGCCGGCTGCAACAGGCGCTGCGGCGGTACCTAGACGGTCTGCGGCGACAGAGACACTACCGCCAGTGACAGCTATAGGCCCTTCAAACCGGATCACAGCAATGTCCGCACAGCACTGTGTGCCGGCTGCAACAGGCGCTGCGGCGGTACCTAGACGGTCTCCGGCGACAGAGACACTACCGCCAGTGACAGCTATAGGCCCTTCAAACCGGATCACAGCAATGTCCGCACAGCACTGTGTGCCGGCTGCAACAGGCGCTGCGGCGGTACCTAGACGGTCTCCGGCGACAGAGACACTACCGCCAGTGACAGCTATAGGCCCTTCAAACCGGATCACAACAATGTCCGCACAGCACTGTGTGCCGGCTGCAACAGGCGCTGCGGCGGTACCTAGACGGTCTCCGGCGACAGAGACACTACCGCCAGTGACAGCTATAGGCCCTTCAAACCGGATCACAGCAATGTCCGCACAGCACTGCGTGCCGGCTGCAACAGGCGCTGCGGCGGTACCTAGACGGTCTCCGGCGACAGAGACACTACCGCCAGTGACAGCTATAGGCCCTTCAAACCGGATCACAGCAATGTCCGCACAGCACTGTGTGCCGGCTGCAACAGGCGCTGCGGCGGTACCTAGACGGTCTCCGGCGACAGAGACACTACCGCCAGTGATAGCTATAGGCCCTTCAAACCGGATCACAGCAATGTCCGCACAGCACTGCGTGCCGGCTGCAACAGGCGCTGCGGCGGTACCTAGACGGTCTCCGGCGACAGAGACACTACCGCCAGTGACAGCTATAGGCCCTTCAAACCGGATCACAGCAATGTCCGCACAGCACTGTGTGCCGGCTGCAACAGGCGCTGCGGCGGTACCTAGACGGTCTCCGGCGACAGAGACACTACCGCCAGTGATAGCTATAGGCCCTTCAAACCGGATCACAGCAATGTCCGCACAGCACTGTGTGCCGGCTGCAACAGGCGCTGCGGCGGTACCTAGACGGTCTCCGGCGACAGAGACACTACCGCCAGTGACAGCTATAGGCCCTTCAAACCGGATCACAGCAATGTCCGCACAGCACTGTGTGCCGGCTGCAACAGGCGCTGCGGCGGTACCTAGACGGTCTCCGGCGACAGAGACACTACCGCCAGTGACAGCTATAGGCCCTTCAAACCGGATCACAACAATGTCCGCACAGCACTGTGTGCCGGCTGCAACAGGCGCTGCGGCGGTACCTAGACGGTCAGCAGCAACAGGGACCAACAAACAACAAACTCCAGTCCACGCCCAGCGGTATATGACGACACTACATCACTAAGCACATTCTACCTGCGCCATTGGTCAACGTGGCCGCATGGCGACAATCCGTCGGCGCCATTTCACGTTCCATTTAACCGGAAGTACGTCGCCGGTTCGAATCCGCAGCACAGCGTCCGCTGACACACTCAACAGCTCTGAACGATGAAGACGAGACCAGGATCACTCTATATAGAGTGATACCAACAAAGAAGAAGAAGATTAGCTTATCATGGATAAAGAGCGAACTGAATCATCTTTAGGTGATAAGACGACGGGCGTGGTGTAAACATTCTAACCGGATTTATACCATCAGATCAGTGAAAAAGTAGGAATGGAACCCTGGTCTCCGGGAGACAGGCGAGGATAGGAGGAGGTGGTACGTTACCACTGCACTACCGAGGATTCAATATATGGTTACCGTCACAGCTTACCAGTTGAAGGATCAGTTCGGAGTCGATAAGGATTAATGATGGTGGGGATAGTGGTGATGGTGGGGATAGTGGTGATGGTGGGGATAGTGGTGATGGTGGGGATAGTGGTGATGGTGGGGATAGTGGTGATGGTGGGGATAGTGGTTATAGTGGGGATAGTGGTGATGGTGGGGATAGTGGTGATGGTGGTTATGGTGGGGATAGTGGTGATGGTCTGGATAGTGGTGATGGTGGGGATAGTGGTTATGGTGGTGACGGTAACTGGCAGTGGTGACGATGGTGAAGACTCATATCGCCGATACAACTCATATTTCATATGGCATTTTTTTTATAACTACCCTTGTGGGTAGTTGTAAAATTATGTTCATTAGTAAACTGTGACCGTAGTGAGCATTTCATATATGCAAAAAAGTCGACTTATTCGGCCTCAAAATCGTACTGACGACGTCCACGCGCCAGCTCGGAAGCGATCACCCAAATGCGCGATCCATAAATAGCTTTCACGATAAAATGTCTATAAAAAGCTTCGTAAGATAATGCTTTTTTCAATTTGAAGACGCCATCTTGGATCGATAAGAGAATTGAAGGCGCCATCTTGGATCGGTAAGAGGACTGAAGGCGCCATCTTGGATCGATAAGAGATAACGGAGGCGTCGATGAGGCAAAAATTTTTTAATTAGGAACACCATTACTATTGATAATTGTTATCCCACTCATGTTGCAGCGGCTTGAGAGTACCGGAGCCCAATGCTGGGCATGTGTGTGTACTAAATATTCACCATCAGAAGAGAACGAAGCAGAGTGAGACGGGGGAAGATAAGGCTGGGGGTGGGGCATGAATTCCATTCTCCTTTCATCGGTGTTGAAGGACCATGTGTATATAACCGTCAGTATTTAAATCATAAGAAGTATCAAGCGTCGTCGTGTGGTCGTTTACATTCGAAATTCGAATTTTTTTTTTTTCGTCTACTGCTGGACATAGGTTTCACTCAAAGAGCCCATCAATCGGTCACGTGCTGGCCGAAAATATAATAAAAAAGAAGTATATAAATGGTTATAATAAGGTCTCTCTCTCTCTCTCTCATAGCAGCTTTTAGGATCCAAGCCTAACTCACCAGCTCGTGGTGCAGCCTGATAATCAAGGTAGTAGAAAAAAAAAAAAAATTTGAATTTCGAACGCAGACGGCCACACACGCTGACGATCGATTCCCCTTATGATTTAAATACTGACGGTTGTATAGACATGGTCCTTCAACACCGATGAAAGGAAAAAGGAATTCCACTCTTCCTTCATAGCCTTCCTCCGCTCCGTTCTCTTCTGTGCTAACGATTCGGTATCATTGGATACGTCGAGGATCAGTGCGATGAATCCTCACTACACACGTCCAGCAGTGGGATCCGGCACACCCCAGCCGTCGCACATAAACAGTGCGCAACCGGATCAAGTGTAACCGGAAATCGAACACGATCGCCGTGATACACGCCGCCACTCCAACCTCTCATCACCTTCTCGACCGTTACAATCCCACCGCTGGGAGTGGGCGTGGTTAAGGATATCCTCCCAGCGCTGTATACAATAGCGCGTTCATTTAAGTAATGATTCACACAAACATCGCGTATAGATTCGAACTGAACACTATAGTACAGTGGACGGCTTTATTCGCAATGGGCTATAGAGTATAAGGAAGCTCTTTCAGTATTGATGCAGGGCTTCTCAAACCGCAACGCCCGCGGCCCGCATTGATATATTAATTAATTTGTAAGTGTGGATGGATTGTGTGAGAAATGTATGAATTCGTGACGTCTGATAGAGGGATATGGTAGAGAAGTACATACTGCGCCGATCCCACACAACTGGGAAAAGGGAAAGAGAAAGAAGAAAAAGACTACCAATTGACCACTTGATGGTAATGGTAGTCTTCCCCTGTTCTCTGCTGTTCAACTCTTGGTAGCCATATTGGATGTTACAGCTGATACTGAACTCGAGCCGGATCTACGGCTTGTTAATGTAGTCTTCGTTACTTATCAGTCGGGTAACGCCCACTGTTGGGCATAGGCATCCCACGATCCTCACCAGGAGCCGTAAGGTCCTCGAGGGGTGGCCGCGTATCAGTAAACGTAGTGTGGGAGGACATCCCCAAGGATCCTCATTGAGGAGGAATTGGGCCATCGCCCCACCACACTGACCCAGAGCGGGCTGGTGGGATCCAGATCCTCCACCGGTTCCTGGTGAGGTCGAGGGTTCCGTAAGATGTTGGACGGAACCCTTTACACACTTTCATTTTGTTTAGAAGTAACCTATTTTTTTTTTTATTGAAGCAAAGGAACTTACGGCACGTTCACCTGATAGTAAGTGATACACCTGTCGATAACATGACACTAGTTAGGATGGTATACACTGCACCGTGTTGTGATCGTCATCTTGAGACATTGAATCTTATTATTCAAATAATTTCCTAGCTCTATAGTCCTTCAAGCCGGATAATAGTAATGTTTGCAATTTTTTTTTTAATTATACAAAGCGCTGATACGGGCAAGACGATTGATGGTAAGTGATACGCCATTAGTTACGTGGTCCTTCGAGCCGGATAACAATAAAATCTCCACGGGGTGCCCACTGTAGCATCCGGTTTGGACAGCCCTGGCAAGCGATGCTGTTTGGGTGGTCCGCAGGTTTTAGAGTTTAGCATTATATAGAATTATATTCAGAATTAGGGTTCCTTACAAGGTGAATGAATAAACACAATGATGGTAGGTTCTACTGTGTATATACTATCCGGCTTGAAGGACGTTGTTCCTATTGAAGTTATAAGAGACTTAACATCTCACGTCGTTGGCAACGGGACTGAATGGTGAAGTGTTCTTATGGCGGTAGGTCTCTGTTTCTGGTGACCATCTTGTCACCACTGCAGCTCGTATTCCCGCCGAACAATATGCCGTTATCCGGCTTGAAGGACGTTGTTCCTATTGAAGTTATAAGAGACTTAACATCTCACGTCCTACCATTACGTCGTTGGCAACGGGACTATGTGTGGTGAAGTGTTCGTACGGCGGTAGGTCTCTGTCGCTGGTGACCATCTTGTCACCACTGCAGCTCGTATTCCCGCCGAACAATATGCCGTTATCCGGCTTGAAGGACGTTGTTGCTATTGAAGTTATAAGAAAACATCTCACGTCCTACCATCACGTCGTTGGCAACGGGAGTGGATGGTGAAGTGTTCGTATGGCGGTAGGTCTCTGTCGCTGGTCACCGTCTAGCTACCACTGCAGCTCGTATTCCCGCCGAACAATATGCCGTTATCCGGCTTGAAGGACGTTGTTCCTATTGGAGTTATAAGATACTTGACATCTCACGTCCAACCATCACGTCGTTGGCAACGGGACTGGATGGTGAAGTGTTCTTATGGCGGTAGGTCTCTGTCACTGGTGACCATCTTGTCACCACTGCAGCTCGTATTCCCGCCGAACAATATGCCGTTATCCGGCTTGAAGGACGTTGTTCCTATTGAAGTTATAAACGACTTAAAAACCCACAAAATTACCAACTAGCGATCAGTATGATAAACATGGTGGACGTATGTGATTTTTTAAGCCATGCCCAGCAGTGGGCGTGGGCTGACTTACTGTTACATAAATATGCAGTGACGGTATATATGCCAGTCGGGTTGTTCATAGTCGCCGCGCGGACGACATTGGTGGGCTGGGAGTGGGTGGGTGGGTAGTGGGGGGGTGTGGGCAACGGTCACCTGCTCGACCCCACCACCAATTTACAATTGTAATGAGATCGACCGATTACTAAATGCGCGGCATATGAATGTTAATGTATGCGATAGTGTATATATCTGAGCTGGCATAATTTCCTTTTTTTTTTTTTTTTTTTTTTTTTTTTTTTTTTTTTTTTTTTTTTTTTCTTACTTACACTACAACACTAGTTAGCTATACACAATTTCTAATAGCTTCATATATAAGATGTGGTTCTGTTAATCTAATTATCGGTGGTATGGTCTATGTTGGCGGAGACCGACCCGGTTTAAAGGGCGCTGTAGCTAATGGAGTTACTGCGGTAACGAGATTCAATATTTTGTGTCGTGTCAATTGGCAGTAGGTGAACGTCATTGAATAAAAAAAAATTACTAGTCATATGGTCCTTCAAACCGGATAATGGCTGCACAGAACTGTTCTGCGGAAGTAGCGGCGGAGGTAGGTATCGATCAATATATATATAGCTCTATTCGAAGTCGATTATTTAAATTTGGAACGTTCATTGTTCGACGATGAAGTCTATCAGCGGTTTGAAAATGGAACGCCACGGACATACAATGGCGCGAGGAATTCAGCCTGAATTTTTTTTTGTTCGTCCCTGTATTAGGAAGAGGCTAAGGTCGTAGGACCATGCTGCCTCGTCTTATATAAGCCTCCATTATAGATGATGCAGGGCCGGCTTGCTTACGACCCTGGTAGGTATCTGTTGCCGGAGACCGACACATTACCACCGCAGCTCCAAGTAAAACTATTATCCGGCTCGAAGGACCATGTAATTACTGACGTAACTGATGTGGTGATTTTGCTGGTGATAGTGTCTCTGTTGCCGGAGACCGTCTGAGTACCACCGCGGCTCCAAGCAATACTAGTATCCGGCTCGAAGGACCATGTAATTACTGACGTAACTGAGGTGGTGATTTTGCTGGTGATAGTGTCTCTGTTGCCGGAGACCGTCTGAGTACCACCGCAGCTCCAAGCAATACTAGTATCCGGCTCGAAGGACCATGTAATTACTGACGCAACTGAGGTGGTGATTTTACTGGTGATAGTGTCTCTGTTGCCGGAGACCGTCTGAGTACCACCGCAGCTCCAAGCAATACTAGTATCCGGCTCGAAGGACCATGCAATTACTGACGTAACTGAGGTGGTGATTTTGCTGGTGGTAGTGTCTCTGTTGCCGGAGACCGTCTGAGTACCACCGCAGCTCCAAGCAATACTAGTATCCGGCTCGAAGGACCATGTAACTACTGACGTAACTGAGGTGGTGATTTTACTGGTGATAGTGTCTCTGTTGCCGGAGACCGTCTGAGTACCACCGCAGCTCCAAGCAATACTAGTATCCGGCTCGAAGGACCATGTAACTACTGACGTAACTGAGGTGGTGATTTTACTGGTGATAGTGTCTCTGTTGCCGGAGACCGTCTGAGTACCACCGCAGCTCCAAGCAATACTAGTATCCGGCTCGAAGGACCATGTAACTACTGACGTAACTGAGGTGGTGATTTTACTGGTGATAGTGTCTCTGTTGCCGGAGACCGTCTGAGTACCACCGCAGCTCCAAGCAATACTAGTATCCGGCTCGAAGGACCATGTAATTACTGAAGTAACTGAGGTGGTGATTTTGCTGGTGATAGTGTCTCTGTTGCCGGAGACCGTTTAAGTACCACCGCAGCTCCAAGCAATACTAGTATCCGGCTCGAAGGACCATGCAATTACTGATGTAATTAGAGTAACGATTTTATTGATGGTAGGTCTATATTGCCGAAGACAGATTAGGTACCACTGCAGCTCTTATACCATGCGACAAACAGTGTTCCGGCTTGAAGGACGTTGTAGCTAATGAAATTACTGGAGTAAAGAGACTTTACATCTTATATCTCAAGGTGACTATATGTTGTATTTACCATCCTAACTACCACCACGTTGTTATAGGCAGGCGTATCACTTACCATCAGCTCACCGTCCGCTCGACTCGTTCATACGTAGAGTTAAAAAAAAAATAGAATTGTCTTGTGTCTTCACAACGAGTAATGTTTTATAATTATTAAATGCCGTGTCTACTTCTTCATAATCATATAGTAAGTTTTTCTTGTATATTATAGTGTATGATTGATTGTAGACACGGCATTCAATTATAATCGCTGTTCATAGATGAGATAGTTTAGGGCAAACGACGAATGTAATTGCAGTTATGAAGGAGTGAGTGCCAGGTCTATAAGAGCACAACTCTTTGGGAAATGAGTCCGTATGGATGTCGACAGGTGTATTGGATAGCTTGAAAACTGGAGAGTCGGAACAGCACAGATCTTAGCAATGGCGGACAGAGGAGTGATGGAACATCTAGGAATTGTATTAGGTATCCTAATTATTTAAGCTGGATAGCATTAAGGGGCAGTCAATTTTATTGTTGAACAATTTAAAGAAGAATATGCCTAAAGTAAGTCAACTCTATGAATATATGAAAAGCTTCTATCAGCTCTGGCGAGGTCGTAGCCTCTGCTTCTAGCTACATCCGGCTTCAAGCTCCGCGTGGCAAACTGTTGAACAATATTCGAGAATATTCCTCACAATACTATTGCGTAATATTTTTTTTTTTTTACTCGACCAGTTTTCGAACAAATCGACAAGAACCCGAGCATCTTTAATATATTACTTTAATAAATACCATGGGACTGAGATGAGAGCCTTGAGGTACGCCCGAAGTAATTTCACGGGGAAGGGGCTGAAAGAAAGAATACAAAGCGGCTTTGCTTAAGGCAAGTTCGTGCCGTCTATGGGATTTGTATACAGCTTATATGCAGACAGAGGCCTACCCTCAATCACCACGCGGCACCAACGTTGGTGACCGCGCCGTATGTGCTGGTTTCCTCACGATGCTCTCCTCCACCGTTTGTACTGATCTTGATACTACAGTCATCCGGGGTTCGAACCCGCGACCTTCGGAACGTGGGCCGCGCGCTCCAACCGTTGCGCCGCGAGGATACGCTCATGCACTGAAGACATTTCTCGTAATATACCATCAAGGTGTAACGATGCCTGATTACCCGCGTACTGTTACCAGGAACAGTGTAATGACTTGTTTTTTTTTTTTTTTTTTTTTTTAATCAATTTCCAATAAATAATACTTAAGTTTAAATCACCAGTAATTAATGAATGAGGATTAATTTTGCAATTAAGTGTACACTCGTTAAGAAAATGTATTAAGTGAATCTTTTGAATGAGGGAATGCAAATATATTTCACATAAAGCAAGTTTGTTATAAGTATTATGTATATACTGTCGGCTGCAGTAGACACTACCGCCAGTGACAGCTGTAGGTCCTTCAAACCGGATCACAGCAATGTCCGCACAGCACTGTGTGCCGGCTGCAACAGGCGCTGCGGCGGTACCTAGACGGTCTGCGGCGACAGAAACCTACCGCTATTAATAGGTATAGCGTCCTTCAAACCGGATCACAGCAATGTCCGCACAGCACTGTGTGCCGGCTGCAACAGGCGCTGCGGCGGTACCTAGACGGTCTGCGGCGACAGAGACACTACCGCCAGTGATAGCTATAGGTCCTTCAAACCGGATCACAGCAATGTCCGCACAGCACTGTGTGCCGGCTGCAACAGGCGCTGCGGCGGTACCTAGACGGTCTGCGGCGACAGAAACCTACCGCTATTAATAGGTATAGCGTCCTTCAAACCGGATCACAGCAATGTCCGCACAGCACTGTGTGCCGGCTGCAACAGGCGCTGCGGCGGTACCTAGACGGTCTGCGGCGACAGAGACACTACCGCCAGTGATAGCTATAGGTCCTTCAAACCGGATCACAGCAATGTCCGCACAGCACTGTGTGCCGGCTGCAACAGGCGCTGCGGCGGTACCTAGACGGTCTGCGGCGACAGAGACACTACCGCCAGTGATAGCTATAGGTCCTTCAAACCGGATCACAGCAATGTCCGCACAGCACTGTGTGCCGGCTGCAACAGGCGCTGCGGCGGTACCTAGACGGTCTGCGGCGACAGAGACACTACCGCCAGTGATAGCTATAGGTCCTTCAAACCGGATCACAGCAATGTCCGCACAGCACTGTGTGCCGGCTGCAACAGGCGCTGCGGCGGTACCTAGACGGTCTGCGGCGACAGAGACCTACCGCTATTAATAGGTATAGCGTCCTTCAAACCGGATCACAGCAATGTCCGCACAGCATTGTGTGCCGGCTGCAACAGGCGCTGCGGCGGTACCTAGACGGTCTGCGGCGACAGAGACACTACCGCCAGTGATAGCTATAGGTCCTTCAAACCGGATCACAGCAATGTCCGCACAGTACTGTGTATCGGCTGCAACAGGCGCTGCGGCGGTACCTAGACGGTCTCCGGCAACAGAGACCTACTGCTATTAATAGGTATAGCGTCCTTCAAACCGGATCACAGCAATGTCCGCACAGTACTGCCTGTCGGCTGCCACAGGCGCTGCGGCGGTACCTAGACGGTCTCCGGCAACAGAGACCTACTGCTATTAATAGGTATAGCGTCCTTCAAACCGGATCACAGCAATGTCCGCACAGTACTGCCTGTCGGCTGCCACAGGCGCTGCGGCGGTACCATCCCTAGCTATTATCTGTATTTTATTAGCCGCCACAACAGCGATACGTTTCAATACATAATATACTAGCGAGTAAAAAATACTACCTATTACTTTCGACATTTCCTATAACAGTATCAGCGTATTATATAACATGTTATAAAATGGTATTAGTATTTTATGTTACCGGCTTGACTAACATCGGCCGCACGCCATGCTGCAACCGATTTATGTAATTAAAACTAATTAAGACCCCCCCACCAGATGGACTGAGGACATAAAAAGAAAGGTTGAGAACCACTGGACACGATCAGCGGGAAGCCGTGCTTCGTGGGACTATTACACGAGATCCATGTCCAGCAGTGGACGTCCAGTAGCTGAGATGATGGAGACCGTCACAAAATGGCCGTCAAACATATATAAAGAAAATCGAAGGAGACCCAAACCAACATGACCAGCTCGTGCTGACCCGTGATGGTAAGCGATACGCCTGTCCGTAACAGTCTAGTTAGGATGGTATACACAGCACCGCATCGCGCTCATGAGACATATGTGAGTAGTAATGACTAGCTATAACACACTTCTGACTGGAATACAGTAATATCTGCACATTACTGTTGTATAGTATGAAGTAATAGTAATAATAATTTACTCACATTATTTGTTTATCCGTTTCGCAGTACTTCAATGGGAGTTATTAACAAATGTTTTTTTTAATAAACACACATCACGATAGGAACAAATAACAGAACTGTTTCCTCTAATGCGTATATCAAAACGTCAAAAAGTGGCGCGCGCGTTTCTTTTTTTTTTATTACTCGATATTAGACACAGGCGTCGAGCGCGTGCGGCCTACTCGCGCACCGGTTTCTGCCCGACTGGGGAATTGTCACCGTACAGTTACTTTGCGGTGTTGTGAAAGTAGAGGCATCCGAGAGGGGAGTGTAAATATAATTATAACGTTTTTTTTTTTTATTCTATAACATATTTATATATCAAATATATAATAAAATATCACTTTTTTTTTTTACTTGTATTTGTTGTAGTTTTTTTTATATATATATACATTTGTAGTTTTAATATTTATGTATATTTTTATACCTGGTTTTTTTATCTGTGTTAGTTACATTGTAAATTAGTCATATCTTTTTTCTATCATATTTAAATATATATTTATTTATTGTAATATAATTAATGACTTCTAAATTAAAAAAAAAAGGATTTTTTTATTATTATTATATATATATATATCTTTTTTGACGTTTGTAGGGGTTTATTTAATGAGATTTGGGTCAATTTCCCATCACGCTCGCCCGATACAAATTGGTGGTGATTTATTTTCCCTTTTGCTTTATTACATGAATGTATTAGAAATTAAAAAAAAACTACACATTTCTTTTTATTCTTTTATTATTTAGGGACATGTCAATCCTAAACATAGTTTATATGTTTATAGTAATTTCTCATGATGCTAATTGATCTCGAATTAATATGTCGTATAATAAATTATATATCGTTTCCAATATGGAGGATTTACTGCACAGTAATATCTAGCATAGTCTATGTGGGCTCGATTGTTTTTTTTTTTTCTTAATGAAGCGATGACGCGAGATGGTATTGCGTACATTGCTTTTGAGACAAGATGTTAAGCTTCGTTACGCCAGTAATTTCACTAGCTACAGCGCCCTTAGAACCGGAACACGGTAAAGTTTGCACAGTTTGGCGGCAGAATTAGTAACTGCGGCGGTTAGACGGTCTGTAGCAACAGAGACACTACCGCCAGTGTCTAATCTGACATGTAATGTCCACCGGATGTATGGTCGGGATCGAACTGGGGACTTCCGTGTAGCGAGGCAGGCTATTGGCCGAGTGTCCACTGCGGCTGTTCCCGTTCGTGAACGTTTTGCCCCACTTCCCGGTGCAATCGTGTCAACTGAATTAGCGCTCACCTGACGCACAGTCTCCAACTTCACGGCGGCCATTTTATAAGTAACACATTACAATTAACTTTACTCGTGGCAGTGTCCCTGTTGCCGGAGACAGTCCTGTTACTATTGCAGCGGACAAACTGTACTGTACAAATATAACTGTTATCCGGTTTGAAGGACGAATAGCTATTATAGCGGGTAATAACTCTGTTGCCGGAGGCAGTCTAGGCACGACCGCAGCGCCTATTGCAGCCGACACAGTACTGTGCGGACATAAGTGTTATCCGGTTTGATGGGCGTTGTAGCTATTGCACTTACCATCAGGTGAACGTTATGTTCATCTCTTCATTAAATAAAAAAAAAAAAAAAAATCAAATCCAACCTATTAATTAATATGATTACCTTTTAAAAAAATAACATTTAATCATTTCCTATCACAAAGAAATGCTTAATCATAAAATAATTAAAAAAAAAAAAGAAAAAATTTAATAAAGTTAATTTTTTTTTAAAATAAAATCATGTGTTTTTGACATTCTGCCACAACAATTTTTTTTTTTTTAAAATTCAAACGACGTCCATTTTTTTTTCATTATTACATTAAAAAAAATTACTGTCTATTTATTTGAAAGTAATTTAATAAATATAAAAATAATCTTATAATATTTTTATTAGTTTATAGATCATATTGATTTTTTATTTTTTTCCTTTGGCTCTATCCCTTAGAGACATACTTCAATTGACTCGAAAAAAAAAACACAAAAATTGTTTATACAGATATAAAAAAGCATACTAAATATATTATTAAAAGTGTCATTAATATCATGTTTGCCCATTTAATGTCTGTCAATGGCCGCCATGTTGTAACGGCAACGATTTCAACCGTGCAGCCTATTCATTAATTTAAAAATTTAATAATTGCAAGCGCCAGTGTTGCCGCGGAATATTTTTTTTTTAATAAGAGCACGGGCGCAGGCGGCGGGTCAGTGGGCTGCTTAGCACACGCCCACTAACTCGAGAGATCCGTTAAGTGTGAAAGGAAATTCGCGTTAAGTGAACCTGCGCAGGCATTCGGGCCGGAGGCTTTGTTTGCTTTAATGGCGGCGATTAAGTTTCCATCTTGTTTCCGGTTCGCGTCTATGGCTCCACTGTTTCCGTTTTAACGTTACAAATCGCACACCATTACACGTCAAGTGTTATATACGAATAGGTTGTTTTTTTTTTAATTTTCTGTACAATGCAACGATGAGAGGAACGGGACGTTCACTTGATAAGTGATACATCCGCCCATAACATGGCGCTGGTTAGGATGTTATACACTACACCGCATTGCTACAGACATATGTTGTCTCCGTCGTTATCCCACTAATTAAACTCGCTACAGCGCCCTTCAAACCGGATCACAGTAATTTGTACACAGTACTGTTTGTCGGCAGAAGTAGGGACTGCGGTGGTATCTATCCGATACAGACATTATTGGACAGAAACCTACCATCAGTAATAGCATGATCCTTCAAACCGGATAACAGTGATTTGTGCATAATACTGTTTGTTGGCATATCTATGGGCCACGCTGGTACGTAGTGGATAGAGATATTACCAGACAGAGACTTGCCAACAGTAATAGCATGGTCCTTCAAACCGGAACACGGTAATATTTATCTTGCTGCAATAGACGCTGCGGTGGTATCATGATTAAATAGTGACGAGTAAAATTGGTCTCTGGTCTCTGGTGGTAAAGCAAGGCCAGGACCGAGACTATGATTATTAAGATCAGGCTCATCCACGTCTTGGTATCGCCCCTGCTTCGCTTCCTCACGACGGCGGTTAGGATGTCGTACACTGCGCCACTTTTAGACTTTTACACCTCAACTGTCATTAGATCGGAGTGGTTATAAAAAAAAAAAAATTTTTTTAGTTTCATTTGTTTTTTTTTTTTTTTAAAAACTTTTTTTTATTTAATCTCAATTCCTCAGATAGTTGCTTTTAAAAAAAAAAAAAAATTTTTTTAGTTTCATTTCTGTTTTTTTTTTTTTTTAAAAACTTTTTTCTATTTAATCTCAATTCCTCAGATAGTTGCTTTTAAAAAAAAAAACAATTTTTTTAGTTTCATTTCCTGTTTTTTTTTTTTTTAAACTCAATCACTCAGATAGTTGCTTTTAAAAAAAAAAAACAATTTTTTTAGTTTCATTACGTTTTTTTTTTTTTAAAAAACTTTTTTATTTAATCTCAATTCCTCAGATAGTTGCTTTTAAAAAAAAAAACAATTTTTTAGTTTCATTTCCTGTTTTTTTTTTTTTTTAAATACTTTTTTCTATTTAATCTCAATTCCTCAGATAGTTGCTTTTAAAAAAAAAAACAATTTTTTTTTTTAGTATCTGTATTTGTTTTACCGGTCGGCTTCACGATATCGGTTAAGCTGAAAAGAGAAATTATAACAATATTAGAATGTTGCCAGTTTATATATATATTTAAATTATACGACGTGACGAGTGATAGTTCACTTGATTTTAAGTGATACTTTTTTTTTTTATTATTATCACGCCTTTTTCCCGGTAGGGGTAGGCAGAGGTGAATAAACACCCACGCTTCGACAGATATAGTCAGATTAGGTCCCGTGTAACAGGGGGCGAGCCTGTTGCCGCTTCATTGAGGCCACCACACACACACACACACACAGATGATGTCAGTGTGCGGGTTTCCTCGCGATGTTCTCCTTCACCGTTTGTATCTCGCTGTTGTAAAGTTCACAGATGTACATGACTTAAATATTAAGTCATCGGTACACGCCGAGGTTCGAACCCGCGACCTGCGCAATGAAGGCCGCACGCTCTAACCGTTACCCCAGCGAGCTACTTAAGTGATACGCCCACCCATAACATGGCGATAGTTAGGATGTTACACACAACACTTGGCGCACATAGATATAGACGTAAGATGTTAAGTCTCGTTACCCTGGTAACACTAGCTACAGCACCCTTCAAACCGGAACGCAGTAATTTCGGCACAGTACTGTTTGTCAGCTGCAGTAGGCGCTGCGGTGGTGCTTAGACTGGCTCCAGCAACAGAGGCACTGCGATCAGTAACACTAGCTGCGGCGCCCTTCAAACCGGATCACCGGAATGTTTGTCGGCTGCGGTGTTATCTAGACGGTCTCCGACACCAGACACGTGCCACCATCACATAAATTGGACGACTTTGATTTATACGCATCCGCATACGTTGCTGTAGCAATGAAATTTGCTACAGCGCCCTTCAAACCGGAAAACGGTAGTATTCGTACAATACTGTTTAGCGGTTAGTATTTTAGATGGTCACCGGCAAGGGATGTAATTTTTTTTTTTTTATTTTTTTTTTATTTTTTTTTTTTTTTTTTTTTTTTTTTTTTTTTTTTTTTTTTTTTTTTATAACTGATGGGTACATGTCTGACCTGCTGGTGTTGTGTCCGCCGCTGCTGCGGTGGTGTCTCCGTCGGCTGCTGCCGCTGTACTGGCGCCGGCGGCGTCAGCAGACTCTGGTGATGGTTCCTTATTAGTACACTAACACAGGTATTGTACTGGAGACTAGGCAGTATGTCTTCAGGACCTTGGCCTGTACTTAAGAACGGTGTGGGTACCGCCGCAGCGCCTGTTGCAGCCGGCACGCAGTACTGTGCGGACATTGCTGTGATCCGGTTTGAAGGACGCTATAACTATAGTGGTCGTCAACAGGCGCTGCGGCGGTACCTAGACGGTCTCCGGCGACAGAGTTACACACACACGTGTGTAAATACCAAGTATCAAAACCTGGTTTCAGACTCCCAAAGTTTGTATCATATATATATATATATATTGTTATCAGTCTTTATATACATACAGCGAGTATTGAGAAATACCTTGAAATATGAAAGCTGGTATTGATATTTAGTATTGAAAAATACAATAGAATAAGTAGTAGTATCTAGTATTTTTTTATTTATTTAAGAGTCTAAGGAGTTCCGTCTAACATCGTACGGAACCCAATTCGGCATCACCAGCTCGTGGTGCACCATGCTGAGCAACAGACGGGGATCCGGCTCACACCAACCCGCACTTGGGCTATGCCCAACAGTGGGAGTAACCTGTATAACATTACTATTATCAAATACTAGGTAATACCGCTCCTGAAATAGACAACGCGTATCAATGCGATGTATATGAGCTTGGGTGTGTCGTTTGAACAGCAATTGATTTATAAATAAAATGGCGTACACTAACCGGAAGTGGGTGCACCGGTTGCGGCCGCCGTCGTTTCCGCAGCATCCGCCGACTTATCAGATTCATCCCTGTTATTATATATTAAATATGATATATTATATATTACGTATCTATTATATATGTGAGACGTATTGGAACTCACGCTTCGTACCGCTTTAGTTTTTACCAATATTAGAGCTAAAAAAGCAGCTAAAATAATCATAACAGATCATTAACAGCTAAAGTTTTGGTAAATAAATATTTTTACCAGTACTTTAGCCGTAATATGGTAAAAGCCACATTGAAATCGGTTCAGCCGTTTTCGAGTTAAGCCGTTACAAACACAGATACTCCTCTAGTATAAATTTCATCTATACACCTAGTTACGGAGATCGTATCGATACTATCGCTCTAATAGTATAACAGTGTTCAAGCATAACAGCTATCCGGTTCGAAGGACCAGTCAATAAAATTACTGCAATAACAAAATTTTATGGTGATATTTATACTGGTGTTATGCATCACCATTGTGGTCCGGTTTGAAGGGCGCTGTGGCAAATTTAATCACTGGGGAAACGCGACAATATATCAAAGCGACGAGCGCAATGTCAACTATTGTATACCATCGTAACTAGAACTATCACTTAATTTCAAGTGATCGCATCGTATTCGTAGCTTCATTAATTAAAAAAAAACCAAACAAGCCTCAGCGCTATTAACACGTATCACTCGTTATCAAGTGAACCCTTATAAAGTGGACGTCACTCGCCTCTTCACACTACAATTAAAAAAAAAAAAACCTAACAAGCCTCAGCGCTATTAGCACGTATCACTCGTTATAAAGTGGACGTCACTCGCCTCTTCGCTACATCAATTAAAAAAAAAAAAACCAAACAAGCTCTCCGTTATTAGCACGTATCACTCGTTATAAAGAGGACATCGCTCGCCTCGTAGCTTCATCAATTAAAAAAAAAAAACAAACAAGCTCTCCGTTATTAGCACGTATCACTCGTTATAAAGAGGACATCGCTCGCCTCGTAGCTTCATCAATTAAAAAAAAAAAAACAAACAAGCTCTCCGTTATTAGCACGTATCACTCGTTATAAAGAGGACATCGCTCGCCTCGTAGCTTCATCAATTAAAAAAAAAAAACAAACAAGCTCTCCGTTATTAGCACGTATCACTCGTTATAAAGAGGACATCGCTCGCCTCGTAGCTTCATCAATTAAAAAAAAAAAACAAACAAGCTCTCCGTTATTAGCACGTATCACTCGTTATAAAGAGGACATCGCTCGCCTCGTAGCTTCATCAATTAAAAAAAAAAAAACAAACAAGCTCTCCGTTATTAGCACGTATCACTCGTTATAAAGAGGACATCGCTCGCCTCGTAGCTTCATCAATTAAAAAAAAAAAAACAAACAAGCTCTCCGTTATTAGCACGTATCACTCGTTATAAAGAGGACATCGCTCGCCTCGTAGCTTCATCAATTAAAAAAAAAAAACCAAACAAGCTCTCCGTTATTAGAACGTATCACTCGTTATAAAGAGGACATTACTAGCCTCGTAGCTTCATCAATTAAAAAAAAAAAAACAAACAAGCTCTCCGTTATTAGCACGTATCACTCGTTATAAAGAGGACATCGCTCGCCTCGTAGCTTCATCAATTAAAAAAAAAAACCAAACAAGCTCTCCGTTATTAGCACGTATCACTCGTTATAAAGAGGACATCGCTCGCCTCGTAGCTTCATCAATTAAAAAAAAAAAACCAAACAAGCTCTCCGTTATTAGCACGTATCACTCGTTATAAAGAGGACATCGCTCGCCTCGTAGCTTCATCAATTAAAAAAAAAAAACCAAACAAGCTCTCCGTTATTAGCACGTATCACTCGTTATAAAGAGGACATCGCTCGCCTCGTAGCTTCATCAATTAAAAAAAAAAAAACAAACAAGCTCTCCGTTATTAGCACGTATCACTCGTTATAAAGAGGACATCGCTCGCCTCGTAGCTTCATCAATTAAAAAAAAAAAAACAAACAAGCTCTCCGTTATTAGCACGTATCACTCGTTATAAAGAGGACATCGCTCGCCTCGTAGCTTCATCAATTAAAAAAAAAAAACCAAACAAGCTCTCCGTTATTAGCACGTATCACTCGTTATAAAGAGGACATCGCTCGCCTCGTAGCTTCATCAATTAAAAAAAAAAAACCAAACAAGCTCTCCGTTATTAGCACGTATCACTCGTTATAAAGAGGACATCGCTCGCCTCGTAGCTTCATCAATTAAAAAAAAAAAAACAAACAAGCTCTCCGTTATTAGCACGTATCACTCGTTATAAAGAGGACATCGCTCGCCTCGTAGCTTCATCAATTAAAAAAAAAAAAACAAACAAGCTCTCCGTTATTAGCACGTATCACTCGTTATAAAGAGGACATCGCTCGCCTCGTAGCTTCATCAATTAAAAAAAAAAAACCAAACAAGCTCTCCGTTATTAGCACGTATCACTCGTTATAAAGAGGACATCGCTCGCCTCGTAGCTTCATCAATTAAAAAAAAAACCAAACAAGCTCTCCGTTATTAGCACGTATCACTCGTTATAAAGAGGACATCGCTCGCCTCGTAGCTTCATCAATTAAAAAAAAAAAAACAAACAAGCTCTCCGTTATTAGCACGTATCACTCGTTATAAAGAGGACATCGCTCGCCTCGTAGCTTCATCAATTAAAAAAAAAAAAACAAACAAGCTCTCCGTTATTAGCACGTATCACTCGTTATAAAGAGGACATCGCTCGCCTCGTAGCTTCATCAATTAAAAAAAAAAAAACAAGCTCTCCGTTATTAGCACGTATCACTCGTTATAAAGAGGACATTACTAGCCTCGTAGCTTCATCAATTAAAAAAAAAAACAAACAAGCTCTCCGCTATTAGCACGTAACACTCGTTATCGAGTGACTGCACTCACCTGATCTCCATGACGGTCTTGGTGACCTCGTCGCCGCCGACCGCGAACACCGCCTGGTACACGCCCTCGTACGTCGGCACGTACTCGGTTATGCGGACCTTTATCGACTTGGCGCTGGCCTGCAACGGAGACCGGACCGTGGAGCGAGCACACAACCGGACGGTGGAGCTTACCACTTAGGATATATACACCATCACACGACCGTCCGTCTACCATCAGCTCCTGCCATCGACATCTAACACCAACACGGCTCCATACAAATTAGTCATACCACAAACAAATTATATTACAAATTATCGACTGAACAAATGGAGTCCTTTTTAATATTCCCACTGCTGGGACTCATCTCCACCGCTCACAATTGTGTCCCACATAATTGGTAAATCAACTCCTGCTGTGTACTAATTCAAAGAAACTCTAGAAAAGATCTAGACGAGCTAAAATCTAGCTCGTAAACTATGCATGAAATACCGCATCCAAAGTGGCTCTGGAGTTAACATTTCTTTTTTAAATATTTTCCAAAAAATTATCGATTTTCCAGGAAAAAAAATCGATTATTTTATTTCTTAATTATATCTACGCTATATTTATTGTTTAATCATTGTTTCAATTAATTAAATTAATAATCATTATTTAGAGGCTTGAGAACTTTTAAATTAGGTTCCATGAAAGTCGTGACAGTAACAAAAATGGACGCCATATTTGTTACTGTAAATCAGCTGAAAGTCTACTGCGAGGAAATGTCTACTGCGAGGGAAAGTCTGCTGCGTGGAAATGTCTACTGCGAGGGAAAGTCTGCTGCGTGGAAATGTCTACTGCGAGGGAAAGTCTGCTGCGTGGAAATGTCTACTGCGAGGGAAAGTCTGCTGCGTGGAAATGTCTGCTGCGTGGAAATGTCTACTGCGAGGGAAAGTCTGCTGCATGGAAATGTCTACTGCGAGGGAAAGTCTGCTGCGTGGAAATGTCTACTGCGAGGTAAAGTCTGCTGCGTGGAAATGTCTACTGCGAGGGAAAGTCTGCTGCGTGGAAATGTCTGCTGCGTGGAAATGTCTACTGCGAGGGAAAGTCTGCTGCATGGAAATGTCTACTGCGAGGGAAAGTCTGCTGCGTGGAAATGTCTACTGCGTGGAAATGTCTACTGCGAGGGAAAGTCTGCTGCGTGGAAATGTCTACTGCGAGGGAAAGTCTGCTGCGTGGAAATGTCTACTGCGTGGAAATGTCTACTGCGAGGGAAAGTCTGCTGCATGGAAATGTCTACTGCGAGGGAAAGTCTGCTGCGTGGAAATGTCTACTGCGAGGGAAAGTCTGCTGCGTGGAAATGTCTACTGCGTGGAAATGTCTACTGCGAGGGAAAGTCTGCTGCATGGAAATGTCTACTGCGAGGGAAAGTCTGCTGCGTGGAAATGTCTATTGCGAGTAAAAGTTTACCGCAAGGAAAAGTCTACTGTGAGGAAAAATTTACTGCGAGGAAGCCTTCTTTAAGGAAAACTGTACTGTTGTAAAAGTTTGCATAAAACTTAATACAAACCTTAGTGTGAATGATTTTTTTTATTTAATTTCGTGATTAGACAAAGGCAGTCGTTTACCGGATGGTAAGTAATATATATATAAATAGATATATAGATATACAGATAGATAAATAGACGAAGAATTATATTTTTAATTAAGTAGATATATAATGAAAAAGATATATAAAAAATACGGAGAACTTTTTTTTTTTTTATATGAAAATCTCTTCTAACGGGCGAAGACCACGCGTCCCACCGCTGGGCATAATAAGATGTTTATTAGTTCGTTCATCGCGATCGCAGCTGGGCAACGTTCACCGCTGGGCGTGGGCATCACAAAGCGAGCGTTGCTGCGATGGTGGGGTTGCGAATACTGGTGGGGAGTAAAGGCCCTTTCACACTCACAATGTAGTACGCGACGGAGCCGCCGCCGCTCCTCCTGCTTGCCGTCTGCAGCGGTATACCGTTCACGAACACCTGGAAGTACCACAAAGTATTTTTTTTTTTAAACGATCAGACAAGACTCTAAGTCTCGTTATCTCAATACTTACAATAGCTAACAGCGCCCTTCAAACCGGAACTTCGTAATGTATGCAAAGTACTGTTCATACATATTATTGGCATTACTGGTCGCACCGCTGCGACGGAGCAGTACTATGCAATCATTAATGTGATCCGGTTTTAGAGACGCTGTAGTTTATACTACTAGTAGTGAGCAAGTATTAGATTTGAAATCTGTCAGTGAAATACCCTCGGCCACCTTCCCTTTATTAACACCCCCTACAGACCCAATTGGGGGGGTAACGATCCTTAAAATCCTATACTTAGTCTTATACTAAAAGGAGTTACCTAGGCCTTTCTCCAAGATATCCACTAGGATCCTCCTCAGCCAGCAGCCAGCGGATTCTGGTGATTATCACCAGGTCATGCTCCATCTGCCACTCGGGGACCTTACTGCATTACCCATCATCCATCAGGTCAGCAAAAGGAACCCTTCAAAACCTCAAGTCTCCAGGCTTTACTACTCCAGAACCTTAACCAGCTCGTGAGCTTAACCAGCGCTTGATGAGAGGAGTGGGGAACGACCCAAATCCCCTAACAGTCCACATCTGGACTATCACCTCCAAAGATCTCCACATCCAACATCATCAGCTGCTCCAGCATGAATCTTTTCAGTCTCTGGACGCGCTGACTGTATATGAAGATCTGTGGTGGGAGCCCACGTCCAGCAGTGCACCTCTGGCTGATGATGCGTACGCGGGTACACCACTTGCCTTGCTGACGCTACAGTCGTCGCAGCCGTACGTGATCTCCTGCTCGAACTGCTCCCCGGTCTTCGGCGGCGGCACCGTCACTATCTGCACGGTGACTCCTGGGAATTGTTGGCGGACGTCATGATGTATGGCAACCGAATACGTCAACCACATGAAGGACAATAACTGTTACTATAAACTACCTAGTATCTATACTTAGTATCGATATTAAAGTAAAAACTACTTTTAAATGTCATATTGACAATTGTTTTTTTTTTTTAATTAAATAAAACAAATTGCGTTTATTTTGTAACAGCTGTTATATATATATTGGAAATATATAGAATATTATTCTATTATTATTCTGTATTGTTCTACAATGAAATAATTCGCTTTTTTCTTTTTTTTTTTATACAACGAAGCCACGAGATGAGAGAGACGTTCTTCAGATACTAAGTGATACAATAATAACAACGTGGCGCTAGTTGGAATGTTAAGCACAGTACCGCATTGCGCTCGTTGTTAGACACAAGGTGTAAAGGTTCGTTACCCCAGTAATTACACTAGTCACAGCGCCATTAAAACCGGAACACAGTAATGTTCGCAGACTACTGTTAAGTGGTAGGTGTACTCCGGCTAGAGAGACCTACCACGGCTTTATGTCTTATTCAGAATATCTTTGCCATATTTGTTAGGTAGTGTATTCTCCTATTGTATTCCCACTGCTGGGTCTCCCAGTGTTATCCCACAAGCCGAGTATTTTTGTTTTATTCTGCGAAACGACGTCAACGCGCCGCTAGTTAGATTACTGTACATTGCACCACATTTTGCTCGTCGCCTTTAGACATTAGATGTTAATTTTCATTACCACAGTAATTACACTAGCTACAGCGTCCTTCATACAAGAACACAGTTATATTTGCACATTAGTGTTTGGCGATAGAAATAGGAATTAACACTTAATTTTTATTTAATGATTACAGCGCCATCTATCGTTAAACGTCAACAATCATAACTTCGCCAACAGATGGCGCTGTTGTTAAAATAATTTATCTAGAGTTTACTCTTCACTGATCTAACATATATGTGAAGAAAACGATAATTATAGAAGATATCTTCTACAATAAATAAAATATTTATCTATACTTTACCCTGTGCTGTAATATAATTGAAATAATATATTATTTTATTAATATTTAACGTTAAAATTGATTCACAGATTAAATAAAGAATTGAAAAAAAAAAACATTTCAAGTATTCTTTATTTAATCTGTGAAATATTTTCCTTGTAAAATTTATTTCAAAATTATTGTAATAGATTAATTTAAAAAAATCAGCAGCTTGCTATTTAGAAGTGTTGAATGGATCACCTGATAATAAGTGATTGTACTGTTTGCTGGGTTTAAGATTTGTATAAATAGCATCGTTGTTTTTTTTTTTTTCAATTAAGCGACGACACTAGCGGGTCATTCGCCTAATACTAAGTGATGCGCTCGTCCACAACATGGCGTCAAGTATACACAGCACCGTATTGCATTCGTGTTAGACATAAAATGTCGAGTCTTTTTACCTTAGCGATTTAATTAGTTATAGCGCCTTTCAAACCGGAACACATTAATGTTCGCACAGTAAGTACACATCACTCATTTTCCAGTGAATGAACTGTTAAAAGAAAGTGTTGGTGTTTTATGAAGTAAAGGTTTATATATAGCGGACGTATAATTTGGCGGGAAAGGAAATACTAAAGCAATGACAACCGGTACAAAAGTACGCGGCAACGCATGCGTCTGCATTTGACAGGTATTTTTTTTTTATTCCAACATTTACAAAGTAAACGGCATCGAATACCATACAGCCTATTCACAATTTATGATATTATTAATAAATAATTATTATTTTATTATTTACTGTAATTGTTTAGATTTTATTAAATAAAAAAAAAATTGACAATTTTTTTTTTTTTTTTTTTGATCTGTTCCATACAACAGGTTAAAAACTTACCGTTATCTGTAAAATATGAGAAAGGTATATTATAATAATTGTCTATAAATACATTTTAGTTTTTTTTTTTTTTATAATGGCTTAGGAACGAGGCTATTGTGCCAGTAATTAATTGCGATGCCAGAAATAATGTTTTTTTTTTTTTTACGAAGCGATGAGGAGCAAGACGTAATGAGGGTAAGTGATACTTGCACATAACGTGGCGTTAATTAGGATGATATACACAATATCAATTGCTCTCGTCGCCCTCAGAAATATGATGTCTGGTTACTGCAGTAATTCCACTAAATACAGCGCCTTTCGATCCGGAACAGTAATGTATTTACTGTACTGTGTGTCGGCTGCAACAGGCGCTGCGGCGGTACCTAGACGGTCTGCGGCGACAGAGACACCACCACCAGTAATGGCTACAGCGTCCTTCAAGCCGGATCACAGCAATGTCCGCACAGCACTGTGTGTCGGCTGCAACAGGCGCTGCGGCGGTACCTAGACGGTCTGCGGCGACAGAGACACCACCACCAGTAATGGCTACAGCGTCCTTCAAGCCGGATCACAGCAATGTCCGCACAGCACTGTGTGTCGGCTGCAACAGGCGCTGCGGCGGTACCTAGACGGTCTGCGGCGACAGAGACACCACCACCAGTAATGGCTACAGCGTCCTTCAAGCCGGATCACAGCAATGTCCGCACAGCACTGTGTGTCGGCTGCAACAGGCGCTGCGGCGGTACCTAGACGGTCTGCGGCGACAGAGACACCACCACCAGTAATGGCTACAGCGTCCTTCAAGCCGGATCACAGCAATGTCCGCACAGCACTGTGTGTCGGCTGCAACAGGCGCTGCGGCGGTACCTAGACGGTCTGCGGCGACAGAGACACCACCACCAGTAATGGCTACAGCGTCCTTCAAGCCGGATCACAGCAATGTCCGCACAGCACTGTGTGTCGGCTGCAACAGGCGCTGCGGCGGTACCTAGACGGTCTGCGGCGACAGAGACACCACCACCAGTAATGGCTACAGCGTCCTTCAAGCCGGATCACAGCAATGTCCGCACAGCACTGTGTGTCGGCTGCAACAGGCGCTGCGGCGGTACTTACCTACCAGTACAAAATATATGACATTCTGTCAGCAGTGGAAGTCTCCATCAGGTCCTCATGGAGAAGGTGGTTCCGATCAGGTCTCGTTACCGCAGAACGGAAGTCGACTCTTTGTTTACTAATCAATGATATACTCACTGTCTATGACTGCTAGAATCTTCTTGAAGACTTTGTCTTTGGATTTGAAGAAGCCCATGTAGACGCAGGAGTGGTTGTCTTCGAACCTGAGACAGAGTTCACGTATTCAATAAACTGTGATGGTGAGCTACGGGTCTACTGTCATCCGGCTTGAAGGACCATCAACTGGTGAAGTTAGCAATAATGCATATATTACTGTCATCCGGCTTGAAGGACCAGCGACTGGTGAAGTTAGCAATAATGCATATATTACTGTCATCCGGCTTGAAGGACCATCAACTGGTGAAGTTAGCAATAATGCATATATTACTGTCATCCGGCTTGAAGGACCAGCGACTGGTGAAGTTAGCAATAATGCATATATTACTGTCATCCGGCTTGAAGGACCAGCAACTGGTGAAGTTACCAATAATGCATATATTACTGTCATCCGGCTTGAAGGACCAGCGACTGGTGAAGTTAGCAATAATGCATATATTACTGTCATCCGGCTTGAAGGACCAGCGACTGGTGAAGTTACCAATAATGCATATATTACTGTCATCCGGCTTGAAGGACCAGCAACTGGTGAAGTTAGCAATAATGCATATATTACTGTCATCCGGCTTGAAGGACCAGCAACTGGTGAAGTTAGCAATAATGCATATATTACTGTCATCCGGCTTGAAGGACCAGCAACTGGTGAAGTTACCAATAATGCATATATTACTGTCATCCGGCTTGAAGGACCAGCGACTGGTGAAGTTAGCAATAATGCATATATTACTGTCATCCGGCTTGAAGGACCAGCGACTGGTGAAGTTACCAATAATGCATATATTACTGTCATCCGGCTTGAAGGACCATCAACTGGTGAAGTTACCAATAATGCATATATTACTGTCATCCGGCTTGAAGGACCAGCGACTGGTGAAGTTAGCAATAATGCATATATTACTGTCATCCGGCTTGAAGGACCATCAACTGGTGAAGTTACCAATAATGCATATATTACTGTCATCCGGCTTGAAGGACCAGCGACTGGTGAAGTTAGCAATAATGCATATATTACTGTCATCCGGCTTGAAGGACCATCAACTGGTGAAGTTACCAATAAGGTATATATTACTGTCATCCGGCTTGAAGGACCAGCGACTGGTGAAGTTAGCAATAATGCATATATTACTGTCATCCGGCTTGAAGGACCATCAACTGGTGAAGTTACTTACCAATAATGTAGTGCCTAACGGCGAACAGCGTACCTTGGTGCAGCTTCAGAACCTTGAACTGCTGACCAATAGCAACAGCATGGAAATGAAACCAACATCCTCATCATCGTAGCCCTGAAGAATCCATATTCTTGGATCTCCACAGATCCAGAATGGATCACCAGCGCCACCAGTGTTTGATCCAAGGATCCGTTGCCAACTTAACCAAGTCCAATAGACACGTGGTGCCTTACTCTTTAACATGAGTCCAGGAATCATCAGATCTTGTCGCCTTGGATTTTTTTTTTTTTTTTTATGTCCAACGAAGAGATCCAATTCTTCTTTGAAGAATGACACATGGATATTCCTTTGTCCTTTCCATACTCCTCATCACCATTTAATCCTAATCAGATCACCTGTTCAGTTATTACTGTCACATGTTCGTTCACCTCGGGAAGTTGAAGCTGATCATCTTCGACACCCTGATGATGGAGACGCGTCCGGCTGCGAGGACGCTCTCGCCGTTGCAGAGGATGTCGGTGATCTGGCACACGTCGCAGCTGTAGTGCATGGTGCGGTCGAAGTGGCCGCCCACCTCGAACGAGGCGGTCAGCCGGGGGATCTTGATCACTGGAAGTTGAGTGAGTCCAAGTCCAAAAATCTGGTGATGCACCAGCGAGGTGCAGTTCCTTAGGATGTGAAGGATATCGCAATTGACTCTCGGCTGATGAGAATTAGGGTTCCGCGTTTAAAAGTTATTTAAGTTTAAAGAGACTGGTTAGTTAGAGATAATGACGGGAACGATCATCAAGTAGATGATGATCACAACGGTGATGGACACAGCAATGGTGATGATCACGACGGTGATGATTGTAATGATAATGATGAGGATAATCATGATCATAGAAAGAAAGGCCATTATGACACAACATCATGATAATGAACACGGTGATGATTTCCGTAAATGTGTTATAGAATATGATGAACATGATAGTGATGACTATGATGATGATTATGATAGTGATGATGACGTAGTTACAATTGGCAATGACGTTAATATAATCTCACCTGTGATCAATCAAAGAGTTTATCTGAATTTAACACTTACCATTATCTGAAACGTGAAATATTCTATTAAAAGTCTGTTACCGACTGGTAATTGATGATGATGATGATGATGATGAAGATTCTCCAGAACATTCCTCATCTATTGTTTTGATAGAGATGCTGTACGAGACAGGAATCGAACCAGGGATCCGATATAAACCATTGAAGCTATTGGCAGCGATCGATGATGTTGATATAATGATGATGAGAACTGCCTAAGGATTGTCATAGAATGTTCTAGAATCAATATCCGTCGCCCCCACGCCCAGTAGTGGAATGTGGGTACAATGATATTTCTAACCTAACCTAACCCAACCTAACCATTCCACGCGATAGATAATACTGAGGGTACTACTACAGCACATATAACGATGCCGACACCGAATTCAACAGATTATATCCGACAATAGGACTGAAAAAAAAAAAAAAAAAAAAAACCACAGATTAAAAAACTTACCGACATCTAGAAAAATTTAAATTTATTTATATTAATTAATTAAATAAAAAAAAAAAAAAAAAAAATCTGTATAAATCAGTCGATAGAATATGTAGGGGTGGGGAATTCAATAGACGCTCTAGCTCCGATCGACTCGCATTTGGACATGGTGGTGGGAAATCGCCCAAATCCCCCCCCACATGAATCGTCCCGATATGGGTATCTTTGGATGAGGTGTATGCCCAGCAGTGGACATGGCTGATGATCCAATACTAAGTGATATTATTAATCATCATCATATGATAGACGTCCACTGCTGGATATAGGCATCCAAAGATCTATACTTTTGTGGAGGTTCATATGGGGGGGATTTGGGCAATTACCCATCACACTGGCCCTATGCGGGTTGGTGGGAGCTAGAGCCTCGTTTGTTGCTATGGTACACCACGAGCTGATGATGTTGGCTTGGGTCCCGTGAGCTGTTCTGCGGGTACCCTTACACCCCCTATATTATTGATAAAATAAACATTTATTAAACACCCTGTATAGTCATAGAGTATAAAGCTAAGGTAGTTATACTGTGGAAGTATAACCTTGACTTACTAGTGGAAATCGTAAAATCCCCCCCCCATAGGAACCCTCACATGGAACATCCCCTGGTGCCGAGTGGTGGCAGAGGCCATGTTGACTGTGTGTGGAGATCTTTGGGGAAGGTCTTTGTCCAGCAGTGGGCGTGATGGATGATGATGATGAACGTCCTAGCGGCATCTGGTGGTGAGTGGCAGCAGGAACAGGGAACTCATATCACAGATGATGGATATTTATAATCGACTCACCTTTCTCTGTGAAGTAGAAGTAATACACAATAGATATAAATATTTTTTTTTTTTTTTTATTCAAACACCTGATTTCAAGTGATACGTGCCCATAACAACGTAGCCCTACATAGTACAGCATTCACTCCACTACATTGCTCTGGTCGCCTTCACGCTTAAGATGTTGAGTTGTATCACCCTTTAAACCGGAACATAGAAATGCTTACACTGCTATCTGATAGCCGCAATAAGCGCTGCATTGGTACCTAGAGGGTGTATACAACAGATATCTATCACCATTAAAAATTATTGATCCTTCAAACCGGATATCGATAACGCCTGCAGTACTACTTGTCTCATACGAGTGGGTAGTTGAATAGGTGCGGAACTGTCTGCGATGCTCATTCATTCCGCCGCCATTTTGTCGATCCTCCGCCATTACAGCATCGCTGTTCCGTCTGAGAACGTATGAGAGCTGATGCAGACCAGCTCCACCATCAGCGCCATGATGTGGTGGCGACAGTTCGGGTGTTCACTCAGCATCGTATGGACGCAGTCGTTTTGTGACGTTATAGAACGTAGTTTTTTTTTTTTTATTTAATGCATGCGGGCAAAAGAACGCGGTCAGTGCCTGGTGGAATGTATACACTGACGCCGGTGGACAGTCGCGCACAAAATCCGAACCGTTATAAATCTAATATATTGGTTCAATTGAAACTTACCTGGTGCTGAAATGGAAATTAAAAAGTTAAAATATATATCGGAGGGTACTTGTAAGTTAGGTGTGAGCGATGTGAGGGTACCCGCACATTCATGCGAACCAAGCCAAACTCAAACGCGTGATGCAGCTTGATAATCAACAGACGAGACTACAACTTCCGCCTACCCGCATTGGGCAAGGGTGGTGGGAAATAGCCCTAATCCCCCCCCATATAAATCCTTACATACGACAACCCCTAGAGCCCAGCGGTACCTGAGACCATGCTGACTGTACGTGATCTACCATGCTGACTGTACGTGATCCTTGTCCAGCGGTGGACGTAAGTCAGCTGATGATGATGACTTCCAAGTATAACTAAAGGAGTGCTAGTTGTGATCATCATCGTCAGCTGATCGATGTCCACTGCTGGACATAGGCGTCTACCAGAGATCCCAACATCGATCGGACTCATGTGGGGGGGATTTGGGTCATTTTCCACCACGCGGGCCAATTGCGGGTAGGTGGGAGTCAGAGCCTGGTCATAACGCTACACCGCGAGCTGGTGAGGTTGGCTTGGCGCCCGTGAGCCGCACGGACACTTTGTGGGGTACGGGATGAGAACTACCCCTATCTCTTCCCCTATATCCCTATCCTCCACTTCAACCCTCCCCCTTCCAGTACTATTTTTTTTTTAATTTGCGCCGCGTGTTTTCCACAGCAGCGTCCATTGCAGCCGACAGATGGTATATAAATATAAATATTACTGTGTTCCGGCTTGAAGGGCGCTGTAGGTAATTACCATGGTAACGAGGCAACGTCTTACGTCACAGGCGACGAGCGACCGGGGAACAGCTAGTATATATATATATAGAACAGCTCACATAAGACCGTAAGGCCCTTGACCCTCTCCTCCAGCCCGTCGCCGTTCTGTATCACCAGGAAGTAGTCGCCGAAGTCCTGCGGCTTCATGCCCTCCAGGTCGATCTCCAGGATCTGACGTCTGGAAGAACCGGGGGTTAGTGCTCATTACAGAGGAAGCTTACTGCTCAGCTATCAGCTGATGATGATGATGATGACAGGAGCACCGTCTGATGGTGATGTAATACGCCATAAATCTGTCACAGGTTCACCCTGCACCCCCTCATCGCTTTAAATCCTATATTAAGTCCTGTTACTTCAATAATTTAATTAGCTGCACAGTCCTTCGAGCCGGATAACAGTATTTATTTATACAAAGCGATGAGAGGTGCGAGACATTCTCCTGGTGGTAAGCGACACGCTATGGTATATACAGCACAACATAATTCTCACCGAAATATTTTCATTGATACGCGGTCCTTCGAGCCGGATAACTGCAAAAATACTCACGGTTTCCCTTCTCTGAAAGAATAAAAAAACATATTTATTAATACTACAATTAGGCGACGAGGCGAGCCGGACGATCACTTGATGTTAAGTGATACGCCAATAACGTGGCGCTAGTTAGGATGATATACACTGCACCACGTTGGGTTCGATGCGTGAGACATAAGACGCTGAGTTACGTTACCATACTTATTACTCTAGTTACAGCGCCCTTCAAACCGGATCATAATGTCCGCAAAGCACTGTGTGCCGGCTGCAACAGACGCTGCGGCGGCACCTAGACGGTCTGCGGCGACAGGGACACTACCGCCAGTGATGGCTGTAGGTCCTTCAAACCGGATCACAGCAATGTCCGCACAGCACTGTGTGCCGGCTGCAACAGGCGCTGCGGCGGTACCTAGACGGTCTGCGGCGACAGAGACACTACCACCAGTGATAGCTATAGGTCCTTCAAACCGGATCACAGCAATGTCCGCACAGTACTGTGTGCCGGCTGCAACAGGCCCCATCCGGTTCCTACTACACGATAGCTATAGCATTTTTACCATCAGCCTGATATTAGAATGTGATGGTGGTAATACCGTTTGCGACGATCGCCCCAAGGGTCGAGAGGAGATGGATCTGTCCAGGTCTGCTGTCATAACCCTCGGCCCTCACCCCCACCCACCTGTCGACGAACTCCTTGACCCTGTAGCGGGAGTTGTCTATGTTGTACACGTTGCCGTCGGACGCCCTCACCATCAGGTTCAGCAGGCGGCACCTGTTGCACTTGAACGGTATCACGGTGCTGTTCACGCGCTGCCCGTGCAGCAGCTCTATTGACTTGGGCACAATCGTCATGCCGCTCGGAGCTGGAGGAAGGTTAAGAAGAGAAGAGAAGATTAGTTCCAGATGCATCGTCATCAGCTGCCGTCCAGCACTGGACTGTTTCCAACACCTGAACACCGCCGCTTGGTGTGATGGTATAAAGATATTCATCATTCGTTGGCCGTCTACAGAGATCACATCAATCAGCCTTGCGATCTTATCGACTGAGACTCATCAGCCAAAAGGTCTCAGTCCCAGCAGTGGGAACAGTAACTGGAATGTTGGGTAATCTACAGGTGTTTAGGTAGGTCTGCATCATCATCCATATTTGAAGGTAATAAAAAGAATTAAACTAGATTGAGAGAAGAAATGAGAAAGAGGTGCAAATACTAAACAAGATGGCGGACGATCAATATATGAGATTAAAGCTGGTTGTCTTATTTGTGAGAACAATGACTGGGATATTGGAAAATCTATATATGTTTAGACGTGGTCTGCATCAGCATCCATATTTGAAGATAATAAAAAGAATGAAACTAGAGTGAGAGTAAGAGAGCGGCGAATAATATGAGAATAATAATACAAGATGGCGGACCACGTTTGACAAGGAGGATGTATATTTATATAATAGGTGGACCGGAAAGTAATGTCGTTTCTGCGCATGACAATACTTGATTGTCATTTGTCAGCTCATTGTTTTGTTCAGAGGCGTACCAAAGACATTGTGAGGTTATAGTGATTTCTTTACTTATAGACAATTGAATTACAATTTTTTTTTGTAATTTTGGGTAAAATGGCCAGCCAAATACCAGAAGAGGTACACATCCGGCATTGCATGCTCTTTGAGTTTCGCAAGGGAAATAACGCAACAGTTGCTACCAAAAACATTTGCGATGTTTATCCAAATGCACTGGACATTCGTAAATGATGTGCCAAAGGTGGTTTTCCAAGTTCAAATCGGGTAATTTTGATCTTTCCGACTCGTATCGATCAGGAAGACCATCAGCGTTAGACAACGACGTGTTAAGGGCGGAAGTGGAAGCAAATCCGTGTCAGACGATCGAGGAATTGTCAAACAGTCTCAACAAACCTTGGTCGACCATCCACCATCCAAGAACATTTGAAGCAGATTGGAAAAGTAAGCAGAGCAGGTGTTTGGGTCCCGCATAATCTGTCCGAACAGAATAAGGCTAACCGATCAATCACATGCAACTTATTGCTTCAACGACACAACACAGAAGCGTTTTTTGATCGCTTGATCACAGGAGATGAGAAATGGGTCCTGTATGATAACCCAAAACGCAAAAGGCAGTGGCTCTCTCCAAATGAAATCCCTCGGAGTACTGCTAAGCCAGGTTTACACCCCAAAAAAGCGCTTTTGTGTGTTTGGTGGAGTATTCGCGGCATTGTTCATTTTGAATTACTGAAACCTGGAGAAACTGTTACTGCAGACCTCTACAGCGAACAATTGCAGCGAGTCAATCAATCTTTAATTGAAAAGTGGCCAGCGATTGTCAACCGAAAAGGCGTCATTCTCCAACATGACAATGCGAGACCGCACTGCGCAAGGCGAACTCTAGAAAAAATTAATGAATTGGGGTGGGAGGTGCTGCCTCATCCACCATATTCGCCCGATGTTGCACCATCGGATTTCCACTTATTCCGAGCGCTGCAACACTTTTTAAGTGGCAAAACATTTGCAAATTTGGATGATATCCAAAATGCCATCTCTAGATATTTTGCCGAAAAACCAATTAATTTTTATCGATCAGGGATTGAAAATTTACTCACTAGATGGCAAAAGGTTATTGACAATGATGGGGAATACATCATTGATTGAAAATAAAGACTCGTTAAAAATGTATGTGTTTGTATTTAGCGTAAGAAAACGACATTACTTTCCGGTCCCCCTAATATATTTACAGGGTGTCTGGTGGCAGATTTATGTTTTCAAATTCAAATAAAAAATAATATGTTTGACATATAATTTTACTAAAAGTATTAAAAGATAGAGTACAAATGCGGATTTCATTTGTTTAAAGATAATGTCATCCAAATGTCTTCCATCCTGTTGCACACACACACACACACACACACACACACACTGTTCGAAACGGAACCTCGTACTCCGTGCCACACGCTGCAGTAAACTTGGTTCAATTGCGCTGATTTCTCGCCGAACATTTTCTTTCAAGTCCACAACAGTTCGCGGATTGTTGGCGTAAACTCCCTCTTTGAGGTAGCCCCACAAAAAAAAATCCATTGGAGTTAGGTCGGGTGACCTCGGTGGCCACGGGATGTCCCCAAAGCGACTAATCAGTTTTTGAGGGAGATTTTCTCGCAACAAATCCATCGAAGCTCTGGCCGTGTGTGCGGTCGCACCTGTACCGCATCCTGTTGAAACCACGTGTGTGATGAGAATGATGAGAATGATGAATGAGCTCGCCGGTTCGGCAAAAAGAAATTCGAAATCATGAGCCGATAATTCTCACCATTGACATTCGTCGCTTGGCCCCGTGCATTTTCAAAAAGAAATGGTCCGATTATCCCATTCGCGGATAAAGCGCACCAAACAGTTACCCTTGGGCAATGTAATGGTTTTTGGTACTTCAGTCGAGGATTGCGAGTCCTTAGAGCCCAGTAACGGCAATTTTGTGTGTTGTTCTTGTTTACGTGTCCGTTTAAATGAAAATGAGCCTCGCCGCTCCAAAAAATGGAATTCACAGTGCGAAAACGCTCCAACATGGTTTCACAAAAAAATTTGCGTGACGCAAAGTCATTTTTTTTCAATTTTTGAATGATTTGAATTTTAAAAGGATGAAACTTCATATCTTTTATCAAAATTTCATGCACGCATGCTCTTGGAAGTCCCAGTGAAGCTGCCCTTTTCCGTATCGAAAGTCGTGCATTTTCACGTAAACTGCGTTCAATCAGTTCAATGTTTTCGGGGGTCCTTGACGATCGACCAGGTCCTGGCCGTGGTGTGTTCATAGCCGAAGCAGTTGCGCGGAACCTCTCCACCCACGAACGAATTAAATTCACACTCGGCCCATCGCCTATCCGTCGAATATTGAAATGTGAACAAAACTGTCGGCGAGCGAGTACGTAAGAATCGTTACTCTTGAAAAATACTTCAATAGCGAACGCGCGATGTTCACCCGACCACTGCGACATCGTGACTAAGAAATCCGCACGATCGATGATTCTAATGACACCACCTTCCCCCCGCACTATTTATAACTTATTGAGATATTCGTTTTTTAAAATATAAATCTGCCGCCAGACACCCTTTAAAAATTTATTCATGTTATATATAGAAATTGTTTCCGTTTGTTGCCCATATACAGAGGAAATTCCCAAAAGTGAACAAGCAAAGAGACTACATCCATTCCAGAGGAGGCTACGACTTTTTAGGTGTTCACTCATCATCATCCAATAGACGTCCACTGCTGGACAAAGGCCTTTCCCAAAGATCTCCACATACAGTCAGCATGGCCTCCGGTACTGCCGGGCACTAGTGGCTCATATGGGGAGGTTTGAGCCATTTCCCACCACGCTGTTCCAATGCGGGTTGGTGGGAGCCAGATCCTCATTCATTGATCAGCAGGCTGCACCACAAGCTGGTGATCTTGACTTGAGTCCCGTGAGCTGTTGTGGGGGACCCATTACACCTTCTCCTCATTACCAGATGTTAAAAACTTGGAAGTTCCATATAGAAATCAAGATCGAAAGTGTATACCCACATAGCGTGAGGAACTTCACGACCTTCTCCCTCTTGGTGGACGGCTTGATGAAGCTGGCGAAGAACGGGCCGACGTGCGTCGTCGACCACGACGGGAAGTTGAGCGTGATCGTCGCCGTGTTACCGGTAATCTGCACCGAGTAGTACTTCGGCGGCAACACCGTCTGGAACCGGAAGATGCACTTCCATAAATGGTATCATTTAATGATCTGCTGCAAAAAGTATAGAATCCGGGACGTATTTTTATGACATTGGAATGAGGAGATAATAATAGAAGACAGAAAAGTAGGAGAAGGGAAGAGGACAGAAGGGAATATTGAAGGATAAAAGCAGAGGAAGGTAGGAGAGAAAAATAGGAGAGGATGGGAAGGGAAGGATAGGGATAAGAAATGGGTAGAGAACGGGAAGTAGAACATAAGAGAAGGAAAGGAGAATGGAAGGTGAGAAGGACGTGTGTGTGGTATGACCATGATAAGAGGAAAACAGGAGAGGAGAGACGGGAGGTATGTAGTCAATTTCAAAGGGATCATGTGGAATTACTGTCTTCTGAACTCCTCTTTACTCTTTTCCCGAAAAGTAATTGGCGATGCATCATCAGGTAATAGTGTCCTGCGGAACCTCACTCACACTGCCAGTGTTCCGCAGCGAGCTGGAGTGCTTGATGCGGTGGAACTCGTAGTCTTCGGGTATCTTCAGCCTGCGCGGGCTGCTGCTGTAGTTCCTCGCCGACGGCGGCACCCACTCCTCCAGACTATCCTCTGGAGGAACAGTCTTCTATAACTCTCCAGTGGATTTCCATTTACCCACAGTATATAGTAAGGTGAGTGAAGTATGGGAGTGTAAGGAAGTCAAGGGACTCAAGCCAACTTCACCAGCTCGTGGTGCAACCTGCTAATCAACAAACAAGGCTTTGGCTCCCACCAACCCACATTGGGCCAGCGCGGTGGGAAATGGCTCAAATCCCCCCCATGTGAACCCCGGATGCCTCGTGGTAGCGGAGGCCATGCCGACTGTACTTGAAGACCTTTGGAGGAGGCCTATGTCCAGCAGTGGACGTCTATCGGCTGATGATGATATAGTGATGTGACTCATGTGCCGCTGGTTGGGAACACATACACTACACCATATTGTGTTTGTCGCTTTGATATGCAAGTCCAAATACTCCAATAGTTTAATTTCTCGTATAGTCCTCCGAGCCGGATTACTGCAGTTTACAGCCGGAAATAGCTGTGGTGGTACATGCATGCGTGGTCATCAGCAATAGGAATATATCCCCTATATATATGTTACTTACCGGGAATGGCTATATAAGAAAAAAAAAATTATATATATACAAAGCATTTATAGAGTCCCACTGCTGGGATACATTGTTTTATTAGATAAAGAGAAAATATATAATGAAGTCGTTTCACAATATCGGTCAATGCGGGTAGTTCGGGAGGGGTGCTTGCACACCCCTCCTCGAGGTGGGCCCGTTCATTCGGGCGCCGTTCGGGGGGTCGCGGATGAACTGCAATACTTCATCCCGCGACCCCACGAACACGTGGATGAGAGTGGAATACCGTGTGAAGCTTTTTAGTCGGTTGGAGTCCGACACTACCACCGACGCCGGCCCAATTTGGCGACGGGGTGTGCGTTTCCGTTAGCATTTTGTTACACACGTAAATAAAAAAAAAATAAAAAAAAGTGCGGGTAGTTACATAACGGTTATGAGCTGAAGTGCTACGTTAAACAGTGGACATCCATCGCATGATGATATTTATGCCCACATTTAAACTCGCTCCCACTGCTGGGGTTCGATGCTTTATATAAAATCGAGGCCTTTTATCAATATTGATTGAATGCGGGTAGGTGGAAGATAGATTTTGACGAGGATGCTGTGTTCCGACTACCCACATATGAGGATTTGAAGTATTGTGGATCAGCATCACATTATGCTCGTCGAATCAATACATAGGATGTAAGTCCCCACCTTTGCGAGTTGTCTCATTAATTTCATTATCTATGCGGTCCTTCGAGCCGGATATTAATAACTTGATTTTACCTGAAGGGTAGGCAACGCACTGGCATCGCTGGTGACCGTGGGCGGCGGTGAATCACTTACCATCAGGTGACCCGTCTTGCTCGTTTGCCTACTAGATCTTATAAAAAAAAAAAAAACTTATGCACAAACATTAAGTTACTTTCTAATATTAGGCTGAGTGACTTACGCGGTACAATTTCTGAAAAAAAAAAAAAAAAACTTATTGCTTATGAAAAATAGAATTTATTGATTTGCTAATAAGCTTCTTCTAACTCTTTCTTTCTCACATTTATGAAAAAAAAAAAAAAAAAAAACATCACCGTTCGATGCTCACTATACAGTGCTAAGGATCTCTCAGCTTCCATCAAGCTCCACCAGATTTTGTTATTCTGTATAACGACGAGACGAGCGGGACCTTCACTCGATATTAAGTGATACGCAGCTCCCATTGCTGCCGACGGTGTAGTGTGCAAACGTAACCGTGTTTCAGTTAGGAGGAAGGCTCAATATCTTGTCTCAAGGTCACGACTGCATGTTGCAGGATATACTATCATAACTAATATATTGCTATGAGTGGGCGCGTCACTTATTATCAGGTGTCACGCTCGTCCGTCGGTAAAAGACTGAGTATGAAAAGATTGAAAGTAGCGCTCTAAAGAAGAAAAACAAATTTGTATTTGCGGCTGGGTGGCCGCGTCGCGCCGTACTTATTACATGAGCACTGTTATTCTATCAGCCGCAAACGTAACTTTGTCGCTTCTGAATCGCGGTATCAAGATTTGTCCGTATAATAACATACGTGGAATTATATTGCTGGTTTAATTCATTACCGCGTGCGGTGTAGTGAAATGCGCGAAACGGTGTAACCGTATTCAAAAACAACCCTAAGTTCATATTTTTTTTTTTTTTACAAGTACCCACAATATCTAAAAATTAGTACTGAGAGCCAAGCGTTTGTTTTAACCTATCAGATATTTTTGTGATCGGGCGGTAGAACCGCAGATGAATATCACTCATATCCGGCTTGAGGGACCATGTCAGTTATGATATTAGACTCCAAATAATATACTATTTGGAGCCTGCGTTGTTATGAATGTGTGTCACTTGGATTTAAGTGATCACTGGTGTCGTTTTACCGAATAAAGTGAGATTACTTACCATCTCCTGAAAATAAAATTGTTACAAAGTACAATTAAAAAATGTATTGATAATGAGAAAAGAAGAGAAGGTATTCAAATCAGTGGAGGTAGAGCTCTGTTGCCGGAGACCGTCTAATCCGGTTTGAATGGCGCTGTAGCTAATATAATTACAGAGGACGAGACCTCACGTTGTCTCATGCGACGAACGAAGTATAATGACGTGGAACATCCCAACTGGCGCCATATTGTTACAGAGCGGGCATATCACTTACTATCAAGTGAATGTCCCATTAGTTTCGTCAACAGGAAGAGGATGTAATGTATTCGTGCATTGTCACTTTCAGAATGACCATCGTTCTATCTCTTTTTATCTTAAAAAAAGATATTTTCCGCCCTTTCACCGCTTCCACTTCCGGTAACAGTATTTGATGACTTTTATATTTGTACTGGTAGCAGGTCTCTGTTGTCGGAGACCGTCTAGGTACCACTGTATTTGTACTGATATACAGTATTTTGCGAACATTGTTATCCGGCTTGAAGGACCATGAAGTTAGTGAATTTATTGGGGTAACTGGCCTCTTCATGTTATATATGGCGAGGAGCACAATTTGGTGCAGTGTATACTATTCTAACTAGCATCACGTGGGCAGGCGTATCACTTAATATTAGGTGAAACGCGCGGTTGTCTCTTAGATTTGTTTCCGATTCGATCCCCATTGATCCCAAGCTTCCGGTGTAGGTAACTCACAGGTAGGTAGACGAATTGTTGTCTCGAAGCTCGAACCCTAGTCCCAGCAGTGGGAGTGTAAAAGTTATATACATTATACTTACTCTCGTACTCTGGAATCAAATTGAAATATTATTAAGCTTCTAACCGAGCGGGACGTATAAATACGTTCTTGAAATATATGTTATGCTCGCGCCCGTTATATTAAAAAGGGAATTCCCCGATATACAGATTTAGAGAATAAAAAGGGAATTCCCCGATATACAGATTTAGAGAATAAAAAGGGAATTCCCCAGTACTCAGATTTAGAGAATAAAAAGGGAATTCCCCGGTACACAGATTTAGAGAATAAAAAGGGAATTCCCCGGTACACAGATTTAGAGAATAAAAAGGGAATTCCCCGGTACACAGATTTAGAGAATAAAAAGGGAATTCCCCGATATACAGATTTAGAGAATAAAAAGGGAATTCCCCGATATACAGATTTAGAGAATAAAAAGGGAATTCCCCGATATACAGATTTAGAGAATAAAAAGGGAATTCCCCGATATACAGATTTAGAGAATAAAAAGGGAATTCCCCGATATACAGATTTAGAGAATAAAAAGGGAATTCCCCGGTACACAGATTTAGAGAATAAAAAGGGAATTCCCCGATATACAGATTTAGAGAATAAAAAGGGAATTCCCCGATATACAGATTTAGAGAATAAAAAGGGAATTCCCCGATATACAGATTTAGAGAATAAAAAGGGAATTCCCCGATATACAGATTTAGAGAATAAAAAGGGAATTTCCCGATATACAGATTTAGAGAATAAAAAGGGAATTCCCCGATATACAGGTTTAGAGAATAAAAAGGGAATTCCCCGATATACAGGTTTAGAGAATAAAAAGGGAATTCCCCGATATATAGATTTAGAGAATAAAAAGGGAATTCCCCGATATACAGATTTAGAGAATAAAAAGATTAAACAAGAACAACACACAAAATAGCCGTTACTGGGCTCTAAGGACTCGCAATCCTCGACTGAAGCACCAAAAACCATTACATTGCCCAAGGGTAACTGTTTGGTGCGCTTTATCCACGAATGGGATAATCGGACCATTTTTTTTTGAAAATGCACGGGGCCAAGCGACGAATGTCAATGGTGAGAATTATCGGCTCATGATTTCGAATTTCTTTTTGCCGAGCCTGCGAGATCATTCATCATTCTCATCACACACGTGGTTTCAACAGGATGCGGTACAGGTGCGACCGCACACA
This sequence comes from Troides aeacus, assembly GCA_033220335.2. Taxonomy (NCBI): domain Eukaryota; kingdom Metazoa; phylum Arthropoda; class Insecta; order Lepidoptera; family Papilionidae; genus Troides; species Troides aeacus. Next base: position 5,681,856 of record CM067296.1, read on the forward strand.
CGGCCAGAGCTTCGATGGATTTGTTGCGAGAAAATCTCCCTCAAAAACTGATTAGTCGCTTTGGGGACATCCCGTGGCCACCGAGCTCACCCGACCTAACTCCAATGGATTTTTTTTTGTGGGGCTACCTCAAAGAGAGAGTTTACGCCAACAATCCGCGAACTGTTGTGGACTTGAAAGAAAATATTCGGCGAGAAATCAGCGCAATTGAAGCAAGTTTACTGCAGCGTGTGGCACGGAATACGAGGCTCCGTTTCGAACAGTGTGTGTGTGTGTGTGTGTGTGCGCAACAGGATGGAAGACATTTGGATAACATTATCTTTAAACAAATAAAATCCGCATTTGTGCTCTATCTTTGAATACTTTTAGTAAAATTATATATCAAATATATTATTTTTTATTTAAATTTGAAAACATAAATCTGCCACCAGACACCCTGTATATCAACCGCCGCCAGTTTGTAAGCCAGCCGCCATTACAGCGTCGCTGTTCCAGCTGTCAACGTGACAGGTGGAATGGAATATTCCACCTGTCACGTTGACAGCTGGAACAGCTGACGGCAGCTTCACCATGCAAAGTGTGATAATCAGTTACCATTGAATATTAATAATAAAACTCTTACCGTCCACTCCTGAAATAGAAATTACATCAATACTATGGTCATTCGCAGAAGAGGAGTAAGGATCAATAGCTGTTACAGGATATAAACAGTACTGTGCGGGCATTACTGTGATCCGGTTTGAAGGACCTATAGCTGTCACTGGTGGTAGTGTCTCTGTCGCCGGAGACCGTCTAGGTACCGCCGCAGCGCCTGTTGCAGCCGGCACACAGTACTGTGCGGACATTGCTGTGATCCGGTTTGAAGGACCTATAGCTGTCACTGGCGGTAGTGTCTCTGTCGCCGCAGACCGTCTAGGTACCGCCGCAGCGCCTGTTGCAGCCGGCACACAGTACTGTGCGGACATTGCTGTGATCCGGTTTGAAGGACCTATAGCTATCACTGGCGGTAGTATCTCTGTCGCCGGAGACCGTCTAGATTTTCCTTGTTCAACGGATCGACGAGACAAACGGGACGTTCACCTGATTACAGTTAAGATGTCGAGTCTTGTTACCACGGTAATTACACTAGCTACAGCATCCTTTAAACCGGAACACTAGTATTTCCTAGTTCGTCTCTGGTTACAGAGGCCTATCACCAGTGATGTACCACCTCAGCGCCTATTGCAGCCGACAAACGGTAATGTGCAAATGTTAGTGCTCCGGTTTCAAGGACTTGTCATGCTGACTAGCACTAGACCATGAGCAGGCGCATCACTTTTTATCAGGTGAACGTCCCGCTCGGCTCGTGGTTTAGTTGAAAAAAAAAAAAAAACTTGATAGAAATCGGTGGTACCTAGATACATGTACTAACATAATAGTTATGCCTTTGATGATTAAATAAATCCCAATCCCAACAGTGGGAATAGTAAGAGAGCTGTTAGTTGTAGTACTAGTTACTGGCATGCTTACGTTCAGCTGAAAAAAGAAAAAGCAACTTTCAATAACGACTTTCAAAAGTCGACGGTACTTGGAAAATTTAATGCAACATCCAAAGACAATTTAATTTTTTTTTTTTTTTTTTTAAACACTTTCTTTAATTCGTGTCCTTTTTATATATTAACGTAGTTATTTTTTTAAATATTTCTCCTTCTTTTTAATCTCTCTGTTACTCTATTACTCTGTTCTCATTCTCTTGTACTCAGCCAGCGATCTGCGCCGGATGCGGAAGTCGTAAGGAGGCGCGCTGGCGGTACTACTTGGCTTCTAATCGAGTTTTATATAAATAAATACTCTTTTATCTTTGGGGGAGACCTATGTCCAGCAGTGGGCCAACATCAGCTGATAATGATGATGATGAAATAATCCATACTCACAGTAGTTACCTGTAACAGGAATTAATAATTGTAATTATGTGATAATACGATATATGGCGAGTAGTTAGGAATTTTACTCATGCACGTGCACTCAGGTTACATGCACACATGGCCTCGTAGACATGCACTCATACACTCGGATACATGTACACAAGGTCTCGTAAACATGCACACTTGCACTCAGATACATGCACACAAGGTCTCGTAAACACGCACATGTACACTCAGATACATGCACACAAGGTCTCGTAAACACGCACATGAACACTCAGATACATGCACACAAGGTCTCGTAAACACGCACACGTACACTCAGATACATGCACACAAGGTCTCGTAAACACGCACACGTACACTCAGATACATGCACACAAGGTCTCGTAAACACGCACACGTACACTCAGATACATGCACACAGGGTCTCGTAAACATGCACACTTGCACTCAGATACATGCACACAAGGTCTCGTAAACACGCACATGTACACTCAGATACATGCACACAAGGTCTCGTAAACACGCACACTTACACTCAGATACATGCACACAAGGTCTCGTAAACACGCACACGTACACTCAGATACATGCACACAAGGTCTCGTAAACACGCACATGAACACTCAGATACATGCACACAAGGTCTCGTAAACACGCACACGTACACTCAGATACATGCACACAGGGTCTCGTAAACACGCACATGAACACTCAGATACATGCACACAAGGTCTCGTAAACACGCACACGTACACTCAGATATATGCACACAAGGTCTCGTAAACACGCACACGTACACTCAGATACATGCACACAGGGTCTCGTAAACATGCACACTTGCACTCAGATACATGCACACAAGGTCTCGTAAACACGCACATGTACACTCAGATACATGCACACAAGGTCTCGTAAACACGCACATGAACACTCAGATACATGCACACAAGGTCTCGTAAACACGCACACGTACACTCAGATACATGCACACAAGGTCTCGTAAACACGCACACGTACACTCAGATACATGCACACAAGGTCTCGTAAACACGCACACTTACACTCAGATACATGCACACAAGGTCTCGTAAACACGCACACGTACACTCAGATACATGCACACAGGGTCTCGTAAACATGCACACTTGCACTCAGATACATGCACACAAGGTCTCGTAAACACGCACATGTACACTCAGATACATGCACACAAGGTCTCGTAAACACGCACACTTACACTCAGATACATGCACACAAGGTCTCGTAAACACGCACACGTACACTCAGATACATGCACACAGGGTCTCGTAAACATGCACACTTGCACTCAGATACATGCACACAAGGTCTCGTAAACACGCACATGTACACTCAGATACATGCACACAAGGTCTCGTAAACACGCACACTTACACTCAGATACATGCACACAAGGTCTCGTAAACACGCACACGTACACTCAGATACATGCACACAAGGTCTCGTAAACACGCACATGAACACTCAGATACATGCACACAAGGTCTCGTAAACACGCACACGTACACTCAGATACATGCACACAGGGTCTCGTAAACACGCACATGAACACTCAGATACATGCACACAAGGTCTCGTAAACACGCACACGTACACTCAGATACATGCACACAAGGTCTCGTAAACACGCACACGTACACTCAGATACATGCACACAGGGTCTCGTAAACATGCACACTTGCACTCAGATACATGCACACAAGGTCTCGTAAACACGCACATGTACACTCAGATACATGCACACAAGGTCTCGTAAACACGCACATGAACACTCAGATACATGCACACAAGGTCTCGTAAACACGCACACGTACACTCAGATACATGCACACAGGGTCTCGTAAACATGCACACTTGCACTCAGATACATGCACACAAGGTCTCGTAAACACGCACATGTACACTCAGATACATGCACACAAGGTCTCGTAAACACGCACACTTACACTCAGATACATGCACACAAGGTCTCGTAAACACGCACACGTACACTCAGATACATGCACACAAGGTCTCGTAAACACGCACACTTACACTCAGATACATGCACACAAGGTCTCGTAAACACGCACATGAACACTCAGATACATGCACACAAGGGCTTGTAAACACGCACACTTACACTCAGATACATGCACACAAGGTCTCGTAAACACCCACACGTACACTCAGATACATGCACACAAGGTCTCGTAAACACGCACACGTACACTCAGATACATGCACACAAGGTCTCGTAAACACGCACATGAACACTCAGATACATGCACACAAGGGCTTGTAAACACGCACACTTACACTCAGATACATGCACACAAGGTCTCGTAAACACCCACACGTACACTCAGATACATGCACACAAGGTCTCGTAAACACGCACACTTACACTCAGATACATGCACACAAGGTCTCGTAAACACGCACACGTACACTCAGATACATGCACACAAGGTCTCGTAAACATGCATACGTACACTCAGATACATGCACACAAGGTCTCGTAAACATGCATACCTACACTCAGATACATGCACACAAGGTCTCGTAAACACGCACACGTACACAGAGATACATGCACACAAGGTCTCGTAAACATGCATACGTACACTCAGATACATGCACACAAGGTCTCGTAAACACACACACGTACACTCAGATACATGCACACAAGGTCTCGTAAACATGCACGCGTACGCTCTGATACATGCACACAAGGGCTCGTAAACATGAATATATACACTCAGATACATGCACACAAGGTCTCGTAAACACGCACACGTACACTCAGATACATGCACACAAGGTCTCGTAAACATGCATACGTACACTCAGATACATGCACACAAGGTCTCGTAAACATGCATACCTACACTCAGATACATGCACACAAGGGCTCGTAAACACACACACGTACACTCAGATACATGCACACAAGGTCTCGTAAACATGCACGCGTACGCTCTGATACATGCACACAAGGGCTCGTAAACATGAATATATACACTCAGATACATGCACACAAGGTCTCGTAAACATGCACGCGTAAGCTCTGATACATGCACACAAGGTCTCGTAAACACGCACACGTACACTCAGATACATGCACACAAGGTCTCGTAAACATGCATACGTACGCTCAGATACATGCACACAAGGGCTCGTAAACACGCACACGTACTCTCATATGCATGCAGTTATGTCTGATCAGTATATCTGAACACAGGAGCCGGTAAATATGCTCACATACACTTAAAAATATAAACACAAAGGCTACATGCACACACATACATGCATGCAAGGGTTATTCTATATGCACAGATGCAATCACATATGTTGTGGCATATCTTTACAATAAAACGACATATATGTTCACACTCCTTAATGTTAGCCACACACTGCCATAGCCCACCTACTTATGACGATATTAACATAAAACCTTTCCTTATAATATTTAAGTACTACCCACTACAGTGTACATGAACACAAGGGCTCACACAAATGCATACACGCACACACCCGCTCCCACACACATCCGCACAAGCGCTCTTGCGTACACGCACACAGATACGTACACGCACGTTTGTAAGTTCTTCTTCCTGCTATGTAGGGTCGGCACAATACGCACTTTTCTCCATATCCATCCAACAGCTGATCAGAATTCACACTCTTCTCACACATGTCATCTTTCGCACAATCCATCCACACTTCGGTCTTCCTCTACTTTCATAACCATCCACGTTCATCCTCATTACTTTCTTTGTTATACGTCCTTCATCCCTCCGCACAGTTTTGTCCACACATACATACATACATACATACATACATACATACATACATACATTCATTCATTCATTCATTCATTAATTCATTCATTCATTCATTCATTCATTCATTCATTCATTCATTCATACATACATACATACATTCATTCATTCATTCATTCATACATTCATGCATACATACATACATACATACACACATACATACATACATACATACAAACACACACACACACACACACACACATACATACATACATATCACGCCTCGTTCCCAGTGGGGGTAGACAGAGACCAGCTCTCCCCACTTGCTACGTTCCTGGCACACCTCTCCCGCTTCCTCCACTTTCATGAGCGTCTTCACGCACGCTCGTCGGCTGCGAGTACTCTTGACCCGGACTTTCTTTACGACATCTTCGATTTGGTCGGATTATTTCCAATTATTCTGATTTCTCCAATTATTCTTACCTAGTATACCTCTTAGTAAGATAATTAAAAATATTATATATATACAGTAACGTACGCCACAGCTCGTTGGCTATGAGCGCCTGGTCCGGTGACGGCAGCGAGTATATGTACCCGATCTGGCACGGGTTCCAGTGGTCGCAAACCTCGTGGTCGGGGTCCAGCTCCGTGACGAACTTGTACGTCTGGAAGCAGACGTCAGTCTCAGAACGGTCGCGTTGCTTTCTATTAAGTATTAAGTAGAGAGCAGTCATAACGTAATTGTATTCCAGCAAACGAGACACGTTATTTTAAGTGATGCTAGTTAAGATTATTACACTGCACCATATTGAGCTCATCAACTAAAAAGTGTTACTGTTCCTTAATGCAATAATTTCTCTAAATGTATGGCCCTTGGAGCCGGATAACAGTACTACAACAGTAGTTATGTATGTAGCTCCGCAGCTCCTCTTTAACTCAACTTCAATAGTTGTGTATTATCATTACTCATATCCGGTTCGAACGACCGCATACGGCGCTGTAGTTAGTGACTACTAATTAACTATGCGTATAGCGACGAGCTCAGTATGGTGCAGTGTATATCACCCTAACTAGTACTGCATTAGAACCTGTATCGGTTACCATCAAGTGAACGTGTTGCTCGTTCCGTCGCTTCGTCGAATAAGAGACAAAAGATGGCGAACATACAAGTTCAGCTCGTCGTTCTTCATGAGAACAGCAAAGGAGTGGAACAACTTGCCGCCGTCGGTGTACCTATACAAATGATGAAGATGTTCCCAAGAGAAGGGTGAATAGGCTGCTACTAGGTGATCAGATCACCACTTAACATTAAGTGGGATAGTGGTCTAAAGCTAAGGCGATTTAAAAAAAAAAACAACTCACCCTGTCAGGGTAGTATCTGTAGTGTACGACCACGTCATCGGTGTCCTCCAGGGCGCACTTGGCGCTGGTGTAGTTGAGCGAGGTGCGCTCGATCGGCGCGCAGCCGATCACCGTGGTCCCGTTGCGCGGTAGGTCGGGACCCTCGATCCTGTGCCCTTTGGAAGGAAGGAAACGATCACAACACGAACACCCGCCCTTAGTATTAACACGTCTGCCTTCGACCTAAAGTACCACTGATCAATACACGAATACCCGCCGTTAGTATTGCAACCCTAAAGCATAACCAATCAATACACGAACACATGCCGTTAGTATTGACATAGAAGCTTTAGATACAAATTAGCAATTGATCGATACACGAACACCCGCAGTTAGTATTGAAACATCATCCTTCTGCCCAAAACTCAACCGATCAATACACGAACACACTCCGATAATATTGACACGTACAGGCAGTGGAAAGGAGAGCAGTGAATATAAAAAAAGAACACCCTATACATATTATGAAATAATTCTCACTGTTGCAAAAGAAATATTTGTTCTCGGCTACGTAAAGGTCTTTGTCCTCGGCGCTGAGGCAGGAGTCGTACATAACTTGCGTCGGCTCTATCTCGTCCTCGCACATCAGCATGCCGGTGCCGTCCGGTTCCTTGGGCGCTCGGTTCGCCGGGCAGCGGTACAGTAGGCCTGGAGGGAAAGACACGATCAGAAGTATTAGAAAGAGACGGCGATATGTACTATCGTTTAGACATCGTGAAAACCTGGCCTATTAGTCACCGTTCTTATCCGGCTCGAAGTACCATATAACAAATGAAACGACTGCGGTAACAATCTTTTGTTTTTATGTCTCAATGCTACGCGAGCAATGTAGTGGTGTGCAAATATTGCTGTTATCCGGCTCAAAGTACCATGTAACAAAAGAAATTACTGCAGTAACAGGACTGATTTCTTATCTCAATGCAACAAGTTCTATATGGTGGTGTACAAACAAAACTTTTATCCGGTTCGAAGGATCTTGTGACCAATGAAATTACTGCGGTAACAACACTGATTTGTTATGCTATAAACCGACTAGTACAACGTATGTGATATAAACTGTAACACTTTACGCTCGTTGATATAGACATTGTCTTGTTACCCAAGTAATTACACGAGCAACACTTCGAGTAATAAACATGTATCAAAGCGACGCAGTGTATATCATCCTAACATCACGCTGAATTTATAAGTAGGGAATCGAATGTTCGACCTACCCTTCCTGATGATGAGCGGCGGTTTGTTCCTGATCTCCGCGATGGTGACCCCCTTCTCGCCGTTCTGTATCGCCGTCATGATGCGCCGGTACAGCGTGGTGCGCCGCTCCTGCTCCGCAATGATGTACGGCAGCAGCTCCTCCGACAGCACGTCCACCTTCTTCTTGGCCTCGGCGTTTATCTGAGCAGTAACCGACAGCTGTCACTGGCGGTAGTGTCTCTGTCGCCGGAGACCGTCTAGGTACCGCCGCAGCGCCTGTTGCAGCCGGCACACAGTGCTGTGCGGACATTGGTGTGATCCGGTTTGAAGGACCTATAGCTATCACTGGCGGTAGTGTCTCTGTCGCCGCAGACCGTCTAGGTACCGCCGCAGCGCCTGTTGCAGCCGGCACACAGTGCTGTGCGGACATTGCTGTGATCCGGTTTGAAGGACCGATAGCTATCACTGGCGGTAGTGTCTCTGTCGCCGCAGACCGTCTAGGTACCGCCGCAGCGCCTGTTGCAGCCGGCACACAGTGCTGTGCGGACATTGCTGTGATCCGGTTTGAAGGACCTACAGCTGTCACTGGCGGTAGTGTCTCTGTCGCCGCAGACCGTCTAGGTACCGCCGCAGCGCCTGTTGCAGCCGGCACACAGTGCTGTGCGGACATTGCTGTGATCCGGTTTGAAGGGCTGTAGCTAGTGTAATCACTGGGATAAGGAGGCTCAACATCTTACGGTTCCAGCATTCCGGTTAGTAGATTTGCTGAGGTAAAGATACTGAACACTATGTCTGAAGTCGACAAGCACAACGTGGTGCAGTGTATGTCATACTAACTTACGCTACGTTATGGGTGAGCGTATCACTTATTATCAAGTGAACGTCTCGCTCGTCTCGTTGCTTAATTGTATACAAAAAAAAAAAATACTCACCCTGTCAGCGTCCTTATTGAACTTTATACCCGTTCCGTCCTGTGTACAAACAAAACTTTATTATTATTCTTTATAATATTATGTATGTAGATATATATATATATATATATACATATAATTAAAATGGGTCTTGTTTATTCACCGATCACTTGAAAACAAGTGATTGCTTTACACGGCAACACGAGCATCCGACGCGGAATGATCTGTTGATGGCTGTAGGATATTTATTTCTTGAATTTGTTAGATGCTTTATTAGTATTATTTCCAATTGACTTCAGTAAACAATTTCACTTGACACCGTTTACGCGGTTGCCATGGCAACGGTTGCTAAAGAAACATGAAAATAACAGTCGATTATCGTAGGACTGTTCTTTAGAAAAAAAAAACAATTGTCGAATATTATATACGGTCAAGCCGCCATTACATAAGTACATCTGCCCCGAGCCAACGACCAATCAGAGGCGACGGCGATTTAAAAAGTAAAAGGTGATGATCTTAATTTGGGTTCTGATATTTTGGCCGCGCAAATAAAGAAAATATATATTTAAAAAAAAAATCGGTATGAAATATTAATTAAAAATTTTGCTTTTTTTTTCATTTATTACAATATATACACGGTTACTTTTTTTTTTTTTTTTAAAAAAATTGTGTCTGTATAGAGTAAAGGGCAAGGGTGGTTTTCTATGAGTACAAACTTGACATACTTTGCTTCTATCGGACTTAACACTTAACATGAGGTGAACGTTTGTTTATTTGAATTAAAAAAAAAAACTCTTCACAGACACATAGCTGAAGATATAAGCTATAACATAGGCTATATCGGATGAGAAAAAGCAAATAGGGTTCCGCACAATCGAACATATAATTTGGGTCTCTCGATTGCGTTTGTAGGAAATATTTTTGGGTTCCTCTGGCAATTATTAAATAGAAGGTTCTAGATTGATTGAGGAAGATCTATATCCAGTAGTGGATGAACAAAGGATGATGATGATGATGATGGGATTGGAACAGCAAAGGTGTAGAGCGACTGGTGTAGTGTCTTTCACCACCATTCACCAGCAAAAGCAGTTGACCTGTTCAAATATCATCGGGTTCAGTACATGAATAGTAGTAGTATCGTGTTGACAGTGTTGCCATACTCCACTCCTAATCTTAGTAGTGTTGGCAGCACTTGGTACTCACCACTGCCTGCCTCCGGACGATGTTGGCCAGGTACCGGCCCCGCCTTGTGGCCGGTAAGAGGACGCTGCCAACTTGCACCTCATCACCGCCCTGCGCACACGGAAGCTTAGCGGATGTCTCCAGTAATTTCATCCGATAAAGGTCCTTCAAACCGGATAACTATAATGTTTGCACAACACTACTTATTGCGCTTATATCCTAATAAGCGGCATACTATTTCATTTATCTGTCTTTCTGAAGACCTGTCCATCATGTTGTATATTTACCATCATAACAAGACCCTCGCTCTGTTATCCGGTTTGAAGTACCAATAGCTATTGCTGGCGGTAGGTCTCTGTTGTCAGGCACCGTCCAGACAGGTACGACCGCAGCGACAAGTATTGTGCAAAGATTACTGTAATCCGGTTTGAAGGATCATGTAGCTGGTAAACTTATAAGTAACTTTAACATTATATATCTGGCGACGAGCACAACGCGATGTAGTGTATATGATGCTAACTAGCCGTATCACTTGATATTAAGTGATCATCCCGCTTCATAGACGAGAAACGAATATATACTCACCGGCGTGTAAGGGCATATTATAGATCCGAATGTATTGAGAAATATAATAACTAAAGCGTGGTACATGATGCGGTGTGTACAGCTCAATGAGCGACTATAAAGGGGTGTTCACACTAACGAACCAATTAACGAGTTCGCTTTGTTAACAATTAAAAAAAAAATCATTTGCTATCCAGCTGATAACGTAAACCGTTATAATGGTCAGCCATTTTTGTAACAATGCACGAAAATTGCTGCACATATATCGTTTCATTTAGTGTGTCATAGAAGGCACTAGTAAATGACTTGACTATGTCATTTACTAGTGCCTTCTATGACACACTCAAGTCAACTAACAGTGACTTGTATGACATAGTCATGTCATTTACTAGTGCCTTCTATGACACACTCAAGTCAACTAACAGTGACTTGTATGACATAGTCATGTCATTTACTAGTGCCTTCTATGACACACTCAAGTCAACTAACAGTGACTTGTATGACATAGTCATGTCATTTACTAGTGCCTTCTATGACACACTCAAGTCAACTAACAGTGACTTGTATGACATAGTCATGTCATTTACTAGTGCCTTCTATGACACACTCAAGTCAACTAACAGTGACTTGTATGACATAGTCATGTCATTTACTAGTGCCTTCTATGACACACTCAAGTCAACTAACAGTGACTTGTATGACATAGTCATGTCATTTACTAGTGCCTTCTATGACACACTCAAGTCAACTAACAGTGACTTGTATGACATAGTCATGTCATTCACTAGTGCCTTCTATGACACACTCAAGTCAACTAACAGTGACTTGTATGACATAGTCATGTCATTTACTAGTGCCTTCTATGACACACTCAAGTCAACTAACAGTGACTTGTATGACATAGTCATGTCATTTACTAGTGCCTTCTATGACACACTCAAGTCAACTAACAGTGACTTGTATGACATAGTCATGTCATTTACTAGTGCCTTCTATGACACACTCAAGTCAACTAACAGTGACTTGTATGACATAGTCATGTCATTTACTAGTGCCTTCTATGACACACTCAAGTCAACTAACAGTGACTTGTATGACATAGTCATGTCATTTACTAGTGCCTTCTATGACACACTCAAGTCAACTAACAGTGACTTGTATGACATAGTCATGTCATTTACTAGTGCCTTCTATGACACACTCAAGTCAACTAACAGTGACTTGTATGACATAGTCATGTCATTCACTAGTGCCTTCTATGACACACTCAAGTCAACTAACAGTGACTTGTATGACATAGTCATGTCATTTACTAGTGCCTTCTATGACACACTCAAGTCAACTAACAGTGACTTGTATGACATAGTCATGTCATTTACTAGTGCCTTCTATGACACACTCAAGTCAACTAACAGTGACTTGTATGACATAGTCATGTCATTTACTAGTGCCTTCTATGACACACTCAAGTCAACTAACAGTGACTTGTATGACATAGTCATGTCATTTACTAGTGCCTTCTATGACACACTTAAGTCAACTAACAGTGACTTGTATGACATAGTCATGTCATTCACTAGTGCCTTCTATGACACACTCAAGTCAACTAACAGTGACTTGTATGACATAGTCATGTCATTTACTAGTGCCTTCTATGACACACTCAAGTCAACTAACAGTGACTTGTATGACATAGTCATGTCATTTACTAGTGCCTTCTATGACACACTCAAGTCAACTAACAGTGACTTGTATGACATAGTCATGTCATTCACTAGTGCCTTCTATGACACACTCAAGTCAACTAACAGTGACTTGTATGACATAGTCATGTCATTTACTAGTGCCTTCTATGACACACTCAAGTCAACTAACAGTGACTTGTATGACATAGTCATGTCATTTACTAGTGCCTTCTATGACACACTCAAGTCAACTAACAGTGACTTGTATGACATAGTCATGTCATTTACTAGTGCCTTCTATGACACACTCAAGTCAACTAACAGTGACTTGTATGACATAGTCATGTCATTTACTAGTGCCTTCTATGACACACTCAAGTCAACTAACAGTGACTTGTATGACATAGTCATGTCATTTACTAGTGCCTTCTATGACACACTTAAGTCAACTAACAGTGACTTGTATGACATAGTCATGTCATTTACTAGTGCCTTCTATGACACACTCAAGTCAACTAACAGTGACTTGTATGACATAGTCATGTCATTTACTAGTGCCTTCTATGACACACTCAAGTCAACTAACAGTGACTTGTATGACATAGTCATGTCATTTACTAGTGCCTTCTATGACACACTCAAGTCAACTAACAGTGACTTGTATGACATAGTCATGTCATTTACTAGTGCCTTCTATGACACACTCAAGTCAACTAACAGTGACTTGTATGACATAGTCATGTCATTTACTAGTGATTTCTATGACACACTCAAGTCAACTAACAGTGGCTTGTATGACATAGTCATGTCATTTACTAGTGCCTTCTATGACACACTCAAGTCAACTAACAGTGACTTGTATGACACACTCAAGTCAACTAACAGTGACTTGTATGACATAGTCATGTCATTTACTAGTGCCTTCTATGACACACTCAAGTCAACTAACAGTGACTTGTATGACATAGTCATGTCATTTACTAGTGCCTTCTATGACACACTCAAGTCAACTAACAGTGACTTGTATGACATAGTCATGTCATTTACTAGTGCCTTCTATGACACACTCAAGTCAACTAACAGTGACTTGTATGACATAGTCATGTCATTTACTAGTGCCTTCTATGACACACTCAAGTCAACTAACAGTGACTTGTATGACATAGTCATGTCATTTACTAGTGCCTTCTATGACACACTCAAGTCAACTAACAGTGGCTTGTATGACATAGTCATGTCATTTACTAGTGCCTTCTATGACACACTCAAGTCAACTAACAGTGACTTGTATGACATAGTCATGTCATTTACTAGTGCCTTCTATGACACACTCAAGTCAACTAACAGTGACTTGTATGACATAGTCATGTTATTTACTAGTGCCTTCTATGACACACTCAAGTCAACTAACAGTGACTTGTATGACATAGTCATGTCATTCACTAGTGCCTTCTATGACACACTCAAGTCAACTAACAGTGACTTGTATGACATAGTCATGTCATTTACTAGTGCCTTCTATGACACACTCAAGTCAACTAACAGTGACTTGTATGACATAGTCATGTCATTTACTAGTGCCTTCTATGACACACTCAAGTCAACTAACAGTGACTTGTATGACATAGTCATGTCATTTACTAGTGCCTTCTATGACACACTCAAGTCAACTAACAGTGACTTGTATGACATAGTCATGTCATTTACTAGTGCCTTCTATGACACACTCAAGTCAACTAACAGTGACTTGTATGACATAGTCATGTCATTTACTAGTGCCTTCTATGACACACTTAAGTCAACTAACAGTGACTTGTATGACATAGTCATGTCATTCACTAGTGCCTTCTATGACACACTCAAGTCAACTAACAGTGACTTGTATGACATAGTCATGTCATTTACTAGTGCCTTCTATGACACACTCAAGTCAACTAACAGTGACTTGTATGACATAGTCATGTCATTTACTAGTGCCTTCTATGACACACTCAAGTCAACTAACAGTGACTTGTATGACATAGTCATGTCATTCACTAGTGCCTTCTATGACACACTCAAGTCAACTAACAGTGACTTGTATGACATAGTCATGTCATTTACTAGTGCCTTCTATGACACACTCAAGTCAACTAACAGTGACTTGTATGACATAGTCATGTCATTTACTAGTGCCTTCTATGACACACTCAAGTCAACTAACAGTGACTTGTATGACATAGTCATGTCATTTACTAGTGCCTTCTATGACACACTCAAGTCAACTAACAGTGACTTGTATGACATAGTCATGTCATTTACTAGTGCCTTCTATGACACACTCAAGTCAACTAACAGTGACTTGTATGACATAGTCATGTCATTTACTAGTGCCTTCTATGACACACTTAAGTCAACTAACAGTGACTTGTATGACATAGTCATGTCATTTACTAGTGCCTTCTATGACACACTCAAGTCAACTAACAGTGACTTGTATGACATAGTCATGTCATTTACTAGTGCCTTCTATGACACACTCAAGTCAACTAACAGTGACTTGTATGACATAGTCATGTCATTTACTAGTGATTTCTATGACACACTCAAGTCAACTAACAGTGGCTTGTATGACATAGTCATGTCATTTACTAGTGCCTTCTATGACACACTCAAGTCAACTAACAGTGACTTGTATGACATAGTCATGTCATTTACTAGTGCCTTCTATGACACACTCAAGTCAACTAACAGTGACTTGTATGACATAGTCATGTCATTTACTAGTGCCTTCTATGACACACTCAAGTCAACTAACAGTGACTTGTATGACATAGTCATGTCATTTACTAGTGCCTTCTATGACACACTCAAGTCAACTAACAGTGACTTGTATGACATAGTCATGTCATTTACTAGTGCCTTCTATGACACACTCAAGTCAACTAACAGTGACTTGTATGACATAGTCATGTCATTTACTAGTGCCTTCTATGACACACTCAAGTCAACTAACAGTGGCTTGTATGACATAGTCATGTCATTTACTAGTGCCTTCTATGACACACTCAAGTCAACTAACAGTGACTTGTATGACATAGTCATGTTATTTACTAGTGCCTTCTATGACACACTCAAGTCAACTAACAGTGACTTGTATGACATAGTCATGTCATTCACTAGTGCCTTCTATGACACACTCAAGTCAACTAACAGTGACTTGTATGACATAGTCATGTCATTTACTAGTGCCTTCTATGACACACTCAAGTCAACTAACAGTGACTTGTATGACATAGTCATGTCATTTACTAGTGCCTTCTATGACACACTCAAGTCAACTAACAGTGACTTGTATGACATAGTCATGTCATTTACTAGTGCCTTCTATGACACACTCAAGTCAACTAACAGTGACTTGTATGACATAGTCATGTCATTTACTAGTGCCTTCTATGACACACTCAAGTCAACTAACAGTGACTTGTATGACATAGTCATGTCATTTACTAGTGCCTTCTATGACACACTTAAGTCAACTAACAGTGACTTGTATGACATAGTCATGTCATTTACTAGTGCCTTCTATGACACACTCAAGTCAACTAACAGTGACTTGTATGACATAGTCATGTCATTCACTAGTGCCTTCTATGACACACTCAAGTCAACTAACAGTGACTTGTATGACATAGTCATGTCATTTACTAGTGCCTTCTATGACACACTCAAGTCAACTAACAGTGACTTGTATGACATAGTCATGTCATTTACTAGTGCCTTCTATGACACACTCAAGTCAACTAACAGTGACTTGTATGACATAGTCATGTCATTCACTAGTGCCTTCTATGACACACTCAAGTCAACTAACAGTGACTTGTATGACATAGTCATGTCATTTACTAGTGCCTTCTATGACACACTCAAGTCAACTAACAGTGACTTGTATGACATAGTCATGTCATTTACTAGTGCCTTCTATGACACACTCAAGTCAACTAACAGTGACTTGTATGACATAGTCATGTCATTTACTAGTGCCTTCTATGACACACTCAAGTCAACTAACAGTGACTTGTATGACATAGTCATGTCATTTACTAGTGCCTTCTATGACACACTCAAGTCAACTAACAGTGACTTGTATGACATAGTCATGTCATTTACTAGTGCCTTCTATGACACACTTAAGTCAACTAACAGTGACTTGTATGACATAGTCATGTCATTTACTAGTGCCTTCTATGACACACTCAAGTCAACTAACAGTGACTTGTATGACATAGTCATGTCATTTACTAGTGCCTTCTATGACACACTCAAGTCAACTAACAGTGACTTGTATGACATAGTCATGTCATTTACTAGTGCCTTCTATGACACACTCAAGTCAACTAACAGTGACTTGTATGACATAGTCATGTCATTTACTAGTGCCTTCTATGACACACTCAAGTCAACTAACAGTGACTTGTATGACATAGTCATGTCATTTACTAGTGATTTCTATGACACACTCAAGTCAACTAACAGTGGCTTGTATGACATAGTCATGTCATTTACTAGTGCCTTCTATGACACACTCAAGTCAACTAACAGTGACTTGTATGACATAGTCATGTCATTTACTAGTGCCTTCTATGACACACTCAAGTCAACTAACAGTGACTTGTATGACATAGTCATGTCATTTACTAGTGCCTTCTATGACACACTCAAGTCAACTAACAGTGACTTGTATGACATAGTCATGTCATTTACTAGTGCCTTCTATGACACACTCAAGTCAACTAACAGTGACTTGTATGACATAGTCATGTCATTTACTAGTGCCTTCTATGACACACTCAAGTCAACTAACAGTGACTTGTATGACATAGTCATGTCATTTACTAGTGCCTTCTATGACACACTCAAGTCAACTAACAGTGGCTTGTATGACATAGTCATGTCATTTACTAGTGCCTTCTATGACACACTCAAGTCAACTAACAGTGACTTGTATGACATAGTCATGTCATTTACTAGTGCCTTCTATGACACACTCAAGTCAACTAACAGTGACTTGTATGACATAGTCATGTCATTTACTAGTGCCTTCTATGACACACTCAAGTCAACTAACAGTGACTTGTATGACATAGTCATGTCATTTACTAGTGCCTTCTATGACACACTCAAGTCAACTAACAGTGACTTGTATGACATAGTCATGTCATTTACTAGTGCCTTCTATGACACACTCAAGTCAACTAACAGTGACTTGTATGACATAGTCATGTCACTTACTAGTGCCTTCTATGACACACTCAAGTCAACTAACAGTGACTTGTATGACATAGTCATGTCATTTACTAGTGCCTTCTATGACACACTCAAGTCAACTAACAGTGACTTGTATGACATAGTCATGTCATTTACTAGTGATTTCTATGACACACTCAAGTCAACTAACAGTGGCTTGTATGACATAGTCATGTCATTTACTAGTGCCTTCTATGACACACTCAAGTCAACTAACAGTGACTTGTATGACATAGTCATGTCATTTACTAGTGCCTTCTATGACACACTCAAGTCAACTAACAGTGACTTGTATGACATAGTCATGTCATTTACTAGTGCCTTCTATGACACACTCAAGTCAACTAACAGTGACTTGTATGACATAGTCATGTCATTTACTAGTGCCTTCTATGACACACTCAAGTCAACTAACAGTGACTTGTATGACATAGTCATGTCATTTACTAGTGCCTTCTATGACACACTCAAGTCAACTAACAGTGACTTGTATGACATAGTCATGTCATTTACTAGTGCCTTCTATGACACACTCAAGTCAACTAACAGTGACTTGTATGACATAGTCATGTCATTTACTAGTGCCTTCTATGACACACTCAAGTCAACTAACAGTGACTTGTATGACATAGTCATGTCATTTACTAGTGCCTTCTATGACACACTCAAGTCAACTAACAGTGACTTGTATGACATAGTCATGTCATTTACTAGTGCCTTCTATGACACACTCAAGTCAACTAACAGTGACTTGTATGACATAGTCATGTCATTTACTAGTGCCTTCTATGACACACTCAAGTCAACTAACAGTGACTTGTATGACATAGTCATGTCATTTACTAGTGCCTTCTATGACACACTCAAGTCAACTAACAGTGACTTGTATGACATAGTCATGTCATTTACTAGTGCCTTCTATGACACACTCAAGTCAACTAACAGTGACTTGTATGACATAGTCATGTCATTTACTAGTGCCTTCTATGACACACTCAAGTCAACTAACAGTGACTTGTATGACATAGTCATGTCATTTACTAGTGCCTTCTATGACACACTCAAGTCAACTAACAGTGACTTGTATGACATAGTCATGTCATTTACTAGTGCCTTCTATGACACACTCAAGTCAACTAACAGTGACTTGTATGACATAGTCATGTCACTTACTAGTGCCTTCTATGACACACTCAAGTCAACTAACAGTGACTTATATGACATAGTCATGTCACTTACTAGTGCCTTCTATGACACACTCAAGTCAACTAACAGTGACTTATATGACATAGTCATGTCACTTACTAGTGCCTTCTATGACACACTCAAGTCAACTAACAGTGACTTGTATGACATAGTCATGTCATTTACTAGTGCCTTCTATGACACACTCAAGTCAACTAACAGTGACTTGTATGACATAGTCATGTCATTTACTAGTGATTTCTATGACACACTCAAGTCAACTAACAGTGGCTTGTATGACATAGTCATGTCATTTACTAGTGCCTTCTATGACACACTCAAGTCAACTAACAGTGACTTGTATGACATAGTCATGTCATTTACTAGTGCCTTCTATGACACACTCAAGTCAACTAACAGTGACTTGTATGACATAGTCATGTCATTTACTAGTGCCTTCTATGACACACTCAAGTCAACTAACAGTGACTTGTATGACATAGTCATGTCATTTACTAGTGCCTTCTATGACACACTCAAGTCAACTAACAGTGACTTGTATGACATAGTCATGTCATTTACTAGTGCCTTCTATGACACACTCAAGTCAACTAACAGTGACTTGTATGACATAGTCATGTCATTTACTAGTGCCTTCTATGACACACTCAAGTCAACTAACAGTGACTTGTATGACATAGTCATGTCATTTACTAGTGCCTTCTATGACACACTCAAGTCAACTAACAGTGACTTGTATGACATAGTCATGTCATTTACTAGTGCCTTCTATGACACACTCAAGTCAACTAACAGTGACTTGTATGACATAGTCATGTCATTTACTAGTGCCTTCTATGACACACTCAAGTCAACTAACAGTGACTTGTATGACATAGTCATGTCATTTACTAGTGCCTTCTATGACACACTCAAGTCAACTAACAGTGACTTGTATGACATAGTCATGTCACTTACTAGTGCCTTCTATGACACACTCAAGTCAACTAACAGTGACTTATATGACATAGTCATGTCACTTACTAGTGCCTTCTATGACACACTCAAGTCAACTAACAGTGACTTATATGACATAGTCATGTCATTTACTAGTGCCTTCTATGACACACCCTTTTTTTTTTTTTTTTTTGTTTTGATATCGTTGGTGGAAATGCTGTTACCCCATGCCCAGCGTCCTTTGCAGGGGGGGGACGCCGGGTTATGTGGGGCTCGGGGCCACTGAGATGTTGTGCGTGACCCCCATACCCACTAAAACCACCACCGCTTGTCCCGCCATACGCATACTGGAGACGCCCGGGTTTCAGTCAAGCAATTCTCCGGGCGCCTCCGCGTATAAAACTCCTCCTGGTGGGTCCCCGCGGGGAGCAAAAGCACCCACCTGCCGTCCCGTACCGGCCCCTCGCGGGACCGGCACGTTGGGGCCCCCCGACCCCACAGACGACCGCGCGCGCCCAAGACGGAGCGCACGCCCGGCCGCCGCCCTCCCGTGAAGGAATTGGGCGGCGGCCTCTTCCCTCCAGACTACCCCACCCACTTCGACGAGGGAGGGGGGACAAAAACCAAGACTCCCCCGGGGGACGCACCCCCAGGGGAAACACGACAAAAGGCCCAAAGGGCCACGCCCAACGGCCCGAAGGCCCCATCACACCGTGCCCGGCTAGGGGCCCGTCGCTCACGGCGGGAGGAAGCGGACGGCGTGGTTCTGCCGCCGCGCTCTCCCGCCGGCCCGCCGCCGTCTGCAAGGTGCGGCAGCGGCGTCGGCCTCCCTCGTGCGCTCGGCGGCCTCCTTCTGACGCATCACTGCGCCGCAGAAGGAGGCCACCGCCTTCCAAGACCTCTCGCTGCTCAACATACGATCGATTACTGTCGGCAGCGAGAGGTCACTGCCGACTTGCACGACGAGGGAGTGGCGTTGCGGCCCCCATGCCGGGCACTCCGCCAGAGTGTGGTGCGCCGTGTCAATCGGCGCACCACACTCGACGCATTCTTGCGTCATCTCTCTACGAGCCACCTGGTGCAGGTACTTGCCGAAACATCCATGGCCTGTCAGCACCTGCACCAGGTGGAACGTCAAGGCCCCGTACCGCCGGCTCATCCACCGGGACAGGTGGGGCCTGATGGCCTCCACCGTGTCCCGGCCGGCGGCAGAGTTACCTAACTCCGTCTCCCACCGCCGGATCAGGGCGTCATGGGCAACGCGCCTGATCCGGCGGACCGTGGCCGGGTCCGGCCGACGCTCTCCGGCATCCCGCAGGAAGAGGTACACTTCCGCGAGCGACTGCGCCTGTAGATGCCAAGGCGCATCGCCCGCGAGAAGCGTACCCGCCGTCCAGGACACCGTACGGTATGCCCGACAGGCTCGGACCGCCAGGATACGTTGGGCCCTCTTCAACACGGGCCCGTTCCTGGCGGTCTCGCACCTATCCACCCATACGGGCGCACCGTACAGTGCCATACTCCGCAGGATGCCAGAGTATAGGCGCCGACACAAATGACCCGGCCCCCCGACATTGGGCAGCAATCTGCCCAGCGCAGCGGCGGTGGCGGTGAGCTTCGGGAGAAGCCGTTCGAAGTGCTCCCCGAAGCTCCATCGCCCGTCCAGAGTGAGCCCTAAATACTTGAGGGCTCCCCGCACTGGGACCCTCTCGCCCCGGACGGGGATGATCGCGCCCCGGGGTGGACCCCTGCGGGGTCCGTGGAAGAGGAGGGCCTCCGTCTTCGTGACGGAGACCCTCAGACCCAGCCGCTCGATCCGGTCTACCACCAGCGACGTGCTAGTGGCGGCCAGACGAGCAGCCTCGTCGTAACTCCTCCCCCGGGCCGAGACGAGGGTGTCGTCCGCGTAGCATAGTACCCTCGTCCCGGGGAGGACCGGCTGCCGCAGCAGCCAGTCGTACGCGAGGTTCCACAGCAAGGGGCCCAAGACCGACCCCTGTGGAACCCCGCTCTCCACGCGCCGCCGATGTAATTCGCCGCTGCCATCAACCCAGACGATCGTCCTGTCCTTGAGGTACGCCCTCAACAGCCCGACCATGTAGGGGGGGAGCCGGAAAAACTCCAGCGCCCCCCTGATCGTCGCGAATGGCAGGCTGTTGAAGGCGTTCTCGATATCTAAGGACACCCCCAGGACCACCTCGCCGTCACCGAAGGCCTCCAGACAGAGGCCCTTCAGGTCAAGCAGGGCGTCCAACGTGGAAGCCCTGCCCGAAATCCGTACTGGGCCTCATGGAGGCCCGGTCCCACCTCGGCGAGGTGCCGAACGAGACGGCCGGCCAAGATCTTCTCGAAGACCTTACCCGCCTCGTCCAGAAGGACGATCGGTCTGTACGCGGAAGGGGAGTCGGGGTGACGGTCCCCCTTCCGCAGCAGGCAAAGCCTGCCCGTCTTCCAGCGCTCCGGGAACTGCACGTGCCGAATGCAGGCGTCGTACAGTCCCCGGAGCTCCTCGCGCAGGTGACTCGCGGCCACCCAGAGGGCCCTCGATGGGACCCCGTCGGGCCCCGGAGCCGTACGTCGACCCCGGAGACGACCCAGGGCCACGTCCAGCTCCTCTTCCGTCAGAGGAGGGCCCTCCTCTGTGGCCCACGCGGGGGCGGTGGTGGACATAACCATGGGCTGGAATGACGCGTCAGCCCCCGGGAACAACCGGTCCACCACCCCTTGGAGGAAGTCCGGGTCCAGGGCCTCCGTTAAGGGGGCGCCTGCGGCACAGAGCTTCTTCCGTGCCGTCTTGAACGGGCGCCCCCATGAATCCCTGTCGACCCCTGCCAGTAGTTCCTCCCAGGCAAGGGTCTTCGCCCGGGCTATGGCGAGCCGCAGGGTCTTGCGTTCTATGACACACCCAAGGCAACTAATAGTTACTTATATGACATAGTCATGTCATTTACTAGTGCCTTCTACGACACACTCAAGGCAACTAATAGTGACTATTAGTGACTGTTCCTGCTTTATCGTGGCGGTGGGGCTCAGTAGCCGTGACTTGGTCACTCACGGTGAAAATAAGAGTAACCCAAGACAAGATTCGCCGCAGGAAGTCGCGAGAGCTTTCTCTCCTGGCTTCCATGGCCTCTGGGTGACGGATTCATGGGGATCCGTTGCCCAGGTGACTGGCCGAGAAGAGGGCGCGCTCAATGTGACCTATCGAACAACCAAAACTATGTCACCCCGAAGTAGGGGCGCCCATGTTATATTATTAAGGGCAAAGGAAATCGATTGGCGAGGCCTATGTCGAGCACTGGGCAACGAGCTCTACTGATGGTAATGTCTCTTGCCGGAAACCGTCTAAGCTCGTACCACAGCGGCGACAAGTAGTATAGTGCAAATATTATTGTTATCCGGTTTGAAGGATCAATAGCTATTACTGGCGTTAAATGTCTATTGTCGAAGACCGTCTAGGTACCACCACAGTGCCTATTGCAGCCGACTAGTACTGAGCATACATGACCGTGTTCCGGTTTGAAGGGCGCTATAGCTAGTAAGTACTGTGGTGAAGAGAACATCTCAAGTCTCAAGTGACTAGTGCAATACGGTTTTTAACTAGCGCTAAATTATGGCCGGGCGTATCACTTAATATCAAGTGACCGTCGCCCACGTTGCGTCGATTATATAAAAAAAAAAAAAAAAAAAAGCTGAAACATGTGAAGGAAATAAAACGACAATATATACATAGTTCAAGATTTAATCAAAATATTATTTAAAGCCAAAATAAATAAAACTAAACCACACTAACACATTCTTAACCATAGACAATAGCGGCTCTATATATCCGTAGAGCAAAAACGAATCGTTCCACGCATGATTCAATTTTTATTTTTTTTAATCATTTCAACTGGCAAAAGAATTATAAAAAAAAAAAAAAATAATTTAAATTATAAGATGAAATAAATAGAAAAAATTACGTAATTTCTATGATTTTTTTTTTCTTAATTATTAATGAAAAAAAAAAAAAACGATAATCTTCCCTACAATCAAGTTTATATGCTATTAAAGGATAACACAGAGAATATATTCGATGGCTTAATGGGCTCGATGCCAAGCGATACGTTCTACAAGAAAAAAAAAAAAAAATAAATCATTGACCTTTTGACAGATGACGCGCGTGCGCGACAAGTTTTGTTTTTATTTTTTTGAGTTTGGGGACGAATCGTTTTCGCTTCGTTACACAATCGATGCGCCGATTAATACTCGAGGCGACCGGAACCGGATGTAGTGTGAACAATGAGAATCGAAATATTTACACTACACTGTGAACTATACCTAATAATGAAGAAGAAGAGAGGGGGAAGGGATGGGATTGAGACAGGAGGGGAAGTGTAAAGGGTTGGGACTGGAGAGGAAGTGAAGGGATTGGGACAGGAAGGGATGGGATTGAGACAGGAGGGGAAGGGTAGAGGGTTGGGACTGGAGGGGAAGTGAAGGGGTTGGGACAGGAAGGGATGGGATTGAGACAGGAGGGGAAGGGTAGAGGGTTGGGACTGGAAGGGGAGTGAAGGGGTTGGGACAGGAAGGGATGGGATTGAGACAGGAGGGGAAGGGTAGAGGGTTGGGACTGGAGGGGAAGTGAAGGGGTTGGGACAGGAGGGGAACGGAAGGGGGTTGGGACAGGAGCGGGAAGGGAAGGGATTGAGACAGGAGGGGAAGGAAAGGGAAGGGGTTGGGAGAGAAGGGGAGGAGAGATGAGGGAAGGAGGGAGGATGGGGAGAGGAAGATAGTGGGAAGATGAGTGGAGGGGACGGGTGTATGAAAGGGAAGTGGAGAAGAGGGAGAAAGGAGAGGGGGCGGAGGAGATTGGAGGAGGAAAGTGGGAGTGAGGAGGGATTGAGTGAGCTGCGTACTTTCCGCCATCAGGCAAGTGCGGGATGATGCACAGCGGCAGCGGGCCGGCTGGTGCCCGACTGGTGCCCGGTCAGTGCCCGGCTAGTGCCCGGCCAGTGTCTGCAGCTCACTCAATCTACATCCAGCTCCCTAAGGCTTTACAACCCTATACGCAAACACTACATCGCTAAGGATCAAGAACATTAAGAAGCGTGCCACGCCTAAATGGCATATCAGGAGGAAAGGGGGGGGTTTAAGGTAACGTCCCATCAACATTCCTACTGATGGTAATTATGGTCACCATATTAGAAACCGGACAAGGTCTACCACCGTCGCAACGTCTTTCAGCAATCTCAATAAAAACCTAGTTCGATTTCAATCTAGATGTGGGTAGTTATAAAAATGAACGGGACGGTACTGCAACACTCCCCCTACCTCCCCCTATATGAATGCAAACTTCACTCTTACAATAAAAGTACACGTTCAATCTTATAAATCAGATACCATTCAGCCACACCCTGTATAAATGTTTCATGTTGCATCAAACGATAGGTATATCCGGTTCGAAGGACCATTATTGAAAATTTCGTTTTCAAGTACCAATGCAGTTATACTCGGACGATCCGGCCCAGAGAGCCAATGCAGAATCGGGTACGGCTTTATAATTATCATTCGGGTACAATCCTGTTTGAAGGGCCTACGTACTGTTCGCTGCGGTGTGGCAGGGGCGTGGCAGGGGTGTGGCAGAATCGGAGATATAGAAACTCATGATATAAATCTTAAACTAAAATATCCTAAAGTATACATTTATGTTTAAAATGTTACAATTTGATGTTGTGTAAATTTTTTTTTTTTTTTTTTTTTTTAATTCCCAAACCGGCAAAGTACCGACCTTTGAACCGGAGACTAAATTTAAATGAAGTAAATGATATATGAGGAAATCAAATGTTTGTCTCCGGTCTGAAACGGAACAGGCCCACGTATAGGAATCACGATGGTATAAGACACCATCGTCTATAGCTGATGGTAGAAATGGTGGCAACCTCATTTCCGGTTCAGTTTAATAATTTGTGGGTAGACAGAGATTTTAATTACAGCATGTTAATTTTAATTATTTTTTTTTTTTTTTACTTATTCAATCGAGAGGGTAGTGCGCAAACACTGTTCTGGATAGAAGGGTGCTGATGCTTATGAAATTGATCACCAGCAGTCTGATGATGAAGGGTGCTAATCAGGATTATATATACTATAACAAATTGTAGCCGCCTTTCAGTTATATGAAAATCGAATTTTATTAGGTAAAGACTCTTCGAGTCCTTCAAGCCGGATAACGGCAATGTTCGCGTTGAGATTATTTTCAATTGTACAGCGCCCTTCGAACAGATGTATGTATGTTTGCATAGTGAGGTATACGGTAATGTGAGGTGTGGCCGCAGAGCCCACTAGTGGACAAATACTAGAAAATGAGTGTCCGAGTGGGAGTTAGTACATTTTTAGTTTTAGTCAGCCTTTTTAAAATACCTAATGCAATATGGCGGCGGTGGTGAGTCTAAAATGGCGCTGAGGGCAGCGGCGGTTTACGTTGACCATAGACAATTGCAGATCGAGTCTATGGTTTGTTTGTATGCAGATGTGTTGGTTATGATCAATCGTGTAAGTCGGCCATTTTGAAGTTTGGACTCAGCCGGTGAGCGGGCCCGGAGGCCCACGCACCGCACCGTCTCCACTGTCGGGGCCAGCTCACTTCTTCAGCTCACCGAACAACACCTCGCAATTGGGCCGCAGGGCCTTAAAGGCCTGCACGCCCTTGGCCGTGACGCTGGTGCCCCTGAAGTCAACGAACACCAGATCCGGCGCCGAGGTAGCCAGGTGCACCAGGCTCCTGTTCGTGATGTGCCGGTAGCCGACCATCGACAGCGACCTCAACGTGGACCTGTCCGGTCTGAGGACGTTGTCGCCGATCGGGCCCTCGGGGCCGATGTTCACGAAACTGACGTCCACGCCGTCGGAGCGGCCGAACCTGCGCACGGACGCGTCGGAGACCAGCTGCGAGGAGTTCGGGTTCGTGCTCTCCGCGGCGATGGAGTGGTGGTTCATCATGATCTGACTGAAGTAGAGCGCGCGGTGCATCTGCTCGGGGCGCGCCGCCGCTTGGAGCTCCCGGGGCTCTCGGGGCTCTCGTGGCTCTCGGGGCTGTCGAGGCTCCCGCTGCTCCCGCGGCTGCCGCTCCAGCTCGCCGCTGCCCTGGATGCATATGAACCCGGGGAATACCCGGGACGCGTCCCTGGAGGGCCCGGCGCCGTCGTGCGCGCCCCGCCCGCCCCGCACCCTGTTCCTCGTCTCCTTCGTCGCGTACTTCATGACGCTCAGGATGTTCATCAGGCTGGTGCTCTTCTTGTAGTGCCTGGTGCGCATCCTCCTCTTCTCCGTCTGCAGGGTGTTGCCCCTCCTCACGACCGTGATGATGCCGTCGTCAATGTCCTCGTAGTCGTCGGAGTCGCTGGAGCCGCCGTCGTCGGTCCCGCCGTCGGTCCGCTTGCGCTTCGAACCGGACGGCCCGTCGCCGCCGGAGCCTCCGCCGCTGCCGCCGCTGCCGCCGCTGCCGCCGCTGCCGCCGCTGCCACCGCTGCCACCGCTGCCACCGCTCCCGCCGCTCCCGCCGCCGCCGCCACCGCTGCCGCCGCTGCTGCTGGTGCTGGGGCCGTCCTTCGGCTTCTTCTTCGCTGTCGGCTTGTCGTCGCCGGCCCCCGTGTCCTTGGAACTTCCGGCGGTGCCGCTTCCCGATGGTTTGTCAGGATCCTCTTTGTTGTCCGGATTGAACTTCTTCGCCTTCTGACCTGTTTCACTGTAACATATACAAGCAGATGGTGCTGGTGATGCTGGTGGTGATGGTGGTGATGGTATCATCACCATTATGTAATTCATCTCTCTCTACCCCCATTGCGATATGATGCAGTAAACGGTAAACATCATGGCGCCTGTTAGGATGATATACACTGCACCACGCTGTACTAATGTTATCCGGTTCTAATTACCATGTAGCAGCTAGTAGATGTAACTAAACGTCGAGACGAGCGGGACGTTCACCTGATAGTAAGTGATGGTATACCTTGCACCACAACGCGCCCGTCGCCTGACACATAAAATGCCGGGTCTCGTTACGCCAGTAATCACACTCGCTACAACACCCTTCAAACCGGATCACAATAATGTATGCACAATACAATTTGTTCGCTGCGGTGGTATCTAGACGGTGTCTGGGAACAGAGACACTACCACCAGTGATAGCTGAGGTGATAGCAAGCATTACTGTTATCCGGTTCGAAGGACGATGTTACACATGAAATTACTGCGGTAATCTGGCTTGATATCTCATGTCTCTGACTAGCACAGTTACAGTGTAAACATTGTGACGGGCGCTCCGAATTAAAAAAAAAAAAAAAAGGCAACACACCTACAGTTACCACCTACGACTACCACCAGCAGTTGAAGTAAAGAAATTGGACATCAATGTCAGGTGCAGTATATCAATCCTAACTAGCGCCACGTTGCGGGCTGACGTGACATTTACCGTTGTCTCGTATGGTAGAAAAAAAAAAAAAAAAAAAAGAAATTCGTTTAAAACATACGAATTTAATTGTTTCATGGGCGGTACCCTATTTTCCCGCCAAAATGGAATTGATTCGATTTTTAAACAAACAGAGAGAATAGAAGTCTTAAAATGGATTTCTAATCCCAACAGTGGGATGGGTAGTGGTGGTAGGTAGGATTCCCACCATTGAGGTCTAGATATCGGTGACATTTGTCACTTGCATTTAAAAAAAAAAAAAAAAGTTCACCTCTTATCAAGTTGGTCACCATCCACCTTCGTCTCCGCACCGTTGTCCGGTTCACCGTCTCCTTCACTATCATCCAGCTGTTTCCTCTTGAAGAACTCCGGCTCCTGGGGAAAGGAAACGGGAATATTACACTGCTTCCAATTCCATCTTCACTACATGGCCCTTCGAACCGGATATTGTTAATTCAAGCTCCTCACCGTCAGCTCCCACTCCTCGAGGGTCGTGTTGACGTTGGTGGTGGTGGTTTTGGTGTGGCGGTGGGTCGGCGGCGGTGTGACGGCCTCGACGGCGTTCAGCTGCAGCACCTGCAGCGACGGCAACCAGCCCAGCGCGGAGACCTCCGAGTCGCCGACCGGGCAACCGCGCAGGTCGAACTCCTGCAACCAACACGGCAGCCCATCGTGCGACACGTCCACTAAACCAATCCCACTGCTGGGATTGGTAATCGCTAGTGCTATTGTTGCGATGATCATGCGCAAGTCCTAGCGCGATGATGCAGCGACCACTATATCAAGGGTGAGGTTGAGTGATGTCACTCATAATCAGGTGTCGATGTGGACAAGGTGCTTATAAAAAACCAAATGAGGTTTGAGGTGACGCTTACACTCGTTTTCAAGTGACAACATTAGTGACACTTGATTTTAGGTGACTTACGAGGTTGGTCAGTTTACACACTATTTTGAGTTGTATAATTGGTCTACAGCCTTACACTGGATTTTAAGTGACAAATGCGGTCAGTGATACACTTGATTTCGAGTGATAAATGTGTTCAAACAATCGATTTGAATGATGCTAGCGGACTATCTTTCGGACACTTGATATTAAGTGATTTACGAGGTTGGTCGGTATATACATTGATTTAAGTTAGAAACTTGATACACTAGATTTTAAGTGACAAATGTGATCAGTGATACACTTGATTTCGAGTGATAAATGTGTCCAAACACAAGCGCGCCGGCAGCACCGCCAACGGAGCGCGTTTCCACTGCACCCGTACTGGCAGTTAATCGTATCGGCGTCCGGATTCCACCAAATTGGCCAGAGGAGCCAGAGATATGGTTCGCGCAGATCGAAGGTCAATTAGCACTGTCGAACACCACTGCTGACATAAAAAAAATTGATGACGTCATCAGCCAACTAGATCAGCAGTACTGCAAAGAGATCAAGGATTTAATTACTTCACCGCCAAAGGAAGATAAATACGCGAAATTAAAGGCGGAATTGATCAAGCGTCTTACAGCATCTAAAGACAAAAAGGTACAGCAGCTGATGATGCATGAAGAGCTGGGGGACCGAAAGCCATCCCAATTCCTCAGACACCCCAGGGATCTGGGCGGACCAACACTCTCGGAAGACATTTTGTTGTCAATTTGGAGATCCCGTCTCCCGGACAATATCCAGATCGTCATTGCAGTGCAGACACATGCATCCCTGGACACATTAGCGGACCTAGCTGACAAGGTAGAAGACATCGCGCCAACGACTCCTCAAGCGGCTTCTACATCATCAGCCACCCCAGGCTCAGATCTGAGCGAAGTAAAAAATGAAATCGCCGAGCTAAGGAAGCAAATGCAAGACATGATGGCAACCATGAGCAGGTCCCGTTCACCGTACCGTTCAGGATCCAGGCAACGCAGTAAGTCCAGCAAACGCTCGTCCTCTAGCTACCGGAAATTCCCCATGTGCTGGTACCACGCCAAGTTTGGGAGAAACGCTACTAGATGTGATAAACCATGCGACTTCCCGTCGGGAAACTCACCGGGCAGTCAGTAATGGCGACGGACGATTGCCCTAGTTCTCCAGGTCGCCTGTTTATGACTGATCGCAAATCCAAGACGCAATTCCTCATCGACACCGGCAGTGAGCTTTGCGTTTTTCCTCGCACCGCACTTAAACAGCGCCGTCCTAAGACCGACTACCAGTTATGCGCAGCAAATGGCTCCACCATTAACGCGTATGGCTATGCACACCTTAATTTAGATCTGGGATTACGTCGAGAATACCCGCGGCGACATCAAGGAGCACTTCAGAGAGTGCTCCGTGACCTACTTCGCCAAGGCGGCAACTCATCCCAACCCTCTGGTGGCCAGCGCGGCCAACTACGCGCTACCTCCGAATCCCAGGACGAAAAAGCGCAGACCGCGGCACGCGCTTATTCCGACATCCCAAGGGGTCCCGCAAACCACACACACGCCCACAGTCACCGACAGCACCGACGTCACCACACACACTTCGGACACTACCAACACGCTCCGAATATCAGCATCACGCCGCCCTCGCTTCAGAACGCGGCGCCGCAGCTACTCACACACCGCGTACACTAAGTACACCCGCGACCGTGGGCGGTCCTCGCCGCCCAGAGATTCCGATACAGGCGAAGGTAGTCGGGGAACGGGCCCGCGCCCGGCCTCGACGACCGAGTAGAATCGCCAGATAAAGCACAACAAGAACCAGACACACACAATATACAGCATCATCCGCCAGATAGCTACATCCCGCGTAGCACTTTTTAGTTTCTAAAACCTCAGGCCGTGGATCCGGGTCCACGAGCCCAGTGTCAGATGAGCTGTAAGAGCTGCTGTGGCTTGCAGCCCGACCTACATCAAGAATATAGAACCCGTGGCGTTTCATCGTGGCCGACGTCACAAAAGCTATTATCGGAGCAGACTTCCTGAGGTACTACAACCTGATGGTCGACATCCGAAACCAACGTTTGGTCGACGCTACCACTTCAATATCCGTAAAGGGCACAGCACCAGAAGCTTCGTCGGACATGCTGCTATATTCGATAAAAATTGTGCCTGGCGACTCAAAATTCCATGCCCTGTTAAAAGAATACCCAGAAATAACTCACCCAGCAGGTATCCAAAGGCAAATCAAGCATAACACTGTGCATTACATAAAAACAACTCCTGGACCACCTGTTTCGTCACCACCTCGAAGATTAGCTCCAGACAAATTGTTGATAGCCAAAAAAGAATTCGAAGCCATGCTGAAAGATGGAACAGCAAGACCATCAAAAAGCCCCTGGTCATCACCCTTACACTTGGCACCGAAACAAGAAAATGGCCGGCGTTCTTGTGGGGACTATCGTACGCTAAACGCTCGAACTACACCCGATAGATACCCAATACGTCATATTCATGATTTTGCCCAAAATATATCAGGATGCAGGGTCTTTTCATAACTCGACCTCGTGAAGGCGTATAACCAAATCCCCGTTAAGAAGAGGACATCCCAAAAACCGCGATAACAACCCCATTCGGGTTATGGGAATTCCCTTTTATGACTTTCGGTTTGCGCAACGCCGGACAGACGTTTCAACGCTCTGTGGACGAGATGACGAGGGGTTTAGACTTCTGCTACGCACACTTGGACGATGTCCTAATATTTTCGAGAAACAACGAGGAGCACGAGTCACATCTACGTGCGGTCTCCGACAGGTTAAAGGACTACGGTATGTTAATTAATATCCCGAAATGCGTATTCGCTGTATCACAAATAACTTGCCTAGGATATACCATCTCAGACAACGGGACCAAGCCATTAGATACAAAAGTGGAAGCAATAAAGAACTTCCCAGTTCCCAAAAACATCAAGGAGCTGAGAAGGTTTTTAGGAATGCTAAACTTTTATAGACGATTCATCCCTAACGCGGCACGAATTCAAGCCCCTTTAAACGCACTACTAAGTGGTTCCGTCAAAAATTCACAGACGGTGAACATTTCTAACGTCACTCTGGAGGCGTTTAATAAGTGCAAAGAAGGCCTATGCAACGCCACCATGCTAGCACACCCCGACTGTCAGGCAAAACTCGGACTAGCATGCGATGCCTCCGATACGTCAATCGGCGCAGTCTTGCAACAGTGGAAGGATGATTCCTTGCAGCCCCTAGCATTCATCTCAAGAAAACTTAGCCCAGCCCAGCAGAAGTATTCTCCTTACGACAGGGAGCTTCCCGCAGTGTACGAAGCAGTGAAATACATCCGACATATGGCTGAAGCTAGGACCTTCACCATTTACATGGACCACAAACCACTATGTTTTGTATTCCACACGCGAAAGGAAAAATGCTCACCTCGTCAATTTCGGCACTTAGATTATGTGTCTCAGTTTTCCACAGACATACGCCATATTGCTGGCAAAGATAACGTAGTAGCAAATACGCTGTCACGTATAGAAGAAGTTCATACTGCTATAAACTTTGAACAGCTAGCTATAGACCAACACGAAGACTTAGAGTTAAGAGAGCTTTTAAATAACAGCACTTCGCTGCGCCTCACAAAAGTAAAGCTACCGGGAACACATGTAGAATTGTACTGCGACATCAGCAAGGAGACGCCTAGACCCTACGTCACAAAAATATTACGAAAGCAGGTTTTCGACAGCTTACACACGTTAAGTCATCCTGGGGCAAACACGTCAGCACAATTAGTAGCAACACGTTACGTGTGGCCCGGAATCCGAAAAGACTGCCGGGACTGGGCACGCGCGTGCTTATCTTGCCAACGCGCTAAAATAACGAACGTGGGTAATTTCCCACTGCCGCGCGCAAGATTCGTTCACGTTCACATCGATCTCATCGGGCCGCTTCCCCCATCTAATGGAAACCGCTATGACCTCACTGCTGTAGACCGCTTTTCCAGATGGCCGGAGGCAATACCAATCGCCGACGCGACAGCCGAAACGGTAGCAAAAGCCCTATTGTCTGGTTGGATCGCAAGATTCGGGTGTCCATCATCTATCGTCTCGGACCGTGGACGACAATTTGAATCCGCCTTATTTCTACATCTCGCAAAAATATCCGGTTTTGAACATAAAAAGACCACAGCATACCACCCAGCCTGTAACGGACTCGTCGAACGCTTCCATAGGCAACTCAAAGCTGCTATTACCTGCCACTCAACAGGAAACTGGACTGAAGCACTTCCGCTCGTCTTGTTGGGGATTAGAAGCGCATTCAAAGACGATTTACAGGCTTCATCAGCCGAGATTGTATACGGAGAGACGCTGAGACTGCCAGGTGAATTCTTTCACCCTAGCACACCTGGAACAACAGATATGACAGACTTTGTAGCTCGTCTCCGATCCCTGACCGAGAAACTCCAACCAAAGCAAGCGTCTCGTCACAGCAATCCATCTATATTCATTTTCAAAGACGTAGCTACCGCCAGTCATGTATTCTTGAGAGAAGACGCACTGCGCAGAGCCCTGCAACCAGCATACACCGGACCA
Organism: Troides aeacus; assembly: GCA_033220335.2. Taxonomy (NCBI): domain Eukaryota; kingdom Metazoa; phylum Arthropoda; class Insecta; order Lepidoptera; family Papilionidae; genus Troides; species Troides aeacus. The sequence continues at coordinate 5,715,886 of CM067296.1, forward strand.
CACTCAGTACTGGAAAAAGGCGAAAAGGTCTTCAAGGCAAACCCGTTAAGGTATCCATAGATCGCCTAAAACCAGCTTACATACTGAAAGATGACAACGGTATCAGAGAACTCGTCACGAACACCGCGGTAAACAGGGAACCGGAAAACATTAAAATTATTAGAACACGTTCAGGACGCGTAGTTAAGTTCCGCGACTATTCTCGCCCGTAGTGACGGTCTCTGGAGGGGAGCCATGTGGGGAGCACGATACCTGAAAGTAAAATTCACGGTTAGTATATAAACAATTGTTTATTACGAAACAAGTACTTACCTTTGGGGAGTGCAGCTGACGAGATCGCGCCTTGCTACAAAATTAATCCGGCTAGTGGGTACGCGCACGCGCGACGTCATCCATTGTGCAGTACGTTACCGAAGGAAGCCGGCCGTCGGCGCGCGCGCCTCCCCCGAGCCAGTCGTAATCGCCTCGCGACGCCGAGCGCACGCCGCGTTGCCTACGGCTACTACTTACGGTGTTCTCGTACGCGTGCCGTTGTAAAGAATCGTGTTCTACCAAATAAACTGTTGTGTGTAATAGGCCAAGTGTTTATTTGCCGTTGGCACAATCTCCCACACCACTGACCGTCTTCAAGTGATACACTTGATTTCGAGTGATAAATTTGTTCAAACAATCGGTTTCAATGATGCTAGCAGACTATCGGATATTTGATTTATGTGATATTTGTTTGAAGTATATTCGGCGTGTCGGCGGGCAGTGATGATGATGATAATGATGATGTACATACCGTGAGCGCCCTGAAGCCGTACCTCGTGGCGAGGGACGCGTACGCCACGAACTCGGTGAGCCGCGTGCACCCCCTGGACATCAGACGGCGGAGCCCCGCGAGCTTGCTCAGCGGCAGGAACGCGGACGGCTCCATCCACTCGCACTCGCTCACGTCCAGCGACTGGCGGCGGGAGGTGACCGACATCAGTCAGGGGATTCCCCGCCGCGGACGATAGGGAATTCCCCGCAGTTCGCGACGCGAGACATAGAGTCCCATTAACGCAGTAATATCGTTCTTCGAGCCGGATACCAGCACATCGCCACAGTGCGATCGACGACAAGAATAAGATGTATAGTCAGCATATTACCGCAGTAATTTTATTTGTTATATGATCCTTCGATCCGGGTAATAGTAGTTACCATACCATCACATTACGCTTGTTGCTTTGAGATAATTTAAATCTCGTTGCAGCGGTAATACCATTTGTTATATGGTCCTTTGATCCGGATAACAGCACTGTTTGCACATCACCACATTGCGATCGATGACAGGAATAAGATGTATAGTCAGCATATTACCGCAGTAATTTTATTTGTTATACGATCCTTCGATCCGGATAACAGTACCGTTACCATACCATCACATTACGCTTGTTGCTTTGAAAAGATTTAAGACTCGTTACGGCGGTAATCACATTTCTTATATGGTCCTTCGGTCCGGATAACAGTACTGTTATCATACGATCGTATTACGCTTGTTGATTTGACAGAATTTAAGTCTCGTTACCGCGGTAATCACATTTGTTATACGGTCCTTCGATCCGGATAACCAGTGAATATTTGACAACGGAGATGAACGTGTGAGAGGTTCTCATATTTGCCTAATGATGTCCACCCTCTCGGCGTGAGGGTCGGGACGCGTTCACCAGGTCTTACCTCCAGCTTCGGCAGGTGGTCCTGGATCTTGAACAGGAAGGTCTTGTCTATCGGCAGGTTGAAGCACCTGCTGCCGAGCAGCGACAGGTTCACCAGGGTCGGCGGGAACTGGTCGAGACCAGTCTGCGAAACACACGGGAATTCTTTATAGAGTCCTCCGAGCCGGATCACGGCAATGATCCTGTACACTCCGGATCCTTACTCCATCTGGAGGCCAGCGGATAGTTACCGTCCTGCAGTTGATGTTGCAGTACTCCAGCTCCAGGGTCGTCAGGTTGGGGCACTTCTCCTGCAGCTGGGACAGGATGACGCTGCTGATGGTGAACCTTGGGCCTGTGCAGCTGCTGTTGCTCTCGGGCGGTTGGACATCCGCCGCCTTCAGCTCCATCTCTTTCTCATCATAATCCTCCGGCCAGGAGGCGCAGCCGTTGTACCTGTTGGAGACAAGAACGGGATCAGCACCAGCAGTGGGAAATTAAATCGGTTAGGTAAGGGTGTCACCTTCGGGACAGGTTCCAAGGCTTGGTGGTGACTTGGTCATCCATGGTGGAAATGGGAAGAACCTGGCTGGACAGCAGGTGGTGATCGCTCTAGGTGGACTCGGATCTGCCGTGGGGGAGGCGGAGTGCTGGTATTGCATTTTGCCGTTCTCCCTGTCTCCCGGTTGACAGGGTCACCGGAGACCAGATCAGCCACGTTCTTGGCTCCCACGAGCTCTGGGTTGACGGATTCGAGAGGATCCGTGGCCTGGGTGACGACAAGGCTGCCCATACAGAGGTGGATAAAGGGGGGTGGCGAGGGTCGCAGAGCTGTGCCGAACCATCCCCGTGGCTCCGCTGTCGAGCGACGCTGGTGGAACACCCTGGGGGGGGAGGTAGTCGGTGAAAGTCCGACATGACCTGTCTCTGCCTCCACTAGGGCGGATAGGCAAAAGTATTTCCCCCACCCACGTCATGCAAAAAAAACGTACCTACCGCCACAGCAGCGCTTATGCCAACCGCGACAGTTGTTACTGTGATCCGGTTTGAAGGGCGCTGCGGCTTGTGTAATTACAGTACTAACGAGACAACGTGATGTTATACACACCTCGGTAGCTGGTGGACGCTGATGTGGAAGAGGGCCTGGTGACGCCGCATCCAACCACTGGATGAACCTGGAACACATGCCAATGGAAGTACCAGCTGAATTACTTTCACCTGGCGCTGAATTACAAGTTAATTTGTCACATGATCCTCCGAGCCGGATGACGGTAAAGTTAGCACACCATCTATTCACACATCACTGATGGTAAGCCTCTGTTGACGGAGACCATCTAGGTGGGTACGACGACAGCGCCTATTGCAGCCGACAAACAGCACTGTGCAGATATTTCTATGATCCGGTTTGAAGGGCGCTGTTGTTATTCCTGATGATAGTGTCTCTGTTGCTGGACACCATTTAGGTTGATACGTCCGCAGCGCCTATTGCAGCAGACAGACAGTACTGTGCAGACATTTCTATGATCCGGTTTGAAGGACCAAAAGCTTTTAACGGTGGCAGGTCTCTACTGCCGGATCCCATCTAGATGACCACCGCAGCGCCTATTACAGCTGGCAAACACTACTGTGCAAACATTACTCTGATCAGGTTTGAAGGGTGCTGTAGCTAATTAAATTACTGGGGTAATTAGACGTGACATCCCATGTATCAATACGAGCGGAATGCTTCGCAGCGTATACCATCAGGTTACCGCTCGTCTAGTTACATAGTTAATATAACGATAGCCCTTCGAACCGGATAACGGTAATACAATTGAAGTACTTACAGAACTGTATCTCTCCAACGTGCGGCACGCCGAGGTCACAGTCCGACCCTGTGCTGAACCTCCTCTCGTTGACGGACTGAGCCGACTCCTCGGCCTTCTCCTTATCACTAGACACGTGGCCCGAACATCTGTACAGTACATTAAGGTCGATTGAAGCCCTTCGAGCCGGATAAGAAGGATTTCTAACAGAAACAAGTATTGCGGTTGTAGCTAGACGGTCAACAGTGTAGAATGCAGGTGTTACTGTTATCCGGCTCGGAAGATATTAAGTCCCGTTACCGCAGTAATTTCATTAACTACAGCGCCCTCCAAACCGGATCACAGTATTATTTATACAGTATTGTTTTCCGGCTGCAATAGGAGCTGAGATGACAGACGATCCCCGGTAACAGAGACACTATCAGCAGTAATACCTATAGGTCCTTCAAACCGGATCACAGTAATGTTTAGCGCTGCGGTGTTATACCACATGGTGTGGCGGTAGGTGTCTATTGCCGTATAGGTATACCTAGTATACCTAGACGACAATAGATACCTACCGCCAGTGAAGTGATAGCATGCAAACATTACTGTTATCCGGCTCGAAGGACTGTGTAACAAATGAAATTACTGCGGTATTCTGGTTTAACATCTCATGTCTTCGACAAACGTAATAGCAGTGTAGACTATCATGACGAGCGATTTGATTGAAAAAAAAAAAAAAAAAAAAAAAACTTACCCGACTGCATCCTTCGAGTATCCGGAGACCTGCAGCTGCGTCGTGTCGGAGTGCAGCGCGTGCGTCACCAGCCACTGAAGGCCGGCCCTCCCGCTCGGGTGCGCTCGCGAGTCCACGTTACGCCACAGCGACCTCTCCAGCACGAGGGGCGAGAACCTCGTACACGTACTAAAAGAGAAAGAGAGAGGTAGAGAGAGAGAAGGAAGATAACTCAACTCGGCCATACTTCAACATTTATGCCGGTAATTCATCAAGCATGCCGTCCCTCTCTACGCATCGAGCGATACCACTTAGTATGTACTACAAGACGGAAGTAATACCATCGACAAGTACCACAGAGTATATAGACTAGACACGGACAGACTGGTTCGCGTGACGTCATCATCCCGCACAGAGCGGACGACGCATATCCATCCACTTCAGCTGTACCGAAATCAACTCTATCATATAACGAATAAAGATCAAATTTGTATGAAGACAATTCTGTACGCCCCACTTCCGCCTTGCGGCGTCTCGTCGCGATACACTCGTCTACCTATACAGCTTGCTTAAATGAACTCTATGTTATAGGAAACAAAGTTCATATTTGCTTGAAGTTAATTCTGTACAATCATCTATATAAAAACTCTTTGGCTGTAGGGGGGCAAAGTTCAAATATGATTGAACAAATGCAACTGTATTAACCGACCGAATGTAAGAGTCGACGTCGCGTACCTAGTAGACATGAATCGCGACCATTTAATTTTTCCATGTAATAAGGGTGGTGTATGACGTACGTTGTTCTGATCTGCCATCCTATACTGGATGGTAGGTATCTAGGTACCACCGCAGCTGCTATTGCTGTCGAACAGCGGTATGCTAACACTGTTATCCGGTTTGAAGGGCGTTGTAGTGTTATTACTGAGATAACGAGATTCAACATACTGTCTCAAGCGAGCGCAACGTGGTGGCTGTGTATACCATATTAATTTATGGTATGTTATACCCCAGTGGTATCACTTACCATCAGGTGAACGGGCTGCTAAAAACCAGATTGTAGTAATCAGACATCAAGATGTAATGTCTCGTTACCTCAGTAATTTCACTTGCTATTCGTCTCCCAAACAGCAGTGTGCAAACATTACCGTTATCCGGTTTCCAGTACCTTATACTGTTATTCAACAAAGTGACGTATTACCTGATGGTTATTGATATGCCCACTCATAACACCGGCGGGAGATAAGTTACAGCCTCATTACTTATGTAATTACTACCTACACCCTTCAAACCGGAACACGGTAAGTTTATACTAGGTAACTTCCGACGTTCGTCAGATATATTACACTTACAATCCCAGTGCCTTCAGATCTCTCGGCGAGCAGTGCGCCAAGATGCAGAGCAGGACATCATCAGATAGGTCCAGGAGCTCGACGTTGCGGCGGATGTTATTCTCACCACCAGCCTTTTGAAGGTGTGGATCTGGAAAGGTAACAGCAATCATCAGTCATACCTGAAGAAATTTATATACATATATTGTAGACGAAAAAGGCGTGACAATATACATAAAAAAAAAAAAAAAAAAAAAAAAAAAAAAAAAAAAAAAAAAAAAAAAAAAAAAAAAAAAAAAAAAAAGTTTATTATATTATAATGTATTAATGTCTGAATCTACCCGATGGATAGGATACAAAAAAAAAAAAAATTAACAAATCGCCATGCATAATATACCCACTGCTGGGAATCGATGCTATACCATTTCGCAGCGAGCAGTCCATAGACACAAGATCCCCACCAGCTTTTCTACCTCTACCCACCCCCAAAGGGAAAATAAAATGACACAAGGTTTTGCAGTTAAAATAAATTTATCAAAGCAAGTAGAATGTTAATAGTAAAATGATTTTATAATTTTTTATAAGTACATATGATATAGTATTTAAAAAAAAAAAAAAAAAAAAAAAAAAAAAATAAAAAACATGTCTGAGGGTAATCTAGAAACGGAGTAAAATATATATACACTGTCCTGTATTCCTGAATGATATAAAAAAAAAAAAAAAACCTAACCCATTTCGGTTCATAACCTAACCCAACCCAACCCCTTGTGATTAACAATCCACAACATCCGTTCATAGCTGACCCATGCTTGGCATAAGGAGTATTCCAAGTTCCTGGTCTCCAGGTCTTATTGTTGCAGAGATACTGCCAGCCACGATCCATGATGGTAACCGGAGATGGTGGAACTATGATCTAGAAGAAGCTCCATCCTTTCACTGTGGGTAGGTCTACATTGCTAGACACCGGGTAGGCACCACCGCATCTATAGCAGATACACAGCCTGTATGTGTTCCGGTTTGAAGGGAGCTGTAGCCAGTGAAGTTACTAGGGTAATGAACGGTGGGTAGGATAGTCACAGTTGAGGAATATCAGGGAATGGATTGTCATATCTGGTGTCCGAGTTGTTCTCCCGAATTGAAGAAAGGATTGTGCAGTGTATATCATCCTGTTACACCATTGTCATGTTCAGAACTATCAGTTACCATCAGGTGAATGTCTTTGTCCACTCAATTGAAAAAAAAAAAAAAAATACCTTCATAATTGATGTGTTCAAAGAAAAATGATATCTTTAAAATATATTCTTATAAGTAACCAAGTACGAATTTCATTACTGTGTTCCGGTTTGAAGGGTGCTGTAGCTAGTAATGAGGCTATCGAGCTAGCCATCAGGTAATAGACCACTTTGTTAAATGACAATATAAGGTACTAGAAGCCGGATAACGGTAATGTTTGATAACACTAATTAAGATGGTATACACAGCACCACATTGAGCTCATCGCCAGAGAGATGATGTTGAATCTCGTTACCCCAGTAATTACACTAGCTACAGCGCCCTTCAAACCGGATCACAGTAATGCTTGCACGCTACTCAAAGAAAATCATACTACCCGTCAACATCATCATCATCAGCCTATGTTTATCCACTGCTGAACATAGGGCTTCCCCAATGTCTACCACCAAATGGGATCATCAGCTCCTCGCATCCACCCATCCATACTACCCACTTCAATAATTTTCTCTGGTTCAATCTGATCTCCAAACTCTTGAAGGGCAACTGATGATGATGATGATATTGATGGTGCAGCTGTATACTAGAAGACACTATCTTCGATTACCCACACCACAGCTCCGATGCCAGCTGGCTGTTTATAAAGAACTCGTAGTATCAATGCTGAAAGCCATATACTTCCTCGGGTTACAATAGGTCAGGGTATTACAGTGCAGAGACATCACTTGACTATCGGGCTGGTCCACCAATTCAAAGTAGCACAGTGAGCTATGGTAACTTAGCTATGCTTGGCATTTCACTAAGGGAAGAAGAAACAAGATCCAGATCTTAGAAGCTTGACAGAGAACTGAAGCTGAAGAAGCAGTGGGCCGGCCATGTCTTTATTATCAGTGAGAGCCGATGGAGAACAGTCTTGGAGTGGAGTTCGCACACAGGTCTCAGAAAGATGTTCTATCTCCGGAGGGATTAAGGACATCAACAAGGCAGTCAGGAGTAGATGAGAGGAGCTGAGGATCACATTCAGTGGAAGACATGGATAAACAAAGGCTGATAATGATGATGATGGTGATGAGGGTACTAGTAACAAATTTCTCTATATATGCCCCTTTGTCGGTACTTTAATGCTGAGGGTTGATTCCTTATCGATCACCTGTTTTTAATATTATCCATCATCCAACCATTACTCCATTTCCATCCATCACCTGATGTAATGGTCATGTGGTCTATGGTGGTAAAGCACACTAACCGAGTAATAACTCCTTGCTCGCAAGCGAGAGGAGCTGGAGACTCGATGGATGATCATAATGATGGTGATTCGCAGTGCAATATCCACAGTTGTATACTTAATTGGATTGGGGATTGGGGATTGATGGATGATCATGAGGATGGAGACTTCACCATGTATCTGGTCATCTGGTGGTGAGAAAGCAACGAGGAGAATTATTTCTTCATCACTGCTTTTTATTTTATTTTCAACGGGTACATACTCCTCCGGAACAGTGACCCAAATCCAGTCTTGGTCTCCAGCACCAGAGATCACCAGCATTATATTGTGACGGCTATATACTTATTACGAATACACGGATACTTCATAAGGACTGATTAATTCATCAATGATTTTTTGGTTACCATTTGTTAATATCTAAATCCGTCATCAGCTGATAGACGTCCACAGCTGGATATAGGCCTCACCACAAAAATGAACACATGGTCTCCGGTAACACTGGGCAGTAGGGACTGTCGTTTATAGGAGTATATATGGGACCAATTCCGACAATGCTGGCCTAGTGCGGGTCGATAGGAGCCAGAGCATTTTGTTGATTACCAGGGTGCACCTGGAGTAAGTGGTGATGGGTTCCGTGAGTCGCTTACCCTTTCAATGAGGTTATCTGGTAAAAACCTTCAATGACAATCAAGCTCACCACCACTATTCCACTTCCATATAATGTTTGTATAGTTTCTTAATAAACCAAGCTACGAGACCACATTGATGTTCACCTGATGGTATATGATAATGGCCATAATATGATGCTAATCAGGATGACTTAGAATTTATTCGAAGGTATGCTTGAAGTCACCAACCCGCATTATGCCAGCGTGGTGACAATGTCCCAATCGCATTCATATTGAGGGTAGGTCTGTACCCCGGAAGTGAGGACGTAAATTGGTTATGAATAGGATGGTACACGCATCACATCATGCTCATTGTCTGAAGACAGGGTGTTAAGTATCATATCCGCAACTTCATTAGCAGCAGCAGCTTTTCAACGGGAACAGTAATCTACCACCGGTAAAATAAAATGTACAACGGAAGGTAGTCGAAAAAAAGACATGTCACACACATATACATATATAACTCTAGGGTAGTTCGCTCATATCCCAGCTGATGATGTGATCTACTTCCACCAGTTTCCGTTCAACATATCGTCGAACATAACGAGACGTCCACTGCTGAAGATAGGTAGCGAGATATTACTGCTGCTTCAATTTCAACTACCCGACAGTAATATGCAAACATTGTTCCAATATAAAACATGCCGTAGCTAGTGATGGAGCAGGTTGAAATACCATCAGTTGAAAAGAATAAACGAGGATCGAATTGGTTTTCTCAATCTAACTGCAGACTTCAGTTCTAAGAGAACAACCTAATGATGATGTAGGTAGTAAAATTACTGCAGTATTGAGACTCCTCATCTCTCAATGTCCCGAGCACAAGGTGATGCTGTATGTATTATCCTAAGACAACATTATTTATAGGTGAATATCGCGCTTGCCTTAAAACTAATAAAAAAGAATCACCACCATTAAGGGTAGGTAATAGAAAAGATGTTCGCACAAGAAAAATATGTAAGCTGTGATATTTCTTCAAGCTTCATTTATGTTATAAGAATAACCTTCAAAATGCAAGAGTAGACCATAAACAGGTCTGAACATGTTATATTTATTCACCAGTACAGAAATAGTAATAAATCCAAATATGATTAATAGTTATGTATATTTACCCACAGACAGACAATGTCTTTGTTTGAGATTTTTTTTTATTAAAACTTAAAAAAAAATGCAGCACATGTTCAGAGGTGGAGAATAATAAGCTGGAATGATGATAATAAAATAATAAAAGTACCTACATATTGTTTTACAGTAAAACTTTTCTATCTACGACTCAATTTTAGCGAAGGTAGTAACAATGTTTTTCGACCGCGTATGATTTCTATGCAAACAAATAAAATTAAAGATATAAAGGATAAATGCTCACCGTCTTGCACGCATCCACTGTCATCCAGTTCTGGTGCTATTTCGTCGTCGACCTGCATTGTATTCATTACACAAATTCAATGTTCGTGTTAAATATGTAGCTCGTTCTCACAACGCCGGGAGGCCGAAACCAAACAAAGAAACTTGGAGCTGATGAAAATTGATGACTAATACAACAATATCAACTCATAAACAGCTTCAAATTTATTGGAGACCTTCCAACTCAATGAAAACAAAATTTAATACTTTTTATAATATGGTACCGATGGAGCCTCCAGTCTGACAGCTTGCCTGTTTTCGTTCGATACTGTCGCAATCCCTCCAAGTGGATAGATTCACAAACCACAGATTAAATAACAAAATCGCACTTGATTCGAGCATAAATTATTTTTTAACAAATAGTCTTACGATATTTATTTTTTATAATATTTCTTTAGCGGATTTATAATTCAGATATTTTGAGTGCATAGCAGCACTCTTTGTTGTAAAAATTCTTAACCGTGGTATAAAAAAGTCAATAATTAGTCGTAAACGAGTAAATAATTTATTACTACAGTAATATTTTCATTGATAAAAAAATTCAAATAGAGCTAATAATAGAATTTCAAATTACAAATCATTTTAGTAATAAGTATTTTATTCAGTAAAAACAAATATAAAAGTAACAATAAAATTACATCGTATGTGGAATAAATAAAATTAATAGTCTGTGGCTGTATGTTAACAAAGCTAGTGACTTATTATGAAAATACCATTTTTCTTTTTATCCTGACATTTGGCGAAAACAAGCATCGTGCCCGAAATAAAAACATTACGAGATGGCAAAATCAATTCGCAGCAAATGGAAGCGAAAATGCAGGGCAATAAAGCGGGAAAGGTACGCTGTAAAGGAGCTGGCGAGATTAAAAAAGATGCTCGGTATTAAAGGTGAACAAAAACCAGAAGGTGAGGTTATGGAAACTGAACAAGTAATATACTTGGACGCTGGACAAATTGGCAAGAAAAAAAAGAAGCAGCAACCACCGCCAGATGTCGAGGAAGATGTCGAAATGAGCTCGGACGACGAGAAAGTGCAGGTTTCCGGCGAGAATGGCGAAAATAAGATCTACAGTACAAAAACATTGAAAGATCAAAATGGACAGTATCCTGTATGGCTGCACAAGAGGAAGATTGCAAAGATGACTAAAATCGGTAAGAAAAACTCAAAAAAGCGTTCGAAGAAACGAAGACGATAGTTTTAAGCTTATTTCGCATTAAAATAGTTGTTATAATAATGTCTTTTATTGTACTACAGCATATGGTTATTGTGTATGAACTAAGTCACTATTGATTAAGTTATCAACGATCCTTGAGTAGGTGAGTATTTATCAACATTATTGGTTTCATTGTTGTAATTTTTAATTGCTAAGAATGTGATTCATTTTCCTGTAGAAAGATGCCTAATAAAATGAATAATTTATATTTATGTCCTCACATCTGGCGAAATGTGGGTGTTTATTCACCTCTGACTAACCCCTACTGGGAAAAAGGAGTGAGTATATAAAAAAATATATGTCCTCCGTAAACTATTGAAAAAAGTCTACTATACAAAGGAGCTAAATTATACAACAATCTTCCTGATGATATAAAAAATTGCAAAGAAAAAAATAAGCATTCAGAAAATGTCTTAAATCTACAACTTACAACTATGCCTTCCTTTGTAACCATTCTCCCCGAAGGAATTACTTAGAGAAATTATTAATATGGACATAAAGAAAGCTCCGGGATTTGACTTAATCACGCCTAAAATCATCAAAGAACTTCCAAAAAAATGTTTAGCGATGTTAGCAAGTGTCTTTAACGCTACTCTTAGAATAGGCTCTTTGGAAGATCTCACAGATCATCATGATCCACAAACATGATAAACCAGTACACAAAACAGCATCATATCACCCAATTAGCTTACTACCAGTCCTCTCGAAACTTTGGGAAAAAGTTTTTCTATCAAGACTGAAGTGATTAATCCAGGAAGCAGATATTATACCTGATCACCAATTCAGCTTTCGTCAACGACACTCTACGACCCAACAAATGCATCGTGTTTACAACACTATCAGACAAAGCTTTGAAGGGAAAGAATACTGCTCTGCTGCATTCTTGGATGTACAACAGGCTTTTGATAGAGTATGGCATAAAGGCTTACTATCAAAAATTAAGACTCATTTACCTCATGTGGTGTTCCCTATTCTGCAGTCCTACCTGAGTGTTTCTTTCAAGTTAAAGAAGGGAATGCAAGATCAGGTCTCCATCAATGTCTTACAGGCTTCCACAGGGTTCAGTCCTGGGCCCCATATTGTATAACATTTTCACATGTGACCTCCCACAGTCGCCCAATGTTACCTTGGCATCATTTGCTGATGATTCAGCTTTCCTCTCCTGCAATCGTGACCCAAGTGTTGCTTCTTCACAGCTGCTGCTGAGTGGTTCCAATAATGGTGTGTAAAGGCAAGTGCCTCCAAATCTCAACATATAACATTTGCCCTCCGAAAAGGCGACTGTCCACCTGTCACATTGGGTGAGGATGTACTGCCGCAGTCTGATCGTATAAAATACCTTGGATTCCATCTGGATCGCCGAATGACATGGAAGGAACATATCAGAAATAGAAGGGATGCTATCAACCACCGTTTCCGCAATCTACTCTGGCTGTTGGGCAGGCAGTCCGCACTTTCTCTGCACAATAAGACTATGATCTACACATCAATGCTAAAGCCCATTGTATGACATAGGAATCTGGTCGACAGCAAGCAAGACACACATTCAATGCATTCAGCGAGCTCAAAATAACATCTCACGCACAATATGTGATGCGCCTTGGTTCACAAAAAACAATGAGCTGCATGAATATCTGCAAATGCCAACTGTCACTGAAGAAATTCAGAATTAAAAAAAAAGCACAAAGAACATCTGGTTGACCATTCTAACCTGCTAGCCAACAATCTCCTTATACAAGATGCAATCAAAAGATTGAAACGAGCTGACATGCTTTACATTGTGGTGGTGACTACAATGTTCTAAAAGCTCCATAATGAACTGATCAAATCTGATTAAAGTCTTTCGGCTGATGGCAGAAACAAGTGGAAAAAAAAAAATCCACCACAAAACTTGTCTTCCTCCTGCCCTTCCCAGCGATGTGGAGTATACACAGTATGCACTTTTCTTCCATATCAATCTTAGGCAGTCATATCTGAATTCATTCTCCTTACACACGCCTTCTTTCCCTGAGTAGGGATGGAGTCAGGCAAGCAGCCGGCTGTAAGAATCTCTAGCCAAGACATTTTCGGTATGGGCTACAGTAAAATCACCACAAAACACAATATATATAAATATAAATAGAAATTACATGAGTATTCTTGGTTCACTTAGTCTAATGTCTTACTTCAAATTTTTTAGTGACTACCCTCCGATGTCTGCTTATGTAAAATACTGCAGGACTGCTTTATACAGAGTACTATCTCCCTTTACCCAATTGTCAGCATAAGTATAGACAATGTTAAAATAAAAAATCCAAATAATGTCAGAAACAATTTAAATAACCAGTAGTAGTGAGTATTGTAAATAATAATATCAGCGAGAATTGGAAATAAATGGTCAAGAGACCCCTGTGCTCGTACAGCCATGTTATGTGAAGAAGCATATGGTTAAGGTAGGGCTGTATCACGAAACTAAAAAAGAGGCTCGAGGAGACCCTTGACTGCTTTGTTGAGGATGATCATGATCTGCCACGCACAGTAAATCTTTGGAATTCGTTGCCATCAGCGGTCTTCCCCAACAACTGCGACATTGGGTTATTCAAGAAAAGAGCATATTCTTACCTGAACGGTAGGCAACGCTGGTGACCGTGGGCGGCGGTGAATCACTTACCATCAGGTGACCCGTCTTGCTCGTTTGCCTCTTAGATGTTATAAAAAAAAAAAAAAAGTAACCAATTGACAGAAGCTAAGATACAAAATAGAGATAGATTTAGAAGAATGACCTTGAGGATTGACTCCAAGAGATTCAGATGAATGACCAGGAGGTTAGGTCCCAAGAGATTTAGACGAATGACCAGGAGGGTAGATCCCAAGAGATTTAGATGAATGACCAGGAGGTTAGATCCCAAGAGATTTAGATGAATGACCAGGAGGTATAGATCCCAAGAGATTTAGATGAATGACCAGGAGGGTAGATCCCAAGAGATTTAGATGAATGACCAGGAGGGTAGATCCCAAGAGATTTAGATGAATGACCAGGAGGTTAGATCCCAAGAGATTTAGATGAATGACCAGGAGGGTAGATCCCAAGAGATTTAGATGAATGACCAGGAGGGTAGATCCCAAGAGATTTAGATGAATGACCAGGAGGGTAGATCCCAAGAGATTTAGATGAATGACCAGGAGGGTAGATCCCAAGAGATTTAGATGAATGACCAGGAGGGTAGATCCCAAGAGATTTAGATGAATGACCAGGAGGGTAGATCCCAAGAGATTCAGATGAATGACCAGGAGGTTAGGTCCCAAGAGATTTAGACGAATGACCAGGAGGGTAGATCCCAAGAGATTTAGATGAATGACCAGGAGGTTAGATCCCAAGAGATTTAGATGAATGACCAGGAGGTATAGATCCCAAGAGATTTAGATGAATGACCAGGAGGGTAGATCCCAAGAGATTTAGATGAATGACCAGGAGGGTAGATCCCAAGAGATTTAGATGAATGACCAGGAGGTTAGATCCCAAGAGATTTAGATGAATGACCAGGAGGGTAGATCCCAAGAGATTTAGATGAATGACCAGGAGGGTAGATCCCAAGAGATTTAGATGAATGACCAGGAGGGTAGATCCCAAGAGATTTAGATGAATGACCAGGAGGGTAGATCCCAAGAGATTTAGATGAATGACCAGGAGGGTAGATCCCAAGAGATTTAGATGAATGACCAGGAGGTTAGATCCCAAGAGATTTAGATGAATGACCAGGAGGGTAGATCCCAAGAGATTTAGATGAATGACCAGGAGGGTAGATCCCAAGAGATTTAGATGAATGACCAGGAGGGTAGATCCCAAGAGATTTAGATGAATGACCAGGAGGGTAGATCCCAAGAGATTTAGATGAATGACCAGGAGGGTAGATCCCAAGAGATTTAGATGAATGACCAGGAGGGTAGATCCCAAGAGATTTAGATGAATGACCAGGAGGGTAGATCCCAAGAGATTTAGATGAATGACCAGGAGGGTAGATCCCTAGAGATTTAGATGAATGACCAGGAGGTTAGATCCCAAGAGATTTAGATGAATGACCAGGAGGGTAGATCCCAAGAGATTTAGAAAAATGACCAGCGGGATTGATCCCAAGTAAAGATGGGACAAGGTAGACCTTTACTAGAGTAAGAAGGGTAATTTAAAAAAAAAAAATTTTCAACTTCAAATATCTCATGAATTATTGGGTTAAATAAAACCAGTTTGAATTTCAATCAAATGTTTAATAATAAAGCTTCAATAGAAGTAAATTTTGTTAACTAAATATAAATTATATCTTAGAAAAACTATTTACAGTATAAATGATGGAACCTGATCGTAATACAGTCTTATTAACCTGGACTGCAATAGACCTAAGCCAACCTCACCAGCTCGTGGTGCAGCCTGCTAATCAATAGACGAGGCTCTGGCTCCCACCTACGCGCATTGGGTGTGGTGGGAAATGACTCAAATCCTCCCCATGCGAATCCCTATCCGATCAATATAGGAATCTCTGGTTGAGGCCTATGTCCAGCACTGGATGTCTATCGGCTGACGATGATGATGATCCCCACCACAGCTCCAACAATCACTCATAATCCGCCAATCGCCCAAATTCCTCCACACGAGCCCCTAGAGCCCAGCGATCCAAGCAACGAGAGTAGGTTGATGTGGGGATCTTAGAGGGAGGCTTATGTCCATCAGTGAATGTCTATTGGCTGAGGATGATGATGATGATGAAGTAGTGTATAATATTATATGTTATCAATAGAAAATTTCTAATCAAACCAGTCCAGGTATTTCGGTGATCACCGGTGACTAATGGAATGATTTTCATATAATACATTGGTGTATTTATATAAGTAATACAATTACTTTGGTTTATACACGGAGGATCTTATAGATGCCTTCTCCAGTTCTTGCTTGTGGTGCTCGGCCTGGATGTGAATCATCAGCGAATTGGTCGGAACGATCAAGTTGCATATGGTGCAATAACATATATTTTTATTCAACTGCAATCGGAAGATAATATAATTAGTTTACTATAAGGTAAGGTGGTGATGGATGTGGAGATGTTCAGCAGTGGAAGTCTATCGGTTGATGATGATGATGGTAAGGTTGCTTTCTTTATACCAACAATTGGCGCTTTCATATGGTTACTATTAATCATTTATTGATAAGTCTCTGTTGTAAGAGAACATCTAGGTACCACCGCAGCGCCTACTGCAGCCCACAGACACCGTGCTAACATTACTGTGTTCTGGTTTCATGGACCTATAGCTATCACTGGTGATAGTGTCTCTGTTGCTGGACACCATCTAAGTACCACCGCAGTGTTCACAGACATGAGTGTTGAGAGATGTAGCTATTGTAAATCTTGGTGTAGCGAGACTTGTCTCACAATATGGTGCGGTACCGTCCTAACTATCAACATGTTATGAGCAGGTGTATCACTTAACATCAAGTGAATGTTCTGTTAGTCTCATCACTTCTTTAAAAAAAAAAAAGTAATGGATAATATACAATAAATTGACAAAATGAAACCCTTGGTATACATTATATACCGATGAGGAAAGAATATATAATAGGTATTATCATATAAAACAGTCTACATCATCTTCAACCGATGAATGTTAGCTGCTGGAATGGTCTTCAGGTTCCAGAAAGCACTGATTTACATTTACCTACATGGGCTCGGTATTTTACTGTGTCTTTTGCTGGAATCACATAGCCAGGCAACATGAGGTTTGATGGTAGTATAGCTTTTGCAAACCCGTTGGTCTATCTACTACTATAAATCTACAACTACCCCATGACTGTTCTGGCTATCAACATATGAGAGCTGGAGTACCTGAACCAGTATTACCTTCGCCTTTACTGTCACTTAATATATAATTGAGGTCCATCACCATAAAATTATAAGGAAGTCGACCGATATCAACAGTGTAGGGTAACTGTTCCCTATGAGTCAGGTTAGGTACAAATTTGACAGTCAACCCTCAGTAGTGGAGACGAGGATGAGTTTAAAAAAAAAGGGTTCAGGGTGTGATTGAATCAGAAATGATGAGATCCGCAGAACATAATTTACTGATATAGTCCCAAGGATTGTTGATCTGCTGACAACGGGCAGGATATATAGTTTGAAGTACTAATGGGGAACAGGTCCTTGTATAGGATGTAATGGTGGCAGACTTCCCACCAGGTCTTTGTTAATGGATATCGGCTGATGATGAACGATAAAAAGGTGTAGTATATCAGTACCTGTCGTATGAGATTCTCACTGTAGCTGTCCAGGTGCGGGTTGGTCTCCAACATCTTCAAGTGCGTCCCGCTGCTCTTATGCTGGGCCTTGCATTTGTCGTCCAGCGCGATCTCTGTCCCGCACAGCAGGCACAAGTAGACACCTTCTCCTCTCACCACGCCATGGTAGCCATCAGAGCTGACAACCAGCTTTACGTTACTCCTCAACGTCAGTATCACATATTCCTCGTGATCCGCATCCATTTTGGAAGTGCTCCTCGGCTGCCGCAGCGCTGGAAGCGCCATTTCTCGCAGCTCGGGATCTCAACGCGATCAGTTCGCGTTATTGAAGGTGTAGTAAATAATATGAGACATTCACGCGAACAGGTTTTGAAACTAGATATCCAATACTAAGTATAAATACTAGGTAACAGAATCAAAAATATTTTTTAAGTTTTAATTTAATTATTTCCTTCTTAATTTTTTTATACAAATAAAGAACGTTCATCAGATGGCAAATCATCACGTTGAGTATCGTCACCTGTAATTACACTGGCTACAGCGTCCTTCAAACCATAACAAACTATAATATGCACAGTATTATATCTAGTCTTCAGCGAGGAAAGCAATGCGACACAGTATATAACACGTTATCACTTAATATTAGGTGAACGTCCCGCTCGTGTAATTGAATAAAAACAAATTGTTTCAGTACATTGGTTTATTTTACAGCGAGTATTGGATATACTTAGTGTTTAGATACCTAGTATTTATATGTGGTGTCTGAAAATACTTGTTCCAGCGCGGGCCGGTGTCGATATTTCTGTATTATGTCGTACTACCGCGCGCTGATTACTTTTTAATTGCAATTAACAGAGGCAATGATTTGTTACCAAACTTCAAATTGTCTCTGGTGGTAGGTATCCGAGTTTGTTTGGTAGCTATCTGTTTTTTTATGGTGGTAGGTTTATGTTTTCAGTGGTGATAGGTATCTTTTTTTGATGGCGGTAGGTATCTCTTTTCACTGGTGGTTGCTCTCTGCTTTGTGATGGTGGTAGGTCTCTGTTTACACTGGTGGTAGGTCTCTGTTTTTGATGGCGGTTAGTATGTTTTTCCTGAGTGTAGATGTCTGTTATTGATGGTGGTAGGTCTCTGTCTTTACTGGTGGTAGGTCTCTGTTTTAACTGAGTGTAGATGTCTGTTATTGATGGTGGTAGGTCTCTGTCTTTACTGGTGGTAGGTCTCTGTTTTAACTGAGTGTAGATGTCTGTTATTGATGGTGGTAGGTCTCTGTCTTTACTGGTGGTAGGTCTCTGTTTTAACTGAGTGTAGATGTCTGTTATTGATGGTGGTAGGTCTCTGTCTTCACTGGTGGTAGGTCTCTGTTTTAACGGAGTGTAGATGTCTGTTATTGATGGTGGTAGGTCTCTGTCTTCACTGGTGGTAGGTCTCTGTTTTAACGGAGTGTAGATGTCTGTTATTGATGGTGGTAGGTCTCTGTCTTCACTGGTGGTAGGTCTCTGTTTTAACTGAGTGTAGATGTCTGTTATTGATGGTGGTAGGTCTCTGTCTTTACTGGTGGTAGGTCTCTGTTTTAACTGAGTGTAGATGTCTGTTATTGATGGTGGTAGGTCTCTGTCTTTACTGGTGGTAGGTCTCTGTTTTAACTGAGTGTAGATGTCTGTTATTGATGGTGGTAGGTCTCTGTCTTCACTGGTGGTAGGTAACTGAGTGTAGATGTCTGTTATTGATGGTGGTAGGTCTCTGTCTTCACTGGTGGTAGGTCTCTGTTTTAACGGAGTGTAGATGTCTGTTATTGATGGTGGTAGGTCTCTGTCTTCACTGGTGGTAGGTCTCTGTTTTAACTGAGTGTAGATGTCTGTTATTGATGGTGGTAGGTCTCTGTCTTCACTGGTGGTAGGTCTCTGTTTTAACTGAGTGTAGATGTCTGTTATTGATGGTGGTAGGTCTCTGTCTTCACTGGTGGTAGGTCTCTGTTTTTGATAAATAATACGTTGTCAAATATCTCCCTTCCGCCTTTTCGTCTTTTGAATTTCGCGGCTATGTACAAAGCGCTACAGAGCTCGTATCTGGCAATACTATACATAATTTGAAAGGTCTTGACATAACCTACAAAACGACGCTATGCATAATTAGTTTGGATATTGCGTTCAACAGTTATAGACGTGTAAACATGGAGTTCACTAACGCCGAAATTCGCGCTATTTTAAAGTTTTCCTTCGTTAAAGGCAAATCCGCTAGAGAAACGTTCCGTGAGATTAATGGTGTTTTGGGGGATGGTACTCTATCACTTCGAACCGCGGAGGAATGGTTTCGACGATTCAGAGCCGGTGAAAACGACACCATGGATAAGCCAGCCGGCGGAAGACCTGTGACGACAAATACCGATCAAATCATGGACTACATCGAGTTAGACCGGCATGTGGCATCTCGTGACATCGCCCAGGAGATGGGAGTTAGTCACCAAACCATTTTAAACCATTCGCAGAAGGCTGGATACAAAAAAAGCTTGATGTTTGGGTGCCGCATGATTTGACGCAAAAAAACCTTCTGGACCGAATCAACGCCTGCGATATGCTGCTGAAACGGAACGAACTCGACCCATTCTTGAAGCGGATGGTGACTGGCGACCAAAAATGGATCACATACGACAATATCAAGCGAAAACGGTCGTGGTCGAAGGCCGGTGAATCGTCCCAAACAGTGGCCAAGCCGGGATTGACGGCCAGGAAGGTTTTGCTGTGTGTTTGGTGGGATTGGAAGGGAATCATCCACTATGAGCTGCTCCCATATGGCCAGACGCTTAATTCTACCATCTACTGCGAACAACTGGACCGCTTGAAGCAGGCGATCGACCAGAAGCGTCCAGAATTGGCCAACAGGAAGGGTGTAGTGTTCCACCAGGACAACGCCAGACCACACACTTCGTTGATGACTCGTCAGAAGCTACGGGAGCTCGGATGGGAGGTTTTATCGCATCCACCATATAGCCCGGACATAGCGCCAAGTGATTACCACCTGTTCCTGTCCATGGTGAACGCCCTTGGTGGTGTAAAGTTGAACTCAAAAGAGGCTTGTGAAAAGTGGCTGTCCGAGTTCTTCGCAAATAAGGAGGGGGGCTTCTACGAGGGAGGTATTATGAAGTTGCCGTCTAGATGGAAACAGATTATCGAACAAAACGGCGCATATTTGAACTAAATCCGATCACTGTAACACTTTTTATAAAGCATGGAATAAAGAGCAAAAAAGCGGAAGGGAGATATTTGACAAACTTATATAATCAGTGGTAGGATCTCTATTGCCCGAGATCGTGTTGGTACCACCGCAGCGCATATTGCAGCCGTTAGACATTACCGTGATCTGGTTTGAACGGCGCTGTAGCTAGTACAGTTACTGGGGTATCGATATTCAACCTCTTACGTCTCAAGCGAGAACACAATGCGGTGCTGCGTATCACTTACCATCAGGTGAACGTCTCGTAGCCACAGCTGGGGCTCCAATTAATCTCGTTCGGATTTATATAGTCGGCTATGTCGGCATTCCGAATAACTGCACTGTTACCGGTAATAGTGTGCGCAACTCAAGTAAGAAATCGATTTAAAATCGATAAATATAAAAAATTTAATAGCACAGTAAAATATTTATACTGCGAATTCTTTTTTTTTTTTTCTCTAATCCCAGTAACAGTCCGCAGTAAACATATCATGCGATAAACAGTAATAACAAAAATGATATATTTTCTATGGAAATTTCTATGTAAGTACTTATATACTACGTCGTCGGCCGTTTGCCCACTGCTGGACATGCGAGTTTGGACATCTTCCCAACGTATTAAACTTGGGCGTGAATTGATATCTGTCATGTTTTATGTGTTTATTCTATTGAAATCAAGGTACAAGAGGAGCAATACTACTGGTCATTCAAACCGGATAATAGTGAAGTCTGTACAGTGCCGTGTCGGCTGCAATAGGTGCTGCGGCGGTACCTAGACGGTCTCCGGCGACAGAGACACTACCGCTAGTGATAGCTATAGGCCCTTCAAACTGGATCACAGTAATGTCCGCACAGTAGTGTCTGCCGGCTGCAATAACTGCTGCAGTAGTACCAATGCTTTTAAAAATCTCCGGTAATAGTGACCTACCGGTAGTAATAGCTGTCGGTCCTTCAAACCGGAACACGGTAACGTCTGTCGGCAGCGGTGGTACCAAGACTTTAAAGTATATTTTTTTTTTTTCTAATCAAAGGCATCGTAAGCGTTTACTCCCCATCGAATGTGCTGATCACCGCGCTGAGGATCGACCGGAGCGGCGACGTTGAGGAGCTGATCGAGAGGATACTGGAGTCGGACAAGTTCGATCTGCTGGCGAACAGGATAGCGGACAGGGCTGTCGAGATGATGAGAAATATACACAACGTCACCATAACCAGAATGGGCGCGGCCGACGACTCGCACCGCGACGGCAACGGGCGGGAAAATCAATCCAAGCCGGAGCGCGGCTACAGGCCGACGATACGCGAACACTCGCCGTTCAGCGACATCGGCCTGAAATACAAGAAGTTCCTCAAAAACAAAGCGGCGACCACAGACAAGAAATACGTGCGCAACGCCAACACCATATCCGGCGACACGAAGGCGACCAAGAAGCGGAAGCGGAAGTACCCGAAGGAGTCGAACAAAACGGAAACCGTTAAAAAATACAAATCCAAATTCAAACAATCGAACGGCACGCTCGGTTCCGGCGCCACTAAGGGCGGCGGTGGTGCGAAGTATAAGAGGGATGAAAAGTATACCACCAGGGGTAACGGCGGGGGGGACGGTAGTGGCGATTCCGACAATCACTCCTTACTGACGTCCAGTAAGAACACGGAGGAGGTTAACTTCAAGAGTAACAGGGAGTCCAGTAGGCCGTCGGATTTCGAATCGGGCAAGAGGAGTAGGAGGAAGAGGATCCTGAGGAAGGAGAACGGCAGGCTGTACTACCTGGACTCCTCCTCCGATTACGGCCCGTACAGGGATAAGATATACGACACTGCAGACCTGCTGTAAATATTCTCAAATAAATTGTTTTTTTTTTTTTTTTTTTTTTTTTTTTTTTTTTTTTTTTTTTTTTTTTTTTTTTTTTTTTTTTTTAATAATCTCTGATGGCGGTAGTGCGAAATAAGTACAAGTACAAAAATAAATACACTTTAATGTAGAGGGTAGTAGTGTAATATACTTTTTTTTTTTTTAAACAAAGCGTCGAGGGCTTCACTTGATTTTAAGTGATACGATTACCCATAAAAATTTGGCGGTAATTAGGATGATATGCATGTGCTCGTCGCCTTGAGATATAAAATGTTAAGTTGCCGCGGTAATATTAGATGTAAGGTCCTTCAAGCCGGATAGCTGTAACGTTTGTTGTGCAGCTGTGGCATTTAATATGATGGTAGATGGATAAAAGGAAATACTAGTATGAGTTCGCAGCCGGTAGTGGTGGTTGTGGGAGAACTGGATGCGGAGGCTGTAGAGAGAGAGAGAGAGAGAGAGGAGTGAGAAGGAGAGAAAGAGTTGAATGGAAGGCGGGAGTGCGAAATAAGTGACAGAGAGAATAAAGTTCCGTGTCACTCGCACACGTTACGAATACATATATAGCTGTCTCTTTCTCGCTCCATACAAACGCAGCGCCTACTGCAGCCGACACACAGTACTGTGTGTCGGCTGCAGTAGGCGTGACATTGCTGTGATCCGGTTTGAAGGACTCTGTACCTATCACTGGCGGTAGTGTCTCTGTCGCCGCAGACCGTCTAGGTACCGCCGCAGCGCCTGTTGCAGCCGGCACACAGTGCTGTGCGGACATCGCTGTGATCCGGTTCGAAGGGCGCTGTAGCTATGTACACTACTTACAGTGTATAACGTCTATCACACGGGCGATCGTTCCGTTCGTCGCGTACCTACAATAAATGATTAGATCTAGTTCTATTGTTCGGCTTCGTAGTCCGGCTTGCGGGGCCTCCGCGGGGCGGGCGCGCGCTTCGACTTCAGCAGCGCCTTCATCAGCGCCTTCCCTATGTCCACCTGCTTCGGCTTGTAATACTTGTTCTTCGGGAGCTCCACCGTCTTGTCTCCGATCAGGTGCGCCAACGGGTTCACGCTGACCAGCTTGGTGCCGTCGGGTAGCTTGATGTCTCCGGTTCCTCTCGTCTCCACCTTCACCGTCTGCTCCTTGAGGACCTCGTCGATCTTTACTATCTTGTAGTAAGGTGCTTCAGGCAGCAGGTGGGCGATGTGGATGTCCTTGTACTCCACCGGCAGCTTCGGTATGATCAGATTGTGGAGGACGTCCTTAGGTTTGGGGGCTTCGGCGGTCTCTTCCAGCAGTATCTCCTCGGCGACGTCAGGTATGGCCGTCGGGTCCTCGTCAGCGTAGCCAGCAGCCGCCTCCTGGTAAACATCAGCTGCGTTCACCAGGTCGTCGAAGTTCATTTTGGGGGGGTCGGTGCTGGTGACCAGTTTGATGGTGACCGTGTACTGCTCGGCGAAGGAGTCCCTGTACCTCACCGGCTGCCTCAGCCCGACGAACTCGGAGCTGGTGTCAGATGCCCTCACCAGTTTTATGGTTGAAGACCTGATCGGTGCGCTCACCCGTTTTATAGTGACGACGTTGTCCAGCTGGACGCAATTCCTGGTGCCGTTGTAGCTGGACTCCGGTGTGAAGTTCTCTATGAACTTCTTCGCTGACAGCTTATTGATTACCGGTGTAACTTTAACTGGGACATGGTCTCCATCGGTGCTGACCTTCTTGATTGTCTTCAAGAATCTCTGTGTGATGACCTGCCTGGACAGTTCGGATGCCTTGGGGTATTCCAGCTGGTGGTGGCTGCGTTTCCTCCTCTCCCGAACGCTCTTCAGGGTCTCCGTCAGCTTTGATGTAGAATGCTCTTTCAGGATGTGGTTACTCAACCTCTCCTTGGACTTGAAGACCTTCGGACACTTGATGCACCTTTTGTACTGGTACCGCTGGTGAAGGCTCATGTGGTGATTGTAGTTCTGGTAAGTGTAGCAGTACTTCTTGCAGATTTTGCATGTGAACTTGCGCCTGTTCCGCTTCATCTCCTTAGACTTCTCCAGCCAGGTGGGTATGCAGATGTTCTCCAGCAGGCGGGCCCGCATCCGCCTCCTGACTTTGACCAGGGGCTCGTTATCAGACTCACCGTCTGTGCAGTCTGATGGGATAGTCAAGTCGACGAACACTGCGGGTGTTTTAGTTTTAACTCTCCGCTTCCTTTTAACCCGTTCCGGAGTCACCTTGTCAGCATCAGTCTGTTCCACTTCAGTTTCCGTCGGGCACATCACTAACTCAACATCACCTAACACTGACATGTTTTCTTTATTCAGATCTGAATCCGGCTCGGCATTTTCAATTACCATCCCCGATGAATCCAATGTGTTTTGTTTTGTTGTGTCATCTTCTTCGACAGTATCCTTGTTGGATGAAGGCACATCATCAGTGAACAACACATGGAAGTTGTCATCGAACTTCACTGTGCCCCGACTGGAATGTTCCAGCTTGATATGAAGAGTGAACTGCTTCCTCAGTTTGAATGTTTTATCGCATATTTTACAAGTGTAAGGCTTCAGATCCTTATGCTTGCCGAAGAAGTGACTGAACAGCTTCTTCGGATGATTGAAGATGTCTTCGCAGTAGATGCAGAAGTACTTATAGAGGTGCAAGTCTTTTCTGTGCGACCTCTCTATGTGTTTGCTGAGTGCGACCTTGCCCACAAACTCTCTGTGGCAGTATTTACAAATTTTTATAGAAAACATTGTCCGATGGGTTTCCGCCTGATGGTTCGCTCTGTCGCTAACATTATCAAAGACAATATTACACGATGTACATTTAACCGCCTGACATGTCTTTATGTGCTCCTGAAGGAGATCGAAGTTGAATGTGTTATTGCATCTTTCGCACGGCAACTTCAGATCCTCATGAACTTTATTATGACATTCATAATGATTCATGAAATGTCTCTTCAGCCCCATACGCTTTCTGAACACGTTGCAGCACTTATCGCAAACTAATGATCGACAGTTTTTTTGCTGCAAGTGTTGCATGTAATACTCGACATCATGTGTGGAGATTTTACAACATACACAAGTGTACTTATAGTGGGTACCGAGCGATTGAAGAAATGTCGACGCCTTCATGTTCAAGAATGACGACAGTAGAGAATAACACTCTTGTAAGAGAACACCGTCTTTTCCATCGCTGTGAATAGAATATTCGTGATCTTCCAACTCGGTTACACTGTTGAAAACCCGAATACAGTTTGAACATGAATAACCAGATTTATGAGCTGATGATAAGTGCTTCCTTTCGTGTTTTCGCACGTCGGGCAGATGGCTGAACGTACGCATACAGTATTTGCAGCATTTCAAATTAAGTATGTGCACTTCGCTGATATGGCGGGCGTACTCCTCCAAACTCGGGAACATCGTCGAGCAGAACTGACAATAGCGAGAGCGGCTCCGTTCCGTCAGATGCATCTGCTTTACGTGCACTTTAAGGTCATCCTCGTCAAGAAATTCCGCGTAACATATATTGCAGATCGTGTCCACGCACAACACGGTTTCCGGCATCTCGAATATTTCCAAGTCGCTCCCGCTGACATCTTCTTCTTTATCCATTGTCGTCATTTTTAATTAGATCTATTAACATAATAATAATCAATGTTTACCTCAAGATTCACCTATTTCAGAGATTTATTTTCGTTCAAAACTGTCAACTATTGTCAACTACTAAACAGTTGACAGTTGTCTTCCTTTGTCTATACTTTGACAAAAGGCAAAAGCATGTAAATTAAGAAACAGAATTTTGTTTTCGTTTAGATTAAAATTAATAACAAATTAAAAAATAGTTTCTAATTAAATTCTTAAAATAAATTATTGCGGCTAGTATTATTACAAGAAATTACACTGCTTTCATATTTTATCTCCTTTGACTAGAAAATACTTGTGTGAAATAAAAAAAAAAAACAGGAAAAAAGCTTTATTAAATAAAAATAAAGTTGCATACAAATACAATTTCTCAAGGTCCTCAAATTAGGCGGAGCCTATCTAAACGTAGACTGATGACAACCGTTAAGCATGAGTTACATTTTTGAGATATCTTCAAAGAGAATATCTTTATGGATTCCCAAGGTTGATCCTGGATGGCAAAATTGCACATGCATCTGGTAGACAGCGGAAACAATAAATTAAAGACATAAAGGAGTAGACCAGGCTTAAATACCATTAGCTGAAAATAGCTGAGAATTGAATTGGCTTTCTCAATATAATCAGCAAATTTCAGTTTAAAGAGAGCACCCAGTAATGATGATGATCTTGGGAAACCGTGACATCATTTTTCCACGACATCAGACATAATTACTACACTGAAATTTATTTTGTTAAAAAAAAATTGTGCCATATAAATAAGTTACCAAGTTGCTGACATGATAATAATGATGATGTGTGAACATGAGTTTTATTATTTAATTTACAAGACGAGCGGAACATCAACCCATAACTATGTGGCGCTAGTTAGGAAGATATATGCAGTACCCCACTGCGCTTGTCGCCTGAGTCTTCAGATGTTGAGTTTCGTTACCTCAATAATTACACTAGCTACAGCTCCCTCCAAACCGGAACACGATAGTTTGCATTATTGTTTGTCGGCTGCAATACGCGATGCATTTGTAACTACCTAGACAGTCTCCGACAACATATACCTCATCATCAGTCTATAGATGTCCACTGCTGGATATAGGCCTGCTCCAAAGATTCCCACATCGATCGGGCATCTCATATGGGGGGTTTATTTCCCACCACGCTTGCCCAATGCGGGTTTGTGCGAGCCAGAATCTCGTGTGTTGATTAGCAGGATGCACGTCGAGGATGAAGCCTCTACACCCCTCACCAACAGTACATAGACCTACCATCAGTTAATTGCTAGTATTATACCGTCAATACTTAGTTAAAAGAGATTTATAGTTAATTCATGATTATTGTTAGCTTCAAATTTAATTAAATTTTGTTTAAAATGCTCTCCTATTATATTTCATCATCATCATCATCAGACGACCGACAGTCCACTACGTCGAGTTCTTTCCCGCGACCTTCACCAGATCTTCGTTCCACCTAGAAGGTGGCCTGCCAACACCGCATATTATATTTAACATATTAAAAATGTGGTACACTTCAATGTCATCCTTAAAAATAAAAGAAAACCGAGAAAATATTTTAAATTGACTTAACATCTGTTTAAATATGTACGCTTGTTGTCTGTTTAACATTTTTTTTTTTATGAATAAATATAATGATGGTAAGTGAGTGACAACTGCAGATATGTCATCATCCTCGTGAACGTTTCAAGCGATGGAAGTCCACTGCTGAACATAGGTCTTTTGTAATATTTTCTATAAAGGACAAAGGAAAGAAAATTAACATATTCATACAATAAAAAAGATATTAATCTTTAAATATGTAGACAGGGTGTAAGGATTACCGAACAACAGTTCACAGGATCAAAGCTTACCTCACCAGCTCTGTTGTAGTGTTGGAAAATGGCCCAAATCCCCCCATATTAACCCATACAAACAACGGACTCTAGTGCCTGGTGTTACCGGAGGCCATGCTGTCTGCTGAAACTTGCGGGAAGACTCTACCGCTGCTTCCGGAGACCATCTAAGTAGATACCACTGCAGCGTATACAGCAGTCGACTAAAAGTACCGTGCGAACATTACTATGTCCTGGTTTAAAGTGCGCTGTAGCTGGTTCAATTACTGCGGCAAAAAAATTCAATATACTATGTTTATATCGACGAGGGCAATGTGGTGCAGAGTGTATTATCCTAACTATTGACATGTTATGGGCGGGCATATCACTTACTATCAGGTGAACTTCCCGCTCCTCTCGACGTTTAATGGTATAAAAGATAAATAATCCAGATAATATATTAAGCATTTGATATTCTACAAATAAGATGCCACGGTCGAACGTTGCCCCTTACCCTTGAAACGCAGTTTAGATTTATTCAAATCGACGCCAATAAGAAAAATATCATGTATTTGAAATGAGAGACAGTAGTGATGTTTTTTTTATAAGCTTCACAGTAAATTTAGGAGTAGACCGGGTTTAAATAACATCAGTTAAAAAGAATAGCTGAGGATCGAATTGGTTTTCTCAATCGCAAAAGTTCAGTTTGAAGAGAGCAACTAATGATGATGATGAGCGTATACAGGTGGACCGACGACCTGGCGAAGGTTGTCAGAAGCCGCTGGAAACGAGCAGCACAGAACCGATCGGTGTAGAGATCTTTGAGGAAGGCCTATGTCCGGCTGTGGACCTCTATCGGATGATGAAGAATTGTTTTCGACAGGTAAACAACATTTGATCATTATCAGCCCTGAAATCTTCTGAATAGGATCTGAAAATGAATAGGCCTCCTTTTAATATCTCCACACTTATCGGTCCTACGTTTCTCGCACCCAGCGTTTAGCAGCGACCCTCACAGTCAGCATGGGTTTCGGTACCGCCAGACACTAGGGGCTGTTCTTTGTAGGGATTAATATGGGGGATTTGGGCCATTTCCCACTCCGCTGATCCACTGCGGCTTGGTGGGAGCTATAGCCTCGTTTATTTTAGCACGTTGCACCACGAGCAGGTGAGGTTTACTTGGGTCCGATGAGTTGTGCGGGACCCCTTCCCTCTCTCTACAATCTTAGTCGCATATATTGTTTAACAACACATCATTTCATAATTTTATAGTTATCTTTTACACCGATACTTTGCAACGGTTCGCTCTCCGCTTGACGTAGAATAATCTCACTTTTTCATGTTATTGATCATCTCTATTGACACGTGGTAACCTTAGTGCTGATGTCATACTTTCAGCAAGTAAAACTGAGTAAACAGCTCAAGGTGACCGCATTCATACATTATGGATTAGATTTCACGCTTCGCACTGAATACTGTTACAGAGTAAACGTTTTTAAATTGCTATAAAAGACAGTAAACAGGATCATATATAGCGATCAAAAAGAGTCGATTGTAAATTTTTATATTTTTCATATAATAGTGATTAGCAGCATATTCTATTAATTTCAATTCCTACAGCAGTGTGTTGTATGAATGAAATAACAAACTATTATATAATAAAAAAAATAGTTTTTCCTAATTATAATCAACGTTTATTTGATTGTTATATATTTAATTTATTATCTATTAATACTATAGTCTTTGTCTAATTTAATAAAACATTTAAAAAAACAAACATTACATTGTGTAAATATCACGAATTATGTATCTTCATCGGTAAACAATCAACCTTTAAATTATTTAGTCCTAATTATAAAAAGTATTTGTTATACAACCTCTTTGGTTTGATGCATGTTGTTTTTTTTTTCGAAAAAAAAAATAGAAAGAGTTTTTAATCTGTACGAATGCTTTACGTCTATAGGCGCTATCATCTACTGCCTAACATGTCACCAACCGACTGTCAAATGCCCGTACATACAATTTAAGCGGTGCTAGCTGCCATGCACAAAATCAAGACTTACAGGTAATTACCAACAACCTAAATACCTATATTTCACATAATTACTAATTAATTTCGAATATACACCAATGTTTTCACAATTTGCATCATCATTATAACCTTACTTTTTTTTTTTATTTGATTACACTGCACTCATTTTGTACTTGTTGTTATACTTTACACTTAAAGTTATTTATATCCTGTGGATGTTGCAGATAATGAGCAACATGTGTTCATAATTATCATCTATAATTAGGTTTTAAAGTAATTAAACTTTAAGGTAAAATGTTTGTTTACTGCATCAATTACTATCCCTTTGTTTTTAATTAATAAAGCAGTGTTAACTTGCTTTATCATCAGACATTTGTAAATAAGCCATGTTGTTAATTATATAATTTAATTATTACATTAATTAGGTCACATCTAAATTGTAGTGTATACGATAAAATAAAAGCTACAACAGATATCATTTTATGACTAGAAAATACTAGTTTATAGTATATTAACATTGATTAGATATTAAAATTAAAGTATGTTGCCTCTGCAAACATTTCAGATTGTATCAGTATATATTTAAAAAAAAAAAAAAAAAAAAACAAAAGTTATAAAGCATTCAGCCATATTTTCAACTCCATTAATATTTATTTATTTTATTAAGATTAATTAATATATACATATATATATGTACATTATCTTGGTCGATATAGAACAATGTTTCATCATCTTTATCTAATGTGTACCGTTTACTTATATTATCTGTTACCGATGGAAAAGACAAATGTCTTCCATCCATAGAGATATTTTTTTTTATTATATCATCATCATCATCAGCTGATAGACATTGCTGAACATAGTCTTCCAACAAAGACCTACATATCTATCCATATATATATTTAATTACATACAGTATCAATTGTCTATGATCCGACCTGATGGTGTCTGTAGTCTATGATAGAGAGGCACTGCATTCGGGTCATCCATTGGCTTCCTCATGATACCCTCGTGAAGTCTTCACAATTTCTGATATGAAGTATTATCTATGCACACCTATATATAGATGTTTAGTATATAACTATGACCTAGAATATTGCCGAGACTGTTCCGACAGCTGATATACAGCATCATCAGATGATCCTCACCATCAGGTGAGGAGTTATGGATGGTCTGAAGTAATCTCCGCACGGAGACAATGTGATGAAGTTCATTGAACCTTCATCATTTCTATGAAAAGGACGAGTTATATCTTCACCCGAAGGTAAGTGATACGCCTGTCCATAACATGGTGCTCGGTTGGATGTTATACAGAGTACTCAGATGTAGTCTCCTTATCTCAGTAATTTCACTAGTTATATGATCCTTCAAACCGGATCAACGTAATGTCCGCACAGTGCTATGTGCCGGCTGCAACAGGCGCTGCGGCGGTACCTAGACGGTCTGCGGCGACAGAGACACTACCACCAGTGATAGCTACAGCGTCCTTCAAACCGGATCACAGCAATGTCCGCACAGCACTGTGTGCCGGCTGCAACAGGCGCTGCGGCGGTACCTAGACGGTCTGCGGCGACAGAGACACTACCGCCAGTGATAGCTATAGGTCCTTCAAACCGGATCACAGCAATGTCCGCACAGCACTGTGTGCCGGCTGCAACAGGCGCTGCGGCGGTACCTAGACGGTCTGCGGCGACAGAGACACTACCACCAGTGATAGCTACAGCGTCCTTCTAACCGGATCACAGCAATGTCCGCACAGCACTGTGTGCCGGCTGCAACAGGCGCTGCGGCGGTACCTAGACGGTCTGCGGCGACAGAGACACTACCACCAGTGATAGCTACAGCGTCCTTCAAACCGGATCACAGCAATGTCCGCACAGCACTGTGTGCCGGCTGCAACAGGCGCTGCGGCGGTACCTAGCCGGTCTGCGGCGACAGAGACACTACCGCCAGTGATAGCTACAGCGTCCTTCAAACCGGATCACAGCAATGTCCGCACACCACTGTGTGCCGGCTGCAACAGGCGCTGCGGCGGTACCTAGACGGTCTGCGGCGACAGAGACACTACCACCAGTGATAGCTACAGCGTCCTTCAAACCGGATCACAGCAATGTCCACACAGTGCTGTGTGCCGGCTGCAACAGGCGCTGCGGCGGTACCTAGACGGTCTCCGGCGACAGAGACACCACCACCAGTGATAGCTACAGCGTCCTTCAAACCGGATCACAGCAATGTCCGCACAGCACTGTGTGGCGGCTGCAACAGGCGCTGCGGCGGTACCTAGACGGTCTGCGGCGACAGAGACACTACCACCAGTGATAGCTACAGCGTCCTTCAAACCGGATCACAGCAATGTCCGCACAGCACTGTGTGCCGGCTGCAACAGGCGCTGCGGCGGTACCTAGACGGTCTGCGGCGACAGAGACACTACCACCAGTGATAGCTACAGCGTCCTTCAAACCGGATCACAGCAATGTCCGCACAGCACTGTGTGCCGGCTGCAACAGGCGCTGCGGCGGTACCTAGCCGGTCTGCGGCGACAGAGACACTACCGCCAGTGATAGCTACAGCGTCCTTCAAACCGGATCACAGCAATGTCCGCACACCACTGTGTGCCGGCTGCAACAGGCGCTGCGGCGGTACCTAGACGGTCTGCGGCGACAGAGACACTACCGCCAGTGATAGCTACAGCGTCCTTCGAACCGGATCACAGCAATGTCCGCACAGTGCTATGTGCCGGCTGCAACAGGCGCTGCGGCGCTCACGATCGATCGATGTGGACATCTTCGGTGGAGGCCTATGTCCAGCAGTGGGCGTCTGTCAGCTGATGATGTTCTGTCCACGAGTTAAATTATTTACGGTTTGTTAGCCGTAATAAATAATTAGACCACAAACGACTATCCATAGCAACCGTTGCCATAGCAATCGCATGAATATGTATATAATACCAAATGCACAAGCAATATCTATTTTGATTGTATATATGTATGGATATACAAATCATTGCGCGTCGGATGCTCGCGTTCCTGTGTAGATACGTTCATAGACAAGGATAATATATTGAATATACTTAAATACTTACTTGCAGCCGGCACACTAGTGTGCGAACGTTACTGTAATCCGGTTTGAAGGGCGCTGTAGCTATCACTGGTGATAGTGTCTCTGTCGCCGGAGACCGTCTAGGTACCGCCGCAGCGCCTGTTGCAGCCGGCACGCAGTGCTGTGCGGACATTGCGGTGATCCGGTTTGAAGGGCGCTGTAGCTATCACTGGTGGTAGTGTCTCTGTCGCCGGAGACCGTCTAGGTACCGCCGCAGCGCCTGTTGCAGCCGGCACACAGTGGTGTGCGGACATTGCTGTGATCCGGTTTGAAGGGCGCTGTAGCTATCACTGGTGGTAGTGTCTCTGTCGCCGGAGACCGTCTAGGTACCGCCGCAGCGCCTGTTGCAGCCGGCACACAGCACTGTGCGGACATTGCTGTGATCCGGTTTGAAGGGCGCTGTAGCTATCACTGGTGGTAGTGTCTCTGTCGCCGGAGACCGTCTAGGTACCGCCGCAGCGCCTGTTGCAGCCGGCACACAGCACTGTGCGGACATTGCTGTGATCCGGTTTGAAGGGCGCTGTAGCTATCACTGGTGGTGGTGTCTCTGTTGCCGGAGACCGTCTAGGT
Organism: Troides aeacus; assembly: GCA_033220335.2. Lineage (NCBI taxonomy): Eukaryota > Metazoa > Arthropoda > Insecta > Lepidoptera > Papilionidae > Troides > Troides aeacus. The sequence continues at coordinate 5,749,628 of CM067296.1, forward strand.
ACCGCCGCAGCGCCTGTTGCAGCCGGCACACAGCACTGTGTGGACATTGCTGTGATCCGATTTGAAGGGCGCTGTAGCTGTTACTGATAGTAGTGCCACTGTTGCCGGAGACCGTCTAGGTACCGCAGCAGCGCCTGTTGCAGCCGGCACACAGCACTGTGTGTACATTGCTGTGATCCGGTTTGAAGGGCGCTGTAGTTATCACTGGTGGTGGTGTCTCTGTCGCCGGAGACCGTCTAGGTACCGCCGCAGCGCCTGTTGCAGCCGGCACACAGCACTGTGTGGACATTGCTGTGATCCGATTTGAAGGGCGCTGTAGCTGTTACTGATAGTAGTGCCACTGTTGCCGGAGACCGTCTAGGTACCGCAGCAGCGCCTGTTGCAGCCGGCACACAGCACTGTGTGTACATTGCTGTGATCCGGTTTGAAGGGCGCTGTAGTTATCACTGGTGGTGGTGTCTCTGTCGCCGGAGACCGTCTAGGTACCGCCGCAGCGCCTGTTGCAGCCGACACACAGTACTGTGCGGACATTGCTGTGATCCGATTTGAAGGGCGCTGTAGCTGTTACTGATAGTAGTGCCACTGTTGCCGGAGACCGTCTAGGTAGCACCGCAGCGCCTGTTGCAGCCAACACACTAGTGTGCGAACATTACTGTAATCCGGTTTGAAGGGCGCTGTAGTTATCACTGGTGGTAGCGTCTCTGTCGCCGGAGACCGTCTAGGTACCACTGCTGCATCGGGTTAGAAGACAAAGTAGTGTGCGGACGTTACTATGATCCGGTTTGAAGGGCGCTGTAGCTAAGGAAATTACTGAGGTAAAGAGATTCATCGTACAACAATGTATAACATCCTAATTACCGCCACTGGGCAGGCGTAGCACTTACTTTCAGGTGATCCACTCGTCTCGTCGTTTAGTCTACTAGTCTACTAGCAGCTTAACAACGCTGTGTCCGTTTCCTGTTTCAGATCTTGAAATGCAGCAATAATATCCTTCAAAATCAACACTCGTTTTTATCAACAAAATTTTCATTTTTTTTCCGACGGTACACAAAAAAAAAATTTTCGGTTTCAAAAAAAAAAAAAAAAAAGAAAAAACAAACGAAGGATTTACTTACACATCACAGCGCACAAATCGCCAAGTGTTTGTGCGCGCCAGTACGGGCACTGAACTGAATACGAGCACCGCTTAAATTGGCCACGCAAGCTGCACACAAGCTGCACGCAGCTTCACCAGCACCGACTTGAATATCTTGGCCTGTCCCGAGACCAGTCATAGCTTTAAGGATCAAGTGTGAACATATATTTTGCTAACGGTACTTTTCAACCAGCAACATGAGCGATAGCACGGGGAAGTCCCTCGTCGAGATCGCAAGCGATATGTCCATGCTGACGCTCCTCTCCTTCCGGAAGTTGGACGATGTGAAGAGGCTGGCGAAACACTTCCGCTACGTCACCAGCCATCCGTCCGCGCAGGGCAACCGCGTGGTGCTGCGCTACCTGAAGAACCTCGACGAGACGCACAAGAGCGTGTTCCTGGCCAAGCGTGAAGGCGTCGAGGTGGAGTACATATTCACCACGGAGAAGAAGAGCAGCCTGCAGAGGCAGAGGTTCAACAGCCTGCCCGTCAGCGACGTGCCGGAGCTGCTGAAGGCGGAGTTCCAGACCATAGACAACGCGAAGCAGGTGCACATTTGCACGGACTGCGACGTCGAGATCGAGCTGTGCGACGAGGTGCCGCTGATGGAGTCGCTGCAGAAGCACTTCAGTCTGGATGCGCACTTGCCGAAACTGAAGCGCGAGAGCATAGACGTGGCGGAGCCCATCGCGCTGCCGAAGATGTCCCGCAGGCTGTCAGCGATGGAGGGCGGCAACGGGCTGAACATCGAGCAGCTGCTGCCGTTCATGAGGCCGCTGGAGAAGCTGGAGAAGCTGGAGCGGTCGTTCGCCGACAGGCTGGAGGCGGCGCTCGTCAGGCTGCTGCCGGACAAGTCCGAGGCGAGCTTGGAGCGCGCGCTCAAGTTCTACCTGAGTGCGTACGAGAGCCTCTGCAGGGAGGTCGCGCTGATCGACTTCTCCGCGCAGACCAGCTCCGTCGCGCCGATCATCATGAGCATCAGGGACAACGTGAACCAGAACTTCGCCGCGGACGCGAACAGGAACTTCGAGAGCGACGACAACGAACAGACTTCCAAGAATCCGATCAAGAATCAGGTGAAGAAGTTCCGCTACTACGGCCCGATAGAGAGCACGATCGTGAGGCTGCTGCTGAACCACAAACTCCTCACGCTGGTCGACGACAGGACCGGCAAGTTGGCCTTCTTCTGCATCGCGTGCGAGTACTACACGCTGCGGTTCCGCTACGACAGCGTGCTGGGCCACGTGTTCAGCGAGACGCACGTCCATAACCTCGCGTGCATCGCGCAGGCGGACAAGGAGATCTCATTCGCCGTCGGCTACGTGACCATGGACAGGATAAAGGACATGAACAAGGAGTTTCTGCGCAGCCACCACGTCGTGGACGACGGCAGCGGCCTCAGCTGCTCCCTCTGCAAAGCCCAGCTGGACAGCGAAACCGCGCTCGTTCACATCCTGGAGGAAGGCCACCTCGGCAAGCTGTCGGACAAGCTCTACCGCAAAATGAAGACGAGCAACCCGGACGGGCCGATCCCCGAGGAGTGGGGGCCCAAGTCGCTCGACTGGACCAAGTTCCTCGCGAGCGTCGGCAAGCCGTTGAACAGCCGCGACCACGTGGTCATCGAGAACTTCATCCGGCCGTCGGGCAAGATCGCGAACTACTGCTCGTGCTGCGACATGACCCTGAAGGGCCCGCGGCAGGTGCTGTTCAACCACATCCGGCAGAAGAAGCACCTGCGCAACGCCGCGCCGCACAAGCTGGCGATGCTGTACAAGAACCACTGCCGGCCGGCGGAGTACTACGCGAGCTTCGGCAACCACTACGTGTGCGCGATCTGCCCGGAGTACGTGGCGCTGCCCTCCTTCGCGGCCATCGCGGAGCACTTCGAGAGCGCCCTGCACGTGGAGACCGTCGCGAAGCTGGTGCGCTCCGCCCTGTTCGACGCGGACGAGGGCCTGTTCATTATGAACAAGATCTTCGCCGGCGACGCGTACAGGTGCGACCTCTGCGACGTGGCCCTCGAGGACGCGGCCAAGGCGGCGGGCCACGTGCTGTCCAGCGTCGGGCACCAGACGGCCGTCGCGAACGCGAGGACCAAATCCAACAGGGGCGACATCATCAGCGTGTACATGCGGGGGAACTACATCCTGCACAGCGACGGCGCGTCGTTCAGCTGCGAGCCGTGCAAGGGCGCGTTCAGCTCGATCAGGTCGCTGCTGATGCACCTGGTGTACGCGGAGCACTTCGCGGACAGGCCGACCTCAGAGAACGTGTTCCGCTTCTACCTGGAGCTGAAGCACAACATCAACATGCTGGCGAGGAACAAGTACGCGTACTGCCAGTTCGGCGAGCTGCGGTGCGGCGTGTGCGACTCCCCCGTGGCCGAGGGGGAGAACGCGAAGAGGCACGTGATGTCGCCGCTCCACAAGGAGAACATGGGGGCCAGTTACGTGAACGTCAGCCTGGACGCGTCCGCATTGGAATGAGGTGAGTTTCAATACGCGAACGAAACGTCTTACACCTACCCACCCGACCTGGACGGACGTTGCGAGCGATATCCCTGTTGCCGGAGACCGTCCAGGCAGGTACCACCGCAGCTTCTATTTTCGCCGCCAAACAGCAGCGTGCACGCACTACTCTCATCCGGCTCGAAGGACCATGTCCATCTTATGTCCATATCGACGAGTACAATTCGAAGCAGTGTCATCATCATCAGTCGATTGACGTCCACTGCTGGGCAAGGCTTCTGCCAAGGATCTCCTCACCTGTCGGCTATGGCTTCCAGTACCTCTGGGTATTAGCCGTCGTTTGTAGGGGGATTTGGGCCACTTCCCACCACGCTGGCTCAATGCGGGTAGGTGGGAGCCAGGACCTCGTTTGTTGTTGCACCACGAGCTGGTGAGGTTGGCTTGGGGTGCTGCGAGTTGTGCGAGTACCCTCACAGTGTATACCATCCTAACAATGCTATCGACTATACCGGTTTCAATTGTATATATTATCTGTTGCAGTGTCGCGCGCTTTACGCCCCCTCGCGTAATGTATGGAATGGCTGCGCACGCGCAGCCGCGGGGACTTCGTATTGTAAATGAATGATGGAATGAGAGAACATTTTTAATTAAATCTATATTATTTTTTTTTTTTTAATTTCCAAATATTTTTTTTATTTCTTCTCACATCATTTTCACGACCGAGCGCGCAGGCTGGTGCGGTTCACCATCTATACCGCAGTACTACTCACCATCAGGCTGGATGGTGATCGAGCATTGGTCTATATTAAAATTAAAAAGCTGGTAAGTCTATGTTGCTGGAGACCGTCTAGGTACCACCGCAACGCCTATAACAGCCGGCACACAGTACTGTGATCCGGTTTGAAGGACCTATAGCTATCACTGGCGGTAGTGTCTCTGTCGCCGCAGACCGTCTAGGTACCGCCGCAGCGCCTGTTGCAGCCGGCACGCAGTGCTGTGCAAACATTACTGTGATCCGGCTTGAAGGGTGCTGTAGCTATTAATGCTGGTAGTGCCTCTGTTACTGGAGACTGTCTCGCCATCGTAGCGCCTATTACAGTCATACAGTAGTGTACAAATATTAATGTGTTCCGGTTTGAAGGGCGTTGTCGCTAATGTAACTATTGTCGTAATGAGAGTCACAATTATTTTTTTAATCAACGAAGCGACAAGAACGAGCCTAGTAAGGATGATGTATACTGCGTCACGTTGTGTCTACAGCGTCCTTCAAACCGGATCACAGCAATGTCCGCACAGTACTGTGTGCCGGCTGCAACAGGCGCTGCGGCGGTACCTAGACGGTCTCCGGCGACAGAGACACCACCGCCATTAATAGCTACAGCGCCCTTCAAACCGGATTACCGTAATGTCCGCACAACTTCCGTCAACCTGGTGAGTAGAAATCGGTGCAATACCTTTGCACTACTCGTGGTCACCGTGTATATCATCGTCATTGTTATCCGGCTCGAAGGACCGTCTCGCTAGTGAATTTACTCAGGGTAACGGGGACGAGTCCGCATCCAGCAGAAAGTGGTGTAGTGTATATCAACTAGCTCTATGGTTTATTCAGGCATCACTCGAAATCAAGTGATCGTCTCCTCCAGCCAGGATGGTAGGGTTGCGGCGCTGCAGTCCGGCATCAGCAGCAGACGAACGGTTTACATAGATTTGGGGAATAATGATACGATGTGGGTAGTGTGATAATTTTATTTAAACAATTTCCTTTTGTCTATGGACCGGTTGTGCTTCCTCTCCGCAGGACCACTTCCGGTGTGTCAGTGTTTTTTCTTCTTCTTGAACAGATTTTTGAAGCCTCTGGCTATCTTCCTCTCCGCCTTCTTAAAGAATCCCATACCTTTGTGTCCTTTGGGTTTGGGTTCCGGTTTTGGACTTTGTCCAGATTTCGCTGGAGCCTGGTGTCCTTTAGGTTTTGGTTCCTTCTGTGATTGTGTTGGCTTTCCACCGACCTTCGGATGCTTCTTATCATCAGGGTGCTTCTTATCATCAGGATGCTTCTTAGCTTCTGGATGCTTTTTATCATCAGGATGATTCTTAGCTTCTGGATGCTTTTTATCATCAGGATGATTCTTAGCTTCTGGATGCTTTTTATCATCAGGATGATTCTTAGCTTCTGGATGTTTCTTATCTTCAGGGTGCTTCTTAGCTTCTGGATGCTTCTTATCTTCAGGGTGCTTCTTAGCTTCTGGATGCTTCTTACCTTCAGAATGCTTATTATCTTCTGGATGCTTCTTATCCTTAGGATTATTTGACCCGTTGCCGTGTTCAGATTCAGCGTGTCCTTTCGCTTGTGCCACTGCTTCTTCTATTTCTGCTCCTTTCGCTTCCTTCGGTTGTCCTTTTGATTTATCTTCTTTAGGTTTTTTAGCATCGTGGTGTCCTTTAGAGTCCTTCGGACTAGATTTGCTATGTGTACCTGCTCCTTTAGATTTATCATGTCCGTTTTCCTTTTTTGATGGGCTGTGATTTTCGTTGCCTTTAGAATTCTTTGATCCGCCGTGTCCTTTATGTTTATTTTCATGTTCTTTATGACCCGGTTCTTTCTTTTGTCCTGGTTCTTTCTGTTCTCCTGGTTCTATCCTTTGTCCTGGTTCTTTCAGTTTTTCCAGGTCTTGCTTCTGAGCGCCTGGGTTGCCCGATTGCTTTGTGTCCTCAAAATTCTTATCGCGCGCCGTATCCTTAACTGGAGCGTTCACGTCTTGAGCGGCGCCCTTCGCAGCGGATTCCACTTTAACATCACCTCCGCCTTGTCCAGGTCCGAACTTCGCTTCACCATCAGCTGATTGTTTACCGCCGTAGCCAGGGCTTCCGTATATACCATCATCACTTGGTCCATCTAAGAACGTGTTATACGTATTGCCTTGTGGGTAGTTTGCAAAACTGGGTTGTAGTCCAGAACCTTTTTTTTGTGGATCACTTGTACCTTTCCATGCTGATCCTCCGTACATAGAGGACACGTCTCCTTGTCCTTGGTCGCCGCCGAAGGTCGACTGGTACGGTGGATCTTGGACGCCGTCCTGGTAGAGGTTCCGTTTGGCAGGTTGCGGTACACTCGGCGCCGGGCTGCCGTAGCCGCCGTAGAAGTCCGGCGTCGCCATCGAGTCCTGATACTTGCTCTTGGGCTTCTTCACACCGCTCGGACTGTACCAACTGCCGTAAGGATCCGGATCGTCCTGATAGAAGTTCTGACGATCGTCGGTACCACCCAGTCCGTACGAAGGGTTAAACAGGTTATCTAAAAAATACAATAAATTTATAGGTTTTTTTTTTTTTTTTTTTTTTTTTTTTTTTTTTTTTTTTTTTTTTTTTTTCTTCTGTTAGTCTGACGGTGAAGCGCTCTAGTTCAGAAGTAGCCAATCCTCTTCTATTAAAGACTCCTTCGTCATACCCACACGGAAACCCTACATCCGGCAGACTGTTCCAATCCTTAACTACCCGCATCATGCCGTGGTCGCCCATGTCCAGCAGTGGACAAACTGTCGGTTGTCCACTGCTGGACATAGTCCAATGGTATAAGAGTTCTTCAGGTTTATCCAGTCGATACTACTATATCGAAGGTGGACTGATACTGGCAGGTTAATAAAATCTATGGATGCTATGCCCAGCAGTGGACATGTAACGTTTGGTAATAGTGGGATTGATTGGGTACTTTAAATTGTGACCGCAGAGTAGAACCATGCCCGGTAACAGAGAGATAAGTAAACATTTAATCATCATCCGATTGATGCCCACTGCTGGACATAGACACTAATTTAACCGTGGGCATAATTAAGGTCTATTGGTGATATCACTGCGCCGAAGTTTGTGCTATCGACCTCCTGTTTACCACCAATGAGCTCTACCTGGTGAACACGCTGATGGTATTCCTTTGTCATATGCTGATGGTATAAGCCATCTGTATAATTGTATTGGGAACAAATTTGATGGTGGTAATGTCTAGGTCCTTGGGACCGGATCTGTGTATACATTACCATCGTATATACAACGATACCACGCCGAGGTACCTCACCACCATTCTTCGTAGTAGGTTTGTTTCCGGAGACCGTCTAGGTACTACCGCAGTGATGAGTAGGGTGCAAACATTACTGTGATCCGGTTTGAAGGGCGTTGTAGCTATTATTGTTGTTTGGTTGTCAAAGTTCGTCTAGGTACCACCGCAGCGCCTGTTGCAGCCGACAAACAGTACTGTGCGGACATTATTGTGATCCGGTTTGAAGGGCGCTATAGCTATAATAGGTGGTTGGTCGCCGTTGCCGGAGACCGTCTACGTAAGTACCACTGCAGCTCCATTGGACGAACAGTACTGTGTAAACATTACTGTGATCCGGTTTGAAGGGCGCTGTTGCTAGTGGGATTAAGTGGGTAACGAGACTCAAAGCGACGATCGCATAGTTGTTGTGTATGTCATCCTAACTAGCGCCATTTTATAGACAGGTATATCACTTACCATCAGGTGACCTCATCTCTTAGTAGTATTTTGACCATGACCACATTTATATAAATTAAAAAAAAAAATCTACTTCAATTTAGCTACATACCCTCATATTGCGGTACTGCTTGTATCACGAGCACCTGAAAATAAGTAATACTGTTATACGATGTACCTTTATGATATTTCTTTTCACACTCACTTGATTTTAAGTGATACGGCCGCTCATATAGGTGCTTGTTAGGATGATGAACACAGCACCGGATTATGCTGGTCTTAAGACAAGAGATATTTAATTGCGTTATCCCAATAACACTAGCTACAGCTCCCTTTAAACCGGATCGCAGCAATGTCCGCACAGCACTGCGTGCCGGCTGCGACAGGCGCTGCGGCGGTACCTAGACGGTCTGCGGCGACAGAGACACTACCACCAGTGATAGCTATAGGTCCTTCAAACCGGATCACAGCAATGTCCGCACAGCACTGTGTGCCGGCTGCGACAGGCGCTGCGGCGGTACCTAGACGGTCTGCGGCGACAGAGACACTACCACCAGTGATAGCTATAGGTCCTTCAAACCGGATCACAGCAATGTCCGCACAGCACTGTGTGCCGGCTGCGACAGGCGCTGCGGCGGTACCTAGACGGTCTGCGGCGACAGAGACACTACCGCCAGTGATAGCTATAGGTCCTTCAAACCGGATCACAGCAATGTCCGCACAGCACTGTGTGCCGGCTGCGACAGGCGCTGCGGCGGTACCTAGACGGTCTGCGGCGACAGAGACACTACCACCAGTGATAGCTATAGGTCCTTCAAACCGGATCACAGCAATGTCCGCACAGCACTGCGTGCCGGCTGCGACAGGCGCTGCGGCGGTACCTAGACGGTCTGCAGCGACAGAGACACTACCACCAGTGACAGCTATAGGTCCTTCAAACCGGATCACAGCAATGTCCGCACAGCACTGTGTGCCGGCTGCGACAGGCGTTGCGGCGGTACCTAGACGGTCTGCAGCGACAGAAACACTACCACCAGTGACAGCTATAGGTCCTTCAAACCGGATCGCAGCAATGTCCGCACAGCACTGTGTGCCGGCTGCGACAGGCGCTGCGGCGGTACCTAGACGGTCTCACTCATAATAAATCAGTTTTACTCACACAGAGTAGCGTCGAGCAGACGCCGAGCATTGACTGACACATGACTGGGGGCGCGCCGCTCGGGTCTGATGACGGGCGTCGACTGGTGGCGGTCGGGCCGCCGTCCCCGTATATATACCCGGCGGTGACGGTGCGCCGCTGAAGCTGTGCAAACGTTGCGCCGGATTTATTAAAAATATTCGCGAATAATGCGTTTATTTGCACGATGTGTTTAAGTTTTACTATCTGGCGCTGTCTCCACCTCCCTGGTCCGGCACACATCTAGTACAGTATGAAGGTAAATATAATAGGTTGAGGAAAAAGAAATCCATTATTTTTATATGAACTTCAGGACTTTATTTCACATGCTTCGGATTGTCCGATTTGGGTCAAATATGCACCGTTTTGTTCTATAATATGATTTGTTGCCATTTTAAAGGTAACTACATAATGCCTCTCTCGTAGAAGTCCTGCTCTCTATTTGCAAAAAACTCTAGTAGCCGATTTTCACAATCTTCCCTAGATGCCAATTTTTTATCACTAAAGAAATTTTGTAATGCAAGAAAAAGATGGTAATCGCTTGGTGCCAAGTCCGGACTGTATGGCGGATGCATTAAAACTTCCCAACCAAGCTCCCGAAGTTTCTGGCGAGTCACTGTAGACGTGTGTGGCCTAGCGTCGTCCTGGTGGAACACGACACCTCTCCTGTTGGCCAATTCTGGTCGTTTCTGGTCAATTGCTACCTTCGAACGGTCCAGTTGTTGACAGTAGAGATCAGAATTTAGTGCTTGGCCATATGGAGACAACACATAATAAATAATCCCCTTCCAGTCCCACCAAATGCACAGCAGAACCTTCCTGGCCGTTAGTCCTTTTTTTTTTTTTTTTTTTTTTTTTTTTTTGATATCGGTGGTGGAAATGCTGTTACCGCATACCCAGCGTCCTTTGCAGGGGGGGAACGCCGGGTTATGTGGGGCTCGGGGCCACTGAGATGTTGTGCGTGACCCCCATACCCACTAAAACCACCACCGCTTGTCCCGCAATACGCATACTGGAGACGCCCGGGTTTCAGTCAAGCAACTCTCCGGGCGCCTCCGCGTATAAAACTCCTCCTGGTGGGTCCCCGCGGGGAGCAAAGGCACCCACCTGCCGTCCCGTACCGGCCCCTCGCGGGACCGGCACGTTGGGGCCCCCCGACCCCACAGACGACCGCGCGCGCCCACGACGGAGCGCATGCCCGGCCGCCGCCCTCCCGTGAAGGAATTGGGCGGCGGCCTCCTCCCTCCAGACTCCCCCCCCACTTCGACGAGGGAGGGGGGACAAAAACCAAGACTCCCCCGGGGGACGAACCCCCAGGGGAAACACGACAAAAGGCCCAAAGGGCCACGCCCAACGGCCCGAAGGCCCCATCACACCGTGCCCGGCTAGGGGCCCGTCGCTCACGGCGGGAGGAAGCGGACGGCGTGGTTCTGCCGCCGCGCTCTCCCGCCGGCCCGCCGCCGCCTGCAAGGTGCGGCAGCGGCGTCGGCCTCCCTCGTGCGCTCGGCGGCCTCCTTCTGACGCATCACTGCGCCGCAGAAGGAGGCCACCGCCTTCCAAGACCTCTCGCTGCTCAACATACGATCGATTACAGTCGGCAGCGAGAGGTCACTGCCGACTTGCACGACGAGGGAGTGGCGTTGCGGCCCCCATGCCGGGCACTCCGCCAGAGTGTGGTGCGCCGTGTCAATCGGCGCACCACACTCGACGCATTCTTGCATCATCTCTCTACGAGCCACCTGGTGCAGGTACTTGCCGAAACATCCATGGCCTGTCAGCACCTGCACCATGTGGAACGTCAAGGCCCCGTACCGCCGGCTCATCCACCGGGACAGGTGGGGCCTGATGGCCTCCACCGTGTCCCGGCCGGCGGCAGGGTTACCTAACTCCGTCTCCCACCGCCGGATCAGGGCGTCATGGGCAACGCGCCTGATCCGGCGGACCGTGGCCGGGTCCGGCCGACGCTCTCCGGCATCCCGCAGGAAGAGGTACACTTCCGCGAGCGACTGCGCCTGTAGATGCCAAGGCGCATCGCCCGCGAGAAGCGTACTCGCCGTCCAGGACACCGTACGGTATGCCCGACAGGCTCGGACCGCCAGGATACGTTGGGCCCTCTTCAACACGGGCCCGTTCCTGGCGGTCTCGCACCTATCCACCCATACGGGCGCACCGTACAGTGCCATACTCCGCAGGATGCCAGAGTATAGGCGCCGACACAAATGACCCGGCCCCCCGACATTGGGCAGCAATCTGCCCAGCGCAGCGGCGGTGGCGGTGAGCTTCGGGAGAAGCCGTTCGAAGTGCTCCCCGAAGCTCCATCGCCCGTCCAGAGTGAGCCCTAAATACTTGAGGGCTCCCCGCACTGGGACCCTCTCGCCCCGGACGGGGATGATCGCGCCCCGGGGTGGACCCCTACGGGGTCCGTGGAAGAGGAGGGCCTCCGTCTTCGTGACGGAGACCCTCAGACCCAGCCGCTCGATCCGGTCCACCACCAGCGACGTGCTAGTGGCGGCCAGACGAGCAGCCTCGTCGTAACACCTCCCCCGGGCCGAGACGAGGGTGTCGTCCGCGTAGCATAGTACCCTCGTCCCGGGGAGGACCGGCTGCCGCAGCAGCCAGTCGTACGCGAGGTTCCACAGCAAGGGGCCCAAGACCGACCCCTGTGGAACCCCGCTCTCCACGCGCCGCCGATGTAATTCGCCGCTGCCATCAACCCAGACGATCGTCCTGTCCCGGAGGTACGCCCCCAACAGCCCGACCATGTAGGGGGGGAGCCGGAAAAACTCCAGCGCCCCCCTGATCGTCGCGAATGGCAGGCTGTTGAAGGCGTTCTCGATATCTAAGGACACCCCCAGGACCACCTCGCCGTCACCGAAGGCCTCCAGACAGAGGCCCTTCAGGTCGAGCAGGGCGTCCAACGTGGATCGCTCTGCCCGAAATCCGTACTGGGCCTCATGGAGGCCCGGTCCCACCTCGGCGAGGTGCCGAACGAGACGACCGGCCAAGATCTTCTCGAAGACCTTACCCGCCTCGTCCAGAAGGACGATCGGTCTGTACGCGGAAGGGGAATCGGGGTGACGGTCCCCCTTCCGCAGCAGGCAAAGCCTGCCCGTCTTCCAGCGCTCCGGGAACTGCACGCGCCGAATGCAGGCGTCGTACAGTCCCCGGAGCTCCTCGCGCAGGTGACTGGCAGCCACCCAGAGGGCCCTCGATGGGACCCCGTCGGGCCCCGGTGCCGTACGTCGACCCCGGAGACGATCCAGGGCCACGTCCAGCTCCTCTTCCGTCAGAGGAGGGCCCTCCTCTGTGGCCGCCGCGGGGGCGGTGGTGGACATAACCGGGGGCTGGAATGACGCGTCAGCCCCCGGGAACAACCGGTCCACCACCCCTTGGAGGAAGTCCGGGTCCAGGGCCTCCGTTAAGGGGGCGCCTGCGGCACAGAGCTTCTTCCGTGCCGTCTTGAACGGGCGCCCCCATGGATCCCTGTCGACCCCTGCCAGTAGTTCCTCCCAGGCAAGGGTCTTCGCCCGGACTATGGCGAGCCGCAGGGTCTTGCGGGCTTCCGCATACTGACCCTGCAGCCGCTCCTCCTCCCCCGTCACCTGCGTGCGCCGACGCCGACAACGCTGCAGTGCCCGGCGACGAGCCTGGGCCGCCGCCCGGAGGCCGGAGAGCTCCTCCGACCACCAGTACAGCTGGCGGCGGTCCGCAGGACGTCGCCGCATCCTAGGCATGGCCGCATCGCACACCTCCTGAAGAGCGCTGTGGATGCGACCTTCCAGCTCGTCGACGCCGACGTCGTCTGAGCCTCGGGGCATGTTCCATCTCTGGAACAGCGCCGCCTCCTCGGCGAGCTCCTTGTCGAACTTGCCGAGGACCCAACGAGGGAAGTGGAACCCGGGGCGCGATGATGTTGTGCCGCGCCCCTGAGGAGGGGAGATCTCGAACCTGATATATCGGTGATCCGATAAGGTCTCCACCTCCTCTTCCACCCGCCAATTTGCCACACGGCGCGCGAGCGCCGGTGAGGCAAAGGAGAGGTCCACGATGGACCCCCCCGACCCTCGCACGCACGTGAGCGCGTTTCCCTCGTTGAGGAGGCTCAGACCGGAGAGCAGTGCCCATGCCTCAACTGCTCTCCCTCTCGCGTCGGTGGCGGTGCCGCCCCACGAGCGAGACTTGGCGTTGAAGTCGCCGAGGACCAAGATCTCCCTCGGTGACAACCTGCCCGCGGCGGCCCTGACAGAGTCGAGAAACACCTCGAACTCTGCCAGGGATCGGTTGGGGGAGAAGTACACCCCGATGACAGCGTACCTCCCCCAACCTGCCGCCGCGTAGCCGTGCCCCCTCTCTAGTGACTTGAAGAGGGGGCAGGCGCCCGCTCTCGCCAGCACCGCCACCGTGCCGTCCAGGTCCCCAACCCAGGATGATTGGGCGGGAATCCTGTACGGCTCTGATGCCACGCCAATGTGGCATCCCCACTCCGCCAACGACTGCAGGAACAAGTCCTGAGCGCCGGCGGAGTGGTTGAGATTCGCCTGCAGGAGTGAGATGTGGGCCATCAATTAATTGATGACCATGTTCTCACCTCAGGCGCACTATTCTTCTCCGCGACGCGGGAAGGTGTCCCGGCCGCAGCCTTTCCCTTGACCCTGGGGGGGAGACAAGTTCTCCCCCCCATCAAGTGGTTGGACTTCCGACCAGAGTCGGCGCAGACGGAGCATCGGAACTCCGACTGGCACTCGCCGGCCCTGTGACCCACCTTCCCGCATCGGAAGCACTGATCCTTCCGGCATTTGGGGGATGGGCACGTAGCGGAGGTGTGCCCGATCGCCATGCAGTTGAAGCAGCGCAAGGGGCGCTGCTCCAGAGCCACGATCCTAGCCGAGGTCCACCCGACCAGGACGCGCCCCTTCTCCGCCAGCAGCTTCGCGGCGGCGACCGGACACGTTACGATGGTGGTGCCCATCCCCCCGGGCCCGTCCCTTACGGACAGGGCCTTCACCTGCCCGGCTGGGCAGCCCGTTGCTGCGACGACCGCAGCCTCGACCGTCTCTTTGGTGGCCGAGTCGTCCAGCTCGGTCACCCGCAGATCCGCGGTTTTGACCGGCCGGACGACGTCGGCCACCCCAGCCAGCGAAGTCTTCATCTTCTCCGCTAGCTGGTCTGCAACGTCGTGGCCGTGGCTGACACCCAGCTCGAACAGGCGGGCCCCCGCCATAGTGGGCCGCACCCGCACTTGGCCCACGAGGCCCAAGTCCTCGAGGGCGGACGTCTTCACCAGGGAGCTCATGATCTCCCGGTAAGACGTCCCCTCGGCCACCGCCTCGGGCCGCAGCTTAACTATCACTGCGGCCGTCTTGGGCGGCGCAAGCTTGGGCCCCTTCTTGGCGGGGGCCGCCTTCTCGGCGGGGGCCGCCTTCATGGCGGGGGCCGCCTTCTTGGCGGCCTTGGCCCGCGCCTTCTGGCCGACCACCTTCACCCACGAGCCCTCCTCCGTGGAGGGCCCGGGCAGCGGCACGTTTTCCACCTCTATCTCTCCCTCAGCCGAGGATGTTGTTGTTGGCTGAGGGCGGGAGGTCGAGGCCTTCATCGGCGCCCGGCGAGGTAGTGGTGCCGGCGCAGGCGCCTGTCGGGGCGCCGAGGGCGCCGCCGGCCGGGTCCTAGCCGAAGTGGCCGCGTCTGAAGGCGCGGGGGCCTGCGAAACAGGATTGCCACCCCGCGCCTTCCTTCCATCCGCCGCCAGAGGCGGACGGATGATGGGGGCTGGAAGTAGGCGGTCTTCCAGCCCGGCGAAGCGACCCTCGATCATCCGCGCCGTGGCACCGAGCATCTGTTCGGATGCCCGCTCCACGGCCGCGTTGATGAGGGCCGCAAAATCCGCCGGCTCAGGAGGAGTGGCCGTTAGTCCTGGTTTGGCCACCGTTTGAGGTGCTTCACCGCTCTTTGACCATGATCGTTTTCGCACAGGGTTATCGTATGTGATCCATTTCTCATCTCCAGTCACCATCCGTTTAAGAAATGGGTCTATCTCATTCCGTTTGGCCAAGGCTTCGCAGATGGAAATTCGATCCATCATGTTTTTTTCTGTTAATTGGTGTGGCACCCAAACATCGAGCTTCTTTTTGAATCCAGCTTTGTGTAAATGGTTTAAAACTGTTTTGTGGTCCATTTTTAGCTCCTGGGCGATGTTACGACTGCTAACATGCCGGTCAACTTCGATCATTTCTCCGATTTTATCGACATTTTCGGCGACCGGCCTACCTGTGCGAGGTGCATCTTTAACATCAAAAATTCCTGAACGGAATCTACGAATCCAAAATTGCACATAATTGGCTGTTACAGTATCGGGTCCATAAACACCATTCACAATTTTTACCGCCTGGCTTGCATTTTCGCCTTTGTCAAAGAAAAACTGTAAATTTTACCGAATTTTCTCTTTGTTCACTTCCATTTTTAACACCCTGTAACTCACAATTGAATACACCAAACAAAAAACAGCAAAAGAATTTTTTTACTGCGAAATGTCACCTTTCCAACGAGCATAAATCTGAAACTGTTTGATCGATACTTTACGAGAAATTTATCACTACAGCCATCTACCGAAAAAATAATGGATTTCTTTTTCCCCAACCTAATATATTATATGTGTATAAATATATTTATTTCTTGACGGCTTTACTGGCCTCAATAAAAAATAAGACTTGAAATTTGTCTGAAACAAAAACCTACAATTCTTCAAAAGTATCTACCAACAATTCTTCACAAGTATCTACCAACAATTCTTCAAAAGTATCTACCAACAATTCTTCAAAAGCATCTACCAACAATTCTTCAAAAGCATCTACCAACAATTCTTCAAAAGCATCTACCAACAATTCTTCAAAAGCATCTACCAACAATTCTTCAAAAGCATCTACCAACAATTCTTCAAAAGTATCTACCAACAATTCTTCAAAAGTATCTACCAACAATTCTTCAAAAGTATCTACCAACAATTCTTCAAAAGTATCTACCAACAATTCTTCAAAAGTATCTACCAACAATTCTTCAAAAGTATCTACCAACAATTCTTCAAAAGTATTCACCGTCAATTCTTCCAAAGTATCTACCAACAATTCTTCAAAAGTATCTACCAACAATTCTTCAAAAGCATCTACCAACAATTCTTCAAAAGCATCTACCAACAATTCTTCAAAAGTATCTACCAACAATTCTTCAAAAGTATCTACCAACAATTCTTCAAAAGTATCTACCAACAATTCTTCAAAAGTATCCACCGACAATTCTTCAAAAGTATCCACCGACAATTCTTCAAAAGTATCTACCAACAATTCTTCAAAAGCATCTACCAACAATTCTTCAAAAGTATCTACCAACAATTCTTCAAAAGTATCCACCGACAATTCTTCAAAAGTATCCACCGACAATTCTTCAAAAGCATCTACCAACAATTCTTCAAATATGTCTTTCATCTACTGGAGACTTAAAATCTTCGTCTTACGACGAGCACAATGTGATGTAGTATATACTATCCTAATTAGCGCCATCTAGTAGACAGGCGTATCACTTACCATCAGGTGACCGTCTCGCTCGTGTCATCGCTTTGTAGGAGAAAAATTTTATTTATATAGTATGGGTCGCAAATTAGAGCCTTGAGGGACACCAGAAGTTAATGCAGATCAGAATGTAAGCAGTTAATAGTCAGCACGGTCTTTAGATTTATCAGATACGAATAGGGTCATGAGAGCATATATTGACCATAAGGTCATGGTCATGTCTTACCTATGAGTCGCACTTTTTTTTTATTTAAGCGAAGAGGCGAGCGCGAGGACAAGTACCCGACAACGTCGCGTTCAAGAAACTACCACCAAGCGAACCCCCGAAGCGTCGACCTCTTAAACCCCAAAAAGGTTTGATTTCCTTTGTAAATAATTAAAAAAAAAACTAAGCTATTGTAATACAGCACATTACTTAAACAACTTACACTGTGACTGAACGAAAGCAAACATCCAGCGGACCGTGCGAAGGTGACGGACACACAACGGCACCAACTGTGCAGACAGTCGGCAGGCCTCGCAAGGACTCTCAGAAACACGTCCGCAGTAACAATCTGTTGCTGATGCAGGCGCAGCGGCAGCAGCCTCCACTGGGGTCCCTGATTCATTTCCCAATTCGGTCCCAGTTTTATTCTCCAATTCGGTCCCATATTTATTCGCCAATTTGGTCTCAGATTTATACTCCAATTCGGTCCCAAATTCATTCCATAATTCGGGCCCAAATTCATTCCCCAATTCGGTCCCAAATTCATTCCCCAATTTGGTCTCAATTTCATCCCCAAATTTATACCCAAATTCAGACCCAAATTCAGACCCAAATTCAGACCCAAATTTATACCCAAATTCAGTCTCCAATTTATACCCAAATTCGTTACCAAATTCATTCCCCAATTCGGTCCCAAATTCATTCCCCAATTCGGTCCCAAATTCATTCCCCAATTCATTCCAAATTTAGCCCAAATTTATTCCCAAATTCAGTCCCAAATTTGTTCCCAAATTCAGTCCCATATTCATTAACAAATTCAGTCCCAAATTCGGTTCCAAATTTATTCCCAAATTCATTCCCAATACAGGACGTCAAGCTGGTAAATGTTAGCGCTGCAGCTAGTGGTAATACCATTGTACATCTTCGTCCATTGAACAGGCGCTGCGGCGGTACCTAGACGGTCTCCGGCGACAGAGACACTACCGCCAGTGATAGCTACAGCGCACTTCAAACCGGATCACAGCAATGTCCGCACAGTGCTGTGTGCCGGCTGCAACAGGCGTTGCGGCGGTACCTAGACGGTCTCCGGCGACAGAGACACTACCGCCAGTGATAGCTACAGCGCACTTCAAACCGGATCACAGCAATGTCCGCACAGTGCTGTGTGCCGGCTGCAACAGGCGCTGCGGCGGTACCTAGACGGTCTCCGGCGACAGAGACACTACCGCCAGTGATAGCTACAGCGCACTTCAAACCGGATCACAGCAATGTCCGCACAGTGCTGTGTGCCGGCTGCAACAGGCGCTGCGGCGGTACCTAGACGGTCTCCGGCGACAGAGACACTACCGCCAGTGATAGCTACAGCGCCCTTCAAACCGGATCACGGTAACGTCCGCACAGTGCTGTGTGCCGGCTGCAACAGGCGCTGCGGCGGTACCTAGACGGTCTGCGGCGACAGAGACACTACCGCCAGTGATAGCTACAGCGCCCTTCAAACCGGATCACGGTAACGTCCGCACAGTGCTGTGTGCCGGCTGCAACAAGCGCTGCGGCGGTACCTAGACGGTCTCCGGCGACAGAGACACTACCGCCAGTGATAGCTACAGCGCCCTTCAAACCGGATCACGGTAACGTCCGCACAGTGCTGTGTGCCGGCTGCAACAAGCGCTGCGGCGGTACCTAGACGCACTCCAGCGACAGAGAGCAGCGGGTACGGACGTGTGATTAGTTGACGGAGTTAAATAAAATTAAAATTCCCAAAAAAAATTACGTAATTTATTTAAATTCACGAAAACAAAAGAAACAAAAGACAATTAATTATACATTTCTTTGAAAGATTATTAGTAAGTATTGTATAGTGTACGTTTATCCGGCTGCTGTTAGCCGGATATCGCGGCCGGTAGCGACTTCATTGCGATTATCTTCGGCGGCTTGGGGCTCTCGCAGGTGCAGTAGCAGTTCTTGGAGTTGTCGGGGCCCTCCGGCAGTATCAGGAAGTGGAAGTTCACGTCCGCCTTCAGTGCGTTGAGAATTTCTGTCAAACACGAGACCGTTAACGTCATCACCCAGATGCTCCACTCTCCGGTCACCACGCCGATTGGTGCTAACCTTCCAACGGATTCACCAGATCATCATCATCATCATCATCAGTTGATACGATGTCCACTGCTGGGTACAACTCACCATTTCAATCTGTTGCCGGACACCGTCTAGGTACCATCACAGCGCCTATTTCAGAGCGACAAACAGTACATTGCAGACATTACTGTGATCCGGTTTGAAGGACCTCTATAACTATTACTGGTGATAGATCTCTGTCGCCGAAGACTGTTTAGGTACCACCGCAGCGCCTACTGCCATCGACTGACAGTACTATGCAGTAATTACTGTTGTCCGGTTTGAAAGGCGCTGTAGCTAGTGTAATGAGACGCGACTACTTATGTCTCGGGCGACGAGCGCAGTCATGCTGTGTACACTATCCTAACTAGCGCCACGATGTTATGGGCAAGCGTTATCACTTATTATCATGTGATAGTCCAACTCGTCTGGTCTACCTACCTTCACCATTATCACCATCAGCTGATTCGATATCCGCTGCTGGATATAGATATCGGCCAATATACTCTATGCTGATCGGTACAGCGCTGTTGATATCGGATCCTCTTCATCATCATCACCATCAGCTGTTACATCCACAGAAATATGGAGTGGGTAAAGGTTAAAAGATATACCGAGTGATTACCTCGTGTTCCCTGATTCTTCGACACCTTACCACCTTGCCCCGAGGGCACTGGAGTGTTACATGGCTTCTTCTGACCAGGTGATCCTGGCAAACTTGGTGGTCCAGTAGAGCCAGGACTTCCGGGTAGCCCCGGACGTCCCGGTCTATTTGGCGTATTATTTTTACCAGGTACACCAGAACCGTTTGGTCCTGATGATGGTTGTTGGTTAGGAGAGCCGTTATTTGGTCCTTGAGGTCTGCCCTGTCCAGGTCTATTAGGAGCTCCTGGCTGTCCAGTGTTTCCTGGTGCACCATCATCACCTGGCTGTCCGTCCAACCCTGGCGAATCTGGGTTATTCGGTCCTGATGTTGGTTGCTGGTTAGGAGAGCCGTTATTTGGTCCTTGAGGTCCGTCCTGTCCAGGTCCATTAGGATATCCTGGCTCCCCTGAATCTCCTGGTGCACCATCATCGCCTGGTTGTCCGTCCAACCCTGGCGAATCTGGGTTATTCGGTCCTGATGTTGGTTGCTGGTTAGGAGAGCCGTTATTTGGTCCTTGAGGTCCGTCCTGTCCAGGTCCATTAGGATATCCTGGCTCCCCTGAATCTCCTGGTGCACCATCATCGTCTGGTTGTCCGTCCAACCCTGGCGAATCTGGGTTATTCGGTCCTGATGTTGGTTGCTGGTTAGGAGAGCCATTATTTGGTCCTTGAGGTCCGTCCTGTCCAGGTCCATTAGGATATCCTGGCTGTCCGGAGTCTCCTGGTGCACCATCATCGCCTGGTTGTCCGTCCAATCCTGGAGAATCTGGGTTATTCGGTCCTGATGTTGGTTGCTGGTTAGGAGAGCCATTATTTGGTCCTTGAGGTCCGTCCTGTCCAGGTCCATTAGGATATCCTGGCTGTCCGGAGTCTCCTGGTGCACCATCATCGCCTGGTTGTCCGTCCAATCCTGGAGAATCTGGGTTATTCGGTCCTGATGTTGGTTGCTGGTTGGGAGAGCCGTTATTTGGTCCTTGAGGTCCGTCCTGTCCAGGTCCATTAGGATATCCTGGCTCCCCTGAATCTCCTGGTGCACCATCATCGCCTGGTTCTCCATCCAACCCTGGCGAATCTGGGTTATTCGGTCCTGATGTTGGTTGCTGGTTAGGAGAACCATTATTTGGTCCTTGAGGTCCGTCCTGTCCAGGTCCATTAGGATATCCTGGCTCCCCTGAATCTCCTGGTGCACCATCATCGCCTGGTTGTCCGTCCAACCCTGGCGAATCTGGGTTATTCGGTCCTGATGTTGGTTGATGGTTAGGAGAGCCATTATTTGGTCCTCGAGGTCCGTCCTGTCCAGATCCATTAGGATATCCTGGCTCCCCTGAATCTCCTGGTGCACCATCATCGCCTGGTTGTCCGTCCAACCCTGGCGAATCTGGGTTATTCGGTCCTGATGTTGGTTGCTGGTTAGGAGAGCCATTATTTGGTCCTTGAGGTCCGTCCTGTCCAGGTCCATTAGGATATCCTGGCTGTCCGGAGTCTCCTGGTGCACCATCATCGCCTGGTTGTCCGTCCAATCCTGGAGAATCTGGGTTATTCGGTCCTGATGTTGGTTGCTGGTTGGGAGAGCCGTTATTTGGTCCTTGAGGTCCGTCCTGTCCAGGTTCATTAGGATATCCTGGCTGTCCGGAGTCTCCTGATGCACCATCATCGCCTGGTTGTCCGTCCAATCCTGGAGAATCTGGGTTATTCGGTCCTGATGTTGGTTGCTGGTTAGGAGAGCCATTATTTGGTCCTTGAGGTCCGTCCTGTCCAGGTCCATTAGGATATCCTGGCTGTCCGGAGTCTCCTGGTGCACCATCATCGCCTGGTTGTCCGTCCAATCCTGGAGAATCTGGGTTATTCGGTCCTGATGTTGGTTGCTGGTTGGGAGAGCCGTTATTTGGTCCTTGAGGTCCGTCCTGTCCAGGTCCATTAGGATATCCTGGCTGTCCGGAGTCTCCTGGTGCACCATCATCGCCTGGTTCTCCATCCAACCCTGGCGAATCTGGGTTATTCGGTCCTGATGTTGGTTGCTGGTTAGGAGAGCCATTATTTGGTCCTTGAGGTCCATCCTGTCCAGGTCCATTAGGATATCCTGGCTGTTCGGAGTCTCCTGGTGCACCATCATCGCCTGGTTGTCCGTCCAACCCTGGCGAATCTGGGTTATTCGGTCCTGATGTTGGTTGCTGGTTAGGAGAGCCATTATTTGGTCCTTGAGGTCCGTCCTGTCCAGGTCCATTAGGATATCCTGGCTCCCCTGAATCTCCTGGTGCACCGTCATCGCCTGGTTGTCCGTCCAACCCTGGCGAATCTGGGTTATTCGGTCCTGATGTTGGTTGCTGGTTAGGAGAGCCATTATTTGGTCCTTGAGGTCCGTCCTGTCCAGGTCCATTAGGATATCCTGGCTCCGCTGAATCTCCTGGTGCACCATCATCGCCTGGTTGTCCGTCCAACCCTGGCGAATCTGGGTTATTCGGTCCTGATGCTGGTTGCTGGTTAGGATAGCCATTATTTGGTCCTTGAGGTCCGACCTGTCCAGGTCCATTAGGATATCCTGGCACCCCTGAATCTCCTGGTGCGCCATCATCTCCTGGTTCTCCATCCACCCCTGGCGAATCTGGGTTTTTGTGAGGGTCGTGGTGATGGTGCTGGTGCTTGTGCTGCTCTACGTATGTGATTGCCTTTAAAATGTCTGAAACGTAACGGTTGTATTTTTAAAAGTAAATTATCAATTAGGCTGCCCGTATTCCATTGAGAACTGATCAGCTGATCCAGCATTTTAAATATTTGCTGAAGAGCGTATTTAAGTGACCTCAGTATTTTGCCATCTGAATTAATAAAAAACAATCCTGTTCTTTTTTTTTTTTTATTCAATTAGGCGAAGAAACGAGCGTGACGATCTCCTTATGGTAAATGATACACAGTGGTAAGTGATACGCTATGACATACAATGGTAAGTGATACGCTATGACATACAATGGTAAGTGATACGCTATGACATACAATGGTAAGTGATACGCTATGACATACAATGGTAAGTGATACGCTATGACATACAATGGTAAGTGATACGCTATGACATACAATGGTAAGTGATACGCTATGACATACAATGGTAAGTGATACGCTATGACATACAATGGTAAGTGATACGCTATGACATACAATGGTAAGTGATACGCTATGACATACAATGGTAAGTGATACGCTATGACATACAATGGTAAGTGATACGCTATGACATACAATGGTAAGTGATACGCTATGACATACAATGGTAAGTGATACGCTATGACATACAATGGTAAGTGATACGCTATGACATACAATGGTAAGTGATACGCTATGACATACAATGGTAAGTGATACGCTATGACATACAATGGTAAGTGATACGCTATGACATACAATGGTAAGTGATACGCTATGACATACAATGGTAAGTGATACGCTATGACATACAATGGTAAGTGATACGCTATGACATACAATGGTAAGTGATACGCTATGACATACAATGGTAAGTGATACGCTATGATATACAATGGTAAGTGATACGCTATGACATACAATGGTAAGTGATACGCTATAATATACAATGGTAAGTGATACGCTATGACATACAATGGTAAGTGATACGCTATGACATACAATGGTAAGTGATACGCTATGATATACAATGGTAAGTGATACGCTATGACATACAATGGTAAGTGATACGCTATAATATACAATGGTAAGTGATACGCTATCACATACAATGGTAAGTGATACGCTATGACATACAATGGTAAGTGATACGCTATAATATACAATGGTAAGTGATACGCTATGACATACAATGGTAAGTGATACGCTATAATATACAATGGTAAGTGATACGCTATAATATACAATGGTAAGTGATACGCTATGACATACAATGGTAAGTGATACGCTATGATATATGATAGAGTATAGATGGTACGTCTGTTGCCGGAGCCCTCCAGGTTGTTACCACCGTATTTCCTATTGCAGCTGATAGACAGTACTGGGCGAATGTACTTTGTTCCAGTTTGAAGGGCGCTGTAGCTAATTAAATCGTTATGCTAAACAGACTCTACATTGTATGTGTCAAGGTGACGAGCTCAATGTGGTGCTGTATATCATCCTAACTAGGTGATCGCTTGGAGTGATAAGAAGAAAATTCATCAAATATAAATGATTCAGTCTCACCTGGCTGTCCGGTGACCTTCCTCAGCAGCTCCAGAGATTGGAGGAAACCTGAAAAAGAAAATATACTTCACAATCATCTCTTCAAGAGGATAATGATGGATGGAAGGTGCAGTGTAAGTAGTCCAAATCTCCACCGATCCCATTTGGGTCTCCATATCGGAGTGGTATCAAAACCCTCCATGACTGCATTGGTGATCACCCGCCGTCACGCCATTCCCATATCCCTGCCGAGATGTGAGATGGAGTCACCGGGTGTGACCTTCGCCTTCTTTTAATCATCTCATCATCTCCATCTCTTGAATTATTTGGTTGACATGATGATGAGCAGCTGTTTAATGTTGACTTCCTGATTACCTGAAGCGCCGGTGAACTTCTCCAACACAGTTATGACCTCGTCCAGTTCTGAGGAAAATAGAGAAGCTATTACTAAGAGACAGAGAGAGAGTGGGATGTATAGAAGAAGACGAGAGATAATATCAGATGGGATGGAGATTCAGGTTTGTATAGGTAGTCATTATAGACAAAAGTATATTTTTTTTTTTATTAGTCAAAGTCTGTTGTGTCAAGTTGTCTCATTACTTCAGTAATTACTTTAGCTATATGGTCCTTCAAACCGGAGCACAGTAATATTTGTACTTTACTGGCTGCAGTGTCCGACAGTAGAGACCTACTAGCAGTAATACCTATTAGTTCTTCAAACCAGCATCCTTTAGACCTCTGTGTAATTTGGACTCTGTGTGGGATGTGTTGAATCCCAACAGTGGGCAAATATAACGAACATATATACTCACGGAAGCGGGCGCTGAGCGTGATGAGGACTTCGAAGAATTCGTAGATATCTAGAAATAAATAATAGCTATTCAATTAAATGCCTTAAAGTCTAGACTTGAGGTGTTAACGTCATTATAACAAGACTTCATTATCATCATCATCGCCAGCTGATAGACGTCCACTGCTGGACATACGCCGTCTCCGAAGATCTCTACAGCGATCGGTCCCACGCTGCATTGGTTCCAGCGCCTTGCGTCTCATGAGCTCCGGTACCTTCGGGCATCACGAGCCGTTGCTTTTAGGAGTTTATGTGGGGGGAATTGGGCTATTTCCCACCAGGTTGGCCCATTGCTGGTCGGCGGGAGCCAGCCAGAGCCTCGTTCGTTGATCGGCAAGCTGCGCCACGAGCTGATGAGGTCGGCTCGGGTCCTGTGAGTCGTTGTGCAAATCCTAACCTAACCTAACCTAACCCTTACCAATACTCGAACTTCAGTAAATTTTTTCTTTACTTACCGACATTTATTATCACGTAGATAACACGGATACACTCGAACAAACCTGGAAATATTCGTATATATATTATATATATAGTAACATGATCCTTCGAGCCGGATAACGTAAATGTTCACACGCAACTGTTTAGCGGCAGTTATACAATCTGCGGCAGTACCTTGACCATCGCTGGTAAAATAGGATATTTATGGCGCTATATTCACATGGTCCTTCGAGCCGGATTATGGCAATATACAAGACTGCTTGAGGAAATAGACGCAGCTATGTGCAGGTAGACAGTTTCTTTGAATACAGACCAACTAGTGATGTGGTGAAAAATCTTCATCAGCACCACCTCATCATCAGGTGAACTCCTCGCTAGATCAGTCATCTATGATATTTTCACGTCCAGCAGTGGCTCTGATGGTGATGATGGTATAACGTCTAGGATAGGGCAGGCACTTACTGCGTCTGCCTGTGATCCTGATCAGCACTGAACCGGCGGCCCTCAAGTTGTTGGTGTTGGTGACCCTCATCAAGGTCTCGATGAAGACGATCAGGTTCACCTTCGTGTAGACGGACAGCTGCTTGAATATGACGAAGATGTCTGTGATGGAGAAGAATGAATCCGGTTTAATTTTTTTTTTTTTTTTTTCGCCTCTTACCTTTGCAAAGACACTAAAGCAATAATTCCTCTGACATTATCTCAATCGTATGGTGTGGTGAAAGAAATGGAGATGAGCTGGACACTTTCGTCGAATGGATTGTAGTCGTCGGGTGCGACGGACTTTGCAGTGGAGATCCCGTGGAGTGGGAAGACCATCCAAGAATTGGTAAGATGACCTCTACCGACAAGTGGGTGGGAGAATGGATGCAGAAGAGAAGGGATCGATGTGAGGAGAGAATGATGTATGCCGCACCACACTGCACTTGTTGCAGTCACGTTTTTTATTCATTTCACCAGCTGCAGCGCCCTTCAAACCGGATCAGAGTACTGTTTATCGGCTGCAACAGACGCTGCGGTGGTACTTAAACGGTCTTCAGCAAAGCAGACACTACCACCAATAAAATCCATCACCAAATCCAACGTGTAGATAAATTATCACGAATCTCCACTGTGCGCGAAAGCGCCTAATCCCAGCAGTGGGATACGACGACTTATATTATTAGATATAATCACTTACCAGTTTCCGATGTTAAGGAGATCAGCACTTCCCAAGCGCTTTGAAGATCTGAAAGACATAAGACACCAACATTTCAATTTCACGTCGTCAAATTCACAGAAATACTAAAATTACTCAACTGTTATTCCATTCCGTTTCCGGCTCTTATATGTACAGCCGGAACGCGGCCATGTTATTATGGCGGCAGATTTACAAAATGGCGGAGGTAGATATATAGGCGGGAAAAAAACTCCATAACGGCTACGAACCACGGACCTTTCCGTTTCAAGCTACTTACCCATTGCTCTGGAGGCACTTAAATCCTTTTAGTTATAATTAGAACGCTCATTTATATAAATATTATTATCCGGCTCAAAGGACCTGTAGCTAACTAAGTTGTTTGTAAACATCTTACGTCACAATGCGACTAATCCACCAGGTCTAGAACAGGGAAAAATGTTCGATATCGCTACCCAGCTTCTTACTTCAAATATAACAGCTATATGGTCCTTCGAGCCGGATAACAATAACGTCAGCAGAATACTGTTCAGCAGGAACTGTAGCTGCGGTGGTAGCAAGACGGTCTCCTGCAATAGAGACTTACCACCAGTACTCTACAGTGATGCACATCGCAACAGCTGTTCAGCTCTGAATGTTGGCGACGCTACATTCAGCTCGAGTGTAGTTTTAAAACAAAAACACTACTAACTCTGTGTGCCCGTGTAGATGATGATCTTCCTGAAGAACACTATGATGTTGGTGTGCTTTGATTTGATACCGATCTCCTCCAAAATGTCCAAGAAAGCCACTTGAAACAAAAAAAAAAAAACAAGTTATTCTCTACCTTCTAATGAAGTTATGATGAAGCCTAACAAAGTTTATCAAAATCCAAAATTCAATCTTTTATGATAGAATCAATCAAAATCTAGAATTCGATCTTTTATAATAGATTCAATCAAAATCCAAAATTCAATCTTTTATGATAGAATCAATCAAAATCTAGAATTCGATCTTTTATAATAGATTCAATCAAAATCCAAAATTCAATCTTTTATGATAGAATCAATCAAAATCTAGTTTTCGATCTTTTATAATAGATTCAATCAAAATCCAAAATTCAATCTTTTATGATAGAATCAATCAAAATCTAGAATTCGATCTTTTATAATAGATTCAATCAAAATCCAAAATTCAATCTTTTATGATAGAATCAATCAAAATCTAGAATTCGATCTTTTATAATAGATTCAATCAAAATCCAAAATTCAATCTTTTATGATAGAATCAATCAAAATCTAGTTTTCGATCTTTTATAATAGATTCAATCAAAATCCAAAATTCAATCTTTTATGATAGAATCAATCAAAATCTAGAATTCGATCTTTTATAATAGATTCAATCAAAATCCAAAATTCAATCTTTTATGATAGAATCAATCAAAATCTAGAATTCGATCTTTTATAATAGATTCAATCAAAATCCAAAATTCAATCTTTTATGATAGAATCAATCAAAATCTAGTTTTCGATCTTTTATAATAGATTCAATCAAAATCCAAAATTCAATCTTTTATGATAGAATCAATCAAAATCTAGAATTCGATCTTTTATAATAGATTCAATCAAAATCCAAAATTCAATCTTTTATGATAGAATCAATCAAAATCTAGAATTCGATCTTTTATAATAGATTCAATCAAAATCCAAAATTCAATCTTTTATGATAGAATCAATCAAAATCTAGTTTTCGATCTTTTATAATAGATTCAATCAAAATCCAAAATTCAATCTTTTATGATAGAATCAATCAAAATCTAGTTTTCGATCTTTTATAATAGATTCAATCAAAATCCAAAATTCAATCTTTTATGATAGAATCAATCAAAATCTAGTTTTCGATCTTTTATAATAGATTCAATCAAAATCCAAAATTCAATCTTTTATGATAGAATCAATCAAAATCTAGTTTTCGATCTTTTATAATAGATTCAATCAAAATCCAAAATTCAATCTTTTATGATAGAATCAATCAAAATCTAGTTTTCGATCTTTTATAATAGATTCAATCAAAATCCAAAATTCAATCTTTTATGATAGAATCAATCAAAATCTAGTTTTCGATCTTTTATAATAGATTCAATCAAAATCCAAAATTCAATCTTTTATGATAGAATCAATCAAAATCTAGTTTTCGATCTTTTATAATAGATTCAATCAAAATCCAAAATTCAATCTTTTATGATAGAATCAATCAAAATCCAGAATTCGATCTTTTATAATAGAATCCATCCAAATCCTGAATTCGATCTTTTATAATAGAATCCATCCAAAACCAGAATTCGATCTTTTATAATAGAATCCATCCAAAACCAGAATTCGATCTTTTATAATAGAATCCATCCAAAACCAGAATTCGATCTTTTATAATAGAATCCATCCAAATCCAGAATTCGATCTTTTATAATAGAATCCATCCAAATCCAGAATTCGATCTTTTATAATAGAATCCATCCATATCCAGAATTCGATCTTCATGACCGAGCGATTAAACTCATTGCCTTGTAATACAGGTATCCCCGGTTCAATTCTTCAGCTATTTTTGGTATAGTGCCGATCTCGAATCCGCATCATCTGACTGCGCACAGTCATAACATTACTACGTTCCAGTAAGAATACAAAGAGGAAGCAGTGCGCTACTTCTTCAGCTTCCAATTTTGGATGTCCACTTACTCTTCCTGACGGTCAGCTTCCTGATGACGACGCACAGCTCCTCGATCCTCTTGCACCTCGCGACCTCCATCAGCGCGTTCAGGAAGGCTATCGGGTCCTTGCTGTTGGACACTTTGTTCACCCTTTGCAAGAAGGAGATCAGGTCTGGAAAGAAACAGAAGGATCTAGAACGAACTTGATAGACACGCCCGCTTACAATTCAACAACGATGATGCTCAAGCAGCGGTTTGTATATGTCGATATAGATGTTCACTAGTTATATGGTCCTTGGAGCCGGATATCTGTAAGCCGATTTTTTTTTCGATTTGCGATATAAAATCGTGGCGTTAGTTAGGATATACACTGCATCATATTGCGGTCGTCGGCTTAGACAAGATGTTGTGTCGTTATCCTAGTAATATCACTAGCCACAACGCCCTTCAATCCGGACACAATAATTTTTGCATAGTAATGTTTTTCGGCTGCATTTGACGCTGTGATGGGCACCTACATAGACGCTCCCCGACTACTTTGTAAGAGAGTCTCTAATCCCAGCAGTGGGAACAAATAGTGGACAGTTTTTTTTTTTTTTTTTATCTTGTTAGAGCTCGTGTTATACTCACTGTCGATTCCGAAGTTCTGTTTAATCAAAACAACGACGTGCTCCAGGTCCCGGCAGCCGAAGATGGCGTAAAGGCCCTCGATCAACACTTCCAAGTCTGAAAATATCAAAGGATTTTAGATGTTAGAAGTAAAAAGAATTAGAAAGAGGATAACGTGGTGGCAATGATCTAGAATCGTTGTGAAGGAAATCCCCAATTCCCAACAGTGGGATTAATAAACATCAAAAGTGAAATGATAGATTATAGTCTTAAAACGCGTTGATATTACTGAAGGGAGAGAGGACTTCGGTGATAATGTTGATGGTGATGACCGCGGTGAACATGGTATTTGCTAATGGTGATGTGGTGATGGATAAAAGAAGAACCATTTAATGGATAGGTGGAAACAAAAAGATCACTCACTGACTCTGCTAGATTCTTGAAGAAGATCGATCACACCATTCTTGAAGTCTGGAAATGAAGCGTTAAAATATCAGTACTAAGATTTTCTATTTAGCGCGGACCGATTTTTTGTTCTACAAAGCGAAGAGACGAACGATCACTTGATATTAAGTGATACACTTGACCATAACGTTGCTCAAAATGATTGCTGCATGGTCTTTCGAACCGGACAATAGTAACTATTAATATATATATATATATAATAACTTGATGTTAAGCGATACTCAGCCATAACGTTACTTGGGAGGCACCGCGTTGTGCTTGACGGTTCTGATGCAGTGTTGTTGCTATAGCAATTTCACCAAGTATCCGGCTCGAAGGACTGTATAATAGTAACATTTGCACACAGCTGTTCAACTGCAGGAGTAGCAGCTGTAGTGTTATCAAGACTAAACAGCTATCCAATCGAAACTTTTAAAGCTTAGAAATGGTGATCGTCGCAGTGTGCCGCCATTCGTCACGCCGTGGTGATCTCACCATCAGTAGGCGGTGAATGGTAGTGATAATTTGAAAATGGAACTCACGCTTCCTGTTCGTAACCTTCTTGATGATCCTGATGGTGGCAGCAAATGATTTTTTATTGCACAGCTTATTCAAAATCGCAACCGCCGCGCCGACATCTGCGGAAACGTTAAACGTTACTCATTATAGTACTAGAGCGACCGAGTGCAGCGTAGAGTGATCGAGTGCAGCGTAGAGTGATCGAGTGCAGCGTAGAGCGATCGAGTGCAGCGTAGAGCGATCGAGTGCAGCGTAGAGTGATCGAGTGCAGCGTAGAGTGATCGAGTGCAGCGTAGAGTGATCGAGTGCAGCGTAGAGTGATCGAGTGCAGCGTAGAGTGATCGAGTGCAGCGTAGAGTGATCGAGTGCAGCGTAGAGTGATCGAGTGCAGCGTAGAGTGATCGAGTGCAGCGTAGAGTGATCGAGTGCAGCGTAGAGTGATCGAGTGCAGCGTAGAGTGATCGAGTGCAGCGTAGAGTGATCGAGTGCAGCGTAGAGTGATCGAGTGCAGCGTAGAGTGATCGAGTGCAGCGTAGAGCGATCGAGTGCAGCGTAGAGCGATCGAGTGCAGCGCTAGAGCGATCGAGTGCAGCGTAGAGTGATCGAGTGCAGCGTAGAGTGATCGAGTGCAGCGTAGAGCGATCGAGTGCAGCGTAGAGCGATCGAGTGCAGCGTAGAGCGATCGAGTGCAGCGTAGAGCGATCGAGTGCAGCGTAGAGTGATCGAGTGCAGCGTAGAGTGATCGAGTGCAGCGTAGAGTGATCGAGTGCAGCGTAGAGTGATCGAGTGCAGCGTAGAGTGATCGAGTGCAGCGTAGAGCGATCGAGTGCAGCGCTAGAGCGATCGAGTGCAGCGTAGAGTGATCGAGTGCAGCGTAGAGTGATCGAGTGCAGCGTAGAGTGATCGAGTGCAGCGTAGAGCGATCGAGTGCAGCGCTAGAGCGATCGAGTGCAGCGTAGAGTGATCGAGTGCAGCGTAGAGTGATCGAGTGCAGCGTAGAGTGATCGAGTGCAGCGTAGAGTGATCGAGTGCAGCGTAGAGCGATCGAGTGCAGCGCTAGAGCGATCGAGTGCAGCGTAGAGCGATCGAGTGCAGCGCTAGAGCGATCGAGTGCAGCGTAGAGCGATCGAGTGCCGCGTAGAGTGATCGAGTGCAGCGCTAGAGCGATCGAGTGCAGCGCTAGAGCGATCGAGTGCAGCGCTAGAGCTGTCGAGTGCAGCGCTAGAGCGGTCGAGTGCAGCGCTAGGACGATCGAGTGCAGCGCTAGAGCGATCGAGTGCAGCGCTAGAGCTGTCGAGTGCAGCGCTAGAGCGGTCGAGTGCAGCGCTAGAGCGGTCGAGTGCAGCGCTAGGACGATCGAGTGCAGCGATAGAGCGGTCGAGTGCAGCGCTAGAGCGATCGAGTGCAGCGCTAGGACGATCGAGTGCAGCGATAGAGCGATCGAGTGCAGCGCTAGGACGATCGAGTGCAGCGATAGAGCGATCGAGTGCAGCGCTAGAGCGATCGAGTGCAGCGCTAGAGCGATCGAGTGCAGCGCTAGGACGATCGAGTGCAGCGATAGAGCGATCGAGTGCAGCGCTAGAGCGGTCGAGTGCAGCGCTAGGACGATCGAGTGCAGCGATAGAGCGATCGAGTGCAGCGATAGAGCGATCGAGTGCAGCGCTAGAGCGATCGAGTGCAGCGCTAGAGCGATCGAGTGCAGCGCTAGGACGATCGAGTGCAGCGATAGAGCGATCGAGTGCAGCGCTAGAGCGGTCGAGTGCAGCGCTAGGACGATCGAGTGCAGCGATAGAGCGATCGAGTGCAGCGCTAGAGCGATCGAGTGCAGCGCTAGAGCTGTCGAGTGCAGCGCTAGAGCGGTCGAGTGCAGCGCTAGGACGATCGAGTGCAGCGCTAGAGCGATCGAGTGCAGCGCTAGAGCTGTCGAGTGCAGCGCTAGAGCGGTCGAGTGCAGCGCTAGAGCGGTCGAGTGCAGCGCTAGGACGATCGAGTGCAGCGATAGAGCGATCGAGTGCAGCGCTAGGACGATCGAGTGCAGCGATAGAGCGATCGAGTGCAGCGCTAGGACGATCGAGTGCAGCGATAGAGCGATCGAGTGCAGCGCTAGAGCTGTCGAGTGCAGCGCTAGAGCGGTCGAGTGCAGCGCTAGAGCGGTCGAGTGCAGCGCTAGGACGATCGAGTGCAGCGATAGAGTGATCGAGTGCAGCGCTAGAGCGATCGAGTGCAATATAGGTAGTAAGGTAGTCTCTGGGATTTTCTAGAATATTCCACGAATAACAATACATATAGGCGTCTTTATGTATCTAGACAGTATTTTTTTTTTTTTAATAAAAATTATGTTTTTTAAACTGGACCTTTTTTAATTTTACCTACTTTATTTTTAATTAATTTATAAAAAATGTCTATGGTCAAATTTTTTTTAAAAAAAATTTCGGTAAAAAGGTATTATTAGGTGAGTGAAGGTTGGCAACACTGATCCATTGTAACATCTGCATATAGATGACGTGTTAAAATAAATCCTCTAAGTGACGAACACGTCGCTATGTACTCTATGAAAAAGTTACACTATGGTTTTTATTGTGTTGTCCATCCTACATTGGAGGTACTTAAAAAAAAAAAATATGCAGTGAAATTAACATACCTTCCGTCTTTGTAGCGGGCAGTAGATATTCGAAGCCGCCTTCCAGATCTAATAAAGTACAGATTAAATAGCATTATTGGCGGAAGAATATCTTGTCTATGGTATAAATATAGATTAAAACAAATATATCATCCTCATAATCATTTCTTGGAGTTCATTCAGAGAGCTTGGTCGTCTAGGTCCCCGTTGCTCCTATTGCCGCCGAACAGTAATCAGCATATATTATATCCGGATCGAAGGGCCGTGCAACTTAATGCGATTACTGGAGCAACGGGACCTAACGTGCAATGTACTGCGACTGGTGTTTGTGTAAACATTCTAACAGGCGCCACGTTGTTACGAGCACGTGTATCACTTGAAATCAGCTGATAGTCTCATTCGTATCGGCGCTTTGTAAAATTAAAAAAAAAATATTTACACGCTTTGTAAAATTAAAAAAAAAAAATATTTACACGCTTTGTAAAATTAAAAAAAAAATATTTACACGCTTTGTAAAATTAAAAAAAAAATATTTACACGCTTTGTAAAATTAAAAAAAAAAAATATTTACACGCTTTGTAAAATTAAAAAAAAAATATTTACACGCTTTGTAAAATTAAAAAAAAAAATATTTACACGCTTTGTAAAATTAAAAAAAAAAAAAATATTTACACGCATTGTTAAATTAAAAAAAAAAATATACACTACCCACTAAATAAATATACACTAATACTTAACAAAAATGGCGGCAAATAGTTTTTTTTTTTCCTTCAATTATGAGGGGTTAGGGTAGTTTGGTTTTTTTTATTTTCCTTAAATTATTAATGGCGGCCGTACCGAATATATCTAAGAATTTAATTAGCCCATTCTTGCCCACTGTTGGGCAACGGCGGTACAGCCGTTGGTTCGAACTCGGTGGATAAATGCTCATGACTCTCTCGTTGGCCAGCATTGGGCAACATCATCAACCTATGGACGATCACAGCTGAACGTAGGTGTGCTGTTCACCTGATTGGACTCCCACTGCTGGACGTGGGCGTACAGCTGCACGTCGGCATGATGGCGGACGGAAGGTACCTGAACGTGGAAGCTGCTCACCGAGTTCCTGTCCCAGCGCCTCGAACACCGGCAGCAGTTCCGAGGGTCCAATGCGGCCGGTGATCTTCGATATCTGCACCTTAACACCAACCAGACCTGGCGGGAACCGACAGTTCTTTATTTGAATTTAATACAATTTTTTTTTTTTTTTTTTTTTTTTTTTTTTTTTTTTTTTTTTTTTTTTTTTTTTTTCGAAGTACTCACACTTCAAGGTCCTTCGAGCCGGATAACAGT
This sequence comes from Troides aeacus, assembly GCA_033220335.2. NCBI lineage: Eukaryota > Metazoa > Arthropoda > Insecta > Lepidoptera > Papilionidae > Troides > Troides aeacus. The sequence goes on from CM067296.1 coordinate 5,784,269, forward strand.
AGCATTGCCACGCTACTACATTATGCTCGTTGCTTTACCCACATAAGATGTTAAGTCTGGTTACTCCAAGAAAGCTCCTCTCCTAACTAATATAGCCCGAGGCCCTTCGAGCCGGATAACAGGAATGTTTGCGCAACACTACCCGTACTCATCGGATTGAAATATTATGTTAAATCTCGTGACTCTAATGAAGGCAGTAACTACTACAGCTCAGAGTCCTTCAAGCCGGATAACAGTAGCGTTGCCACGCTACTGAATTATGCTCGTCGCTTTACCCACATAAGATGTTAAGTCTGGTTACTCCAATAAATACTAACTGATATAGCCCAAGGCCCTTCGAGCCGGATAACAGGAGTATTTACACAACGTTACTCCTTTAATTGCACCGACTACTATAATCCAGGGTCCTTCGAGCCGGATAACAGTAACGTTTGCATACCTTCTAACTTCGATCGGGCTTGCGAGATATCGGTCGAGGCTCGTGACTCACAGAAGTAACTATTAAAGTCCTTCAAGCCGGATAGGGACACTGCTCATACAGCGATGGTCTCACCTGATGATGAGTGCGCCACGTGGTGGAAGAAGTCGCAGACCTGGTGAACATCTGGAACAGCCACCAAGTTAAGGGAATCTCTGTGACGGTAGTAGTAAATTTTTTATTTTCCCGCCAATCGCGAAGGTAGGCGGATTTTTTTTTTTTTTTAATTCCAAAATTTGGGATTTTTCGATGGAAACCTTTGCCCAGAATGGAACGATGATGATGTTAATAATGTATTGGATCCTTGTAGAAAGACGGCGAGTAATCCATGCCCAGCAGTGGGCTGATGATGATGATTAGATAGAATCGGATGTAAAGGCGACATGTATGTCTATGCCCAGCAGTGGGCAACTTACGATTGATGGCCGATGATGATGATGGTGATGATGGTTATATAGAAACAAGCTATAAAGGCGACATGTATGTATATGCCCAGCAGTGGGCAACTAAAGATTGATGGCCGATGATGATGATGGTGATGATGATTATATAGAAACAAGCTAAAAAGGCGACATGTTGTCTATGCCCAGCTGTGGGCAACTATCGATTGATGCCGACGATGATGATGATGGTTATATAGAAACAAGCTATAAAGGCGACATGTAGTCTATGCCCAGCAGTGGGCAACTATCGATTGATGCCCATGATGATGGTGATAGTGGTGATGGTTATATGGATGAGTATATTATGAGTAAGTGGTAAACTATGTCCAGCAGTCAACCTGATGGTAAGCCCACCATCACGGCCGTGGCAGTGAAAGCTTCTATATATATATACGTGGTATAGCTCACCGGTTCGTCCGGACAGCTTCACCATCAGCTGGTACACCGCGTCGAAGTCGCGGTGGCCGGTCATCCTCTCCAGCACCGCGTACGCCTTGAACACCTCTGAGGAAACATGTTTGTGTGGGAAAGAGACAGATATACTGCGGACGCTGTAGAGAGAGAGAGGGAGCGATTGTTCGATCGTCGACATTCGAATCGATTGAAATAGTATCGAATGAGAGATGACTCGAATATGGCTATATATGTCAACGTTTCTATCTCTACCTCTTTCTTTCATCATATATTCAGAGTGAGAAAGAAAAATAGTATGACGGCGCGTGAGGAGCAATGCGCGCGTAATGGATACTACAAAGACAATGCGTTCCGTCCCGCTCTCACGCGTTGTATACTCATATACAGCTGTCCCTTTCTCTCTTCATATATTCAAAGAGAAAGAGAGATAATATGACGGCGTGTGAGGAGCATTGCGCGCGAAATGGATACTACAAAGACAATGCTTTCAGTCTCGCTGTCACGTGTAATAACACACATATACAGTTGTCTCTTTCTCTCTTCGTACATTCAGAGTGAGAGGGAGATACAGTATAGAGACTAGTTTGTAGTGTGATGGCGCGTTGTTAAGCAAGGCGCGAGGAGATGCGCGCGCAATAAAGATACTATACATTATCACATTCCGTCTCACTCCCACGCCTTGTATACACATATACAGCTATCTCTTTCTCTCTTCATATATTTAGAGAGTGAGAAAGTCCAGAGACTAGTCTGTAGAGTGACGGTGAGCTGCAGCGTGCGGCGATACTGATACTATGGTGGCGCGTTCCTTCTCACCCCAACGCGTTATAAACATATATAGCTATCTCTCTCTCTTCATATAGTTAGAGCGAGAGATACAGTGTAAAGGCTAGTATGTAATGTCCCGGCACGCTAGCAGCAAAGCGCGGGAAGGACGGCGCGCGATATGGATACTACAAACAGCGCATTCCGTCTCACTCCCACGCGTTGTATACGTATATACAGCTGTCTCTTTCTCTCTCTGTACAATCCAACGAGCAAGAGCAGTTTCAATTAATAAACTCACCGCGTTCACTCGTCAGCTCGAACAACAACTCGACGATCACGGATATCTCTGAAAATTAACGAAATGGAAATTATATATGTATTCCCTTTAACATTCCCACTGTTGGGCATTCAAACGTTGGGATGAAAGCTATTGGTTCCTTTGGGAATCGAACCCGCGATCTCGGCGTCCTATGAAGAGGGAATATTTGAAGGGAACGCGGTGAACTGATCACCAACCTCCCCTAGTCGAAGGGAAGAGTAAACTGTTATGTCTAAGCTACAAGAACTGCTGCAACTCATCGCTCTAGGTTTAAAGAAAAGCTAAGTTAATCCTAAAATGAATAACCTGAGTATATCTGCTATCAATCATATCACCTTTCGAACCTGGAGACGAGCTTTACTTGGGATGGTATATACTGAACCGCATTCATCATCATCATCATCCAATAGAAGTCCACAGCTAGACATAGGGCATCTATTTTGGATAGAGATTGATAGGGGAGATTTGAACCTAACCCAGTACGGGTTGGTGGAAGCCAGATCCTCATTTATTGATTAGCTTGCTGCACCACGAGGAGTTGAGGTTAGCTTGGGTTCCATGAGCTGTTCTTCAGGACTCCTTGCACTGTATTGAGTATATATTGAGACTCTTTGTTCCAGTATTATATAGTTGTTGGTCCTTCGAACCAGATGACACCTACCTATATGTATTAGACCAGGCAAGTAAATTCATTGATATATTGAGTCTAGATCTTTCTAGACTCAATAGTGTATATGTTAATAATATACATTACGTACTCGTGTGTCCTTCTAGGAGACGGCAGAACTCGAACGTGAACTCCCATCCTCTGGAGCCGCGCAAGGTCTTCAAGAATCTGTAGACCTCCTCTGAACCTGAGAAATAATTTAATGATTATATTATTCGTTAACAATGAATCTACAGACCTCGTCATCACCGTCGCCAGACGAAAGACGTCCCACTGCTGGACACGAGCATCCCAAATACCATTACCCTAATAGGTAAATCATCAGTCTATTTCAAGGTTGTATGTTTTTTTTCTCGGTGACGCAGATGCATCAGATTTGGGATCCTTGGATCCGGATGAAACTGAATAGAAACGGGAGCATATCCCACGACAAATCAGAAGGTCATTCATTCGACCATAACATATTTTCAAGCTTATTAATAGTTTTTTTAGATTCAAATCAAAGAACAATTTTTTAACATAATACTAACTTTAGCGCCATCTATGAAAAGTCATTGTAACCATTTGTCATTAAATTTATTTTAGCGCCATCTATGTATTTTTAAACAAACGTTTTACGTGCCTATGTATAGCTGGTTAGGATGGTATACATGACACCATGTGCTCGTCGTTTTAAGATGTATATAGTCTCGTTGCCCCAGTAATTAAACTAGGTATAAACGCCCTTCTAACCGGACTACAGTAATGTCAGCATCGTACCTGAGTACGGTCTTCGGCAACAGTAATCTAGCAGCAGCAAATTATTTAACAGAGAATATATGAACAGTATACTTACTAGTAAGGCCGGTCAGCTTCTGAATGTACAGGATGGCTTTGTTTCTATCTGTAAAAAAAAAAAAAATAGTTCCGTATTTAAAAAAAAAATAAAGTCGTGACATTGATTACTTGAAATTCCCACTGCTGGGATTCGAACCATATTTTAATCAACCGATGATACGAGCGGAACGTCCAATTGAAGTTAAGTTAACTTACAACATGGCGCTAGTTAGGATGTTATACACTACACCACACTGTGCTCATAACTCATATAATTTCACTAGCTACAAACTCCTTCGAGCCGGATAACATTAATATTCGCACAGTACTACTCCACAATCAATATACGCTGCGGCGGTACCTAGACGCCCGCCGGCGACAGAGACACTACCACCAGCTATAGGTCCTTCAAACCGGAGATCGTGATCTTCTTTTTAAAGTGCCTCTCCAAGTAGCGAAGGTTGGCGATATAGATCCAATTTATTTTTTTTTTTTTTTTTTTTTTTTTTTTTTTTTTTTTTTTTTTTTTTTTTTTTTTTTTTTTTTTGTTGAAAATTCGTTGCTGAGTACTGGGGTATATAGTGCAGTGTTTTCCCATTGCCTTCTGCGCCGTGATCACCAGCTCTCTACACCCCCTCCCCCACGAGCTGGTCCACATCGAACTGCTCCACCGCGGCAGCAGTTGCCACGGGCCGTCCTTCCCGGCGCAGCCTGTGTACTCAGTATCATTGATCAACGCCGCCGTCACTTGTTTTCGAGTGTTCGCGAGCGGCCGCTAATTTATTCGTGTTGACAATGTTCAGCTCACGCACTGTCAGGTGTTGGGACAGGTGTTCAGCACCAATGAGTAAGTGGATCAGGAGTCAGCTGTGTCAACAGACGCGCGGCCAATAATGGCCGAGGTGAATAGATTCGTTACGACTCCATTGTGGGGATCGCGCGATCGTTCCGGTTTGAAGGACGTTGCTGTATTACAGCTAATTTAATTAATTACGATAACACGATATACTTGTAATGCAGCGTTCGTTACGTACGATTTAGCGGTTATCCGGTTCGGAGGACCGTCTACAGTCTGTACACTGTTATCCGACTCGAAGGACTTCCAGATGTAGTTACAGAGTGTAATTTTTTTTTTTTTTTTTGTTCACTCGATATTAAGTGACACATTAACACTTCACCACATTGCACTCGTCGCTACGTACATAAGAGGTTAAGTTTGGTAAAAAAAAAAAAAAAAAATAAAAAAAATAAAAAAAAAAAAATAAAAAATAAAAAAAAAAAAATAAAAAAAAAAGAAATTGCTACATGGTCCTTTGAGCCGGATAATGGTACACATATTCAAACTACAGTGCGGCGGCGGAAACAAGCTGCGGCGGTACGTAAACGTACTCCGGCAACAGAGACGTATTATCAGTGAAACCGCTACCGTCATCCGGCTTGAAGGACTTCGTAACTAATAAAATTGCCAGGTCAACCATACTATACAAGACCAGATGTAGTACATTTTATTGGTGGTAGATCTGTCTTAGTAGGTACTAACGCAAAAGTTATTGTGATCCGGCTCGAAGGACCATATCATATAAATAAAATTATTAGCATAACGATACATGTATATAGTGACGAGCGCAATGTAGAAATGTTTTTTTTTTTTTTTTTTTTTTTTTATTTTGCCACAAGACAAGCGTGACGATCACCTGATATTAGGATAGTGTACACTGCACCACATTGCCCTCGTCGCTACAGATGGTAAATCTCATTACCGCAGCAATTTAGCTGCATGGTCCTTCGAGCCGGATAACTGTACCGTCTGTCGTCTGCGATAGGAGGGTAAGTGAAGGTTGAACTTTACTTACCTTTCAATTCGGTTAACTTGAAAAGGATTTCCTCCCAACTCTCGCCATCTGCAAGGAAAGTTACACACATAGAAAGAGAAAGAGATAGAGAGAGAGAGAGAGGGAGAGAGAAGAAAAAACATGGCGGTGCTGGAAGCCACTGCATGAATTCAATTATGATATAGATGAACAAAATAGTGGAGGAGAGAGAACGGATAAATACATAGATATTACAAGTCGATGCCTTTGCCCAGCAGTGGACGTCTATAAGGTCTGATCAGTGTGATCACATTATTGGGGAGTGGGATAGTGATGTCCAGCAGTGGGCGTTTATAATCGGGAATGAGACACAGATCCGTGTGATCTTAGTTAAGGTTAGGATAGCTGTGGGTAGTATGAAAAGTGGGACTACCCTACAGTGGGGTTGGATACCGTGTGAACTTGAATTGGTCGGGTAATACTGTTTCCGGTGGTGGCGGTTCTGATGGTGGCTACCACTATTTTTCAAATCTACCCTCACACCGCCGTGCTCCGACTGTCGTCGTACGAGAGCTGGAGCTGATGGTCAGATGAAGTCGTGGGTGACCATCATAGCTGGTGACCGGCTCCAGATGGACATTCACCATGAGGATGACCAAGGGTGTGATGTGGTGATACTGTGACGTCACACTCACCATGCCACGCTTCACCGCCGCTGTGATGATGACCGTGATGGTGACCTGCGGATGGTAACACATCATAACTGTCATAGATTATATATCATTACCGTTCCTCTGGATACCGTCGCAGCTGGCATTGCCGTCCAACAGTCCTGTGGATACATTACTGTTATCCGGTTCGAAGGACTGCGTAGTATGGACGGGGTATCACTTACCATCAGGTGGAGTCCCGGTCAAGCATCAAGTCTTCATTAAACTACAGACTCACCTAAATGTTTTGATACATGCGAAGCAACTTCTTTTATTATCTGGCCTGCATCCTCTACCTTCTCCCCGATGGAGCCGTGCTCTTCTCTTTCGTTCTGGCCGCCCTGGTGCCATTCTTTCTCCTCACGATGTTCTCTGTGCTCGTGGATTTCTTTTCCTCCGTGGTGATGATGATGATGATGATGGTGATGGCCGTGAACTTCTCCAGGAATCTCTTTCCCGCCATGATGATGATGGTGGTGATTTTCTCCAGGAATCTCTTTACCATCATGATGATGTCCTCCGTGTTCATGGATCTCCTTTCCATCATGAGGTTGTCCTCCGTGTTCGTGGATCTCTTTTCCTCCATGATGATGGTGGTGAATTTCTCCAGGAATCTCTTTACCATCATGATGATGTCCTCCGTGTTCATGGATCTCCTTTCCATCATGAGGTTGTCCTCCGTGTTCGTGGATCTCTTTTCCTCCATGATGATGGTGGTGAATTTCTCCAGGAATCTCTTTACCATCATGATGATGTCCTCCGTGTTCATGGATCTCTTTTCCATCATGAGGTTTTCCTCCGTGTTCATGGATTCCATTTCCTCCATGATGTCCTCCGTGTTCATGGATCTCTTTTCCATCATGAGGTTTTCCTCCGTGTTCATGGATCTCTTTTCCATCATGAGGTTTTCCTCCGTGTTCATGGATCTCTTTTCCATCATGAGGTTTTCCTCCGTGTTCATGGATTCCATTTCCTCCATGATGTCCTCCGTGTTCATGGATTCCATTTCCTCCATGATGTCCACCGTGTTCATGGATTTCTTTTCCATCATGAGGTTTTCCTCCGTGTTCATGGATTCCATTTCCTCCATGATGTCCTCCGTGTTCATGGATTCCATTTCCTCCATGATGTCCACCGTGTTCATGGATCTCTTTTCCATCATGAGGTTTTCCTCCGTGTTCATGGATTTCTTTACCATCATGATGTCCTCCGTGTTCGTGGATTCCATTTCCTCCATGATGTCCTCCATGATGTCCACCGTGTTCATGGATTTCTTTTCCATCATGAGGTTTTCCTCCGTGTTCATGGATTCCATGTCCTCCATGATGTCCTCCGTGTTCATGGATCTGTTTTCCATCATGAGGTTTTCCTCCGTGTTCATGGATTCCATGTCCTCCATGATGTCCTCCGTGTTCATGGATCTCTTTTCCATCATGAGGTTTTCCTCCGTGTTCATGGATTTCTTTACCATCATGATGTCCTCCGTGTTCGTGGATTCCATTTCCTCCATGATGTCCTCCGTGTTCATGGATCTCTTTTCCATCATGGGGTTTTCCTCCGTGTTCATGGATTTCTTTACCATCATGATGTCCTCCGTGTTCGTGGATTCCATTTCCTCCATGATGTTGTCCTCCATGTTCGTGGATTCCATTTCCTCCATGATGTCCTTCGTGTTCGTGGATCTCTTTTCCATCATGATGTTGTCCTCCGTGTTCGTGGATCCCATTTTCTCCATGATGTCCTTCGTGTTCGTGGATTCCATTTCCTCCATGATGTCCTCCATGTTCGTGGATTCCATTTCCTCCATGATGTCCTTCGTGTTCGTGGATCTCTTTTCCATCATGATGTTGTCCTCCGTGTTCATGGATTCCATTTCCTCCATGATGTTGTCCTCCATGTTCGTGGATTCCATTTCCTTCATGATGTTCTCCGTGTTCGTGGATCCCATTTCCTCCATGATGTTGTCCTCCATGTTCGTGGATTTCTTTACCATCATGATGTCCTCCGTGTTCGTGGATCCCATTTTCACCATGATGTTGTCCTCCATGTTCGTGGACTCCATTTCCTTCATGATGTTCTCCGTGTTCGTGGATTCCATTTCCTCCATGATGTTGTCCTCCGTGTTCATGGATCTCTTTTCCACCATGATGCTCTGTTTTCTCTGGGCGTACTTCGTTATTCAAGTTGTGATCTGATTAAAGAACAGATAATGTTTTTTTTCAATTATTACTACTTAAGTATTTTGCGTCCTTGGTACAAAAGTCGGACGGAAGTCATCGTAGAGTTAACTTATGGTCCTTCCTGCCGGATGACAGCAAAGCCGTAGTCTAGAGGCAAAGCTTGTGAGTGAGATCGTAAAGGCGAATACTATCATTGTTGTGAAGTCACACGACGAAAAGCAAAAAAAATCTGCTATTTAATATCTAACGCTACTTGATCTTGAAGCACAGCATCTTCCTCTCAACGAATTAGATAAGAGTATTGTTAATAGATAATATTACTAAAGTTTAATCTTATATATTAGATATTAATATAGCGAGTGTCATTTATTGGTGATTAAATAGCAAAAAAATATTATTTAAAAAAAAAAATTATCTTGTCTATGGTATTTGAAGATAACTAAAATATTGTAAATAATGGCTTAAAAGTGATAATAAAAATTTTATTAAAATTTAATTTAAAATTGAATATAAATTCAGAAGACGAATGATCAAGACATTTGCCTTGAGGGACTAGAAGAGTTATATTTTTAAATTAAAAAAAAAAAACAACGACGTACCTTTGGCGCTCTTAAAGTGTCGCTGTACTTTTATTTTGTGACCTAGAAATGTTGAAGTAATAAGTTAAAACATAACACATAGCTCGTTCAACGAATAAAAGTTTCTACCGAGTATTTATACCTCGACCACATGCGACTGTGATCTTCCAAAATAGAATTTACATGAAACCTCTTCGGTGAGATATCGTTTGACAGATAGCTTGATTAAAAATTCCCGCGCTTCAATGAAATCTATATTACACTTTACTTTCATTTATTACTTTTACTAGTCATTAAACAACAATCGTCCATGATCTTTTATTTAATTTTTAATTTGTTCAACTTGATGGCAATTTTTTTTTAAGTATCTATACCCATAACTTTTACTAGTCACTCGACTACGTACGTCTGTGACCTTCGATAATTTTATTTTTACATGAAACCTCTTCGGTGAGATGTTCGAGCAAGATTAAAAATTCCCGCGCTTCTGTGAAATTTATTTACTAACTATTCATAGCTTTCATTTTCATTTATTACTTTTACTAGACCTTTTATTAAATTTTAATTTGTTCAAGTTGATAGCAAATTATTTTTTTTTATTAAAAAAAATTTGATACCATTTACATTTAGACCTTCCAAAATAAAATTTTTACATGAAACCTCTTCGGTGAGATGTCGTTTGACAGATAGCTAGATTAAAAATTCCCGCGCTTCGATGAAATTTAAGTTACATATTACTTTCACTAGTCATTAAACAACATTCGTCTATGACGTTTTATTTAATTTTTAATTTGTCCGATATGAAACCTCTTCGGTGAGATATTCAATTTGATAGCAAATAATCTTTTTTATACTAAGTATTTATACCTATTTTACTAGTCATTAAACGACGTTCGTCTATCACCTTACAAAAAATATTTTTTAAATGAAACCTCTTTGGTGAGATCTCGTTTGACAGATAACAAAAAAAAACTGTCATATGTAATGGATGTTTCGTATTTATCTCCGCGATCACGCATTATAGCCGCCATTTTAATTATAGGCAAATTAATCGGCTGATGGTGATGGTGAAATATTAAAGCACAAGTGGAAATCTAGAGCTGATGCACGTTGATCTTAAAGTGCTGGAGTGAGGAACCGGCTCCGGAAACCCGGGCGATGGCAGAGGACCTGAGTCCAGCGGTGGACTTCGATCGGTTGGTGGTGAAATGTTGAAAACGTTTACAAGCCGCCATTTTGTTTCACGTATGCAACAGTTCGAACAGATATAATGAGAGGAGGAAAAGAGAAGAGAGTAGAGTGAGGGAGAAGGAAGATGTACAGCTGATGTCATACTCACTGTGAGGGTCGGCTGCTGCATGCATCACGAGGATCTGGAAGAGAACGCGTATAATTAGTTATGCACAAACAGTACTGTGCTAAAATTACCGTGATCCGGTTTGAAGGGCGCTGTGGCTATTACTGATGGTAGGCCTCTGATGAAGGATACCGTGTAGGCAAGTACTACCGCAGCGCCTATTACAGCCGACAAACAGTACTGTGCTAAAATTACTATGATCCGGTTTGAAGGATGCTGAAGCTACTACTGATGGTAGTCTCTGTTGCCGGAGACCGTCTAGGTATTACCGCAGCGCCTATTGCTGCCGATACACAGTACCGTGGGTACATTACTGTTATCCGGTTTGAAGGGCTCTGTGGCTAGTATAGTTACTGAAGTAACGAGAATCAACATCACTCAAGGCGAGCGAGCACAATTTAGTGTAATGTACATCATCCTAACTAGCGCCATGTTGGGGACGGGCGTGTCACTCAATATCAGGTGAACGGCTCGATCATATCAGTAATTAAAAAAAAAAAAAAAAACTTCAACCTACATGTAGAGCCAAGTTGTATACGATCGCGACGCTCACGTGATTTCGAGTGATACGCCAAGAACAACGTGTCGTTAGCATCATATACACTACAACGCATTCTGAGCGATATACGTCAAACACAATTCATTAATATTCGACAGTGGCCCTTCGAACCGGACAGCAGCGGAGCCGTCGGCACACAGTACTCACGTTAAGCAGCGCCAGTAGAGCGACTCCTCGCACAGCCCGCATCGCCATCGTCACCGAGAGTTCAGCGAGTCCGCCGCCACTGCCGATCCGGCTCGGCGGGCCCCTATATAGGCTCGGACGCGCACACGACGCACCTGCGCACACACCGCCGGCGCGGCGGCTGACGGCTGAAACTAATTTTATGTGTATATAGGCTTTATTGAACAATGAGCCGGCGGGCGGGACGATCACCTGAACTCGAGTGATGCGACGTGGCCGCGGTGAGGATGCCGCACACTGCGCCGCGCCGTACACCCCTCACCGACGTATTACATATCACTCTAATAAATCTCACTAGCCGCAGCGCCCTTCAAACCGGAACGCAGCGTTTACACATCTAACTAGCAACCTACCTAGATAGGATGATGAACACTGCAACACATCCCGATCGTACATACATCATACAACATTAAAGCCCTTCGAACAGGATAAAAGTTTTTTTTTTTTTTTAATTTTTTTATTAGCTACTACCTTCACAGTAATGCTGTTGTTAACGCTGTTATAACACATTTTTTTTTTTTTAAAAAAAGTAAATGTATTTTCGCTTTGGCTGTATGAGCTAGATTCCTTAGTCCGATGAGGCTGTAAAATTAAGCACAGCATTAATATCGTTTTAAAAAAAAAATGCCGGCTCTATGTTGTCTGTGCCTTTGCCTATCTCCAATTGATAAACAGCTTAATTTCACTGGTACGCTACTATTGTCGGACACCGTCTGCAAACATCACTGTGTTCCGGACTCAAGGCCGCTGTAGCTAGTATTATTATTGCTGCGCTGTACAATGTACAGTGGGTGACATTTTATTGGCGTATCACTTATTATTAGGTGACTTTCGACTAGTTGATTTGTTAAATAAAAAAAAATAAGGCAGCATGTTCTTGCAACCTTTGCCTGTTTCAAAGATGTGAGCGAACGGAAAAAAAATATAAAATTTGACGTATTGACTTTCCCGCCATTTGATACGTCAAAACATTTTCCATTCATATATTCAGCTCATGTGACCACAACAGACGAGGCTCTGGCTCCCACCAACCCGCATTGGGCCGGCGCGGTGGGGAATGGACCCAAATCACCCCCCATATGAACCCATACAAACGACGGCCCCTAGTCCCCGGCTGTATTGGGGCCATACTAACTATAGACCTTTGGAAGAGGCCTATGTCCAGCAGTGAGCCGTCCGATTGAGACCGTCAAGGTACCGCCGCAGCGCCTATTGCAGCCGACGCACAGCACTGTGATCCGGTTTGAAGGGTGCTGTAGCTAGAGTAATTACTACGAGACGAAATGTGTTGTGAATACCATCCTAGCCATATCAGTTACCATCAGGTGAACGACCCTTTAGACTCGCTGCTTCATTAAATAAAAAAGAAAAACATGTTATTCCCAGAGATTACACTATGGCGACCTTCAAACCGGATCACGGTAATATCAGCAGTACAGTACTAATATCAATGGACGCTGCTGTAGCGACAGCCTCGCGCAGTAACAACGGATAAACAGCTACCCGACCTTCGAGCCGGACAACAATACAGCCCGCCAGCAAACACACCGCAACTTAAATCAACTTAATTAATTCAATTAATCGATATTAATTAATTAATAAACGCAATTTGTTTCCCAAACAGCGCTGGCGCGTATTGTTAATGTTATAATGACGTTAATGCTAATCGCGGCCGCTGTTTGCTCAGACGCGCCGGCAGCTGAACAACACGCGCACACCGATACAGGCGGCGCGTACTTTACGTGTGTGTGAGTGCGTGTGTACACACGTTATACTATATACCGTTGTACCTAATATGAATAGTACTAAGTACTAAGGTAGACCCTGTAGAAGGCCACTGTAAGGGTGTCGGAGTATAGCTCAACGATGGTGCCTACGAAGGTTTGCCCTCTCAGAGACGTAACAGAAGCAACTGTTCTGTAACAGATCCCGGAGCCTCTGGAGTACGGTTTTAGTATGAATGTCATATAACCTCTTCAGCGTTTGAATTTTCAACGACAAAAAAAAAACGGCTCCATCTACAAATACAGTCTTCAAAATCGTTAATAAAAAAAAAAACGCACACGTCATTAACGGCGCCAAAAAATTTTATAATTCCATACATAATCACAGTGCGTAATATTTCCGTTTTTAATTAATGTTAGTATATATACAGTATAATATCATTCCAACCAGTTTCTGAAGATTTCCCCCCCAAAACAAATAAAGTTACTCAGCTGATTTGACTGGCGCTGTAACTACAGCTAGAGCGTGATATTCGCCTGTTGGTACATGATACGTCCCCCATATTCACGTGGCGCTAATTAGGATGTAATACACTGTTAGTATCGTTACCTCAGTGTCTAGTTACAGCGTCATTCAAACCGGATCACAGTAATGTTCGCACCGTACAGTGTCGGCTGCAACAGACGCTGCGGTGGTACATACACGGTCTGTAGCAACAGAGACACTACCACCAGTAATAGCTATAAGTTCTTCAAACCGGATCACAGCACTGTTCGCACAATGCTGTGTGCCGGCTGCGACAGGCGCTGCGGCGGTACCTAGACGGTCTATAGCAACGGTGACTTCCCGCCAATATCAGCTACAGCTATCAGCTTCAAACCGGATCACAGTATTGTTTGTCAGTTGCAGAGGTATGTAGCTAGGCAGTATCCAGCGGGAGACACTACCACCAGTAAAGTCTATACTGCAGCAGACCACCCGTTGCTTTGTGCTGGCTCTCTATACTCCAGTTGTCACCAGCCTCAACGCCCTTCGGTACAGATCAGGATTTGCACACTACTGCTCGACTGATAATTATTTTTACGTGATACACCTACTTGCAACCTCGTGACACCAATGTTTGGATAAGATTTTACTTAGTACAAGGTCCTTGGAACCGGATAGAAATATTGTTAGCATACTATTGGTTGATAGCACGTGGCGTTAGTTAGGTGATATTACACCGCGTTAGTCTTGAGAACTAAGGTATAAAGTCTCGCTATCTCACAGGGTCCTTCGAGCCGGATAGTAATGTTTTCACAATACTGTATCAGTGAGTGTTACCCAAATGTATCATCATCATCTACAGCCTCGGCAGCCCACAGCTGGACATAGGCCCACGGCTGTGCCGCTTTAAGCAGACCTTCATTCTATCTGGTCAGAAGGTCTCTGGGAGGGAGCGAGGGAGTTCTGTCGTCCAACAATAAAATACATCAGCTGATAGACGTCCACTGTTGGACATGGGCTTGCCCACATCGATCATTTGGGTACGTATTGTGGGATTGGTTTGATACGACGCCGGCCCAATGCTGGTCGGCGAGAGCCAGAACCTTTTCTGCTGACGAGCTGATGAGCTTGGCTTGGATCCCGTGAGCGGTTGTGTGGGAATCCTAATATAAAAAAAAAAAAAAAAATTTTTTTTTTTTTCAAAATATTTTTAATAATTTCCTGTGCTTTGGTATAATGTCCTAACGCCGGCTAAAGTCCTCGGCACCGTATAACCAGTGCACATTCAATTCGCCACATCAAATCCACAACGTACATATAATGGAGTCGGGAAAATAAAAAAAAATCCTTATATAATCTGTGAACATTCACACCGGCACGCCGCCATTAACTGATCAAAAAAAAAAAAAAGTGACGTCAAATGTCAAAATCGGCGCCATTGTAAATCTTCACATTTGATAATAGGCTGCATGGAGATTATCCGTTGCCTTTAAACGCGATCAAAAAAAATTATGTTAAACGATAAATATATTTTTTTTTATACTACGAAGCGAGGAGACTATACTGCACTAGCAGTAACAGCTAGAGCGCCCTTCAAACCGGATCGGAGTAATGTCCGCACGGTACTGTCTGTCGGCTGCTATAGGCGCCGCGGTGATATCTACCAAGATGGTCTATAGCAATAGAGAACAACCACCAGTAACAGCTGCAGCGCCCTTCAAACCGGATCACAGTATTGTCTGCACAGTAGTATCGGCTGCAACAGACGCTACGGTTATCTTTACCTAGACGGTCTGTCGCAAAGGAGACCTACCGCCAATAACAGCTACAGCGTCCTTCAAACCGGATCACAGTACTATCTGTCGGCTGCAATAGGCGCTGCTGTGATATCCCCTTGATGGTCTCTAGCAACAGATACCTAATACTAATTTACTAAATATATCATAAACGAAAAAAAAATCAGAAAAAAAATTCGCGCCATTTTTGACAGATGACGTTTAGATTTTTTTTTTAATAATAAACTAATCGACGGGCACCGGCAGCGAGCGCGGAGCCCGTCGCGCACTGAACAACCGACCTACGGAACATTAATCGCTATGTATATATATATATATATATATAACAATAATTTATACATTTTAGACACTATCAATTCCACATCTATGCTAACTCTATGGTTTCCTCGAATACTTAAGGGTAGGTTACACAACATGTACACAACGTATTACTCTATGGAATATTTATAAATGTAAAGTACATATACATATATATGTAAAGGAATGAATTACACTAGTATTGCCCTCTCTACTCCACACTATCCCACAAAGCTCTAACGACATAAATAAAAAAAAAAAGTCAAAGACGACATATACATGGAGCCTATATAAAAAAAAAAATTATCTATTCACCCATATTAATATTTTGTTAAAAAAAAAAATATTTTCAAGAGCAAAAATTAAAAAAAAAAATAGGCTTCGAACAGCGAAACCTTTGCCTTGTTAGTTTATGTAGATTTAAAATTACAAATGCGGAACTTAAGTTGTGTAATCTTATGTTACTAACTAAACTAGTATGATGATTAATTATACCAGGGGTCGGCAACCTTTTATGATCGGATCATTTTAATAATTGGATTTTATTAATTCCGTGTACGGAGCCTCTAAAATGAAATTAAAAAAAAAAAAATATCAGATGAAAAAACGTTGCCGACCGCTGCCTTTTAACATATTCATAGAGAGATGTTGATCAGTCTAATATAAAGGAATAAATGGGAAATGTCTTTGTCTTTTATTACTATTACATAAAAAAAAAAACCTGGAGGTGTCCATACCATACGAGCTGGAGTACATGTTAAGCGGTTCCAAAGAAACCATCAGGTTGTGATGTGAATACAGGTACTTCTGAAATTGTGTGATATGGTTTGCCCAACAGTGGGCAAAACGCTTGTGACGCATTCGACAACTGCATACCATCGCGGCTTCATTACTGATAGCAAACTAATATGTGATATGGTTTGCCCAACAGTGGGCAAAACGCTTGTGACGCATTCGACAACTGCATACCATCGCGGCTTCATTACTGATAGCAAACTAATGTGTGATATGGTTTGCCCAGCAGTGGGCAAAACGATTGTGACGCATTCGACAACTGCATACCATCGCGGCTTCATTACTGATAGCGAAACAAAAAAAAGGCCGAATGCCCACTGCTGGGCAAAATCCCACACTGATCACCAGATCTATGGAGGACCCGATCATCCCACCCAGTGGCGGACCTAATACCATATACCTGGTATTTAACACATAGACAACAAACATAAACCCGTTTCTACGTATATATGAAATTTTTGGTATATTTGTTCACTTAAATAAAAAAAAAAAAAAAAAAAAAATGTGAGACATACATCTATCTCTTTCTTACCTAAAGAAATATCTTATATGGAAGAGTTACGAGACTAGATATGATGATGAGGCGATACACCAACTCTTGCTGACGGCCGACGATCACGCACCATAGAGCATAGTGAAAACCATAAACAATAGAATACGATCGAAAACGTGGTCGAACCTGACGTTACTTACTCTACTGCTACATAGAAAAAAAAAAAAAAAAAAAAAAACTGATAATCAGTTTCAGCAGTAATATCTTACTACAGGTATGAGTAAAAAAATTATACCTTAGTCTTTTGTCTATACCTATCAGAGATTATTGTGACGTGTGTATATAAAGTATGATATAGAGATTTTAGATTTGTACCATAAACAATCTTAAGTACCACTGTTCTGATATTGTTTATGGTCCGAAGAAAAAACGGTTCAAATAGAGAACGCCTTTCATGGAACAGATTAAAAATAACTAAACTTTAATATTAAATTTTAAGAGTATTGTCTATGACTCGCATTAAATATCGGACAGCATCCGTTTAGCCTTTTAAAAAAAAAAACTTTGGTATTCTCCTCTATGACGTTTAAGTACGCGCCAAAAGTGACACGTGTCACGTTGACAGCTGTCACGGTTTGCGCGGGAAGCGTGGCGCCCCGCGCCGCAGACAAGTGACAGAGTATTAACATCGAGTCCCCGACGCCCGAAGTCCGACAAGCCGGATCGTGGTCGTCCAGTCTTGATACGTTGCTGTTGTGCACCGTCTCCTTCTCATTCTCCTCTTTGGTGTGCCGACAGTACGTGTGTCACGTTATAATGGACGACGTCCATAATAAATTGATCCATTTTGACAAAATGTGGTATTAGTCTACTGTCCAATTGACAGACTGGTATTAGTCTACTGTCAAATTGACAGACTGGTATTAGTCTACTGTCCAATTGACAGACTGGTATTAGTCTACTGTCAAATTGACAGACTGGTATTAGTCTACTGCCCAATTGACAGACTGGTTTTAGACCACCGTCAAGTTGACAGACTGTGGTATTAGACTATTGTCAAATTGACAGACTGGTATAAGACTACTGCCCAATTGACAGACTGGTTTTAGACCACCGTCAAGTTGACAGACTGTGGTATTAGACTATTTTCAAATTGACAGACTGGTATTAGACTACTGTCAAGTTGACTGACTGATATTAGACTACTGTTAAATTCACAAACTGTGGTATTTGTTTACAGCCAAATTGACAGACTGGTAATAGCCTACTGTCAAATTCACAAACTGTGGTATTTGTTTACAGCCAAATTGACAGACTGGTATTAGACTACTGTCAAATTCACAAACTGTGGTATTTGTTTACAGCCAAATTGACAAACTGGTATTAGACTACTGTCAAATTCACAAACTGTGGTATATGTTTACAGCCAAATTGACAGACTGGTATTAGACTACTGTCAAATTCACAAACTGTGGTATTTGTTTACAGCCAAATTGACAGACTGGTATTAGACTACTGTCAAGTTGACTGACTGATATTAGACTACTGTTAAATTCACAAACTGTGGTATTTGTTTACAGCCAAATTGACAGACTGGTAATAGCCTACTGTCAAATTCACAAACTGTGGTATTTGTTTACAGCCAAATTGACAGGCTGGTATTAGACTACTGTCAAGTTGACTGACTGATATTAGACTACTGTTAAATTCACAAACTGTGGTATTTGTTTACAGCCAAATTGACAGACTGGTATTAGACTACTGTCAAGTTGACTGACTGATATTAGACTACTGTCAAATTCACAAACTGTGGTATTTGTTTACAGCCAAATTGACAGACTGGTATTAGACTACTGTCAAGTTGACTGACTGATATTAGACTACTGTCAAATTCACAAACTGTGGTATTTGTTTACAGCCAAATTGACAGACTGATATTAGACTACTGTCAAATTCACAAACTGTGGTATTTGTTTACAGCCAAATTGACAGACTGGTATTAGACTACTGTCAAGTTGACTGACTGATATTAGACTACTATCAAATTCACAAACTGTGGTATTTGTTTACAGCCAAATTGACAGACTGGTATTAGACTACTGTCAAATTCCTGCCAAATTGACAGACTGGTATTAGACTACTGTCAAGTTGACAGAGTGGTACGTGACGCGGTGCGACGCCGCCGCAGCGCAGCTAGTTCGCCGACTGCTCCTTGCGGCCGGTGAACGAGACGATCGACCGGATGCCCTTCACCGAGGTCTGGAAACGGAAGCACCCCTTAAGTATAACACCACCCACCTTACCGGAACTGTCCAGGGTTTTGTTGGTCAACTGCTTCATCAGGTGGATGATGATGATGATGATGATCAGGTGAAGAGTCCATGGTCGACTTCCCAACAGCTTCGCATACGAAACTGTTCAGCAAACGCGTCGAAGCTCCGACCAACTAACGCTCGGGAATACTGCAGATTACGCCAAGGTCCTTCAAGCCGGATAACAGTAAAGTTTCCACGGTACCCTTTCCGGCAACAGACTTACCACCAGTGATGCGTTGCAATGTTTATTTTATTTATAAAAGCGACGAAAAGACGTTCACCTGATAATAAGTGACACGACACTCCTTCCCATAAATTCGCAATGATAGGATGATACACACTAGCCCCAGCACCCTTCAAACCGGAACATAGTAATGTTTGCTTAGTACTGTCTGTCGGCTGCGGTGGCACCTAGACGGTCTGCGGCAATAAAACCTATCGCCAGCAATAGCCACTCTTTACCACAGTACTTTCACTAGCTACAACGTCCTTCAAACCGGATCACAGCAATGTCCGCACAGCACTGTGTGCCGGCTGCAACAGGCGCTGCGGCGGTACCTAGACGGTCTGCGGCGACAGAGACACTACCGCCAGTGACAGCTATAGGACCTTCAAACCGGATCACAGCAATGTCCGCACAGCACTGTGTGCCGGCTGCAACAGGCGCTGCGGCGGTACCTAGACGGTCTGCGGCGACAGAGACACTACCGCCAGTGACAGCTATAGGACCTTCAAACCGGATCACAGCAATGTCCGCACAGCACTGTGTGCCGGCTGCAACAGGCGCTGCGGCGGTACCTAGACGGTCTGCGGCGACAGAGACACTATGACACACCACCAGTGTAAGCATCCTAAGTTACATTATGGGGGGTGGGGGTGAGTGAGGGTGGATTATCATCAGGTCAGCGCGGAAAGAACTGACCTTCTTCTTGGCTCCGTTCAGGTAGTCCTTGTACATCTCCGAGCGCAGGTAGCGCGAGTAGCTGTCCGACTTCATCAGGTGGTAGACGTGCGCCTGGGGAGAGGAGAGGAGTCGGTGTGAGCGTATGGAATGTTCTAGAAGAGCAGAAGGTAGCTGAGCATCCCTCACTCGGAGCACGCCAGCTCTCGTATGTATCAAAGATAAGAGTTCGGAACAACTCTTTCTCCAACTCTAAACCGAAGGGTTGCATCAAGAAGTACTCAAAGAAGAGAAAGAGATCAACAGCTCATACTACATTTTATATACATAAGAGTACAACGTAACTCTTTCTCTTCTAAAAAAGGTGAGTCTCATGAAGAGTACACTTTATAGGTATGGAGAAAGAGTAAAGAACTCTTACGAGCTTTAATATGAGAGTCCAGTATAACTCTTACTCTGCTTCTGAAGAGAAGAGTATTGAGATGAATAAATTTTAAATAGTTACAAATGAAAGAGTTCAATCTTACTCTTTCTCAACTAGTAAAAAGGTCAGTCTTACGAAGACTATACTCGTAAGGTATAGAGAAAGAGTAAAGAACTCTTACTAGCTTTAATTAGTTCTCTTACTATTTCTCTATCATTTAAAATATCAGAGTTCAGCATCTCTTACTCTACTTCTGAAGAGAAGAGTGGTCTTACGGACAATATATTTAAAGAAGGAGAGCATAGAAAGAGATGATGAAATTTAAATAGTTACACATGAGGGAGTTCAATCTCTTTCTCTACTCCTAAAAAGGTCAGTCTCACGAAGAGTATACTCGAAATATATAGAGAAAGAGTAAAGAACTCTTACTAGCTATAATATGAGAGTTTAGCAGAACTCTTTCTCTACTTCTAAAAGAAGAGTTCTCTTATTGGGTAGACTTCAAGGAAAAGGTTACTCCGACATCAGTTGTGTACGTATTATATATGAAATGGCTCACCTGTGCCTGATCGAAGCAGTACCTATCCGGTTTGCCGGACTCCACTTTGACTCTAGTCAGCTCCCTGTAAAGTGAGTACAAGGTCAGTCGATAGGTGTTCTATAGCAATCACATCTTACCACCAGGTCACCACTGACCACGTTCAGTAAAACCAGAGAGAAGAGGAGTGAGGGTTCCGTCCATCACCTGACCCAATTCCCCATCAATGACGATCTTTGATGGAGTCCCATGCCCAGCAGTGGGCGTTGTCCGGCTGATGATAGCAGACTTCTTAAGAGGAATTTAAGGCACTGGTTATATGGTGATGGGTCCGTGTCGTTGGTGACTGTCTACCACCACCAGTGATTGTACCTGGTGACATATATTACTTCGGTCCAGTTTAACTTGAACTGTACCCAGTAACATTACTGCGCTAGCGAGACTCGACACCTTGTCTCATAAAGAGACTCTCCCTCTCACTTCCTCTTCTCTCATTCACAATTTGGCTATACTCTCTTTCTCGTATAAGGAAATCACTTTTATGGGCAACACTATCTTCATCTCGTATTTACTTTTGCTTATACATCACTTTAATTGTATCTATATCTCTCTCTCTCTGTCTCTGTCTATCTATCTCTCAATCTATAAATCTACCTCTCTATCAATAAATCTCTATCTCTCTATCTATCTATCTGTCTCTATCTATCTATCTGTCTCTATCTATCTATCTGTCTCTATCTATCTATCTGTCTCTATCTATCTATCTGTCTCTCTATCTATCTATCTGTATCTCTATCTATTTATCTGTCTCTCTCTATCTATCGGCCTCTCTCTATCTATCTATCTGTCTCTCTATCTATCTATCTGTATCTCTATCTATCTCTTTCTCTTTCTCTATTTCTCTCTCTCTCTATCTATCTATCTCTTTCTCTTTTCATCTATATCTCTCCTTCTCTCTCTATCTATCTCTCTCTTTCTCTCTCCATCTATATCTCTCCTTCTCTCTCCATCTATATCTCTCTTTCTCTCTCCATCTATCTCTCTCTTTCTTTCTCTATCTATCTATCTATCTCTCTCTCTATCTATCTCTCTCTCTCTCTATCTCGTCTATCTCTCTCTCTCTCTATCTCGTCTATCTCTACCGTGTTGTCTCACCGACTGGCCGCGTCTATGTTGACCGGTGACGGTGCGTCGGATGCCAGGAACTCCTTCCAGATGTCCCTCGCCCTGGACGCGACGCGACGTATTGGCAGCGACTTCAGCTCCTGCACCGCCAGCCAGAACCTGACGGCATCCAGGCGTGCATGCATAGGAGTACCTTTTTTTTTTCATATTCTACAACGAGACGTTGTCATAATGTGTTCGTCGCCATAGACACGATTCGAGTTATACGATCCCTCGAACCGGATAAAATTAATATTTGCATACAATTGTTTGGCGGCAATAATAGGAGATGTAGTCTCTAACACCAGAGCCTTACCATCAATGTAAACATGCTCCGGTTTGAAGGGCTCTGTTGCTAGTTAGCTAGTGTAGTCATTGTGTAATGACTCGACATCTTGTCTATGGCGACGGGCATCGTGGTGCTGTGTATATCATCACACCTGGCGCCACTTTATGGGCAGCGTATCACTTAATATTACGTGAAGGTCTCGACCGTTATCATAACATCATTGAAACATATATCCTGTGTTCTCCACGAGGGTTCACCATCAAAACCTGATCCGTTGACACTCACTTGAGGTTCTCGCCGCTGAACTCCTTGGAGAGGAACTTGGCGAAGTGCTCCCGGCCGGCGCAGTCCTGCAGCAGCTCGCGGAGCCCGAACGCCCAGCGGCGCACCCGGCGCGACGGCAGCGGGTCCTTGCTGAGAACGCACCGCACACATTCATTAAAAAAAAAAAAAAAAAAACAACCTCTCCAGCTCGTGGTTCAACCTGATAATCAAGAGGAAGGTTCTGACCTCCACCTACCCTCATTAATCCAGATGCTGGGATATGATCTGATCAATATGGGAATCTGTGGTGGAGGCCTACGTGCAGCATTGGTCATCCATCAGCTAATGATGATGATGACTCCAATAGACTTTCCTTTAATAGACGAAACGAGTAAGTCGCTCACCTGATTTTGAGTGATACTCGTTTCCATAAGGATGAGGCAGGTTCCATACACACCAGTAATTTCACCAGCTGCATGATCCTTCGAACTGGATAAGGTTGTCTGCGTTAGGAGTTGTGGTGGTACCTATCCAGGTTTCCAGAAGCAGACTTTTTTTTTTAATTTTGGGTGAAATCTTAAAAAATGCTTCTGGGGGGAAGTCAGGGTTATGCTGGGCTTCTGCCTACTACCTAGTGGCCTTCCCCAGTTCATTGGGAGGAGCTTTGGGATCTCTGAAGGCCCCCACCCTTCAAGCCCTCGGACTAAAGGAGCCTTTTAGTCGCCTAATACGACAGGCATGGAATACCTTAATCCTATTCCTAACAGCCTGAGACTACAAAGCTAGAAGCAGAGATCTACCACCAATATTATCTATTGGTCCTTCAAACCGGATCACAGCAATGTCCGCACAGTACTGTGTGCCGGCTGCAATAAGCGCTGCGGTGGTACCTAGACGGTCTCCGGCGACAGAGACACTACCACCAGTGATAGCTACAGCGCCCTTCAAACCGGATCACAGTAATGTCC
The DNA here is from genome assembly GCA_033220335.2 of Troides aeacus. NCBI lineage: Eukaryota > Metazoa > Arthropoda > Insecta > Lepidoptera > Papilionidae > Troides > Troides aeacus. The sequence continues at coordinate 5,808,010 of CM067296.1, forward strand.
ACACAGTATGGTGTATCGGCTGCAATAAGCGCTGCGGTGGTAGCTATACGTTCCTAGACCGACTAACACCATCAAATCAGACGCCCACTGCTGGACATGGGCCTATCCCAAAGATCCCATGACCGGGCATCAGAAACCATCGTTTATAGAGGTTCATATGGGAGGGATTTGGGCCACTTCGCACCACGCTGGCCCAATGAAGATCGGTTGGGAGCCAGAGCCTCGTCTGTTGACCAACAAGCTGCATCGCGAGCTGGCGAGGTTGGCTTGGCTCCCGTGAGCGTCACACCCCGTACGAGCTACCAGCTGCAGTGTGCGTATCCTAACGTAGGCAGACACTGACCATAGCTTCTCTTGATCCCACAGCTCGGTGGTGTCGTTGATCCAGGGGTTGGGCCACTCCGGCGGCGTCAGGAACGGGTCGTACTCCGCGTACTGCTCGCAGAACGATATGAACCTGGAAAATGGAGACGGTGACGTTATGTAGGGCAACGCTCTTAGTGCTATGTTCGGTCGCACATCCGGCTCCAAGGACTTTACCAATGGCGTATCGATGAAACGACAGTATGAGTGAATTATACAATTGATATTAAATGCCACGATGATGTACATTGCACCATATTGTGCTCGTTACCTTGAGACTAGAAATAGTCTTGTCACTCGTACAGCGCCCTTCAAACCGGATTAAAGTAATGTATGCAAAGTACTGTCTGTGGGCTGCTATAGGCCCGGGTGGAGCTAACACGGTCTCCGGTAATAGACACTACCACTAGTGATAGCTACAGCGCCCTTCAATCCGGATAACAGTAATATTTGCACAGTACTGGCGGTCGGCTGCTATAGGCGCTTCAGTGGTAACTACACGGTTTGCGGTAATAGAGACACTACCACCAGGGATAGCTACAGAGCCCTTCAAACCGGATCTCAGCAATGTCCGCACAGTACTGTGTGTCATCTGCAATATACGCTGCGGCGGTACCTAAACGGCCTCCGGTGATAGAGACACTACCACCAGGGATAGCTACAGCGCCCTTCAAACCGGATCACAGTAATGTCCGCACAGTACTGTGTGTCATCTGCAATATACGCTGCGGCGGTACATAGACGGCCTCCGGCGACAGAGACACTACCACCAGGGATAGCTACAGCGCCCTTCAAACCGGATCACAGCGCGGCTACGCCCCGCGCGCGTACTCACATGTCCGCCACCTTGCTCACGCGCACGTTGCGCCGCTCGAGCCGCGCCTTCAGCACCGCCACCTGCCGCCGCGCCGCGTCCACCTGCTGCTCCACGCTCGCGCCCTGCTCACTCTTGGAGCACTCGGGCTTCGCCTCGCCGGCCTCCTCCACTGCAGCACCAAGTTCGTTACACTACAACAGGACTATAGACCATGAGGTCGTCTCTCCAGGGTCGATCCCCCATGGTTGAGGATCGTGGCCTGGAGCAAACGACCCGCATCCACCGCTTCTTCTTCTTCCTCACATTACATAAAGTTTTGAGAGTCGTTACCCTTCTAGCACTAGCTACAGCGTCCTTCAAACCGGATAACGGTAATGTAAATACAGTACTGTTTATCAGCTGCAACAGGCGCTGCGGTAACCTAGACGGTCTCTGACAACAGAGACACTACCAGTATTAATAGCTTTTGGTCCTTCAAACCGGATAAGAGTAATGATAAGTACGTACGCATTGCAGCCGCCACATCGATACATTATATTAAGTCTCGTTACTACACCTTCCAGCACAAACATTGTACTGTGATCCGGTTTGAAGGACGCTGCGGCTATTACTGGTAATAGGTCTCTATAGATGGAGACTAGCCGTCTAGGTACCACTGAAACATCTATTGCAGCTGACAGACAGTACTGTGCGGAAATTACTGTGATCCGGTTTGAGGGGCGCTGTATGTTACTTGTGGTAGGTCCATAGTGCAGGAGTTTGTATAGGTATCACCGCAGCGTCTATTGCAGCCGACAGACAGCACTGTGCGGAAATTACTGTGATCCGGTTTGAGGGGCGCTGTATGTTACTTGTGGTAGGTCCATAGTGCAGGAGTTTGTATAGGTATCACCGCAGCGTCTATTGCAGCCGACAGACAGCACTGTGCGAAAATTATTGTTATCCGGCTCGAAGGACCATGTCGCTAGTGAAACCATTGAGGTAACGGGAATGAACATCTCATGTCTGTATGTTATAATGTGGTGGTGTATATCATCAGGCGCATCACTCACTATCAGGTGAACGTCTCGATAACGTCATGGTATAATCTATGGCATAGTCTACGGTAGTCTATGGTATGGTCTATGGTATAGTCTATGGTATATTCTATGATATACTCTATGGTATAGTCTATGGTATATTCTATGACATACTCTATAGTATAGTCTATGGTATACTCTACGGTATACTCTATGGTAGTCTATAGTATGGTCTATGGTATAGACTATGGTATATTCTATGACATACTCTATGGTTTAGTCTATGGTATACTCTACGGTATACTATATGGTAGTCTATAGTATGGTCTATGGTATACTCTATGGTATTGTCATCACAGTTCTCACCGTTGGCCTCCACCGCTATGACGGTCACCTCCGCTGTCTTCTGTATAGCCTCCTCGCTCTCCTGGGGATTGGTGATCGTCACTATCGGGTTGCTCTGCTGCGGAGTAGGAACAACACCAGGTTAGAGTGGAGCTGGTGGTAATGTTGATGATGGTGAGGATTTTTTTTTTAAATTTCCTTAAGCGATGACGAGCGGGACGTTCACCTGATGGTGAGTGGCACGCCCGCCCGTAACATGGCGCTAGTTAGGACGGTGCACACCACATTGCGCTCGTCAATATAGGCATAAGATGTTGAGTCTCGTTATCTCAGTAGCTGCAGCGTCCTTCAAACCGGATCACAGTAATGTCCGCACAGTACTGTCTGTCGGCTGCAATAGGCGCTGCGGTGGTATCTAGACGGTCTCCGGTGACAGAGGAGATTACCAGTGATTGTAGCTATAACGTCCTTCAAACCGGATCACAGTAATGTCCACACAGCACTGTGTGCCGGCTGCAATAGGCGCTGCGGTGGTACTTATACGGACTCCGGCAAAAGAGACATTACCAGTGGTAGTAGCTATAACATCCTTCAAACCGGATTACAATAATGTTTACACAGTACTGTCTGTCGACTGCAATAGGCGCTGCGGTGTTAACTACACGATCTTCAGCAACAGAGACACTACCACCATTAACAGCTGCAGCGTCCTTCAAACCGGATCGCAGATCAACAGAGACACTACCACCACCCGTGTGAAATTTCTACCTTCATGTTGTGCTGCTGCAGGAGCTCCTGGCACTGGCGCAGCCGCCTCGCCTTCAGCGCGTTGATGCGGGAGAGCTTCCTGGGGTCCAGCTCCGTCGTGTTCACGCAGCCGGGCTTTCAAACACATCACGACTCATTAAAAGGAGAAAGAGAGGGCGAAGAGAGAGAAGAGAAAGGAGGGAAGAGAGAGAGAGAGTAGAGGGAAGAGAGAGAGAGTAGAGGGAAGAGAGAGAGAGAGTAGAGGGAAGAGAGAGAGAGGAGGGAAAAGAGAGAGAGAAGATGGAGAAAAGAGAGAAGCGGAAGAGGGAGAAGGAGGGGAAAGAGATAAAAGGGAGAAGATGGAGAAGAGAGAGAAGCGGAAGAGGGAGGAGGGAAAAAGATATGAGGAAGAAGAGAGAGAAGATGGAGAAGAGAGAGAAGCGGAAGAGGGAGAAAGAGGGAAAAAGAGATAAGAGGGAGAAGAGAGAGAAGATGGAGAAGAGAGAGAAGCGGAAGAGGGAGAAGAGGGAGAGGAGAGAGAGAAGAGGGAGATCAACACCAGGACCTCGCTGGAGTACATACAGCATCAGCCGACATATACTTGACCAGGCAAAGCCAGGTCTTGCTGGTTCTCTTCCACCAGCTGAGGGTCGGGTGATAGTGATGGTATCCTTACCACGTCGACACTTGACACGCGACGGATGAGACGTTCACTTGATATCGAGTGACACGCTGATAACATGGTGCTAAGTTATGATGGTATACACATCAGTGGATAGCGCTCATCAGTATAGACTTAAGATGTTCAGTCTCATTATCTCATTACAGCGCCCTTCAAACCGGATCACAGTAATTTTCGCAGTGCTTTTTATATGGTATTTATAGTCTCCGGATATGGGGACTTACCATCAGAGTGCACCAGTATGGAAGGGATGATCCTGTCTATGACCTGACGGTATAGGAAACTCACCATGGGACGGTGGACATCCCAGAAGGCCCGCTCCTGGCTGTCCAGGACCTTCCTCTCCAACTTGTCCCGTTTCTTGTCCACCTAGAACAGTACACGCTGGTCACTATTATATGCACTACACCGCAGTCTCGTTACCTCAGTAATTTCGCTACGAAGTCCTTCGAACCGGATAACGTATGTATGATTATGTATGTAACAGATTATATTTATTCGAACAAGCCCCTACACGAGTCTGATGGTGATGATGCATATACCGCGGCGGTTCATCAACAACTGTCGGTATTACACGGCTAAATTAAACGGTCGCAAAGTTCATAAGTACTAGGAACGCGACGGCGACTATTACACTCGGTCGGTTAATACAGTTGTATACTTCAAGCAAATTTGAACTTTGCTCCATACAGCATAGAGTTCGTTTGAGCTAGCGCTTTATGCAGACGAGTGTACCGTGACGCGCGGCGGAGAAAGCAGAAGAGTGAACAGAATCGACTTCAAGCTAATTTGAACTTTGCTCCGTACAGCATAGAGTTCGTTTGAGCTAGCGCTTCATGCAGACGAGTGTACCGCGACGCGCGGCGGGGAAAGCAGGAGAGTGAACAGAATCGACTTCAAGCTAATTTGAACTTTGCTCCGTACAGCATAGAGTTCATTTGAGCTAGCGCTTTATGTAGACGAGTGTACCGCGACGCGCGGCGGGGAAAGCAGAGGTAAGAGTGAACAGAATCTACTTCAAGCAAATTTGAACTTTGATCCGTACAGCATAGAGTTCGTTTGAGCTAGCGCTTTATGCAGACGAGTGTACCGCGACGCGCGGCGGGGAAAGCAGAGGTAAGAGTGAACAGAATCGACTTCAAGCAAATTTGGACTTTGCTCCGTACAGCATAGAGTTCATTTGAGCTAGCGCTTTATGTAGACGACTGTACCGCGACGCGCGGCGGGGAAAGCAGAGGTAAGAGTGAACAGAATCGACTTCAAGCAAATTTGGACTTTGCTCCGTACAGCATAGAGTTCATTTGAGCTAGCGCTTTATGTAGACGAGTGTACCGCGACGCGCGGCGGGGAAAGCAGAGGTAAGAGTGAACAGAATCGACTTCAAGCAAATTTGAACTTTGCTCCGTACAGCATAGAGTTCGTTTGAGCTAGCGCTTTATGTAGACGAGTGTACCGCGTGACGTCACGCGAGTGGAGCGAACAGAATTGTCTTCAAAATTGATCTTTACGCTGCACACAATAGAGCTGATTCCGGTATAATTATAACCTGTGCGGGATGACGATGGTGTGATCCGGTTTGAAGTGCACTGTAGCTAGTGTTGCTACAGGGGTCGCCAGAATCAATGTGGTGGTATCACTAATTATCGGGTGAACGGCTCGATGGTCGCTTCGTCGAATAAAAAACTATAGTCCCACTCTATGGGTTGCCCACCTTGCTCTGCGCCTCCGCCTGCATGAATATGAACTCCCACTTCCTGCTGAACATCTTCTGCAGCCGGGCGAGGGACTCCGCCTCGTAGTCGGCCAGCTCCAGGCGCGCCTTGTTCTGCATCGTCCGCTTGCAGAGGTACACCGCGTAGTCGGTGTTCTCCGGCTCCCACTGGTTCGACGGCCAGAAGTACGGCGTCTGGAACCTGGCGGAGACACGGGAGCCCTTAGGTGCGGATGCTCACATCCCATCGGTGGGAACGAGTGGGACGTCGACCTGCTGACCTGTAGTAAGTGTTGTCGTTCTTGACGGTGAGGCAGTGGTCGTCGATCGGGAACAGGTAGCCGTGGGCGGCGAGCAGGTGCGCCAGGTGCTGCGCCTCCCACGTGTCCTCGAGGCGGTAGTGGCGCACCAGCCACGAGACCAGGTCCGAACCGGTGAACACCTGGCGATTGACGGCAGTTGAAACGAACAGTTAATTATTCAATGCCATAACATCATTTGACATAATCTGCATATTCACTGCTGGATAGGTCACTGCTGGATGTCGACAGATGGATATTCACTAATGGACATCCACAGCTGGATATTGACAGCTGGATATTCACTGCTGTATATTCACTACTGGATATCCATAGCTGCATATTCACTAATGGATATGCACAGCTGCATATTCACTGCTGGATAGGTCGCTGCTGGATAACGACAGCTGGATATTCACTGATGCACATCCACTGCTGGATATTGACAGCTGGATATTCACTGCTGCATATTCACTACTGGATATCCATAGCTGCATATTCACTACTGGATATTCACTGATGGACATCCACTGCTGGATATCAACCGCTGGATATTCACTAATGGACATCCACTGCTGGATATCAACCGCTGGATATTCACTAATGGACATCCACTGCTGGATATCAACTGCTGGATATTCACTGATGGACATCCACTGCTGGATATCAACAGCTGGATATTCACTGATGGACATCCACTGCTGGATATCCGGTGATGAATATCCACTGCTGGAAATTCACTGCTGGATACCCACAGCTGGTCACCCACTGATGGATATCCACTGCTAGACCATACATGGCTCCACTGCTAAATATTCGCTGCTGTTCATCATCTGCTGGACGTAGACCCGTCGTAAGCTACTATACCAACCACAGTCTGCTCCATAACAAATGAACAGAGAACCGAACCAGGGACAATTTATTTGACAAGGTAGACCGACAAGCTGGTAAAGGTTGCCCGAAACCGCTGGACGCGAGCAGGTCAGCACTGACAGGTGTGATGATGCAGGAGTCACCAATGATGATGGTGTAGCTGCTGAACCGGAAAGCATATCCTGTAATCATAACCCTGGTGCAAAGTCACAAACACCATGCCTCCTTACCGATGGTATCTTGGTCATGAAGCTCTTCACAGTCCTGACCGGTACTCCGGTGCTTTCATCCTGCATCTTCTCTATGATGGCCTCCATCTGTAATGGAGATCACTCGTAAAGATCCTTACATTGCTTAAGACTTACATGCAGTATACAAAAGCATATGACTGTGACTCCTGGGCTGAGGCTTTACCATTATGTTCATCATCATCATCATCAGCCGATTGACGTCCACTGCTGGACGTAGCCTTCACCAAAGATTTGAGCTATTCCCCACCACCCTGGCCTAATGAGGGTAGGTGGGAACCCCGAGCCTTGTCTGTTGATTAACAGACTGCACCATGAGCTGGTGAGGTTAACTTGGGTCCCATGTACGGAAACCTTGAGAACACACAGTAATGTGTGATTTTTACTGTGATCCGGTTTGAAGGACCTATCTATCACTAGTGGAAAGTCTCTGTTGCCGGAGACCATGTAGATACCACTGTAGCTCCTCTTGCAGCCGGCACACAGTACTGTGCAGACATTACTGTGATCCGGTTTGAAGGACCACTTGGTGGTAGTGTGGAAAGTTCAGATCTGAACTGTTCCGATGAAAATATTATGAATTAAGTCTAACCGCTCAATTATATATACGAGGAAAAATCTTCTGATATATTAATATGGTATAGTGTGGAAGGTGTGAAGACGGAGGTGGGTAAGGAAGACCAGAGTGTGATGGAATTACCGTTCACCACTAGATGAGTATGATGCACTGGGAGTCACCATGTTGGTGGACATCCGGTTTACCAATAAAGAAGTTTAGGTTCTCATTCTTCATAAGAACAGCATAGGAACATCTTGCTGGTGATGTTCCCGTACAAATATGATCTGGATGATCTATCACCACTTAACACCATCAAACTATCAGGTCCCTGTGAAGGTTTCTCTAAAGAGCTACAGAATTGGAGGATGTTACTCCAGGGTCCATAACACACTTGTGATGCCTCACCACAAGCATTGATGGAGTATATTAACTGCTCACCATCAGCTAAGCCATATACCTGTTTACCACATAGAAAGCTATACATCACCTTTTTGTAAATGAGATAATTCGGCGACTCCTCCGGAGACGGTATTGACACCATCAACGCCTGAACATTCGGCGGCAGGCTAGCAATGCCAACTTCCTTTTTCTCCTTCTCCTTGTGTGTATCCTTGTCTTCCTTCACGCATTTCGACTCTCTGCAAAACATAGTTACTACTGTATTGTTGGAACCGGAGACATCGGAGTATCTTGGAGTAAAGTAAAATACAGACTCGGTACAAACAGGAAAATGGAATGAAACTGCTGATTATTGTATGTAATATTAGCCCCGACATGGATATATAGAATATGAAGAACATGGAATGCTGCAGACAGCCTCATCATGACAAGGTATTAGTCATGTATCAAGGACTACACGCTGATAATGGTCCATACACACCAGTTGCCCACAAGTGAAAAACAACATATCAGTGTGATGGTAAGTTATAGGCCTCCCCATTGAAATATAATTCTCGTTAGGATTACATTGTGACCAGCTCCAAGGTATACCTTTAGAGATAAGATATTAAGTCTGGTTACCCGAGTAATCTCACCAGGTACAGCTCTATTCAAACCAGTACGCAGTAATGTCTGCAATGGTCGCTTGTGGAGAATAGATAGTGATAAGGGTTTTAAGAACCCTCCAGGCCATTTACCAGCTACCACCGTCATATTACAAATTTATAGATACAACAGCATCACTGGGAGCACACTCTATGGGAGCAGAAGTATATATGGGTAAGTGATCATCATGAGGTGCCCTTATCAAACTGGAGATTGGCGATCAAATTGAGAGAACTGAATTCGGTGTTCAGCTATTTTACATGATGCTATTCTATGAGTGTGTACTCTTCTATATCCACATCCTCATTGTCACTTACTAGTACGTATAATTTAGATCAGGTATTAAACCGTCTAAACAATGGAGGGATATAGAAGAGAAGTACATACTGTGCCAACCTCACATATCTGGGAAAAGGGTTGGAGGATAAAAGTCATTACCTCAATGAGTTGTTTAAAAAATAATTATCACTTATATGTTATTATCATCATCATCAGCCTGCGGCAGTTCTATATGTGATGTACATTTGTATCAAAATTCATATCAAAAATGTTGGTGATGTATGACACAAACCTGGAGGGTCCTTGCTGAATAGCTTTCTGCCCCACCTTCTCTGAAGAATTCATCGTCACCATTTTAATATTCAGCGTCGCGCAGTTCCTACAATATCAACCCTCAATATGCTCTCATTTACTATCATCCATAATTTCTATTCGACACTTTGGTGTTTTAACGTGACCACGAATGTACGTTTTACGACCTCGTCTTCCGCTCGCTTATCGCGACCATACCTCAATGTAAATATTTACAGTCTGACTGACCAAATCATGTCAAGAAACCAGTTCACTTTAATTCATAATTTTTTTTGTTCGTCTAGTGAAATAGGACGCGTTGAATGTCGCTTTAGTGATACCATTGGTAATATTGATAGACGCGATCTGACCCGAATCACTGTAGGAACTTGTTTCGCTTGTTATACGACGAATAACTATTATAATTATATTAGTGATAGGATAAATAATTAATAAAATTTAATCAATTGCACTGTTTCAATTCCACGATATCACGTCGTCGCGCAGAGTCACACCCATCCAGCGGCGTTTAAGCATCCATCGCACACGATAAGCACATTGTTTTATTCATAAAAACAAACTAAACGGCACGTGAATACACAAATCCCGACATTTTTTAGCGATATTACGAAATGTCAAAGAACCGCCGCCATTTATCATTTTCAACCAAACGTATTATAAGCCGGCCGAATCGTGCGTGTGTTAGGGCGCGCGAGTTTACTAAAAGACCAGCGACCGCCGCAAATCGGCCGGGTTACATAATAGATATGTCGCGGATGGCGCATGTGTTTTCGTTAGATTTTATTGAGCGCTTTATTTGTTGCTATTTTTAGAACGGTGTGATTCACTCGGCAGGAAAATTAATGGCGGTGGCCGCTCGTCCTACTATTTGTTTACTTCAACAAATTAGCAACAGCTAATATGAATTAACACAACGTACACAATTTGCCGATAACCGTAGTAGATACCTTACAGTATAGATGGCAGCACGAATAGTATCGCGCCTTAAGCTAAGCACTGCTGGGCGACTAACATGGTCGTCGCGTTCGAAAGGTTTGATAATAAAAGCCTCCATCACCTATTGAGCAAGCCTAATGGTGACGATTTGGTGAAAACCGCGGACAGTACAGAACCGATCGGTATGGAGATCTATTTCTAGCAGTAGACTTCTATGGCTGATGATGAAAGGTGATGACGAAAGTAAACTAGTTTCTTACTCGCCGAAGCACAAGAAAAGTTTTAAAACCTTATTCTTCTTGGGAACGTGCTTATTGTGTCACTTACAGAAGAGTTTAATAAAAGGACTTCTGTGGGTTTCATAATCCTGACTTCCGCTAAGAAGCAGGATCTTTTCAATAGTTCCCTCACCACCAAACATTTTTATCATCATCAGTCAATAGACATCCGCTGCTGGACAAAGGGCTCTTCCATAGATCTCCTAATTGATCAGTGCTTTGCCAATGTCCGTCACAGTATAGCTCCCGGTATCGCCAATCACCAGAAGTCGACATTTGTAGAAGTTCATATGGGGGGGGATTTGGGCCATTTCCCAGCGTACTGGCCCAATGCGGGTTAATGGGACCTAGAGCCTCGTTTCTTAATTAGCAGGGTGCATCACATTGGTAGTGTCTCTGTTGCCGGAGACCGTCTAGGTAACCACAGCAGCGCCTGTTGCAGCCGACAGGCAATACAGTGCAAACGTTACAGTGATCCGATTTGAAGGACGCTGTAGCGAGTGTACATCTTATATTCATAACGACGAGCGTAATCTGGTGCAGTGTATAACAACTCAACGCCATGTTATGGCAGGCGCTTCACTTACCAACAGTTAAACGTCCCGCAAGTCACGTTAGATTAATAGAATTTAGATTTTTTTTTTTTTAATATAAAGACCTTCACAATATACCTATAATGCTTACTATTGGACGAATGTCGTATAACCTTTGACAAATTATTCTTTATGTAAAACTAACCGGTTGTCTATGCTCGAGAATTTTCGGAATGTCAAGGTCGAAAGTGAACGTGGCATAGCCGTAACAGATTATATACAACCAGAGAAGACAAGTTATTATTTTTTTTTTAAGAAAAAAAAACCTGTTTTCCCTGTTAATGTATATATTATAATAAATCAACCACATAATCGAATTAAAATGATGCTAGCTAGAAAGTCATTAGTGTCTAATATCACTGGTGGTAGTGTCTCTGTTGTTAGAGACCGTCTAGGTACCGCCGCAGGTCCTATTGCAGCCGACCCACAGTACTGTGATCCGGTTTGAAGGACCAAAAGCTATTAACAGTGTCAGGTCTCATGCCGGAGATCGCAGCGCTTATTGCAACCGACAAATAATACAGTGCCAATATTATTGTGTTCCGGTTTGATGGGCGCTGCAGCTAGTGTAATTACTGGTGTAAAGAAACTCAACAGCTTAAGTCTCTCACTGTGACCGCAACATAGGGCAGTATATGACATACTAACTAGCGCCATGTTGTAGGCAGGGGATCATTCCTATAGTCTTTTCGCTTAATTGAATAAAAAAAATCTCAAATTATCTATTTTAGAATATAAAGGGTAACCTTCAACATGTCTGCCTGTCTACAATTGTTTTGTTTTCTTATTTACAAAAAGTACAGTTAAAATATATCTAAATGTCAAACGAGACTGTTATAAGCAAACAGGAAATAGACGCTGATGTCGTTTACATTTTATTTATCCGACAGCCAATGAGGAGTTTCCTAATTGATCACCTACATTTTTTTTTAACTATCACTTTTTGCATAGCAATCAATGTTTTTTTTTATATAATTTATTTTGTGGCATAACCATCATGACATCTATGTCCAATTTCGATGCGACGATAGCAATGTGGCGCTTGTTCGTGTGCCGGCGCTGTGAGACGCACGATATCTCTTTACCTGTGTAATTAGAATAGCTACAGCGACTTTCAAACCGGACCGCAGTAATGTCTGCACATTACTGCCTGTTAGCTGTACTAGGCGCTGCGGTGGTACGTTAACGGTCTTCGACAACAAAGTAACCAGGAAAACTCTCACCGGCGCTGGCCGCTTTCGCAGCCCCACCCCGGTAGGGAGGGATAAACCCCTCTGCAGGGCGCGCCGGAATATGCTGCGCGCCCCCACCTCGGCCTCCATTGTGGGGACGACGGATTCCCACGAACCCTTCGCCCGGAGGCCACGGGAGCTCCGGGAGATATCCTCTCCGGGCTCCCCGCGGCGGACACACGTTGGGCTCGCCGCTACCCGTTAGCGGCCGCGGAGGATAGGAAGAGCGGCGCATCGTAATACTGGCACTCCTCTTCCCCCGCGGCCCCACCGCCGCCGCATCGATGGTGCAACACCGGTTGGTCGCAGAGGATACGTCCTCCGCAAGCCCACCTCGGCTGCAAGGGCAGCATAAAACCGCCCCCGGGGCCCGGCCGCTCCGGTGAGCTCCAGTTATCCCAACTCGAACCTGGAGCGGCCGCTTCGGTTCCGCTTAGCTTCACCGTGTTGGGTCCCACGGTTACTAAGTCCCTCCACCACGACAAGGCGGGAACCCGTTGGAGAGGTGATGAAGCCGGTGCCTAAAAAGTTTCTTAGTTTGAAACTCTCTGTAGGCGGGAAAATTTAATATAATAATACGATATTTTTCAATAACTTTATATGAAACTTTTTTTAATGTTTTTGTTTATTTTTATTACAACTAAGTTATTCAAATAATATAGAATTACTTAGGTATTATATTTTAAATAGCTGATAGTTTTTTTTATATAATTTTTTTGAGGCATTACAATGATGGTGTCCTTTCACAGTTCCACTCTATAGGCGGGAAAATTTGACAGATTCATGTGGTATTTTTTAATGACTATATATTAAACTTTCTTATTAAATTTTGTGTTTAATTTTATTATAATTAAGTAAATTTAATAATATATAATAATTTAAGTATTACATTTTAAATAGCTGTTAGTTTTTTTTTTTTTTTGTGACATAACAATAATGTCTGCGCCTAAAAAGTTATACACAACCCTGTAGGCGGGAAAGTTTGACAGATTGATTTTATTATAAACATTGTTTTCTAATATTATTTTGAAGGAAATCGTAACAGCATAGTTTGTTAGGCTGTACGCGTTGTTATGAAGAGACAGGTTCAATCCGGAGCTTTAGCTTCCTGTTAAGGGAAACCGATAAACCAACACGATTTAAACCACCAAAGTTACTCATATAAAGCTTAGAACTTTTTAAAGAAAACCTGGAGTAGGTAAAGGAAACAATAAGAAGTTGTAGCGGTACTGAAGTGAGTAAATGACAACGCACGTACCAATATGAGATAGTGCGGGGCAAGTTGCTAAGTACAGTAGTATTAGAAAGATCCAGAGAGATCCAGTTTATGAATACAGTCTATACTTCGTGATAGACTACTGTGTAGATTCTTAATATTATGAAGATCCAGAGGAAACATTTCCACATAACTCTGACTTCCCTCTAAAAGGCAGAGTATCTCTTCTAAGATTCCCTCCGAAACAAAAAACAAGGGTTAGGTTAGGTTAGCTGCTTTTTCCCCCCGAACAGTATTCCGCCTTGTAGTGGTGGTGGGGCTCAGTATCCGTTGCTGGGTTATGCGCTGTAAAGCTAAGAAGAACCCTATTCGGTCTGCCCAAAGGGCAGGGCCGGCCCGAGGTAGCAGCTCCAGATGAGCTCCGCGAGCTTCCCTCGGATGTGTGCTGGAGGGTCGGGTTTACACTGCCATTTGTAGACGAGGTGGAATCGCGGAGGGAGAGGGAGAGTTTTCTCTCTTGGCTCACATGGCCTCTGGGTGACGGATTCGGAGGGATTTGTTGCGCAGGAAGGCGCGAAGAATGTTCCGTCGTGCCCTTACAGAGGTGAATATGGGGGGTACTTCACTTCCGAGGTGGAGCTGCGTGGTGCGGCGGTGGCGGGGTTGCAGATGCGTGAGGGTGCGTTCCCGTGACCCTGTAAACAGTCGACTATGCAGAACATCGTGGGGTTTCAGTCGGTGCAAGTTCGACATGACTTGTCCTTGCACCCGCGAGGACAGCAAAAAAAAAAATGGGTTAGGTTAGGTTAGGTTAGGTTCCAAACGGAGATCCCGCGACCTCTCCAAACGTCGAAGGTGACCACCGAAGAGGTTTTATTGGGTAAAAACCTCCCCATAACTTGAACTTCTTCCCAGAAAGCAGAATATCTTTTCTAAGGTACTAACAAAAAAAAATTTTTTTTTTTTTATTGTGTAAAAAAATGCTGACGGAACGCACACACCGGAACCAATGGGCTGATAACAGGATAGTGTCGGACTCCAACCGACTAAAAAGCTTCACACGGTATTCCAACCACAACCACATGCATGAGGGTCGCGGGATAACATGTTGCAGTTCGTCTGCGAACGCCGATCGGCGGCCAAGAAAAAAAAAGTTAGGTTAGGTTAGGTTATGTTCATGGCCGCCATATTGGTTTTTACAGCTCACCTACTACTGGATTCCAGGAGCCGGCTTCACGGCCTGTTAATGTATATAGCTGGGTTTTGAGGATGGACGCGGCGTTACCGTCGTACGAACAGCTCGACGGTTCGCTTACTGCTCCTGTTGCCTAGCTTATCATTCAGCAGTAAAAAAAAAAAAAGCATAACCACGTTTAGTGAAGCGACGATACGATGTCGTTCACTCGATATCAAGTGATGCGCCCGTCCATTACAACGATACGCTATCTAGAACTGTATACAAATTACTACTACTCGCCGCTATAAATATTAATATGTTGGGTATCGTTACCGCAGTAATTGCATAAGCTGTACGGCACCCTTCGAACCGGAACACGGTAGCTTTGGTCATAACCGGTCCGTTTTGGTATAATTCAAATGTGACAACGCTGAAGCGGTAACGGGCCGTCGATTCCGCGTAACAGAGGTCATTTACTTTCAAATGGCGAGGTCGACGGGCCTCTGGCGCCTTTCCCGCCGAGGACCTCCGGCCACAGAGTATACAGACATTGTATGTGAGGGGGGTGAGTGGTACGCGGGGAAGGAAGAGGTAGGGGTAGTTGTGAATTTTTTTTTATTAATTTCTGTTTTTTTTTTTTTTCGATTTTTATTCCTTATACCCTACGAAGGCGCTGATGAGTTTCCCGCCAAAATTAAACTTCCGGTCAAATGACGGTTAGGATATAAACATCCTGTCATGTTCGGGAGACATACGCCGACTTGCGCATATGTGGGGTGGGAGGCTCCGCTTCCCAGCGGTGGGATAAATTATGACGGAAATTATTACGTCTGCTCACGTTGATTACTCTGTGCATTAATAATCCTTTGTATCGGTCGTAATCAGATGTCCACTGTTGGGCAATGCCCACTTGGCCATAGTTGCGGAAGTGGGCATGCAATGGTGGTGTGTGATTGGTGAAGACACAGCAATGAGTGAAGTAGGAAGGTGATGTCGTGAGCGTCTATTGGGGATCAGTATTCAAGACGTTGTTTCGTTACACTAGCTATACCGCCTTTCAAACCGGATCACAGCAATGTCCGCACAGCACTGCGTGCCGGCTGCAACAGGCGCTGCGGCGGTACCTAGACGGTCTGCGGCGACAGAGACACTACCGCCAGTGATAGCTATAGGTCCTTCAAACCGGATCACAGCAATGTCCGCACAGCACTGCGTGCCGGCTGCAACAGGCGCTGCGGCGGTACCTAGACGGTCTGCGGCGACAGAGACACTACCGCCAGTGACAGCTATAGGTCCTTCAAACCGGATCACAGCAATGTCCGCACAGCACTGTGTGCCGGCTGCAACAGGCGCTGCGGCGGTACCTAGACGGTCTCCGGCGACAGAGACACTACCGCCAGTGATAGCTATAGGTCCTTCAAACCGGATCACAGCAATGTCCGCACAGCACTGTGTGCCGGCTGCAACAGGCGCTGCGGCGGTACCTAGACGGTCTCCGGCGACAGAGACACTACCGCCAGTGACAGCTATAGGTCCTTCAAACCGGATCACAGCAATGTCCGCACAGCACTGTGTGCCGGCTGCAACAGGCGCTGCGGCGGTACCTAGACGGTCTCCGGCGACAGAGACACTACCGCCAGTGACAGCTATAGGTCCTTCAAACCGGATCACAGCAATGTCCGCACAGCACTGTGTGCCGGCTGCAACAGGCGCTGCGGCGGTACCTAGACGGTCTCCGGCGACAGAGACACTACCGCCAGTGATAGCATCAGCGTCCTTCAAACCGGATCACAGCAATGTCCGCACAGCACTGCGTGCCGGCTGCAACAGGCGCTGCGGCGGTACCTAGACGCCCTGTGGCGACAGAGACACTACCGCCAGTGATAGCATCAGCGTCCTTCAAACCGGATCACAGCAATGTCCGCACAGCACTGCGTGCCGGCTGCAACAGGCGCTGCGGCGGTACCTAGACGCCCTGTGGCGACAGAGACACTACCGCCAGTGAACAGTACCTTTAATAGATATTATCATTACTCACCAAGTTGGTAAACCGATGACAATGATAATAATGATAACGATCATTATTTAATCTGTTAGCTGATAAAATTAATAACGAAGCCGCCATTAAAGTTTTATTGATTAAATAATTATTAATATGATAATAATCGTATTTTTTTTAATAACATTAACTAAAGACGATATTGTTTTTATTTTGTTGTCAAACCTCTTTTGTGACGATGCGAATTGGATTGCAGAGAGACAGAAACAGCTATATATGTGTTTACAACGCGTGGGTGCGAGACGGAATGTTCTGTTTGTATAGTATTCGCGCGCCCTGCAGAGCGCCGACTGTTCCTACCTCACGCGTAGCTAGTATCTACCACCATATCTCTCTCTCACTCCGAATGTATGAAGAGAGAAAGAGACAGAATCATTTCAATTTACGGTACCATTTTACTCATCTCTCTTAATCGATACAATACCATTCGATGATACATTCGTCAGTGATTCGAACAATCGCGCTCCCTCTCTCTCTGTTCACCGCGTGAACACTATACCCATCTCTTTCCACGTATTACCTGGAACACCAAGTATTATATCCGCAGCGCGTATGCAAATACGTCTTGCGTGTGTGTGTGTGAACGCATTCTTTATTTGTATTTGATTCTTTTGCGCAAACACACACATGTACAAACAAGACGCTCGCGACGAGTGATGACCAAAGGAAAAAAAAAAGTCTTGTTTATTTAGTCTTGATCTTGGTTCTGTGTCTTGGTTATGGTTCTCGGTTGATCTTTTGATCTTTTGATTGATGGTTTGTTTTTTTTTTTAATTTCTAAATACATTTCAATTGCCGTTTAAAGGCACAAACCGGAAATTATAAATGTTACATTTTGGTATTGCTCGTGTAAAGTTGGTCTTGGTATTGCTCATATAAAGTTCGTTTTGGTATTGCTCGTGTAAAGTTGGTCTTGGTATTGCTCATATAAAGTTCGTTTTGGTATTGCTCGTGTAAAGTTGGTCTTGGTATTGCTCGTGTAAAGTTGGTCTTGGTATTGCTCGTGTAAAGTTGGTCTTGGTATTGCTCGTGTAAAGTTGGTCTTGGTATTGCTCGTGTAAAGTTGGTCTTGGTATTGCCCATATAAAGTTGGTCTTGGTATTGCCCATATAAAGTTGGTCTTGGTATTGCCCATATAAAGTTGGTCTTGGTATTGCTCATATAAAGTTGGTCTTGGTATTGCCCATATAAAGTTGGTCTTGGTATTACTTGTGTAAAGTTGGTCTTGGTATTGCTCATATAAAGTTGGTCTTGGTATTGCTCGTGTAAAGTTGGTCTTGGTATTGCTCGTGTAAAGTTGGTCTTGGTATTGCTCATATAAAGTTGGTCTTGGTATTGCTCGTGTAAAGTTGGTCTTGGTATTGCTCATATAAAGTTGGTCTTGGTATTGCTCATATAAAGTTAGTCTTGGTATTGCTCATATAAAGTTGGTCTTGGTATTGCTCATATAAAGTTGGTCTTGGTATTGCTCATATAAAGTTAGTCTTGGTATTGCTAGTGTAAAGTTGGTCTTGGTATTGATCATATAAAGTTGGTCTTGGTATTGCTCGTGTAAAGTTGGTCTTGGTATTGCTCATATAAAGTTAGTCTTGGTATTGCTCATATAAAGTTGGTCTTGGTATTGCTCATATAAAGTTGGTCTTGGTATTGCTCGTGTAAAGTTGGTCTTGGTATTGCTCGTGTAAAGTTGGTCTTGGTATTGCTCATATAAAGTTGGTCTTGGTATTGCTCATATAAAATTGGTCTTGGTATTGCTAGTGTAAAGTTGATCTTGGTATTGCTCGTGAAAAGTTGGTCTTGGTATTGCTCATATAAAGTTGTTGTTGTATTGTTCGTGCAAAATTGATCGTGGTCTCGCGAAAAAGCAAGATCAGGACCGATTTTACTCTCACCACTACTCGCTATACGGAAACGCGCGGCTTCGTTCGATATTTAAAATTCGACCATTATTAACTAATTAATATTAAAATGTCCATCTTATTAAACTTATGTAATGTTATGTATAAGTAATCAGAAGCGAAGATCGATGTGATGATGAAGAGCATGTGTGATGATGAAAGGAGGTTGAGGTTGAAATGGAGTAAAATGAGAAAACGGGTTAGATCAGCTCGCGGCAAGATGGCGGCGATAGACGTATAGCATTTATTGAAGCTTTGTTGTTGATTTATTTAGGTCATGGTTGGATACCATCAGGGTGTTATAAATCATCAGCCGATAGACGCCCACTGCTGGGCATAGGCTTCTCCCAATCCTCATATCGTTAAGGTTGGGATTCGTTAGGGAGTAATTAGGCCGATCCCCACCGCGCTGGACCAATGCGGGTCGGTGGGAGCCAGAGCCTCGTATGTTGATCAGCAGGCTGCAACACGAGCTGGTGAGCTTGGCTTGGCTATGAGCTGTTGTTCGGGAACCTTTACAGCACCCTTACACCTGACTCCGAACACATCTGATGCTGAACAGATGTAGAAGGTTGTGAAGAACTTCATTCTTCTCTTGAAGACTTTCTCGGCATATTTGGAAGACAGGCGTAGAAGCTTGAAGCAGTACTCTTGGTAAGGCCATTGTCGCAGCGTCTATTCCAGCCGGCACACAGTACCGTGCAAACATTACTGTGATCCGGTTTGAAGGGCGCTGTAAATATTAATACTGATACTGTCTCTGTCGCCGGATACCGTCTAGGTACCACCGCAGCGTCTATTGCAGCCGACTAACGGCACTGCCTGAACGTTACCGTTATCCGGTTTGAAGGACTCTATAGGTAATGCTAGTAAGCGTAACGCGTAGAGCCTTTTTTGTGTCATGATTACGAGCGCTAAACGGTGCAGTGTATAACATCCTAACCTGCGCCACGTTGTTATGGGCAGAAGTTTTTCGGTACTACGGAACCCTCCTCGACCTTGACAGCGTGTAACGGAACGCGATAACACTAATCAGCCATTTTGTTATCGCCGCCATTTTGATTTATGTCTTTTTTCTTTTAAATTGACCTGATTTATATTTAATTACATAACAATGTCGTTTATAATCGAACCGAATTCGTTATTGACGTGGCGATGACGTTCACCATCAGCTCACAGACTTCCACTGCTGGACTACCAGCTCCAGAGATCTCCAGATCTTCAGATCCAGCGCTGACCGCAACCTTCACCTGGAGCCCCCGCCAACGCTACCACTTCCGGTCGCCATCCGAGGATCTGACTGCACCATCAGCTCATCAATCCTTTGGACTGCGTGGATGACCTCCTCATATCCGAAACCCAGAGCATAGCTCCCTCCATTGGTCTCCATGCGACCTGAAGCTTCTTCACCAGGTCCACTGCATACAGGTCTCGGCGCCATCACTCATCACCAGCCGTATCTGGTTATGCTGGTGCTCTAGGCCGGTGTTGTATCCCACCAGGAACAGGAGCTGGCCTGGTCATCCATAGTGAAGACAATGGCCACTCCAAGTCAGCTTCGTCAGCTCACCTTGGATGTGTGCTGGTGGTCTTCACAGCCGTGGTGGAGCTCCGGAAGGTGAATCCGATTAAAGGTTGGTATACCTATCAGATCAGATCCGGTTAAAGGCGGTTGGGGGAGTTATCTCTCTCACCTTCCATGGCCTTTGGGTGAAGGCCGAGAGGAACGGCTAGTTAGGATGATATACACAGCACTACATAGCGCCTTTCAAACCGGATAACCGTAATGTCTGCCACAGTACTGTCTGTCGGCTGCAATAGGCGCTGCGGTGGTACCTAAACAGTCTCCGGCAATAGAGACTTACCATCAATAGCGGGTACAGCGTCCTTTAAACCGGATCACGATAATGTCCTCACAGTACTGTTTGTCGGCTGCAATAAGCACTACGGTGGTATTTACATGGTCTCCGGCGACAGAGACATAACCACCAGTGATAGCTACAGCGCCCTTCAAACCGGATCACAGTGACGTCCGCACAGTACTCACGTAATTCAAGCTCAGTGGGAATCGAACGTAGCGTGGGCAGATCCCCCACAAGGTGGAGCGACGACCTGGTCAAGGTCGCCGGCAACCATTGGATGCGGGTGGCCCAGGACCGGTCTGAGTGGAAATCTTTGGGGGAGGCCTTTGTCCAGCAGTGGACGTCTTCCAGCTGATTGGATTGGATTGGGAATCGAACCCGCGCCGCTTAATCATCATCATCAGCCTTTGTTTATCCTCTGCTGGATAATACGCTTGATTTTTTTTTTTTAAACGACACTAACCGTCAGATAACACGACGTTAAATAATACAAAGACGTTATTTCTCAACGAAGCGACGCCATTTTGAATTTTTCCATTGGCTAAATGTCAGACGGTTTTGGCGGGAACGCGCAAATGTCAAGGTCAGCTGTTAAAGTTCACGTCGGCGGACGCGTCGAGCTTGAGGACGGGTTCTTATTTGGAGAAGTCAACGATGCGCTCACAGCGATGGAGCGCTTGTTGTCGGAGACGCGCAGCACTGTGCGGACATTGCTGTGATCCGGTTTGAAGGACCTATAGCTATCACTGGCGGTAGTGTCTCTGTCGCCGCAGACCGTCTAGGTACCGCCGCAGGGCTGATTGCAGCCGACACACAGTGCTGTGCGGACATTACTGTGATCCGGTTTGAAGGACCTATAGCTATCACTGGCGGTAGTGTCTCTGTCGCCGCAGACCGTCTAGGTACCGCCGCAGAGCTGATTGCAGCCGACACACAGTGCTGTGCGGACATTGCTGTGATCCGGTTTGAAGGACCTACAGCTATCACTGGCGGTAGTGTCTCTGTCGCCGCAGACCGTCTAGGTACCGCCGCAGCGCCTGTTGCAGCCGGCACACAGTGCTGTGCGGACATTGCTGTGATCCGGTTTGAAGGACCTACAGCTATCACTGGCGGTAGTGTCTCTGTCGCCGCAGACCGTCTAGGTACCGCCGCAGCGCCTGTTGCAGCCGGCACACAGTGCTGTGCGGACATTGCTGTGATCCGGTTTGAAGGACCTACAGCTATCACTGGCGGTAGTGTCTCTGTCGCCGCAGACCGTCTAGGTACCGCCGCAGCGCCTGTTGCAGCCGGCACACAGTGCTGTGCGGACATTGCTGTGATCCGGTTTGAAGGACCTACAGCTATCACTGGCGGTAGTGTCTCTGTCGCCGCAGACCGTCTAGGTACCGCCGCAGCGCCTGTTGCAGCCGGCACACAGTGCTGTGCGGTCATTGCTGTGATCCGGTTTGAAGGACCTACAGCTATCACTGGCGGTAGTGTCTCTGTCGCCGCAGACCGTCTAGGTACCGCCGCAGCGCCTGTTGCAGCCGGCACACAGTGCTGTGCGGACATTGCTGTGATCCGGTTTGAAGGACCTACAGCTATCACTGGCGGTAGTGTCTCTGTCGCCGCAGACCGTCTAGGTACCGCCGCAGCGCCTGTTGCAGCCGGCACACAGTGCTGTGCGGTCATTGCTGTGATCCGGTTTGAAGGACCTACAGCTATCACTGGCGGTAGTGTCTCTGTCGCCGCAGACCGTCTAGGTACCGCCGCAGCGCCTGTTGCAGCCGGCACACAGTGCTGTGCGGACATTGCTGTGATCCGGTTTGAAGGACGCTGTCGTCATTGTTAGCAGAGATAATGAGTCGCGGTTGCGAGCGCAACGTGACGCCGGAGCGTATCATCACTTACAATCAGGTGAACGTCCCGCTCGCCTCATCGCTTGATTGTATCGAAAAACAATAACAAAATGGCCGCCGTCGCCGAGTGCCCATTGTCTAGTTATCAACACTCGTAAGGTGAACTGTTTGAGTATTTAATCAACAAAATGGACGCCTGCTATCGGAACAAATAAACAATTAACTTATCAATTAATGCTTTTATGATGGTCGCTGATAAATCACTTATACATATATATATGTATATATATATATATGAAAATATGGAGATCAGCAGAAGAACTAAGGTCACCTACATAGCCTAAAAGATGGCTAGATTTAATTAGCAGTCGGCAGGGTATATCGCTCGAAGGACAGATGGCCGATGAGGAATGATAGTAGATGGAGTAGTAGTGGGTGTTGGGAGTCGTCCCCCCACACAAGCTGGACCCAGGATCTGGTGGTAGTCATGTGAACCCATAACGTGGAGCGAGGATCTGGTGAGATCTTTGTGAGAGGCTCATGATGATGATGATATACACCATTTTATTCCCGCCCGCTTTGCTGGACGTGGTATAGAAGTGAACCGCAAGCGACTTTCGATACAAACCGTTGCCGTAGCAACCGCGTAAACAACAAAAAAAAAACCCTATAAACATCTGCAGATTACAGAAACAGTATACAGCTGTAGTGGAGATCTATACATTCATCGCGAGATCTTCCAAACACGTGAACACTCAAAATTAGGTGAAGATATAGCTTCTTAGGTTCAGAGGTCAGCTAATAATGGTTTTACGAAATTCCTTCCCCCAAACGGAGTTGTCCCAGGACCGGTCTAAGTGGAAATCTTTGGGGGAGGCCTTTGTCCAGCAGTGGACGTCTTCCGGCTGATTGGATTGGATTGGATTGGAAACGGAGTTGTGGGGGTTATAACGGAAAGCGACGCGAGAGGGGAACAGCTAGTATATACATATATATAAACATTCATCTAATATTGAGCAATGGATACGTCATAGATAATATACAGGGTGTTAGGAGATAGCTTCCGAATACGAAGACAGACGATAGTACTGCCACTTTCGATGAAGGCACAGAAAAAAATCGATTTTAATTAAAAAAGTTTTATTAGCAAGATTTATGCTCCATCAGGTTAGTGTAACTAAATGAAACGTTTGTTTTATTAAAAATACATTGCTAAAAAAAAAAAAAACAGCAATGAAACACAAAATCAAAAACAGCTGATGTCCACATCAACGGATGTCCGGGCGCGGCGGGAAATCGACACGCATTTGGCTTTAATTTGAACCTTATTTCATAGGGCCATGGATCATTTAGATTGGAGCGCCCGGGTGATGATTGATCAGTTTTTGATTTTTTTTTTTTTTTTTAGTATACCAATGTATTTTTTATGAAACTATAATAGCATAGATAATGCTAATAAAACGTTTTAAAAATACCATTTTTTTTTTTTATTAAAATCGATTTTTTTCCCGTCGCATCATCATATGTGTCAGTACTATCGTCTGTCTCCGTATTCGAAGATGCATTCCTAATACACGTTAGGCATACGTTAGGCTGTACGTCACTGCGACTTTTGTCTGTCTTGATAAAAATAAAATATCGAAAGTGAAATCGAGTGGAGGTAAGCTCGCCTAGCGGTTATCAGATATTCCGCTCAAGGCCGCGCCGCCGACGTATTGCATTATTACTGGTAACGTGGCCGTCCGCGTCGATACATGAGCGTGTTACCGATATATGTACTAGTGTCATCATCATCATCATCATCACCCAACGGATGCCCACTGCTGGACATAGGCCTCCAACAAACATCCCCACATCAATCTGCCCCGCGTATTATAAAAGCGACAAAACTGGTCGTAGCTCACTACTAGCACCGATAAACATTGCTGTGCAGACATTACCTTGATCCGGTTTGAAGGGCGCCGCGACTATTGTAATTACTGCGGTAACCAGACTCCAACATCTTACGTAACAGGCGACAACTGTAGTTTAGTATATATTATCCAACTACCGTCACGTTGTTTTTGGCGTATCACTTAACATCAGGTGAACTTCCCGCATGGCTCGTCGCTTTAATGAATATTAAGAAAAATACTAATTAGGATATAGACAAAACCACATTAATCTCTGTCGCTTAATGACGGCCAGTAATTTCACTAGCTTCAGCGTCCTTCGAACCTGACACGGTAATTTTTGCACAGGACTGTTTGGTGGTGGACATTTTAGTCGCGGTGAACGAACCTTGTAGTATATTTGTAAAAAATCAATATCACAATCTCATTACGTGATGGTAACAAATAGACGAGTAGGTACTTCACTTCAATATGAGTGATGTATGTACTATCAATGCCATACTAATCATTATAATTCGTTCAAAATGGCATATTCTTTTAAAAGAAACTTCTCCGAAAGGAAATTTCCTCCAAAACACACTTTCTTCTTAATAAACATTTTCCTCCAATAGACATTCTTCTCCAAAAGGCAATTTCCTCCAAAACACACTTTCTTCTTAATAAACATTTCCCTCCAATAGACATTCTTCTCCAAAAGGTAATTTCCTCCAAAACACACTTTCTTCACAAAAACATTTTCCTCCAATATATTATACATTCTTCTCCAAAAGGCAATTTCCTCCAAAACACACTTTCTTCACAAAAACATTTTCCTCCAATATATTATACATTCTTCTCCAAAAGGCAATTTCCTCCAAAACACACTTTCCTCTAAAAAGCATTTTTTTCCAACACAAATTCTTCTCCAAAAGTAAATTTCCTCCAAAACACACTTTCCTCCCAAAAACATTTTCCTCCAATATACATTCTTCTCCAAAAGGCAATTTCCTCCAACACACTTTCCTCTAAAAAACATTTTTTTCCAATAGACATTCTTCTCCAAAAGGCAATTTCCTCCAAAACACACTTTCCTCTAAACATTTTCCTCCAATAGACATTATTCTTCAAAAGGCAATTTCCTCCAAAACACTTTCCTCTAAACATTTCCCTCCAATAGACATTCTTCTCCAAAAGGCAATTTCCTCCAAAACACACTTTCCTCTAAACATTTTCCTCCAATAGACATTATTCTTCAAAAGGCAATTTCCTCCAAAACACTTTCCTCTAAACATTTCCCTCCAATAGACATTCTTCTCCAAAAGGCAATTTCCTCCAAAACATACTTTCTTCTTAATAAACATTTCCCTCCAATAGACATTCTTCTCCAAAAGGCAATTTCCTCCAAAACACACTTTCCTCTAAACATTTTCCTCCAATAGACATTATTCTTCAAAAGGCAATTTCCTCCAAAACACTTTCCTCTAAACATTTCCCTCCAATAGACATTCTTCTCCAAAAGGCAATTTCCTCCAAAACATACTTTCTTCTTAATAAACATTTCCCTCCAATAGACATTCTTCTCCAAAAGGCAATTTCCTCCAAAACACACTTTCCTCACAAATACATTTTCCTCCAATATACATTCTGTCGTCTCACAATCAGGCTCGACGACTTCCAGCCTCCCGAACAAGCTGGATTCCGTAAAGGCTACAGCACCATAGACCACATTCATACGCTGCGGCAGGTTATACAGAAGTCCCATGAGTATAACCAGCCCCTATGCTTAGCGTTTGTGGACTATGAGAAAGCCTTCGATTCGATTGAGATATGGGCCGTGTTGCAGGCCCTCCAACGGTGCCAAATAGACCACCGGTACGTCGATGTTCTAAGGTGCTTGTACGAGAACGCCACCATGTCAGTCCGCCTCGAAGACCAGAGCTCGAAACCGATCCGATTGCAGCGTGGAGTAAGACAGGGAGACATCATATCTCCGAAACTGTTTACCGCTGCATTGGAAGATGTCTTCAAGCTTCTGGATTGGAGAGGATATGGCATCAATATCAACGGCGAGTACATCACGCACCTTAGATTTGCCGACGATATCGTGGTTTTGGCTGAGACCATGGAGGACATCAACACAATGCTCGATGATCTTTGTAGAGTTTCACAACGAGTGGGTCTTAAAATGAATATGGACAAGACCAAAATCATGGCAAATGTCCATATTGTACCCACTCCAGTAACAGTTGGAAGCTCTACACTTGAAGTTGTTGACAGATATGTCTACCTCGGACATACAATCCAACTAGGTAGGTCCAACTTCAAGAAAGAGATCTCTCGTCGAATCCAACTCGGATGGGCAGCATTCGGGAAGCTAAGCATATCTTCTCGTCCAATATACCGCAGTGTCTCAAGACAAAAGTCTTTGACCAGTGTGTGTTGCCAGCGATGACATACGGAGCAGAGACGTGGCCGCTTACTGTGGGCCTTGTCCGCAAGCTTAAGATTGCCGAGAGGGCGATGGAGCGAGCTATGCTCGGAGTTTCCCTGCGAGATCGAATCAGAAATGAGGAGATCCGCAGGAGAACCAAGGTCACCGACATAGCTCGAAGGGTCGCCGTCGCAAAGTGGCAATGGGCAGGGCACATAGCTCGCAGAACCGACGGCCGTTGGGGCAGAAAGGTTCTCGAGTGGCGGCCACGTACCGGAAGACGTAGCGTGGGCAGACCCCCCACAAGGTGGACCGACGACCTGGTCAAGGTCGCTGGCAACCATTGGATGCGGGTGGCCCAGGACCGGTCTAAGTGGAAATCTTTGGGGGAGGCCTTTGTCCAGCAGTGGACGTCTTCCGGCTGATTGGATTGGATACATTCTTCTCCAAAAGGCAATTTCCTCCCAAACACACTTTCCTCACAAAAACATTTTCCTCCAATATACATTATTCTCCAAAAGGCAATTTCCTTCAAAACAATGTTGTAGTATGTATCATACTAACCAGCTCATTGTTACGGGCGGCTGTAATGCTTACCATCAGCAGTACCGATGGAAGAAAAAATTGTTACCATCTCCTTCACCACTTCACTACCACCGAGCGTTGTCAGTAAATATTATCGATACAGTATCAGTGGAACATCACTAGCTGTGACGCAATGCGTAAACCCGTTCTCTCAGCCCCACCCCGCTCTGATGAGTAACAGCGCAACGCGGCCTACTCATCCTAAGACATCAGCTCATCAGTGCGGACATTGCTGTGATCCGGTTTGAAGGACTTATAGCTATCACTGGCGGTAGTGTCTCTGTCGCCGCAGACCGTCTAAGTATCGCCGCGTATAATCACCACATAGGTGTTACATACGTGGTACATCGGGTGAACGTTTCCTTTGTCTCGTTGCATGTCCAAATAAAAAAAAAAAGCATTACTCCATCGTCAGGATTACATCGCACAGTTGCATTAAAAAAAAAAAACTTTCAGTTTGATATAAAACGTGAATGTCAAAATACGCGCCAAATTCCGAGCGACAGGCGCGACGGTGACATTTAAGTGTAGTCGTCGTTTCGCAACGGAGTTGAGTCAAAGGTTACTAGCGTTATGCCTATATATTTTTTTATACCGACATTTTTTTTTTATATAATCTAACTGCGATACGATCAGCTGATAAATAACCACGTGGCGCATTGCCCTCGGCATCTGAGACGGGATGTTGAGTTTCATCCCAGTAATGGCTACAGCGTCCTTCAAACCGGAATACGGAAATTTTTGCACTGTTGGCTTGGGTCCCGTTGTGCGGGTACCCTCAAACACTTACCGAAGTATTGATTTTTTTTTTTAAATACTTGGGTAATTTTATCAAGTATCAGCTGTTTTGTTCGATTTCACCAGATGATAGACACTTCCGCTGGCCTCCAAGAGTTTCAGCGCTGATCGCTGACGGGGTTTTATTTTATATGCAATTTTTTTTTTTTTTTAATTTACCCACCCCTTGAACGGGACCTTCACCTGATAGTAAGTGATACGCCTGCTCATAACATGGCGCTAGTAAGGATGAAATACACTGTACCACATTACGCCCATCGCTTAAGACATAAGATGTTACAGCGCCCTTCAAACCGGATCACAGCAATGTCCGCACAGCACTGTGTGCCGGCTGCAACAGGCGCTGCGGCGGTACCTAGACGGTCTGCGGCGACAGAGACGCTACTACTAGCAATAGGTACAGAGTCCTTCAAACCGGATCACAGTAATGTCCGCACAGTACTGTACTGACAGCTATCTAGACAGTCTCTGGCAATAGAGACACTACCACCAGTGAAATGACACAACCTTAATATCACACAATTTTAAGTGACAAGGCTGTCCAGGCTAATCTCGTCTAGGATGCTCTAGCTGATGCAAACGTTAATGTTATCCGGTTTGAAGGGTGCTGTAGCTGATGAAATTACTGCGGTAATGAAACATATTATAGCATCTTGTGTCAAAGCGACGAGTTCTATGAAGTGCAGTGTGTACTAATCCTAACTATGTAATGGGCGGGGGTGTCACTTAATATCAAGTGAACGTCCAGCTCGTGTCATAGCCTCGTTAAAAAAAAAAAATCGCTAATGTAAACAGCAGCAGCAAGACGCTGACTGCCTCCTCACCCGTCACCTCCATGCGTCTGATGATGGAACCGGTTCCAACCGAGCGCACCCTAACTGGAAACCGGTTCCCGCACCGTCTGCGTAGTGATTGAAGGTTGCTCATAGTCTCCCGAAGAAGCAGGACCAAGACCGGAACTATTTGAGGAAGACCAACGAAGACTGTTCAGGTTGGTACCACCGGAGCCACCGAACTGGTTCCTCGTGGCAATGGCTTGGTGATGGTGAAGGTAAGAAGCTTACCTCGGATGTGAGAGAAGACTTGTGCTGTGTACATCACTTAACCAGCGCCATGTTGTTTTTTTTTTAATTCGTCCTATGTGTTTAGGGTCGTAGTTTCTAAATTCTGGTCTTTCATTCTTTCCATCTTTCATACTCTGCTCTTCTTTTAAACTTCCTTCTCTATCGTTCTACTTTCCATCTGTCATTCCTTCTCACTCATCAGTGAAGACCTTCCTTCTGGAACCTGAAAGCATGAAAGCTATTAGCATCGATGCTGCTTATCCTTGGGTTTCTTCTAACTTTTAATTGGCGCCACGTTGTTACAGGCAGGCGTATCACTCACCATCAGGTGAACCTCTCCTTCGTCTACTAACAAAATTGAAATAAAAAAAAAACCGAGACCAAGACCGTCCAAGCCTTGGTCTCTTTCTCGCATTGCACATCACTGCACCTGGTGCAATAAACTCTGCGCTGCGCTCAAGGAAAATTACGTGAAGCATTGTCTAATGTTGGAGTTCATCGCTGCCGTTACACCACGGACTAGTGGTGGATGTAGGGGGGTGAGAGTTATTAGTTAGGCTATTGATCTCTACAAAAAACAAAATGGCGGAGGAACGTGATCGGCGCCGCGTGCCTTGCATCACAAACGAAGCGAGCGGACAATCGTGCGCCAGCTCAGCCACTGGCACATGTTCTCAAACTTTTCAATAATAATATATATATATATATATATATATATATCTTAGGATACCGTGTATATATCTATATACATACAATGAAAATGGGTTTCTTTTGTTCGTCGATCACGTAAAAACTAGTGAACGTGATCTGTAGATGGTTATAGAATATATTTTTTTTTAATTTCATAGATCCTTCGTAGTTTTATTTCTAATTGAATTTTGTAAACATCTTCAATGCTTATTATTCACACCGTCGCTATGGTAACGGTTGCTATAGTAAATCATTTGCGATCTAATCCTAGATTACGTACCAGCTGGTGTATATATATATATATGTCTAGATTTATCTTCTCAAGTAATCTTTTTTTGTCGACTGTTTTTAACCAAAGAGGTTGTAGTAGAAAAAAGCAGAAACTCCTTTCTGAACAAAAAAAAACAAAAAAAAATTATTATAAAACTTTATTGTATGGAAATTACATGTTTATGTGTATGTATAATAATACTATAACAACTAAAAATTTAATTACATTAAAATACCTTAGAGATCCGAAACTTGTAGTAAAATAGCAATATTACATACAAATAAAAAAAAAAAAAAGAAATGTAAATATTATGTATCTGCGGCCGATCGATATCTTACTGCGACGATTATACAAAAAAAAAAAAAAGCAAATAAAAAAAAAGTCTTACATTGTACTAATTAATTTCATAATTAAAATTGTGATGTGAAATTAAAACAATTGAATTATAACGCAATTTTTTTAAAAACTTTAAACTAATAAAACCTCTTTTCGTTGTCGCTGAACCAAATAAAAAACTTTGTATGGCTTCACGCACACAACGTCTTCCCGCCGTTTTTTTGACACTTCATAATTTTCATACGCTACGCCGCGCGTTAATTTTCTTACACTAGTTATTGCGTGTACTAAACTTAGTGGAATAGGAAATAATACTAGACTAGATAAAGTTTATTTACAAGTAATGTGTGATGACGTGTCGCGTTATTTATTTCGCGAACAAAGAATATTTAAGTGACAATAGTTGTGAGTGGAATGGTGCAAATATAAAGAGGAAACGTCTACACGCAAAGGTACTAGTTGCAATTAGTTTCTTTTTTTTTTTTTAATAACTATTTAGGCAATACGTGAGGAAGGTCAGCTCATAACTGGGGCAATTTGAAATCAGGTAAGATAATTTCGTAACGGCAGCCATTAAACAATCAAGCACTCGCTTTACATTTAACCACTTTCATTTAATTCGGTGGCGACACAACTTCGCAACGTATCAATGGTTACCGTTCACTCCGTTGGTGGCCGCTTCGTAGATGCTCTTCAAATGGTACGGCGATATGGTGAACACCTCGTTCTTCACCAACTCCTCCATGTTCTCGCCGCCGTACGACAGCAACGGGGAGATCTCGACGTCGATGTTATCTTCGATAATGCCCCCGGCTTTCCTGATGTACATCCTGTGGAGCCGCAAGAGGTCTTCCCTAGCTGTTGATGGGCAGTCCTTCTTAGCAGCATCAGAGTTTTTAAGAGCAGAGAATTCAACATCCCGTGCCACTTCTAAACAGATGAACTTCTCAGCAAACTCGAAAACGTCGAATATGAACTTCTCCAGTTTAATTCCATTTGGTTCTGATGGACTCTGGCGCACTCCATCAGCATCTATGTAAGGTATTTTTTTCTTTGCAATGTGCGGTTTAAGTTTACTCTCATAGTTGCATATCTTCGCCAAAAAGTCTGATGAGAAGTAATGATTGCAAATACTTCCCGCTGAGAATGTCAAGCGTCCATCAGGATTCCTGCGCATAGCTGCCTCTTCAGTCAGTTCAGAATATTCTACAACCTTGTAATGTCCATTGACTCTGCACACAACACCGACTGGCTCACTTGGAGAGGATTTCAGGACCACTTTAGCAGCACAGTCTGTGTCCTTGCTCTTACAGTAGCCGATGAACACTGGGTCCGCAACTTTTGTAAGAATATTATCAACAGAGTGTGCGTGCAAATGCAGAACTCCTCTCCTTCTTATGTCTTCTAACACACCTTGAGTCTTGAGTGCTCTATAAAGTCCACCGTTGCCATCTGGAGTTGATGAAAGGTGGAATTTTTTGTCTAAAATAATTTTACCATCAAAATCAAAGCATGGAAGCGTACCTTGCTCAAAGAATTTGATGTCTTCTTCATTTAGACCAAAATATGAGTGGCTTTTAAAGTACTCCTCAGTGGGAGCCATTGTGTGTTCCGAAGTCATAATGTACCAAGTGATTTTGCCTTCCCTCCCTGTTTTCTCCGTGGCCATGTTCTGCACCCTTATGATTCTCTCCGCTTGTATTTGGAACAGGGTTTTCTTGGACGGCAGTCCGACGTTGTACATTCCTTTGGGATGGCCAAACCCGAGCCTGGTTGCTTGACCACCAGCCAACAGTAAAACACCAACTCTGCCCTTGGAGATTTCTTCGAAGCCGATGTCCTCGTACTCCTGTATTTTTGCCGCGGTCAGACCGGGGACCGATTCGTAGTGCGACTGCGGTATCGGCTTCAGATCGTCATCGGTCTTCTCCATGATCACTTTGGTGGAGTCCATCGCCCTATGGAACATGGCGTTCATTTCCGCCATGTCCAATTTACCGAGTTCGCCGGCCAATTGTTCGCGCTCATCTTCGCTCAGTTCCGGCCAGTATTTGATAAGGTGCTCTTGACCGTGAGCGGTCAGACGTACCTTCAATGTTTCGTATGACATTACGGCGTCGTGTGCGAAACGGAAATGGTATTAAATAAGCGCGCGCGGTATCTTATCCGGTCCGATCGCCGCGATTAGAAAGTCCACACTGGCTGTTAGTTTCGTCGGCGGCATTTCACTGTTGATTCTCCCACCACGCTGCAGCCGCCGAAAACTGTGAAACACGTCGGCCGACGGTCTGACATTCTGTTTATTTACATTCAAGGTTGTACGCACTTATGTCACTCGGTATTTAGTGTACACTGCGCTTCGAGTGAGGCCGGCGGCGCCGTTGCGCGGAGCGAGAGCGGCAATGTACCGGCCGATATCCACTTGACGTACTGCGTCAACTGTTCACGTGTATTGACAGATACGTGCTACAGTTGCCATGTGCGCCTGCACCATGTAAATAAAAAAAAAAAAGAACAGATATAATTATCAAAAGTAATAAATAAATATTTTAAACATTTCAATTTTTGTTTTATTTTTCAAAAATGAGATTTTTTTATATCCTCATGATATGAAATGATGATGATGGTGAAACATAATAGTAAGCGACAGACCTGCTAATAGTAATGTGATGGCGCCAGTTAGAATGATAAACACTGCACCACGTGCTGGTAACCCTGAGACTTTACACAGGACAATGTCAAATCTCTAAAACTATATAATATTATAAACACTAATGAATGATTAAAAACATTAATTCTTGTAATAATCGAGAATTTTTATATTTACTAAAATCGATAATAGTATATATATATATATAATCGATATGAGTATTCGTTAAAAAATATTTCTAAATTAAAAATATATTTTTTAGAAAATAATCAAGTTGCTTCTGTTATTTTAGAAATAAAATCTAAATAAATCAATATTACGTCGATAGTAAAAGTAAAGTATCATACTAAACTCATTTAATTCCTAAAAAAATTATAATTTTTTGAAATAGAAAATCTAATATTTTAATTTATTTAATTTTGCAAGTGCCATATACATTTATTAACAATTGATAATATATCACTTTACAGTTTAACATCGGATGTATGACATCTAGTAATCGATATTTATAATCTATATCGATTGTATAATCTGTGCGACTGGCGCCTGGTTTGCCATGCGGAAACTCTGTCATAGGAGATGTCAAATGCGCTGGGGAACCTGTGTTATTTACTGCTGATACTCGTAGACTGTTTACTGTACATCATATTCGGGGCGGCTCACGTCGCGCTGCACATCGTGAAAGCTCTGCTCCAGCTGTGTTTCATGAACATGACTGAGACCACGAAGAGACGGAAGCACGGCGCCAACGTGCAGAGAGAGGGTACGACGGTGTTGCGCGGCATTATTGACGCGAACTGGCAGAAGCTGTTATCAAATAAACTGATAATGGACAAGAGCGCGGAGAAGCCGGCGGTGAAGCAGAGCCAGTACACGGGCGCGTTCCGGCGCGCGCGCAAGCAGAAAGCGAACCAGTTGGCTGTGGACGTGAACCTGGAGTCGCTCCAAATAAACAACGGTGCTGTGAACAATGATAAAGTAAACCCAAACGTCAAGCAGAAAAAGGGCTCGCTGACGAAGTTCATAGCGATGGACTGCGAGATGGTGGGAATCGGTTATGAAGGTAGTGTATACACTCTGTGTTTATAAATAAACCTGTCAGAGCTATTGTTTGATGATAAAATAAAGGATTCCACGATCAGCTTTCATGGTCAACCTGTGTTTGGCTCGTATAGTCTAGACAAGAAATACACAAAGTATTACCGTGCGAATATACCGGCTCTATTGCCGGAGACCATCTAGGTTGGTATTACAGTAGCACCTATTGCAGCTGGAAAGGAGGAACTGTAGTGTGCGAGCATAGCAGTGTCTTCACTGGAACTGCAACACTACTGCGGGAAAGGCACTGTAATTAATTTAATAAACCCAACATCTTACTTCTCAAGGTGACGAGCACCATGTTGCGCTGTGTATACCATTGTTTTTACCGTCACAATATGGGAAGATATATCACTTACCACCAGATAAACGTCCCCTTCATCTTGACACCCTGTAGAATAGTAAAGAGGCTTTATTGCGGAAAGATGGGTATTATGTTTATTAATCCCAGAAGTCGACGGAGACAATCTAGGTCGCTGCCGAACCCGTGGTAGCGAGTAAGAGGTGATGTTGTATATATTACACAATAAAAAAAAAAATTGATGGGTATAACATGTATTATCCTGATGTTTCAACAGCTTCGTAGTCATCATGATCACAGCGGCACTGAGCTGATAAGTCCCGACTCCATAGCTGTCCTAGATCACCTACAGCTTCAATTATTATTTGTCGTCCGATCTATGAAGAGTAAGAAATAGATAAAAAGTTAGTCGGTGATGTCGGGTTATCTATCACTTCTATGTCCTCATGACCTTGGCTGTTGCAAAGTAGTTGAAGCATCAGAAACATAAACCCGGTGATGTGACTAACGGGAACTATTTTCAAAAATGACCAGAGATCCTCATATCATACCAACTTTAAAATCTTTAATTCGTATATCTCCGGGTTTTCTCTCAGGGTCCATCTCATCATGCTGGACTGGTCTAAGTTGGCAGTCGGATAATAATAGACCTTGTTCCGAGCAAAGTCCAGATTGCACCAGATGGAGAGCATTCAAAAATCTGATAATGGTTCCCGCACAACAGCTCACTGGAACCAAGCCAACAGCATCAGCTCGTGGTGCCGCCTGGTAATCAACAGACGAGGCTCTGGTTCCAACTAACCCGCATTGTGTTAGTATGGTGGGTAATTGCCCATATCCCCCCCAATATGAACCAGCATATATGACAGACCCTAGTGCCCAGCGATACCGGAAACCATGCTGACTGTATGTGGAGATCTTAGGGGAAATCCAATGTCCAGCTGTGGACATCCATCATATATCTGGTGAGGGTCGAGGGAAACCTGATGTATATCAGTGTTCATATCCATTGGTGGTGGGTCTCGATTCGGAGACTGTTTAGGTACCACCGCAGCTGTTATTGCAGTCAAACAGTATTGTGCTGTTCCTATTATCCGGCTTGAAGGACCTCGTGGCTGGTGAAATTACTGGGATAATGATACTTGATATCTAACGTCTGCAACGAGTTCAATGTGTTGCTGTGTATGTCATCCTAACTAGCGGAATGTTATGGTCAGGAGTATCACTTGCTATCAGGTGGAGGTCCAGCTTGATACTTGGTGAAATTAGATTAGGTTTAAAAAGAAAAATTCTCCTACTACCCCCTCCAGTTGACTTTGACCTTTCTTTCATCTGACCCAATGTCCGTTCTCCATTGCAGGCGGTGATCACATGCTGGCGAGGATATCCCTCGTGAACAAATTCGGCGACTGCGTGTACGACAAGTTCGTGAAGCCCCGCGAGGAGGTCAAGGACTACAGGACGGACGTCAGCGGCATCCGCAAGGAGGATCTGCTCAACGGCGAGGAGTTCGGCGCGGTGCAGCGCGAGGTCGCGGCGCTGCTGCGCGGCAGGGTGCTGGTGGGGCACTCGCTGAAGAACGACCTGGCCGTGCTCTACCTGTCCCACCCGAAGAGGAACATCCGCGACACCTCCAAGTACAAGCCGTTCAGGAAGGTCAGTTCACTTAAACCTTTTTTTGGACATCACTTGATTTTGAGTGATGTCACTTATGATGGTATACCATCATAATGCACTCATGTACGCCTGAGACGTAAGCCTGACTACGGTGCTGGTTTTATAAGTTGCAGGCTCCTTCGAACCGGATCACGGTGGTTTATCGAAGGTTCTGTGTGTGCAGATAACGAAGGGCAGCACGCCGTCGCTGAAGCGCTTGGCGAAGGAGGTGCTGGGCGTGGACATCCAGCGCGGCGAGCACAGCTCGGTGGAGGACGCGCGGGCGGCCATGCAGCTGTACTGCACGGTGGCGAAGTCCTGGGAGCAGGCGCTGGGCGAGAGGTCCGCCCACGCGCGGCGGGGCGCGGCGGACTCGTGATACGCGGGCGGCGGCGTCGATGGATTCATCGGCGCGGCGACAGGTAACTAATCTGTAGGTAGTTGAAAAAAATAAATCGTGGGTAGTTCTGAATTGCTACATACCGTCGCAGCGGCTGTGCTTTCCCGCGCAACGAACGATATCGCTGCGATGCGATGTGCAGTGTGCTAACGTTGCTGTTATCCGGTTCGAAGGACCGTGTAACAAATTAAATTACTGCGGTAATGGGATTTAGTTTATGTCTCAACGAGTGTGTTGTGGTAATGTGCTAACGTCACTTATCCGGTTCGAAGGACCGTGTAACAAATAAAATTACTACCGTTATATAAGATTCCGGCTTGAAGGATCTTGTAGCCGATGATGTTACCGCGGTAACGAGACTTATCGTCTGTATATACCGACGGTAGTACAATGCGTTTGCAGTGTACACCATCCTAACTAGACGATCGATGATGATACTCATTTTCTATGACCATTTTTTTTTTTAATTTCGTCTCGAGGCAAAAGTCTTAACACTAGAGCCTATACACTACGAACTGTTGTCTTTGACATTAGATATGTTTTTAATTTCCAGGATATCCTCCTCAACAGCTGATCCCTCCGGTGTGTATATCTGAAGATGAGGAGCATGCACCACTGATGTATATACAGGATGTTCCATATTTAGCCAGCCTTTGGAGATCACTGGCGGCCATTTTCTATTACTACCGTCTGTATACCAGCAGCTAATATTTCTATCGGACAGTAATTTAAAAAGTTATCCGGCTCGAAGGACCGTGTAGTTAGTGAAATTACTGTGGTAATGATGTATTGGCAACGAACAGTTTATGGTGCAGTGTACAGGTTGTGAAATTACCGCGGTAACGAGAGTCGACATGTTATGTTAAGGACGTGGCGGATGTGGTGCTGTGTAGTTCCGGTTCGAAGGACCATATAAGTTGCGAAATTACCGCGGTAACGAGACTCCACATGTTATGTTAAGGACGTGGCGGATGTGGTGCTGTGCAGTTCCGGTTCGAAGGACCATATAAGTTGCGAAATTACCGCGGTAACGAGACTCGACATGTTATGGACGTGGAGGATGTGGTGCTGTGTAGTTCCGGTTCGAAGGACCATATAAGTTGCGAAATTACCGCGGTAACGAGACTCGACATGTTATGTTAAGGACGTGGCGGATGTGGTGCTGTGTAGTTCCGGTTCGAAGGACCATATAAGTTGCGAAATTACCGCGGTAACGGGACTCTAACTTGTTATGTAGGCGTCGGGCAGAATGTGGGTGCAGTGTGTTACGGCTCGGAGGACCATGTTAGTGTAATTACCGTGGTAACGAGACTCGATATCGATTGTCTTCGTTGAATTAAAAAAAAAATAGACCGGCGCAAAAATCCCGGCGCTCTTCATTGAGGAATCACCGATTGGCAGCAGCGGGATACCTTTGCAAGATTTCTTCGATAAAAAAAAAAAAAAAAAAAAACTTGCTTCTTTTTTTTTATACTGAATGTTATTTATAAAATACCCTCACCCCCAATAAAATACCGTTATACTGGTGGTAGGTTTAATGGGGTGGACCGTCCGCCTACCACCGCAGTTGCTGTCTATAGGTGGCGTGCAACAATCTTCATCCGGCTCGAAGGACTTTTGTATGGATGTTACGCTTGACGTCGTAACTAGAGCCACGTTGTCGTAGACACGAGGACGACCGCAGCGACAAACGATACCGCTATCCGGTTTGAAGGACCAAGTGCTCGTTACGAGAGTACATGTTGCAGTGTATATCATCTGTTGTGGGCGTGGTTACGCACTGTCCGGTTCGAAGGACTGTGTGCTCAAAGAAATTCTACATGTCAAAGACGAGTACCTTTTGTTGCAGTGTACATCATTCTAACTAGCGCATCTTTTTTTTTTTTTTTGGACAAAGGACTATCACTCTAAGTGATACAATAACGTGCTGCTAGTTAGGATGTTGCACACTGCACCACTACGCTCGTCGCCTTGACGCGAGGTTTGGTTGATCCAGTAATCTGACTAGCTACAGCGCCGTTCGAACCGGATCACGGTAATGTTTGCTAGCCGCAATACGCGCTGCGGTGCTACCTACCCAGACGCTCTCCGTCACAGAGACACTACCGCTATTAATATATTAATCTATAGTACACTACTCTGTGGTAATAAATTGTTTTATATATTGTTTTTTTTTTTTTTTTTTTTTTTTTTTTTTTAATTTCTAATTTAATTCAAACATTTTTATTTTCTATTCATTTCTGTGTGTTACTAATGTTTTTTTTTTTAATTTTTAATTCGTGATCATATATTAATAATCTGTAGGAATGTTGTTTTTTTTTTTAATCTATTATCTTCCGCCATGTCTCCTTTGCCTGTTTCCTTTGCTCTAAATACAGTCGCGCATAAGCGAAACTTCTTGACTCGTGTGGGAAAGAGACAGATATACTGCGGATGCTGTAAAGAGAGAGGGAGCGATTGTTTGATTGACGAATGCTTTATCGATTGAAAGTGTCGAATGTGAGACGAGTCGCATGTGCTATACATGATGTTTCTGTCTCTTTCTTTCTTTATATATTCAGAGTGAGAGAGAGATAGTGTAAAAAGCATGTGCGGGGAGAGATGAGAGCGATAGATACTGCACAGAACGCATTCTGTCTCGCGCTGTAAACACGTAGCTGTCTCTCTCTCTATACATTTAGAGAGAGATAGTATAGAGAATAGTCTGCAGAGGTGAGCGCGATAGATACTATACAGACGCGTTGTAATGTATAAAGCTGTCTCTTTCTCTCTTCATACATTTAGAGCGAGAGAGCTAGTACAGAGATTAGTCTGCAGTAAATGCGATAGATACTATACAGACGCGTTACAAACACATGTATATAGCTGTCTCTTTCTCTCTCCATACATTTAGAGCGTGAGATATAGTACAAAGATTAGTCTGCAGTGAACGCGATGGATACTATACAGACGCGTTAGAAACACATGTATATAGCTGTCTCTTTCTCTCTTCATACATTTAGAGCGGGAGATATAGTATAGAGATTAGTCTGCAGTGAACGCGATGGATACTATACAGACGCGTTAGAAACACATGTATATAGCTGTCTCTTTCTCTCTTCATACATCTAGAGCGAGAGAGCTAGTACAGAGATTAGTCTGCAGTAAATGCGATAGATACTATACAGACGCGTTATAAACACATGTATATAGCTGTCTCTTTCTCTTTTCATACATTTAGAGCGAGAGAGATTAGCATGTGCGGAGGTGAGCGCGATAGATACTATACAGACACGTTCCGTCTCGCTTCAACGCGTTGTAAACACATATAGCTGTCTCTTTCTCTCAATGAGAATTCAGTTTCACACAAAAAGAAGGAGTAAATGAAAACGCATGAATTAGATTTTCGTCTTTATTTCAGAAAACATACATTAACACGGTTCAAAATATGACGTATACGCTTAACAGTGTATTAATATGTCGCACCGCCCGCTCACCCGGATATCCGGGCCGCAGTGCAACAACTTTGTACAGACGAAGTGCGAGACGGATTGTCGTTTGATGCCTTCAATGCGAACGCCTCGCCGTCGGGCCGAGACGAGGGCTCGCAACGTTTGTATATACGAGCGAGAAACACTAGCGTGGGGTTAGTGTATATACACTAACGTTGGAAATCACAATAATTAAGTTTTTTTTTTTAAGCGCAACCTTTAGAGGCTCTGCATACAACATATATACTCACTGTCATTCTAATGACGCGACATTTTATTTTCGCGGCAAAAATTATCTGCTGACACTATTAAAAAAAAAAAAAATGACAAAATAGTTTATTTTTTTATAATATTCATATATATAAAAAAATTGTCTATGACATAAATAGACACAAGCAAAAGAAATAAGTGATCTCACCGAAAGAGTATTTTGTATGGAAATGAAAGGAAGTCTTCGAAATAGGTCTTAATGCTTTCGCCGACAGATGGCGTTAATATAAAGAAATGAATTTTTAAATTAATTTTTTTAAATTTAAAAATAAATAAATAAAAAACGTCTTCATTGAAATAAAAGATTGTTATTAAAATAATTTAAACAATAATAATAACAAAAAAAAAAAATAGTTTGCATCACTTACATTGCGATTGTCGGTAAGAAAGCGCTAACGATGCCCCAAAAATTATTTGGTTATTTGTGTACGTCATACATCCGGTTAACAAACTCTGTAACACGTGTAACAACGGAAATGCAGCGAACAACGTATGTATATATATATATATATATGTATATTTGTTTTTATATCCGGCTTATAATTATTAAACTGTTATAATTAAGGCGTAAGTTTACATTAAACAGTAACCAATAAACTAGCGACGCGCGGCGGCGCGGCCTGCGGCGTGGTCCGGGGGCCGCGGGGAAACAAAATGGCGCCGCTGCGCGTCGATTCGTAACAATCTTTGGAGTCGATTCAAAATGGCGGAGCGTTCCCAATTCGAATGCTTAAACAATCGAATGTCATGAATATTTAAACTATAAAACTCATAGTGAGAAGACTAAAGCAGAGCATTGTTTTTTTTTTTTAATTATTTCCATAGACAATGTGATAATGATTGAACACAGCTCTAAGCTTTAGTCTTCTCACTAAAAAAAAAAAATAATAAAACTGTCAAATTCAAATAAAATAAATAATATACAACTTTCACTAGAGACGGTGTTTTTTTTTTTTTTTTCTAATAAAAAAATAAACCTACTTCGCGACGCAAAAATAAAATTGCAAAAATCGTAATAAAAATAATGAACACCAAAAGTAAAATCGTCGAAAAATAATTGAAATAGAAAAAAAAAAAAAAAAATTACAAAAATAATTTCGATTGCGAATCGATTTCTGCACACGAACTACTTCACTGACGGTTAATTATGTTTTGTTACAAATCAAATTAACCAACACTTACCTAAGTACTTTTGTTACAATTAAAAAAAAAAAAAAATACGATAGGGTAGTGCTTTCAGCCTCAGCACCGCTCACCACCCGGTGGCATAACTGATGAGGCACGAACCTATTTCATAAAAAAAAAAACTCGCCTGTCATCAACTACGACACAGATAATCAATATTAATTTCGCGCGTTAATTCTGACACTTCCCACATTCTATCCGTACGCACCTACAATATACAAAATACTTATTCAATTCGTGCAGTGCATCACAAAAATAGTTTTTTTTTTTTTTTTTTAAATTAAATAAATTTAAATTTCAGCCGAATCACGTAAATGCTTTTGTCTTTTATCCGTAAAAAAAATCCAAACAATTGTTATATTTCGTTTTGCCTCCAACATACGATTTCGATACACGAGAACAATAAAGAGATATCTATTTAGATTATATATTTACTCATACTTCATAGAAAAGGCAAAGGACAAAAGCTCATACAGCCAGTCCAATCAAAAAGTGTAGCAAGAAAATTATCTAAATAAATATTATATAAAAAAAAATATATATATTAATAATAAATTAGGATGTATAAAATAGACAAGTCAAAGGTTCGTATGCTGGAGAAATTAAAAAAAAAAAAATTATGACGTAGAAAAACGCGGTAAACGGATTCGTTGATTTGATGAAAAAATTCTATACAATTATTATTATTATCATTTAAAATTATAATATGTAAAAAGCACCGTTTCGTTTTTTTTTTTTTTTGGAGTCGGAGGCACAACACCGTTCGGGTGTGACGGTGACCGTCGCGACGGCCGCGGCGGACGGCGACACCTGTCAACTACCATTCAAACTGGCACTCAATTCATGGCAATGGTCGAATACCGTACGGCCTATGACACATTTTTTTTTTGTACTAAAGGCAAAAGTCGAAAATACATACAGCCTAAACAAAAACTTTTTTTTTTTTGTACAAAATCTTCAAGGCTTAAATTTATAGGCCGGAAGGTTAGCTGCTGGATACGCAAATAATCTGGTTTCCAGTTCTTCAGCGAATGACTTCACGCCAATCTTGCACAATAAAAAAAAAATCTATCAGAAATATAATGTCTATGGTTCATGCGAATATGCCATAGTCCCATCAAAAAGATTTCATTTTAAAATGTATAGATACATTCACGGAATTAAAAAAAAAAAAAACATCACGTTGCCCACAGCTGGACATGATCATGACATAAAAAATTAATGTGTTATGTTATAAATACTTTTTTTTTTTAAATGAAAAATTGACAGATGTCACATCGCGCGCCAATATCGCGGCCCGCCGTGACCGTCCGATTGACAAGATGGCCGACGCGCGCCGTTCCGGCTGTTGCGCGGCGGCGGTTACGCGAATGGCGCGTACTTCCGCCACTGCCTGCCGACACGCGTCATGTTCGCGCAGAGCTCCTGGTCCCTGAAACGTTCGGAGTGACCATGAGGATTGATGGTCTCGACGGAGACCAGGCTGGTGCCATCAGGCCAGCCGACAGATAGTACTGTGCGGACATTGTTGTGATCCGGTTTGAAGGACGCTGTAACTATTATTGATGGTAGTGTCTTTGTTGCTGCAGACCGTCTAGGTACAGCCGCAGCGCCTGTTGCAGCCGACAGACAGTACTGTGCGGACATTGCTGTGATCCGGTTTGAAGGACGCTGTAACTATTATTGATGGTAGTGTCTCTGTCGCCGCAGACCGTCTAGGTACAGCCGCAGCGCCTGTTGCAGCCGACACACAGTACTGTGCGGGCATTACTATGATCCGGTTCGAAGAACCTTATAGTGCTGCACCATCTAAACTGGAGGTGTCAGTGCGTCACTCGATACCACGTGACCGCGTGACCCCGTGTCCCCCTCTAGCCGCTCGCTCACCTCACGTCGCCCCAGCCGCCGTTGCCCTTCGTCAGCCGCTTGTTGTGCTTGGCGCCGCCCGCGCTGATGGTGACGCTCACCCGCGCCGGGTACATGCTGCCCCTCGCGCTGAGCAGCAGCTTCTGCACCTTGCCGATGACCGTCGACGCGTTGCAGTTGGACTTCTTGTGGTGGATGCCGCTGGGCAACGGAAACCGTGCATCATCAGAACGGAAGGTCGGGGAATTGGTGATCAGCACAGGTCCAAGAGCGGACGGCTTTATATTGAGATTATGATCATACGTACTCATGAAGACAGCGACCGCCGCAGTCCAGCGGCGATGTTATATTTTAATCTGTGATCCGGTTCGAAGGACCATGCGACTAATGATGCGGTAAGTTAAGTCACTCGAAATCGAGTGATAGTCTCATGGATAGATCACTTGGTCGTATTAAAGAAATTAAAAAAAAAAAAAAAAGTTTTTGTTGCACCGTACTGACCATTCACCGATGTGGAACACGCGGGGCCCTTTGCACAGGATCACCTTGAACTTGTCGCGCGCGGGCCGGTTCTGCGAGAGGTGCAGCAGCGAGTAGTCCCAGTTGTAGTCGTCGTACGCGCAGAACTGGTCGCGCAGCGCGGCGATGCCCGCCCACACGCTGCGGTTGAACGCCATGCCCATGTTGTGCATGCTGGAGTGCCACGGCGTGATCTCCACCTGCAACCGGGCGGCGGGGCCGGCCGCGGCCGCCGCGTTGGCAACACTGGCGCGCGCGTTGGCAACACTGGCGCCGCGTTGGCAACACTGGCGCGCGCGTTGGCAACACTGGCGCGCGCGTTGGCATCACTGGCGCCGCGTTGGCAACACTGGCGCCGCGTTGGCAACACGGGCGCCGCGTTGGCAACACTGGCGCCGCGTTGGCAACACTGGCGCCGCGTTGGCAACACGGGCGCCGCGTTGGCAACACTGGCGCCGCGTTGGCAACACTGGCGCCGCGTTGGCAACACGGGCGCCGCGTTGGCAACACTGGCGCGCGCGTTGGCATCACTGGCGCCGCGTTGGCAACACTGGCGCCGCGTTGGCAACACGGGCGCCGCGTTGGCAACACTGGCGCCGCGTTGGCAACACTGGCGCCGCGTTGGCAACACGGGCGCCGCGTTGGCAACACTGGCGCCCGCGGCGCTCAAACGTCACCGGCGGCCGGTAGCGTTTGATGATAAAGTATTTTCCTCTATTGTCTATACCGAAATTAACTTTAATAGTTTACACCAAAAAATTTTTTTTTTCATTGTCTGTGCCCAAATTTTTTTTTTTTTTAATTATCTATACCAA
Organism: Troides aeacus; assembly: GCA_033220335.2. Lineage (NCBI taxonomy): Eukaryota > Metazoa > Arthropoda > Insecta > Lepidoptera > Papilionidae > Troides > Troides aeacus. Next base: position 5,852,673 of record CM067296.1, read on the forward strand.
TTTTTTTTTTAAATTGTCTATTTCAATTTTTTTTTAATTATCTATGCCAATTTTTTTTTTAAATTGTCTATTTCAATTTTTTTTTAATTATCTATGCCAATTTTTTTTTAAAATTGTCTATTTCAATTTTTTTTTAATTATCTATGCCAATTTTTTTTTAAAATTGTCTATTTCAATTTTTTTTTAATTATCTATGCCAATTTTTTATTGTCTATTCCAATAATATTTATTAAAATTGTCTATTCCAATTTTCTTTTGTATACATTAAAAGTAGTAATTACTAGAACTTATTATTACTTATTTACTAAAATTAAAAAAAAAAAAAATATTCATCTGCGGTGCAATGGGGGTGGGTAGGTTATAACATTAATGCAGCTTGCAACACAGCGAGCGCGTCGTTCAGCAGCACGCGGTTAAATACTATTTAGAGGTTATTTTTTTTTTTTTTTTTTTTTTTTTCACCAAAGAGCCGAACGTTCACGTGATATTGAGTGACACGCTCGTCCATAGCAACGTCGTGCTCGTCGCATTGAAACCGCCTAAGTACCACAGCAGCACCTATTGCATCCGGCAGATATTACTGTGATCCGGCTTGAAGGACCAATAGCTGTTACTGCTGTCGCCAAAGACCGTCTAGGTGGATACTGTAGCGCCTTTAACAGCCGACAAACAGTATTGCGTGAACATTACTTTGCTCCGGTTTGAAGGACGTTGGACGTAATGTAATTACTACGTAACGATACGAACAAACAGATATCTCCCGTCTCATCGCTTAATTGTATAAAAAAGTCTCGTTACCATAGTTACGTTAGCTACAGCGCCCTTCAAACCGGAACGTAGTTATCATGTACCTACTCAGACTGTCACCGGCAACTGAGATTTTACTATTGAACTAATAAATAAACTAAATGTACCAGTGTTGCCAACATAGCGGACGGAATATTAGATAATCGTGCGACGCGCATGCACTACTACCACATGCATGTTATAAATAAAAAAAAAAAAAAATCATCAACATCCCACACGTCCACAGCTGGACATATCCCTCCCCTCAAAGACCTCCACATTCATCCGTCCCTTGTGGGAAGGCCTCTTAACACCACGTCCTTCAGTACGCGGCCTCCACCTAAGACCCTTACTGCCTCATCAAATCCCACCCCCAAATTAAACCCTTTTCAATTTTTTTTTAATAAAAATTAGTAAATACAGATTAAAATATTTAGTGGACGCGTGACCTCACTTCAGTAGTCTCGTATAAAAAAAAAAAAAACACCTCGAACAGCCGCCATTTTGTCGCGCCAATTGTCATGACAGTAACCGTAGTATTACGATTGAACAATCATTGATATCGCTTCACAAATGTTTGAATTGCTTATATCGGTACCCATCCCACTGTACATTCCCACTGCTGGGACTACTGTAATGTACTACAAGGAGAGAACACGTTGGGCTTATATATATATATATATATATATATATATATATAAAATATGCTTAATGCCATCGCAGCGTCTATATCTGCTGATAAACTACTGTCCAAACATTACTATGTTCCGGTTTGAAGGGTGCTGTAGTTAATATTACTACTGGGATGGGCTTTACATCTCATGTCTAACGAGCGCAATGTGGCGCTGTGAGTATCATCTTAACTAGCGCCATTTTGTTTTACCGTATCACTCAACGTCAGGTGAACGAGCCGCTCGTCTCGCTTAATCACAACAAAAAAAAAAAAAAGTTAACTCCACCATATAGCAAGAGAGAGTGAGATAGAGAATGAACAGATGTTTCTATTGGGGTTATAAAAATACAGATGTTTTTGATGGTTGAACTCGCTTCGAACGAGATGAGCATTTTTTTAATACTTGTACTATTATGTCGCTTTTATTATCAATAGAAAAAATCTAGCTTTTCTACGTAAGTACTGAGAGCACTAAACTTATCTTTAACATGCACAAAGCACTAGCGAAATGCATGTCGCAGCGTAGACCATAGACAATTGTAGCCATAGACTGCAAAATTTTTAAAGTTATATTTCTTTTGGCGCGCTGGAAAAATCTAAAGAGAATTTAATAAAACTTTTTTTTTTATACATAATTAAAAAGAAATCATAATCGATTTTAGTTGTTTATGTGAAATAAAATTTACTCTATGGTACTTAAATTATTCACAATTTTTTAAGCTAAATAATGTTTAGGGAAAAAAAAAAATATTTACGATACTTTTTTCAATTACAAATAAAGACTGCATTAATAGTGGAAAAAAAATTACATTCCATAGACGACAAAAAAAAAAAAAAAAAAATTATACATCTCATGATTTTAAAAAAAAATTAAAAAATTTTGCAAAATTAATATTTTTCAACTGGCAATAATAATTTTTTTTTCTGTTTCGGCTAAAGGACTTGTATCTAAATCATACCAATAAAATTATTTTCTCCGATTTAAAAAAAAAAATATTTTATAATGAACAATAGGCTCTATGGAGACATTAGTCTCTGACTAGTAACAATAGGAGTAAGGTAAGCTCTGCCTGTAGAAGGCGATTAAAAGGGTCTAGGGGTTTCACCGGCCTTGAGGGTCGGAGCCCTTATCGCTTAACTAGCGGACCTTGGACAGGGTATCGCTCAGCGATGGTGCCTACGAGGGTTTGGCCTCTCAGAGACGTACTAACAGAGCCAGCGGTTCTGTGAGAGAGACCACCGAGGAGGTTTTAGCACGAATCTCACATAACCTAGAAGCTTCTCTCGAATATTTCAAGCGCGAAACGAAAAAAAAAAAAAACGGCTCCATCAACAAATACAAAGCCGTCGAAATCGTTAATAAAAAAAAAAAACACAAACGTCATTAACGGCGCCAAAAAATTTATAACTTCATACATAATCGCAGTGCTTAATATTTCTGTTTTTAATCAATGTTAGTATATATACAGTATAACATCAGGCGCCATCGTCACAACTGGACTGGAGGAGGATATATCTTCAAACGGATGGACGTGGATACACATATATATATATATTACGTCATTTATACGCAGTAGCGACTAGTGATATATATACTAAGTGTTACTATATACAGCACAACAACCAGAAGCTGCCGTCTCCCTAACAGATGTGATGATCATCCTAGATGCCTATCACCGGTTTGTCATCCAACATGGACGCACCGCCTCCACCAGTCCAGTCATTCACATGAGGTTAGTACATGCTTTATATGCACTAGGTGTAGCCAAAGACCTGTCTACCTCACTACCGCTTATAATGTCAATGACAGGTTCGCACAGTTTGTGTGTGACTTAAATGTATTGTAATCTAGATTTAACTGCGATGAGGAAAGGATTGATGCCTTCGATGTGTGGTGCTGGTGAAGGTTTCTCCGAATACCATGGATAGGGAAAAGGACAAATGAGTCCATCTTAAAGTACCTCGGCATGCTAATAAAGAGCCTTCAACTCACTCCGGTATGTAATGCTTTCTCCAACGGGCTGTCCGGAGAGGAAAGTCATTTTGGGGAGACAAGGTGGATGTGCTCAAGGAAGAGCCTTTACCACATGGATGGAAATTATTAGAACGGCATATAACTACACTCTATGGTGACTGTGTGGTCACAATCCTCAGCAGTGAGGGAGTGATGGAGAAGAAGAATCTAAACTAATTTTGCATATACTGTAGAGTAAGACATTGGGCTCAAGGGGTCCCGAACCACGACTGATGGGATCCAACCTAACCTGTTCACGGTGCACCCTGGTAATCAACAGACGAGTCTCTGGCTCCTACTGACCTACATAAGGCCAGCATGGGAAATGGTCTAAATCTAAATCTGCTCCTGGTTCCCGGTGTTGCGAGTGGCACATGACCGATGTCAAGGTCTCCGAGGGAGGCCTATGTCTAGCAGCTGAAGTCTATCGACTGATGGTGGGATATATAAATGAAATGTCTATTCATGATGTTATTTTCATCCATAATTTAGTTTATACTAAAAATAAGACGATAAGAGTGATAAGTTTTTTTGTCTTATTCTTGTAAAGGCAAAGGAATAAAGTTCATAATGCCATATTATTATTTATATAAATATCACAAGTATCTTTATTTTATATTTTTTATTATATCCTTAGAAATGCAAAGGAGTTAAATGTATGCAGCCGAATGATTAATAAAATGCTCTGCTTCAAAACGCCCTCACTGCTGAGGATCATGGCCTCGCACAGTCTCCATTGAGTGTGGTCATATGCAGAGAGGACCTAAGTGTATATTGTCACACGCCAGCTTTCTAACAGTATCCATCCATGTGGAAGAGGCTCTTCTTCGAGCTCTTACCACAAACTTGATATAATTCTGATGAGGAACTGCCTACTAGTCAACCACTGATGTAACGTGAAACAAAGATCTGATCTTTATGAATTGGAATTGCTACTAAGCCCCACGGAGACATCAAGTCCACGATCCCCACCACACAAACTGTGCCAACCGGTCGGCTGTGCACCTTTTGATTGCTCGTGTACAAGTAAGGGTACACTTGGTAGTTCCACGACTGCGTATCCTGCATCCTCCTGCGGCGCTCCTCCGCCGCAGCTCTCACTTGCTTGACGTAGCTCAGGCTGGCGTGCTTCTTCTGCTCATCAACAACACCTCACCGTCAGTGAAACTAACCGATCGTGACAGCCTTCACTGAACTGTCTTCTCCGAATAGTTGTACCGATTTCAATTGTTTCATACTTAATGTTCAAGATTTAATTTTTTTTTTTTTTTTTAATTTTTTGTATTGAATTTATACCTAAATATAATAATATGTCCAAATACATATAATATTTAGAAAACATCTAACAAATAATATAAATAGTATATGTCCGAACTCATATATTTCATAACAAAATGTCGGACATGTTAGAGTATACCTGATAAAGAGAAAATATAAAAAAAAAAAAAAAAAACTAATTATAGTACGTTATGGAAATTGGATAGAAGCGTTCACCTGTATACGACTGATACATCATCGTTCGGACGGCGATATTTGCATAGAACTATTCACCAGCGGATACGGAAGCTGTGACGGTGACCAGACGGTATCCAGCACAAGATCTACCACCACTGCATTTATTTTACACAATTTTGTCAAATTTATAAACATTTATACCGAATAGAGAGCTTTATATTTAGGTTATGACATATTTTCGTAACGATCAAAATCTGACAGCAGCAATTTCTTTCCTAACGTCAAAGGCACAGGTCTAAAGTCCGTTCATCCTAATCGATTAAAAAAAAAAAATTTATTCGGTTAGCACATACATCGGACAGTTTTAATTCACAGAACACACATAAAACATTATAGTTCGATGCCACAGATTATAAATGAAGATTACGATGTGAATGAGGGTCTCATGTTATTAGTGAACGGTGATACTTCAAAATAGACGTGGAAAGGAAAAATTAAGGTCGACCTCCACAATATAGAATATAACGAGAAAGAGAGAGAGAGATAGAAATTACCTTGACTTTAGCTAGAAATAAATTTTAAGTATTAATATTATATTATCTGTTGTGAGGTTTACGTTTAATTTGGGATTAATTATACTTTTGAATTTTAGCATTTTTTTTTTTAAATAATTAAAAACAATTATACCCACTTTTTTTTTTTAGAATTACCCTTCTATTTTATCTGTCGATTTATCTCGAGATATATCCCTAGATAAAACGGAGTCGTCGTAAATTATAGATAAAATATCGATTTTATTCTATAAGAGATAGAGTGAGCTTACCTTGTCGCCGATCGAATGGTAATTGTAGGTCTTGAGATAAGTCCCGAGACAGAGTATCTCGCAGTTGGCGCAGCTCCTGTCGGCGGTGGCGCGCAACAGGTGCAGCATGTGGATGAAGTCCTCGGCCACGTAGTGGTCCTCCTCCAAGAAGACCACCATACCTGTTCGAGTGAATTTTTTATTCTTGACTCAATATCGTCAGATGAAGTATTTGGTTTAGATCTTCACGAAGATCATGAGGTGATGGACACCATGCATCGATCGTCGCTCCTCGATACCTGGCTACCTGGTCAAATCTGAGCATCTTAAAGAGGAAACGGAACTGACCCGTGTGGCCCGCCGTACACTGCAGCTGATTGAAGATCCTGTTCGCTTTCCACCACCAGTGGTGCTTCGTCTGCGTGTACTTCGCCTCGCGGTAGTGACCGTGCAGGTCCGGATGGTGGGCGTTGTTGCATTTCATCTTTATAGCCCTGGAAACCGGATATAGCACAGATTAAAAAAAAGCCGCCTAATTTGGGAATGCATGACCCTTACTCACAATTTTTTCCCATCAACGTTTGGTAGAGTACAGATGCTTTACTGTTATCCGGCTCGGAGGACCAAGAACGGCCCTGCAGCTAGTGGAATTATGAGCAGTGTATCTTAACTATCGCGATGATATTGTTATATGGTTAGGATGGTATACACTGCACCACACTTGGAATAAAAAAAAAAAACTTACTGTTCGAGGCGGGCGTCTCTTGGACAGTCGTTGGGATCTACACCAGGGAATTCGTTGGGATGCGTCTGGATTGAATATGGGTAGAAGATCTGCATCACCTGGAAGAAGAGTTTGCGTATCTAGTGAAGAGATCGTAGGAGAGGATGGTGACCATGCGGTTGATGTGATGCTGACCTTGGTAAAGTCTATACTCCTCACGAGCGCGTTGATCTCCTCGTCGTAGTAATCGTGGGAGAAGACCAGCAGGGTCCTGTCGATGTCCCGAGCTTGAGCCAGGGAGACGATCAGGTGGCGGAGGTACGTCAACCTCGTGTGAACCTGACAGCAAACTTTTATTATACCACTAATAATATTTTATTTCTACCACACGATCGCCTGATGGTGAGCTTTACGCCTGCTCCTAATAAAGCGCTGGTTAGGATGTCGCAGTGATTTTACCAGCAGCTTTCATGGTCTTTGGAGCCGGATAACATTAACTTTCGATCATCTCCGCTTGGAGCTAGAGAACGATTTCCTATAATAGAGACTTGCCAACAGTTCTTCAATTTGAAGAGTTGATGATGCCGTAAGGTTCAATGTCCACTGAGCTCAGAGTCTAATGAAGGTGTAGTGTAAAAACTCTGACTAGGGATCTAATATGGATATTGTTTTTGGTCTACTGGTAGTAGATCTTTGTTGCCTCAAGTCGTCTCGGTACTATCTTCTCGACAAAGGACCTATGTATAAAATATTTAATATCCTGGCGACATTGGTCCTCTCCAATTCCAAATATATTCTGAGATAACGGACCTCCACAAAGAACCTATGTATAAAATATTTCATAACCTGGCGACATTGGTCCTCTCCAATTCCAAATATATTCTGAGATAACGGACCTCCACAAAGAACCTATGTATAAAATATTTCATAACCTGGCGACATTGGTCCTCTCCAATTCCAAATATATTCTGAGATAACGGACCTCCACAAAGAACCTATGTATAAAATATTTCATAACCTGGCGACATTGGTCCTCTCCAATTCCAAATATATTCTGAGATAACGGACCTCCACAAAGAACCTATGTATAAAATATTTCATAACCTGGCGACATTGGTCCTCTCCAATTCCAAATATATTCTGAGATAACGGACCTCCACAAAGAACCTATGTATAAAATATTTTATAACCTGGCGACATTGGTCCTCTCCAATTCCAAATATATTCTGAGATAACGGACCTCCACAAAGAACCTATGTATAAAATATTTCATAACCTGGCGACATTGGTCCTCTCCAATTCCAAATATATTCTGAGATAACGGACCTCCACAAAGAACCTATGTATAAAATATTTCATAACCTGGCGACATTGGTCCTCTCCAATTCCAAATATATTCTGAGATAACGGACCTCCACAAAGAACCTATGTATAAAATATTTCATAACCTGGCGACATTGGTCCTCTCCAATTCCAAATATATTCTGAGATAACGGACCTCCACAAAGAACCTATGTATAAAATATTTCATAACCTGGCGACATTGGTCCTCTCCAATTCCAAATATATTCTGAGATAACGGACCTCCACAAAGAACCTATGTATAAAATATTTCATAACCTGGCGACATTGGTCCTCTCCAATTCCAAATATATTCTGAGATAACGGACCTCCACAAAGAACCTATGTATAAAATATTTCATAACCTGGCGACATTGGTCCTCTCCAATTCCAAATATATTCTGAGATAACGGACCTCCACAAAGAACCTATGTATAAAATATTTCATAACCTGGCGACATTGGTCCTCTCCAATTCCAAATATATTCTGAGATAATGGACCTCGACAAAGGATTTATATATAAAATATTTTATAACCTGGCCAATTTACAAGTATCATGCGCCCGTTATTAACACCATGGGGGCCGTCAACGTCAACGGCCATTTTGTTGTTTTATACCGCAACAATATTTTTATATAATTTATTTTTATTTTATACAATTTTTTTTTTTTAAATAATGGTGGTGACAAATGATAAGGTGATTTTTTTATATGTGCCATTGTGTGTTTGTGGGGGTGTAAGGTATGCAAGCCAAGCTCACCAGCTCGTGGTGCAGCCGATCAACAGACCAGGCTCTGGGTACCACCAGCCCGCATTGGGCCAGCGTGGTGGGGAATGGCCCAATTTCCCCCCATATGAACTTCTACAAACGACAGCCCCTAGTGGCCGGCGGGACCGGAGGCCATGCTGATTGTATGCGGAGGATCTTTGGTGGAGACCTATGTCCAGCAGTGGACATCTATCGGCCGATGATGATGATGGAAACTATATCCTATCCTTTCGATTATCATCTTCATCAAAGCAACTGCTGGACATGGAACAGTAGATATCACTGGTGGTAGTGTCTCTGTTGCTGGAGTGCGTCTAGGTACCACCGCAGCTGGCACACAGTGCTGTGCGGACATTGCTGAGATCCGGCTTGAAGGACCTATAGCTATCACTGGCGGTAGTGTCTCTGTCGCCGGAGACTGTCTAGGTACCGCCGCAGCGCCTGTTGCAGCTGACACACAGCACTGTGCGGACATTGCTGTGATCCGGTTTGAAGGACGCTGTAACTATTACTGTTGGTAGTGTCTCTGTCGCCGGAGACCGTCTAGGTACCGCCGCAGTGCCTGTTGCAGCCGGCACACAGTACTGTGCAAACACTACTGTGATCCGGTTTAAAAGGTGTTATTGCTATTTAAACTACTGAAGTAACGAAACGTAACATCATACGCTTTAAAGAGATGAGAACAATGTGATGCAGTGTATATCATCCTAACTAGCGCTGCGTTGTTACGGCCAGGCGTATCACTTAATATCAGGTGAAGGTCCTGTTCGTCCCATCGTTTCCTTAAATGGAAGGGAGCCGTCTTCATCTAACAAGCAGCTAAGATGTTCACACTGCACCGATCGAGGTGCGACCCTTAAATACAACGATCACTTGATATTAAGTGATACCTTTGTCTATAACAATGCAGCGATAGGATGATAGACACTGCACTATATTTATTTGACACGCATTGATGTATGACTCGTTACCGCTATAATTTCACAGCGTCCTTCAAACCGGTGCACGATAATGTTATCACACTATATATTTCACTGTGCCTGTAGCCTTGAGACAAGATAGAGTCACGTCACTCAGTAGTTTCACTAGCTACAGCGTCCTTCAAACCGGACCACGGTGATGTTATCACACTATATAACCCATTGTGTTCGTGGCCTTGAGACATAGGAGATCAAGTCATGATATTCAGTAATTTTACTAGCTACAACGCCCTTCAAACCGGACCACGATGATGTTATCACACTATATAACCCACTGTGCTCGTGGCCTGGAGACATAGGAGATCTAGTTATGATATTCAGTAATTTCATTAGCTACAGCGTCCTTCAAACCGGACTACGATGATGTTATCAGACTATATATTCCACTGTACCCGTAGCCTTGAGGCATAGGAGATCAAGTCGTGATATTCAGTAATTTTACTAGCTACAGCGTCCTTCAAACCGGACCACGGTGATGTTATCACACTAAATATCCCACTGTACCCGTAGCCTTGAGGCATAAGATCAAGTCACGTTACTCAATAATTTCACTAGCTGCAGCGCCCTTCAAACCGGATCACGTTTGGCGGTCATAGTTGAACTTAACTTTCAAATGCAGGACAAAGGGTCATCGAGGAGGCGGAGGAAGACGAAGAAGAAGATCGTGATACCAAGACGCGCACCGTCCGTGGTGATACCGGAACGGGTTCCGGTTTACATAACAGCTGACAAGACCACGTGCGTCGAATGCGGCTGCTACCCTGACGAGGAACCCTACGTGAAGAACAAGTGAGTACTATCTATACCATCAGGTCGAGTTGGTGCACCATCTCATCACCATCAGTATCTACAGGAGGTACCACCATAGTCACAGCCCTCTGGTATCGGACGGGTGAGAGTAAGGTAAGCCCTGCCTGTAGAAGGCGATGGAAAGGGTCTGGAAGTTTCGCGCCCTTGAGGGTCGGGGCCCTTATCGCTACAAGCGGACCTTGGACAGAGTATCGCTCAGCGATGGTGCCTACGAGGGCTTGGCCTCTGAGAGACGTGCTGACAGAGGCAACTGCTCTGTAAGTGATCCCGGAGCCTCTGGAGCACTGATGCTGATCGGAAGGGGGTTTTAGTAAGAATCTCCCATTACCCTTACTTCCCATCGCCAAACAGTAATGTGCAAACCTTTCTATATATGTTGTACCTGATAAAATTACTATGGTAACAAGATTTAATAACTCAAGTTTCAAGGTGTCGAGCATAGTGATAAAGTAGTGCATTAATCTTACCGTGTTTCGGTTTGAAGGGCGCTGTAGCTAGTGACATTACTATGGTAACGAGACTTTGTACTTCAAGTCTCACAGTAATAAGCACAATCTGATAGAGTAGTGCGCTAACTAGTAGCTGGGGAAATTACTGCAGTAACGGTCATTCTTTGAATGAAACCAGCTGATGATTTCGATGAATTTTAAGAGGCCCATGATCAGCAGCATGATGATGATGATGGTGATGATGATGATGATTATGATAGTCTAATTCCGTACATTAATCTTTGCCAAAGTGATTGTGAAATGATAAATTTCAAAGGACCCAAAAAATTCCTATAATCTTCATCACATAATTAGTCTAGTAAATCCACTAACTGCAGCGTCCTTTACACCGGATGACGTAACGGTGGAAGTAGCGCAGATTCCAGCATCAATCAAGGTGAAAGCTCTCCAAACGTATGTACTGACAAAATTTTGGACGCCTCCAACTCGAAGAGGACGGTCAGCATCTATGACCTAGCCTAGCCTAGACCAAATCTCTGGTCTCCAGATTGTCAAGAAGCCAACTCTTCAAGCACCTCCTCATCATCCATTCCTCTCTGTCTTCTAGAAAGCTGAAGCAATGCCAAATGTCGCCGCTGACTCTCTACGAGATATCAGCGGCGGTGGTGGACAGTCTGCCGCTGCCACCAGCATTCGCTTGGAGTGCCACAGAGGTGGCCGACTGGATGGCAAGAGAAGTATCTTTGCCGCAGTACAGTGTGAGTAACTAAACAGCTGTTATCCGGATCGAAGGACTACTGATAGATCTTCTATCCTCTCAACGTAGGAGGACGGAAGGGATTACCCTGAACAATCACCAAATAAATCATCATGGTGTTCCGCCATAGTGAAATTAGTGGGCAGGAGTGTGGGCATGGTCTATGTCCAACAGTGGACAACGCTGCAATGGTCATGATGGTGATTACTAATGAAGGTATAAATATATAAATTGATATAAAAATTGCTTCCAGGAGTGCGTGATCATGAATGACATCAACGGTCTTCGTCTCCTTATGCTGGAAGATCCGTCCAAGCTGCCAATGATAAATATACACGACTTCCAGCATATAAAGGTAGGGAACCAGCACTCTAACCAAGGCATAAAGTCGACTAAATAGGGAATAAATCCAGGGAAGTAGCAGCAGCTGTCCTTACTGCCAGTTCGGAAATTTACAGCGCTACTCAATCCGCATGGCAAGAGTGACAGTACAACTCCATCCCACGGTTGGGAATGGCAAAAAAAAAATAGTTCACCTGATGGTAAATGATACACCAGTCCATGGTAATGATGAACTAGTTAGGATATGGTACACTGCACCACATTACGCTACACGCATGAAGTGCTAAGTCTTGATGTCCCGAAATTTTCTATTTGTAACTCTTGAACATGGTAATATATGCACACTGGGAACAACCGCTGCGGCAGCTGATCTGATGGTAAGAGATCTTGTAAGAGATGATGATGAGGTACACGAGTCCAAAACTACAGCATCCCTCGAGTCTGATGATAGACCTGACGCTGTAGATGATAACGTCCAAAGTCCACCAACTGTACGGCACGGAGTTCATCAAGTTCAGTAGAAGCATCGGCCTGCCGCCGAGGAAGCCGCTCACGCACTGCACGTGGTTCAAGTCGAGGACCGGACCCAGTTGGGGGATACGGAGGAACTGGACCAGGTGAAGAATTTTTTTTTTTAAAGAACAGCTCAACTAGCAGACAATGGACCAATTGTCTGGGACATTTCCATTCAATCTTTTTCCCAATAAAATCTCAAATAGATAAATTGGTGACAGTAGTGGATCATGTGTTGGTACCTAGATTCTTCATTTACTATTGAGAGAGGGAGAGGGATAGGGGCGTTAATCTTCAAGAAGATATAATCTTCTGGGGGAAATCAGGGTTATATTGAAATTTTCGCCTACTAATCCCTTAGTAATCGTCCTCGCCAGGCCGTCCCCGTGACCTGGATAGGTCTCAGGATCTAGGTTCGGAACCAAACCGCGGATCCTAACCAGACGATCACCAGCAATACTTTACTTATACTACTAACAAAAATATTAAGAAAAGAACGAAAAGAGATGAAGATAGAAGTATTGGGGCAAGAAGAGTTTGATGAGAATGACATATTTTAGACATTCAGGGAACAACCCTAGGTGTCTTAATAGATGACTAAGAGAGAAGGAGGACAAAAGAGAATAAGTAGAGGTTTCTGTGACATTTACTAATATACCGAGCCCAAATCAGTATCTAAATGCCCAGCGGTGGGCATTTCTAAATTGAGATGGACCAGTTTTAGGAATTTTTTTAATTTCTTGTTTATATGTTCTCTATCCTTTGCAGATGTGATATACTGCGATGGATGAAGATCATAATGCCGGAGCCTGTGTATCGGGACCACTGGGATCTTGTGTGGTACGGTATTCGATTTATCCGTGCACCATATCACCACTGGGACTTTCACCTGGTGGTAAATGAAATCTACAAAAAATTACACTGGAATGGGATCAAATCCACAATTGGAATGTTTGCACACTACTGCCTGCCAGCACAAGTTGGAGCTATGGTGTTGCTTTCCGGCAAAAGGCCTACCCACCAGTAAGATATTAGTACCATCAAAAAATTGTGGAACTCACAGGTCCCAGGCCATCCTCACCAGCTCGTGGTCCACACTGCTAATCAACAGACGAGGCTCTGGTCCCCACCAATCCGCATCGGGCCAGCGTGGTGGTAAATAGCCCAATTTCCTCCCCATATGAAACCTTACAAACGGCGGCTGGTGACCGGTGATGCGTGCGGCACAGGACCGATCGATGTGTGGATCTTTGGTGGGAAGGCCTATGTCCAACAGTGGACGTCTATTGGCTGGTGGTGATCGCTCATGACCTCATCCTTAATATCACATAATAATGATGTCGAGCCCGAATCAGAAAACAAAGAATCCTTGCCCAAGGTACCCTGACTTCAACAGAAGCCCTTTCTCTGGTATACGTTCAGTACCAAAATTTGAATAGTCTTCACACTGGAGTTATTTACTCTACACTAGTTTGATTTAGACAATCGTATGCTTAATATATCTTTACATCTGATGGTAACAAATTCGTCATCATCATCATCAGCCGATGCTGGATATAGGTTTCTTAAAAATCTCATATCGGTCGGGCCTGCGCTGCAGTCAGTATGGCATCCGATACCGCCAAGCAACGCCAGCGTCGTTTGTAGACCGTATGGAGGGAATTTGGGCCATTTCCCGCCACGCTGGCCCAATGCGGGTTGATGGGAGCACAAAATTGTCAACCGGAAATAAATTACACAATCATATTCCTCTAAGTACAACTGTTTTGTGGGTTCTGATGGCTAGTTAATGATTGAACCCGCTGATTTGAGTAATACCCACATACTCAAAATCCATCACAGGAACAGCATCATACTGTTCCAGCCGTCATCATATGGCCGTCCACGGCCACATCAACATGAGGTACATTTTTCAAAATTAATTTTAATTCGTATTCCCAGGTACCACAAACCGGACTTCCCGAAGGTTCTATTTGCCAGACCCTACGTTGTGCCGAGGCCGAAGATGTACATACCACACTACGTACCTTACAAGAGCAAAGAATATTTGGTGAGTTAACAGAATATTAAAATTATAGATTCTTCCAACTGTCTTTTGGAGGAGGAGGATACCATCAGCTTCCACCATCCAATTACCAGAACAGTTCTCATGGTTATTTGACATCCACCAACCCGCAGCAGGTCGGCGTGGTGGATAAATGATTTAGACTGTCTCCTAGTGGGAGGTTTGGATTCTTAGCAAGAACGATTAGAGAGTTGATTGTTGTAAAGATCTGATGAAGTTCCAACGTTGGAGACAAGAATGTGAACAGAAGCAGCTTCTTCCACGACCTTCACCAATATACTGAACCCGCAAACCCTCACACCAACCGTGGTGAGTACAGCGTACAGTTTTTGGGATGTACCTCCCAAAAACTGTCCTTCTTTGGTGGTGGTAGACTATTCTTCTACTGGTGGTTATTGATCCTATTCTGCTGTCAAGAGTTCCACTAGATCCAAGATACTCTCTATGAGGGGTGGATGCTACTATAAAAATTAAAAAAAAAAAACTTGGTGTCTTCATGGGATGTTCTTAGAGCTCTTCTCTCTGCCAACAGACGCCGCGGAGATTCCGAATTATGACCGGACTGACGGAGGAACAGCAAATGATATGGATGGAGGAGTTGAGCCCGCGGAGAACGACGCAGAAGAAGGTGGAGATAATCGAGCCGGCCAAGCCGCCGGAGACTAAGAAGAGATTGAGCCTCGCCGGCCTGAAGGGGAAGGACCTGATCCTGGCGAGGAGGAAGATGCCCAAGCCCAAATTCCTGCCTTAAATAAACTGTCTTCAGACAATTCGTGCGGTATTATTTCAACCTATTTCTATATATAAAAATAAATTAATAGCCAATTTAATGAGACCCACTGTTGGGACGTGGGATACTGATGGACAAGCGTGGGTTCACGTGTCACAACTCCTCGAAAGCTGATCTTGGAACATGTCAGTCTCTTTACGAAACTTTTTCCTACTGGAAGTCCAGGTTCAGTGGAAACCAAACCAGTTCCTTCTCCTCCTCGAGATCCTGGTGACGGAGACCAGCTTCCACTGGTGGGATACCTGTATCGCGATGATGATGGTGTCGTTCAGCACCGGCCCGAAGATGTCCTCGTTGTAGATCGTCTGCGCCTCGTTGACGCGCTGGATCGCGAGCCGGATGTCCGACACGTTCTTGGGCCCCGCTCGCTCCGTGCTGTTAGCTGTAACATGGTGCTGGTCAGGACCTGGCCGTGGTGAGTGGGATTTGGAGAGCTGGTGTCGTGTAACGTCCGACTGAGTCTGGGCAGCGTGTGAGTGCCATCGGCTTATGGTCAAAGGCAACTGAACTCTTCAGAGGAAGCGTACGTCATCACCACATGCCATACCTTTAAAAAAAAAAAGAACCTCACCAGACGCATTCTTGGAGTGGACGGTGAGGTACTTGTGCAGCTCGGGCGGCACCAGCGCCAGCACCTGTTCCGACGTGTCGTTGGAGTTCATCAGCTCCTCTGAAACAGACGCGATTTGATAGTACCCTCAACTTTTTCAACCAATCACTCGAAAATCCTGTGCATCGTTGTTTGTGTGTGTTTATTACATAAATGTATCAGACGCACAAATGGATGTGATGGTAAGTATACCGCCTGCCTATACCACGCGTGATAAGGTGACCTGGCGCTTTTGCCTGTGTACCAACAAAAAAAAAAAAAACTACCCCGGTTAATACATACACTGCAACTAGCAGTCGTCATCGACGACTGATGCAATATAAATCTTAACTACCGTCAATTTTTTTCTTAAGGAAGCGAAGAGACAAATGGGACGTTCTACTGTTCTTATGTGATACCCTCGTTACCCTCGTAATTTCACTAGCTGCAGCGTCCTTCAAACCGAATCACAGTAATGTTTGCGCACTGCTATTTGACGGCTGTGGCAGTGGTACGTATCTAAACTCTCTCCGGCCATAGAGACTTACCACCAGTAACAGCTGCAGTAACAGCTGCAGTCCTTCAAACCGGATCATAGTAATGTTTGCACACTGCTGCCTCACGGCTGCAATAGGCGCTTTGGTGGTACGTAGATTAATCAGCAGAGACACTACCACCAGTAATAACTATTGGTCCTTCAAACCGGATCACAGTAATGTTCACATTACTCTGATCCGGTTCGAAAGGCCCTGTTGCTATTACTGGTGGTAGTGTCTCTGCGGATTAATCTAGGTACCACCAAAGCGCCTATTGCAGCCGTGAGGCAGCAGTGTGCAAACATTACTATGATCCGGTTTGAAGGGCGCTGTAGCTAATTAAACTACTTCACTACACATACGTGTCGCTGATAACGTTGCGATCAATAGCCGGTATTGACGGTCGCAATCAGCGGTTACAGTTGACACAGTGATAAGATCCAGTCCGGCGGTAAGATAAAATGGCGCCGATAAACACCTATACATTACTGTGTTGCAGTAATAAAGATTACATAGATACCAACGCCATTACCGACCACTGCTGGTAAGATATATACGGTATGATATAGACTGCAATATTCGATCCGTTGCCGCAGACACGAGGATAAAGCCCCGTTGCCATGGTAACCACAAGCGAAACCATCACCTGATGTTGAGCGATACACACCCATAACAAAATGGCGCTGATAAAGATGTTATTACTACAACAATGCGCTCGTCGTTGTGATGTTGAGTCTCATTACCCCAGTAATTTTGTACTGCAGCGCCCTTCGAACCGGAACACAGTAATGTTTAACGTTTGAAGAGATTCCCTTAGGAGATAATCTGTTCCTAAATGAAGAGTCAGTGCCTATATTACCGTCGCAGTGACAAGTAGTAGTAGTAATCCGGTTTGAAGGACCAACAGCTTTTATCAATGGTAATATCTCTATTGCCGGAGACATAAGTCGCATCTATTACACCTGACGAACAGCATTACAACTGTTGTCCGGTTCGAAGGGCTCTGTAACTAGTGAAAACACTACGGTAACGATACTGTCATGGCGACGAGCACAACTAGCACCGTGTTACCGGTAATACAGCAGACGTACTTACCGTCAGGTGAACGTATCGGTCCTCTTGTCGCTTCGGCGGATAAGAGTACTATATCCGGTGAAAAAAAAAAAAAAACCAGAAGGTAGCCACCACTCCCAAACATATTTACAACCTACCCACACCAAACGGCACAAGACAAGGACAA
Organism: Troides aeacus; assembly: GCA_033220335.2. Lineage (NCBI taxonomy): Eukaryota > Metazoa > Arthropoda > Insecta > Lepidoptera > Papilionidae > Troides > Troides aeacus. Next base: position 5,870,309 of record CM067296.1, read on the forward strand.
CAGTACACAGTGAAACCAAAAGGGGAAAAACCTGTGAAACTCCACTCCGTGTTAGTATTTTTCAATTCTACCTTCACTACGGAGTTAGTGGCTGTGGAGAAAAAAATCAATATTGAGTTCACGGCAGAAGTGAAACTGTATGTGGGTTGATTTGTAAGAGACGGATATACTACGGCTGGTAGAGAGAGAGAGACAGACAGAGGTCGATTGATGAACAAACGTTTAATCGATTGAAATAGTAAAGAATGTGAGAGTTGAGTCAAATGTGTTATACATGTCATCTTTCTTGTCTCTCTCTCTTCATATATTCAGAGTGAGAGAGAGAGAGAGAGAGAGAGAGAGAGAGGTCGATTGATTGACAAATGTTTAATCGATTGAAATAGTAAAGAATGTAAGAGTTGAGTCAAATGTGTTATACATGTCATCTTTCTTGTCTCTCTCTCTTCATATATTCAGAGTGAGAGAGAGAGAGAAAGAGAGAGAGAGAGAGGTCGATTGATTGACAAACGTTTAATCGATTGAAATAGTAAAGAATGCGAGAGTTGAGTCAAATGTGTTATACATGTCAATGTTACTGTCTCTCTCTCTCTTCATATATTTAGAGTGAGAGAGAGAGAGAGAGAGGTCGATTGATGAACAAACGTTTAATCGATTGAAATAGTAAAGAATGTGAGAGTTGAGTCAAATGTGTTATACATGTCAACGTTCCTGTCTCTCTCTCTTCATATATTCAGAGTGTGAGAGAGAGAGAGAGAGAGACAGAGGTCGATTGATTGACAAACGTTTAATCGATTGAAATAGTAAAGAATGTGAGAGTTGAGTCAAATGTGTTATACATGTCAACGTTCCTGTCTCTTTCTCTTCATATATTCAGAGTGAGAGAGAGAGAGAGAGAGAGAGAGAGAGAGAGGTCGATTGATTGACAAATGTTTAATCGATTGAAATAGTAAAGAATGTAAGAGTTGAGTCAAATGTGTTATACATGTCATCTTTCTTGTCTCTCTCTCTTCATATATTCAGAGTGAGAGAGAGAGAGAAAGAGAGAGAGAGAGAGGTCGATTGATTGACAAACGTTTAATCGATTGAAATAGTAAAGAATGCGAGAGTTGAGTCAAATGTGTTATACATGTCAATGTTACTGTCTCTCTCTCTCTTCATATATTTAGAGTGAGAGAGAGAGAGAGAGAGGTCGATTGATGAACAAACGTTTAATCGATTGAAATAGTAAAGAATGTGAGAGTTGAGTCAAATGTGTTATACATGTCAACGTTCCTGTCTCTCTCTCTTCATATATTCAGAGTGTGAGAGAGAGAGAGAGAGAGAGACAGAGGTCGATTGATTGACAAACGTTTAATCGATTGAAATAGTAAAGAATGTGAGAGTTGAGTCAAATGTGTTATACATGTCAACGTTCCTGTCTCTTTCTCTTCATATATTCAGAGTGAGAGAGAGAGAAAGAGAGAGAGAGGTCGATTGATTCACAAACGTTTAATCGATTGAAATAGTAAAGAATGTGAGAGTTGAGTCAAATGTGTTATACATGTCATCTTTCCTGTCTCTCTCTCTTCATATATTCAGAGTGAGAGAGAGAGAAAGAGAGAGAGAGGTCGATTGATTCACAAACGTTTAATCGATTGAAATAGTAAAAAATTTGAGAGTTGAGTCAAATGTGTTATACATGTCTTTGTTCTCTCTCTCTCTCTCTCTCTCTTCATACATTCAGAGTGAGAGGGAGATACAGTGTAGAGACTAGCTGTGCAGTGTGACGGCGCGGGTAAGCGCAATATCGATACTATACAGACAACGCGTTCCGTCTCGCTCCCACGCGATATATACACACATATAGCTGTCTCTTTCTCCCTCCATACAGTCCAATTATCACCCTCACGAATGAAGTTTTGACTTTGATAATAAATATATATATATACAACCGGAAGTCGGATCCGATGATAACAGCTTCCGATCGCGAGAGGCGTATTGGTGACGTCACCTATCTCCGGTCCTCGACACCGACGTGGAGTTGCGAGAACAAAGCACCTTTACAGCGCAGCGGATAACCGCCGCAGCGCCGAGCACCGGGTTCGATTCCGGGTCTTCATCAATACATTTAGTTAGTACTTCACCAGAATGTTGGCATCACCACCTACTGAACATCTACCTCACACTGCCACCGGAATCGAACCCGGGACGTTGTAATACCACCACGATGCCGAAGGCAGCAGCGCTCGTACCAATATACTTCCTTTTCAACGAAGCGATGGGAGGAGTGGGAACTTCACTTGATATCAAGTGATAGGCCCATTACTAAGTGGCCCTGATTATGATGATATACCCAGCACCACATTGTACTAGTGCCTTGAGACAGGATGTGAAGTCTCGTTACTGTACTGATTTCACTAGCTACAGCGCCCTTCAAACCGGATCACAGCAATGTCCGCACAGTGCTGTGTGCCGGCTGCAACAGGCGCTGCGGCGGTACCTAGACGGTCTCCGGCGACAGAGACTACCACCATTGATAGCTACAGCGCCCTTCAAACCGGATCACAGCAATGTCCGCACAGTACTGTGTGCCGGCTGCAACAGGCGCTGCGGCGGTACCTAGACGGTCTCCGGCGACAGAGACTACCACCATTGATAGCTACAGCGCCCTTCAAACCGGATCACAGCAATGTCCGCACAGTGCTGTGTGCCGGCTGCAACAGGCGCTGCGGCGGTACCTAGACGGTCTCCGGCGACAGAGACTACCACCATTGATAGCTACAGCGCCCTTCAAACCGGATCACAGCAATGTCCGCACAGTACTGTGTGCCGGCTGCAACAGGCGCTGCGGCGGTACCTAGACGGTCTCCGGCGACAGAGACACTACCGCCAGTGATAGCTACAGCGCCCTTCAAACCGGATCATAGCAATGTCCGCACAGTACTGTGTGCCAGCTGCAACAGGCGCTGCGGCGGTACCTAGTCGGTCTCCGGCGACAGACACTACCACCATTGATAGCTACAGCGCCCTTCAAACCGGATCACAGCAATGTCCGCACAGTACTGTGTGCCAGCTGCAACAGGCGCTGCGGCGGTACCTAGACGGTCTGCGGCGACAGACACTACCACCATTGATAGCTACAGCGCCCTTCAAACCGGATCACAGCAATGTCCGCACAGTACTGTGTGCCAGCTGCAACAGGCGCTGCGGCGGTACCTAGACGGTCTCCGGCGACAGACACTACCACCATTGATAGCTACAGCGCCCTTCAAACCGGATCACAGCAATGTCCGCACAGTACTGTGTGCCAGCTGCAACAGGCGCTGCGGCGGTACCTAGACGGTCTCCGGCGACAGACACTACCACCATTGATAGCTACAGCGCCCTTCAAACCGGATCACAGCAATGTCCGCACAGTACTGGCGCCGCGGCGGTACCTAGACGGTCTCCGACAACAGAGACAGTGCCAGCTGTGAAGTGGCGAGTGTCGTGGTGGTGTACTTACCACCATCCCTGTCGATGCCGCCGTTGGAGGCGGACAGCATGATCTGCACCCACAGGCAGAACAGCGCCAGGATGACCACGACGCGTAGGATGGAGGCATATTTTAGCCTAGGCATTGTTCAGATCGGTGGCGCTAGCAGCATGGCAGCACCGCGGCCGGCGCTCGCGGGGTCACACCGCCGGCAGGTGGCGCTGCTCCATCCCCCTGCACCCTGCAACTGAGCGGAACGGAACTCACCCTCGTGTCGGTTTAACTGTTCAATGACAGCAGTGGGACGCGCATGTCCAGCGGTGGGCATACGTCGATTAATCACAATAATGACACCAACTCGCACTTAACCAGTGGTTTACCAACCGTAAGTCTCTCCTACGGAAAACCCCACGAGTCCCAGCAGTGGGAAAATCAAGTGGGTAACTTATTTACATACAAACAAATAAGAAATTATCAAACTGCAGTATTTTATTCAATACATATATTTTTTTTTTATTCTTTTTATTTTGGCTAATAATACGAAACGGCTGAACCGATTTTGATAAAAACTTCACTTGGTGATAGCTGAAGATATGTGCCACGATATAGGTTCCGTTTATTTCGAATTAGGGTTCCGCTTCAGTGAATTAAAATGTTTCAAACTAGGGTCTTCAGTGAAGCGAACTCGCACGATATACTCCAACAGTCATATGTTGGCAGCCGGAAGTGAGATGCGGTTATGGTTAGACCAGTCGGCTAATATCCGCATGATTCGGAATCGAACCGTAGACGTCGGTATTTATAAATCAAATATATCACGACTGTGGGTAGTATACAAATATACTATCTAGTATTTGTTTAATCCGAATCGCTTACTTTCAAATGAGCAGTGGGGAGGTATCGACAGTGAAAGTACCGTACGGTATTTTGTGTAAGTACCCTTCCTTTCATTTAGTGATGGGTAATCATCGAGATACCCGTCTTCAGGGGGGAACAGAAAATACCTAGTATAACCGTCTAAGTACGTTTAAGGTGGAGCTGGGTGTTACACCCCCCTCCCCAACCCCATCACTACACTACAACAAAAAAAGACACCTCATCATCTTCATCACACTCCTTGGACTCGCTCGCAATATCAATATATATCATACCGCGGTGAAGTATTTTAAATAACATCTCGAGAAACTAGGTTACAAAATACTTTAAAGTATTTTTGTAATGCTCGCGATACGAAGCTTCGAGAAATGAACCTTATCCCAATGTAATAAAGAACAAAATTGTTTGGATATTTGTACCAAATTACTGAACATAGTATTATATTAGAGTAAATATTTTAAAGTATGAAATACTTGAGTCGGTCGCACAGGCACATAGTACGTGTACTCGAGTTGTACCAGGTTATACCTCTCACCTAAACCCTATAGTATCGTCGTAACATGAAACGCGTCGGCCATATTGAATATGTTTTATTGTTAAGTTTACACGGGCACCTGGTATGAGTATTTGTGTGAGGATACTAGGTTTCGATACCTTTTTTAATTACGTCTCATTTTCATACTAGTATCAATTACTATCACGCCCATGAAATGCATCGGCCATATTGAATATATTTTATTGTTTGGAGTTTTTTACATGGGCACAGTACGAACACTTGAGTGAAGATACCAGGTTTTGAAACCTGTTATAAATACCTTTCATCTACATTCTATAGTATCAATTACGATCACGCCCATAAAATGTGTTGGCGATAATGAATATTCTTTTCATGTTCAAAATTTTTTTCATCGGCACCTGGTATGAGTACTAGGATGAAAATACCAGGTATCGAAACCTGATGTAAATAGGTCTGATTTTCATACTATAGAAGCAATTACGCGCGCCAATGAATCGCGACGGCCATATTGTATATTTTTTATTGTTAAGAGTTTTTTTACAAGGGCACCTAGTATGAGTATTTGGGTGTAGATACCAGGTATCGAAACCTTTTTAAATGTGTCATTTTCACACTATTGTCAATCACGCCCATGAAATGTGTCGGCCATGTTGATATTTATTTTGTTTAGACTTTTTTACGTGGACACCTGGTATAAGTACTAGGGTGAAGATACTACGTCTTGAAACCTAGTATAAATTTCTCTCATCTACACTCTTAGTATCAATTACGATCACGCCCATGAAATGTGTCAGCCATGTTGAATATTTTTTATTGTTGGGAGTTTGTTACATCGGTATCTAGTAAATATACTTGTTTGATGATACTAGGTTTCGAAATCTGTTGTAGGTAGGTCTGATTTTCACACTGTAGGAGCAATTACGCGCGCCAATGAATCGCATCGGCCATATTGTATATTTTTTTATTGTTAGGAGTTTTTTACAAGGGCACCTGGTATGAGTACTAGGTCGAAGATACTAGGTTTCTGTACTTGTAAATATATTTTATAATAATTTTATTTCCGATAAAATAATATTTCAATATCCAATGAAATAGTCTAAACACAGTTTGCTGCGAAACAGTGCTGTACGAACATTACCGTGATCCGGTTTGAAGGGCGCTGTATCTAGTGTAATTACAGGGGTAACGACAATCAACAATTCATATCTCAGTCGACGATCACAAAGAGGTAAGTGGGCGTATCACCATCAGTGTGATCGTCCCTATTTTTCTAAAAAAAAAAAAAAAATATTTTCAAAATGGCTACTTATACACACATACCTTCATGGCGTCCTCTTTCAAACAGAATCATCAATATTAAAAAAAAAAAAAAAATAGTCCACATCTCCGGTTTCACGTGACATTCACATAAACAATTAGGGTTCCGCACTAATAATATAAAAGTAAAAACCGTGAACAAATAATCATCATCATCCGAATTGAAGGACGTCCGCCGCTGGGACACTAATACCACCGTCCCGCTGGTACTTTAATAAAATGGCCGATATGGTACGGTTCCGTACATTCGAATACTTGGACATCACTTTAAGGTATCCATGGAGATTTTTTTTTTTTTTAAACCGGTTTATATAATAAGGTAAAAGCGGCGGCGGAAAGGTGTTATGTAGGTGAATCAACATTGAACGGCCGCGCGACTGGCGGTACAAGTAATTATTATGTTTTTTTTTTTTTTAAAGCGACGAGAGGTACGTTCACCTGGTTCGGTTGATAGTTGGATGATATAGACCGGATGACATTGTACTACAGATGTTAGATATTGAATATTGTTACACCATTAATAAGCTATAGGACCTTCAAACCGGATCACAGCAATGTCCGCACAGCACTGCGTGCCGGCTGCGACAGGCGCTGCGGCGGTACCTAGACGGTCTCCGGCGACAGAGACACTACCGGCAGTGACAGCTATAGGTCCTTCAAACCGGATCACAGCAATGTCCGCACAGCACTGCGTGCCGGCTGCAACAGGCGCTGCGGCGGTACCTAGACGGTCTCCGGCGACAGAGACACTACCGGCAGTGACAGCTATAGGTCCTTCAAACCGGATCACAGCAATGTCCGCACAGCACTGCGTGCCGGCTGCGACAGGCGCTGCGGCGGTACCTAGACGGTCTCCGGCGACAGAGACACTACCGGCAGTGACAGCTATAGGTCCTTCAAACCGGATCACAGCAATGTCCGCACAGCACTGCGTGCCGGCTGCAACAGGCGCTGCGGCGGTACCTAGACGGTCTCCGGCGACAGAGACACTACCGGCAGTGACAGCTATAGGTCCTTCAAACCGGATCACAGCAATGTCCGCACAGCACTGCGTGCCGGCTGCAACAGGCGCTGCGGCGGTACCTAGACGGTCTGCGGCGACAGAGACACTACCGGCAGTGACAGCTATAGGTCCTTCAAACCGGATCACAGCAATGTCCGCACAGCACTGCGTGCCGGCTGCAACAGGCGCTGCGGCGGTACCTAGACGGTCTCCGGCGACAGAGACACTACCGGCAGTGACAGCTATAGGTCCTTCAAACCGGATCACAACAATGTCCGAACAGCACTGCATGCCGGCTGCAACAGGCGCTGCGGCGGTACCTAGACGGTCTGCGGCGACAGGGACACTACCGCCAGTGATAGCTATAGGTCCTTCAAACCGGATCACAGCAATGTCCGCACAGCACTGTGTGCCGGCTGCGACAGGCGCTGCGGCGGTACCTAGACGGTCTGCGGCGACAGAGACACTACCACCAGTGACAGCTATAGGTCCTTCAAACCGGATCACAGCAATGTCTGCACAGCACTGCGTGCCGGCTGCAACAGGCGCTGCGGCGGTACCTAGACGGTCTGCGGCGACAGGGACACTACCGCCAGTGATAGCTATAGGTCCTTCAAACCGGATCACAGCAATGTCCGCACAGCACTGTGTGCCGGCTGCGACAGGCGCTGCGGCGGTACCTAGACGGTCCCCGGCAGCGTTGCTACATTGCCGCTTCGATAATCCGGGCCCGCGCCCAACCGCTAACGCACTGGGATCGCGATTCGTATTACATTCGCACACTGCAGCCGAGTACACGTGCACGTGCACGTAACGCAATACGCTACGCAAAACAACAGAGCGGGTGTTATGCGCAATATATTTGCATCGGCCGGTGATTAGTAATTCGAACCCGGGACTGTTTATAAATCGGCACCGGTTCGCCGAACGTCACCCGATACTTTCGCACGGACGGCGGCCGGCGACCGGCGACCGGCGACGTACACGTTACTTTGTGTGATTAAACAATTTCTGTATACCCTCCCAGTGATGGCAGGTCTCTCACCGTCTATATGCAAACGTTACTCGTATCCGGCTCGAAAGGCTCTGTGGCTAATGAAATTACAGCAACGATACCCGACATGTTATATCTATAGCGATGTATACGATACATTGCAGTGTATACCATCCTAACTAGCGCGTTGGTATGAGCAGGCGAGTCACTTAATATCAACTGAACGTCCCGTTTGTCTCCTTGCTTCGATGAGTAAAAAAGTGAGGGCTTACTAATAAATTACCAAAATTTTGTGAATTATTGTGTTGGCAACACTGTGACATCCCGTTATTGAATTGCATGCAGTGATTTTTATGGGAATCCCCGGCCATAGACAATACCATAATTTCCCTCTAATATAATTAAAAGCCACCAATGTGTCTATGTATGGTTTTTAAGACTACCAGCGCCCTGATTGATATTTTTGCAGCATTCCCCAACATTACTGTGATCCGGTTTGAAGGACCAATAGATATCACTGGTGATAGTGTCTCTGTTGCTGGAGACAATCTATATAGGTATCACCGCAGCGCCTATTGCACCTGACAAACTACTGAGCAAACATTACTGTTTTCCGGTTTGAAAGGCGTTGAAGCTAGTGTAATTATTAAGGTAACGATACTCGACATCTTATATCTCTTGCAGCGAGCACAACGTGGTGCAGGGTATATCATCCTAACTAGCGCCATGTACTGGTCGCATAGTTTGATTAAAAAAAAAGGAAAGGTATTTTTATCTATGTTAGGGGATTCCCGTTAAAATGTACCCGCACCCAGTTTATCAATGGAAGAAATTTTCGCTAAATTTTGGGAATTCTCGAGTAAGCCTGCGACTACTACATATATGTACGTGTGGGTGTGAGTGTATATATGTAGTATGGGGTGTGAGGGGTTCCGCCCAACATCGTACGGAACCCAAGTCAACCTCGACCTCACCAGCAAGTGGTGCAGCCTGCTGAATAACAGGCGAGGCTCTGACCAACCAGCCCTGGACCAGAGTGGCGACGGCACGAATTCACCTTAACGAACTCTGTGGTGATATGGGGAGGCCTATGTCCAGCAGTGGAGGTCTATCAGCTGATGATGATGATGTATATGTATGGATGTGTGTGTGTGTGTGTGTGTGTGTGTGGACAACGAGCACACGTCAGCGCGCGGCTGCAGGTCGCTCCTTAAACAATGGTAGCGCCGACCTTCGCGACGAATCGATGCGAAGGTCGCGCGCCGGATCCATTGATCGGAAACGGTTGTAATGTCACCGGCGAGATCGGGAAAAAAAAAAAAAAAAAAAAGGTCAACATCAACACGGTCACGATTACGAATTTTTTTTTTATCTAACCGTCTAGATAACACCGCAGCTATTATTGCAACCTAACTGTAGTGTGCTAGAATTAATGTTATCCGGCTTGAAGGAGCATGCGACTAGTGATATTACTAAGGCAATGAGGTTTCACATATTGTATCTGTAGATCGTGATGTGATGCAGTGTATACCATTCTAACTATGGGCAGGAGTATCTTACCATCAGGGGTACGTCCCGTTACTGAACTGTATGAGCGAGAGAGAGAGAGAGGGGCGGAAGATTGTATAGCGTCATATATAGAAAGAAACGTGAGGGTACCCGCACAACTCACATGACCCAAGCCAAGCTCACTAGCTCGTGGCGCAGGTTATCAACAGACGAGGCTCCTATTCCCACCTACCCTCATTAGGCCAGTGGTGGGAAATGTCCCAAATCCCCCCCATATGAATCACTACCCGAACGTGTGGGTTTGTGGGATGGCTTCATCCAGCAGTGGATGACTATCGTCTGATGATGACGATGAATTATCATAGTAATAATTTTCAATCTACCCTCCTCTCTCCACTCAACATATAGCTAAGTAGCCTACAGACGGCGGTAACACCGCATGTTGAGTGATGACACAGCGAATGCAAGGCTGAGCATAGACAACGTTTTTCCCTAACACACGCTGACGATATCTTTTTAAATTTCCTCATTCGTTAAGGTTTAAATTTTTTTTTTTTTTTTCATACGAAGAAACCATTAGACGGTCAAGGCATTCACCTGATAAGTGATATCCAAGTACCAACATGGCGCCAGTTAGGATGATATACACTGCACCACATTGCGCTCGTCGATATAGAAACAAGATCTTAGTTTCGTTACTTCGGTAATTTCATCAGCTACAGCGCCCTTCAAACCGGATCACAGTAATATTTGCACACTGTTTAGCGGCAGAAATATAAACTGTGCTGATACCTGGACCGTCCGGCAATAGTGACACTGCCACTGGTAATAGTTACAAGGTCCTTCAAACCGGATCACAGTAATGCATGCACTCTACTATTTAGCTACAGAAATAGAAGTTGCGGTGGTACCTAGACCTAGTACGTACGTGGTACTAGGTCTACGGCAACATAGACTACCACCAATGGATTATCATCACCAGCTGACCGACGCCCACTGCTGGACATAGGTCGCCCACAAATATCTCCACACATATATATGTGATAGAGTATAAGTATACATATAGTGTATGCTTCCTAACTCTATCACTTAAAAAACATTGAATTATCCAACACAATAAAGCTGTCATTTAATTAAGTACCGTTTGACGTTTTGGATTCGCGCCAAAAATAACGTCCGCCGCCATTTTCTTTTTAAATAGCGGCAATAGTTATAAACGTTATGCCTGTGACATTCTTGCCAGATCACATGCGAATTGGCTGTTGTAGGTGATAAGTGGTAATGTGCTGGACAGTAATGTGCGTACATTAATGCTATCCGGCTCGAAGGACCATGACATGGAATAACACTATGAACGACCTCTACACCATCTGGGAGACGGAATATAAAGTTGTTTTTTTTTTTTTAATGTGATAATTTCCTTTTGCCTGGTCACATGCCAAATGGACGTCAAATGTACGACAATGGTGTGCATACATTAATGCTATCCGGCTCGAAGGACCATGACATGGAGAATAACTATAAACCACCTCTACACTATATAGGTGTAGAATTTTTTTTTTTTTTTTTTTTTTTTTTTTTTTTTTTTTTTTTTTTTTTTTTTTTTTTTTTTTAATTTGTAAAACCACACACCAGTTATCAATTAGATTAATGATAAAATTAATAACTAATATATATATTTATCATTATATCAATAATGATAAAATCGTTCACGTATTTACAGTAACGAGGTTGAGTAATGATTCACCGGAAATGGATTACAGCCATTCCTCAATTCACATCAAACATACTCTATTACCGTCATGAACCTCTTGCTCGTCACGTGTCAAACAAAAATCACCTATATACAATGCATTTCACAATACGGGGAATCCCCTGAGGAACTATGAGGGAATCCCCCGTCAATGCTGTATGGGATTAAAAAATCGTTTTTTAACTAATTTTTCTAACATTCAATCCAATCAGCCGGAAGACGTCCACTGCTGGACAAAGGCCTGCCCCAAAGATTTCCACTCGGACCGGTCCTGGGCCACCCGCATCCAATGGTTGCCGGCGACCCTGACCAGGTCGTCGGTCCACCTTGTGGGGGGTCTGCCCACGCTACGTCTTCCGGTACGTACTATAACATTCTAACATTCAACTATACTTTAACCTTTATCAAAGGTCAAAGAATTACCTGGTCAAGGTCGCCGGCAACCATTGGATGCGGGTGGCCCAGGACCGGTCCGAGTGGAAATCTTTGGGGCAGGCCTTTGTCCAGCAGTGGACGTATTCCGGCTGATTGGATTGGATTGGATTAACCTTTATAAATTGTTTAAAATAGATATTGTATAAATGAGGGTAGATGTATTAATTGTCTACCCGCACATTGTAGAACTGATATTGATAATTAAAGTTTAGAATTGTTTGACAGATAGTAATTAACTGTATTCCTCCCTTTGTAATTTCTGTCCATTTATATCCAGTGGAAGACATCCATAGAGAAGGTTTTTTTTTAATACTACAAAGTGAAGAAACGAGCAGGACGTTCCTGATGGTAAGTGATACGCCACCCTTAACAACATGGCGCTAGTTAAGATGTTATAGACTACACCATTGAAGTATGACGCACTGATCAGTAACCTCTGCTAGTCGGAGAGGCACCTTGTAATTTTTTTTTTTTTTTTTGCGGTTGAAAAATCTATATTTTTTCCTTTGACATTTATTAATAGTGGCCAGCTAGCTACATCGGTGACACACCTTAAGAGAAAGACACTGCACCACATCGATCTCGTCGCCTTGAGACATAAGACAGTCCTGTTAACCCAGTAATTACATTAGCTACAGCGCCCATCAATCCGGAACACAGTAATGTTCGCACAGTACTGTTTGACAGCTGCAATAGGAATTGCGGTGGCATCTAGAGGGTGTCTGGCAATACAGACTACCACCAGTATTAGCTATTGGTCCTTCAAACCGGATCATAGTGATGTTCCCTCAGTACTGTTTGACAGCTGCATTAGGAATTGCGGTGGCACCTAGACGGTCTCCAGCAACAGAGACACTATAACCAGTTATAGCTACAGCGCCCTTCAAACCGGATCACAGTTGTGAACCCACAGTACTGTATGTCGGCTGGAATAGACCCGGCAGACCTAGACAGTCTGTAGCGACAGAGACACTACCACCAGTGACTATTTAACCGAATAGAAGAGAAACTTAATAACTGCGGGTTTATAAATACTCTCACACAACTCTAATCTGTTCACCCATAGAGAGAGATGAGTACTTCATATTGTTTATGGTTCATCGCGACCTATCATCATCATGATCATCAGCCGACAGACATCCACTGCTGGACAAAATGCTTCTAATTATAACTCGGATTAAAGAGAAGACTAGTGTGCGAGTGTGTATGAGATCCATCTCTTAATCTACACAATTAGAACTCGGCTATATTGCTGCTTACCATCAGGTGACTTCACAGTCGAGTGCTGGTCAAGAATTGACTACTCCATCCTCGGCTTACAGCTAACAAGATTTTGGTTATATATTTTATCATCTTTTCATCGGCTGATGGTCATCAACAGCTGGATATTGGATATCATTATAAATATCAGGAGCAATTGATGTGGTCGGAGGTCTGTATCCAGCAGTGGATGTCTATCAGCTGATGATGATGATATGTAACAATTTAAATTTTATCCATTCGGGGAGTTAACAGACTAGCTGTGTTTTTAAATACGTGACAGTTATGCTTAGTAAGCATGCCGAGGAATCAGAACATGGAGTAAGCGAATAATATGATGTAAGCAACATCGGCAAAACTTTGTGACCTTGTTACCGTCGGCCGGCAAATAGCGTTGTGAAGTTTAATTCGTCCAATTAAAAACAATGTTTGTTTTCGCATTTGTGCTATTTAAACAGATTAGCACAACCTTCAACGATAGATAAAAACAACAGATCTCCAGTTGTGAGTACATGGTAATCGGAAACGTGTTCCATGACACAAATTGAAAAGCTTTGGTTCTATGTTCTTTTGTTCTTTGTCTAACACAGGAAAATTAAAAAATTAAGTTTTGATAAAAACTCTTTTCACACAGTTGTATATTAGGGTTGTCCACTACTGTAGTTAATCATAAAAAAAATTAATAAAATAAATTATTTTGTCATTAGTCATAATAAATTATTTTTTATTTCCATTTAATTAAAAAAAAAAAATTAAACAATTTAGTTACATTGCAACACAAATGTTTGGTTTAAATAAAACAAAACATGAAGTGAAAAAAAAAACATTTACGATTCATAAATTACATAACTTTTTCATTTAGACACTGAAATGTTCATAAAAAAATACTTTAAAGTTTACTCACCGATAGTTTGAAATTTGCTATCGCATCTGAAAGTTATATTTATCTTTCCGGGCCGATATTTATCTTTCGCAAAGTTAATTTCGTAAACTATGATAATTTTCCTCCTGAACAGTTGTGTATAACGTCCGCTTCCACTATCACAGACACCAGCACCAATATGAATACAACACTTATACGCAACTAGAGAGTGTATACTTTTATGTTTATTTCCTAATGCTATGACACAATTATCGATTAGCGCACTTCGCCACCTACGGCAAAAATTAATTTATTCAATCATATGTAACGGGTATGCAGTGTACGGTTGCGAGGATTAATTCATAAAACTGTCTATTTTAGGCCGTGTCGTCACTCAAGTCATGTTTATTGAGAATAAACGGTTAATTGGATAAGAGTCTTCGTCGCGGCGATATCGGCAGACGACACCGCACCGCAACTCGCAGTTACTCCTCTGCCGATATCAAAACTCTACCTAATTTTTTGTTCCAAACCAATTTGACGTTTGACGTTTGTCGATTTTGTGTTGCTAGTAAATAAATTTGCTAACAACAGATGTTTAATAAATAAAAACGTAACATTAACGACGCAGTTTTTTTATTTATTTTAAATACGTGCATATTTCGGAAAAATTAATAATGATCACCACTTCTTTTCTATATGTTCATTACTTTTTGTTTCTCTTGTATAAAAATTAAAATCAGTGTTTATCAATAATATAAGAAAGTAATAATTACGTTAGTTTCTCAATTTGTATCCATGTATTCTCTTATAATATGTTTAAATTTATAATTGAGACAAAGAAAAAATTATCTTATTTTTTAGTTCATGGGTTACTACTATGTTATGAGAAATAATTTTTAGAAATATTATTATTAAGAGAATAACACTTCCGGAATAAAATATTAAAATAATTAATAAAGTTTTGAAGATAAGGAAAAGTGATAATTTTTCGAATTATATTATTTTATTTATGTATTGCTATGACTTTGAGAGTTTTGTCCTATGAACTATGACGCTCATGTTTTTTTGTACCGGATGTCATTACTTATGTCGATTGTTTTGACAGTTTCTATGTTTGATAACCTCCAAGTAACAAAATAAAGTTTAATTTGTTAACGAAGATATATTAAGAGTATTATTAAATATATCTGATAAGATGGAAGACACAGAATTAGAGCCGTCTGAACTCGGAACACAAGCTTACTGGCAGAAAGCATATTTGAAGGAAATTATTAATTTTGAAGATCACGGCGATCCTGGAGATGTTTGGTTCGGAGAAGACAGCGCGTTTCGCGTTATCAAGTGGATATGCCAATGCGGGATACCGCGGGACACAGCCGTAATTGACTTAGGTCAGTAATTAACACTTAACTTACATTTATAATATTGAGCATATTAATTCCAAAACCTTATACAACGTAGACTTGACATTTATATATCTTTTTATTATTCTTTTACTGACAATAAAACAACTATTAGGGTATAGCCTTTTCCCTTCTGGGTATGCCAAGTTGGAATTTCATCAAGAACACCCTCCATGAGGTACACATTCAAGTTCTGTTTGCTGGTACTTGGGGAGTGTTGTTGAATATGATTTTAACTCTCACCTGAGCCTCGACTCTTAACTATGAGCATATTAAAAATTTTTCCATTAGCCTACTCTTTGTAGAGGAGTCCAGCTCGTCTTAGCTCTTAGGTCTTATATATGCAATTCATATTGAATGACCTGCTCTTTGCACCCACTGTCTTCAAGACCTAAAATCCCACATATAATTCTTCAAACATCAGTGTCGATTAAGAACAGTCTCATTACCTCGAAGTGGAATTTGGACTTTAGATACAGAGATCAATATAAAGAATTGCATTAATATCCAATAATATTATTTCCAGGATGTGGCAACGGCTACACACTTACAGAGCTGGCGAGGGAAGGCTTCACAAATCTCCTCGGTGTGGACTATTGTGAGGAGGCCATAATCCTAGCCGAGAAGGTCGCACAGAAGGAATTCCCAATGATAAGGTTTCAGGTATTTTTGATATATATATGTATTGAAATTATATATATAGAGGAACATCCCGCTTAACAGCTCATGGTACCCAAGCCAACCTCACCTGCTCATGGTGCACCTTGCTAATCAATAGACGAGGCTCTGGCTCCCATCAACCAACATCGAGCAAGTGCGGTGAGTAAAGGCCTAAATCCCTTCAGTAACATCTACAGATGACGACAATGCCTTTCTTTGCAGAGGATCACAGCTTAGCTTACACAGGATCAATCTATGTGGAGATCTTTAGGCGAGGCTTATGTCCAGCTGTGGACACCCTGTGGCTGATGATGATGATATATATATTATGAGAAATGAAGTGAATATATTTAGTTTCCATCAATATGGAATATATCATATTCCGCTGACCATTACTTTGTGTCACCGACATAGTCCTAAAGATTGGGATCCCTCGAAGGACTGACAGCGGACGGGGTACCAAGGTTCTCCGATAGACGCAGCATTAGCAGGCCTCCACCAGGTGGTGCTACAATCTGGTATAGGTTGAAGGAAGTAACTCGATGCGGCCAGCACAGTTCTGACTGATGTGGAGATCTTGGGTGGAGGCCTATGTCCAGCAGTGGAAGTCAGTCGGCTGATGATGATGGTGATCATACCTATTATATTAAAAACGCGCGAAGCAATCATGTCATTAGTACACCCTTTTTTTTTTTTTTTTCATAAAAAGACAAAGGTTGGAATTCTTCAATAAATGTTACTACCGACACAAAAGTTAGGTTAGGTTAGGTTAGGATAGCCGTGTCCGCCGGATCAGGCGCGTTGCCCATGACGCCCTGATCCGGCGGTGGGAGACGGAGTTAGGTAACCCTGCCGCCGGCCGGGACACGGTGGAGGCCATCAGGCCCCACCTGTCCCGGTGGATGAGCCGGCGGTACGGGGCCTTGACGTTCCACATGGTGCAGGTGCTGACAGGCCATGGATGTTTCGGCAAGTACCTGCACCAGGTGGCTCGTAGAGAGATGACGCAAGAATGCGTCGAGTGTGGTGCGCCGATTGACACGGCGCACCACACTCTGGCGGAGTGCCCGGCATGGGGGCCGCAACGCCACTCCCTCGTCGTGCAAGTCGGCAGTGACCTCTCGCTGCCGACTGTAATCGATCGTATGTTGAGCAGCGAGAGGTCTTGGAAGGCGGTGGCCTCCTTCTGCGGCGCAGTGATGCGTCAGAAGGAGGCCGCCGAGCGCACGAGGGAGGCCGACGCCGCTGCCGCACCTTGCAGGCGGCGGCGGGCCGACGGGAGAGCGCGGCGGGCCCCTAGCCGGGCACGGTGTGATGGGGCCTTCGGGCCGTTGGGCGTGGCCCTTTGGGCCTTTTGTCGTGTTTCCCCTGGGGGTTCGTCCCCCGGGGGAGTCTTGGTTTTTGTCCCCCCTCCCTCGTCGAAGTGGGGGGGGAGTCTGGAGGGAGGAGGCCGCCGCCCAATTCCTTCACGGGAGGGCGGCGGCCGGGCATGCGCTCCGTCGTGGGCGCGCGCGGTCGTCTGTGGGGTCGGGGGGCCCCAACGTGCCGGTCCCGCGAGGGGCCGGTACGGGACGGCAGGTGGGTGCCTTTGCTCCCCGCGGGGACCCACCAGGAGGAGTTTTATACGCGGAGGCGCCCGGAGAGTTGCTTGACTGAAACCCGGGCGTCTCCAGTATGCGTATGGCGGGACAAGCGGTGGTGGTTTTAGTGGGTATGGGGGTCACGCACAACATCTCAGTGGCCCCGAGCCCCACATAACCCGGCGTTCCCCCCCTGCAAAGGACGCTGGGTATGCGGTAACAGCATTTCCACCACCGATATCAAAAAAAAAAAAAAAAAAAAAAAGGTTAGGATAGCCGTGACCCCTTTTGGTGTTGCTACCGGACATGGCCGTCAGTGATCACGTTCCTCCAGGTGAACTGTTCCCTCGTTCGCTCACCCTTTTTTTTTTTTTTTTTTTTCATAAAAAGACAAAGGTCGGATTTCTTCCATAAATGTTACTACCGACATAAAAGTTAGGTTAGGTTAGGTTAGGTTAGCCGTGACCCCTTTTGGTGTTGCTACCGGACATGGCCGTCAGTGATCACGTACCACCAGGTGAACTGTTCCCTCGTTCGCTCACCTTTTTTTTT
Organism: Troides aeacus; assembly: GCA_033220335.2. Taxonomy (NCBI): domain Eukaryota; kingdom Metazoa; phylum Arthropoda; class Insecta; order Lepidoptera; family Papilionidae; genus Troides; species Troides aeacus. The sequence continues at coordinate 5,888,487 of CM067296.1, forward strand.
TTTTTTTTTCATAAAAAGACAAAGGTCGGATTTCTTCCATAAATGTTACTACCGACATAAAAGTTAGGTTAGGTTAGGTTAGGTTAGCCGTGACCCCTTTTGGTGTTGCTACCGGACATGGCCGTCAGTGATCACGTACCACCAGGTGAACTGTTCCCTCGTTCGCTCACCCTTTTTTTTTTTTTTTTTTTTCATAAAAAGACAAAGGTCGGATTTCTTCCATAAATGTTACTACCGACATAAAAGTTAGGTTAGGTTAGGTTAGGTTAGCCGTGACCCCTTTTGGTGTTGCTACCGGACATGGCCGTCAGTGATCACGTACCACCAGGTGAACTGTTCCCTCGTTCGCTCACCTTTTTTTTTTTTTTAACTGTACTAGACAAAATTATCACATTATTAAAAAAAAAACGCAAAATTAAAAAAAAAGTTATGGTTAGCACCATCATCATCATTAGGTGCCCACTTCGATCAGATTGTAAAAACCAACCCGATCCTCAGCTATTTGTTTTAACTGACGGCATTCAAACCCGATCCACTCCTTTATATATACATACCGTTTCTTCCGCTGTCCACCAGGAATATGAAAGGAATTAAACATGGTTTCCACTGCACCAGATCGCGTTGGAACATAACTAGTTAATTTCATTACCTCAGCAATTTCACTAGTTACATGGTCCTTCGAACCGGATCACAGTAACATTTTCTAACTACTGTTTGACCGTTGATAAAGACTGCGACCACAGGTCACTGGAAACAGACATCAGCAGGATATAAAGTGTTGTGCTTTTAACGCCCAACAGTGGGAAAGTTGAAGAACGCGTTATACTGGTTGGCTGCAGCATTTCCTCTTTCTCCCGCCAAGCAGTATTGAGACACTGCGCTTATCCGGCTCGAAGGACCTTGTAGCTAGTGAAGATACTAAAGTTGAGGGAACAGAGTTATCACCAGGATATAAACAAAGCGATGTCCTCTTAGTCCCAAGAGTAAATGTGAAGAACTTGTACTGGTAGGTCTCTATCGCTGGAGACTGTAGGTAGCTGCGGTTATCCGGCTTGAAGGACCTTTGAGCTAGTTTAGTTACTAAGGTAATGAGACTTGATGTTTGTGTATGAAGCGACGAGCACAACGTGGTGAAGTGTATATCATCCTATATAGCGGAGTATCGTTTTAGGTGTATCACTTACTATCAGGTGAGGGTGGAGGAAGGTGGTGACGTCATCACGTGTTTGTATCATTCCAGGTGTTCGACTTAATAAACGATGACGTCACGAGCCTCGGGCGCAAGTTCGGGCTGGTGCACGACAAGGGCACGTACGACGCGATCAGCCTGAACCCGGACAACCGCGGCGAGGACCGCCGGAAGTACGTGGAGCGGGCGGCGGATATGATGGATGAGAACGGTCAGTCGAATGTCACTAATCAATAATCAGGCCCGTCGGGTACTCCCAGCGCTGGGAGTCGGCGATTGGCTCGGCAAGGACATGTATTAAATTGTATGTGGCAACAGAGTCAGTGGCGCCGCAGACCGTCTAGGTACCGGCGCAGCGCCTGTTGCAGCCGGCACGCAGTGCTGTGCGGACATTGCTGTGATCCGGTTTTAAGGACGCTGTTGCTACTGAAATTACTGGAACAATAAGACTTAACATTTTTATGTTTCAAGGCGGCGAGCGCAATGTAGTGCAGTGTACACCATCCTAACTAGCGCCACGTTATCATGGGCGGGCGTATCACTTAACATCAAGTGACCGTCCTACTCGTCTCGTGGCCTCATTGTATATATAAATAATATTACTCCACTTCCTCTCAGGTTTGTTCGTCATCACTTCCTGCAACTGGACGGAGGAGGAGCTCCTGAGGCAGTTCTCCGAGAAGATGAAGCTGAAGTGCGTGATACCAACGCCGCAGTTCACGTTTGGCGGGAAAGTCGGCGGGATGGTCTCGTCCGTTGTCTTTGTCAAGAAATAAATGTGGAATGGCATTTGTTTTATATTCACACGAACAGTATGACAACGGTCGCTGTCTTTCTGCCAATGTTAAATATTATAGTATTTTTTTTTTATTTTATTTTAAACTTTACCAACCGATTAAATTTTTTGTTTTTATTCTACTAAACTGAACCTAACCGAATGAGCGATGCTCGCTTGTAGTCAGATAATTAACCGAACGAGCGATGCTCGCTTGTAGTCAGATAATTAACCGAACGAGCGATGCTCGCTTGTAGTCAGATAATTAACCGAACGAGCGATGCTCGCTTGTAGTCAGATAATTAACCGAACGAGCGATGCTCGCTTGTAGTCAGATAATTAACCGAACGAGCGATGCTCGCTTGTAGTCAGATAATTAACCGAACGAGCGATGCTCGCTTGTAGTCAGATAATTAACCGAACGAGCGATGCTCGCTTGTAGTCAGATAATTAACCGAACGAGCGATGCTCGCTTGTAGTCAGATAATTAACCGAACGAGCGATGCTCGCTTGTAGTCAGGTAATTAACCGAACGAGCGATGCTCGCTTGTAGTCAGATAATTAACCGAACGAGCGATGCTCGCTTGTAGTCAGATAATTAACCGAACGAGCGATGCTCGCTTGTAGTCAGATAATTAACCGAACGAGCGATGCTCGCTTGTAGTCAGATAATTAACCGAACGAGCGATGCTCGCTTGTAGTCAGATAATTAACCGAACGAGCGATGCTCGCTTGTAGTCAGATAATTAACCGAACGAGCGATGCTCGCTTGTAGTCAGGTAATTAACCGAACGAGCGATGCTCGCTTGTAGTCAGATAATTAACCGAACGAGCGATGCTCGCTTGTAGTCAGATAATTAACCGAACGAGCGATGCTCGCTTGTAGTCAGATAATTAACCGAACGAGCGATGCTCGCTTGTAGTCAGATAATTAACCGAACGAGCGATGCTCGCTTGTAGTCAGATAATTAACCGAACGAGCGATGCTCGCTTGTAGTCAGATAATTAACCGAACGAGCGATGCTCGCTTGTAGTCAGATAATTAACCGAACGAGCGATGCTCGCTTGTAGTCAGATAATTAACCGAACGAGCGATGCTCGCTTGTACTCGGAAAACTAATCGAACAAACAGGCGTGCGATAATCATTTTTCCTTTGCCTTTTGCAAAGGAATGTATTATATAGTTTGTCGTCCGCTCTGAGCTATTAAAGGCTATCACCTAGTCCATCTAGAACTGTCTGACCTGCGCACTCACTGCTCGCACTTAGTCACGTGTCCTATCGCCGACGATGAATCAGTAGAGCTAGCAACTTTAAACCGGTTGACAAGCACTTGTTCTCAGCTCAAACTTAAGGTAGACTGGGGGAGAATGCTCTTATGCGTTTAAGTCCGCCATTTTGTATTTTTTTGTGTAAATAAATAAAAAGTGTAACTCCATTAGTTTCATCGCTGGACGAAAAGCGAGGGCGTTTACTTGCTCGAAGACTAAGGCGGTACTGAATGTGTTCCGGTTTGAAGGGCACTGTAGCTAGTGAAATTACTGAGATAACGAGATATAATATACGCCTATAGCGATGAGCTCAATTTAGTGCATTATATATTTACTTAACTAGCGCTACATTACGAACGGGTGTATCACTTAAAATCAGGTGTATGTCCCGTTCGTCTCGTTGCTTCATAGAATTTAGAGAATATATGGCTACAGCTCGACGAGCTTCATGTTTTATGATATTTATGATTTATTATCGTCGGTATCCAGCTCCTATTACAGCTGCTGAACCAGTGAAGAATCTCGTTGGCAATGTGACCAGACAGGAATGAACTATTCCTTTTTAATTATTTATCCCTTTATTGCCCTCTTTGCTGACCATAACACCCCCACAACTCCTTTCGGGGGAGGAATTTATTACAGTTTATTCTTAGCTGACCTCTTAACGCTGGAATACCTACCAGATTGGGGGAGGAAAGTCTTGAGATGAAGGACGCTCTCCATCCACATGGACCGGCGACATCGCCAGTACAGTCGGAAGTGGATGGATACGTCAATCTGATGATATCATTTGGTGGGAATTGGGGATAGATCTGTATCCAGCAGTGGATTAACAAAGACTGATGATGATGGAACGGAGACCAACTATAGTACTGACAAAATGTTATTAAAAGCTGTTCAGTCGTTTTGATGTTTAGTGGAAACGTACGGATGGACTCATCATCATCATCATCATTAGCTCATAGAAGTTCACTGCTGGACATAGGTCTTATATACATCTCCACGGAGTTTATTGAGGGGAATAGAGCCTTAGCCCACCACCCAGTTCCATTGCCGGTTGGTGGGCGGTCAGAGCCCCGTCTGTTCAGCAGCTGGTGCACCGCGTGCTGGTGATGCTGACTAGGCCTCTGTAAAGATGTCGGGAAGTAGTGTAAATAATTAAATAAACAAATTAATTATTTATTAGGTCATATTCTCATTAGAAGCTATAGTAATGAGTGAATAATCCCCAGGGGGTTGTCGGAGGGTGTGTTGCCTAAACCCGTCAGCCATTTTATTTATATGTCTAGGTCATTTAATCAGGTTAATAATATTATTGATAGTTTTTATTCAATTAGGCGCCGGGACGTTCGCCTGATGTAAGGTGATACGTGGCGCTAGCTAGGATGTTATACACACCACTGCATTGTACTCGTCGATGTGGACAGTCTCCGGCGACAGAGACACTACCGCCAGTGATAGCTATAGGTCCTTCAAGCCGGATCACAGCAATGTCCGCTCAGTACTGTGTGTCGGCTGCAATCAGACCTGCGGCGGTACCTAGACGGTCTCCGGCGACATAACCTAGTTGTCCCTTAACGCGCGTTAACCAATTCAGTTCAACGCTTCAGTTAAATAGGACGGAACTACAGCTGGAATGTCGGTTAAATGTCAGGGGGGGAGCTGCGGCTCGCTGTCGGACTGGGGTCGACTTCATCAAAGGTCAGCCTGCGGCGGTGTATATCACGAATTTGTTTTATACACCAACAGCTTAAACAGGATACAAGTCTAAGGCCGGGGTCGCCATGATTGAAATATTTTAAAAATGGAATACAGAAACAAAAATCAATACAATTTGTGAACGATGCTTAAAATGTCAAGAGAAAAACTAAATTAATACTAACAGGCCGTGGAAGACACATCACTCCAAGGGATGACGGCAGATGGAGCAGCATGGTCAGCGGGGTCCTAGAATGGCGACCGCACACTGGAAGACGGTGTTAGACCTTCCACTAGGTGATCCGATGATCTATGTTGAGATCTTAGAGGTGGACCTATGTCCAGCTGTGGCCAGGTCCGTGAGTCTACTATCAGATGAGTTGTAAAAGTCAAAATGGCTACCATCATCATCAGAGAATAAATTAAAAGAACCTTTCTATGCTATACATGTTATATACCTTTATAATTCAATAAAACATTATTTTATATAAATGTATTCGGTGGGAAAGTCCCTGCGTCGGCCGTCGAATGAAATTTTTTTGTGGGTATTCCCCTTTTTTGTATATAGGAGCTTCCCCTTTTAAAAGTAAAAAATTTAATGATGATACCTCTCCGTCTAGGTATCATCGCGGTTCCTATTTCTGTTATCAAACAGTACAAACATTATTATGTTCCGGTTTGAAGGTCGTTGTTTGGGTAATGAGACTTAAAATGCATAAAGGCGACGAGCACAATGTGTTGCAGTATATAAAATCCTGCCGTCATGTTTTTATGGGCGTATCATTTACCATCACGTGCACGTTCCGCTTGTATCGCTACTTCGTAAAATAAAAAGGTGGATATTACTAAAAATATACAGGGTGATTGTAAAGAGTTCAGTACGTATTAGAGATACATAAATAAAATAAACGTTTGGCCATTAATAGATTTTTGTAAACATCCATTACAAATTTTTATATTTTTTTTTATACAATTAAGCTACGAGACGATTGGGTCGTTCACCTGATGGTAAGTGATACGCCCGCCAACGACAACAAAGCGCTATTTAGGATGTCATATACTGCACCACATTGCATACTCATCTCCGGCAACAGAGACATTACCAGTAGCGAACTTGATTGTGTTCCTGTTTGAAGGGTTTACCTGTAATTACTGGGATAAGGAGACTACCTCTTATGTCGCAAGGCGAGGCAATGCGGTGAAGCTTATGTAATTCTAAATAGCGCTACGATGTTTTAGACCGGCGGATCATTTACCATCAGGTGAATGTCCCGCGCATTTCATCAATTCCACTCTCGTCATCTCGAATAAAGATCGTCCAGCAGTATATTTCATCTCCAACAAGGAGGAACCTCTCACCATTAATTTATGAGGGTGGAAATTGAAAGATATAAATACACAAGTTCATTTTATTTGAAGTGAAGATAGTATTAACAATGGTTATGCATAAACTACGACTAAATATTACACAAGGGTGATGTGGTACACGAATAATATTTTGGCGGGCAATAAAACTACCAACGATATCACAACAAACTAATTATTTAAAAAAAAAAATCAATAAATTAAAAAAAATAACAGTTTCCACATATTTATTAATTTATACACAAACAGTTTATAATAATTAAAATAAACAGTTAATACATTGTAAGAATATTTCATAGTAAACCGCTCAGTCTTCAAAAACTGTCTTAAAAATTTATCTACTAGTACATCACCGGACTTTACCGTTATCCGGCTCGAAGTACCGTGAATGTGGTTTTAATTAGTTATCTTACTGCGGTAACTACTCTCAGCTACCACAAGGCGACGAACACAATGTAGTGCAGTGTACATCATCCTAATCCGAGCAATATCATCATTGGCGTGTCCCAATCAGACTGCTACAAACTAATTAAAAAAAATTTTTATAGCTTGCAATGCTTTCATAACAAAATTTATGGAATGTTTTATACATTTACGCAAAAACAAAATTTTATAACTTTATCGATTATATTAAATGCCTGTAGTTATTACGCGGCTAAATCGATTTTTCATTATTATTATTATCAATTTCGTTGATTCGTTCAAAATTTTTTTAAGGATATAATAAAAAAAATTTTAGCCGTGTATCAATCATTATTCGCATTAATTCATTTAAATAATTAAACATTAATTAATATTTCTTTTTTTCTAATCGTATATTGGATGAATTTCTGAAAGCCTTTGACATTTTTTCTATTTATACTTAAAGCGCGCGCATTTAAAATCTATTGTACTCAACGATACTTTGTTATATTATTAAACAGTGTACGTTTTAGTGAAAATGTGTAATGTTTATGCCCGAAAAGTATCAAATATATTCCAAACAAAGCGAAACTTCAACCTTCACACCATTCCCCAAACACCCATAAAGGTAAACATATTTCTTTAATAGCCTCGTCGAATAACGGCCGAAATCGTTTGTTATACGTAAAAATCTATTCTTAGTATCTAATGTATACAAAATATAATAACCGACAAAATTAACAACCAAAGCAAAAAAAAACAATTATCAAGATTATATAGAAATAAACATGATAAAAGAAAAAGTAATGCCAACAAGAACTTTAATATAAACAAATATTTTGAATTTAGGTGATTTTAAAGGACATTGTAGTGTTTACATTATTGTTTATCTATAATAGGCTTACTCTTGACCTCAATTTTATATGTTAAGTGACAATGAGGCTGTGAATGGTGAAAGTTGTCCAGAAAATTCAGGCCCTTAATGTTGACAATCAGAAGTTATGTTGTTATGGCAGCCAATATATAAAAAGATGGTGGTAGATAGTCAGGCGGTGCTATCCAACTGGAGAGCTGTGTTAACAGGCAAGCACTTAACTGCTCCTATATTAATACAACGTTAACAGTTAATTTAACTCGGCAGTACCTATTTCTCTATTATCAATTGTAAATCCTGTTTTAGATAGCTTGACATTTGTTTATGGAACACAGGAGAAATATATTTAACATTACTTATACATTGGTAATGATGTCATTCTTAGTATTATATAGTTCCGTATCAGCCAATAGAAGTCCACGGCAAGACAGCCTTCTACCAAACATCTCTACTCTACATACATTGTAATACTATATAGTTGCAGCTGCATTAACAATGGCAGCGATAGCTAGAAACTATCTACATAGGTATATGTTTGAGCACACTCGGTATTACAATTATATATGATGAACAATGTGACGCAGTATAAGGATCTCGAGTAGAATCACATTGTATGGAAAGACTTTAGATTTTATTTAATAATAATTGATGATGGTCTTTATTCATTTAAATATATATTTAAAAGTTAATTTTGCATGACAAATGAATATTCTTTATAAAGACTGGTGACTGGTTTAGTCTGATGGTATGGCTCAGCATGAGAGATAATTTCCTAACATTTTATATTCGAGTAGCGTTCAAAATCTCCTTCGGTTGATAGATTTGAATGCCTCATAAGCACTTTAAGTCTTTAATTCGGGTGCCATATATGGAATTGATCATTTGTATGTTTCCCTTCCGCCTTACTAACTACCACATTGTAAATTCACTGCTATAACAACATTAATGTCTTTCAACTGCCAACATATAAACGCTACAGTATGTAATGAGAGCTTCAACGACCCTCGACAGTGACATTATCAATTAACATCATGTGAAAATGTAAGTCTTTAAGAAGACTTTAACTTGGTTATAATTTGAGTGCCACATATAGAATTGGTCGTTAATAGATTGTTTCCCTACCGTCTTGCCAGCACAATAATGTCTTTCAGCCGCCAAGTTATGAAAGCTAGAGTAATGATAGAGATCACCCTCGATGATCACTATCAATACACATCATGTGGAAAGGTAACACTTTGGGACGAGGAAAAAACAAGTCGATCGATATACATTTTTGTTACATCAATGTTTAACTAACAAATACATTTTGAACCATACAAAGACCTCCCCGAACCCTTTCCCTAAAATATGTATATGTACACTTACCCCCCTTTATTTATATAAACAATAGAAATCCTCCGCTTAATAGACTATTTAGCAAAATGCAAAGATTCAACTTTGCGGATCAACTGACAGTATTTCACGTACATTACAGTGTTTATAATTAGTATAACAATGACCAGTCCGTCCAGGACGGAGGCAGTGTCCACAGTGGTATCGTATACCACTAGGTTTAACGGCTATATCATCTCACAGTATCTGTCCTGGTTGCTCGAGTTCTTGTATACCAGGAAACCGAGCAGCACCGCCACAGCAGTCAGTATGAGCGTGAGGAGCTGGTAGACTTTCAGCTTGTTGACTTGCCGGTGGAGCGTCTCGTAGTTCATTTGCAAGTTGTTCAGGGCATTCGTTACCGAGTCGGATTTCTCCGTACCCTTATCGAATATGTTGCCGTTCTTCTGGATGCTCTTCTCAGGGAAGTTACACTTCAGCCTGTACTCATCTACTTTACTGCCGGATGAATTCTGCCAGATATCAGCTATCTCTTTCGGTGTTAGATCAGGTTTTGGTATCTGCACTGACATCACGAGGAATCTGTCTTTTGTGACAGTTTTCATTTGGAACCCACTTTGTACGACTATAATAATTGTTTGTGATGCTCCGCTTGGGAGCACACCACTGCTTGGTCGCACTCTGAACTTCTCTGGTGCTGTTGTGCGGATTTTGAAGGAAATGACACTCTCATCCATATTGGTTATAGTGAACTGTCCAGAGATCTCATCGCTGTCTGCTTTAAACATGATGGTGTCGTTCGGGCTAATCCGCAGCATCTCACCGGGTGAATGCTGACTGTCACCTTGTTCAGCGAAGGTAACTTTCTTCGATGTACTCTCCAAATTACTTCTGTTCTCCGGAACAAATTCAAATGTGTAATTATCTTTACCACCCCAGCAGGTCAGCGCCTGTTCAGGAGTTACATAATCCTTCAGGGTGTCCTTGTTGACAAATTTCATTTTCTCCACACCCTTAGCCGGTAGCAGGGATTTGATGACTTTGAACGCAGCGGACATCACCCACGGCATCTGATATATGATGATGTAGTTCAGGAAGAACGGGTAGTAACACTTGAATAGGGATATCAAGTAATTGGTGAGCTCCATGTCCATGTTGCTGAGCCCGCAGCCGTCCAGGTCGAAGAACAGTGTTATCTTGTTGCCGTTCTCCTCCCTCTCGATGCGGTCGAACCAGTATATGATTGCCTTCTTTATCTCCTCGAACTCCTTCTGACCCTTGACGTGCATCTTCGACTTGATTATCAGCAACAGGCATCCGTCGACGTCGCGCCCCCTCGGGAAGAATATACCTTCGTTCACGTAATCCATTCTGATGGTGCTCTCGTTGATGTCGTTGGCGGCGACCACCTTCCGCCAGCTGAAGATGTCCCACAGCATCTCCACCGCCTGCTTCGCATCGCTGTCCACGTGCTTCAGCACCCGCTTCAGATACTTATCGTCCTTCAAACGGTCCAAGTCCAAAGGGTGGAAGCCGTGATTCGGCGACTCCTTCAGCCGCGCCTCGAACTGCGCTCGGAGTTCGTTCGTCGTTACCATGGCAACCTATCAATTTACCACCACGATTAAACGCGTTTCAATATTCGGTCGATGTTGAATTTGATATATGATATCCGCAACAATAAAGTCGACTAACACGACACCATAGACATACCCGAATGTCAGCTGAAAGGGAACATCGGCAAGTGGTAGTGTTGCCAGTGAATAAAAATAGCTTTATTAGCATGACGATAATTAAATTTAGCAATAGCCGATAATTAATGCTAATTGACGTATAAACGGTGTGAGGGTACCCGCACATATATATATTTTAATACACCCCTCTCTCTTCCCTCATAGCACTGTCCTACTCTTCAACCCTTCCACATCCAATATCTTCTCAACTTCCTCCTCCCCTCATACACACTACTACATCTACATATATATGTATATATCAAATTTATTTTCGTTTAGAGCCCAGAGTCCGATGAAGCCGCTATAGTTGTCAATAAAACTGCGGCGAGAACATCACCACAAAAAAAAAAAAAAAAAATTACGGGACCCAATCTCACCAGCTCTGGCTCCCACCTACCTGCATTTACCAGCGAAGTTGAAAATATGAGTGGCCACTTTATCGATGTGGGAATGTTTGGGGAAGGTTTGGGTAATGTCCAGCAGTGGACATCTATTCTGATGATGATGTATAAGGTTTCCCGTCCATTGAGGAGTGTTCCATCAGGTGGATTGACATCATCAGGGCGGTTGGAAGTAGGTGAGTGCGAGGAGCCGAGGATCACGTTTGGTGGAAGACATTGAAGGTCTACATCCAGCAGTGGAGGAACAATGGCTGATGATGATGATGTATAAAACGCTTTTGTTTTTTTGTTCCAGGAAATTAGTTTGCTGATGGTAATTAAGCTGATGATGATTAATTTTAGCACTAGTTAAGATGCCGTTTTATTGACAAGATGCTAAGTCTCGTTACCCCAGTAATTTCACCATGTATTGGTCCTTCAAACCGGATCAGAGTAATGTATGTAAAGTACTGTGTGTCGGTTGCAATAAGCGCTGCGGCGGTACCTAGACGGTCTCCAGCAACAGAGAAACTACCAACAGTGATAGGCAGTGGTCCTTCAAACCGGATCACAGTAATGTATGCATACTGCTATTTATCAGCTGCGGTGGCATCTAGACAGTCTATCACAGCAGAAATCTAACAACAGTTAATACGTTATAGCTTTTAATTCTTAAATAGCAGCTGAATAAATAGCGCAGCTATATTTGTAACGTCACTATGAATAAGAGTGCCACAGTATATATAAACATAGCATGAGTAATACTTGCAAATATCCACAGAGCAGCGACAGAAGCTTCAAATACTAGATTGTGAAATACTAGCTAGTATTTTTATAACTGTAAATTTAAACTTTATACTTACAAGTATTTAATTTATACCCTATTTCTAACACTATCCACCTCTTCAAGCCCTCTTGTCCAATGTTATTTCACCCTTTTCCACCCTTTATATATAACTTTATATATATTTAGTTTTTATTTAATTTTAATTTGATTTCCTTTTATTTTATAAAAAAAAAAAAAACATTATATACAGAGTAAAAATAAACCGAATGAATATTAAATACCTCCTGGAGTTTGTGTTATGGCTTTCTTTCTTTTCAATTGAATTTAATTCGATATATATATAAATGATCAAGGTATAGAGGATGTAACAGTTCCAATATAACAGCTCATTGGATCCAAGCGAAGCTCACCAGCTCGTGGTGCAGCCTGCTGATCAACAGGCGAGGCTCTGACTCCCGCCTACCCGCATTGGGCCAGCGCGATGGGAGATAGCCCAAATCCTCTCCATATGAATTTCTACTTAAGCGATGTGGGCATCTTTGGGGAAGGTCTTATACAGCAGCGGACGTCCATCAGCTGATGATGATGATGGTCCAGGGTACGGTTGAGGGTACCAGGCCACGAAGAAGAACTCCAAAGATGGACTGACCAGATAAAAGGCGACGTGGTGTACAGATCCTCACCAACACCTGAGATGATGACTACGGGCATCTTTGGGGAAAGTCTTATACAGCAGCGGACGTCTATCAGCTGATGATGATGATGGTCCAGAGTACGGTTGAGGGTACCAGGCCACGAAAAAGAACGGCTATGAGATGGACTGACCAGATAAAAGTGGCGACGTGATGTACAGATCCTCACCAACACCTGAGATGATGACTACGGGCATCTTTGGGGAAGGTCTTATACAGCAGCGGACGTCTATCAGCTGATTATGATGATGGTCCAGGGTATGGTTGAGGGTACCAGGCCACGAAGAAGAACGGCTATGAGATGGACTGACCAGATAAAAGGCGACGTGGTGTACAGATCCTCACCAACACCTGAGATGATGACTACGGGCATCTTTGGGGAAGGTCTTATACAGCAGCGGACGTCTATCAGCTGATGATGATGATGATGATGATGGTCCAGGGTACGGTTGAGGGTACCAGGCCACGAAGAAGAACGGCTATGAGATGGACTGACCAGATAAAAGGCGACGTGGTGTACAGATCCTCACCAACACCTGAGATGATGACTACGGGCATCTTTGGGGAAGGTCTTATACAGCAGCGGACGTCTATCAGCTGATGATGATGATGAAGATGAAGGGTGTCCAGGGTACGGTTGAGGGTACCAGGCCACGAGGAAGCACTCCAAAGATGGACTGACCAGATAAAAGGCGACATGGTGTACAGATCCTCACCAACATCTGAAATCATGACTACGACCATGTCAAGATTGATACCGATAGACAAAAGATAAAATATAAATACTCCGAAAGTATTAAATACTAGCTTTTCGCCTGTGGCATCTAGTGCGGGTACTTGTGAGTAAATACTAGGTTTGGGTATCCGCTCGCTCAAATCTGCCTGCATTGTCTACGTTACAGTTATTTACTCACACCGTATTGAAACCGAAGAGAAACGCAACGATATTTGTTTATATTAATAGTTATTTTTTTTTTTTATTACGTCATTGAAATACTGAAGGTAAGATGTTTTCATAGTATTTGTTGTTTTTTTTTAATTATAACCTTCAATAAGTACTTTCGAAAATAACACTGTTGTTGTTTAATCATAACAATACTATCATATAGTTATTAAAAATTATTTGATAGTAAACGTTTTTGTTTTTTTTTTTTTTTTTTTTTTTAATTAAATTCTATCTATGGTTTTTTAATTATATCAACTCGAATGAAGGCGAGAAGGTAATTGATACGCTAACCTAAACTCACATTGTTATGGCTACGAATGTCACTTAATATCGGGTGAATGAAAAAATATTAGGTAATCGGTAACGATGTGGAGTTGGGTTTAAATTTTTTTTTTTTTTTTTTTTTTTTTTTTTTTTTTTTTTTTTTTTTTTTTTTACATTAAGTAAAAAAAGTTGTACTTTCAACGATACGTTCATAAATAACCTAAATACTTGTGTTGCTGTCGTAACAGATAATCAAATGAGTCATGACATTAAGTTCTGTTAAACAAAGAATATTGATCTAGTTCCAAACGGCGCCATCTGTGAATAATTATTCATAATAAACATACAAATATATTCAAATTCTTTACATTTGAGTTCGTTGAATAAAATCACACCATTTTGTTTCCATACACAAATGTGATCTCTCACCAAAAAGTATTTATTAAGTAAACGGCGAAGGTCAGCAAACCTATTACAGTATTGTAATGAGAACTACTATCATTTTAAAAACACCTCGAGGCCATTTATAAAAAAGCTGTTGCCGGATTAAATATATTAATTAACTAGCAAATTAATATTAATTTTTTTTTTTTTAATAATATTAGGAAATTGGCTGTATGGTCTCTCGACCTTTGGCATTAATCTATCAATTATAAGCATTACTTTATATAAATATTTTATATATTCTTTACAGTCTACCGATGCCCACTGTTGATCGTAGACCTAGTTTTTAGATCACCTTACCACCACAGATCACATCACCACTTACCATCAAGTGGGTTCGTGGTCGAGTGGTAACCTTTATAAAAAAAAAAAAAGACTTGTACAACAAGGATACAAGCAGTATACCTTATGGTTAGCGTTGGGGTTGGTGCAGTATAATAAAGGTCCACAGAAAGTTGTACTTTTTTTTATACTACCCTCTTAGCCGATTTCTGCTACACTTTGATGTCTGCGTTGACGGTAGGCGGGAAAAAATATCTTCATAGCATAAAACAATTGATTTATTGAGAAATTATATTATTTATATCTAAAATACAAATGTTACGGCAATCATTAATCTTTTATAGATGAATCAAATGAGAAATCTAGACTCGATCTAGATCATATCCGAGTTCAACTCGAGATAGTAAAAACTGAATCTTCAAATCTTATAGACCTGATTGAGGCGGGTAATATTCAAAAAAGGAATTAACACCAATATCTATTTTCTGTTAAAATCAGATATTCAATGATAACCAAGAGTATGGTAACACCAACCGAGAGGAGCTGGCAGAGCTGGACAACATCCAAACCGTGACGGAGCTCTGAATGCTTAACTACAGATACATCCAAATCCATCAAAGTATCGGAACTGCCGTCAGCATCCGATTGGTGACACTCCAATCTGCATTCGTACTTCCTCGTACCCAGCCACACCTCATCCACCAGCTTCCGCGTTATGCTGCCTTCACCAACTTCAGCGGCTACGACCATGAACCTCTCGTTCATCGCAACAGATGCGTCGACTTCCGGTAAAACTGCGATGGATATATTTTGAGAGGAGTTCGGCGCTAACACACCAGAGGTCGGCCTCACTCTGAACTTATCCGGTCCGGTTGTGCGGACTTTGTACGCGATATATCCGTTACTAGTATTAGTTACGACTAACTCGGATTTGACATGGATATCAGTCGTAAAGGTTAGATGATCTTCAGGTGCGGTCCGGACGATACCGTTCCCGTTGCCATTGGTTACGTCAGCGAAGGTCACCCTCTTGGAACCGTTCGTGGTCTTCTCCGGTACGAACGTGAATACGTAATCATTACCACCACCCCAACATTTCAAAGCTTGATCCAAAGGCACGAAATCTTTTAATCTGTCCTTGTTTATAACTCGCAGCCTCTCCACCGCCTTCGCCGGCAGCAGACCCTTCACGATCCTGTAGCCCGCCGTCAGGATCCACGGCATCTGATATATTATGATGTGGTTCACATACTTCGGATAGTAACACTTCAGTAACGTCACCATGTATCCCACTAGTTCCACGTCCAGGTTATTAATTCCGCAGCCGTCTAAATCTAAGAACAGCGTCAACGGTCTGCCAGCTTCCTCCCTTTCCAATCTCTCGAACCAGTATACGACGACCTTCTTCAGCTCCTCCGTGCTATGCCCCTTGGTGTACAGCTTCCACTTCATCACGAACAGCAGGCTTCCGTCAACATCCCTGCCGTGTGGGAAGAACAGGCCACGTTTAACATATTCCATTTTGACTGTCTCACGGATCTGGTTCACTTTATCCTTCCTCCTCCAGATCATGGTCGACCACAGCATCTTCAGCGCGCCATCGACGTTCCCATCGCAATGCTCTATCACCCTCGTGAGGTATTTCTCGTCCTTCAACCTGTTCAGGTCCTTTGGGTCGAACTTACCAGGAGGCACTGGGACGCCGTCCTTCATCTTCTCTTGAAACTTGTAACGCAACTCCTCCACTTTCCTCATGCTCGTACCTGATATACTGTTTATATATCTATATCTGTATATATGTTACGAGCACTAGATATACTCTGTTTATAAAAAGGATATATAATTTTTCAAAATGAACAAAACCTCATCAAACATCAAGTTATTCGGTAATGATAAATGTCATATTGCAATGTTATCAGTGTTGAAAAGATAAATAATAATCACCAACGTCACAACGTGCACTCGAAGTGTTCCCACTGCTGGGACTTTGGACCCCCACTCGCCGGAAGAGACGAGGACAACTATCCACCGCGTTGTTCAAGTGACAATGAGTTCAAGTTAGACTTTGTAAGAGTCTAAGTTTTATATTGTTGTTACTGAACAATCAATTTGAACAATGTGAAACCTCTTTAGTGGTTCGACCTGCTTAGTCGTTAAACGGCCTAGATTGTTAGACCTTAATCATTAAAACTCCTTAGTCGTTAAAGGCCTTTGATCGTTCGACCTCCTTAATCATTAAAACTCCTCAGTCGTTAAAGGCCTTTGATCGTTCGACCTCCTTAATCATTAAAACTCCTTAGTCGTTAAAGGTGCCCGATCGCTAGACCTTCTTAGTCATTAAACATCCTTGATCGTTAAACGTCCTTGATCGTTCGACCTCCTTTATCATTAAAACTCCTTAGTCGTTAAAGGTCCTTGATCGCTAGACCTCCTTAATCATTAAAACTCCTTAGTCGTTAAAGGCCCTTGATCGTTCGACCTCCTTAATCATTAAAACTCCTTAGTCGTTAAAGGTGCCCGATCGCTAGACCTTCTTAGTCATTAAACATCCTTGATCGTTAAACGTCCTTGATCGTTCGACCTCCTTTATCATTAAAACTCCTTAGTCGTTAAACGTCCTTGATCGTTCGACCTCCTTAATCATTAAAACTCCTTAGTCGTTAAAGGTGCCCGATCGCTAGACCTTCTTAGTCATTAAACATCCTTGATCGTTAAACGTCCTTGATCGTTCGACCTCCTTTATCATTAAAACTCCTTAGTCGTTAAACGTCCTTGATCGTTCGACCTCCTTAATCATTAAAACTCCTTAGTCGTTAAAGGTGCCCGATCGCTAGACCTTCTTAGTCATTAAACATCCTTACTCGTTAAACGTCCTTGATCGTTCGACCTCCTTTATCATTAAAACTCCTTAGTCGTTAAAGGCCCTTGATCGTTCGACCTCCTTAATCATTAAAACTCCTTAGTCGTTAAAGGTGCCCGATCGCTAGACCTTCTTAGTCATTAAACATCCTTGATCGTTAAACGTCCTTGATCGTTCGACCTCCTTTATCATTAAAACTCCTTAGTCGTTAAACGTCCTTGATCGTTCGACCTCCTTAATCATTAAAACTCCTTAGTCGTTAAAGGTGCCCGATCGCTAGACCTTCTTAGTCATTAAACATCCTTACTCGTTAAACGTCCTTGATCGTTCGACCTCCTTTATCATTAAAACTCCTTAGTCGTTAAAGGCCCTTGATCGTTCGACCTCCTTAATCATTAAAACTCCTTAGTCGTTAAAGGTGCCCGATCGCTAGACCTTCTTAGTCATTAAACATCCTTGATCGTTCGACCTCCTTAATCATTAAAACTCCTTAGTCGTTAAAGGTGCCCGATCGCTAGACCTTCTTAGTCATTAAACATCCTTGATCGTTCGACCTCCTTAATCATTAAACCTCCTTAGTCGTTAAACGTCTTTGATCGCTAGACCTCCTTAGTCGTTAAACGTCTTTGATCGCTAGACCTCCTTAGTCGTTAAACGTCCTTGATCGTTAAACGTCCTTGATCGTTAGACCTCCTTTATCTTTAAAACTCCTTAGTCGTTAAAGGTGCTCAATCGCTAGACCTCCTTAGTCATTAAACATCCTTGATCGTTCGACCTCCTTAATCATTAAACCTCCTTAGTCGTTAAACGTCTTTGATCGCTAGACCTCCTTAGTCGTTAAACGTCTTTGATCGCTAGACCTCCTTAGTCGTTAAACGTCCTTGATCGTTAAACGTCCTTGATCGTTAGACCTCCTTTATCTTTAAAACTCCTTAGTCGTTAAAAGTGCTCAATCGCTAGACCTCCTTAGTCATTAAACATCCTTGATCGTTCGACCTCCTTAATCATTAAACCTCCTTAGTCGTTAAACGTCTTTGATCGCTAGACCTCCTTAGTCGTTAAACGTCTTTGATCGCTAGACCTCCTTAGTCGTTAAACGTCCTTGATCGTTAAACGTCCTTGATCGTTAGACCTCCTTTATCTTTAAAACTCCTTAGTCGTTAAAAGTGCTCAATCGCTAGACCTCCTTAGTCATTAAACATCCTTGATCGTTCGACCTCCTTAATCATTAAACCTCCTTAGTCGTTAAACGTCTTTGATCGCTAGACCTTCTTACTCGTTAAACGTCTTTGATCGCTAGACCTCCTTAGTCGTTAAACGTCTTTGATCGCTAGACCTCCTTAGTCGTTAAACATCCTTGATCGTTAGACATCCTTCATCAATAGACTTCCTTGGTCGTTAAATCCACTTAGCAATAGGCAGAACGCGCTGGTTTCCTCTGACTTATCGCGCACGACGCGTTCCGGCGATACTGCACGTACTATCGCAACACGTTTCAGTCGTCGCGCCGGGCGACATTGAGCCGTTAACTGTTCAGTAATCTAGACTTTATCAGATAGGCCGCCGATAACGCGACCAATAGCACCAACCTTGCCTAGGTCATACCGTTTTTAGGTGCAGGTACCACCGCAGCTGCTATTGCAGCCGATACACACTGCACCACGTTGCGCTCGTAACCTTAGGACATGAGATATTAATTATTGCTACCAATTGAGAGACCAGAACATTCTAAACAGACAGTGTGTGGTCCGGTTTGAAGGGCGCTACAACTAGTGAAGTTACTGGGGTAACCAGACTCAACATGTTGTATCCAGGCTGCAGGTGTAGTGTATATCATCCTATCTAGCACCTCGTTATGGACATGCGTATCATTTACCATCAGATGAAGGTCTCAGTCGCCTACTCGTTTTGTAGAATAAAAAAGAGGTTTTCTACCATTTCTCACAAGAACCCACGGTAGTCCATTGCGGGGAATCCCACATATCTTTCTGTCATGATGATATCTTTAACATTACTTAAAAGTTGAGGTATCTTTGTTGCCATATACATACTTATGCACCAAAGATTAATTTATGTATATATATAGGATACATGAGCTATGGATGCGTGGAACGAAACGTAACCGTGAGAGTATGGATGAGCGTGAGCGAGAGAGATATACAGGAAGTTAGAGAGCAATAAGTGTAGCGATGGCGGATGTGCTTATGCCTTTTTCTGTTATAAAAAAAGACCAGTGTTTTTAGAAAACAATCCCGTACGAACGAACGCACATATATATATATACATATATATATATATATATATATGTACAGTTTCTTTCGAAGTCTACAATGTAAGTAATCTAATCTTAAATATAGACAACTGTTCGTGTATCGCTTCGATTAAGAATTAAATCCTATTTATTATCGTTAAATTGCAACATTGTATAATGTTCAATATGAAAGACTTTTTTTATAGTATGTATATGGCATATGTCCAGCAGTGGACCTCTATCAGCTGATGATGATATATATACTTGATATCCGGATATTCATTGACTCCTCACGAGGTCTCTGAAAGTTAGAGGTAAATTCTTAAAATTTGGTAGAGCGATTGGTTCTACCAGAGGCCAACTGAGAATGGATTTAACAAAATCCCTCCTTCAAGGGGAGGTGGTGGCGAGGGTGTTACGGTCAGCAAAGCTGGCGGGGAACTGCTAGCATCATCATTAAGCAAGACTTCCATTATATGGGAAAAAATTGTCCAATAAAATGACTGCTGCATGTCATCTGGCTCATCGCTTGGATCTGAGCGTCCATCCAAATTATTCAATCGTTCACCTGGTGCTGATACGTTGGCAGTTCCTACCATCCAAACAAGTCAACCAACATTTGAACCAATAAAAATGCAGTTTTTGTAACGTTCACCTGATTTTAAGTGATAAGCTTTTAGAATGTTGCGCCAGTCATGAGTTCATAGGGACAACTCTCCTACCTACCTTAGTCCAAGCTAGGACTGTATGTTGCATCGTGTATGCCTCATTACTAATTTACCTTCAGCTACACGGTCCTTCGAGCCGGATAAAAGTAGTTTTTGCACATTGTTGTAATCGCAGAGATCTACCATTATTGGAATTTACCAAATATACAGAACCATTAGCATATTAGCAGAACGCGCTTGGCCGATTTAATGTTTATATAAAACAACGCGCAGACTCTGATAACTGATAGAGCGCTGACACAACGGTCACGACGCGCGCAGCACTGATAAGTTTACTGGTTACTAGTAACCAAGTAATCAATCGACGCAGTTACGACATACCTACACAACTACACGATAACACATTCACATGTAAACGTAATTCTGTGATTCAGAGCGAAGGAGAAAGAAGAAATTCTAGACTGGATCACAAAAGTGTGCCGACAAATCTAGAGACAACATTGGAATACGGATATCCTGGATCCGGATGGAGCTGGTGCCTGCCGCTGATGATATCCGGATTTAATACAACCCGAAGATATAAAGAAGCTTTGAAGCTACCGAAGAATTGGTGAAATGGACAATTTGGCGGAAGTCAGGAGTCTGTTCGAAGTCCAACTGAAGAAGGGAATTCCCAACCCGCCTGGTGAATTTGACCCTAGGGATCTAGAAAGAGTGAGCAGCGATAAATATGTAAAGAGGGTTCTGGATCACTGCGATGGCGATGCCAAGCATGCTGCGAGGATGCTGTGGGAGATCATGATCTGGAGGAAGAAGGAAGATATCTATAACATCAAAGATAGAGTCAACATGGATTATCTCAGAGCCGGAATATTCTTCCCCCACGGGCGGGACGTGGACGGATCCCTCCTCTTCATATTCAAGTGGAAGCTGTTCGTCCGCGGCCAGAGGGACGTCGAGGAGCTGAAGAAGATCATCGTCTACTGGATAGAACGGATGGAGAGGGAGGAGGACGGGAGGCCGATATCTCTCTTCTTCGACATGGACGGCTGCGGCGTCAGCAATATGGACGTGGACCTGATCAGGTTCATGATCGCGCTCCTGAGGGACTACTACCCGCTGTTCGTGAACTACAGCATCATATACCAGATGCCGTGGCTGATGTCTGCCGGGTTCCGGCTGATCAGGGGGCTGTTCCCGGCGAGGGCGCTGGAGAGGTTCCGCTTCGTGAGCAGGGAGAGCCTGGGCGAGCTGGTGCCGCCGGAGCAGGCGCTGCTCTGCTGGGGCGGCAGCGACCCGTACGTGTTCGAGTTCGTGCCGTGACGCCGCACCGGTCCCACTTCCCGCTAAATCTCATCGTCTTACGTTTAAGTTTTTTTTTTTCTGTCGATATTTGTATTAAGAAAAATAAATTTTCTCTATTTTTTTTTATTTACCCTCCCGACTTCTTCAAGTGTAATTAATTTAGCTACATAGTAAATTTTTATATACACTCATTGCGGTCGCCGTCTCATTATTTTACCGCTACAGCGCCCTTCAAACCGGATAACAGTATTTCTATAGACTTATTTCACTTGTTAACTGATAATGAGGTTGTTCACTGAGGTCAAGTACACCGGCTGCCATATCCATAGAGAAACGGTGCTCTGGTGGTAGATTTACAATATGGTGACCATAAAAACTTCTCTCTCTGAATCAACCAGAGACAATAAAGAAAGGAATTAAAGGCGGTAGTGTCTCTGGCGCTACAGATCGTCTAGCTACCACCGCAGCGCCTGTTGCAGCTGACACAGTATTTTGATCCGGTTTGAAGGACCAATCGCTGTTTGTAGGTCTCCACTGCTTCAGACCGTCTAAGTACCACCGCAGTGCCTATAGCAGCCGACACACAGTACTCGAACATTACTATGGTCCGGTTTGAAGGGCGCTGCAGCCAATATAATTACTGCGGTAACGAGATTCTACATATATATCAGCTAACTAGCGCAGTGTTGTTATGAGCGATCGCATCACTCGCCATCGCGTGATCGTCTCACTCATTTTTAATAAAAAAAAAAAAAAAAAAAAAAAGAACCACCAAAACACTATTCAATACATTAATAAAAGATTACGTTAATACAAACAATATGTAAAATTAATGTTTGAATAACATTAATTATGCGGTATTTCAAAATAAATTACGTTTTTTTTTTTTTTAATAATTCGTTTTATCTATGGCCAGTGTTTTTTTTTATCCGCTTGACATTTGCTCGCGGCGCAGGCGCAGATTACGGACAACCTGTTTTATTTATCGTTGAAAGGAGGTCTCTTGGGTTTTTTTTTTTAATTCAATTGGCGAGACAAACAGTATTGCAATCATTATCATGATCCGGTTTGAAGGGCGTTGTAGCTAGTGAAATTACTAGTGATGAGACTCATCACTTGTCTCAAGACGGCGTGCATAATGTGATACAGTGTATACCATCCTACCTCTATATTATGTGCAAGTGTATCACTCAGAATCAGGTGAACGGTGTAGCTTTGTAAGGAGTATTGTCTGATGTTGGATTTCATCAGGAGCTGCCGTTGCACCACGAACCTGTGGAGGGTGTGGGAAAGTGGGCAGCAGGAAGGGGGTGGGACGTTGATCTCGGCGAAAAACAAAATGGCGGATGAACGTGAGCCTCCGCTCAGGAACGAGCTAGCGGGAATTCGTTCAGCTGAGCTACATGGAACATGTACTCATACTTTTTGTGAGCTTATATAGCTTCCTTCTCCACCCTCACGCCTGGTTTTCCAAAACTACCCCCACTGTCGGTAGTTGGTGTAACATCAGACAATACCTAGCTTTCCTCACGTCCAAAGTTCACTGCACCAGGGTGTAGTTGACGAGGGCAGCGAGAACAACACCAACACTCGGACTATCTTGGTATCGGCTCTCTATATACATACACATGAAGTACTCATAACAAAAAGGTATTAAGTGACGTGTATATACTATCAGCTTCTTCCCTTTCGCTTCTATGGTTGTGACACCCTTCGGCGAAGGAGTATCGTAATGTCCATTCTTAGCTGACCTCTAAACGGCAGAAGCATAGGTGAGATGAATGGAAGATTTAAATGGTATAGAAGAGAACGGAAGGTGAGGATGAGGTAGGAAAAGCACAGCCGATAAATGGCTGAAGGAATTTAAAAAAAAAAAAGAAGACAAGCAATATCTCTATGCAATGTTTAGTGTTTACGTCGATCGGGTGACGAGTGAACGGATCTCAGGAGATCTAGATCTAGATATCTATGTATATATATATGATAAGGTTGTCCTTTATTCGGTGATCACATGATACACATTGTCATTTGCTGTTGTTCGCGCGGACGCTATTTCAACGGTCGCCATGGCAACGGTATGGAAAGTCCCCTGCCGTCTGATTCCGTGTAACGGCCAGCAAAGCGGGAACTCCCGGTGGTTGCCTTGACCCTGGCGGCGCTGGTTGCCGACCACTGACTTAATATCGACCTGGACACTGACCGCTGTGGTGCCAGTCAGGATGTTCACACTGCAACACCTTTGAACTCTTAAATCCCGTTACCCCCACCACTCCCAATCGCTATGCGGTCCTTGGAGCCGGATCTCATTACACACATCACGGCCCAAACGAAAACATAACCTGTAGGAGTCCACTGCTGGGCATAGGTGTATTGTATCCCACAAAATACCATAACATGATATACATATCGTCTCAGTGATTCCACTAGCAGCAGTCCTTCAAACCGGATCGCATTGATGCCACTGCCGTTTGGCTGCAATCGTTTGAAATGGTCTGTCTGTTGGTAGCGATGAACATCTTCCATGCGGAGAGCGTAATGGGGGAGGGGTTATCACTTAATATCAAGTGAACATCTCTTCCGTCTCACTTTCACAAATCGATCAGATACAGAAATAAAATCCAAAACCATTTTTTTTTTAATAATTTATTTATTTTTAATTAACAACTACCCTCACCTTCGTATACACAGATAGTGACAGTCCATTGGCTGTATGACTTCTGAACCGTAGCCCGAAAGATTGGTTAAATTAAAAAAAAATATCGAATACATAATAATTCATATTTACTAGTAATAGGTAGTTACTGCTGCAGCGCCTATTGTAGCTGATAGTACTGTGAAGGAATTACTGTGATCCGGCTTGAAGGACCCTGTAGCTGGTTAAGTTGCTAGAGTTACAAGATCTCGTCTCAACATGACGAGCATAATACGGTGTAGTGTATACCAACCTAACGGGAGCGACACTTGAAATCGAGTGAACGTCGCTTCATTGTAAAAAAAAAAAAAAAAATTGTCGGTATGTCTGTCGTTGGAAACCGTCTCAGTCTATTACGATTGACAGCGCTGTTGGACATTACCGTAATCCGGTTTGAAGGACCTTGTAGCTAGTTGGGCTTCTAATGAGACTGGACATTTAGTTTAAGCGACGAGCACAATGCGGTGCAGTGTATACCAACCTAACGGGAGCGTCACTCGAGATCGAGTGAAGGTCGCACTCGTATCGCCATTAACTAGTATAATATATATAATATACTAAACTCCCCCCCGTATGCTTCGTCTGCATTAACATATTCTTGATTCGACGTAACCCGGCTGAAAAAAAAAAAAAAAAAAAATTATGTTGTTGTCTATGGCTGATGATATGTTGTCTATCAATATTGACACACTGGTTTTTTTTTTTTTTAATTTGTTTAATCTACGCGATGAGCGCGACGGTCACTTGATGTCAAGTGATAGGCCTTTTGCTCGTCGCTTTGAGATTAGATGTCCATTCTCATTGCTCTATAAACTTCTAGCTACACGGTCCTTTGAGCCGGATGGTAGTACTGTATAAACATTACTGTGATCCGGTTTGAAGGACGCTGCAGCTGTTACTAGTGGTTAGCTCTGTACTGCTACAGACGGTCTAGGTACCGCCGCAGCGCCTGTTGCAGCCGGCACACAGTGCTGTGCGGACATTGCTGTGATCCGGTTTGAAGGACGCTGCAGCTGTTACTAGTGGTTAGCTCTGTGCTGCTACAGACGGTCTAGGTACCGCCGCAGCGCCTGTTGCAGCCGGCACACAGTGCTGTGCGGACATTGCTGTGATCCGGTTTGAAGGACGCTGCAGCTGTTACTAGTGGTTAGCTCTGTGCTGCTACAGACGGTCTAGGTACCGCCGCAGCGCCTGTTGCAGCCGGCACACAGTGCTGTGCGGACATTGCTGTGATCCGGTTTGAAGGACGCTGCAGCTGTTACTAGTGGTTAGCTCTGTGCTGCTACAGACGGTCTAGGTACCGCCGCAGCGCCTGTTGCAGCCGGCACACAGTGCTGTGCGGACATTGCTGTGATCCGGTTTGAAGGACGCTGCAGCTGTTACTAGTGGTTAGCTCTGTGCTGCTACAGACGGTCTAGGTACCGCCGCAGCGCCTGTTGCAGCCGGCACACAGTGCTGTGCGGACATTGCTGTGATCCGGTTTGAAGGACGCTGCAGCTGTTACTAGTGGTTAGCTCTGTGCTGCTACAGACGGTCTAGGTACCGCCGCAGCGCCTGTTGCAGCCGGCACACAGTGCTGTGCGGACATTGCTGTGATCCGGTTTGAAGGACGCTGCAGCTGTTACTAGTGGTTAGCTCTGTGCTGCTACAGACGGTCTAGGTACCGCCGCAGCGCCTGTTGCAGCCGGCACACAGTGCTGTGCGGACATTGCTGTGATCCGGTTTGAAGGACGCTGCAGCTGTTACTAGTGGTTAGCTCTGTGCTGCTACAGACGGTCTAGGTACCGCCGCAGCGCCTGTTGCAGCCGGCACACAGTGCTGTGCGGACATTGCTGTGATCCGGTTTGAAGGACGCTGCAGCTGTTACTAGTGGTTAGCTCTGTGCTGCTACAGACGGTCTAGGTACCGCCGCAGCGCCTGTTGCAGCCGGCACACAGTGCTGTGCGGACATTGCTGTGATCCGGTTTGAAGGACGCTGCAGCTGTTACTAGTGGTTAGCTCTGTGCTGCTACAGACGGTCTAGGTACCGCCGCAGCGCCTGTTGCAGCCGGCACACAGTGCTGTGCGGACATTGCTGTGATCCGGTTTGAAGGACGCTGCAGCTGTTACTAGTGGTTAGCTCTGTGCTGCTACAGACGGTCTAGGTACCGCCGCAGCGCCTGTTGCAGCCGGCACACAGTGCTGTGCGGACATTGCTGTGATCCGGTTTGAAGGACGCTGCAGCTGTTACTAGTGGTTAGCTCTGTGCTGCTACAGACGGTCTAGGTACCGCCGCAGCGCCTGTTGCAGCCGGCACACAGTGCTGTGCGGACATTGCTGTGATCCGGTTTGAAGGACGCTGCAGCTGTTACTAGTGGTTAGCTCTGTGCTGCTACAGACGGTCTAGGTACCGCCGCAGCGCCTGTTGCAGCCGGCACACAGTGCTGTGCGGACATTGCTGTGATCCGGTTTGAAGGACGCTGCAGCTGTTACTAGTGGTTAGCTCTGTGCTGCTACAGACGGTCTAGGTACCGCCGCAGCGCCTGTTGCAGCCGGCACACAGTGCTGTGCGGACATTGCTGTGATCCGGTTTGAAGGACGCTGCAGCTGTTACTAGTGGTTAGCTCTGTGCTGCTACAGACGGTCTAGGTACCGCCGCAGCGCCTGTTGCAGCCGGCACACAGTGCTGTGCGGACATTGCTGTGATCCGGTTTGAAGGACGCTGCAGCTGTTACTAGTGGTTAGCTCTGTGCTGCTACAGACGGTCTAGGTACCGCCGCAGCGCCTGTTGCAGCCGGCACACAGTGCTGTGCGGACATTGCTGTGATCCGGTTTGAAGGACGCTGCAGCTGTTACTAGTGGTTAGCTCTGTGCTGCTACAGACGGTCTAGGTACCGCCGCAGCGCCTGTTGCAGCCGGCACACAGTACTGTGCGGACATTGCTGTGATCCGGTTTGAAGGACGCTGCAGCTGTTACTAGTGGTTAGCTCTGTGCTGCTACAGACCGTCTAGGTACCGCCGCAGCGCCTGTTGCAGCCGGCACACAGTGCTGTGCGGACATTGATGTGATCCGGTTTGAAGGACGCTGCAGCTGTTACTAGTGGTTAGCTCTGTGCTGCTACAGACCGTCTAGGTACCGCCGCAGCGCCTGTTGCAGCCGGCACACAGTGCTGTGCGGACATTGATGTGATCCGGTTTGAAGGACGCTGCAGCTGTTACTAGTGGTTAGTTCTGTGCTGCTACAGACCGTCTAGGTACCGCCGCAGCGCCTGTTGCAGCCGGCACACAGTGCTGTGCGGACATTACTGTGATCCGGTTTGAAGGGCCTATAGCTGGTGAAATTACGAAGACTTAAGATCTTCAGAAACCAGGTGACCGTCTCGCTGGTCACCTCCCTTGGTACGTGACCTTCCAGTATATAAGAGATATGAACCATTACCGAGACAAACCAGTAGGAGTCCTTCTTGAAAATCAGCCTGGCGATCAGGCCCATCTTGGACTCGGGCGCTATGGTGTGCAGGTGCAGGTGCCTCACGCTGCGGAACGGCGGCCAGTGGTACCCGAACCTCGCGTCCACCGCGCTCAGGTGGTTCTTATCCAGCTGCTCCTTCGCCACGATCAGCATCTTCTGGACTGGAAGACAGCACCGACTTACCACAATTGACAGTAACCATGGAAGAGGCCGAGATGAACCATCCACTATGACAGCATATGGGTTAGGATGTAATTACACTACAGCACCCTTCAAACCGGATCAGCATAATGCACAATTCTGTGATAATATCAGAACTTGTCTTGTGGAAGACCAGCTCACTCAGGTCATGTAAAGTCTAGATTGGGACAGAATCCACTTGAACCCATCAGCCGAGTTAGTGCTTACAATACTGCAGGTGACTCACCGGGAAGCCATCAGATCATGTAGGCGACAGAAAGGGTCTAGGAGTTCAGTGGACCTTGATGGTGGAGGCCTTTATCACTCAGCAAGAGACCCTGAAGTTCAGGACATTGCTAGGGCCCTCATCGGAGAAATGCTAATACAAAGTGTAGAGGCATCGGTGAGATCTATGAGATCCCGGAGCCACTGAAAGCACTGATGCAGAGCACCGAGGGTTTTACCACGGATATCAGATAACCCCGACTTCCTTCTAGAAGTAAAAAAGTATAACATATATCAGTGGTGATGTCTGGTGATGAACTACAAACACCATGAAACCTGATGCTGATGAGCAGCTAGAATATTCAAGAGTATGGAACTCGCCTGCCTATAACCAAGTGCTGCCAGTTAGGGTGATATGCACATCACCGGAGCCATGAGATGTTGAGCATCACTACCCCAGTAATTACAACAGCCTCTGCACCCTTCAAACCGGAACATAGTTATGTATACACAATACTGGTTGTCAGGAGCAATAGGTGCTGGATTATTTACACAGTCTCCGGCATCGGAGACTCTAATGCCAGCGACAGATATTACTCCTTCAAACTGGAATCCAGTAATATCTGCTGACCGCAATGGTACCTAGACAGTCTCAGGCATCAGAGACTCTACTGCCAGCGATAGATATTACTACTTCAAACTGGAATCCAGTAATATCTGCTGACCGCAATGGTACCTAGACAGTCTCCGGCATCAGAGACTCTACTGCCAGTGATAGATATTACTCCTTCAAACTGGAATCCAGTATTGTCTGCTGACTGCAATGGTACCTAGACAGTCTCCGGCATCAGAGACTCTACTGCCAGCGACAGATATTACTCCTTCAAACTGGAATCCAGTAATGTCTGCTGACCGCAATGGTACCTAGACAGTCTCCGGCATCAGAGACTCTACTGCCAGCGATAGATATTACTCCTTCAAACTGGAATCCAGTAATGTCTGCTGACTGCAATGGTACCTAGACAGTCTCCGGCATCAGAGACTCTACTGCCAGCGATAGATATTACTCCTTCAAACTGGAATCCAGTAATGTCTGCTGACCGCAATGGTACCTAGACAGTCTCCGGCATCAGAGACTCTACTGCCAGTGATAGATATTACTCCTTCAAACTGGAATCCAGTAATGTCTGCTGACTGCAATGGTACCTAGACAGTCTCCGGCATCAGAGACTCTACTGCCAGTGATAGATATTACTCCTTCAAACTGGAATCCAGTAATGTCTGCTGACCGCAATGGTACCTAGACAGTCTCCGGCATCAGAGACTCTACTGCCAGTGATAGATATTACTCCTTCAAACTGGAATCCAGTAATGTCTGCTGACTGCAATGGTACCTAGACAGTCTCCGGCATCAGAGACTCTACTGCCAGCGATAGATATTACTCCTTCAAACTGGAATCCAGTAATGTCTGCTGACTGCAATGGTACCTAGACAGTCTCCGGCATCAGAGACTCTACTGCCAGCGATAGATATTACTCCTTCAAACTGGAATCCAGTAATGTCTGCTGACCGCAATGGTACCTAGACAGTCTCCGGCATCAGAGACTCTACTGCCAGTGATAGATATTACTCCTTCAAACTGGAATCCAGTAATGTCTGCTGACTGCAATGGTACCTAGACAGTCTCCGGCATCAGAGACTCTACTGCCAGCGATAGATATTACTCCTTCAAACTGGAATCCAGTAATATCTGCTGACCGCAATGGTACCTAGACAGTCTCCGGCATCAGAGACTCTACTGCCAGTGATAGATATTACTCCTTCAAACCAGAATCCAGTAATATCTGCTGACCGCAATGGTACCTAGACAGTCTCCGGCATCAGAGACTCTACTGCCAGCGACAGATATTACTCCTTCAAACCAGAATCCAGTAATATCTGCTGACCGCAATGGTACCTAGACAGTCTCCGGCATCAGAGACACTACTGCCAGTATTATGCTTATACTAACCAATGTATGTGAGTGTCCAAGTATCCCCGTGTGTACGTACCCAGGTCCCGGTCTGCCGCAGTCAGCGCCTTCGCGTCTTCGATGTGCCGCTTCGGTATCGTCAGCACGTGATAATCGCTCGCCGGCTTGATGTCGCGGAACACGCACACGTCGTCGTCCTCGAACAGCACCTCGGTGCTCTCCAACTTGTTCACTATGTTGCAGAAGATGCAGTTGGACTTCACCGCGGCGGGCGAGTCCATTTTGTACGGTTCACTGTGTCGGGCTCGCGATACGTTCACACATTATCAGATAACAGTAATGAGCTGAGCTACATTTAATTATTTTAACATCGGAAACTGCCGATTTTTCTTTTTCTATTTGACAGTGACGTTTGATAGAAAAACTGTTGTAATTAGTCAAAGGCATATTGTACATTCGGAACATTTATTTTTAACATTATAAAAAAAAATATTTTGTATTTAAAACAAAATATTCTTATTATTATTAAATATATTAAATTTAATATTTTTGTACTGTAATTACGAGATTCTTATATTACTACGATTGCTTAATCGTACCTCAACTATGGGATGAACTGGTTTCAGTAGTGCTGCTTAATAAAATTATGATGAGCCGGTAGACGCTCATTGCTGGACATAGGACTTCACCATAGATTCCCACATCTCCCCTGCTCTGCTCTCATCCAGCGGCTTCCCGCGAGCTTCGTTTGAACGAGTTCATACAGGAAGGAATTTGTGAGAGCACGCCCTTTAGCATTAAGTCCGCCATTTTGTTCATTTATGTGTGTAGATTTAAATAAATAAATATCACTGTTAGTGGCTCTGTTATCGGAGACCGATTAGGTTCCACCGCAGCGCCTATTACAGCTGACAGACAGTAGTGTTCCGGTTTAAAAGGCGCTGTAACTAATTTGATTACAGGAATGAAGAGACTAACGTTTTATCTCAAAGTGATGGGTGCAATGTGGTGCAGTGTATATCATACTAATGCCACGTTATGGGATAAACCTTCTCGTACTGGACCAGCGTGGTGGGGAATGACCCAAATCCCCCCAAATGGAACCAGAGATCATAGGACTGTAAAGGTCGCGGGAGGCCGCTGAGTGCGAGCAGCGCCAGACCGATCGATGTGGATATCTTTTGGGGAGGCCTGTGTCCAGCAGTGGGCGTCTATCAGCTGATGATGATGAAAGAATGCTAGAATAAAAAAATCTAAGTAACCATAATTTTAGCTTTAAAACAATTAAGTTATTAATTAAAACGTTTAAGTTTATTCTATATACAGATAACATGATTAAGTTATATGAGAGGTGTGAAAAAAAACTCGTATATATACAAATTTATTATTATCGCAGTACATTTTCTTATTAAATAAAAATATAAAATAATATCGTATTAACTTAAAAATAACTTAAGTATCAATGTATATACGTCACTTGAAATTACGTGAGGAGATGTGAACGTTTTCTATGTCACTTAGAGAATATAATATAATTTATACGCTATAAAATATGTTCAAAAATTTGTTAGTATCGTCTTATTTAATTGTTGTTAGTCGACTTTTTTCATGAGACTAATAAATTTTTTTCATTGGGTAACACTAATTTTTGATTGTTTAATAATAACAGAGTGGCTGTATGACCTTTATTCCTTTGCCTTTCACAAGCCATTTATAATTAATAGAATCCTTGCACTGCGGCTAGTGAATTTACTAGATTAATGACCCACATGATCTTGTCTTCAGGACTTTGTAATTCTATTTGAGTACTTGATTATTTTAGCTCTTACCATACATACCCGTTTGTTTGGTTCATTATAAATTTTTTTTAATTAATTAGGCGATGACACGAGCGGGCCCATTCACCTAAAATTGAGTGATACGCTGGTTAAGGTGGTATACACATCAGCACATTGTGCTCGTCACGTAAGACATAAGATGTTGAGTCTCTTTACCCCTGTAATTACATTAGCTACAGCGTTCTTCACACCGGATTACAGCAGTGTTCGGACAGTGCTGTCTGTCAGGCGCAGCGGTGGTACCTACCTAGACGGATTATCTGGCTGTATGTTCATAATACCTTTGCCTTTTTTTTTTTTAATGAGAGCGAAATAAATTAAAACCAAGTGGGTGGTTCGTTGTAGTAAGGTTGGTTGTTGTACATGTCGTAGTTGTTGCTGTAGTCGCCGCTGTTCTGGTTGTAGTTGTAGCTCGGCTGGTAGCCGTTGGAGTTGCCGTTGGTGTTGCTGTTGGTGTTGGTGTTGGCGCTGGTGCCGACAATCGGCCGCCGTCGGTCGGTGGTGAGCCTGCCGCCGCCGTTCCTCTTGCCGTCGCCCGTCTGCTGGCCGCGGCCGCCGCCGCCGCCGCCGCTCTCGCTGAACACGACCGCCGCCACGAACGGTATCTTGACGGTCGCGTACAGCGCGGGCGTGTTGGCCGCGCCGCAGGAGCGCCCCAGTGACGTCACGGCGACCACGCGCCACTGGCAGCCATCTTGGATCTGCGCCGGACCGCCGGAGTCGCCCTGCGCATATACACACACATATACATATATATTTAAAACATAGTATCGTTATACCTATTAATGATTAACAACAATTCAAAAGTAGTTTTAGTTCCGATAAATTTGATTAATCTGATGGTCAAGTTTTCCTTCGTTAAAGGCAAATCCGCTAGAGAAACGTTCCGTGAGATTAATGGTGTTTTGGGGGATGGTACTCTATCACTTCGAACCGCGGAGGAATGGTTTCGACGATTCAGAGCCGGTGAAAACGACACCATGGATAAGCCAGCCGGCGGAAGACCTGTGACGACAAATACCGATCAAATCATGGACTACATCGAGTTAGACCGGCATGTGGCATCTCGTGACATCGCCCAGGAGATGGGAGTTAGTCACCAAACCATTTTAAACCATCCGCAGAAGACTGGATACAAAAAAAAGCTTGATGTTTGGGTGCCGCATGATTTGACGCAAAAAAACCTTCTGGACCGAATCAACGCCTGCGATATGCTGCTGAAACGGAACGAACTCGACCCATTCTTGAAGCGGATGGTGACTGGCGACCAAAAATGGATCACATACGACAATATCAAGCGAAAACGGTCGTGGTCGAAGGCCGGTGAATCGTCCCAAACAGTGGCCAAGCCGGGATTGACGGCCAGGAAGGTTTTGCTGTGTGTTTGGTGGGATTGGAAGGGAATCATCCACTATGAGCATCCACCATATAGCCCGGACATAGCGCCAAGTGATTACCACCTGTTCCTGTCCATGGTGAACGCCCTGGGTGGTGTAAAGTTGAACTCAAAAGAGGCTTATGAAAAGTGGCTGTCCGAGTTCTTCGTAAATAAGGAGGAGGGCTTCTACGAGGGAGGTATTATGAAGTTGCCGTCTAGATGGAAACAGATTATCGAACAAAACGGCGCATATTTGAACTAAATCCGATCACTGTAACACTTTTTATAAAGCATTGAATAAAGAGCAAAAAAGCGGAAGGGAGATATTTGCCAAACTTATATATAATAATAAATGGGAAAAAACTCGTTGATTATATATAATGATAAATGGGAAAAACTCGTTGATTATATATAATAATAAATGGAAAAAATCTCGTTGATTATATATAATAATAAATGGGAAAAAACTCGTTGATTATATATAATAAATGGAAAAAAACTCGTTGATTATATATAATGATAAATGGGAAAAAACTCGTTGATAATATATAATAATAAATGGGAAAAAAATTGTTGATAATATATAATAATATATGGGAAAAACTCGTTGATTATATATAATGATAAATGGGAAAAAACTCGTGGATTATATATAATAATAAATGGGAAAAAACCCGTTGATTATATAAAATGATAAATGGAAAAAATCTCGTTGATTATATATAATGATAAATGGGAAAAAACTCG
Organism: Troides aeacus; assembly: GCA_033220335.2. NCBI lineage: Eukaryota > Metazoa > Arthropoda > Insecta > Lepidoptera > Papilionidae > Troides > Troides aeacus. The sequence continues at coordinate 5,922,488 of CM067296.1, forward strand.
TTGATAATATATAATAATAAATGGGAAAAACTAGTTGATTATATGTAATAATAAATGGGAAAAAACTCGTTGATTATATGTAATAATAAATGGGAAAAAACTCGTTGAAAATATATAATAATAAATGGGAAAAAAATTGTTGATAATATATAATAATAAATGGGAAAAACTCGTTGATTATATATAATGATAAATGGGAAAAAACTCGTGGATTATATATAATAATAAATGGAAAAAAACCCGTTGATTATATATAATAATAAATGGAAAAAATCTCGTTGATTATATATAATAATAAATGGGAAAAACTCGTTGATTATATATAATGATAAATGGAAAAAATCTCGTTGATTATATATAATAATAAATGGAAAAAATCTCGTTGATTATATATAATAATAAATGGGAAAAAACCCGTTGATTATATATAATAATAAATGGAAAAAATCTCGTTGATTATATATAATAATAAATGGGAAAAACTCGTTGATTATATATAATGATAAATGGAAAAAATCTCGTTGATTATATATAATAATAAATGGAAAAAATCTCGTTGATTATATATAATAATAAATGGGAAAAAACTCGTTGATTATATATAATAATAAATGGAAAAAATCTCGTTGATTATATATAATAATAAATGGGAAAAAACTCGTTGATTATATATAATAATAAATGGGAAAAAACTCGTTGATTATATATAATAATAAATGGGAAAAAACTCGTTGATTATATATAATAATAAATGGAAAAAATCTCGTTGATTATACATAATAATAAATGGGAAAAAACTCGTTGATTATATATAATAATAAATGGAAAAAATCTCGTTGATTATATATAATAATAAATGGAAAAAATCTCGTTGATTATATATAATAATAAATGGAAAAAATCTCGTTGATTATATATAATAATAAATGGGAAAAAACTCGTTGATTATATATAATGATAAATGGAAAAAATCTCGTTGATTATATATAATAATAAATGGGAAAAAACTCGTTGATTATATATAATAATAAATGGGAAAAAACTCGTTGATGATATATAATAATAAATGGGAAAAAACTCGTTGATTATATATAATAATAAATGGAAAAAATCTCGTTGATTATATATAATAATAAATGGGAAAAGACTCGTGGATTATATATAATAATAAATGGGAAAAAACTCGTTGATTATATATAATGATAAATGGGAAAAGACTCGTGGATTATATATAATAATAAATGGAAAAAAACCCGTTGATTATATATAATGATAAATGGATAAATCTCGTTGATTATATATAATGATAAATGGGAAAAAACTCGTTGATAATATATAATAATAAATGGGAAAAACTAGTTGATTATATGTAATAATAAATGGGAAAAAACTCGTTGATTATATATAATAATAAATGGGAAAAAAATTGTTGATAATATATAATAATAAATGGGAAAAACTCGTTGATTATATATAATGATAAATGGGAAAAAACTCGTGGATTATATATAATAATAAATGGAAAAAAACCCGTTGATTATATATAATAATAAATGGAAAAAATCTCGTTGATTATATATAATAATAAATGGGAAAAACTCGTTGATTATATATAATAATAAATGGAAAAAATCTCGTTGATTATATATAATAATAAATGGAAAAAATCTCGTTGATTATATATAATAATAAATGGGAAAAAACTCGTTGATTATATATAATGATAAATGGAAAAAATCTCGTTGATTATATATAATAATAAATGGGAAAAAACTCGTTGATTATATATAATAATAAATGGGAAAAAACTCGTTGATTATATATAATAATAAATGGGAAAAAACTCGTTGATTATATATAATAATAAATGGAAAAAATCTCGTTGATTATACATAATAATAAATGGGAAAAAACTCGTTGATTATATATAATAATAAATGGGAAAAAACTCGTTGATTATATATAATAATAAATGGAAAAAATCTCGTTGATTATACATAATAATAAATGGGAAAAACTCGTTGATTATATATAATAATAAATGGAAAAAATCTCGTTGATTATATATAATAATAAATGGAAAAAATCTCGTTGATTATATATAATAATAAATGGGAAAAAACTCGTTGATTATATATAATGATAAATGGAAAAAATCTCGTTGATTATATATAATAATAAATGGGAAAAAACTCGTTGATTATATATAATAATAAATGGGAAAAAACTCGTTGATTATATATAATAATAAATGGGAAAAAACTCGTTGATTATATATAATAATAAATGGAAAAAATCTCGTTGATTATATATAATAATAAATGGGAAAAGACTCGTGGATTATATATAATAATAAATGGGAAAAAACTCGTTGATTATATATAATAATAAATGGGAAAAAACTCGTTGATTATATATATTAGGGGGACCGGAAAGTAATGTCGTTTTCTTACGCTAAATACAAACATACATTTTTAACGAGTCTTTATTTTTAATCAATGATGTATTCCCCATCATTGTCAATAACCTTTTGCCATCTAGTGAGTAAATTTTCAATCCCTGATCGATAAAAATTAATTGGTTTTTCGGCAAAATATCTAGAGATGGCATTTTGGATATCATCCAAATTTGCAAATGTTTTGCCACTTAAAAAGTGTTGCAGCGCTCGGAATAAGTGGAAATCCGATGGTGCAACATCGGGCGAATATGGTGGATGAGGCAGCACCTCCCACCCCAATTCATTAATTTTTTCTAGAGTTCGCCTTGCGCAGTGCGGTCTTGCATTGTCATGTTGGAGAATGACGCCTTTTCGGTTGACAATCGCTGGCCACTTTTCAATTAAAGATTGATTGACTCGCTGCAATTGTTCGCTGTAGAGGTCTGCAGTAACAGTTTCTCCAGGTTTCAGTAATTCAAAATGAACAATGCCGCGAATACTCCACCAAACACACAAAAGCGCTTTTTTGGGGTGTAAACCTGGCTTAGCAGTACTCCGAGGGATTTCATTTGGAGAGAGCCACTGCCTTTTGCGTTTTGGGTTATCATACAGGACCCATTTCTCATCTCCTGTGATCAAGCGATCAAAAAACGCTTCTGTGTTGTGTCGTTGAAGCAATAAGTTGCATGTGATTGATCGGTTAGCCTTATTCTGTTCGGACAGATTATGCGGGACCCAAACACCTGCTCTGCTTACTTTTCCAATCTGCTTCAAATGTTCTTGGATGGTGGATGGTCGACCAAGGTTTGTTGAGACTGTTTGACAATTCCTCGATCGTCTGACACGGATTTGCTTCCACTTCCGCCCTTAACACGTCGTTGTCTAACGCTGATGGTCTTCCTGATCGATACGAGTCGGAAAGATCAAAATTACCCGATTTGAACTTGGAAAACCACCTTTGGCACATCATTTACGAATGTCCAGTGCATTTGGATAAACATCGCAAATGTTTTTGGTAGCAACTGTTGCGTTATTTCCCTTGCGAAACTCAAAGAGCATGCAATGCCGGATGTGTACCTCTTCTGGTATTTGGCTGGCCATTTTACCCAAAATTACAAAAAAAAATTGTAATTCAATTGTCTATAAGTAAAGAAATCACTATAACCTCACAATGTCTTTGGTACGCCTCTGAACAAAACAATGAGCTGACAAATGACAATCAAGTATTGGCATGCGCAGAAACGACATTACTTTCCGGTCCACCTATTATACTATCAGCTTCTTACCTTTCGCTTCTATGCTTGTGAACACCCTTCGGCGAAGGAGTATCGTAATGACCATTCTTAGCTGACCTCTAAACGGCAGAAGTATAGGTGAGATGAATGGAAGATTTAAATGGTATAGAAGAGAACGGAAGGTGAGGATGAGGTAGGAAAAGCACAGCCCATAAATGGCTGAAGGAATTAAAAAAAAAAAAGAAGACACAAGCAATATCTCTATGCAATGTTTAGTGTTTACGTCGATCGGGTGACGAGTGAACGGGTCTCAGGAGATCTAGATCTAGATATCTATGTATATATATATATATGATATGGTTGTCCTTTATTCGGTGATCACATGATACACATTGTCATTTGCTGTTGTTCGCGCGGTCGCTATTTCAACGGTCGCCATGGCAACGGTTGCTATGGAAAGTCCCCTGCCGTCTGATTCCGTGTAACAGCCAGCAAAGCGGGAACTCCCGGTGTTGGCCTTGACCCTGGCGGCGCTGGTTGCCGACCACTGACTTAATATCGACCTGGACACTGACCGCTGTGGTGCCAGTCAGGATGTTCACACTGCAACACCTTTGAACTCTTAAATCCCGTTACCCCCACTACTTCCAATCGCAATGCGGTCCTTGGAGCCGGATCTCATTACACACATCACGGCCCAAACGAAAACATAACCTGTAGGAGTCCACTGCTGGGCATGGGTGTGTTGTATCCCACAAAATACCATAACATGATCAGAATATACATATCGTCTCAGTGATTCCACTAGCAGCAGTCCTTCAAACCGGATCGCATTGATGCCACTGCCGTTTGGCTGCAATCGTTTGAAATGGTCTGTCTGTTGGTAGCGGTGAACATCTTCCATGCGGAGAGCGTAATGGGGGAGGGGTTATCACTTAATATCAAGTGAACATCTCTTCCGTCTCACTTTCACAAATTGATCAGATACGGAAATAAAATCCAAAACCATTTTTTTTTTAATAATTTATTTATTTTAAATCAACAACTACCCTCACCTTCGTATACACAGATAGTGACAGTCCATTGGCTGTATGACTTCTGAACCGTAGCCCGAAAGATTGGTTAAATTAAAAAAAAACATCGAATACATAATAATTCATATTTACTAGTAATAGGTAGTTACTGCTGCAGCGCCTATTGTAGCTGATAGTACTGTGAAGGAATTACTGTGATCCGGCTTGAAGGACCCTGTACCTGGTTAAGTTGCTAGAGTTACAAGATCTCGTCTCAACACGACGAGCATAATACGGTGTAGTGTATACCAACCTAACGGGAGCGTCACTTGAAATCGAGTGAACGTCGCTTCATTGTAAAAAAAAAAAAAAAAAATTGTCGGTATGTCTGTCGTTGGAAACCGTCTCAGTCTATTACGATTGACAGAGCTGTTCGAACATTACCGTTATCCGGTTTGAAGGACCTTGTAGCTAGTTGGGCTTCTAATGAGACTGGACATGTAGTCTAAGCGACGAGCACAATGCGGTGCAGTGTATACCAACCTAACGGGAGCGTCACTCGAAATCAAGTGAATGTCGCACTCGTCTCGCCATTAACTAGTATAATATATATAATATACTAAACTCCCTCCCTATGCTTCGTCTGCATTAACATATTCTTGATTCGACGTAATCCGGCTGAAAAAAAAAAAAAAAAAAAATATATTGTTGTCTATGGCTGATGTTGTCTATCAATATTAACACACTGGTTTTTTTTTTTTTAATTTGTTTAATCTACGCGATGAGCGCGACGGTCACTTGATGTCAAGTGATAGGCCTTTTGCTCGTCGCTTTGAGATTAGATGTCCATATTTATTACTCTATAAACTTCTAGCTACACGGTCCTTTGAGCCGGATGGTAGTACTGTATAAACATTACTGTGATCCGGTTTGAAGGACGCTGCAGCTGTTATTAGTGGCTAGGTCTGTGCTGCTACAGACGGTCTAGGTACCGCCGCAGCGCCTGTTGCAGCCGGCACACAGTGCTGTGCGGACATTGCCGTGATCCGGTTTGAAGGGCCTATAGCTGGTGAAATTACGAAGACTTAAGATCTTCAGAAACCAGGTGACCGTCTCGCTGGTCACCTCCCTTGGCACATGACCTTCCAGTATATAAGAGATATGAACCATTACCGAGACAAACCAGTAGGAGTCCTTCTTGAAGATCAGCCTGGCGATCAGGCCCATCTTGGACTCGGGCGCGATGGTGTGCAGGTGCAGGTGCCTCACGCTGCGGAACGGCGGCCAGTGGTACCCGAACCTCGCGTCCACCGCGCTCAGGTGGTTCTTATCCAGCTGCTCCTTCGCCACGATCAGCATCTTCTGGACTGGAAGACAGCATCGACCAAGATGAACCATCCACACCATGATAGCATACGGGTTTGGATGTAATTACACTACAGCACCCTTCAAACCGGATCAGTATAATGCACAATTCCGAGATAATATCAGAACTTGTCTTGTGGAAGACCAGCTCACTCAGGTCATGTAAAGTCTAGATGGGGACGGAATCCACTTGAACCCATCAGCCGAGTTAGTGCTTACAATACTGCAGGTGACTCACCGGGAAGCCATCAGTCCATGTAGGTGACGGAAAGGGTCTAGGAGTTCAGTGGACCATGATAGTGGAGGCCTTTATCACTCAGCAAGAGACCCTGAAGTTCAGGACATTGCTAGGGCCCTCATCGGAGAAATGCTAATACAAAGTGTAGAGGCATCGGTGAGATCTATGAGATCCCGGAGCCACTGAAAGCACTGATGCAGAGCACCGAGGGTTTTACCACGGATATCAGATAACCTCGACTTCCTTCTAGAAGTAAAAAAGTATAACATATATCAGTGGTGATGTCTGGTGATGAATTTCAAACACCTTGAAACCTGATGCTGATGAGCAGCTAGAATATTCAAGAGTATGGAACTCGCCTGCCTATAACCAAGTAGTGCCAGTTAGGGTGATGTGCACATCACCGGAGCCATGAGATGTTGAGCATCACTACCCCAGTAATTACAACAGCCTCGGCACCCTTCAAACCGGAACATAGTTATGTATACACAATACTGGTTGTCAGGAGCAATAGGTGCTGGATTAGTTACACAGTCTCCGGCATCGGAGACTCTACTGCCAGCGACAGATATTACTCCTTCAAACTGGAATCCAGTAATATCTGCTGACCGCAATGGTACCTAGACAGTCTCCGGCATCAGAGACTCTACTGCCAGCGATAGATATTACTCCTTCAAACCAGAATCCAGTAATATCTGCTGACCGCAATGGTACCTAGACAGTCTCCGGCATCAGAGACTCTACTGCCAGCGATAGATATTACTACTTCAAACTGGAATCCAGTAATATCTGCTGACCGCAATGGTACCTAGACAGTCTCAGGCATCAGAGACTCTACTGCCAGCGATAGATATTACTCCTTCAAACTGGAATCCAGTAATATCTGCTGACCGCAATGGTACCTAGACAGTCTCCGGCATCAGAGACTCTACTGCCAGCGATAGATATTACTCCTTCAAACTGGAATCCAGTAATATCTGCTGACCGCAATGGTACCTAGACAGTCTCCGGCATCAGAGACTCTACTGCCAGTAATAGATATTACTCCTTCAAACTGGAATCCAGTAATATCTGCTGACCGCAATGGTACCTAGACAGTCTCCGGCATCAGAGACTCTACTGCCAGCGATAGATATTACTCCTTCAAACTGGAATCCAGTAATATCTGCTGACCGCAATGGTACCTAGACAGTCTCCGGCATCAGAGACTCTACTGCCAGTAATAGATATTACTCCTTCAAACTGGAATCCAGTAATATCTGCTGACTGCAATGGTACCTAGACAGTCTCAGGCATCAGAGACACTACCACCAGTATTATGCTTATACTAACCAATGTATGTGAGTGTTCAAGTATTCCCGTGTGCACGTACCCAGGTCCCGGTCTGCCGCAGTCAGCGCCTTCGCGTCTTCGATGTGCCGCTTCGGTATCGTCAGCACGTGATAATCGCTCGCCGGCTTGATGTCGCGGAACACGCACACGTCGTCGTCCTCGAACAGCACCTCGGTGCTCTCCAACTTGTTCACTATGTTGCAGAAGATGCAGTTGGACTTCACCGCGGCGGGCGAGTCCATTTTGTACGGTTCACTGTGTCGGGCTCGCGATACGTTCACACATTATCAGATAACAGTAATGAGCTGAGCTACATTTAATTATTTTAACATCGGAAACTGCCGATTTTTCTTTTTCTATTTGACAGTGACGTTTGATAGAAAAACTGTTGTAATTAGTCAAAGGCATATTGTACATTCGGAACATTTATTTTTAACATTATAAAAAAAAATATTTTGTATTTAAAACAAAATATTCTTATTATTATTAAATATATTAAATTTAATATTTTTGTACCGTAATTACTAGATTCTTATATTACTACGATTGCTGAATCGTACCTCAAGTATGGGATGAACTGGTTTCAGTAGTGCTGCTTAATAAAATTATGATGAGCCGGTAGACGCTCACTGCTAGACATAGGGCTTCACCAAAGATTCCCACATATCCCCAGCTCTGCTCGCATCCAGCGACTTCCCGCGAGCTTCGTTTGAACGAGTTCATCCAGGAAGGAATTTGTGAGAGCACGCCCTTTAGCATTAAGTCCGCCATTTTGTTCATTTATGGGTGTAGATTTAAATAAATAAATATCACTGTTACTGTGTCTGTTATCGGAGACCGACTAGGTACCACCGCAGCGCCTATTGCAGCCGACAGACAGTAGTGTTCCGGTTTAAAGGGCGCTGTAGCTGATTTGATTACAGGAATGAAGAGACTAACATTTTGTCTCAAGGTGATGAGTGCAATGTGGTGCAGTGTATATCATACTAACGTCACGTTATGGGATAAATCTACTCGTACTGGACCAGCGTGGTGGGGAATGACCCAAATCCCCCCCCAAATGGTACCAGAGACCATAGTAAAGGTCACAGGAGGCCGCTAGGTGCGAGCAGCGCCGGACCGATCCATGTGGATATCTTTGGAGGAGGCCTGTGTCCAGCAGTGGGCGTCTATCAGCTGATGATGATGAAAGAATGCTAGAATAAAAAAATCTAAGTAACCATAATTTTAGCTTTAAAACAATTAAGTTATTAATTAAAACGTTTAAGTTTATTTTATATACCAATCCAATCCAATCCAATCAGCCGGAAGACGTCCACTGCTGGACAAAGGCCTCCCCCAAAGATTTCCACTTAGACCGGTCCTGGGCCACCCGCATCCAATGGTTGCCAGCGACCTTGACCAGGTCGTCGGTCCACCTTGTGGGGGGTCTGCCCACGCTACGTCTTCCGGTACGTGGCCGCCACTCGAGAACCTTTCTGCCCCAACGGCCGTCGGTTCTGCGAGCTATGTGCCCTGCCCATTGCCACTTTGCGACGGCGACCCTTCGAGCTATGTCGGTGACCTTGGTTCTCCTGCGGATCTCCTCATTTCTGATTCGATCTCGCAGGGAAACTCCGAGCATAGCTCGCTCCATCGCCCTCTCAGCAATCCAAGCTTGCGGACAAGGCCCACAGTATTTTATATACAGATAACATGATTAAGTTAAATGAGGGTTGTGAAAAAAAACCTCGTATATATACAAATTTATTATTATCGCAGTACATTTTCTTATTAAATAAAAATATAAAATAATATCGTATTAACTTAAAAATAACTTAAGTATCAATGTATATACGTCACTTGAAATTACGTGAGGAGATGTGAACGTTTTCTATGTCACTTAGAGAATATAATATAATTTATACGCTATAAAATATGTTCAAAAATTTGTTAGTATCGTCTTATTTAATTGTTGTTAGTCGACTTTTTTCATGAGACTAATTAATTTTTTTTCATTGGGTAACACTAATTTTTGATTGTTTAATAATAACAGAGTGGCTGTATGACCTTTATTCCTTTGCCTTTCTCAAGCCATTTATAATTAATAGATCACAATAGAATCCTTGCACTGCGGCTAGTGAATTTACTAGTTTAATGACCCATATGATCTTGTCTTCAGGACTTTGTAATTCTATTTGAGTACTTGATTATTTTAGCTCTTACCATAGATACCCGTTTGTTTGGTTCATTATAATTTTTTTTTTAATTAATTAAGCGAAGACACGAGCGGGCCCATTCACCTAAAATTGAGTGATACGCTGGTTAAGGTGGTATACACATCAGCACATTGTGCTCGTCACGTAAGACATAAGATGTTGAGTCTCTTTACCCCTGTAATTACATTAGCTACAGCGTTCTTCACACCGGATCACAGCAGTGTTCGGACAGTGCTGTCTGTCAGGCGCAGCGGTGGTACCTACCTAGACGGATTATCTGGCTGTATGTTCATAATACCTTTGCCTTTTTTTTTTTAATGAGAGCGAAATAAATTAAAACCAAGTGGGTGGTTCGTTGTAGTAAGGTTGGTTGTTGTACATGTCGTAGTTGTTGCTGTAGTCGCCGCTGTTCTGGTTGTAATTGTAGCTCGGCTGGTAGCCGTTGGAGTTGCCGTTGGTGTTGCTGTTGGTGTTGGTGTTGGCGCTGGTGCCGACAATCGGCCGCCGTCGGTCGGTGGTGAGCCTGCCGCCGCCGTTCCTCTTGCCGTCGCCCGTCTGCTGGCCGCGGCCGCCGCCGCCGCCGCTGCTCTCGCTGAACACGACCGCCGCCACGAACGGTATCTTGACGGTCGCGTACAGCGCGGGCGTGTTGGCCGCGCCGCAGGAGCGCCCCAGTGACGTCACAGCGACCACGCGCCACTGGCAGCCATCTTGGATCTGCGCCGGACCGCCGGAGTCGCCCTGCGCATATACACACACATATACATATATATTTAAAACATAGTATCGTTATATCTATTAATGATTAACAACAATTCAAAAGTAGTTTTAGTTCCGATAAATTTGATTAATCTGATGGTCAAGTTTTCCTTCGTTAAAGACAAATCCGCTAGAGAAACGTTCCGTGAGATTAATGGTGTTTTGGGGGATGGTACTCTATCACTTCGAACCGGCGAGGAATGGTTTCGACGATTCAGAGCCGGTGAAAACGACACCATGGATAAGCCAGCCGGCGGAAGACCTGTGACGACAAATACCGATCAAATCATGGACTACATCGAGTTAGACCGGCATGTGGCATCTCGTGACATCGCCCAGGAGATCGGAGTTAGTCACCAAACCATTTTAAACCATCCGCAGAAGGCTGGATACAAAAAAAAGCTTGATGTTTGAATCTTTTGAATCAACGCCTGCAATATGCTGCTGAAACGGAACGAACTCGACCCATTCTTGAAGCGGATGGTGACTGGCGACCAAAAATGGATCACATACGACAATATCAAGCGAAAACGGTCGTGGTCGAAGGCCGGTGAATCGTCCCAAACAGTGGCCAAGCCGGGATTGACGGCCAGGAAGGTTTTGCTGTGTGTTTGGTGGGATTGGAAGGGAATCATCCACTATGAGCATCCAACATATAGCCCGGACATAGCGCCAAGTGATTACCACCTGTTCCTGTCCATGGTGAACGCCCTGGGTGGTGTAAAGTTGAACTCAAAAGAGGCTTATGAAAAGTGGCTGTCCGAGTTCTTCGCAAATAAGGAGGGGGGCTTCTACGAGGGAGGTATTATGAAGTTGCCGTCTAGATGGAAACAGATTATCGAACAAAACGGCGCATATTTGAACTAAATCCGATCACTGTAACACTTTTTATAAAGCATTGAATAAAGAGCAAAAAAGCGGAAGGGAGACATTTGCCAAACTTATATATAATAATAAATGGGAAAAAACTCGTTGATTATATACAATAATAAATGGGAAAAAACTCGTTGATTATATACAATAATAAATGGAAAAAATCTCGTTGATTATATATAATAATAAATGGGAAAAAACTCGTTGATTATATATAATAAATGGAAAAAAAACTCGTTGATTATATATAATGATAAATGGGAAAAAACTCGTTGATAATATATAATAATAAATGGGAAAAACTAGTTGATTATATGTAATAATAAATGGGAAAAAACTCGTTGATTATATGTAATAATAAATGGGAAAAAACTCGTTGATAATATATAATAATAAATGGGAAAAAACTTGTTGATAATATATAATAATAAATGGGAAAAACTCGTTGATTATATATAATAATAAATGGGAAAAAACTCGTGGATTATATATAATGATAAATGGGAAAAACTCGTGGATTATATATAATAATAAATGGAAAAAAACCCGTTGATTATATATAATAATAAATGGAAAAAATCTCGTTGATTATATATAATAATAAATGGGAAAAAACTCGTTGATTATATATAATGATAAATGGGAAAAAACTCGTTGATTATATATAATAATAAATGGAAAAAATCTCGTTGATTATATATAATAATAAATGGGAAAAAACTCGTTGATTATATATAATAATAAATGGAAAAAATCTCGTTGATTATATATAATAATAAATGGGAAAAAACTCGTTGATTATATATAATAATAAATGGAAAAAATCTCGTTGATTATATATAATAATAAATGGGAAAAAAACTCGTTGATTATATATAATAATAAATGGAAAAAATCTCGTTGATTATATATAATAATAAATGGGAAAAAACTCGTTGATTATATATAATAATAAATGGAAAAAATCTCGTTGATTATATATAATAATAAATGGGAAAAAACTCTTTGATTATATATAATAATAAATGAAAAAAATCTCGTTGATTATATATAATAATAAATGGGAAAAAACTCGTTGATTATATATAATAATAAATGGAAAAAAACCCGTTGATTATATATAATAATAAATGGAAAAAAACCCGTTGATTATATATAATAATAAATGGGAAAAAACTCGTTGATAATATATAATAATAAATGGGAAAAACTCGTTGATTATATATAATAATAAATGGGAAAAAACTCGTGGATTATATATAATGATAAATGGGAAAAAACTCGTTGATTATATATAATAATAAATGGAAAAAAACCCGTTGATTATATATAATAATAAATGGAAAAAAACCCGTTGATTATATATAATAATAAATGGAAAAAATCTCGTTGATTATATATAATAATAAATGGGAAAAAACCCGTTGATTATATATAATAATAAATGAAAAAAAATCTCGTTGATTATATATAATAATAAATGGAAAAAATCTCGTTGATTATATATAATAATAAATGGGAAAAAACTCGTTGATTATATATAATAATAAATGGAAAAAAACCCGTTGATTATATATAATAATAAATGGAAAAAATCTCGTTGATTATAATAATATAATAATAAATGAGAAAAAACTCGTTGATTATATATAATAATGAATGGAAAAAATCTCGTTGATTATATATAATAATAAATGGAAAAAATCTCGTTGATTATATATAATAATAAATGGGAAAAAACTCGTTGATTATATATAATAATAAATGGAAAAAAACCCGTTGATTATATATAATAATAAATGGAAAAAATCTCGTTGATTATATATAATAATAAATGGGAAAAAACTCGTTGATTATATATAATAATAAATGGAAAAAATCTCGTTGATTATATATAATAATAAATGGGAAAAAACTCGTTGATTATATATAATAATAAATGGGAAAAAACTCTTTGATTATATATAATAATAAATGAAAAAAATCTCGTTGATTATATATAATAATAAATGGGAAAAAACTCTTTGATTATATATAATAATAAATGAAAAAAATCTCGTTGATTATATATAATAATAAATGGGAAAAAACTCGTTGATTATATATAATAATAAATGGAAAAAAACCCGTTGATTATATATAATAATAAATGGAAAAAAACCCGTTGATTATATATAATAATAAATGGGAAAAAACTCGTTGATAATATATAATAATAAATGGGAAAAAACTCGTTGATTATATATAATAATAAATGGGAAAAAACTCGTGGATTATATATAATGATAAATGGGAAAAAACTCGTTGATTATATATAATAATAAATGGAAAAAAACCCGTTGATTATATATAATAATAAATGGAAAAAAATCTCGTTGATTATATATAATAATAAATGGAAAAAATCTCGTTGATTATATATAATAATAAATGGGAAAAAACTCGTTGAATATATATAATAATAAATGGAAAAAAACCCGTTGATTATATATAATAATAAATGGAAAAAATCTCGTTGATTATAATAATATAATAATAAATGAGAAAAAACTCGTTGATTATATATAATAATAAATGGAAAAAATCTCGTTGATTATATATAATAATAAATGGAAAAAATCTCGTTGATTATATATAATAATAAATGGGAAAAAACTCGTTGATTATATATAATAATAAATGGAAAAAAACCCGTTGATTATATATAATAATAAATGGAAAAAATCTCGTTGATTATATATAATAATAAATGAGAAAAAACTCGTTGATTATATATAATAATAAATGGAAAAAAACCCGTTGATTATATATAATAATAAATGGAAAAAATCTCGTCGATTATATATAATAATAAATGGGAAAAAACTCGTTGATTATATATAATAATAAATGGAAAAAATCTCGTTGATTATATATAATAATAAATGGGAAAAAACTCGTGGATTATATATAATGATAAATGGGAAAAACTCGTGGATTATATATAATAATAAATGGAAAAAAACCCGTTGATTATATATAATAATAAATGGAAAAAATCTCGTTGATTATATATAATAATAAATGGGAAAAAACTCGTTGATTATATATAATGATAAATGGGAAAAAACTCGTTGATTATATATAATAATAAATGGAAAAAATCTCGTTGATTATAAATAATAATAAATGGGAAAAAACTCGTTGATTATATATAATAATAAATGGAAAAAATCTCGTTGATTATATATAATAATAAATGGTAAAAATCTCGTTGATTATATATAATAATAAATGGGAAAAAACTCGTTGAATATATATAATAATAAATGGAAAAAACTCGTTGATTATATATAATAATAAATGGGAAAAAACTCGTGGATTATATATAATGATAAATGGGAAAAACTCGTGGATTATATATAATAATAAATGGAAAAAAACCCGTTGATTATATATAATAATAAATGGAAAAAATCTCGTTGATTATATATAATAATAAATGGGAAAAACTCGTTGATTATATATAATAATAAATGGGAAAAAACTCTTTGATTATATATAATAATAAATGAAAAAAATCTCGTTGATTATATATAATAATAAATGGGAAAAAACTCGTTGATTATATATAATAATAAATGGAAAAAAACCCGTTGATTATATATAATAATAAATGGAAAAAAACCCGTTGATTATATATAATAATAAATGGGAAAAAACTCGTTGATAATATATAATAATAAATGGGAAAAAACTCGTTGATTATATATAATAATAAATGGGAAAAAACTCGTGGATTATATATAATGATAAATGGGAAAAAACTCGTTGATTATATATAATAATAAATGGAAAAAAACCCGTTGATTATATATAATAATAAATGGAAAAAAATCTCGTTGATTATATATAATAATAAATGGAAAAAATCTCGTTGATTATATATAATAATAAATGGGAAAAAACTCGTTGAATATATATAATAATAAATGGAAAAAAACCCGTTGATTATATATAATAATAAATGGAAAAAATCTCGTTGATTATAATAATATAATAATAAATGAGAAAAAACTCGTTGATTATATATAATAATAAATGGAAAAAATCTCGTTGATTATATATAATAATAAATGGAAAAAATCTCGTTGATTATATATAATAATAAATGGGAAAAAACTCGTTGATTATATATAATAATAAATGGAAAAAAACCCGTTGATTATATATAATAATAAATGGAAAAAATCTCGTTGATTATATATAATAATAAATGAGAAAAAACTCGTTGATTATATATAATAATAAATGGAAAAAAACCCGTTGATTATATATAATAATAAATGGAAAAAATCTCGTCGATTATATATAATAATAAATGGGAAAAAACTCGTTGATTATATATAATAATAAATGGAAAAAATCTCGTTGATTATATATAATAATAAATGGGAAAAAACTCGTGGATTATATATAATGATAAATGGGAAAAACTCGTGGATTACATATAATAATAAATGGAAAAAAACCCGTTGATTATATATAATAATAAATGGAAAAAATCTCGTTGATTATATATAATAATAATTGGGAAAAAACTCGTTGATTATATATAATGATAAATGGGAAAAAACTCGTTGATTATATATAATAATAAATGGAAAAAATCTCGTTGATTATATATAATAATAAATGGGAAAAAACTCGTTGATTATATATAATAATAAATGGAAAAAATCTCGTTGATTACATATAATAATAAATGGAAAAAATCTCGTTGATTATATATAATAATAAATGGGAAAAAACTCGTTGAATATATATAATAATAAATGGAAAAAACTCGTTGATTATATATAATAATAAATGGGAAAAAACTCGTTGATTATATATAATGATAAATGGGAAAAAACTCGTTGATTATATATAATAATAAATGGAAAAAATCTCGTTGATTATATATAATAATAAATGGGAAAAAACTCGTTGATTATATATAATAATAAATGGAAAAAATCTCGTTGATTATATATAATAATAAATGGGAAAAAACTCGTTGATTATATATAATAATAAATGGAAAAAATCTCGTTGATTATATATAATAATAAATGGGAAAAAAACTCGTTGATTATATATAATAATAAATGGAAAAAATCTCGTTTATTATATATAATAATAAATGGGAAAAAACTCGTTGATTATATATAATAATAAATGGAAAAAATCTCGTTGATTATATATAATAATAAATGGGAAAAAACTCTTTGATTATATATAATAATAAATGAAAAAAATCTCGTTGATTATATATAATAATAAATGGGAAAAAACTCGTTGATTATATATAATAATAAATGGAAAAAAACCCGTTGATTATATATAATAATAAATGGAAAAAAACCCGTTGATTATATATAATAATAAATGGGAAAAAACTCGTTGATAATATATAATAATAAATGGGAAAAACTCGTTGATTATATATAATAATAAATGGGAAAAAACTCGTGGATTATATATAATGATAAATGGGAAAAAACTCGTTGATTATATATAATAATAAATGGAAAAAAACCCGTTGATTATATATAATAATAAATGGAAAAAAACCCGTTGATTATATATAATAATAAATGGAAAAAATCTCGTTGATTATATATAATAATAAATGGGAAAAAACCCGTTGATTATATATAATAATAAATGAAAAAAAATCTCGTTGATTATATATAATAATAAATGGAAAAAATCTCGTTGATTATATATAATAATAAATGGGAAAAAACTCGTTGATTATATATAATAATAAATGGAAAAAAACCCGTTGATTATATATAATAATAAATGGAAAAAATCTCGTTGATTATAATAATATAATAATAAATGAGAAAAAACTCGTTGATTATATATAATAATGAATGGAAAAAATCTCGTTGATTATATATAATAATAAATGGAAAAAATCTCGTTGATTATATATAATAATAAATGGGAAAAAACTCGTTGATTATATATAATAATAAATGGAAAAAAACCCGTTGATTATATATAATAATAAATGGAAAAAATCTCGTTGATTATATATAATAATAAATGGGAAAAAACTCGTTGATTATATATAATAATAAATGGAAAAAATCTCGTTGATTATATATAATAATAAATGGGAAAAAACTCGTTGATTATATATAATAATAAATGGGAAAAAACTCTTTGATTATATATAATAATAAATGAAAAAAATCTCGTTGATTATATATAATAATAAATGGGAAAAAACTCTTTGATTATATATAATAATAAATGAAAAAAATCTCGTTGATTATATATAATAATAAATGGGAAAAAACTCGTTGATTATATATAATAATAAATGGAAAAAAACCCGTTGATTATATATAATAATAAATGGAAAAAAACCCGTTGATTATATATAATAATAAATGGGAAAAAACTCGTTGATAATATATAATAATAAATGGGAAAAAACTCGTTGATTATATATAATAATAAATGGGAAAAAACTCGTGGATTATATATAATGATAAATGGGAAAAAACTCGTTGATTATATATAATAATAAATGGAAAAAAACCCGTTGATTATATATAATAATAAATGGAAAAAAATCTCGTTGATTATATATAATAATAAATGGAAAAAATCTCGTTGATTATATATAATAATAAATGGGAAAAAACTCGTTGAATATATATAATAATAAATGGAAAAAAACCCGTTGATTATATATAATAATAAATGGAAAAAATCTCGTTGATTATAATAATATAATAATAAATGAGAAAAAACTCGTTGATTATATATAATAATAAATGGAAAAAATCTCGTTGATTATATATAATAATAAATGGAAAAAATCTCGTTGATTATATATAATAATAAATGGGAAAAAACTCGTTGATTATATATAATAATAAATGGAAAAAAACCCGTTGATTATATATAATAATAAATGGAAAAAATCTCGTTGATTATATATAATAATAAATGAGAAAAAACTCGTTGATTATATATAATAATAAATGGAAAAAAACCCGTTGATTATATATAATAATAAATGGAAAAAATCTCGTCGATTATATATAATAATAAATGGGAAAAAACTCGTTGATTATATATAATAATAAATGGAAAAAATCTCGTTGATTATATATAATAATAAATGGGAAAAAACTCGTGGATTATATATAATGATAAATGGGAAAAACTCGTGGATTATATATAATAATAAATGGAAAAAAACCCGTTGATTATATATAATAATAAATGGAAAAAATCTCGTTGATTATATATAATAATAAATGGGAAAAAACTCGTTGATTATATATAATGATAAATGGGAAAAAACTCGTTGATTATATATAATAATAAATGGAAAAAATCTCGTTGATTATAAATAATAATAAATGGGAAAAAACTCGTTGATTATATATAATAATAAATGGAAAAAATCTCGTTGATTATATATAATAATAAATGGAAAAAATCTCGTTGATTATATATAATAATAAATGGGAAAAAACTCGTTGAATATATATAATAATAAATGGAAAAAACTCGTTGATTATATATAATAATAAATGGGAAAAAACTCGTGGATTATATATAATGATAAATGGGAAAAACTCGTGGATTATATATAATAATAAATGGAAAAAAACCCGTTGATTATATATAATAATAAATGGAAAAAATCTCGTTGATTATATATAATAATAAATGGGAAAAACTCGTTGATTATATATAATAATAAATGGGAAAAAACTCTTTGATTATATATAATAATAAATGAAAAAAATCTCGTTGATTATATATAATAATAAATGGGAAAAAACTCGTTGATTATATATAATAATAAATGGAAAAAAACCCGTTGATTATATATAATAATAAATGGAAAAAAACCCGTTGATTATATATAATAATAAATGGGAAAAAACTCGTTGATAATATATAATAATAAATGGGAAAAAACTCGTTGATTATATATAATAATAAATGGGAAAAAACTCGTGGATTATATATAATGATAAATGGGAAAAAACTCGTTGATTATATATAATAATAAATGGAAAAAAACCCGTTGATTATATATAATAATAAATGGAAAAAAATCTCGTTGATTATATATAATAATAAATGGAAAAAATCTCGTTGATTATATATAATAATAAATGGGAAAAAACTCGTTGAATATATATAATAATAAATGGAAAAAAACCCGTTGATTATATATAATAATAAATGGAAAAAATCTCGTTGATTATAATAATATAATAATAAATGAGAAAAAACTCGTTGATTATATATAATAATAAATGGAAAAAATCTCGTTGATTATATATAATAATAAATGGAAAAAATCTCGTTGATTATATATAATAATAAATGGGAAAAAACTCGTTGATTATATATAATAATAAATGGAAAAAAACCCGTTGATTATATATAATAATAAATGGAAAAAATCTCGTTGATTATATATAATAATAAATGAGAAAAAACTCGTTGATTATATATAATAATAAATGGAAAAAAACCCGTTGATTATATATAATAATAAATGGAAAAAATCTCGTCGATTATATATAATAATAAATGGGAAAAAACTCGTTGATTATATATAATAATAAATGGAAAAAATCTCGTTGATTATATATAATAATAAATGGGAAAAAACTCGTGGATTATATATAATGATAAATGGGAAAAACTCGTGGATTATATATAATAATAAATGGAAAAAAACCCGTTGATTATATATAATAATAAATGGAAAAAATCTCGTTGATTATATATAATAATAAATGGGAAAAAACTCGTTGATTATATATAATGATAAATGGGAAAAAACTCGTTGATTATATATAATAATAAATGGAAAAAATCTCGTTGATTATATATAATAATAAATGGGAAAAAACTCGTTGATTATATATAATAATAAATGGAAAAAATCTCGTTGATTATATATAATAATAAATGGAAAAAATCTCGTTGATTATATATAATAATAAATGGGAAAAAACTCGTTGAATATATATAATAATAAATGGAAAAAACTCGTTGATTATATATAATAATAAATGGGAAAAAACTCGTGGATTATATATAATGATAAATGGGAAAAACTCGTGGATTATATATAATAATAAATGGAAAAAAACCCGTTGATTATATATAATAATAAATGGAAAAAATCTCGTTGATTATATATAATAATAAATGGGAAAAACTCGTTGATTATATATAATAATAAATGGGAAAAAACTCGTGGATTATATATAATGATAAATGGGAAAAACTCGTGGATTATATATAATAATAAATGGAAAAAAACCCGTTGATTATATATAATAATAAATGGAAAAAATCTCGTTGATTATATATAATAATAAATGGGAAAAAACTCGTTGATTATATATAATGATAAATGGGAAAAAACTCGTTGATTATATATAATAATAAATGGAAAAAATCTCGTTGATTATATATAATAATAAATGGGAAAAAACTCGTTGATTATATATAATAATAAATGGAAAAAATCTCGTTGATTATATATAATAATAAATGGGAAAAAAACTCGTTGATTATATATAATAATAAATGGAAAAAATCTCGTTGATTATATATAATAATAAATGGGAAAAAACTCGTTGATTATATATAATAATAAATGGAAAAAATCTCGTTGATTATATATAATAATAAATGGGAAAAAACTCTTTGATTATATATAATAATAAATGAAAAAAATCTCGTTGATTATATATAATAATAAATGGGAAAAAACTCGTTGATTATATATAATAATAAATGGAAAAAAACCCGTTGATTATATATAATAATAAATGGAAAAAAACCCGTTGATTATATATAATAATAAATGGGAAAAAACTCGTTGATAATATATAATAATAAATGGGAAAAACTCGTTGATTATATATAATAATAAATGGGAAAAAACTCGTGGATTATATATAATGATAAATGGGAAAAAACTCGTTGATTATATATAATAATAAATGGAAAAAAACCCGTTGATTATATATAATAATAAATGGAAAAAAACCCGTTGATTATATATAATAATAAATGGAAAAAATCTCGTTGATTATATATAATAATAAATGGGAAAAAACCCGTTGATTATATATAATAATAAATGAAAAAAAATCTCGTTGATTATATATAATAATAAATGGAAAAAATCTCGTTGATTATATATAATAATAAATGGGAAAAAACTCGTTGATTATATATAATAATAAATGGAAAAAAACCCGTTGATTACATATAATAATAAATGGAAAAAATCTCGTTGATTATAATAATATAATAATAAATGAGAAAAAACTCGTTGATTATATATAATAATGAATGGAAAAAATCTCGTTGATTATATATAATAATAAATGGAAAAAATCTCGTTGATTATATATAATAATAAATGGGAAAAAACTCGTTGATTATATATAATAATAAATGGAAAAAAACCCGTTGATTATATATAATAATAAATGAGAAAAAACTCGTTGATTATATATAATAATAAATGGAAAAAAACCCGTTGATTATATATAATAATAAATGGAAAAAATCTCGTTGATTATATATAATAATAAATGGGAAAAAACTCGTTGATTATATATAATAATAAATGGAAAAAATCTCGTTGATTATATATAATAATAAATGGGAAAAAACTTGTTGATTATATATAATAATAAATGGAAAAAATCTCGTTGATTATATATAATAATAAATGGGAAAAAACTTGTTGATTATATATAATAATAAATGGAAAAAAATCTCGTTGATTATATATAATAATAAATGGGAAAAAACTCGTTGATTATATATAATGATAAATGGGAAAAAACTCGTTGATTATATATAATGATAAATGGGAAAAAACTCGTTGATTATATAAAATAATAAATGGAAAAAATCTCGTTGATTATATATAATAATAAATGGGAAAAAACTCGTTGATTATATAAAATAATAAATGGGAAAAAACTCGTTGATTATATATAATAATAAATGGAAAAAATCTCGTTGATTATATATAATAATAAATGGGAAAAAACTCGTTGATTATATATAATGATAAATGGGAAAAAACTAGTTGATTATATATAATAATAAATGGAAAAAATCTCGTTGATTATATATAATAATAAATGGAAAAAATCTCGTTGATTATATATAATAATAAATGGGAAAAAACTCGTTGATTATATATAATAATAAATGGAAAAAAACCCGTTGATTATATATAATAATAAATGGAAAAAATCTCGTTGATTATATATAATAATAAATGAGAAAAAACTCGTTGATTATATATAATAATAAATGGGAAAAAACTCGTTGATTATATATAATAATAAATGGAAAAAAACCCGTTGATTATATATAATAATAAATGGAAAAAAACCCGTTGATTATATATAATAATAAATGGAAAAAATCTCGTTGATTATATATAATAATAAATGGGAAAAAACTCGTTGATTATATATAATAATAAATGGAAAAAATCTCGTTGATTATATATAATAATAAATGGGAAAAAACTCGTTGATTATATATAATGATAAATGGGAAAAAACTCGTTGATTATATAAAATAATAAATGGAAAAAATCTCGTTGATTATATATAACAATAAATGGGAAAAAACTCGTTGATTATATAAAATAATAAATGGGAAAAAACTCGTTGATTATATATAATAATAAATGGAAAAAATCTCGTTGATTATATATAATAATAAATGGGAAAAAACTCGTTGATTATATATAATGATAAATGGGAAAAAACTAGTTGATTATATATAATAATAAATGGAAAAAATCTCGTTGATTATATATAATAATAAATGGGAAAAAACTCGTTGAATATATATAATAATAAATGGAAAAAAACCCGTTGATTATATATAATAATAAATGGAAAAAATCTCGTTGATTATATATAATAAAAAATGGGAAAAAACTCGTTGATTATATATAATGATAAATGGGAAAAAACTCGTTGATTATATAAAATAATAAATGGAAAAAATCTCGTTGATTATATATAATAATAAATGGGAAAAAACTCGTTGATTATATAAAATAATAAATGGAAAAAATCTCGTTGATTATATATAATAATAAATGGGAAAAAACTCATTGATTATATATAATGATAAATGGGAAAAAACTCGTTGATTATATAAAATAATAAATGGAAAAAATCTCGTTGATTATATATAATAATAAATGGGAAAAAACTCGTTGATTATATAAAATAATAAATGGGAAAAAACTCGTTGATTATATATAATAATAAATGGAAAAAATCTCGTTGATTATATATAATAATAAATGGGAAAAAACTCGTTGATTATATATAATAATAAATGGAAAAAAACCCGTTGATTATATATAATAATAAATGAGAAAAAACTCGTTGATTATATATAATAATAAATGGAAAAAAACCCGTTGATTATATATAATAATAAATGGAAAAAATCTCGTTGATTATATATAATAATAAATGGGAAAAAACTCGTTGATTATATATAATAATAAATGGAAAAAATCTCGTTGATTATATATAATAATAAATGGGAAAAAACTTGTTGATTATATATAATAATAAATGGAAAAAATCTCGTTGATTGTATATAATAATAAATGGGAAAAAACTTGTTGATTATATATAATAATAAATGGAAAAAATCTCGTTGATTATATATAATAATAAATGGGAAAAAACTCGTTGATTATATATAATGATAAATGGGAAAAAACTCGTTGATTATATATAATGATAAATGGGAAAAAACTCGTTGATTATATAAAATAATAAATGGAAAAAATCTCGTTGATTATATATAATAATAAATGGGAAAAAACTCGTTGATTATATAAAATAATAAATGGGAAAAAACTCGTTGATTATATATAATAATAAATGGAAAAAATCTCGTTGATTATATATAATAATAAATGGGAAAAAACTCGTTGATTATATATAATGATAAATGGGAAAAAACTAGTTGATTATATATAATAATAAATGGAAAAAATCTCGTTGATTATATATAATAATAAATGGAAAAAATCTCGTTGATTATATATAATAATAAATGGGAAAAAACTCGTTGATTATATATAATAATAAATGGAAAAAAACCCGTTGATTATATATAATAATAAATGGAAAAAATCTCGTTGATTATATATAATAATAAATGAGAAAAAACTCGTTGATTATATATAATAATAAATGGAAAAAAACCCGTTGATTATATATAATAATAAATGGAAAAAATCTCGTCGATTATATATAATAATAAATGGGAAAAAACTCGGTGATTATATAATAATAAATGGAAAAAATCTCGTTGATTATATATAATAATACATGGGAAAAAACTCGTTGATTATATATAATAATAAATGGAAAAAATCTCGTTGATTATATATAATAATAAATGGGAAAAAACTCGTTGATTATATATAATGATAAATGGGAAAAAACTCGTTGATTATATATAATAATAAATGGAAAAAATCTCGTTGATTATATATAATAATAAATGGGAAAAAACTCGTTGATTATATATAATAATAAATGGAAAAAAACCCGTTGATTATATATAATAATAAATGGAAAAAATCTCGTTGATTATATATAATAATAAATGAGAAAAAACTCGTTGATTATATATAATAATAAATGGAAAAAAACCCGTTGATTATATATAATAATAAATGGAAAAAATCTCGTTGATTATATATAATAATAAATGGGAAAAAACTCGTTGATTATATATAATAATAAATGGAAAAAATCTCGTTGATTATATATAATAATAAATGGGAAAAAACTCGTTGATTATATATAATGATAAATGGGAAAAAACTCGTTGATTATATAAAATAATAAATGGAAAAAATCTCGTTGATTATATATAATAATAAATGGGAAAAAACTCGTTGATTATATAAAATAATAAATGGGAAAAAACTCGTTGATTATATATAATAATAAATGGAAAAAATCTCGTTGATTATATATAATAATAAATGGGAAAAAACTCGTTGATTATATATAATGATAAATGAGAAAAAACTAGTTGATTATATATAATAATAAATGGAAAAAATCTCGTTGATTATATATAATAATAAATGGGAAAAAACTCGTTGATTATATATAATAATAAATGGAAAAAAACCCGTTGATTATATATAATAATAAATGGAAAAAATCTCGTTGATTATATATAATAATAAATGGAAAAAATCTCGTTGATTATATATAATAATAAATGGGAAAAAACTTGTTGATTATATATAATAATAAATGGAAAAAATCTCGTTGATTATATATAATAAAAAATGGGAAAAAACTCGTTGATTATATATAATGATAAATGGGAAAAAACTCGTTGATTATATAAAATAATAAATGGAAAAAATCTCGTTGATTATATATAATAATAAATGGGAAAAAACTCGTTGATTATATAAAATAATAAATGGAAAAAATCTCGTTGATTATATATAATAATAAATGGGAAAAAACTCGTTGATTATATATAATGATAAATGGGAAAAAACTCGTTGATTATATAAAATAATAAATGGAAAAAATCTCGTTGATTATATATAATAATAAATGGGAAAAAACTCGTTGATTATATAAAATAATAAATGGGAAAAAACTCGTTGATTATATATAATAATAAATGGGAAAAAACTCGTTGATTATATAAAATAATAAATGGAAAAAATCTCGTTGATTATATATAATAATAAATGGGAAAAAACTCGTTGATTATATATAATGATAAATGGGAAAAAACTCGTTGATTATATAAAATAATAAATGGAAAAAATCTCGTTGATTATATATAATAATAAATGGGAAAAAACTCGTTGATTATATAAAATAATAAATGGGAAAAAACTCGTTGATTATATATAATAATAAATGGAAAAAATCTCGTTGATTATATATAATAATAAATGGGAAAAAACTCGTTGATTATATATAATGATAAATGGGAAAAAACTAGTTGATTATATATAATAATAAATGGAAAAAATCTCGTTGATTATATATAATAATAAATGGGAAAAAACTCGTTGATTATATATAATAATAAATGGAAAAAAACCCGTTGATTATATATAATAATAAATGGAAAAAATCTCGTTGATTATATATAATAATAAATGGAAAAAATCTCGTTGATTATATATAATAATAAATGGGAAAAAACTTGTTGATTATATATAATAATAAATGGAAAAAATCTCGTTGATTATATATAATAAAAAATGGGAAAAAACTCGTTGATTATATATAATGATAAATGGGAAAAAACTCGTTGATTATATAAAATAATAAATGGAAAAAATCTCGTTGATTATATATAATAATAAATGGGAAAAAACTCGTTGATTATATAAAATAATAAATGGAAAAAATCTCGTTGATTATATATAATAATAAATGGGAAAAAACTCGTTGATTATATATAATGATAAATGGGAAAAAACTCGTTGATTATATAAAATAATAAATGGAAAAAATCTCGTTGATTATATATAATAATAAATGGGAAAAAACTCGTTGATTATATAAAATAATAAATGGGAAAAAACTCGTTGATTATATATAATAATAAATGGAAAAAATCTCGTTGATTATATATAATAATAAATGGGAAAAAACTCGTTGATTATATATAATGATAAATGGGAAAAAACTAGTTGATTATATATAATAATAAATGGAAAAAATCTCGTTGATTATATATAATAATAAATGGGAAAAAACTCGTTGATTATATATAATAATAAATGGAAAAAAACCCGTTGATTATATATAATAATAAATGAGAAAAAACTCGTTGATTATATATAATAATAAATGGAAAAAAACCCGTTGATTATATATAATAATAAATGGAAAAAATCTCGTTGATTATATATAATAATAAATGGGAAAAAACTCGTTGATTATATATAATAATAAATGGAAAAAATCTCGTTGATTATATATAATAATAAATGGGAAAAAACTTGTTGATTATATATAATAATAAATGGAAAAAATCTCGTTGATTATATATAATAATAAATGGAAAAAATCTCGTTGATTATATATAATAATAAATGGGAAAAAACTTGTTGATTATATATAATAATAAATGGAAAAAATCTCGTTGATTATATATAATAATAAATGGGAAAAAACTCGTTGATTATATATAATGATAAATGGGAAAAAACTCGTTGATTATATAAAATAATAAATGGGAAAAAACTCGTTGATTATATAAAATAATAAATGGAAAAAATCTCGTTGATTATATATAATAATAAATGGGAAAAAACTCGTTGATTATATATAATCCCACGTCGTCTCGCGCATTCGGCGCTTGGGGCTGGAGGTTGCGCTGGGCAAGTGCGAGGCCTTGTGCTTCCACGGCGCCCGGAATGCGCCTCCGCCGGGAGCGGAGCTGATAGTCGGTGGGACTTCCATCGCCGTCGGTACTTCGATGAAGTACTTGGGACTCGTCCTCGACGGCCGATGGAGGTTCGACGAGCACTTTCGGCAGCTGGGCCCGAAGCTCATTCGAGCGGCCGGGTCCCTGTGCCGCCTCCTGCCCAATCTGGGCGGGCCGAGCGTCGGATGCCGGCGACTCTACACGGGGGTGGTGCGCTCTATGGCGCTATACGGTGCGCCCATATGGGCGCAACACCTGTCGACCCGTGGCGTGACGCTGCTGCGCTCGCCGCAGCGCGTCATGGCCATACGGATCGTACGAGGTTACCGTACCATCTCTTTCGAGGCGGCGTGCGTCCTCGCCGGGACACCGCCGTGGGAACTCGAAGCGGAGTCGCTGGCGCGCCTCTACTGGCGGCGGAAGAGGGCCCTCGAGCGGGAGGGCTCGTTTCCGTCGCCCGACGAGGTGGAGAAGTGGCGCCGAAAGGCGCGTCGAGAGGTGCTTCGGGGATGGGAGCGGCGACTCCTCGAACCGTCGTACGGTCGCCTCACCGTTGAGGCCGTCCGGCCGGTCATCGGTGACTGGCTGGGCCGGGACTTCGGAGTCCTCAGTTTCTGCCTGGTGCAGGTACTCACGGGGCACGGTTGCTTCGGGAGCTATCTGCACCGGCGGAACTGCACGAGTAGGACGGATGAGGCGTGCGACGAGTGTGGCCACCCGGTGGACACATCGTCCCACACCTTGGCCGATTGCCCGCGATGGGGGGGGGACAGGGCCGCGCTCGTAGCGGCGATAGGGAGTGACCTCTCGCTACCGTCCGTGGTCCGGACCATGGTCAGTGGCGAGGCGTCATGGAATGCGGTATCCCGATTCTGCGACTCTGTTATGACGCAGAAGCGGGAGACCGAACGTATCCGAGAGCGGGCGCCGAGGGGACAGGACGCGGTCGGAGCGCGATGACAGCTCACCGCCGCAAGGCGGGACCGAGCGCACGACCGCCGAATGGCTCCTCGGCAGGAACCTGGCGCCGCGACCGACAAGGGCCGTCGGGCCGGTGCCCCCCTTGGAGAGGGTTCCTGGGGTGGATATGGTGATGCGTCTCGTATTCCGACGCGTCGCCACGTAGGGATTTTTTAACAGGAGGGGTGCTTCACACCCCTCCTCGAGGCGGGCCCGGTCATTCGGGCGCCGTTCGGGGGATCGTGGATGAACTGCAATACTTTATCCCGCGGCCCCACGAACACGTGGATGAGAGTGGAATACCGTGTGAAGCTTTTTAGTCGGTTGGAGTCCGACACTACCACCGTCGCCGGCCCAATTTGGCGACGGGGTGTGCATTTCCGTTAGCATTTTGTTACACACGTAAATAAAAAAAAAAAAAAAAAAAAATGATTATATATAATAATAAATGGGAAAAAACTGGTGATTAATAGTATTATTGAATAATAAAATTAGTGATAAACAGTATATTTCCATTGAACATATATCTACGCTTACATAGCGTTTTAATATAGTTGTAATCCGTCTCAAAGGACCATTTGGCGGGAAAAATTATTTGACTGATACCATGTGGTGATAGTATATCACAATTCCATTTCGACCCTGCGGCCTCACCTGGCAGGTGTCCTTTCCCCCTTGTCTATCGCCAGCGCAGATCTGGCTGTCGGGTGACGGGCCCTCGGGCAGCTTGCGCGAGGTGCCCAGCGCGTCGGCGCACTCTCGGTAATCCCACACCTGGACCGCCACGCCGCGCAGCTCGAGCGACTGTTCACCACCTGTCGAACAACAGCCGAAATCGATCGGACCGTTCACCTGATGGTATGACACCCCTACCGATGAGTGGTGGTACGACACCTTTAAGCTCTTCACTTCTTCTTCGATATCACTATCAATATAGTCCTTGGAGCCGGATTGCAGTTCACACATACTACCATCATCATTATCATCTCGATCTATAGAAGTCAACTGCTGGGCATAGGTCTCTTGTATCCCACGAATCATATATACCTTATCTAACATGTACACTATATACGTATGAGATATCTCGTTACCCCCAGTAATTTCTCTAGATGAAGTCCTTCAAACCAGATCATTGAAATTTTTGCTCGCTACTGTTTTGGTACAGTATACTAGTGTAAGTACGTAGTGAAATGGGCATACCGAATTCGGTTTTTCCCCAACCGGTGGCGACTATGGGCTGGTTGGGCGGTGGCGGGTTGCCGAGGCACGCCGGCCTGATCACCGACGAGAACCTGCCGGTGGTGAGGAGCATGTGAGGAGCCGGGACTACAGCGAAGTATTCCGGTGGTGAACAGTTGGATAGTTCACCACCGCAGTGGCAGTATTGGCGGCGTGGCCGGCCGCTGTACTCACGATACCGTCGACGACATCTTGATGAGGGCGATATCGTAGTATGACTTCGGCTGCTTGTACTTGGGGTGTCGGACCACCGCCGACACGCGCATCACCAGCGCGCCGGGGTCGTCCAGGTACGAGGAGCCGAGCTGCACCACCCTCGGCGCGCCCCTGCAACGTGACATTGAAAGTCTCATTACTCCAGTAATTTCACTTGCTACAGCGTCCTTCGAACCGGATCACAGTAATGTCTGCACAGCACTGTGCATCGGCTGCAATAGGCGCTGCGGCAGTACCTACACGGTCTCCGGCAACAGAGACACTACCACCAGTAACAGTTGCAGCGTCCTTCAAACCGGATAATAGTAATGTTCATACAGCTCTGTGTTTTGGCTGCAATAGGCGCTGCAGCGGTGCATAGACGGTTCTCAACAACAGAGACACAGCCACGAGTAACAGCTACAGCGTCCTCGAAACCGGATAACAGTAATGCGAGAGACGGTCTCCCGCAACAGAGACATTACCGCCAGTTGATGTATACACTGCGT
This sequence comes from Troides aeacus, assembly GCA_033220335.2. Taxonomy (NCBI): domain Eukaryota; kingdom Metazoa; phylum Arthropoda; class Insecta; order Lepidoptera; family Papilionidae; genus Troides; species Troides aeacus. The sequence continues at coordinate 5,953,374 of CM067296.1, forward strand.
TACTCTACCAGCACTGGCCTGGTCTTCAAATGTGGAAGCGTTTTTTTTCCCTCATACCCTCAGCCAGTCCGGATGACGGTGACACTTACATGACGATGCTGTTGTCCCTCTCCTCGTAGGCGCAGTGCGCGGCCGTGAGGATGTACTGGCTGCTGACCAGCGAGCCGCCGCACCGCCACGCGTACCCGCTCGACTGCGGCAGGCGAACATAGATAAGTATGTATATATATATATATACATACATACTTAATATATTTACACTACATACTAATATTATTCATATATTAATGTTATAAAAACTAATTGTATCGTATGGTTTTTTTCTGTCAATAACACTTGACGTATAGATTACCGCCAATTCGATGAAGTGACGCGCGCGGCGTACAGCCACAGATCACAAAAAATCGATTCGGAAATAAAATTATATCGATAATTAAATACTAATATTCATCTGTAGATGTTATGTTGTTATAAATATTTAGGTTTTTAATAGCAGCCATTTATATTATTTATAAAAAAAAAAATGTCTAGATTTTATTAATGTAATAAATAGTATACTTATGAGAATGCTCCAGTTTTAAGTTTAGAGTAACAAGTATATTATAATATTACACTCAGCATAATGATATAAAATATATTTAGATATTAAAGCATAATTAAGCGAGTATCGATATAAAGTTCTCGAGAATATTAATCGATAATTGAAATCTTTCATTAACGATTATAGACTACCCCATCCTTACTGTGATTTGACATATTTACGCATTATTTTGTAAATGATATAAATTATTATATACTTAGTACATTAACTAATATTGTCAATATATACGTCTCGGTAAAGAAAAATCTTTTAATATTTAGCTGCATATAAAAGTTCCGGCCGACAATGAATTAAAGCACTAAGTATGAAACTTGTTACGACTGCGTCGCCAGGAGAAAAGCTTCCGACTTCCAAATACTTCGATCCGATTATTCGGCATATGAAAAGTATATATGAACATGTAAATACTCAACAGTCGTCTTGTTACCAATGCCACATCTAGATGGCGCTGTAATACAAATAATTATCTTCTAGTTACGAACGCTGACTGTAGACAACGCTGTACATGAAGTCTATAAACGTCAGATGTAGATGGCGCTGTAATACAAATAACACTCCTTTCACACGAGTTACCAACTAGTGATAGCTCTAGATAAATAACTTTTCTAGTTACCAACTCCATCTGTAGATGGCGTTGTACAAGGAATAACATTTGAATAAGTTATAACAATAATAATAATAAGAAATAAAGTTTATTTCGTCCTCTGGGACCATAGTGTTAGTAACAAGGTAGTATTTTTGTTTTTTTCATAACTAATTGTGCAGTAGATATACACCTCCGCATACAGTGGTTCAAAAGAGGAGAGTCGTACCGATAAAAATAAATGATATAAATACATAAATGATACAAACGTGACCTATAGCGTTTTAGTTAAATTAAAATTGAATGAATAAATACTTTACTGAGTTACCAATAAGTAGTAGTTCTAGATGACGCTGTGAGAAAATAAAGAAATACCAATTTTAGTTTAGTTTCCAACTCCACCTGTAGGTGGCGCTGTAATAAACAAAAAATATTTTTATATGAGTAAACAAGTAGTAGTACTAGGTGGCGCTGTAATTAAATAATAAATATTCTTTTCCTCGTGACACCAACGCCATCTGTAGACGTCGCTGATAACAAACTTAGTATGTAACAGGCGCGGCGTTGTAGGCGCCGCGCTTCTAGATGTCGCCACCGGTATCGTGGAGCGCGCTGTCGTATGGCCGCGCCGCGCGCACTATACCACCGCCTAGCGCCCGTACTCTGTGATCACTTATCATCAGGTGGACTAAATAGTTAATCTATTTAAAATAATTTTTACGATAGCTGCCGCCAGCTGTAGTGGTTGGGGTGGTTCGATAACACAATGATATATAAAAAGATGTAGTGTACATATATCACAGAATTCATGTGTTCTCTATACTAACTCGTGTAGTGTAAATACTCTATTATCAACGTATTGACAACACTCCTCATATTACTGTAGAAGGCTGCAAGTCGAGCGGTCGCGGGTATAACTCGATGAGGTCTCGCTTCCGGCAGACATTGTTAGGAAACCGACATATTTCGCTAGTCCTCAGTATACTGGATAAATGATATCTACTCTTATAACATGTAATCCCAGTCCCAGCGTTGGGAATAATTAAATGGGCTTTATAACAAAAATAATGTTTAACACCGAGATGGATAAATACATTTCGCAGCCGCGTAGCCCACAGCTAGTACTTCCGGTGAAGTAAAACATGAGATGTATGTGACTTACACGGATTCTTGTATTAAGCCCAGAGTCCCAGCAGTGGGAACGTTAAAGCTCATATAATTACGCGCGCAAAATATCAACAATACGAAACGTAGAATTTTTTTTTTTTTTTTATTTTATAGGACGTACTACAAAGTATTCGTCCTAATACACTGAGTATCGATGTCGAATCTCTGTAATAAGTATTACCTAGTATTAATACATAAACAAATATGGCGCCGAATATTAACATTTAATGTTTTAATTAGTAAAAACAAATTTCTTCTTTTTTTTTTTTCAATAAAATTAGTTTTTTATTATAGTTTTTTTTTTATTATAGAGAATATTTCTTACATTTTAATTGTAATAATTTACGTGGTATTATTAAATATTTACTTGAATACTGTTAGTATTTATATCGATAGTATTCATTTTATGCGATTATCTGATTCTTAAATGTACATAATTTTTTTTTATAAATGTATTACTCTATGTAAATTTTATATATTGTAGGAGCCGACCACACGGCGCCGTGTACGTAGCTCGACAGCACATTGTTGTTCAAATGGCCTACTACACGGCGTCGTGTAACCGGCCGGCAACAGTCGTTGTTGTTGTCATCATTATCATCAGCCGTCAGTGTGTTGTTGCAATAATTTATTCGAAATTATAATTTTAAATAATCATTGAACGTGTAAAGATATATCTACATTAGAAACGGTTCGTTTCAGCGGCGCTCGCGCGGCCGTATCAATATTAACTCGACTCAGTTCCGTCCGCGGCGCACAGATGGCGCTGTTGTCAATAAACGAGTTCTCTCTTTGACAATGTATGTATTGGACTCCTGAGGCGGCGAGCCCCATCCACTAGTATCAACTTTACTATAGTACACCACACTACCGGCTGTACCGAAAGGCGAGAAGTACGTTTGCTTTGTTGATAAAAAAAAAACGCGGGAAAACTTATAGAGTATAGACATGGCGTCTTAATGTGGGCTGAGTAAAAGCGCGGGACAGTGTGGTGTTGACGTTATATATAGGATGTTCACATTCCAATTTGGATATATTTATAGTTTGTGCACTTACCCTCAGTTTGGGCCAGCCGACGAGCGCCATGTGGGGGAACTCCTTGACGGAAACCAGCACGCCGCCGACGACCAGCGGCACCTGGTGCGGCGCGCACGCGGTCACGTTCACCAGCACCGGCTCCGGCGACGGCAGCAGCGGGATCGCTTGCAGTTGCTTCGTGTCCAAGCTCTTGTACTTATCGCACACTGGGAAATGAGTGAGCGGAAGTGAGAGAAGAATAAACGTTGGGCGGGTGGACCGAAGGGAATCGGGCGAAGTGGGAAAGGGAGAGGACGATGAATCGGAAAATAGGAAGAAGGAAATAATGACAGAGGATAGAAAGAAGAACAGATACAAGAAGGGAAAACAGACCAAAGAGAAAAGAGGAAAGATATAAGAAGGAGGAAAGGTTAGGTTAGTGTGGAGCACTCACTTCGCTCGGAGATCTCGATGTACCGCCTCCTCTCCACATCGCTCATGCTGTCCTCATCAGGCCCCGAGATCAGCTCCGGCGAGGAGTCCTTCGGGAGCTGCGCCGGCGTCGGCTGCGTGGTCTTCTTGGTCTCGTGCGCTGGTCTCCTGGTCGGCGGCCTGTTGGTGTTCGGCGGTCTCCTCTCGTCGACGCTGGCCGGCCTCACGCCCGGTCTGGGCGTGGTGTGCCGGTTGGGTTTGTCCGGCCTGCTGCTGCCGTCGCGGCCTGGGTACGCCGGCAACCTGTTCTCGTCGTTTCTTCTCTTCTCTTCTGGGAAGGTTATCGCGTCGTTGTAGTTGACTCTGGACGGCACGCTCCCGCGGAGACCATCCTTGCCGTTCGCGGCGACCTCCCGCGCCGTGTACCTAGAACTGGTCTGCTTGTCGACGGCTGGTTTCCTGGTCTTCCGTCCGTAACCTTCGACGGCTGGTGACCTCTCCGTGGTGCCTCTCTGGTGGTTGCTCCGGGGCCGGTTCGAGGGTTTCGGTCTGCCGGTCGTGGGGACCTCGTACGGCGCGGTCTCCGTGTAGCTGGTGTACGAGTGGACGATCGGCTGCAGCGCTTGGAATATATCTGAAAGGTGAGGGAATATATCCTCACGTGTAGCCATCCTGCTCGAAGGACTCTGTAGTTGATCTTGCTGAGGTAATGAGAGCTAACACTTTACTTACCAACTTAAAACGACTAGAACGTGGTGCTGTGTACATCAGCATCTCATACTAATCAGCTGTTTATGAGCTGCTGGACCGGAGATTTTGGACCAAAGTCCTTAAAACCGGGTCAGCTGTATGTAAAGCTCTACACAGGTTTTGCTTTTTTTTAAAGAGTATTTTCATTTCGTTGCCTTGTCAAACAGCGTTCAAATGGACGGAATCTGGATGGTGTGGGAAAAGGTCCCACGTGTGGGAATGTCGCGTGGGCGGTTGCCTTCTCCGCGACCAGGACTCACCGTAGAACTGCGCGAGCGCGGCCGGAGTCAGGGCGATGACGGCGAGGGCCAAGACGATCCTGTCCCGGAGCATATTGTCATCTTACGGAACTGCGGAGAGAGTGAACACTCAAAATCAAGTGATGCACTTAAACCATGCCCACACTACTCCCACACTTATAAATCGCTGTCAGATTGAGCTGCAGCCTATCAAATTTACTTCAAACAATTTAAGTACCCGTTCATCAGCCAGCAGATGTCCACTGCTGGACATAGACACGCCCCACAGATTCCCACACCGATCGGTCCCGCGCAACAGTATGTACCAAATGACCTGCTTTAGCAAATGCTGGTCTGGACTCTGACCCTATGCTTTAAAATCCTCGATTCCCAGCAGTGGGAACTTGTAGTGGGATAGCAAAAAATAATTATCACGTCGTGGGTAGCTGCTGGATGCAGTCAGCGCAGGACAGAATCGTCTGGGAAGTATACGCCCAGCGGTGGGAAATGAAAGTAATTATAAGGATATAGGTAATTTTAGGGCCCAGAGAAGCGGTGAACACAAGACAGATTTGTAGTGTAGGTCTATGCCCAACAGTGGGAAATAGAAGTAATTTTAGGGCCCAGAGAAGCGGTGAACACAAGACAGATTTGTAGTGTAGGTCTATGCCCAACAGTGGGAAATAGAAGTAATTTTAGGGCCCAGAGAAGCGGTGAACACAAGACAGATTTGTAGTGTAGGTCTATGCCCAACAGTGGGAAATAGAAGTAATTTTAGGGCCCAGAGAAGCGGTGAACACAAGACAGATTTGTAGTGTAGGTCTATGCCCAACAGTGGGAAATAGAAGTAATTTTAGGGCCCAGAGAAGCGGTGAACACAAGACAGATTTGTAGTGTAGATCTATGCCCAACAGTGGGAAATTAAAGTATTTATACGATCTAAGCAATTTTAGGGTCTCCAGTAACGGTCAACGCAGGACAGAATTGTGTGGGACTGTATGCCCAGCAGTGGGAACATATAATGGGAAAAAAAAAAGCAATTATTTGGTCTATAGAGGTTACTGGATGCCGTTTTATCTAGAATAATTAATGCCGCACGCCCATGTCCAGCAGTGGGCTTATATAAAACTGATGACCACTATTCGTAATATAAGCCTTATTTTACTTACGTTGGATATCAAATCATATTGTTTGTTTTTTTTTCCGTACCCACGAGTGGGATCGTGTAACATTGGAAATTCCCACGCCCACGCATCCACAGAAACTTACCTCATTCTATACATATATAGAGCTAGGCGAGACCGATCGATGCGGAGACTTTGGGGGGTCTATGTCCAGCAGTGGACATCCATCGGCTGATGATGACGAGATACGACTTGATACACTGCAATATAACTTCGCCTTAATAGAGTACATTTTATCAGCTTATAAAAGCCCACTGCTGGACGTATACCTCCCCCAAAGACCTCCGCATGGATCGGTCTAGAGCTGATCATATATGGGAGTATTTGGGCTATTCCCCACTTTGCTGTCCCAATGCTGGTCAGTGGGAGCCAGAGCCTCGTCAGCTGATCAGCTGTACCACGAGCTGGTGAGCTTGGGTCGTTTGGTAGGGGGTGAGAGGGTACAACAACCCCCGGGATCCATGTAAGTAGATCATGATCGGTCTATGCGTAGGTCTTTGGTGTGGGCCTATGTCCAGCAGTGGACTTCTATAGCTGTTAATCTGTGACTACCGCAGCAAACTACACAATCCCGTGTAAACATCCTGACTGGTTACCTACATATGTATAAAAATATTATAACATCCCGTTTCAAGAACATCCTGTAGATAACGTATCAGCTGTTCCCACTCGTTCACACTTCACATTATTAATAGTTTTATTGAAGCGTAAATTCATTTGTTCGAGAGTTGATTACTTTGTATGGAGTGAAAAAGAGACAGCTATATATGTACTTATAACGGGTGTGAGTGAGACGGAACATGCTCTCTGTATACTGCCCCTATCACGTACCACTTTCCCGCGCCGTCACACTAAATTCTCGTCTCTGTACTGTATCTCTCTCTCACTATGAATATGAATGTATGAAGAGAGAGAGAGACAGCTATATCTATTTACAACGCGTGGGAGTGAGTCGGAAGGCGCTGTCTGTACACTACCCATGTCAAGCACCATTTCTTTCCCGCGCCGTCACACTAGTCTAGGCTCTGTACTGCATCTCTTTCTCACTCTGAAGGTATGAAGAGAAAGAGAGAGAGAGAGATAGCTATATATTTATTTACAACGCGTAGGAGTGAGACGGAACATGCTCTCTGTACACTACCCCTGTCAAGCACCATTTCTTTCCCGCGACGTCACACTGGTCTAGTCTCTGTACTGTATCTCTCTCTCACTCTGAAGGTATGAAGAGAGAGAGAGAGATAGCTATATCTATTTACAACGCGTGGGAGTGAGACGGAACGCGCTGTCTGTAACAGCACTGCGTTCCCACACTGCCCGTGGTAACCGCGCAACTACTCCCTACACTATCTCTTTCTCACTCTGAATATATGAAGAGAGAAAGAGAGAGAGATAGAAACGTTGACATGTATAAGGACACTTGACTCGTCCCTCACAATCGATACTATTCAAATCGATAAAGCATTCGTCAATGAATCGAACAATCGCTCCCTCTCTCTCGCTCTACAGCATCCGCAGTATATCCGTCTTTCTATCACAGGTACATCAGAATACAGTGAAACTGTAGTCTCATCTGTTCATATTACCAGACGGATAATGCCCACTGCTGGACGTGGGGTTACCTTGAAGATCTTTGAACCTCACCCCTGCTTCCCCCACTGTACTGAGCAAGCAGTAAACATTACCACAGATAATATATCGTTGTAGAACTACATTGGTTATTATGGCGCAGCGGTTGGCTGCCTCAAAGAGGTCCCGTGTCCGATTTAGTGCAACAGGGGGATGGTAGTTTCATCTGTCCCACTGTATATATTGACGTGGGACCTTTGCCCAGCGGTGGACGAGGCTCTATACTTCACAGTTGAAAGTTAACTTATTGAGCATAGGTTTAAGTTGAGGCGGAAGTTGAATCACCGTTCAACTTCCTCACAACTTTGACATTTATTAGTAATTATAATCGGAGGTCAACTTGACGTTTCAAAATGGAGGCGAACATCTTCCGGTTGATTGTCTTAACAAGCCCTAAAAAGGTGAGGGTAGTTGTTAATTTTATTTTGTTAATCAAAAGTACCGATAGTATTATTAAGAATAGATTCCGAATGAAATGTCATACGTTTAACTCTTGAGCGATGCCGTCACTTGATTCTGAGTGATACAACAGAGATGGTATACCAGTGCAACAAACTGAGAACCGGATGAGGTGTAAGAAGCTGATCATCACCGAGGAGTCACCATCATCATCATCTCATACAGTGAAGGACATAAATAAGTATCACAGCTGTTACTAATCGCCATATTGGATGAAAAATTCTTTTATGGCGGCGCTAATAGGGTTACATGGAGAGAGAGAAAGACAGCTATATATGTGTAAATAACGCGTGTGAGCGAGACGGAACACGCTCTCTGTATAGAATCCGCACAGCGACAACTGCTACGCATGCGCAGTCTCACACCGAACAGTTTCTACACTGTTTCTCTATTACTCTGAATGTATGAAGAGAGAGTAGGACAGCTGTATGTGTTTACAACGCGTGGGAGTGAGACGGAACACGCTCTCTGTATAGAATCCGCACAGCGACAACTGCTACGCATGCGCAGTCTCACACCGAACAGTTTCTACACTGTTTCTCTATTACTCTGAATGTATGAAGAGAGAGTAGGACAGCCGTATGTGTTTACAACGCGTGGGAGTGAGACGGAAAGCGTTGCTGCATAACAACAGTATCGCATTCCCCTACTGGCCGTGGTATCTAACACCGCGCAGCTAGTCTCTACACAGTATCTCTCTCTCACTCTAAATGTATGGAGAGAGAGAGAGAAAGAAACATTGACATGTGTAGCAGAGGATTCGTTTCTTTCATTCGATACTATTTCAATCGATAAAACATTCGTCAATCAAACGAATCTCTCCCTCTCTCTCTCTCTACAGCCTCCGCAGTATATCCGTCTCGTTCTACCACACATCAACCATAACACAGTGAAGCTATATCCCATCATCTTCGATCTTTAGTGTCTTCAACAGCACCTCTCCCGTAGTCTTACTCGACCGTCTCTACCTCCTACTGCTTACGAACAATCGCTCCCTCTTTCTGACTACAGCATCAACACTATATCCATCTCTTTCTCATAAATTAGGTGTATTATCGATTTTTTTTTTTTATTAAATAAACCGGTAAAATGGAATCTGCCGTGAGCCCGCGTACAGTAGAGCTATACGATTGTTTTTCGTCGCCGTATTAAATGTTTCTTTTTTTTTTTTTCGCGTCCGCCATTTTTAATTTTCGCGACGCCGTAATGAATGGCGGCCGATTTGCGGTTAGTAATGAATAGGCAGCGATAATGGTTGTTATTAGAATTATTTATTTATACTTTGTTTAAATGTCTGTTGCTACAGACCGTCTAGGTACCGCCGCAGCGGCTGTTGCTGCGAACTGACAGTACTGTGATCCGGTTTGAAGGACGTTACAGTTACTATTACTGTTAAGTGTCTGTTGCTACAAACCGTCTAGATAAATGCCACCGCAGCGCCTGTTGCAGCTAACACACAGAATGTGTGACGGTTACTGTGATCCGGTTTGAAGGGCGCAGCAGCTAGTTAAATTACTGGGGTAATGACACTCAATACTTTTGTGCCAGGCCACGAGAAGAATATGTCGCTGTGTATACTATTCTAACTAGCGCCAGGCTATGAGCACGCGTATCACTTTACATCAGGTGAACGCTTCATAGAATAAAAAAGAAGTCAAGTATAATCCTGATGGTCCCTGGTCTCTACCTACATCAAGATCGCACTGTGTCAGGAACACGTGTGTGTTCTTCTAGAATATTCTATAATATTAAGGTGACACACACATACACAAAGAAACAAACACGCCATAGAAAGATACAAACACGCAGACCCGCCATACAGAGACAAAAACACACAGACACGCCATACAGAGCCACAAATACACAGACACGCCATACAGACACAAACACACAGACAAGCCAAACAGACACAAACATACAGACAAGCCATACAGAGCCACAAACACACAGACACGCCATACAGAGCCACAAATACACAGACACGCCATACAGACACAAACACACAGACAAGCCAAACAGACACAAACATACAGACAAGCCATACAGAGCCACAAACACACAGACACGCCATACAGAGCCACAAATACACAGACACGCCATACAGACACAAACACACACACAAGCCAAACAGACACAAACATACAGACAAGCCATACAGAGCCACAAAAACACAGACACGCCATACAGAGCCACAAACACACAGACACGCCATACAGAGCCACAAACACACAGACACGCCATACAGATCCACAAACACACAGACACGCCAAACAGACACAAACATACACACAAGCCATACAGAGCCACAAACACACAGACACGCCATACAGAGCCACAAACACACAGACACGCCATACAGAGCCACAAACACACAGACACGCCATACAGACACAAACACACAGACACGCCATACAGAGCCACAAACACACAGACACGCCATACAGAGCCACAAACACACAGACACGCCATACAGATCCACAAACACACAGACACGCCAAACAGACACAAACATACACACAAGCCATACAGAGCCACAAACACACAGACACGCCATACAGAGCCACAAACACACAGACACGCCATACAGAGCCACAAACACACAGACACGCCATACAGACACAAACACACAGACACGCCATACAGAGCCACAAACACACAGACACGCCATACAGAGCCACAAACACACAGACACGCCATACAGACACAAACACACAGACACGCCATACAGACGCAAACACACAGACACGCCATACAGAGCCACAAACACACCGACACGCCATACAGAGCCACAAACACACAGACACGCCATACAGAGCCATAAACACACAGACACGCCATACAGATACACAAACACACCGACACGCCATACAGAGCCACAAACACAGACACGCCATACAGAGCCACAAACACACAGACACGCCATACAGACACAAACACACAGGCAAGCCATACAGAGCCACAACAAAGACACAGACACGCCATACAGAGCCACTAACACACAGACACGCCATACAGAGCCACAAACACACAGACACGCCATACAGAGACACAAACACACAGGCAAGCCATACAGAGCCACAAACACACAGACACGCCATACAGACACAAACACACAGGCAAGCCATACAGAGACACAAACACACAGACACGCCATACAGAGCCACAAACACACAGACACGCCATACAGACACAAACACACAGGCAAGCCATACAGAGCCACAACAAAGACACAGACACGCCATACAGAGCCACTAACACACAGACACGCCATACAGAGCCACAAACACACAGACACGCCATAGAGAGAAACAAACACACAGACACGCCATACAGAGACACAAACACACAGGCAAGCCATACAGAGCCACAACAAAGACACAGACACGCCATACAGAGCCACTAACACACAGACACGCCATACAGAGCCACAAACACACAGACACGCCATAGAGAGAAACAAACACACAGACACGCCATACAGAGACACAAACACACAGACACGCCAAACAGACACAAACACACAGGCAAGCCATACAGAGCCACAACAAACACACAGACACGCCATACAGAGCCACTAACACACAGACACGCCATACAGAGCCACAAACACACAGACACGCCATACAGACACAAACACACAGACACGCCATACAGACGCAAACACACAGACACGCCATACAGAGCCACAAACACACCGACACGCCATACAGAGCCACAAACACACAGACACGCCATACAGAGCCATAAACACACAGACACGCCATACAGATACACAAACACACCGACACGCCATACAGAGCCACAAACACAGACACGCCATACAGAGCCACAAACACACAGACACGCCATACAGACACAAACACACAGGCAAGCCATACAGAGCCACAACAAAGACACAGACACGCCATACAGAGCCACTAACACACAGACACGCCATACAGAGCCACAAACACACAGACACGCCATACAGAGACACAAACACACAGGCAAGCCATACAGAGCCACAAACACACAGACACGCCATACAGACACAAACACACAGGCAAGCCATACAGAGACACAAACACACAGACACGCCATACAGAGCCACAAACACACAGACACGCCATACAGACACAAACACACAGGCAAGCCATACAGAGCCACAACAAAGACACAGACACGCCATACAGAGCCACTAACACACAGACACGCCATACAGAGCCACAAACACACAGACACGCCATAGAGAGAAACAAACACACAGACACGCCATACAGAGACACAAACACACAGGCAAGCCATACAGAGCCACAACAAAGACACAGACACGCCATACAGATACACAAACACACCGACACGCCATACAGAGCCACAAACACAGACACGCCATACAGAGCCACAAACACACAGACACGCCATACAGACACAAACACACAGGCAAGCCAAACAGACACAAACACACAGGCAAGCCATACAGAGCCACAACAAAGACACAGACACGCCATACAGAGCCACTAACACACAGACACGCCATACAGAGCCACAAACACACAGACACGCCATAGAGAGAAACAAACACACAGACACGCCATACAGAGACACAAACACACAGACACGCCAAACAGACACAAACACACAGGCAAGCCATACAGAGCCACAACAAACACACAGACACGCCATACAGAGCTATAATCACACACAGACACGCCATACAGAGACACAAACACACAGACACGCCATACAGAGCCATAAACACACAGACACGCCATACAGATACACAAACACACCGACACGCCATACAGAGCCACAAACACACAGACACGCCATACAGACACAAACACACAGGCAAGCCATACAGAGCCACAACAAAGACACAGACACGCCATACAGAGCCACTAACACACAGACACGCCATACAGAGCCACAAACACACAGACACGCCATAGAGAGAAACAAACACACAGACACGCCATACAGAGACACAAACACACAGACACGCCAAACAGACACAAACACACAGGCAAGCCATACAGAGCCACAACAAACACACAGACACGCCATACAGAGCTATAATCACACACAGACACGCCATACAGAGACACAAACACACAGACACGCCATAGAGACAGATAATATCAACTATGTAATATAGGGGTGGAAGGGTTAAGAAGACCAAAAGTGCATGGGCAGCGCCGGTCTCCTTCTGTGAAGAAGTGGCACAGAAGGAGGCAGTAGATGGCGACGGATAGGGTGTAGGAGTGTCGCGGGCCGTGTGCTATGGCCCTTATCGCTACCGCTCAGTATCGCTCAGCGATGGTGCCTACGACGGCTTGGCCTCTCAGAGACGTGCTGACAGAGGCAACGGTTCTGCAAGTGATCTCGGAGCCTCTCCGAAGTAATATCACATAAAACCGACTTCTACTCAAAAGTAGGCTACCAAAAAAAAAAAAAAAACAAGCAGCAAGCAGCGAACTAATCAACGAACTACGCTCTGGTTTCCGCCTACCCGCATTTTGCTAGAGTGGTGGGGATTAGCCCAAATCCCTCCCCCTATATGAGTCTCTACAGACTAGCAGCGCAGGTCATATCGATGTGAAGATCTTTGTTATAGGTCTACGTCCAGCGCTGATGGCCGGCTGTAAAAGCTTAGTAATCGGTTCAACCGAAACTCCCGTACATCATTGACCAATCACCATCACCATCATCACCATCACCGTTGACTAATGCCATGGTGATTCACCCGCCGCATGCAATCACCCGACCGCAATGAACCATCGCGAACTTTACCCTGTACCGATGAATATACACTGCAGTAAGTCATCTGTATTACATAGAAAATGCACACTGCCACACACACACACACAAGCAGTGGATCTTTATAAGAAACCCCCCCCCCTTTTTTTTTTGTTCAAAAAAAATCTCTGTTGCTGGTAATAAAAATACCGTCTACATACCACCGGAGACGCTGTTCCACCCGCTGAAAATTAACCTGTATACGTCACGGTTATCCGGTTTGAAGGATCATGTAAGCAGTGAAGTTCGATAACGAAACTTACGCAGCGTATAACAATTCTCTCTTGCTATCAGGTGAACGTAACCCGCAACTCATCGCTCGATCGCCGCTCTCTTATCCGGCTCGAAGGGCTGTGGGGAGACTATGTATAAAGGTGCAGTGTATATCATCCTAACTAGCGCCACATTCGTGTCGGTAACGCTAAACTGACTTATAGATCTTTGTATAGATCATTATAGCGTATTATGCAATGCGCGCGCATTTACACAAAATGGCCGCTTAAACTACATAATCACAATATAATGGCGGCTGCGTGGGACGGACTGGGAGAAAAAAAAAATGCTCGTTTAAACGCTATTACGAGAACATGATCATCACTTGAGTTACAGTGAACACGGACCGGGACAGTAATAAAGAAATATTACTATAGGCTCGATGTAGACATGCGCCTTTGTCTTCCGTTTGAATTAGTTATCACCGCAGCGCGTATCTGCTAAAGAGAATTGTGCAAATATTACTGTGTTCCGATTTGAAGGGCGTTGTAGCTAGTGACATTACTACGGTAACGAGACTTGACTTACGTCTTAAGTTGAGGAGCGCAATGTGGTGAAGGCGGGAGTATCACTTATCATCAGGTGACGTTTCACTCGTCTCATCCCTTAATTGAATTAAAAAAAAAACTAATGAAACGCCGACTCAACAGAGCTTAATTTTCAGACTGAATATACACTCATCTTTGTCTTTTGTTCATAAATTATTAAAAAATAAACAGGTAAATTAACGCAGTCAATTATACTGTCTACAATGAGTCTATAGTAAAAATAAAAAACCATAGGCTCAATGTAGACATGTATCTTTGTCTATCATTCATAACAAAAAAAAGTTAATTAGGGCGGCAAATTGTACTAAGTAATTAAAAAAATCATTCCATAATAAAAAAGTTACTATAGGCTCAATATACTCGGGTGTCATTGCCTTTCCTTCATAAAAAAAAAAAACTATTTAATTATGTCGGCCAATTGTACAAAGTAATGAAATAAATCACTCAATAATAAAATAGTTACTATAGGCTCAATATACACAGGTGTCATTGCCTTTCCTTCATAAAAAAAAAAAAAAACTATCAATTATGTCGGCCAATTGTACTAAATAATGAAATAAATCACGGACATGTTAACACCATACTACAAATATATTACTTCTGAAGGAAAAAAAAAATACTTTAGGCTCTATATAAATTTATCTTTGTCTTTCGTTTATAAAAAAAAAAAATGCGGTAATGCTATGGGAGACTGGTTAAAAATCCCACACAACCTCTTCCCCCCAAAAGCTGACTATATTTCCTCGATTTCGCTACCAATAATAAAAAAAAAAAAGGCTGATTACACATGTCTTTGGCTTTAGCTTCTGAGAAATTAAAAAAAAAAACCAGACACACTAAAGCGGTAAATTGAATACGGAACATGACCATCTACTTATAAAGACGTATTCAACATTACTACACAGATTAAAAAAAAAATCGGACAATAAAGATTAAAATCTAAATGAGTAGCGAGAATTTATGAACGTTGTGTCTGTTTCTGAACGAACGCAGATAATTAAAAAAAAAAAAAAAAAAACAAAATGTCAGCCATTAAAAACCAGATTCTTTGAAGTAGCAGTGTATAAATTTTATTTCATATTAAATGAATTACCACGTAAAAGAAACGATTTATAAATAAAAAAAAAAATAGGCTGTAAGTTTTGCAGTCCTTTGCCTCTTGTACGATTTTTCGAAAGTACTTTATCCTACTACTAATGATATGCTTCACCGTTATATAGCGCTAGTATGTTGCCATTAATTTTTATATATCATAACACAGTAATGTTGTCATTTTACTGTTCGACGGCAGTATTATTAATAGGCTGTATGTTCAACAGTCTTTGCCTACCTTGAAGGAGACCAATTAAATTTTTTTTAAAAAGCTATGGATTTTAGTATCGTTCTTACAGCACGATTAAATAAATAAATGAATTAGTCTAATTAAAAAAAATACAATACAACAGAATGGGCTGCAGCATGTTTAACCTTTGCCTTTCTCGAATGAGGATAAAAAAATAAATGTTCTTCAGAATAGGCTGTATCACCTTTAATCTTTGTCTTCCTCGAAAGAGGCGAATTTAAAAAAAATATTTCGTAGGAACTAACTAGGAAATAACAGACACTATCAGTAGTAATAGCTACAGCGCCCTTCAAACCGGATCACAGCAATGTCCGCACAGTGCTGTGTGCCGGCTGCAATAGGCTCTACACTGGTACTGACAACAGAGACCTACCACCAGATAAAATTAATTCAATAGGCTGTACGCTCTACGATCTTTGACGAATGACACGCAAAAAAAAGCTCTCTGTCGTATACAGCGACCGAATTATAGAAGCGAACATTTTGGCGCGATCCAACATGGCGCCGGCGACATTTGTATAATTAATTGATTTAATCGAGTATAACCAGTTTTTTTTTTTTATCCAAAATATTCCGTATATTAAATATATACAAAATAATATATTTATATTGAAAGGGTTCCGTAGAACAAGACACGAGATCCAGAACCTCACCAGCTGGTGGTGCCTGATAATCAGATGAGGTGACTCGGGTTCCCGCCAACGCGCATTGGGACGGCGTGGCGGGGAATGACCCAAATCCTCCTATATGAACCGACCTATGTGAGGATGTGTGGGGGTGGACTATGTCCAGCAGTGGACTAGTATCGGCCGATGATGATGATGATATTATTTGGAAGTAATAGTAGACATTGGTTATAAAGAGGGAAACGATGGAAGGTGGGTGATATATCCGGCGACTGTCCGGTTACCATGGTAACGCCGGGATACCTTCGCCGCTGACGTGGAGTGTGAGAGGAGTGTCGGTAAGCCTTTCGCCGCTACTACCCTCCGCGGCCGTATAAAACCTGGCGGCGGAGCTGCAGACCACATCCGCCGCGGGTAGTTGGAAGAGTTTTTTCTCTCGGATCCCATGGCGTCTGGCTGACGGATTCGGCAGGATCCGTTGCTCGGGTGACGTTAAGTGGTCAAGAGGAGACCGTCTAGACATTCACGCAGCGCCTATTCCAGCCGGCATACAGTACTGGGCGGACATTATTCTGATCCGGTTTGAAGGGCGCTGTAGCTAGTGTAAGTACTGGAGTAACGAGACTCAACTTATATCTCAAGACAGGCGTATCACTTAACTTCAGGTGATTGCATGAATAGTCTTGATAAAGAAAAACGAAAGTCTATATATATATATATATATATATACGTTGCAGTGTATATCGTCTGTGGTAAGGCAGGTTATATTTCTGCCCATCAATTTCCTTAAACAAAAAAAAAAGTTATCCTCCAATATCATGACAATGGGAAACCCCCGAATATAGACACAGCAACTACACTGCTACATAAAAAAAAAAAAAAAAAAATTAATCTGTATTTCTAGTAAGAATGTTTACACTACACCTCATGATTGTGGTCTTTTATATCTCATTAATGCAGTAACTTCACTAGCCACATGCTCCTTCGAGCCGGATAACAGAAATATTCGCACATTTATCGTATGTCAATTATCAAGTGTCAGTATAACAATTTTTTATTTATCAATATTATTTAGGCTCTATCATGTATGTGCCTTTGCCTTTTAAATTGAATTAAAACTATTGATCAAATGACAGATGATTCTATTGCTGGATACAGCAAGCGGTGATGGTAAAATGTTCACTGGTGGTAGGTCTCTGTTGCTGACCGTCTAGGTATCAACGTAGAGTACTAAAGCCGAACAGTACTGTGTTCCGGTTTGAAGGACCAATAGCTAGTGTAATTACTGAGGTAACAAGACTCAACTTCAACTTGACAATGAGCGCAATGTGGTGCTGTTTATAACATCAGGCGTATAAATTACCATCAGGTAAATATACCGCTTGT
Source organism: Troides aeacus (assembly GCA_033220335.2). Classification (NCBI taxonomy): domain Eukaryota; kingdom Metazoa; phylum Arthropoda; class Insecta; order Lepidoptera; family Papilionidae; genus Troides; species Troides aeacus. Next base: position 5,971,382 of record CM067296.1, read on the forward strand.
TTTGTTTAATTAAAAAAAAAAAACTAAATAAATCCGCGGAATCGAACTAATGTCCGATATTAAAGGCGGTGAGCTATTGCACCACAGAGCCACTCGGAGTATATATAGAAGAAAAAGTATCAAGATTAGTTGAAATTATAAACGAGTATATACAACAACTCACCCTCCTCTTCCGTGATGTGATGATCACTCAAATCAAAACTAACACAAACACACGCACACGATAATTAAAAAAAAAACACATTTAACAACAACACTAATAGTAATTAATATCCAACCCCCATTAATTAATACAATAATTAAATTAATTGGATAATAAAATTTTCTTCAATATGGCGGACGTGCTACTTTGGCGCGCTCGCAGTTGTCACTGGAGCGTGCGGTGGCGTCTCCACGGCGAACAGGTTTCGGAACTTAGTATTTACTCACTAGTGCGCGCGCCGAGTTCTAAAGGCAACAGTCACGAGTATTTTTTTATTGTATTATACTTCTACTCTATCTTAATGTACGTTTTAGATAGAGATAGAGAGAGAGAGATAATTTATTGTATTATTTTACACGTCTTCCATACTTGGAATTGGTTGCTGTACAAAGAATTTAAACTGTATCTGAGGACGCCGTCTCCCATATTCATAGTTACGTAAATACTATTTTCTGTAAATATGGATCTATAATTTCGATATAAAATTAAAAAAAAAAAATAGTAATGTTTTTTATCTGTATGTGTGAGGTGAAACAACAAGATAATAAACTTGTTTTTTTTTTAATATATATAATAGTATAACACAAACCTACACAGTCATAGTATCTCTCTTTATGTCGGCTCCTCAGCGCTGAGAGTCTCCGCGACTCCTTGTTGGTAACCTGTTCTTAATGCTGTTACTTCTATTGGTTGCTTCACCGGATCAGTCCAACGTTTAGGGTTCCGTACTCTAACCATCAATCCTGTCAGTAAATCTCTCCAAGTCGTTTCCCTGAATTTTTCTATTAAAATGGAGTAGTGTCTCAAGTATTTTGTTTCAAACAATCGATTTTGTTCTTTAACACATTAAATTTAAGGTTTAATATTCCATTTAATATTAAAATTATAAATACTTCAAAGTATCTCAATACTTAGTATCCATTACTGGTATTAAATACTTGAATGATCGAGTTTTTATGCTTAAGTGTTTTGTGGAAGAAAAACTAGTTTACTACGATGCAAAAGATGCTAGGGTTGTCAAAAAATATAACGATTTTTTTTTTTTTAATAATGAGTCGAATGGCACGTTCACCTGATGTTAAGTGATACGCGACCCTATACCATGGCCCCGGTTGTCGTGGTATCTATACCACCACATTGCGAACGTCGCATGAGAAATAGGATGTATCTCGTTACGCTGGTAGTTGCAACAGCTGCGGCGCTCACAGGTCCACGTGTCCAGTGTCAGATGAGCTGTAAGAGCCGAGAATATAGCAGCTGCGGCGCCCTTCAAACCGGAACACATTAATGTTTACACTACTGCTGTTTCCTTTGAAGAGGTTGTCCAGAATAGAGTGCTCCCATCCCAATTGGTATTAGGTGGTGATGCGTGCGATTTCCCAGTGAGGGTATGTCTTCTCATCCAGCTGGGGGTTGAGAAAAGATGATGACGACGAAGATGATGATGATGATGATGATAATCATTGCGACGACGATATTGATAACGAACATGATGATGATGATAATGAACATGATGATGACGATAATGATGATGGTGATAATGAACATGATGATGACGATAATGATGCTGGTGATAATGAACATGATGATGACGATAATGATGATGGTGTTAATGACGATAATGATGATGACAATGGTAATGATAATGGTGATAATAATGATAATGGAGATGATAATGATGATGAAGCTTCCTCAATCTGATTGTTCTGATATCATCACGTAAACATCTGCATCAGGAGGCGCAGTATATATAGAATAGTGTATATGGTCATCATCAGTGGACGTCCACCGCTGGACATGAGCCTCCTTCAAGGTTTCCCACATCGGACAAGTTAGGATTCCATGGGGAGGATTTGGGCTGTTCCCCACCACGCTGGGCCAATGCTGGTCCTTCTTGGCTCCCGTGAGCCGTGAAGCGACACCCCTTACACCCCACGCAGTGTAGTAGCAAGTCGACTATTATTGGCATTTAAAGAAGAACCTTTTGTAGTGAGTCGCGAAGTGACTGAAAAAAAAAAAAAAAACTTGCCGGCGCCATCCCTACCGCCGACGCCATTTTAAATGCGTATGCGATCTGCGCGCGCTCAAGCTCAGCTGATCTCATTCCCAAGTCATAGGAGGTGGCGTTTTTTTTAACCGAATTTCGTGTCGCGTGTCACTCGATTTAAAGTGTTGTTATAGCTCAGCCGTTTGCTGTTTTTTTTTTTTTTTTTTTAATTGAAAAGGGCAATTGATTACTTACTCACTTGATGGTAAGTGGTGGTGAGAACTGCGGTGGTGAAGCACGCAATCCTGGAGACACATTTACTGGTGGTAGTGTCTCTGTCACCGGTACCACCGCAGGTCCTATTGCAGCCGGAAAATAGTACTGTGCAGATATTACTGTGATCCGGCTTAAAGGGCGTTGAGTCTCTCTACACCAATGAATACACTAATTATAGCGCTATTCAAACCGGAACACAGCTAACAAGGTTGCAATAAGCGCTGCGGTGGTACCGGTAAAAGAGACACTACCCCTAGTAATATTTGCAACGCCCTTCAAACCGGACCATAGTAATGTCCGCACAGTACTGTGTGCCGGCTGCGATAAACGCTGCGGCGGTACCTAGACGGTCTGTTGTAACAGAGACACTACCACCATTAATAGCGACAGCGTCCTTCAAACCGGATGTCGGGATAATTAACACATTAATGAAAAAGCTCGTCGCTCGTGACACGCGGCGTGCCCCCGCCGCGGTGAGGATGTAAACTAAGCCATCTTTGAATTCCACTCATTGCCTGATGTGGTGCTGTGTATATATCTGGATATAAAAAAAAAAAAAAAAAAAAAAAAAAAACATCGTTCTAGCAGGAAATTCTGAGGGATTTAAGCCACTCCCCACCATGCTGCTGCGATGTGGGTAGGTGTGCCCATTGTGCTCGTAGCTAGAGAGGTAACATGCTCAGTAATTACACTAGCTATAACGTCCTTCAAACCGGATCACAGCAATGTCCGCACAGTGCTGTCTGTCGGCTGCTACAGGAGCTGCGGCGGTACCTAGACGGTCTCCGGCGACAGAGACACTACCCCGACACTTTCCCGGACTCTCACGGGATCCAAGCCAAGCTCACCAGCTCGTGGTGCAGCCTGATGATCAACAGATGAAGCTCCGACTCCCCCCACCTACCCGCATTGGGCCATCGTGGTGGGGAATGGCCCAAATCCCCCCCCCATATGAATCTCTACAAGCGGAGGCCATGCTGACTGGATGTACGTGGAGATCATCAAAATCTATGTCCAGCAGTGGAAGTTCATCAGCTGATGATGATTATATACACATATATGTATTTCGGAACGAGATTGTTAGAGGGAGACGTTTGAGAGGGAAAGAGACGGAGCTATGCAGAGGAACGCCATGTGCAAATTCCAGATGGCGACCGCGTCACCGAGGAGCTCGCGGCGCGCGGCTGCAGCATTCCGGCGCGCGATTGTCTGCGCCGCGAGGACTTCCACCTATTCCCATTGTGCCCTTCCACCAGCTCAGCTCCAGGCGGCGGAATTTCAATTGTGTCCGCGCACAATGTGCGGGTAGGTGTTCGTGTAACGCGGCCCGCATTCCCGCGCTCGGAGGCGCGGGCGGGATGATTCGAATTCATCATCGCCTGCGTCACTGCTGACGACACACGATACACCAGTGAGGCTGTTCTCCATTCGAGGATTATCCTGTTCCTTCAGCTGGGAGGTGATATAGATTAAAAAAAAGAAGATAAACAGAAGAAAAACAATAAATAAGTATATAAATACAATTGTGAAATTAGTATTAGAAAGACATTAAAATTAATAAACAAACGATGCGCTGATTATTAAACGCGAAGTATGACCTGTCGCAATATGAACTGATAGAAGCCCACTGCTGGGCATATGCGTCCTACAAAAATCTTCAAACCGTTCGGGCTTGGGCATATATAAAGTTAATAATTTTTTTATATCGTACGTACTATTATTAATTCATCGTTTAAGCGCCTGTCAATTGTGAATAGCAAATTTGTGAAAAGTATTATTGCTATACAATAATATAGCAGTAGCAGTATTTACACTGAGCAACCGCGGGTATTGAACGAAGCTAAGCTTGTCTCAGGACCCTGAATCGGAAGTTCACAACTGTCTATAGGGTACTTTTTTAAGTATAGGTCAGTGTTTGGGGTGTGTTTTGTGTGTGTGTGTGCATGTATTTGGATGTAATACACCTTATGATGCTATAGACGTTATCTGACGAGCTCTTTTCCTCGTAGTTCAGCTTGCTTAAATGCGTCTGTAGTGTTTTCTTGCAGGTGTACACGGATCTATCTTTTATATCAATTTCTTATTGAACATTATTGTATACTTGGTTTCGTGCATACAGTGGGCTCCGTTTGTATAATTCCGATTTGGCCATTTGCATGGGTAATCGAAATGTTCGTTTACCTGTTAATTCTTTGTAATCTCGTCGGTTTTTAATTGTATTATATACTTTTAGCGTAGCTTTTAGGATATATAACTGGCGCACTTTTAAGACTGAAATCCTTGTATGAGTCTGTTCAGTACCTGCTCGGTATTTTAACCGCCATCTTGATTAAAGCACGCTGAGATTTTTCTAGAGTTGTAAAATACCTTTTTCCAGCACAACCTCAGACATCAATGCAGTATTGGATTATCGACTGACATAGATCAAAGTAAACAATTCGCAAGATGTCGAGAGGCGCAGTGTCTTGTATCCTTCTAATTGTGTAAATAAGACTACGCACTAGAGGAGATAAATTTAAGACATGGCTGCTAAACGTAAGGTTTTCATCTGAGATCACGCCGAGATATTTTATTTGTATTACTCGCGCAATTTCAGTACAGCTGCAGTCGCGGTGGGGGATGCCAACAAATGAGCAGTTATGTATTCTTAGAGTGGCAGCGACTGGCGGAGCTGATCGATTTGATTTAGAGAAAGCTATGTAAACTGATTTTTGAATGTTTAATGGCAGAATGTTGTTATTTAATGACCTGGCTGCTTTATACAGACCTTGTTCTGCAGTGATGAATAATTGGTCCCATGTTGTTATGGATAACAATAGCAATGTCAGCAGCATAGGCTACTATAATATATCTGCGTTAGGGAGCTTTTGATCTACTATGTTTACATATAAGTTAAATAGTGTAGGTCCAAGTGTACTCCCCTGTGGAATCCCTTAATTTATCTCTATCTCGGCGCTGGTATAATTACTTATTTTTATACACTGTTACTGTGCGTCAGATAGGTTTCAAACCAGTGGAGTGCAGTACCTCTTATACCCGCGGCCTCTAGTTTTTTTAAGAGTGAGCAGGTTGAGACAGTGTCAAAAGCACAATGTTATTTAACGTACTGTCAAGAGAATTAAGAAACGTGTAGACGGTGATCGGTAAATTCCTAAAAACAAAATCTCTTCATTTAGACTTGTGGTATGTCTGTCTGCTTCATAAAGTGAACATGTTTGAGTCGCAATATTGCTCTTCCACGAGTTTTTCATGTGAGCTATAATGTCACCGCTTTTATCATCCTAATCCAATCGCTTTAGAGCAACTAAAAACTCATCGAAATTACGTCTATAGCTACGTATATTAAAAGTTAATACTTTTAAGGTATATTGAACCGTGATTACCGCACTCTTGCACAGTTCTAAGTCGGAACTGCGACAGTCTACAGCTAAGGAATGATCTATGTCGTCGGCAATATTACGTAACTCCATTTTTGTTATATTGTTATATACATTTCGATTAAACCTAGTACCATGTAAATTGTACTATATGTATTGAGTGCAAGAAGAGTTATCATGAGTGATTGTGGTGTGATTGTTATTGTGTAAGTTAGTAACAATTTTGTTGGCTGGCGCAGGTATATTTGTATGCGGCGTTTGACCCAAATTTGTAACAACTGCTATAAGTATATTTTAAGTCTCCATGAGAAATATCGAATGTTTTAATAGTTTTGCAATAGATAATTGTTTTATTACGAATATTGACTAAAATTATATGGATTACAAAAGGTTTTTTTTTTTTAATTTAGACATTTTGTATGCAATTTAAATTCCGCGGGAGATGGACAGTGGTGCAGCAAATCCGAAGAGTTATGACTCGCAATCGCAGGACTTCCTTCTTGCTTACGGATATGTATGATGCCATTTCTAATCCAGCAATATTTATATCCGGCGTCTTTTGATGTGTCCTGAAGCTCGAAATAACTGCCGGTAATCCTTTGTTGGTCGCTCGTTGATATAAATTCTTCTTTCGGGACGAGCACTGTTAAGATCCTTGCTATTTAAGTTGTGCCTAGTTTTCCCTGCACGAAGAAACTCGTCTCTCTTGTGCTGGCTTAAAAACCTCACAACTAAAGGATGAGGTTCGTTTCTCTGTACTGGATTACTCTGGCTTCTTATTAACGCTTTGATACAGTCCCACTCGCGTTGCAGAGTCTAAATCGTTTACATCAAGTTTGATTCCAATTTTAAGGGCTGTTGTCAAAATAATATTCTCATTGGTGTTTTCATTTATTTCTATGAGTTCAACTTAAGTATTTTAGGTAATTTTGGGATAGCTTGCTAATCTGTTGGTTGAGTTCTAAAATGGTGGACTTGAGGTCAGGAATCTCGGATGTACACTTTTCGAGCGACTGTATTTTTGATTCTGCTCGAGCTAACCTTTATAGCTATGAAACAAACAGGCGCAGAAATAATTTTGTTGCTAATTAACAGCAACTATTATTTATAATAATTAAGATATTGATTAAATACTTATTGTATATTGTTTAATGATTTTTAAAAGATATATTTCATGAGAAAAAAACTAACGCAGTGTGGTTAGTATGAATGTTTTCAAGTATTAAACTGAAACAATTGATTCAATTGCATTGATCACAATTATTGAGGTTCTTTTCCTACTTTTGAATCTTTATTGGTAATCTATATAAATAATTTGTACAGTTTTACAGTAAATAATAATTATACACTATTACAGTGAAACGTGGTAATAAATGATCACTTCTTGTTTGATAAATTCTCTTTAAAAATCAATCTGTTTTTGCTATCAATTTTGCTATATACTAATAAGAAAGGCAAGATTATTTGGGACTTGTATACGCTGGAATCCCTTAGGTGGTCTCCGTCAGTGCATTGGGAGCAGGTCAGGAATCTCCTTCGGAACGCACCGGTGCAAAAGGATCAAACCTGCTATTCGCGTTATTATTACGAGTGAGCGCGAACGCACCGCTTATCTCGTCGTTCAATGCCAAGGTAGAATAATTACCATGAAACAATGAGAACTAACTTATTACTTTATTAGAGAAAACATTTTTTCGCATAAAAACTAATTATATTAATTATAATCAGAAACATTGTCACTCTTACTCTTCAAAATGAACAATTATTGAACTAAATTCTACGGAAACAAGTTATCGAACTAAAAGAAAATCATCATAACAGGGAAATAATAGAGTCTAGAACATTCTTCTAATGGTTTCAACTATTAACTGGTACTGTTTCCGGCGACAGGCGAACGTCTCCCTTCTCCGTACAGCCGCATGGACTCCGCCTTCTTGGCTCCGTTCCCCGCGAACAGCTCCTCGATCTCCGTCAGAGTTTTGTCCTTGGTCTCCGGCAGGTACCGCCACAGCAGCAGGAAGCAAGCGCCGGTCACCGCGCCGTAGAACAGGAACGCGCCGTCCAGGCCCATCGTCCTAAATATCAGCGGCGCGACCTTCACAGTGCATCCTAGTAGTAATTCGAACAGTAAGGCAGTAAGAAGCACCGATAAGGACTTGAACCTGGAAGGTATCAGCTCGCTGTATATCGAAGAGTTCAAGGTCATCGGCCCGCAGCTGATCGGTATCGAATAGCAGGCGAGCAGCAGTATTGACACAACCTTATGCTCTTTGATGATGGACACTTTAACTAGATACAGATAAAGAGATATGAGGAAGAGGAAGATGATTCCGGTTCCGGAGGAGGAGAAGAACAGTGTTCGTCTCTTCAAGATCCTGGCCAGGAAGGAGCCGATGTACATTCCGAAGACGGTGACCCCGTCCAGTACCAGCATGCCGACGTACGCGGCCGACTCGTTCTCCGTCATCTTCTTGATGATGTCCAGCGCGTAGATATTGAAGACGAATTTGCCGGAGAAGTGGTACTGGATCACCAATAAAAAGCATATCATCAGTGGCTTGTAGAACTCCTTCTTGGTGAACGTCTTCAAACTGTTTTCTCTCCATTTGGACTTGCTGCATCTGTTGTTCTCCTTCTCCATTTCTATCAGGCACTCCAGTTCCTGAAGAGCACTGTCGCTGGTGCCGTACAACCAGACGAAGGCCTTCCTGCAGTCATCGTACCTTCCTTTACTGGCGAGCCAGTAAGGAGATTCAGGCCAGCTGAGCGAGACGAAGGCGTATAAGGAGAGGATAATGCCAGGGTACGCGATACACTTCCAATGGAAGAAGGTGCCGATGGCGTTGGAAGCCCAGATCCCGCATATAATCGACGTGGACTTGATGGCGAGGAACATGCCCCTGTTCCCGGGGCTCGTGTACTCGGTGATCAGGATGATGTTGTTAGTGAACGAGGTCGCGAAATTAATTCCCATGAAGATTTGGCTGATCAGCAGCTGGACCGGGCTCCGGCTGGTGTAGAAGAGGATGATGGCGATTATGCTGAAGAAGTTTGTGACGATGAAGATCGTTCTGCGGCCGACGAACCTCGAAGCGATGGCAAGCGCGAACAGGTTCGGCAGAGCGGCGAAACCGGACGCGGAACCTGGAGAGGAGTTATTTCATCAATAAGTTAGTTAGGCTGCTGTTGAATATAAAAAATTCAGTGCTGCTGGTTTCAAAGAGACAGTCCAGGTGGAAATGATGAGTACAGGGAACGGTGACAAATAAAATAATGATCTCACTTAACCACGACGCCATCTCCTCGGTGATGAAGGCGGTGGAGTTGGCCTCCTTCCTCAGCTGGGGTATGTAGACGGTGGGCGCGCCGATGCTCTGGCCGATCACGAAGAACGTCGACCAGACGGCGGTGCTCACGTACAGCTGGAAAACCGTCCGAGAAGAATACTAGGTAAGAGTAAGAATTGAAAATTAAGCGGGTGCGGTGAAAATGAGATTGGAATGTTAAGCGGCTGCAGTGTGTCTGTTACAACAAGGTCGTGCGGGATCCATCTTCATCACAGTCCCAACCTGTTGCCGCCCACTGCTGGTCATACGTTACATCGTTGTCCACTTGCACCCACCGATTCCGTTAATCTTCATCATGTCGCCTCTAGTTAAGGTGCTACCAGCTCGATGGATAGACCTTGGCCGTCGCGTCTTGGTATTCACACGAACTCACCTGTCTCAGGAAGTACTTGGAACAGGTTTGATCGCACCTCACCACCAGCTCGGAGTACCGACAGTTCTCCATACTCCGCCGGGCGCGGCGGCGCTGTGAGCTCTCCCTGATCATTATCTGCACCGCGGACGCGTAACGAAGCAACATTTCCGTTTAATTAATTCACCGCACTCGGGGTTCCGTCGGCTGATACTGGAACGTTCATTTATATCATTCACCACGAGCTGATGGTAAGCGTTGCGTTATTTACACTGCAACACGTTAACGTGATCGCTTCAGGCACTAGATGTATGATGAAGTCTGCGCACTGCCGTCGGGCATAGGACACGGTCACCGACGACGGACTCACGCTGCCCACCATTTACCACCCAAAATCTACCACCGACCATTTATCACTTAATATCTACCACTCATAATCTACCATCGTTCGTCTCCTTCTTTCATCTACCACTTAAAAGTATTCTAGTTTTTTATATAACAAATCTTGCGGAGCTGTTGCCTAAAAAAAAAAAAAAAAACATATGCTACAATAATGGAGGGAAAACGGCAAACTTATATATATACATTGAATAATACAATATTGTTGATTATGCAAACAGTAGTACGGATGAGGCCGCTGGTGGTGAAGCGGTGCTGTGTTACCGTCACCATCACCGCGTCTCTTCTAGGTCATAATATATATATATATACCTAGATAATACCTTAGTGCAATAGGTAATAATAGTAAATAGCAAAGGTTCATTTCATTATCACCATCACTCGACGTCCACCGCTGGGCGTGGGACTCCCACGGGGATCCTCACCTCGATCCAGTGAGGATTCACGTGGAGGGAATCAAGCCACTTCTCGCCACACCTAAAGCGGGTCGGTTGGAGCCAGAGCCTCCCACCAGCTGCTGAGGATCGGTTCTGTAGGAGGATCCTCATCACCTTACTACTACGGAACCAGTTAACTGGTTCTTACTGATAAGGAGTCGACAGTGAATATATTGGGAAATTTTTTTCAAGGTCACGCTTTTGAAAAATAAAACTTATTTAAGTGTTGAACGATTGTCCGGTTGCAGCCAAAGCATCAGCCAGCCTCACCAGCTCGCGGTGCAGCTGGTTGATCATCAGACCAGGCCCTGGCTGCAGCCGACCGGCATTGGGACAGCGTGGTGGGGAATGTCCCCAATCCCATTGTATGAACCCATGTATGAAATCCATCGATGTGGGAATTTTTGGTGGAAGCCCACGCCCAGCAGTGGACGTTCATCAGCTGATGATGTTCTTCTGCTATCCCTGGTCCTCATTCCGGTGTCGTATGAAGCTGCTTCTCACCACCTGGGACCTGGTCAGCCAGGCAGTACGTCATCGAGGACTCTCCGCAAAGATTTCCACTATGGTCGAGCGCTTTTCCGGGGAACGGAGAAACTTCTGTTGCCATCAGGAAAATAATGGAGGAGTGGATAGACGTGTGATGGAAGGATGAGGGTTTACCCAACGGAGGGTGACATGTTTACACAGTCACCACATCGCTGTATAGGAACCAGCTGCCACCAGCAATCTGTCAGAGCCCAACCGAGTATTAAAGTCCTCTGAACCAGATAGAACTGTCATCATCTGGTGATCATCAGCTGGTTGTACTGCTCAGCCACCAGCTGAACAGTGACAATCACTCGAATCCTCATGTGTGTGGGCAGCTCAGTGCAGACCTGGTGGAGTCCAGTGCCCAGAAGTGGGCGTCTGTCGGCTGGCGATAACGAATACCTCATAGCTCTAATATTACTGCTGAAGAGCTGGTGGGTAGGTAGCACCGCAGCGTTTGCTTCCGCTGCCGAACAGTATAGTTCTAACATTGGGCGTTCACACAAAGGCGCTGTAGCAAGTGCAATTACTGAGGTAACGAGTCTCGATTTATGTCTCAAGCAACAGCGCTAGTAATAAACCATCTTAACTAGCGCCGCGATGTAATGTGCGTGGTGAACATCCAGCTCGTCTCGTCACCTAATTGAATAACAACCCATAGGTTTATAGTGCTGGTGTCGGTGATCGCGTCACCGAGGAGCTCGCGGCGCGCGGCTGCAGCATTCCGGCGCGCGAATGTCTGCGCCGCGAGGACTTCCACCTATTCCCATTGTGCCCTTCCACCAGCTCAGCTCCAGGCGGCGGAATTTCAATTGTGTCCGCGCACAATGCGCGGGCGGGTGTTCGTGTAACGCGGCCCGCATTCCCGCGCTCGGCGGCGCGGGCGGGATGATTCGAATTCATCATCGCCTGCGTCACTGCTGACGGCGCGCGATACACCAGGGAGGCTATTCTCCATTCGAGGAGTGTTTCTTCAGCTGGATAGGAGAGCAGATCAGCTCTCTCGGATCAGCTCTGGATAGATTAAAAAAAAGAAGATATACAGAAGAAAAACTATAAATAACTATAATAAAAAGAGTTAAAATCAAACAGGGAGGGATCTGATTGTATTTCGCTAGACATGGTGCTTTTAACAGGTCTGTAACAAGCAGCTCATTCCCTGACTCGTGGAGAAAGTCAATTGTCAGGCCATTGCCCAAGACATCAGATCCGACAGCTTTTGAAATGTTAAAACCTGTGGGTATTCTACTCCATATTTCTGAAATACTTGAGAAGGTTGCTCGCACTCAAATTACTGGGTTCTTAGACACCACCGACATTCCACCTTCAATTCAATCAGTTTTCAGAAAGTCAAGAAACACCTCTTCTGAACGTAGTTGATGACGTTTTATGTGATCAGGATTCTGGCGGGATACAACATTAACTCTTCTTGATTTATCCCGCGCATTTCATACCATAAATACAGCTGTACTCCTGTCTAAATTAACTTATTATAGCTTTAATATATCTGTCATTAAATGATTCAATAGCTATTTATTAAATCGGACACAGGGGGTAGAAATGAGAAATAATAATGGCGAAAGTCGTGTCTTCAGCACAACCGGTCGTCAGAGGTGTACCACAAGGATCTAATCTTGGACCACTATCATTTATTTTGTACATTGCTGACGTCATTTCTACCATTAATCACACATCTAAGTTTACATATCTTCTAAAGCCGAAGATATTAACGCTGCAGTTATGAAATTTAACCAAGATGTGAATTCAAACCAAAATCTTTAGTAATAGGTACAAAAAAACAAGTATAACATTTTAATTCATGGTAAACACAAAGAGCAGGTAGTTGAGGCACGAAATAGCGCTGCGTTTTGAAAGTCAGGTTATTGAAATAATTCGCAATTGTTTTTATGTATATAAGATAGTTATTTGAACTTGAATCCAATAAAATGAAACCATGAGTTTCGTTTAATAACAGACAATCGACTGACATTGAATATGTCAGATCAAAAAAATCAACTGCAAAGGAAATAGGTTTTATTTTCTTTATATAGAATTAAAGCTTTACATTGTGTGCGTAATTTTTTTAATGTAGAAATAAGAAAAAAGCTTTGTGGTACTTTGGTTACTGGTACTTTACTATGGAGACATTGTTTATGGCTCTAGGCTGTTGGCTAGTACGAAAAGGCTCATTCGAAGTGTACAAAATGCTTGCGCGAGATTCTGTGTGTCATTTAGCAACTGTTCTGTTTGGTATAGTTAAACATCAGCCGTCCTATCTCCACAACAAACTAAAATGGCGGCGCGATCTTACGACACGGAATACAAGTGCGGGATTGCAGTTAGTGCTGTCTCGCTTTCTCTTAATCTTTATTGGTACTCTGTATAAATAATTTGTACAGTTTTACAGTGAAATAAATTGATCCTAACTTATATATATGATAAATAATAATTACTCTATTACAGTAAAACGTAATGATTACTTCTTGGTTCATAAACTCTCTTTAAATTATCAAACTGTTGTTTTGTTTACAATCGTTTTTAGATAGGTATTTACTGCACAGAGTAGACCTGCAGCACTTGTGTAGTAAGCAAACATCACTATATACTAATATGAAAGGCACTGTAACTAGTGAAATTACTAGGATATTACTATATCACAAACAATTAACAAGTTCTGCGAGCGTGTAGCTAACGATACGCGAACGCGCCGCTTATCTCGTCGTTTAGCGCCAGGAATGAATAATTACCATAAAACAATTAGTACTAACTTATTCTTTTATTATTAGAAATAACAATTTTTCGCTTAAAAAAACAATTAATTATAATTACGATCTTTAACAAAAGAAAAAAAACACAAAACTCGTACTCATTGTACGCCCTTACTCCTCAAGTGATAGGCCTGACTATAATATGGCGCTAATTAGAAAGGTAGGTAGCTCTTCGCTACAGATTTAGACGTTGAGTCTCGTCGCCGCAGTTATTACACTTCAAACCGGATCACAGTAATGTCTGCACCTATCTAGACGGTGCGTAACAACAGACACTATCACCAGGATAAAGAAATAATTAAATGAGTCTAGAACATTCTAATGGAGTTTATGAATTAACTAGTTCCGTTTCCGACGACAGGCGCACGTCTCTCTTCTCCGTACAGCCGCATGGACACCGCCTTCTTGGCTCCGTTCCCCGTGAACAGCTCCTCGATCTCCGTCAGAGTCTTGTCCTTGGTCTCCGGCAGGTACCGCCACAGCAGCAGGAAGCAAGCGCCGGTCACCGCGCCGTGAAACAGGAACGCGCCGTCCAGGCCCATCGTCCTGAATATCAGCGGCGCGACCTTCACAGTGCAGGCCAGCAGTAACTGGAACAGTAAGGCAGTTAGCAGCACCGATAAGGACTTGAATCTGGAAGGTATCAGCTCGCTGTATATGGAAGCGTTCAAGGCCATCGGACCGCAGCTGATCGGTATCGAATAGCAGGCGAGCAGCAGTATTGACACAACCTTGTGCTCTTTGATGATGGACATTTTGACTAGATACAAGTAAAGAGATATGAGGAAGAGGAACACTATTCCAGTTCCGGAGGAGGAGAAGAACAGTGTTCTCCTCTTCAAGATCCTGGCCAGGAAGGAGCCGATGTACATTCCGAAGACTGTCACCCCGTCCAGTACCAGCATGCCGACGTACGCGGCCGACTCGTTCTCCGACATCTTCTTGATGATGTCCAGCGCGTAGATGTTGAAGATGAACTTGCCGGAGAAGTGGTACTGGATCACCAATAAAAAGCATATCATCAGTGGCTTGTAGAACTCCTTCTTGGTGAACGTCTTCAAACTGTTTTCGCTCCATTTGGACTTGGTGCAACTGTTGTTCTTCTTCTCCATTTCTATCAGACACTCCAGTTCCTTTAGAGCGAAGTCGCTGGTGCCGTACAGCCAGACGAAGGCCTTCCTGCAATCGTCGTACCTTCCTTTACTGGCGAGCCAGTAAGGAGATTCAGGCCAGCTGAGCGAGACGAAGGCGTATAAGGAGAGGATGATGCCAGGGTACGCGATACACTTCCAATGGAAGAAGGTGCCGATGGCGTTGGAAGTCCAGATCCCGCATACAATCGACGTGGACTTGATGGCGAGGAACATGCCCCTGTTCCCGGGGCTCGTGTACTCGGTGATCAGGATGATGTTGTTAGTGAACGAGGTCGCGTAGTTCGTCCCCATGATGATTTGGCTGATCAGCAGCTGCACCGGGCTCCGGCTGATGTAGAAGACGACGATGGCGATTATGCTGAAGAAGTTGGTGATGATGAAGATCGTTCTGCGGCCGACGAACTTCGAAGCGACGGCAAGCGCGAACAGGGTCGGCAGAGCGGCGAAGCCTGCCGCGGAGCCTGGAGAGGAGTTCATGAGTAACTTGGTTAAGCTGCCTATAACAGTTATCAGAGCTGA
This sequence comes from Troides aeacus, assembly GCA_033220335.2. NCBI lineage: Eukaryota > Metazoa > Arthropoda > Insecta > Lepidoptera > Papilionidae > Troides > Troides aeacus. Next base: position 5,986,731 of record CM067296.1, read on the forward strand.
TGGTTTCAAGGAGACAGTCCAGGTGGAAGTGTTCGTGAATGAGGATATCCTCCTGTGCAGACTATCAGCTCGCAGGTGGTTGGGGGTTGTATAACATGAATGTCGTCTCACATAACCAGGACGCCATCTCCTCGGTGATGAAGGCGGTGGAGTTGGCCTCCTTCCTCAGCTGGGGTATGTAGACGGTCGGCGCGCCGATGCTCTGGCCGATCACGAAGAACGTCGACCAGACGGCGGTGCTCACGTACAGCTGGAAGACCGTCTGATGGTGAACATCAATGGGAAACTATCACCAATCAAAGGCAACACTCGGTATTACGTGACGAAGGTTATCTAGCTCACGGACATCAGAACCGCCGGCCCTGAGGAGAAGTGAGGAAAGAGGAAGCCAGCCAAGATCATTCCAGCTATCTGACATATTGATAGTTGGAATACAGCGTTGGTGTTATGAAGGAAAACAAAATGGCGGTTACCTGATAGTGAGTGTTGCGCTAATCAGTCAGGTTTTAAAAATGTCTAGTAATCTAAACTACCTAGAGCTAAAGAGCTCGTATTTTAAAAGGTTTTTTTGGCTTTGATTTGGAGCGTGAGCAAAATTGGTCTTGGTCTTCTTCATCAGCCGATAGTCCACTGCTGGGCATGGGCTTACACTGAAGATGTCTACGTCGATCGGTCATGTGCTGCCCGCGTCCAGGTGCTTCCTGCGACCTTTTATAGGGGATCGTATGAGGAGGCGACTTGGGCCATGACCCATCCACGGTGGCCCAATGCCGGTTGGTGTGTGGTCTTGGTCCACAGCGAGACCAAGACCAATTACGCAAGACCTTTGCAATGATGTATTACGAATATGGGACTAAGGCCAAGACCAAAAAAATCCAAGGTCGTTCAGATGTCTGTGTCGTCGTAATCCCAGCGTCACGTCATCACGTCGCCGCCGCCGACGTTGACGGTGCTCACCTGCCTGAGGAAGTACTTCCACTCGCCTCCGTCGCCCTTCACCACCAGCTCGGAGTACCGGCACTGCTCCATGCTGCACGAGCTGCGGCTGCCGACTGCTGTCAGCGCGGCGGACGTGTGCCCACCGCGCGACACGCTCGTGTTGAATTAGCTGATCATCATTAGGGTTCCGTAAGCTGATGATATGCCCGTCTGTGACGCGACGTTACATAGGATGATATAGACTGCATCATGTCGCACTCGTAACAGATAACTTGTATCTCGCAGTAATCACACTAGCCACAGCGCCCTTCAAACCGGATCACAGTACTGTCTCTCTCCTGCAATAGGCGTCGCGGCGGTACCTACACAATCTACTAATAAAGACCTAGCAATGTATTAGATAACGACATACAATCGAGTATTAATTTGAACCAAACCAAAGAGTTATTAAAAAAAAAAAAAAAAAAAAAAAAAAAAAACAATACTTTAAACCACTAATTTTAGTGATTTAAATAATATACAATTTAACATATTACTGATGATAGTAATTAAAACAATATATTTTTTTTTTGTCACTATACATTGAGTTATTGCCTATAGAAATTAAAAAAAAAAAACAAATATGGAGGGAAATCTGAAATTGTGAATTCTATGTTTTATATCTATTGTTATTTATTTATATCGTGCTCTGAATTAATGCTTGAGTCACGTGATTTTTAGTGATATCGCTGAATATATATATATATTATAATGCAATTAGCGATTGATCCTTTTCCCATTGCACAGAGTACAGCTGTCACTTTAGGCGGGAAAGTAGTATTTTTAATCTGGTATTTTTCTCTGTTATTAGTATCAGTATTGAAATAGTGTTATTTTATTTTTATATTAATATAGGTAGTATTTTTAATTATCAAATAACCTGTATATAAATAAAATAATTAATTAAATAGGCATATATAACATCATCATCACCTGATAGATGCCCACAGCTGGGCAGAGGCACTCAACGATTCCCACATCGATCGAGTAGGGATTCATATGGCGTACGTAGACCCGATGCCGTTATCGGATACCAAAAAAAAAAAAAAATTATTAGCAACAAATTAAAAAAAAAAAAAATACGCATAACTAAATATTATTTTAGTTTAGTAATGATAATCGTCAATAGTGTATATACTAGTTTATGGTTTGGTGAGCTGGCACAACTGTCAAGCGTCCGTCGCCTCATACCATAGATAAAAAAAGCAGCCGCGCCAATTTCAACTTGTATTTGAAAGAACGCACTACGGAACCGTTAGTAATATCTTAATAAAGTGGAGATAGTATGAAATATACTTTTTTTTTTTTTTTTTTAATTCAAATATCTATTATTCGTACGATAATGGAGTAGTGTATGAATTATTTATATTTGTAGCGACTTGTGTGGACGTGCGCTACAGCGCCCTTCAAACCGGATCAGAGTAATGTTTGCACAGTACTGTCTGTCGGCTGCAATAGGCGCTGCGGCGGTACCTAGATGGTCCTTGGCAATAAAGACCTGTCACCGGAAACCAGGTGATGCCCTGCTCGTGCCATATATATATATATGTAATGATGTGCGGAACCCACGTGCAGTATATATACAGAGCAAAACTTCTTGTCATTGAAGTAACAGCTGTTCCAACAGATGTTCGTCCTTTTTTTTGCACGCGGCTTTGCGGCAACAGATAAAAAAAAAGTGTTCATGCATATATTTATACACATTGATTTTTTTTTTTTAGTACTTGGAAAATGTCTTCGCATACCTGCCTTCGTGGGGGCAGAGGTCATGTCGGACTTGCACCGACTGAAATCCCCCCACGATGTTCCACCTGCGACCCCCACTCCCGGGAAATACAACGCGCGTTCCTCTCGGCCTCTTATCGTCACCTGGTCAGTGGATCCCTCCGAATCCGTTACTCAGATGCCGTGGGAGCCGAGAGAGAACCCTACCGAGACCCTGAGGCGGATCTGGTGTTGAGCTTCGCCGCCGACCGTCATACGGCCGCAGCTGCGCCCCATCGCCAAAATAAGGCGGGAACCTAACCGAACCTAACTAGCTCCGCATTATGTACAGTGTCACCGCCAAGTTTACATTTTGATTTGACACATCCTAAACGCGGGTTCATTAACATCAGCTAATGGACGCCCACCGGTGGCGATAGGTCTCCCCCAAAGATCGGGTAGGAATTCATGTGGGTGTATTTGGGCCATTTCCCACCAGCCAAACGCAGGTTATTTTTTTTTTTTGTCAATTTAAAAATATGATAGCAGTTTACCGACACAAACGAATTTCGTTTTATCTGTTTTAATGTTGTATATTAATTGATGAATATTAATAGCTAATTATCGTTTAGATAGACGTCGTGTATACAACTGATGTTGTAGTGTGGGTGAAACGGTTATGGCTTTACTTTAAATTATTGGTCACTGTACAAAATTAATTGAGGGTAGATCTCTGTTGACGGTGACCGTCTAGTTACCAGCTTCACCTAATCCTACCATCAATATTTCTAACAAATATTTTAAATTATTGATTTTGATAAAAGCGCCATCTGTTGACAAAATGAACCATTACCACAGCGCCATCTTGTTTGTAGTCTCATTATTACGGACTTGTAAAACTATGTTAGGCAACGAGGTGATAGTTTATAATCGTTATTATAATCGTAATTTATAATCGTTAACGAAACTATTCGATTATCGATTATTATTTCCACAGAATACGTTATCGGTACATGCATAATTTGGACCGGTCTAAGTTGAAATCTTTGGGGGAGGCCTTTGTCCAGCAGTGGACGTCTTCCGGCTGATTGGATTGGATTGACATGCATAATTATGCTGTATTCAAATTGCAATATCGATTTTTTTTTTCTGTCATTGTTTCTTTTTCTAAGGCTTTTTTTTACTTAAGTATTAGGATCGCGATCAGCGCTAGGGTTGCTGTCTGGAGTGAATGATCAGCCTCCACCGCACCCTGTTTACATGATGTTTTTACGCACCGGATATCCCCTCTCCACCTACTAGGTTTACAGACAGAAAGAATGAATCGATTGGAATCACTAGACTTTGACTTTGTGGGACACATTACAAGAGATCTATGTCTAGCGGTGGACGTCCATTGGTTAAAATGATGATGATGTTCCTTTTCATTGCACGAATAAATCAATTACAATTTTTTTTATAAAAGTTACTTAATTACTTAGTTAATTAATTAATTTAATAAGTCTTAAAAACTTATTTGAACCTTGATGCAATTTTACTTGATTGTTTTAAATCATCGATTTATTTTATATCAAAATCGATTTTTAACAGTCTGTGGCCGTTATTCGCGTGTTAATTCACGAAGGTTTTTTGCTTTATCAAAGATCAATGTTGTGATGGTCCTTCGATCCGGATATTTTTTATTCTACGAAGCAACGATACTGGCAAGACTTTAACCTGATGGAAAGTAATACGCTTACACATAAAGTGGCGGTAGTGAGGACGATGTACAGTTTTGTGATGGTCCTTCGAGCCGGATATATTTTATTTTACGTAGCGACGAGGCAAGGTAGAATTTCACCTGTTGGGAAGTGACGCTTGCGGGTAACAACGTGGCGTTAGTGAGGATGAAGATCCGTGTCGTGAAGGTCCTTCGAACCGGATATATTTTTTTTTCTACGAAGCTGCGGTACGCTAGTAGAGACATTATATTTGAACCCTGGACATCGTTGGGAGGCTGTCGACCGCTGCGCCGCGGGGGACGAATTAGTCTTTAACCTGATTCCCCGCCCGCTGAAGGCCTTTTAAACTTAAACACGCGATAATAGCTTTAACATAATGATACTAACAGCGCTAACAGTAAAAAAAAAAAAAAAAAAAAAATTTTCAACAACACTTCTCCTTAGTATCTACTGGTGGTGACCGTCCAGGGTGCAGACTTCAGCTCTCGTATACCGACGACTGGAATATAGCAAAAGTTTTTTTTTTTTTTTTTTATTTTATCTAGATGCGACACGATCGGGACGTTCACTTGATATTAAGTGATACGCTCACAGCGCGGAGCTAGTTAGGTTACACCGCACCGAATTGCGTTCGTCAACTGTGATGTGTGTCAGTTTTTACTACAGTATCAGCCACAACGCCCTTCGAACCGGAACACGGATAAAACTAGACAAGTTTATCTGTTGATGCGCACGCCTACCCCCGCTCCTCGGTTCGATCCTCTAGGTCGTGTCATCGACCTCCGCTCACGGGCCGGCTACGCGCACCTCCGTTATCCCCACCCTTTCCATTTCCGTTTCCGCTCACGGCTAAGCCTTGAGCGGGTGGAAAATCCCCGAGCGCCGGTAACTTGACCCAGCGGCCGCGGTCGCGAGCGGCGGTCACGCGATGCCTAATTGCAGCAGCTCAGTTTCACTCGGACGGAGGGTCAGTCCACCGTCAGCTCGATGGCGCGCTGGTTGCTGCTGGGGCTGCTGCTGGTGCTGCTGGTGGTGCTGGTGCTGCTGCCGGCGGCCGGGGCGGTCATCTACGACGTGTTCAGCGGGCGGCCGGCGCCCACCCACGGCCCCATGACCAACGGCACCGGCGGCCTGTCCGACCAGATGCGGATGTTCTTCGGGATAAGGCCGTAAGTAGACCGAGAGCTGAACACCTGGCAGCTGGAACTACTGGTCCATCTCTTTCCTATATGGCAGCTGGAGCTGCTGAACTATCATCCTCTGCTATGGCTGTTGCAATAGCTGATCCATCTTCCTCTGATGTGGCAGATGGAACTACTGGTCCATCTCTTTCCTATATGGCAGCTGGAGCTGCTGAACTATCATCCTCTGCTATGGCTGTTGCAATAGCTGATCCATCTTCCTCTGATGTGGCAGATGGAACTACTGGCCCATCTCTTTCATATATGGCAGCTGGAGCTGGTGAACTATCATCCTCTGCTATGGCTGTTGCAATAGCTGATCCATCTTCCTCTGATATGACAGCTGGAACTACTGGTCCATCTCTCTTTTCCAAATAGCAGCTGGAGCTGCTGAACTATCATCCTCTGCTATGGCTGTTGCAATAGCTGATCCATCTTCCTCTGATGTGGCAGATGGAACTACTGGTCCATCTCTTTCCTATATGGCAGCTGGAGCTGCTGAACTATCATCCTCTGCTATGGCTGTTGCAATAGCTGATCCATCTTCCTCTGATGTGGCAGATGGAACTACTGGCCCATCTCTTTCATATATGGCAGCTGGAGCTGGTGAACTATCATCCTCTGCTATGGCTGTTGCAATAGCTGATCCATCTTCCTCTGATATGACAGCTGGAACTACTGGTCCATCTCTCTTTTCCAAATAGCAGCTGGAGCTGCTGAACTATCATCCTCTAATTTAGCTGTTGGAATAGCTGATCCATTTTCTTATGATATGACAGCTGGGACCACTGGATGAGCACAATGGAGTGCAATCTTTATCTTCCTAACGAGGGTCACATGACAGGTGAGTACATCACTTGCAATCAGGTGGAAGCCTCACTCGTCACCTCGCTTGGGCGCGATAGGCGACTAAAAAGATCTTCGCAAAATCCAACTCTTCCTAGAAACTTTGGGATCGATGAGGTTTTGTGGGGGTAGTCGTTACTCTGTTCCCCTGACACAAGGAGCCGTTGACCGCAGCTGGTGCACGCTGGACGTGCCGGAGTGCTCCCCGTTCGAGCCGCGGAGGGTCGACGGCAGCTGCAACAGCCTCCGGCTCCCGCCGCGCGGCGCCACCCTCACCCCCTACCACCGGCTGCTGCCGCCGCAGCACGCGATGGACGGCCGCCCGCGCGCCTCCGCCACCGGGCAGCCGCTGCCCAACAGCAGGGCGCTGCGCGTCGGGCTCATGTCCGACGGCCGCGCCCACAGCCGCCGGCACACCCAGCTCATGACGTACATGGGCGTCGTCATCACCGGCGACGTCACCTCCGTGCACGACACCGTCAACTACGTGATCTTCACGACCAGCTGCTGCGCGCCGGGCGGCCGGCTGAACCCGTCCTGCATGCCGATCGACGTGCCGCCCGACGACATCCACCTGAGGAGCAGCACCACGCGCTGCCTCAACCTCACCAGGGCCATCACCTACCAGAACCTCGGCTGCGCGTCCACCGCCCTCCCGCCGGAGAGGGTCAGTGCCTTCCCCATTTCAATTTAAACATTTATTCTGCGAAGAGCTGATGCCCTGACCTCGTCTCCAGATCAACACGTCTCCGCCGATGTTGGACCTGTCCATAATGTACGGCAACGACCGGGACAGCGTGCAGCGCATGCGGCTGATGACCGGCGGGCTCCTCCGCTCCGAACTCTTCGAGGGGAAGGAGTGGCCCCCCAGCGGCGGCACCTTCTGCTTCCTGAACCAGCTGCCCGAAGAGAATTACTGTTACAATACTGGTAAATGTGTCCCGCCTTCTACATCCATCTCCAAGATAGCCCTTGTGATGATATCCTCGTGTCAGCATCCTGCAAGCCCGTAATTAGCTGACTCCTCACCAGGCCACGTCGGCATGAACGCTCTCGTCGGCCTGCAGCTGATAACGCTGTGGCACTACCGCATGCACAACCAGCTCGCGAGGAGCCTGCAGCTGATGAACCCGTGCTGGGGCGACGAGCGGCTGTTCCACGCGGCGAGGGACATCAACATCGCTTACTACCAGCACATCGTGTACTACGACTTGATGCCCGCGATACTCGGTGAGTCATTCCGAGCTGAGCCGGCGCGCGAGCGGCTGAACCGCCACCAGAATCACGAAGCCGCCATTTTGTTGAAGAGGTGATTAATCATCAGTAAATTATTTTGAACGCAATTACGCAGTTATAAAATAATTATAATGAGAAATACGCGGGCGGCTGAAGTGAAACTGTTCTTGTTAATTTGTGTGGGAAAGAGACGGATATACTGCTTATACTGCTGAGAGAGAGAGAGAGATGGAGCGATTGTTCGATTGATTGACGGACGCTTTATCGATTCAAATAATATCGAATGAGAGAGGTGAGTCAATGCGCTACACATGTCAATATATCTCTCTCCCTCCATATATTCAGAGTGAGAGAGAGATAGTATAGAGACTAGTAGGGAAACCGTATATACTGTACAGATCATAAACAGAGAGAGATATCGAGAATATATTGTTTTTTTTATTAAATCAAGCGACGAACGAGCTGAACGTTCACCTGACATACAACACAGCGCTAGTTAGGATGGTATACACTGCAGCGTATTACGTTCATAGAATTGAGACAAGATATTGAGCCTCGTTACTCCTGTAATTTTCCTTGTTACAGCGCCCTTCAAACCGGATCACAGTAATGTCGGCACAGCACTGTGTGTCGGCTGCAAAATGAGCTGCGGTTGTACGCAGACGCCTATTGCGGTCGATAAACAGTACCGTGCAAACGTTACTGTGATCCGGTTTGAAGGGCGCTGTAGCTAGTGAGATTACTGAATGGGTCCAGGTGCCGAGGTGCTGCTGAAGAACGGCGTGATCTTCCACACTCACCACCACGTGGAGGACTACGACGACTCCTTGGTGCCGTCCGTCAGCATCGAGTACGTGATCGGCACCAGGTGGTTCCACACCATGCAGGAGGGCCGCCTCCAGTGAGTGTCCAACGATACGGGCCTCATACATCAGGCCCTTCAAACCGGATCACAGCAATGTCCGCACAGCACTGTGTGCCGGCGACAGAGACACTACCGCCAGTGACAGCTGATACGTCCAGTTAGGATGGAGCGTGCACCAAGTGGCCGAGCTGATGATGGAACATTTCCGCAGGCTGTTCGATGTCCAGGGCAGGCTGATCGAGCAGCACCACATGGGGGACTACATCCTGCGCACCGGCGCGCTGCGGAACAGCACCAAGATGACCGGCATGACGCAGGGCGCCTTCCGGCAGCCGAGCGCCGACAACGATCACTTCTTCGATCCTGAGGTTAGGTCATATAGAAAGCTAAGTTGTCGACAGTACCATGCAAACATTACTGCGATCCGGTTTGAAGGGCGCTGTAGTTAGTATAATTAAACGTAAGAAGACTCATCATCAACTAGCGCCATGTTACAGCGTCTCATTTACCATCAGGAGAACTCGTCTCTTCGTTTCATTGAATAAAAACAATTATCTAGCTACGAAGTCCTTCGAGCCGGATGACAGTGATGAACGCAATTAAATTGGAGCAGCGATGGTACCTACCCACACCATCCGTCAACACTTACCACCAGTGATATGAGACATGCTCCAAATTGGAGTCTGACCCGGATCCATCACCACCAGATCGGCGAGCGGATCCTCGGGCCGCTGCAGAGGGTCTCCGACGTGAGCGCGAGCGACATCATGAAGGGCCGGGACGTGGGACTTCCCCCCTACAACCACTACCGGAAGCACTGCGGCCTACCCGTCGCGAAGACCTTCGAGGACCTCTACAAATGGATACCTAAAGATGTGAGTACACAAGGCACCACATTATTAGTCTATTCTTGTGTACACCGTACGTCACGTCTCCCTTGCTATCTGCGTAATCCGGTTTGAAGGACCAATGGCTATTACTAAGTAGGTCACTCTTGCCAGAGCCCGTCTAAGTAGATACCAACGCAGCGTCCATTTCTGCCGCCAGATAACTGTGTGCAAATATTACTGTGATCCGGTTTTAAAGGCGATGTAAATAGTGAAATTACTAGGGTAACGTCACTACTTTGTAAAACTTCCTTTTTCGTATGTGTTCAGGTAGAGAACAGAGGCAATGGATAGTTCTAGAAGTAGGGATGATGCTCCTCGCAACACCCTCAAGGGCCAAGGTTGAGTAGAAACATATAGACCTGGCTTCCTGCAAGAAAAAGAGTAACTTTATACGCATTCTTTCGCAACAGAAAATAACAATGATAGTTGGTTTGAGGGTAGGCAGATTAACAGTTTGAGGGTAGGCAGATAAACAGTTTTAGAGTGAGCAAGTAAACATTTCGAGGGTAGATAGATAAATAGTTTGAAAGTGAGCAAATGAAATTTGAGGGTAGGCAGATAAATAGATTGGGAGGTAAACAGACACACACTTTGAGAGTGACGATAAAAACAGTTTGAGGGTAGGTAAATAAACGGTTTGAGGGTAGGCAGATAAATGGACAAATTTCTTGATCAATAATAAATAATAAAATGAATTCCTATTCTCCCCACCCCCACCGCTATCCACACCGTCACCCCCAGCAAGCGGACGTCATGGTGAGGAGCTACGAGTCAGTGGAGGACGTGGACCTGGTTGCCGCGATACTCGTGGAGGAGCCGATGGCGGGCGCGGTGATGGGCCCGACCCTCGCCTGCATCATGATCGACCAGCTGCTGCGCTGGCGCAGGGCCGACAGGTTCTGGTACGAGAACTCGATACATCCCGGAGCCTTCACACCAGGTGAGCCTGTCACCGCCGCACCACCAGCACCTTCGAATCGTGTTAAGGAGGAACGGCATTCGCACGTGACTGTGGCGATCACCTGACTATAAGTGATACCGCCGCTCAAAACAAAATGGCGCTAGTTAGGATGATATACTCTACACCACATTCTGCTCGTCGCCTTGATGTTGAGTATCGATACTCCAGTAATTTCACCAGCTACAGCACCCTTAAAACCCGTACACAGTAATATCTGCGGAGTACCATTAGTCGACTGTAATAGGCACTGCGATAGTTCTTACCGAGACCTTTTTTTTACATCGTGGGGAAAATCTAAAAAATTACTCTTCTGGAGGGAAGACCAGGTCATGTGGTATGGGTCACCACTAAAATCCCCCCAGTGGTGATCTTCAGTACGAGCCCTGGAGTCTGGTAGGGAACGCACCGGTGTCTCCCGCCACTACACCTGAAGCAAATCCCATGAGATGGATGTGGCCGTCCTGGACATCCTCGCTTTGGTACGACAGGAGCTAGACCACTCCGTACTTGTTGGTGCCGGACTCGCTCAGTGGACCAGGGACCCCACCTTCAAAGACCACGAATCAGAGAACCTCTTTAGTTCACTTCTACGACAGTCAGAGCTTACCTTAGCCTTATTCTCACTAGCCCGAGACAAGAGGGCTATGGCAGCATAGACCTACTGCCAATAAATGTAGCATTATTACCAGTAAATGTATCATTACCACCAGTAAATGTATCATTACCACCAGTACATGTATCATTACCACCAGTAAATATATCATCACTAGCAGTAGACATATCTTTATATTTGTAGAACAACTTAATGAAATAAGGAAGATGAGCATGGCGCGGCTGATGTGCGAGCGCGCGGACTCCGTGCAGCGCATACAGCCGTACGCCTTCCTACTGCCGACTGCCGGGTATCACGTTATTTGGATTTATTTTTAATCCGTTAAGGACAAAGATTACTTATCATAAATCCACATTTATTTTTCCATTTTTTTTTTATTCCATTAAACAAAGATACGAGTAGGACGTTCATCTGATGGTAAGTGATGTCTCTACTCATAACAGTGTGGTTCTAGTTGAAATGGTACCACGTTTCGCTTGTCACTTTGAGACATAAGATATTGAGTCTCGTTACCCCAGTAATTACACTAGCTACCTTATTTAGTACAACTTATTGTTGTACTACTTAAATAATTTCCGTTTGGCAGAAAGCCCCTGTATGTGGTTTTTTTTTTTATAGGGTTTGGAAACGTGCACGAGTATTATTCCTTTGATGATTTTCTATAGTATGTACATAGATATATTCAGATGCAGTTATTTAAGTTATAATATTTTAATATTATTTTAGGAACGAGATTGTCGATTGTTCGAGTATTCCCCGACCCAACCTAGAGGCGTGGCGCGATCAGAGCTGTTCGCTTAAGAAAACTCCAATGAAACCAAAAATAAATAACTTCAGTGTAACAGAAAGAAAATAATAATAATTTTTACATTTATAATCCATATAATCTCATGTAAATAATGAAAATATATTTAATCTAATAAATTCATTTAAAAATTAAATGTATTATTTGTTATTGTATATAGGAGTCAGCAGCTAAATTACACAAATGATAATATGTTAAACTTTTTTATTACGTAAAAACTAAAAAATAATATCTTTTGAGGTAAAAAATATTATAAAAAAAAAATATTACGTTTTAAGTTGAAATTATAAATAAATAAGTAGCAATAAAATTATTAAAATTGAACTTAAGTGGCAGAAAGAACTGTACGCTGGGCGTTTGCATGTGATGAATAAGTCGTACATTCGTTTCGCGGTTGGCGCCAAAACATTTGTTTAGTGTCAAAAACTTTTCAAGTGTCTTGCGTTGTTCGTTATTTTCGTTGTTTTCATAATTTTCAAGATTCATTTGATTTTCAAGATTATACTGTATTTATGTTAAAGACAACACAATGGTAAGAACCAGAGCTTCAGTAGCTGCTAAAGGTAATCACTAAACAAATAACATTTGTGTTTGAATATTCATTTTGTCAATTCACTGTAGGTCACTGTATATTTATATCTAACAATAAGTTTAATAAGATCTAAACGTGTTATAATTAACACTTTTAACAATACTTACAAAATTTTTGCATATTTTTTATTTGTAAAATGGATATAAATATGAAAAGTAGTGTTAAAAGAATTGTTTATATAGGATTATAATAGGATAGGATATTAATAGGAATCACAATGCAGAAGAGCAAGCTTTGGCATATAACACTGTTATATATTTAACATTCAAACAATTAAGAACATTCTTATTTACTTACCAATCTGTACCTGAATTTGATGTGTCCAAGCTTTATAGTGTTTTGTATTCAACATAATTTCAGGTAGTCGTTTAATTACATGTACACACTAATTTCTTTAGATTTATTGTATTATGTACAAGTTTCTTGAAGCTAATATAATTTTACTTTCACCAGTGTCGTCAGGTAAAAGCAGTAAGGCGAGAAGTAATGTTACACCACATTTTTATCCGGGCCCGTCAGGTAATATATAGATATTCTTTAAACATAGTTTCTAGAAGATAGATGTTGATTAGCATAATTCAATTATAATCGTTGATGCTGCTATGATAATACTAGAGAAATGTTTTAATATATTCCTCTAAAAGTCTTTACGGAGACATATCCAGAATATTCTGTATATAAGGGTTTAAGGTTTCGATTAATTAAGAGTGAATTATTTAAATTTTCATAAATAATAATTTCCAATCAATGCTCTCCAAAAAATCTGTAATCATTGTGTTGCTGCAGTTTTATTATCAGTACACTATAGATGTCCTTTTGCCCTTGATAAAGGTCGTCCTCGGCTCGTGCTATAACCGATGTACCAATATTTAACATTCCAAACTGTTCCGAGTATTTGAAGATAATTTCAAGTTTTTTATTATTTTATTTGATTAGCTTTTACAAAACTGTTCTTCAGGTGAACGCAAGGGCTCGTCCAGAAGCTACGTTGGTGGTAATCCCGTCTGCCCCAGGGAGACTCCGATATGGCAGAGGCCCATAACCAATTTCTTTCAATCCAAACGACCTTACAAGGACTCCGATACGGATGGAACTGATGAAGAGTTAGGTCAGTTAAGTTGCACACATAAGCTTTTAAGTTTTGCTTTCTACCCGTCATCGATGTAGACTATTTCTGTCACCAAGTAGTAGCGTGAAAATATTAACCGAGCTCGGAGATAGAACTCAGTGTGGTGTGCGGTTGGGCTTATCACTTTATATCAGGTGTACCTCCTCGTCTCCAAAATAACTACTGTTATAATCATCAAGTATGTTGTAGTAATATCTCAACTAGTGCCGTGAGCTGGTCTCTCCGTCTTGTGAATACCCATTTCTCAATGAGATCTATAAAGAACATTAAAGATAATTTCAATTTCCGTGAACATCCTGAGGAGTAGAACAAGAGAGTGAGTGGAGTAGATCTAACTATATGTCGTTGTATAATCATGCAGGAGCGATCAAAGGGAGACCCAGGCAGAACGTCATCGAGTCCGACGGCGAGGAGGGCGAAGCGCCGCTCGCTTACGAGGACGACACGCCCAAAAACACGGAGCTGGACGACTCCATACCGCTGGAGCCGCTGACCGGCGAGAACAGCCACAAGATCGACGAGTACTACCTGAAGAAAAACAAGGGTAAAGGTAAGAAGACCAAGGAGAACGAAGAGCGCAGCGCACACAACCTGAAGAGGACCCTCGACGAGAGCGGCACCGACGAGGATGTCGAGCATCCGAGCAAGAGGACCAAGACTGAGGAATCACCATCGGATTGAGTTCAACTTGAACACGATGCATGGTCTCAATCGTTTCATTTCCATCATAATTTATATCGACCATAGACAAAGTAGAGCAAAGATGAGAGGGCCAGTAGAGCGTTCATCAGTTGCTGTCTTCATCATATTCCACATCTTCACCGTGATGAAGTATCTAAAATCACATGGTGGATTCCGAACACCGTGGTCGGAGTGTCTTCTCCGAAGTATTCTCTTTGGTTGTCTCTGGATCGTTACAATACTTGTCTATGGTCAGACTGGACCATGGTGCGAATGGAATGTTTCTATGTGAAGTTAAAAACTTAAGTTAGTATTAAGACTCAGGTCCAAATCTAGATTTAATTGTCTCTGACTGTCGCTGGACGGCTGCTCGCGACCTAGTGCTTAAAGGAGACCTGGTTGGAGTTAGTGCAGCTAAGTTATTTTTAAGTTTCAACCCACCCTCTAATATTACTAGTAACGATTTAATGTGAGGGTAGTTGAAAAATCTACTTTTTAAAATTACCTCCGAGATTCCGTTCGCACGGGGCTCGTCGACAATATTAATGGCGGTACTTTTATATGTATAAATGTTGCCATGTTCAATCATAAATATTAATATGCATAGAACTTTAATTAAGAGTAATTTAATACGATATTTGTTCATGGCTACACCAGGACACAAGTGACAACATATATATGTATATGGCAATACTAAAATAAAAGATTCTTTTTTAAACATGCATATGGCAACACCAAAAATAAGGGTAATTTACTACGAAGTTTGTGCGTGGCAACACCAAAGTAATAGCAACGCTATATTATATATGGCAATACTAAAATAAGAAAAAATCCATATTAATTACGTATAACGGCAACACCAAATTAAGGGTAATCCCACTTATGTGATTTCAGATGTAGTACTAAATGACTTTTCCCGCCATTTTCTATTTTCCTTTCTCACACCAATTTTTGGCGGGTTATTTTTTTTTTATTTAAAAACTGCAAAAGGCATTACGACGTGGAGCCTGAGATTTTTTTCACTTATTAACATTTTCTTCTCTATCGCTCTGCTGGTCATCGGGACGTCCTGAAACGGGCCTAGATTTTTAACGTCTCCGAAGTACTGTACGGTCTAGGCTAGGTATTACCGGTAACTGTGATATTATATGTAACATGAGCTCCGCAATGGGCCACCGCCGCGGGGCTGTTAACTCGACTAAGTTGAAGTTAATTTCCCGCGTCAGTATTAAATGTTTTTTTTTTTTTTTTTTTGTTCAACGAGCAGAAGACATTTTTGTTTCTACGATTGTTTCTGTTTGTCTATTGATTTTTTATAATTTTTGATTTGTGATTAAATTTTAATAATCTGTAAGAACGTTGGTCTTTTTTTTTTAATCTGTAATCTGCTGCCGTGACTCCTTTACCCGTTTCCTTTGCCCTACATTTGTGCGATATTAAAAGTAGATTCCGGCTCGTACGTCAAACTGCTCGGGTTGTACTGTGAAGGACAGAGACGGATATACTGCGGAAACTGCTGAGAGAGAGAGAGACAGAGAGAAAGTGTTCGATTAATTGACAGATTGAAATGGTATCGAATGTGAAAGATGAGTCATATATCCTATACATGTCAACGTTTCTGTCTCTCTCTCTTCATATAATCGAAGTGAGACGGAGATACAGCGACAGAAATACAATACAGACAGCGCATTCCATCTCGCTCCCACTGATATAGCTGTCTCTTTCTCTCGCTCTCCATACATTCGGAGAGAGAGATGCAGTGAAGAGACTAGCCTGCACGGCGTGTGCGTGTGAACAGTCGCAGACGGGAATATTATACAGCGTGTTCCGTCTCGCTCCCACGCGTTGTAGACACATACAGCTGTCTCTCTCACTCATTATACAAACCAATGAACACGCTCATAAAAGTTTCTCTTCAAACATGTAAAGGTAATTATAAAATTATTTAACATATAGATCTACTTCAATCGGATCCCAAGACTGATAAGTACGATGTCGTGTAAGTATCCCAACTACCTCAGCCGTTGCTCTCACCACTCGATGTTCTTTGATGTAAATACTCAATCGCTTGTTACCGGTAACGGGGCTGTGACGTCACAAATGAAACGCCGCTTGGTTACACATTTCGTTTATTAAACACCATCACTAAAAACTATTTAATTATTCCAAAATCTGTAGAAAACTGGAAAAATGTTACTCGCTTACAAAAATCGACACTACGTCTCTATTTATTTATTAATTTTTTTTTAATACGGCAACATTTACAAACGAACCGTGATGAAGAACAAGATGGCGGAGTGTTAAATTTTTTAATTTCTGTTTTTAAATATTGTATGCGTTCAGCCAAATGTCAACGGATATGCTTCTGCGGGTCGATTAAAAAAAAAAAAAACAGTTCGTTTGTAATATGTTGCCATGCCGAATACAACCGTATGAAATGTAAAAAGTCCGTTACAGGAGTCTAAAGAGTATTCTAATTGTTAACGTTACAAACTAATGAAACAGCTGTCAGAATGCTTCCGGCGATGGCGCGCGACCTCCGTCCCGAGCACGATGTAGGGTATAATTGTTTTTTTTTTAATTTCCATCGAACGTTTTTTTTTTAATAGGTTGTATAACAGATTCCGCATAATTCACAAAACCCAAACCAACCACACAAGCTCGTGGTGCACCCTGATAATCAACGAGGCTCTGGCTCCCCAGCCCGCATTGGGCCCGAGTGAGAAATGTCCCAAATGAATATCTCCTTAAAATATGTCTCATTCATTTAAACCATAAATTAAAAAAAAAAAAAAAATCCTCGGTTAACATTTTAATTCCCAAAGTCAAGTTCAAACAACTCGCACAATAATCGAATGAATATTTATATCAGTACTATTACATTATTGTCTAACAACTGAATTATTTATGTTCTTTATTTGAAAATCACAAAGAGACAGATTAAAAAAAAAACGTAGAATAGGTTAGGACTGAATTTTATTTATAGGTTCCACGGTGAAGACTTTTGTCTGTGCTGCGATGAATTAAAAAAAAAACAGTTCAATAAATAGATATAATTGAACTAGGGTTAAATTTTATTTATAGGCTCAACGGTGAAAACTTTTGTCTGTGATGCGAAAAATTAAAAAAAAATACATGACGTCTGCCCGCGCGCCAACGTTGGCATTGCGCGTACGCATACATTAGTTACCTTTAAGTCGAGTGTGCAACTTGATGTAACTTAACGTGCAGTGTAAACATATCGTACGGGGATTCCCTTGTCAGCAATGTGGCACGATTTTTTTTTTTTTTTTTTTTATTAGTCAGTTACAACGAGCGAGGCGTTCACCTGATGGTTAATGATGCAACCGCCCTTAATATAATGAAGTGTTGTAATCAAACTACCGCCATTATATCATAGCTTGCAAAAAAATATCCGGATCGAAGGACCAGTAGCTAGTGATTATCAGAACAAGATTCAACATATAGAACCCCAACGCGATCGGAGCAACGCAATGCAGTAGCTTGCCCTGTTCAGCGCCGCGTTGTTACGGCCGGACGAATCACCGACAATCAGGTGAACGTCTCGTCGTTTAAAAAAAAAAAAAAAAAACTATAATGTAAACACTCCCGCAACGAAGTCGCCGACTCTTCAACCGCCGGTATTCCAAAAGCTGGAGCGTATATATAAAGACTATTCAGAGTTGCCATGTGAAAAATTGATCACACAAGAAAATCTCCATTCCGATTAATATTACCTACACATATATATTATATATGTATATATCTATAATACTTGTGATTTACTTCTAACTCTACTCGCTAGCTTTATGTCACGTCGCCACAAAGTTGACATAGGCTGTATCGACTTAATACCTTTGCCTTGAAAAAAAAAAAAAATTAATCAAACGCAATGAAATATTTTCAAATTAGAATTCTTTTTAATTAATATGCACTGGTTTGACCATATTTTAATTAAAAAAAAAATAGGGTTTATTACACGAACGAGCGAAGGCGATCACCTGATAGTAAGTGATACTCCCATAACACTGTACCGACAATGAGATATTGAGCGTCGTCACCCCAGTAATTTTCAACGGTGCAGCGTCCTTCAAACCGGATCACAGTACTTCTACCTAGACGGTACCTGCTCACTGGTAGGTCTGTTGCCAGTGAGGTGGTTACCGAGGGTATTAATACATTAGCCGCCATCTTGACTCGGCGACGCGACGTTACCGAGATACGTCCCGTGCACGAGTAAAGATCAATCTGCCATTCAACTTTGCGGGTACGTAGACAAACTACAAACAACTGAACCGTACAGATTACAAAACGCAGTGTATATATCTTAATTTAGTAATTAATTTTGGCCGCCGCCGCGAACCGAACTCGCCTGTACCTAATATTAATTTTTTCACTGCCTTCAAAATTTTTCAAACATTAAAAAAAAAAAAAAGTCGATGAATATACAAAAGAAATAAATATATTTTTTTTTAAATAGTTTGGCCAAAAGCCCGCAATCGAAACATTGAGGACAGTCATCTCATTTTTCATTAGATAATTTATAAACTTCGCCTCCATTTTCAAACTGTCAACACTTTCCCGCCAAAATGAAAATACTGAACACAACTTCAATTCCACAAAATTCCCGCCAAAAATCAGAACTTAGTCGCCGAAGCGAGACTCACGGCAGGATTGTAACTGACGCTTCATTAAAAAAAAGAGGGGTATGAATAAAACAAAATGGCGGTTTAAGGTCGTGACACACTGCGCTTGAACGTACCTACAATACATGTATTGGCTTGCGGAGGTGCGTAGAGTGTCGCGTTTTCATATCCATCAGCTGATCGCATGGCCGCCATTTTCTTTAAGTGGGCGTGGTCAGTAATTACTATTAAAGTGTTTGTAAGCTTTATTTAAACATAAAACAATTATTTGGGAGGCAATAAATCGTTATGGCGTTTTGTTCAACTACCCTCACAGCTACCCGCGGTAAATGCTAAATTTTTGTTTAGTCATCTGCGCGTATATACGTGTGTGTGTGTGTGTATACACGATTGAACGGCGGCGCAGTGTGTCAGCGAGTATACAGGGTGTATGTATATATGTATACACACGTTTCATTACAAACGTTGTTCATATTATAAAAACTAAAATTAAACAGTTTTCGTGGTCTAACTCGCCGCTTGCTCCGTATCTGTAATCAATGCACAATATATATAAATGGGAGAGACTTTAATCTTAGATTGGTGCTTGCTTCTATTTAAATAAATAATTACTTCAGTAATATTAGTATCCGGTTCGAAGGAGCGTACAGCTAGCGGTAGTACTCGAGTAACGAGACTACATTATCCATCAAGGCGAGAACTTCATTATAGTGCAGCATATATCATTCTAATTAGTACCACATTGCTATGGATGGTCGCATCACTTATCAGGTGAACGAGCTGCTCATCTTGAACCCGGAACCTTACGTCAGGGGGGTGGTCATGGAGCAGGTGGTGACCACCGCCGCTCACCTAGACGCTCTCGGCGGGGCTCTGGAACTCGGCGAGCGCGTGCACGGGGCTCGGCTGCTTCTTCTGGCTGCCGCGGCGGACCTTCGCGCGCACCTCCTCGGGCCTCTCCGGCCGGATCAGCGGCTTCTTCTCCGGCGCCTTCATCCGCCACACCACGATCGGCGACTGCGGGTAGGAGGAGGATGGGGAGCAGGGAAGAGGAGGAGATTATATACACTCATATGTTCAGCGCTGAAGCAGTTTTTATCGCAGAAACTGTCTTTAAGTCGACCCATTCATAATATTTGTGATTAATGTTGCTAGATGAAAAAATATTATTCGTTGTGGGTAGTACGAAATTATAGTTGAATTAGTTATGTTAATACCGGCACTAGACTGTCGGTAGTTACGAAATAGCTGCGGCCACCACCATACTGGCAGCACCTCTATTTATCTAAAACATATCATCCGCGTCATCTACCTGGCAACATTAACACTGCAACCGTTACACGGATAACAAAAAAACTGTTTCTATTTTTAAATATTTTTCTAGAATATTCTTTAACATAATCGAAAAGGTATGAAAAAAAAATTTTTCAGTCATATACAAAATTAAAACAGAAAGCATAGCCTGGTGATTTTATTC
This sequence comes from Troides aeacus, assembly GCA_033220335.2. NCBI lineage: Eukaryota > Metazoa > Arthropoda > Insecta > Lepidoptera > Papilionidae > Troides > Troides aeacus. The sequence continues at coordinate 6,007,056 of CM067296.1, forward strand.
CCACCGCTGGGCAATTTGGGCCACTAAGTGTACAATCTACTACTGTGTCGTACAAGTGCAAGATGGCAGTGATCGTTGATACAATAGTTAATGTCATGCAGGCAGGATATACACACAACGTGCACATTACAGATCCGGTGTGGGTAGTTGGAAAAAAATTACTAATCATCTGTACGACCACTTCATCCTGTCCGTACTGCTTCAGTTGGAGTAGTCTCAACTCTTTCCTTGAATCAGGTCTCTGGTTCAATACCGCTGTCAAGTTTGGTCGGTGGTAGTCCTTGGAACCGGTATGCTGTTCACCACGTGCAATGACCACATATGAGCCGGAGTTCAGCATCAGAAATGTTGGTGAACTTCCATCACAGCACTGATAGGTCTCTGTGGCCGGAGACTAAGTACTACAACCTTGTATCTGCCGCCAGAGCAAACATTAACTTATCCGGCTTGAAGGACTATGTGGCGAGTGATGTTACACGGTGAGCACAATTTAGTGAAGTGTGACCCGCATCAGGTGGAGGTGCCGCTCGTCTCGCCGTAATATGAAAGTACAAACGTGCACGCTACACGCTAGGGCATGCACACTACGGCATGCACAATGCACAGAACATGCGACAGTCCACTCACGTAGCCGCCCTGCCGCGCCAGCCCGTAGCGAAGCATTCAATAGTTGTATATATATATATATCTCATCAATACACAGCTGATTATATGATAACAGCTGACGGCGCACTACCGAGCCGCCATCACCGTCGCAACCATGTACCATCTCTACCATATATGGACAGTTCCAGGTGACGTCATCGAACTCTAGACTCCGTCGCTGGTATGACTTATCATCCAATGAACATATATATATATAATCCTCTAACAAGTATAGATTAAAGATAAAGGCGACATTTTGGATTATGTATTAAGAGCTTTCAGTTTCGATTTTTGGGTTAGGTTAAGTTAGGTTTTTTTTCCTTTTTTTTTTTTTTTTTGGTTAGATTAGGTTAGGTTACAAGGAGGTGGCGGAGCGCGATAGGGAGGCTACCAGCCAGCTTCCCTCTCGCCGCAGGCGCACAGCACGACGACGAGCGCACCCGCGCGATGACCTCCGACTAACGTGAGGTCAGGCCTGCGAGCGGCGGGGAGGGCAACCCGTCGTCCGACCAGTGACAGGCCGTGGCGGTGAGCACCCAGTGTCCGGGGTGCTCACATTAGGAGGATAGGGGCAAGGCCGGCCGGGAAGACGGCGAATGCATCGATCGATCCCACCAACCCGGCACTGAGGCCGTGAAGGACACCGGGGGGTTGTTTTAGTGGGTGAGAGCCCCACGTAACCATTCGTCGTGCCCTAGGCGAATGTGTATGCCGCAGGACATTTTTTCCCCTCGACAAAAAAAAAAAAAAGGTTAGGTTAGGTTCGAGCGGGCTAGATAGAGGACAGATCCCGCTCGGAGAAGAAACCGTTGTGGTGCTACCGTGCGTCAACACGTCGCACCGGTGAATTGTGCTCCCCTACCATAATGGAGCATTTGGGGTTGTTGGCGATGAGGAAGGTGGTTTCCCATCGCCTTCTAAACGACCCTGAGGAGGACAATGGCTGGACGTGGTCTCCGGTCATTGAAGTAGTACTCGCGACGCAGACCCCGGGACGAGCTATGCCAGCATAGCGCTAGCGAGGCCGCGGTTGTGTTCCGAACGGAGATCCCGCGACCTCGCCAAACGCGGAAGGTGACCACCGAGGGGGTTTTAGTAGGTAAAAATCTCCATATAACTCTGACTTCCCCTCAGGAGGCAAAGTATCTTTTCGAATATTCCCCCCGAAACAAAAAAAAAAAGTTAGGTTAGGTTAGGGTTAGGTTAGGCTGGGAGGAGACGTTGCATGGAGGGCCGTAGCCTCCTTTTGCGAAACTGTAATGGTACAAAAGGAGGCTGCTGAGCGGGCTAGAGAGAGGACAGATTCCGCTCGGAGAAGAAACCGTCGTGGCACTACCGTGCGTCAACACGTCGCACCGGTGAATGGTGCTCCCCTACCATAATGGGGCCTTTTGGGTTGTTGGCGATCAGGATGGGGGTTCTCATCGCCTTCTAAACGACCCTGAGGAGGACAATGGCTGGACGTGGTCGCCGGTCATTGAAATAATACTCACGAGGCTGGTAGGGTCTGTATAAGCAGACCCCGGGACGAGCTATCCCAGCATAGCGTTAGCGAGGCCGCGGTTGTGTTCCGAACGGAGATCCCGTGACCTCGCCAAACGCCGAAGGTGACCACCGAGGGGGTTTTAGTGGGTAAAAATCTCCACATAACTCTGACTTCCCCCCAGGAGGCAGAGTATCTTTTCGAAGATTTCCCCCGCGAAAAAAAAAAAAAAAAAAAAAAAAAAAAAAAAAAAAAAAAAGGGTTAGGTTAGGTTAGCCGAACAGCAAAATTGAATTCGAACGCAGCAAACAGAATTAATGCCGACCTCGGTACAGAGTAAAAGCTTGGAGCGGTTAAAGGTCGTATCGGTCAAGTGGTCGGCGCTCCCAACGTTCCGTGAATTAATTCTGTACTCACAGCGATGGTGCCCTGCCTGGTGTATTTGGTGGATGCGACGTACGACGCCTTAACCGTCAGCACCACCGCGTTCATCAGGTTCTTCGCCGCTTGGATGAGGGATGTCGCGCTGTCCAGCTGGTGACAGAGGATACGATAGAAATAATCTTACCAATTAATGTTGCTTATGGTGGTGGAAATTTCTAGAATCTAGACTAGATACCATTAGGATATTGTGACTTCGTTGAAACTAAAGGAAGTATGTAGAGAGCCTAGAACAAAGTACCTGATGTAGAAATCATCTAGGTAGGTACCAGCATAGCTTCTATCTCCACCGCTAAGCGTTACCGTTTTATTGATTACAAAACTGTAATCCGGCTTAAAGGACCTGACGCTAGAATAATTACTGGGATAACGACATTTAGCATCTTGACTTAATAAAACGAGCATAATATAGTGCAGTGTATATCGTACTAACCAGCGCCACGTCTAAACAAGCGTATCACCTACCATTGAGTGACCGTCCGTTCAACTCATCGCTTCATAGAAAAAAACCGGTAGTCTTCCAACCAGAGAAGAGAGTTTGGTGAGTTCGACAGTACCCAGGGGATGCACTCACCCCGCTGACGATGAGCTCGCCGGATATGTTCTGCACGTCCGCTTTAACCTTGCTGGTGATCTGTATCTGGTGGCAGTAGAGCGCTATGCGCTGCAGATATGCGAGCAGATCCTGTTTCGTGGACGACTCTGGACACTGCCGAATAACATATGTTAAGGGATGAAAAACAAAAAAACTAAAAGAGTTAAAAAGATCGATCGAATTATTTTTCTTCATGATGATGATGGTGGTGGATGATCACGTGATCACCGAGGAGCAGGCACCAGGCATCGAAAGTAAAATTACTGTGATGCAATTTTATTTTCCAATCACAAATAAAGGATTTCATAAGTTGAACGCGCGGAGTTTGTTTCACAAACAGAAACACCATCATCATCACCAGCATCTGGGTCATCAGCACCATCATCAGCAGCAGCGGTGTTATCAACACCATCATTGTAAAGCTATTCAATATAAGGTTCCAGAATTGGAGGTTACATCTCTGTTCTTGTGTGCATGGTACAAACGACGGGGAAAGGTCTTCGGTTCTGATCGTGGTCCTGATGGAAGGGATGAGGATACGATCACTGTCTTCTGCGATTAAACGTGATTTTCTGAGCTCTAGGTTCCGACAAATTTACACGCCCCTCTCTTCCCATCCTGCTACCCACCTGCTCAGCAATCTCCCGCGTCAGCTTGTCAAGCTTGGTGCCCGCCTCCGATATCTTCTTCGCCGCGTTGATCACGTCCATGGTGGTCTTCAGCGGACCGCGCCCTCTGGACACAAATAAAAATGTGTAGCTGATGTTGCCGCAATCGAAGCCCCATCGCCGCTCACTTTTGCATGACCACCGACCTGGTGAAGTCCGTCATCTCCAACATGATCATGCACATGTGCTTCGCGAGCATAATGATGTCGTTGCCCGCATCGTCCCACTTGGCCACCTCGTTGTCGAAGGTCATCTTCTCGCGGCGGAACAGCTCCACCTGCTGCAGGATCTTGCGCTTGTCCTCCTCCGTCATCTTCCGCATCGCCTCCTGTTGTTCAACGAACGAAGGATACAATAGAATCTATACACTACTTATCTATTTTACTAATCAGAACTCTGAATAGATCACTGCATGTTCCGGTTTGAAAGGCGTTATCGCTAATGAAGTTATTTGTGTAACTGTATTTCCATTTTAACTAGCTCTGTCTCTTTCTCTCTATTCTGTGACGCCGTATAGTAATCGCAGATCATTGATCGACTTAGACAGTTCGTCGGAAACTGACCTCGCTGGTATACACACTCAACATCAGGTGAGTAAGCTTATAAATAACTTGGCTCTAGATACACCATAGACATTCTTCACATTGCGCCGTTAAATTGTCCTGGCGCTAACTGGTTTAATACCATTGCAACAGCACATGCCCGACAGATGATTGTACCGAGTGGATGGGTTAGGTTAGGTTAGGTTATGATTCGCGTTTCCGGGGTCGACGTACGGCTCCGGGGCCCGACGGGGTCCCATCGAGGGCCCTCTGGGTGGCCGCGAGTCACCTGCGCGAGGAGCTCCGGGGACTGTACGATGCCTGCATTCGGCACGTGCAGTTCCCGGAGCGCTGGAAGACGGGCAGGCTTTGCCTGCTGCGGAAGGGGGACCGTCACCCCGACTCCCCTTCCGCGTACAGACCGATCGTCCTTCTGGACGAGGCGGGTAAGGTCTTCGAGAAGATCTTGGCCGGCCGTCTCGTTCGGCACCTCGCCGAGGTGGGACCGGGCCTCCATGAGGCCCAGTACGGATTTCGGGCAGGGCGATCCACGTTGGACGCCCTGCTCGACCTGAAGGGCCTCTGTCTGGAGGCCTTCGGTGACGGCGAGGTGGTCCTGGGGGTGTCCTTAGATATCGAGAACGCCTTCAACAGCCTGCCATTCGCGACGATCAGGGGGGCGCTGGAGTTTTTCCGGCTCCCCCCCTACATGGTCGGGCTGTTGGGGGCGTACCTCAAGGACAGGACGATCGTCTGGGTTGATAGCAGCGGCGAATTACATCGGCGGCGCGTGGAGAGCGGGGTTCCACAGGGGTCGGTCTTGGGCCCCTTGCTGTGGAACCTCGCGTACGACTGGCTGCTGCGGCAGCCGGTCCTCCCCGGGACGAGGGTACTATGCTACGCGGACGACACTCTCGTCTCGGCCCGGGGGAGGAGTTACGACGAGGCTGCTCGTCTGGCCGCCACTAGCACGTCGCTGGTGGTGGACCGGATCGAGCAGCTGGGTCTGAGGGTCTCCGTCACGAAGACGGAGGCCCTCCTCTTCCACGGACCCCGCAGGGGTCCACCCCGGGGCGCGATCATCCCCGTCCGGGGCGAGAGGGTCCCAGTGCGGGGAGCCCTCAAGTATTTAGGGCTCACTCTGGACGGGCGATGGAGCTTCGGGGAGCACTTCGAACGGCTTCTCCCGAAGCTCACCGCCACCGCCGCTGCGCTGGGCAGATTGCTGCCCAATGTCGGGGGGCCGGGTCATTTGTGTCGGCACCTATACTCTGGCATCCTGCGGAGTATGGCACTGTACGGAGCGCCCGTATGGGTGGATAGGTGCGAGACCGCCAGGAACGGGCCCGTGTTGAAGAGGGCCCAACGTATCCTGGCGAACCGAGCCTGTCGGGCGTACCGTACGGTGTCCTGGACGGCGGGTACGCTTCTCGCGGGCGATGCGCCTTGGCATCTACAGGCGCAGTCGCTCGCGGAAGTGTACCTCTTCCTGCGGGATGCCGGAGAGCGTCGGCCGGACCCGGCCACGGTCCGCCGGATCAGGCGCGTTGCCCATGACGCCCTGATCCGGCGGTGGGAGACGGAGTTAGGTAACCCTGCCGCCGGCCGGGACACGGTGGAGGCCATCAGGCCCCACCTGTCCCGGTGGATGAGCCGGCGGTACGGGGCCTTGACGTTCCACCTGGTGCAGGTGCTGACAGGCCATGGATGTTTCGGCAAGTACCTGCACCAGGTGGCTCGTAGAGAGATGACGCAAGAATGCGTCGAGTGTGGTGCGCCGGTGGACACGGCGCACCACACTCTGGCGGAGTGCCCGGCATGGGGGCCGCAACGCCACTCCCTCGTCGCGCAAGTCGGCAGTGACCTCTCGCTGCCGACTGTAATCGATCGTATGTTGAGCAGCGGGAGGTCGTTTGAGTGGGTAAAAATCTCGACATAACTCTGTCTTCTCCCCAAAGGGCAAACTTTTGGAAGATTTCCCCCCTCGAAACAATAAATAGGTTAGGTTATAATAACCACTTACCCTTGCGTTAGTGATGCCGCTGATGTCGGGGTATTCGTCGACGCCGTGCTCGCCGGTGTGCGCGCTCGCTGTCGACACAAATGCACCGCTGATGATAGCAACATCATAAACAAACAAATCCCTAACATAAAGTCAAATGTTAAAGTACCCTCCAAACGTGGTACTATAAATGAACTCTTACTCTTATTTTTTGTTTTTATTCAATATTCAATACGGTTCAGCCGTTTAGAAACTAAGCTAGGCTACTTAGATGTGCAGTCCCTATAACCATCTCCTACTGGTTCCAGATTCGATTCCGACAGTGTATATAAGCCTTAACTTTCCCGCCTTTTTTGATTTCATTATATTAAAAATCCGGTGCTAAGGATCAAACATATTAAACATGCAGACCTTACCTTCTCTTACAACATTAATTTACATAACTCACACACATGCAATAAACAACACATACAAATAATAAATAAAGCGTTCATATTATTTATTAATGTTTTTAATACTACCCACAAAATGGTAAATTAGATTTGAAATTGCTCTCCAAATAAAAATGTCTGCCTGTAGCGATTTTTAATGTGTCATCTCTCATTATATATTACAAATTTCAGGAACAGCTTAACCGATTTAGGTAGGACTTTAACTTGAAGAAGGAAATCGATATATCATCATCATCATCAGCCGATAGACGCCCACTGCTGGACATAGGCCTCCCCAAAGATCTCCACATCGATCGGTCTCTCGTTGCACTAGGGGTCGTCGTTCACAGGACCAAAATCCCCCACTTCCCACCGCGTTAGCCCAATTTTGATGGGAGTCAGAGCCTCGTCTGTTGATAAGCAGGCAGCACCACGAGCTGGTGAGGTTAGCTTGGATCCCGTGAGGTGTTGTGCGGAACCACTTACACAATAGATATATAATAATGTAAATTAGGGTTCCGTGCAATAAAGACTACTTTGAAATAGCGAATATATCAGAACTGATGATGCCGGTAATTGTATTGAAGTCTGAACTACCGTCTACCTTCACCTGAAGGTAAGTGACGCTCTTGCCCACAGCAAGGTGGCGCTAGTTAGGATAATATACACGCTACATACTTAAGATATTAAACCCATCACGGAATTTACTACCTACATGGGCCTTCAAACCGTATAATAGTAAATTATTGACTCCATTGTCTGCTGATGGAAATAAGTATCGCGACGGTACTAACCCAGAGGATCTCCGGCGACAAAGACCTACCGCTTGTAGAGCACTCTAGTAGCAACGAATCCTTCGAGCCGGATAACGCTAATGTTTGCACACTAGTTCGACGGAGGAAATAGAAGCTGTGATACATGTGTGTGGTTTCCGGTAAAACGCATAACCAGAGCAATATTTCAATGATCCGGTTTGAGAGGACCATGTAGCTGATGAACTTACCGCCGTATCGAGACTAATATTATATTTCATGGTGAATGATAGCATTGAGAAATCCGGCTGAACTGATCCTTGGATTGCAATTTACCACCACCATCAGCTGATAGTCCACTGCTGGATATAGGCATCACCCAAGATTCCTACATCGATCGCTCCTATGCCGTCTGCATCACCGGGCACAAGGGTTCGTCCTTTGTAGGGTTTCATTTGGGGAGGGATTTGGGCCACTACCCACCACGCTGGCCCAATACGGGTTAGTGGAAGCCAGAGCCTGGTCTGCTAATAATCAGGCTGCATCACGAGCTGGTGAGGTTGGCTTGGATCCCGTCGATTATTGTGCGGGTACCCTTACATTCAATGATTTACATACGGAACCCTTTGTGTTAGTTGACAATAAACATAGGACACCTCACACAACAGTCTCGTTTAAAACTAATCGCGATTATGAAGCGATCCACACGCGACACGTCAGCGACGATCGCCATATTGAACCGGAAGTGATTGTTGCATTGCCAATCCGGTGAGTTCATCACATTGCTGGATGATGAATGAGGATTCCAATCGCCGTATTGTGAGGCAATGCACTGCCGGCGAATAGTAGGAATCATTTACTATTATCCGGCTCGAAGGGTCACATAAGCTAATGACATTTTTTATACGTGACAGGTCTTTGTCGCCAGTTACCGCCTAGATACTATCGCGGCGACTACATCCGTCGCCGAACCGTAGTAGGCAAATATTAATGTTATCCGTCTTGAAGGATCATGTAGCTAGTAACAGCATTTTTTACTGGTAGTAGATCTCTGTTGCCGTAGTCCAACTTTATATCATTACTGTTATCCGGTTTAAAGGCGCTGTAGCTTGACATTACTGCGATAACGAGACTATACGTTATATATCTCAGAACGGCGACAACAGCTATGCATCATCCTAAATAGCGAGTATAGAGTTTAAAGTATCAAGAAGTGTTGATCTCCATCGCCCGTTGGAGTTCTGTCGGTACTCACATCTGCTCCTGGTCTCCATGGTCATGTCCTCGACCGGCTCGAACTCGGTGTCGGTGTCTAAGTCGTCGCTGCTCTACACGCACACATGCAAGCGGACAGACACGGGACATTTAGCATGCGATGGCGGTGGAACGGTGGCGACGGTGACGGTGACGGATCACATAAAAGAGGGTAGGGAGAAAAATTTTCACTCGAGCAGTACCTGATGACACTTGATTTTAAGTAACGATGGGGAAGTTGATGGTGAAGTCATCGCCGCCACGTTACCATTACAAAACAATGACAACCCAAGAAATAACGAAATGGGAAATGTAAACGATCGCAACCAAAATTGGATTTGGATAAAAAAAAACCCAAAAGGACTATAGAGGGTAGATGAAAAATATTTTAAAATCATCAGATAATTAATAAATATTGATTATATAGTGTCGCCAAGACATAAATTCGATAAAATCGATGAATGAGTGATTAAAATAAAGATTAAGATTTTTGTGAATGGCAACACTGATTATAAAGCTAACGTTGCAATAGATCCAAATCCAGTTGCAGATGCAATCAATGAAACATGCGAGAAAAACACACGAGTTAAACAAAATGGCGACGAAACACAGACAGGTGAACGTATAGAGGATGTGTCAATAATTTCAGATCCAATAGCAAACTATCAAATCTAGTAACCATAGACAAGGTTTTGGGGCTGAATTGGAACGATTAAGGTTCCAAGTGTGTGTATCGGTTACTGAAATTCGAATGACAGATCCGAGGGGCGCGTTAGACGCGTCCACTACAGCAGGCGGGTACGCGTATACAGGCGTCGTGCCCTCACATTTGCTCCTCGTCTCCAGCGTGTAATGCTCGTCGAGCTCCACGTCCTCGGGGTCCAGATCCTCATCGTCCTAAACCGTCAATCAATCTATAACTGCGCACCCTCCCATCTCCTCCCTTCCATCGGAGACCGTCTAGTCAGGTAGTAGACACTGCATTATATTCCTAACATTACAACAGATGTCGAATCTCGCTATCTCATTAAATTCAATAGCGGACACGGGTCCTTCGAGCCGGATCGCAGCTATATCTTCATACAGTTCGGCCGCAGAAATATGATCTGCTGTTGTCTCCTAGACGGTCTCCGGCAGTAGATACTTCAAAGCATTAACAGTTGTGTAAATATTCCAATTGGTCCAAATTTGAGGATCATTACCATCAGGTGAACTGTTCTTTAATGCTCTTACCATGAGACAGGATAGTAACTGGGAGAATTACAATTTAGCAGTGAAATAAAAAAAAATGGTGTCTACAGTACTTCCACCGACCGTTCATCCAAGATATCTGTACATGTCATCATCATCTGCCACTCCAATTGTTTCTGTTATATGTACTGTTAAAACAGAGGAGATGTCGCGGTGGCGGTGGTGGTGGTGGTGGTGGTGGTGGTGAGCTCACCCTGTTCATCAGCACGGCGCGTCGGATCTCGCGGACTCCGTCGTACACCAGCCGGGATGCGTCTATGAAGTCGTTCTCGTCGAGGCCGGCGCCCGCGCCGCTGCCCAGCGCCGACACGGCCGCGTCCACGCGCACAGCGAACTTCGACATCACTGCGGGAGAGAGAGAGACAGCTGCACGTTAGAAGAGAGAGGAAACATTTACCGGAGCAACACCAGCCGATCGCACTCGACCATCGCGCTGGACCGTCTTCAGAAGATCACCGAGACCCAACAGCTTTGGAAAGCGATCTGATGATACTTCAGCCAGAACGCTAGGTTGAAGAATCTAAACCCAGCAATAGCAATAGAAACTGGCCTGCTTAGGCTTATGTACTATCAAATCCCAACAGTGGGAATGTAAACTGGGGTACTTAAGCTTATGTTGTATTAAATCTCAACAATAGGTATATTACCTGGGATGTTCATGCTTATATGGTATCGAGTCCCAGCAGTGGGAGTATTACCTCGGCTATTCACGCATATATGGTATTGCATCCCAGCAGTGGGAACATTAGCTGACTAGCTTTAATCAACTTAATTTTTTTAAATTAAATACGCGTTTAAACGACAACCCTATCCTCCGCGGCTAATCATCATCAATAACTACTCACCCCCACCTCCCCCATTCTCAGTCAAAGGCCATGACCCCAATCTGCATAAGAATGCAAGCATTACTAGAGGCATAAAAATAAACCGAATTATGTATGTATTATAAATGTCCGTGATATGCTAATGAGGGGTTATTAATTCGGATCCGCGACCCCGGCGGCGCGGCGGCCGTGACCCGGATACGGCGACGCCCACGCGCGGGCGCAGCCCCATCGGGCATCAAACGATTACATAGCTCACATAACACGATAATAGGAGATTTTACTGAGATGGTAGATGATGGAAGGAAGACGACAGATTTATATGATGACCACCTAGACCTACCTAGACTACACAATACGTGGTCCATAATCGAACGTGGGACCTCTGTGCAGGCATAACCACTGCACCATTGAGGCTACTAACCAAATAACACTACAGCTATCAGTTGTCGCCAGTAGAAGGCATTGTTATCCGGTTGCAAAGATCATCTAGGTAATGAAATTACTAAAGTTATAACACATCTTGTCTCAAGTTGATGTGTATAATGTGTTGCAGTGTAATCATCCCAACAGGACTGACGTATGTGCCGCTTGTGTCGCGCCGGCGTGGAGCTGATGTCGCAACGCTCAAACATTGCCCACTTATTTGTTCTGAGCGGCCGTAATTAGTTGACGTTGTGTAAGATTCGTACCAGTTCGCACACTCCCGCGAGCACACAACACGCAACCACTGCACCCAATGTAATAAGGAACTATTGACTTCTATTTCATCAACCTAAGTGACGCGCCGGTTTATTTATTTAACTCCGAAGCCGGGTTACATTTCTGAATCAAATCAGTTGGAGAGATTTTTGTTTATTTAATGAAGCGACGAGACAAGTGGCACATTCACCGGATGTTAAGTGATACGCTTGCCTATAACAAGGTGACGCTAGTTAGGATAGTATAAACAGCACCAAATTATGCAGGTCGTCGTAAAACATTAGACGTTTACTCTCGTTCTCTCAATAACTACATTAGCTACAGCGTCGTTTAAACCGGAACACGGTAATAATTGCACACAACTGTCTGCAACAACAGAGATCTGCCATCAGTCATTAATATACAGAATAAATAATGTAGGCGCCAGTACACAACCTTGTGGTACGCCAGAGTATCCAAGGTTGGGATTGGAGCCAGCTTCGTCAATGACGGCCACAATCGTTCGGTTCGCAGACAAGCTGGTGATCACTCGCACAGCCTATACGGAAGCGAGTAGGACGGTAGCATCGGAAGCAAAACTTTGTGCTTGACCTGATCGAAGGCTGTCGTAAAGTCCGAACTAACAGCTACAGCCTTCCTACTTCTCTCAACCGATATCTCCCAAATGCTTAGTCGCAGGGGTGGGTATATTTAAAAGTTTTCTTTATATATGGAATATCGTTTTTTTTTGTACTATCCTATTCATTATCATCATTATCGAAGCCGTTCTCTTCCATATATAAATATGTGATCGTACATCCGTCTGTATGAATCAATGGTATTAGTATTCGATGCGCAGCATGAGATAGGACAAAGATCAAGGGCGGCGGCGGCGGCTGCGGCGGCGGCGGCGTCCCAACGCTCGCGCTGGTGACCTTCAGCCGCCGTCCGCCACGTCGACTGTCGTGACATCAAACGAGAAAAAAAAACATCCGCTTAACCTTTTAAAAATAACAAACACACGTACAGAATTAAGAAATATTATAAATACTTGACTACATTACCGCAAAGTAGTTACACAACTCGACTAAGATGTTTACACAACATCGTGAGCTGCTGCGCGCGGGCGAGAGATGTTACTACTATTAGCTTGTAGCTATACAGCGCCCTTCCATAGCTCACTAGCTACAAGACTTATCAGAAGCTTTTTACCTAGCCGCTACAGAGTCCTTCACTAGGTTAAAAGCTACAACACTACTCTTAACTGGCTCACTAAAAACCACGCCCTAAACTAGTTCACCTACAAAGTCTATCAGTTCACTAGTTAGCTACAGGTCCCTTCACTAGGGTTATTAGCTGACTTGCTACACGGCTCGTAACTATCTCACATTGTTAACTACAACGTCCTTCGCTACATTATTAGGTAACTTCAGATAACTACAAAGACACATAACCACTACGTTCTTCCCTAGCTCAATGGCTACCTACTAATCCCTTCAGCAGTTTACAAGCTATACAGTTTTCATTAGCTCATTATCTACACCGCCTTTCACCAGCTACAGCGCCCTTCAAACCAGGAAGATGATAATCCCAATAAAATTTGATATTTACTAGTTCACATTGGATACTATTTAATTCGCTAAACGTTTATTAATGCAAAATATTCGCGAGCGCACCGCGCCGCGCCAAGTTCGGATCCTTGACACGAACGCGTCGAGTTTATGTAATATTCACATAATTATGAAAAAAAAAACGAACAACAGAAATGAAACGTTCTGGTATCGTACACGATAATATGGTGTTGCCATATACAAATCAACTCCGACTCCCGGTGTGGTGGGAAATGGCCAAAGTACCCCCCATACGAGCCCCTTACAAACGACTGCCCTTGGTGCAGGCAGCACAGGACTGATCGATGTGGGCATCTTTGGGAGGAGGCTTATGTCCAGCAGTGGACGTCTATCAGCTGATAGTAGTGTCGCGTACATCACTAGTTCGGATGCTTCACACTACAACAACCTTCAGAATTAAACGTAATTATTTATTTTACACGACCAAATGAGGTGCGAGTACCCATTTTTGAGTTTGAATATATCCGCGCGGAACGCTGGTTTTATTAAATTATATAACTCAACTGGTTCCGTATATATATATTTATCGACCAGTGAAAGTTTTTACACAATCGCTTCACTCGTTTCTGCGTGTCAGCTGTGTAACACAGTACACGCGCAGAGTTTTGAAACGGATAAAAAGCTTTAGCAATATACAGCGCAAACGTACATTATTGTGAATATATGAAAAGCTCATCAATCAAATTCACGTGAAAATAAGTGATGTGTTTATTAAATAAATGTATTATTAATGTTCTCTTTACCAGGCCACACTGTGTTCACTGGATTTTAAGTGACACGCCGTCAATAATAACACACGCCCATAACAATGTGGGCATAGCTAGGATGATATACACAGTACAACATTGCGCTCGTGAGACTTAAGTAACAAGGTTCGATACTACAGTAATTTTACTAGCTATAGCGCCCTTCAAACCTGAACATAGAAATGTTTATACATACTGTTTGGCGGCTTAAATAGCAGCTGCAGTGGGAACACAGAGCACTAGTCGATTTAAGACTCGTGTGGAGTTATTTCACTATATAGGTGGTCCTTCGAGCCGGATAATAGTAATGTATGCACAGTTTGATGGCAGAATGATTGTTGCTGTGATACCTGAAGCTTCCACTAGAAAACAGTCCAATGTGCATAATTACTGGGAAACCGCTGCATGAGGGCAGTGAAGGACCGATCTGCGTGGACATCTTTGGGGAAGACCTATGTCCAGCGGTGGGACTCCATCAGCTGAAGATGATCATACAATCATTACTGTTACTGCTGGTATATCTCCATTGCCGGAGACGGTCTAAGTACTACCCCAGTGCTCATTACAGCCCGACGATCAGTACTGTGCGATTATTGCTGTGTTCCGGTTTGAAGGGACCTGTACCAGTTGAAATGAGACTTAACATGTCTCAAGGTGATGAGCTTATCTTGTTATTCTGTCTACCATCCGGGGATGACAATTGATTTTTTTTATCGGAGATTAGTTATCAGACGAGTGTTTCGGTCCACAGGCGTCCAAACGCCGGCATGCAGCCATCGCTGATCCACCTGCTCCTCGCGCCGCTGGTTCTCGCCTCGCCGAGGCTCGACCCGCTGGTGGACACCAGCAGGGGCCTCATCAGGGGCCTGCAGGCGCCCGACGGCGACTACTCCATGTTCCTCGGCATACCCTACGCTAAGCTCAACGAAAGCAACCCGTTCGCGGTGAGTCGATATCCAGAACCAGTCATAATTATAGTTACCCGGTCGGTCGTAAAAGGCGACTAAAAGATGGCACTATCATTATTACCCGATAGACGTCCATTGCTGGACATGGGCTCCTGACAGGTGGCATTAAGCGGCCATTAAATGAGCCAGCCTGATGATGATGACGAACCCAGGTGACAGGGTCTCTGTTGCCGGAGATCGTCTAGGTACCACTGCAGCGCCTATTGCAGCTGACATACAGTACTGTGCTGATATTACTGTGATCCGGTTTGAAGGCCATTATAGCTACTACCGCTGGTAAGCCTCTGTTGCCGGAGAACGTCTAAGTAGGTACCATAGCAGCTATTGCAGCTGAGATAGTAAGTGATCTTACCATCAAGCGAACATTTCGCTCGTTTCGTGACGCCTGAGTATAAAAAAAATCGTAGGAATGAAAGGCCCCGAGACAGCAACTAACCAGTAAGTTCATAGATCGGATATACGTACCACTTACCATCAGATAGTAAAATGATCCACCTTCAATTCCAGCCGTCACTACCGTATCCCAATTTCAGTGGAACCTTCGAAGCGTACGACGACTCCGCCATCTGCCCGCAAATCGAGCAGTTCGACTACGAAGTCGCCGGCACGCTCGACTGCCTGCGCCTGAACGTCTTCGTCCCCAACAAGGCGAGCAGGGGGAACCCCCTGCCGGTCCTAGTCTGGATTTACGGCGGCAGGTTCCAGTACGGGTCCGCTAGCCGCCACGTGAACGGCCCGAAGTACCTAGTGAGGCACGATGTTGTACTGGTCACCATCAACTACCGCGTCGGTCCGTACGGCTTCATGTGCCTGGATACTCCCGAAGTACCCGGCAATCAGGGTTTGAAGGACCAACTGAGCGCTCTGCGATGGATCAAAGAGAACATCGAAGCGTTCGGAGGTGACGGGGGGAAAGTAACTATATTCGGCTCGAGCGCCGGGGGAGTCTCTGTCGATTTCCACTTGATGTCGGAGCAGGAGAAACTATTCGATAAAGTAATAATGCAGAGCGGGACAACCCTATGCCCTTGGGCGGTCGAGGAGTCGAACAGGGAGTCTCCAATAAAACTCGCAGAGCATCTCGGTTTCCAATCGGACGACACCGAGGCGGCGATAGCTTTCTTATCAGCAATCGAACCTGAACTGATAATTGCGTCAGTGAGAGAGTTAGGTCTTTTGTTCAAACCTTGCGTCGAGAAGGACTTCGAGGGTGTGGAGAAGTTCTTAAGCAAACATCCCATATCCAACAACGCAATACCGAAGGCCAAAAGCATCCCGATACTTACAGGATACAATAACCAGGAATTGTTGGTCATTTACGGCAATGGTACCTATGGTAATCACAGTTTTGACATCTTTAAGATGAACATGGACCTTTCTTTCGACTTGACGGAGAGCGAAGATCTGGTAACGCTGGTTCGCCAGTTCTACGTCGGCGATGAAGAGCAAAGCGCAGACTTGAAGTGGGACCTGACGGATTTCGAATCGGACTTCACCTTCAATCACCCAATCCACAGAGCGATCCGAAAGTATTTGGAGAACGATGCCAAGGTCTACCACTACATCTTCTCATACGCCGGCGACAGGAACATGGTGAAGTGGCAGAAGAATGTTACGGAAGGCGGCGCGGCACACTCCGACGAAAAGGGCTACCTATTCGACGTTTCATTTTTGGACGAGCCTTCAGAGGAGGATCAGCTGATGATCGACAGGATCACTACACTCTGGACTAATTTCGTGAAATACGGGTAAGTGTTGAATGCGTTAATTGACTTTTATCGCGGCGACTTCCCCATTATTCCTTACAATCCTGCAAGATTCATACCCGGAGCCAAGTGTGATGAAGTTTAGACGGTGATGGGATATTTGGAACACACCCAGACTTTCTATTTTAGTTCTGTCCCCATTACGGCACTGTGTACCGGCTGTCGACTTTCCACTGACTGATAGAGATCAGTTTCACTGGGAAGAGTTTGTATTTGTGGGAAACACTTTAGGGTTCCTTTATCACCTATAATAATCATGAACCGGCAGCGGAACCGCTTATCGGGTTCATTTTGTTGTGCTCTGAACGAAGGGCCTTCTTCTAAATACAAACTTTTTGAGTGGTACTTAAATTGTGTACTACATTTGCTTCAAGGTAAGGTGTTATCGCTGGTAATCTCCTCCGGAGGTATCAGAAATGAGCAGTTCTGCAGATACTGCATGATCCTACATCAGCATCCGATATCGATAAGCGGTGCCGTTAGATAACTGTCCGAGTGGGAGTCCGTGACGTTATCATATCGTCCTATAAACTTCACAGCTTTTAGATATAAAAAATTCTGCGATGTCATTTAATACTTTTTTATCGCTAACGGATGGTAAATCTTCGTTAAGATATACCCTGTCTTCGGACCAGTCAGGTTTGTGGAGAGATGTTTACTGACTAATATTTCGGTGGTCATCCTCTACCATAGGAGAGGCTCAGTTCTAGGACAACGTGAAACAAATCCCAATATCTTCGTGGACAAAATCAGTCATCATCTTTAGAGTAACGACCCTAAGTAGGATAGTGACTGATGGCACTCGTGGTGGTGAGAGCAATAACTATCTCTGCCTCAACAGCCGATGACTCCAATGTCAAGGAAACAGCATTCATCACATGGCCATACCTTACTCGATAACACTTGCAGTATGTTATTATACATAAAAAAAAAACATGTAAAGTGTTCTATTGTGTAAAAAAACAAATTCGCGTAGTAGATAACTTCAAGTTGATGATAACGAGTGCAAAAAATCACTTGAGATTACTTTGGCACACCTAAACTTGTCACTGATGACATTGTTCGATAGTGGATTGGTTTTATTGACAGTGGCAAAGTTTAAAAAAAGATTCCCGTCGAATTGGAAAAGTGGAACAGCTCTGGATAATATAACAAGCTGGACCCAACGGATACATAAATCCTCCATTTTGAAGTCCTATATTAGTCAGTAGTGGATAAACTAAAATGAATCAGAAGCACATCTACTGCCTTCTTTCCACTGCCGCTTGCCTTGTACTGAGACAAATTCAAACCATTTGAGGTGGAGCTTAGATATTAAAGCAAAAACCTTATTTACTCCGCCCACATAATGTAAATCAGCTGTTATACAGCATCTCTGTGCTCCAACTGCCGAGATAGCTGATGCTTATGCCTAGCAGTGGACATCAAGCGCCTATTTGAAAGATGGATTTTAAAATTTTTAATATTTCAGAGACCCTACTCCGGTGACGACGGAACTGCTCCCAGTGAAGTGGAACCCGATGATGAAGAAGGTCATGAACTACTTGGACATAGACAGCGAGCTGAACATCAAACGGCGACCGTTCCACAGCCGGATGGCCTTCTGGGACCTATTCTACAAGAGCAACGAGCACCTGCTCAAGTATTACGACGGAAACCAAGTTTAGAGATGAAGGATCCTTCAGGCGGAATTGCAAATAAATGTTTAATATTCACAAAACATGCTTTTTTATTATTTTCAATACATGAGCATGAAGATTGTTTTTCTGAGAGATTCGCGATTTTGAAAATTAATTAATAACCTTGAAGATATTCAGAATTTAAAAAATTGTCCGGATAAATTTCAACCTTAATATTGATGAGATAGATTGTTGTAGCTTTAGCACACACCATTGTCATTATTATACCGCCGCCAAACGGTAGTGCGCGAACATTAACGTGTTCCTGTTCGAAGGACGGCGTAGATAATTTCCAAAGTAACAAGTTTTTTTTACGTTTAACGCTAACTAGCGTCACATTGTTATGAGTGTCACTTGACATCATTTTTTAAATCAAGCAACAAGACTAGCGGATCGTTCTGACGGTGATACGCTCGACTGTAACATCGCGGCGCTAGTTAGGATGCTATATACAGCACCACATCGTGCTTGTCGCCTGAGACATGAGATGTTCAATCCCCTTACCCCAGTATTTTCACTAGCTGCAGCGCCTTTCAAACTGGAACAATGATATTTGCACAGTACTGTTTTTTGGCTGCTATAGGCGCTGCCGCTCTAGGTCTGCACGGTCTCCGGCATCAGAGACCTACCAGCAGTAATCCACGTCCGCAACCTCACTGTATATATAAAAATAATGTCTATTGAAACTTGTCTTTTTTCGTTGTTTATTTATCTCAGAATCGGTCCCATGTCATTTGTTTTCGTATCAAGATAAGATTTAAGTGAAAAACAATTCAATCGCACTGGCGGTAGCTAGCTATCAATTAGTCACCGTTACAGACAGATTTAATTTATTCAAATCTAGATATAATTATATCTAGATTTGAATAAATCATCTAGATTATTACACCTAATTTTGATAAAAAATTGTTTATTTCATTAAAATTTTTAAAATATGAAGAAAGAGTAGAAAAATTTCTAAGACAATTAGATATGCTCTGTCAGTTAAATGGCTACTGGCTCATCGAGTTACCAAAGGGTAGAAGAGAATTTAAAGACTACAAAATTGGAAGGACCATTGCGTAATTAGTGCAGGATGATGATACAATAAGCTGAACATCTTAAACAGAACAGATATTAGCAAAAATAGAAACCGATGGATGGAGCTGGGAGAGGTGTTCATCCAAATAAAAATTCCAATCAACATAAGACATTCTTCTTCTTCCTCCTGCCCTTTTCCCAGGTATGTGGGGACGGCACAGTATGAACTTCTCTTCCACATCCCTCTATCAGCTATCATATCGGAATTCACACTCTTCTTATACATGTCATCTTTCACACAATCCATCCACACTTTCTTAGGTCTTCCTCTACCCTCAAAACCATCCCTTTTCATTCTCATTACTTTCTTTGTTGTATGTCCTTCATCTCTCCGCACAACATGCGCGCACCACGCTAGGCTCTTGCTCCTCAATTTCTCTGTCACTGGATGAACTTTCAGACTTCCTCTAATATACATACATACATATATATCACGCCTCGTTCCCAGTGGGGTAGGCAGAGACCACCTCTCTCCACCTGCTACGATCCTGGCACACCCCTCTCGCTTCCTCCACTTTCATAAGCGTCTTCATGCACGCTCGTCGGTTGCGAGTGCTTTGAACCCGGCCTTTATTTAGGACATCTCCGATTTGATCGGAGTATGTCCGCCTAGGTCGACCTGCACCGATTTTTCCAATCATTCTTACCTTGTATATTTCTTCCGTTAATCTTCTTTCATCCATTCTTTCGACATGGCCGAACCATCTAAGAATCTCTTTCTCTATCCTTGTCACTACATCTTCAACCACGCCGCACCGCTTCCTTATCACACTGTTCCTCACTTTGTCCATCCGTTTCACTCCAGTTATACTTCTCAGGCTCCTCTAATATACTCATTCTTAATTTTATCCATCCTTGTTACACCGCACATCCATCTTAACATTCGCATCTCAGCCATATGTAATCTTCTTTCATTCAAACCCTTGGTGGCCCAACATTCAGCTCCATACAATAGGACAGATCTAACGTCCGACTTGTAGATCTTTCCCTTAAGTTTATGTGCATTCGTAGATCACAAGTCGTCCCAGTGACCTGTCACCTTTTGATCCATCCTGCATTTATTCGGCTTCTCTCATCTCGATCAATATCAATATCAACATCAGGCATTGTACTAATAAAATGGTAATAGGAATAAAATTATTTTATTGTTAGTAAAGATATATAGAAACGTTGATTTGTTTTAAATTCATTCGTACATGTTATCCTGTTTAAAGAGGCTTGGTCTAGTTCCCAATTGAGCTTATATGTCCAGTGAAGTAAAATATGGCAAGGAAACCAAAGAATAAAAGATATGCTGCTGCTGCGGAATCGATACTGTAAAAATTATCTATTTATTGCTGTAATGAGGAATGAGAGTATAAAGTCCTCCAAAACTGAACATAACGATCAAGGAAGAATAAAACTTGAGAAGATTACATTATCTCTATCAGCTTCTCTTTCTTAATGATAACCGCAAAGGAGTGGGACAATTTGCGGGTGCGATCTTCCCGTACAAATAGGACGTGAGTGTATAGGTTGTTACTATGTTATATAGACCACATCGCCACTTAACATCACGTGTGATCGTGGACAAGCGCTAACTTTGTCGATTTAAAAAAAAAAATCAGCTATTGTATCCTTATGTTAATCCTATTCCCCAACGGCATGTTCCTGTACAACCCGTAACACCGGCGTGTCGTTATATCTATTTACTATTTTCACATAAAATCTATTTCTATTTCCTTTGCGTAACTAATAGCTTTCCTCAACAGAGGATACCTTATCCACGTTGTTTCAGCTACTTCACGTGAAGCGGCCGCTGAAAAAGATAAACTGGAATATTTATATAAAAGTGCAAGATAAATGTACTTATCTTTCACATGACATCTGGCAGCCCACAAAGCAATCCAATATGTCGATCAGGACGATGAAGGTCGGCGCCCTGATCTTACACTGCATATGTGCTGTGTGGGCTGCGCAGAGAACCGACCCGCTGGTCTCCACCGAGAGAGGTCTCATCAGGGGCCTGCAGGCATCCGACGGTGACTACTCAATGTTCCTCGGCATACCCTACGCTAAGCTCAACGAAAGCAACCCGTTCGGGGTAAGTTTGTAAAACTCTTCTTCTCACTCCCTTTAATAAGACAAAAAAAATAATTAAAATCCTTCAAATAGATTTGTACTTGAAACTATTCAATTTAATTTTCAATAGTACATAATGAAGAACCTTACGTCTACAATGTCTTTGACGCCGAACGCTCTAAATCATCATCATCATTTCTACCGATGGACATCCGCTGCTGGACATAGGTCTCTTGTAATGTCTTCCACAAATCACGGTCTCACGCTGTTGGAACCCAGGTGTGCGGACAACAAAAGTCTAGGTTAAACAGTGTGCAAATAATGCTTTGTCGGAGTGGACCGGGTTTAAATACCGTCAGTTAAAAAGAATAGCTGAGGATCGAATTGATTTTCTACATCTGATCGCGAAACTAACGATGATGATCATTGATTTATAGCGGTTTGAAAGACAATGTAGCTAGTGAAATTAATAGAATAAGTTCGGCACAACATCCGAGATAACTCCTTAAAAAGATAGAAATAGAGATAATTTAATCAATCTCGTACAGAGTACAGATAAAATATTACAAAATTACATTCTAAGAATAATTCTAGACATCTGTAACATGTAATATTGAAGTTTAATGTATAAATTTAAATGGATTTATAAATACTAATTACTAATACTGTTTCCTTAGGACATCTTGTAATGTATGTATAAATGTGGTCCTAAAGTAGTGCCTTGTGGAACTCCGCACGCATAGCTTCACCTGTTTACGGTTGAATCAAATTAGGAAAATACTTGGAAATGGCGAAAACATTTCTTCAATCACCACATGCACGTCTTCGCGGAAATGATAATTTTAAATGCATACATGATTTCATCCGCACAGTCAGTTAAATATATGATTTAATTAAAAATCGCTTATTTTGACAACTTGACATTTCAAATGCATGATTTATTGTTGTCTAACATAATATGTCGAAACATCAAGAAGCTCGTATCGCGATAAGTTTCTTTATCAGCATCAAAAAAATATAATGTTTCTTGTTTTTAATTTGAAATGTTATCGAACTATTAGTTTACTAACTAAACGATATTTAATATTTCAGCCGTCATTACCCTATCCGGACTTCGAGGAAACCTTCGAGGCATACGACGACACCGCCATATGTCCACAAGTCGAGGAGTTTGATAATCAGATTGTCGGTACCCTCGACTGCCTGCACCTAAACGTCTACGTCCCTAACAAGGCCACCACGAGGAACCCACTCCCCGTCCTGGTCTGGATCTATGGCGGTGCCTTTCAGATCGGCTTCGCCGGACGCTTCGTTTACGGGCCTAAATATTTGGTTAGGCACGATGTAATCCTCGTTACCCTCAACTACCGTGTGGGGCCGTACGGCTTCATGTGCCTGGACACACCCGAAGTACCTGGCAATCAAGGTCTCAAAGATCAACTTAGCGCTCTGCGGTGGATCAAACAAAATATTGAAGCGTTTGGTGGCGATGCAAGTAAAATAACGATATTCGGAGAGAGCGCCGGCGCTGCTTCTGTGGATTTTCACCTTCTGTCAGAGCAGGAGAAGCTGTTCGATAAAGTCATAATGCAGAGCGGGGCAGCTCTAGGGCCCTGGACCGTAGAAGAATCTAATAAGAACGCTCCAATAATATTAGCTGAGAATTTAGGTTACGAAACAGAAGACGTTGAAGATGCATTGAAATTCCTAACAACGGTGGAACCGGAACTCATTATAGCATCAGCGACAAAGTCAGCAGGATTTATGCCGTGTGTAGAAAAAGATTTTGAAGGTGTAGAGAAGTTCATAGGCAAACATCCCGTTAACAGCGCGATACCGAAAGCTAAAAGCATCCCGGTACTGACGGGGTACAACAACGATGAAATGTATCTTTTCGGCACCGGACCGGACGACATTTATACCTTTGATGTGTTCAAAAGAAACTTGGCGACGGTGTTTGATTTAAGTAATGATGAAGATCTGGAGACGCTGGTTCGTCGATTCTACGTCGGCGATGAGGAAGAAGGCGTTGCTCTGAAATGGGATCTAATAGATTTCTCCTCGGACTTTACATTCAATCACCCGACCCACAGAAGCGTCCAGAAGTATCTCCAAAACGGGGGTAAAGTCTACCACTACATCTTCTCGTACACCGGTGGCAGGAACTTCGTGAAGTCCCGGCGAAATGTAACAGAGGGCGGTGCGGTTCATGCCGACGAGATCGGCTACCTATTCGACGTATCATTGTTTACAGAAGAGCCCTCAGAGGAGGATCAGCTCATCATCGACAGGATGACTACACTGTGGACTAATTTCGTGAAATATGGGTGAGTGCGCTAAACTTTGCCCGTTTTTATGTTTGTCAACACAGGTGACAATTTCACGGCTGTAATACCATGTTTTAATTTGTTGGCTGATATCGCAACTGAAGAAATAAGACGTGCTGCTCTTCCAGCAGTGCAACAGGGTCTGGACGTTACAGCGTGGTGATCATCTTCATAGCTTTGGTCACAGGTGTGATATCTATACCCGCCGACCCTGGTAGTAGTCTGACAGCAGCAGTAAAGAGTTCGGAAAAATTAGCAAGTTGTGCTGAAATTTTTACACCAACAGCGGTGTGATGGTGGGGACATTCCTAATCGTCTCCACCACTGGCATCGTGGACCTTCTTTCAACTCCACGTGTTTGTTTTAATTCTTCAAGTACCCGTAATCTTTGATCACTTTAAAGTAATTAGATTAAATGTTTAATTCCCTTATCTTATCACGATTTAATCGAAATATATTCAATTTGTTGTTTTGGGAATTTGATAACTCGATATAGAATTCCCAAACCCCCAAATATGTTGATATCTTATAGGAAACAATTTCAGAGTTTGGACGGCAGCTTTTCGTGTGAACGTCACAGAAATTACAGAAGCTCGAGTTCAGGATCGGCGGCCATTAAACTGCAATGATGATGATGATGATCGGGGACTGTCTGTAGGAAAATGGCTCCTCCAATCCAATCCAATCCAATCAGCCGGAAGAAGTCCACTGCTGGACAAAGGCCTCCCCCAAAGATTTCCACTCAGACCGGTCCTGGGCCACCCGCGTCCAATGGTTGCCAGCGACCTTGACCAGGTCGTCGATCCACCAGAAGGTCCAAATGGCTCCTAAAAGCCTTGAACGAGGATTTTGATGTAATATTTTATATTCTTTACGAACCAAATTTCCAATTTGATTATTGCTGCCAGGGACCCAACGCCGGAGACGACGGAACTGCTCCAGGTGAGGTGGAGCCCGGCGACGGCGGACGTCATGAACTACTTGGACATAAACAGCGAGCTGGCCGCCAAGCGGCGACCGTTCCACGGCCGTATGGCCTTTTGGGACCTGTTCTACAAAACGAACCAGCACCTAATGAAGTATTACGACGGTGATCAAGTCTAGAATATTACAAATAGTCTAGACTCGGAATATCATATTTGCATATGGTATATACGGTTTCATAGACTTAATAAAACTTGCATAAATTCTTCGAAATTTTTTACTATGACGTTGGGGAGAGATCGTCGTTATCAACATTTGGGCTGATGGACGCCCACTGCTGGACATAGGTTTCTTGTAATGGTCCACAAAGTACGATCTGGTGCTTTATGAGTCCAATGGCTCCAAGCGAATGTTTTAATCTCTCCTTTCCACCTAGTGGGGGGTGTACCAAGGCTGTGTCGACCAGAGATCACCACTCCAGCTCTTAGTCTCCAACGTCCATCGGTCCTACCGTGCCCCATCCATTGCTTTCAGCCTCGAGACTTCAGAAGAAAGATATTTCAAATTTAGTCGACTTTATTTTCACATTTTAGTCACTTTGTCCGGAAGTGTATTACAATTGCAATGTGAAGGCTTCAAGTGGCCTACCATAACGCAGACCGCTGAACTGCTGAAGACAGTGAAACCGTTGAATGAGAAGACTGTGGGACCAGTTTAGATATAATTGGGAAAGGCTTATGCCCAGCAGTGGACATACTCCATCTGATAATGATAATTGTTATGTAGTTTGTAAACCTGTTAACGCTTTTCCAGTCCGACGAAACCGATAACTTCTGAATCATCAGTCGATTCGAATCAGTAATTAGGTAATGATTTGGAATTCCTTCAATAAGGTTAGGTCTTAGATTCAAATCAGACTTCTAGATATTCATGTCGACCGCATGCAGCACAACCGGAAGCGTTGGACTGGTTCACCGGCGTGTTCGCACCGCTCTCATGAAGTCAGATTAGATAGTAGCGGAACTCAGGCTTTTTTGTTCAAGTGAGAGTAAGATCACTTAATAATGAGTGACACGCCTTCCTACAACAGCGCAGCGCCAGTTAGGATGTTATTCACAACATCACTTTGGAGCCGTCACCCTGACACCTAAGATATTGAGTCTCGTTACGCTAAAATTACATTAGCCACAACATCCTTCAAACCGGAATATTGTAATTTCTAGACAGTACCATTTGTTGGTATTGCAGTGGTAACTACCATCGCTGTCGCAGAGTTATAAATAATCATTTTTTTTTTATCTACCCTCACCTGTGTGGTGGTGTACATCATTCAATAAGAAGCGGCGGTCCGGTTGCGCAAGCGCACCGTAATGCCTCACCGACGCGACCGCCCGCTCCTTTCGGCGACATGTCGCAACGCGCGCCGGCCGGCCGCGAGCTCCGGACCGACGGGCTTTAACCTTACCAGACCTGAACCTGACCTGACGGAGCGATTAAACAGGCGGAGCGTTCATGTAATACGGCGCTAGATGATATACACAACGTCTTGAGATCGTCACTTAAGTCGTTGTGTGACGTAGGTACCACCATACCACCAAGTAGTGTGTACTATTATCCGGCTCGAAGGACCATGTTGTTATACTCCAGTAATTGTATTAATATGAGCACACAATGTTTACACTGCATCACTGTACTAATAGCGTTTAGATATAATAAGGTAAACTATTGGAGTGGTTATTGGGGGAGGCCTATGTCCAGCAGTGGGCATCTATAGTCCGACGATGATGAACAATTTACACCAGTAATACGACGCTGCGGTGGTCTCCGACTGTACAGACCGTCAGTCACTAAAAGCAGAAAGCTTCCTAATTAAAACCGCCGTCCGCTAACAGAACCGCTGTTTTAGTGGCCACACTCGAATCTGGGTGACGGTCGGACAGGCGAGAGCGCGTCTTAGCGCATTTTTTACTCATCCCTTTACCAGTACCGGTTGCACGCACACACACACACACACGCATACATATATATGTATTCGTCGCCGTAAACATATGATGTTAATTATCGTCACTCCAATAATTACACTACCTATATGGCCCTTCGGACCGGATAACAGTAGATGTTTTCACACTACTCGTATGGCGCTGCAGTAGTACCTATATGGTCTGTAGCAACAGAGACACCACTAATAAAACTAAGTGACCCATGCCCACCAGTGGGCATCTATAACAGGTCCAGTTTCTTATATCTCTTTGAACAGACGAGGTTCTTATCACCCAACAACCCGCACTGGACTAACGTGGTGGGCCAAGGCCCAGTCCCACTCAATGAACTGCGAATATCTCTGAAGGAGACCTAATGTCCAGCAGTGGACATATATTGCCTGATGATGATGATGATATCCTCTTCATCAATATGAGCACAATAAAAAACTTCATACAAATGTTCTACTGTATATCATCAACATCATCAGAGGCCCACTGCTGGACATAGGCCTCCACCAAAGATCTCCACATAGATCGATCCTGCCAGCATCCAGCTGCTTCCTGCAATCTTCACCAGATCGGACAACCTGGTGGTGAGTCTGCCAACTGCGTCTTCCGGTACGCGGTAACCATACGAGGACCTCGATACCACACATATTCACATGGTGGTATTGAGGATCTGGATGGTGATACTTGGCCAGTACAGTCCGGGTCTTACGCCGACAGCTGGAACGCAGCGGTGATGATGTGGATGTGGAATCGAACCAGGGACCTGCGCTTACCAACGGAGGAAATACAAAGCTATATATAGACCGCGATTAATACTGATAAGGCGGGACGTTCACCTGATGTTAAGTGATACGCCTGCCCACAGCGCCCGTCAAACCGGATTATAGCAATGTCCGCACAGCACTGTGTGCCGGCTGCAACAGGCGCTGCGGCGGTACCTAGACGGTCTGCGGCGACAGAGACACTACCGCCAGTGATAGCTATAGGCCCTTCAAACCGGATCACAGCAATGTCCGCACAGCACTGTGTGCCGGCTGCAACAGGCGCTGCGGCGGTACCTAGACGGTCTGCGGCGACAGAGACACTACCGCCAGTGATAGCTATAGGCCCTTCAAACCGGATCACAGCAATGTCCGCACAGCACTGTGTGCCGGCTGCAACAGGCGCTGCGGCGGTACCTAGACGGTCTGCGGCGACAGAGACACTACCGCCAGTGATAGCTATAGGCCCTTCAAACCGGATCACAGCAATGTCCGCACAGCACTGTGTGCCGGCTGCAACAGGCGCTGCGGCGGTACCTAGACGGTCTGCGGCGACAGAGACACTACCGCCAGTGATAGCTATAGGCCCTTCAAACCGGATCACAGCAATGTCCGCACAGCACTGTGTGCCGGCTGCAACAGGCGCTGCGGCGGTACCTAGACGGTCTGCGGCGACAGAGACACTACCGCCAGTGATAGCTATAGGCCCTTCAAACCGGATCACAGCAATGTCCGCACAGCACTGTGTGCCGGCTGCAACAGGCGCTGCGGCGGTACCTAGACGGTCTGCGGCGACAGAGACACTACCGCCAGTGATAGCTATAGGCCCTTCAAACCGGATCACAGCAATGTCCGCACAGCACTGTGTGCCGGCTGCAACAGGCGCTGCGGCGGTACCTAGACGGTCTGCGGCGACAGAGACACTACCGCCAGTGATAGCTATAGGCCCTTCAAACCGGATCACAGCAATGTCCGCACAGCACTGTGTGCCGGCTGCAACAGGCGCTGCGGCGGTACCTAGACGGTCTGCGGCGACAGAGACACTACCGCCAGTGATAGCTATAGGCCCTTCAAACCGGATCACAGCAATGTCCGCACAGCACTGTGTGCCGGCTGCAACAGGCGCTGCGGCGGTACCTAGACGGTCTGCGGCGACAGAGACACTACCGCCAGTGATAGCTATAGGCCCTTCAAACCGGATCACAGCAATGTCCGCACAGCACTGTGTGCCGGCTGCAACAGGCGCTGCGGCGGTACCTAGACGGTCTGCGGCGACAGAGACACTACCGCCAGTGATAGCTATAGGCCCTTCAAACCGGATCACAGCAATGTCCGCACAGCACTGTGTGCCGGCTGCAACAGGCGCTGCGGCGGTACCTAGACGGTCTCCGGCGACAGAGACACTACCGCCAGTGATAGCTATAGGCCCTTCAAACCGGATCACAGCAATGTCCGCACAGCACTGCGTGCCGGCTGCAACAGGCGCTGCGGCGGTACCTAGACGGTCTGCGGCGACAGAGACACTACCGCCAGTGATAGCTATAGGTCCTTCAAACCGGATCACAGCAATGTCCGCACAGCACTGCGTGCCGGCTGCAACAGGCGCTGCGGCGGTACCTAGACGGTCTGCGGCGACAGAGACACTACCGCCAGTGATAGCTATAGGTCCTTCAAACCGGATCACAGCAATGTCCGCACAGCACTGCGTGCCGGCTGCAACAGGCGCTGCGGCGGTACCTAGACGGTCTGCGGCGACAGAGACACTACCGCCAGTGATAGCTATAGGCCCTTCAAACCGGATCACAGCAATGTCCGCACAGCACTGCGTGCCGGCTGCAACAGGCGCTGCGGCGGTACCTAGACGGTCTGCGGCGACAGAGACACTACCGCCAGTGATAGCTATAGGTCCTTCAAACCGGATCACAGCAATGTCCGCACAGCACTGCGTGCCGGCTGCAACAGGCGCTGCGGCGGTACCTAGACGGTCTGCGGCGACAGAGACACTACCGCCAGTGATAGCTATAGGTCCTTCAAACCGGATCACAGCAATGTCCGCACAGCACTGCGTGCCGGCTGCAACAGGCGCTGCGGCGGTACCTAGACGGTCTGCGGCGACAGAGACACTACCGCCAGTGATAGCTATAGGCCCTTCAAACCGGATCACAGCAATGTCCGCACAGCACTGCGTGCCGGCTGCAACAGGCGCTGCGGCGGTACCTAGACGGTCTGCGGCGACAGAGACACTACCGCCAGTGATAGCTATAGGTCCTTCAAACCGGATCACAGCAATGTCCGCACAGCACTGCGTGCCGGCTGCAACAGGCGCTGCGGCGGTACCTAGACGGTCTGCGGCGACAGAGACACTACCGCCAGTGATAGCTATAGGCCCTTCAAACCGGATCACAGCAATGTCCGCACAGCACTGCGTGCCGGCTGCAACAGGCGCTGCGGCGGTACCTAGACGGTCTGCGGCGACAGAGACACTACCGCCAGTGATAGCTATAGGTCCTTCAAACCGGATCACAGCAATGTCCGCACAGCACTGCGTGCCGGCTGCAACAGGCGCTGCGGCGGTACCTAGACGGTCTGCGGCGACAGAGACACTACCGCCAGTGATAGCTATAGGTCCTTCAAACCGGATCACAGCAATGTCCGCACAGCACTGCGTGCCGGCTGCAACAGGCGCTGCGGCGGTACCTAGACGGTCTGCGGCGACAGAGACACTACCGCCAGTGATAGCTATAGGCCCTTCAAACCGGATCACAGCAATGTCCGCACAGCACTGCGTGCCGGCTGCAACAGGCGCTGCGGCGGTACCTAGACGGTCTGCGGCGACAGAGACACTACCGCCAGTGATAGCTATAGGTCCTTCAAACCGGATCACAGCAATGTCCGCACAGCACTGCGTGCCGGCTGCAACAGGCGCTGCGGCGGTACCTAGACGGTCTGCGGCGACAGAGACACTACCGCCAGTGATAGCTATAGGCCCTTCAAACCGGATCACAGCAATGTCCGCACAGCACTGCGTGCCGGCTGCAACAGGCGCTGCGGCGGTACCTAGACGGTCTGCGGCGACAGAGACACTACCGCCAGTGATAGCTATAGGTCCTTCAAACCGGATCACAGCAATGTCCGCACAGCACTGCGTGCCGGCTGCAACAGGCGCTGCGGCGGTACCTAGACGGTCTGCGGCGACAGAGACACTACCGCCAGTAAATGTCTACATGTATCGTCACCCAGGTTCGATTCTAGCAACAAATAGAAGTAAAAGATAAAAAACATATATATTTCCCAACTTCAAGCGGCAGATGCTTCAAGAGTCATTAATGTAAACCATTACATAAATATGTTAAGGATGACAAAAAGAATATTTCTCAATATGACAAAAAAAATATAGGACAGACCAGTAATGCACATCCCTGACCTTTACAAGTCAATACGTCACAGAGTAATAACCGCACAGGCACTGCAATAATCACTCCATACACAATATCTCTAACAGTACTGACTAATACATAAACAATCCACTGTGTCGCGGGAGAAGTAAAACCGTGTTCTAGTTCATTTGCTTAAGAACGAGACAGATATAATGCGGAAGCTATAGAGAGAGAAAGAGGGAGATAGAGAGGGAGCGATTAGTCGATTGATTAATTAAAGTTTGGGAGAACGTGAGTACAGTAAAATACTATTGTATAGATTTTAACTTTTTTTCACTCCCTCTCTGTCTCTCTCTCTTATATTCAAATTGAGATAGAGATAGAGCGCGATAGAACAGGTGAGTCACTGCGAACTGCGGCGCGGTGGCAGGAGGATAAGCATACTATACAGACAAGGCGTTCCCTCATACATATATAGCTATCTCTTTCACGCTTCATAAGTCACTATGTCAAGTTGTTCTTACTCATAAGTTGCGTCAAGTTGGCGAACTTTCTTCTTCGATGGTTAAGTAGGAAAAAGTGAAGTCTGTAGGCGCGGTGGTGCTGTTAGTGATTGCGCAAAGGTCAACGGAGTCGCGACCAGCTCCGCCGTCTGCGCGCCGCGGGGCGGCAGCGGGCGCGGGGGATTTTTGGGGAACCAGTAAAAAAAATTATAGCTCGCTGGCCTAACGGTTAGAGCGTGCGGCTTTCATTCCGCAGGTCGCGGGTTCTAATCTCGGCATGTACCGATGACTTAATATTTAAGTTATGTACATTTGTGAACTTTAGTTCCAACAGCGAGGAAACCCGCACACTGAATTAGAATTTATTCTAAGGCGTGTGTGTGAAGTCACCAACCCGCAATGGCCCAGCGTGTTGACTATGGCCCAATCGCCCTCATATTAGGGGTAAGCCTGTGCCCCAGCAGTGGGGACGTAAATTGGCTGTTATGGAAATAAAAGAAATATTCTAAATCAGAACATTACACAGGAATCATAAAGAGATGTTTTAAATCAGAACATTACACGGGAATCATAAAGAGATGTTTTAAATTAGAACATTACACGGGAATCATAAAGAGATGTTTTAAATCAGAACATTACACGGGAATCATAAAGAGATGTTTTAAATCAGAACATTACACGGGAATCATAAAGAGATGTTTTAAATTAGAACATTACACGGGAATCATAAAGAGATGTTTTAAATCAGAACATTACACGGGAATCATAAAGAGATGTTTTAAATCAGAACATTACACGGGAATCATAAAGAGATGTTTTAAATTAGAACATTACACGGGAATCATAAAGAGATGTTTTAAATCAGAACATTACACGGGAATCATAAAGAGATGTTTTAAATCAGAACATTACACGGGAATCACAAAGAGATGTTTTAAATTAGAACATTACACGGGAATCATAAAGAGATGTTTTAAATCAGAACATTACACGGGAATCACAAAGAGATGTTTTAAATTAGAACATTACACGGGAATCACAAAGAGATGTTTTAAATTAGAACATTACACGGGAATCATAAAGAGATGTTTTAAATCAGAACATTACACTGGAATCATAAAGAGATGTTTTAAATCAGAACATTACACGGGAATCATAAAGAGATGTTTTAAATTAGAACATTACACGGGAATCATAAAGAGATGTTTTAAATCAGAACATTACACGGGAATCACAAAGAGATGTTTTAAATTAGAACATTACACGGGAATCATAAAGAGATGTTTTAAATCAGAACATTACACGGGAATCACAAAGAGATGTTTTAAATTAGAACATTACACGGGAATCACAAAGAGATGTTTTAAATTAGAACATTATACGGGAATCACAAAGAGATGTTTTAAATCAGAACATTATACGGGAATCATAAAGAGATGTTTTAAATTAGAACATTATACGGGAATCACAAAGAGATGTTTTAAATCAGAACATTACACGGGAATCATAAAGAGATGTTTTAAATCAGAACATTATACGGGAATCATAAAGAGATGTTTTAAATCAGAACATTATATGGGAATCATAAAGAGATGTTTTAAATCAGAACATTATATGGGAATCATAAAGAGATGTTTTAAATTAGAACATTATATGGGAATCATAAAGAGATGTTTTAAATCAGAACATTATATGGGAATCATAAAGAGATGTTTTAAATCAGAACATTATATGGGAATCATAAAGAGATGTTTTAAATTAGAACATTACACGGGAATCATAAAGAGATGTTTTAAATTAGAACATTATATGGGAATCATAAAGAGATGTTTTAAATTAGAACATTATATGGGAATCATAAAGAGATGTTTTAAATCAGAACATTATATGGGAATCATAAAGAGATGTTTTAAATTAGAACATTACACGGGAATCATAAAGAGATGTTTTAAATTAGAACATTACACGGGAATCATAAAGAGATGTTTTAAATTAGAACATTACACGGGAATCATAAAGAGATGTTTTAAATTAGAACATTACACGGGAATCATAAAGAGATGTTTTAAATTAGAACATTACACGGGAATCATAAAGAGATGTTTTAAATTAGAACATTACACGGGAATCATAAAGAGATGTTTTAAATTAGAACATTACACGGGAATCATAAAGAGATGTTTTAAATTAGAACATTACACGGGAATCATAAAGAGATGTTTTAAATTAGAACATTACACGGGAATCATAAAGAGATGTTTTAAATTAGAACATTACACGGGAATCATAAAGAGATGTTTTAAATTAGAACATTACACGGGAATCATAAAGAGATGTTTTAAATTAGAACATTACACGGGAATCATAAAGAGATGTTTTAAATTAGAACATTACACGGGAATCATAAAGAGATGTTTTAAATTAGAACATTACACGGGAATCATAAAGAGATGTTTTAAATTAGAACATTACACGGGAATCATAAAGAGATGTTTTAAATTAGAACATTACACGGGAATCATAAAGAGATGTTTTAAATTAGAACATTACACGGGAATCATAAAGAGATGTTTTAAATTAGAACATTACACGGGAATCATAAAGAGATGTTTTAAATCAGAACATTACACGGGAATCATAAAGAGATGTTTTAAATTAGAACATTACACGGGAATCATAAAGAGATGTTTTAAATTAGAACATTACACGGGAATCATAAAGAGATGTTTTAAATTAGAACATTACACGGGAATCATAAAGAGATGTTTTAAATTAGAACATTACACGGGAATCATAAAGAGATGTTTTAAATTAGAACATTACACGGGAATCATAAAGAGATGTTTTAAATTAGAACATTACACGGGAATCATAAAGAGATGTTTTAAATTAGAACATTACACGGGAATCATAAAGAGATGTTTTAAATTAGAACATTACACGGGAATCATAAAGAGATGTTTTAAATTAGAACATTACACGGGAATCATAAAGAGATGTTTTAAATTAGAACATTACACGGGAATCATAAAGAGATGTTTTAAATCAGAACATTACACGGGAATCATAAAGAGATGTTCTAAATTAGAACATTACACGGGAATCATAAAGAGATGTTTTAAATTAGAACATTACACGGGAATCATAAAGAGATGTTTTAAATTAGAACATTACACGGGAATCATAAAGAGATGTTTTAAATCAGAACATTACACGGGAATCATAAAGAGATGTTCTAAATTAGAACATTACACGGGAATCACAGAGAGATGTTCTAAATTAGAACATTATATGAGAACCAAATAAATTGTGTATGGTGACCGTCTAGCTAGGTACCGACACAAACAAACAGTAGTGTGCATACATTACTGCTATGACCATGCAGTTAGCGAAAATACTGCGACAACGAGACGTTGCTTGTCTCCAGGCGACAAGCATACTGTGGTCGCAGTGTATAATATCTTAACTAGCACTACATTATTTTTTATGCGGACGACTTAGGATAAGGTTAACGTTCTTTGTTGTCACTTAATCGAAAAAAAGTAAAACTCCACCCGATATTGAGTGACAAATAAGATTATATATAACGAAACGGTCTCAGACGGGATATTTAGCACGCATCGTTTAGTAAGATGTGCGTATCACTTATAAATACGTGAACGTAACACCTCATAATCATGATCATCAGCCGATAGACGTCCACTGCTGGACATAAGCCTCCCCCAAAGATCTCTACATCGATCGGTCTCGCGTTGCTCGCATCCAGTGGGTTCCCGCGACTCTCACCAGATCGTTGATCCTCCTTTTGGGGGCCTCCCAACACTACGTCTACTGCTCCATCGGCCTTCGGACCTTCGAGCAATATGCCCTGCTCACTGCCACTAAGTCTAGCAATTTGGGCTATGTGGTTGACCTTGGTTCTTCTGCGGATCTCGACATTCCCGATTCGATCACGCAGAGAAACTTCGAGCATAGTCCTCTCCATTGCCCTTTGGGTGACTTAGAGCCTTTCTATAAGGCCGATAGTAAGAGGCCACGTCTCGGTTCCGTATATCAACACTGGCAACACACACGAGCTGAAGACCTTTGTCTTCAGACGCTGCGGTATCTGACATGGAAAGATGCTGATTAGCTTCCCGAACGCTGTTCACCCGAATTGGATTCCTCGAAAGACCTCTTTCTGGAAACTGAACTTAACTAGCTGGACCGTTTGTCGCAGGTAAGCGGAACAACTAGAATCAGGTAAAATCATCACTTAAAATCATGTGAACGTATCCCTTAAAATCAAGTGGAGGCATCACTCTCCTCGTCGCTTGGTATATAGCAAAAGTATACCTATAGCTCTCATTTTGTTGGTGATTGATGGAACGGTGATGTCCACGGAATTGGTATGGTCGTGGCCACCGTAAGCTCCGCCCCTTTTAAAATGGCCGCTGACCTCACCGCGACGTATATAAACGTCGCGGCGCCCGTGTTGCAGCCAGTCGACAGCACGAGCCCGTCGCCGACCAACACAAGCACCGAAATGGTGAGTCGTGCGGTGATGGTGTTGCCCGATACTTTAACTATTTATCATTAACACCGACGTTCGGATATATACAGTACCGTTGCTGGTTTCTTTAACTAATTACATTAGCTACAATCGATTCCATTTAATTTATTAGTCCTAATGGTAAGTGATACAGCCCATAACAATGTAGTTCCGGTTGGGATGATATACACTGCAACCAAATCGTACTCGGCGCATTGAGACAACATATATATATATATTATATATGAGAGCTATAGTAAATTGTTAAACGATTAAACATAATCAATTTTCTTTGTCATTTTTTTTTTTTTATTTAAAGCGGAGGCAGAGGATGTCCATGTAGTTAGGATATTTACACCGTATGGTATCCATTGCTCTGAGATTTATTTTAAATTTCATCACTACTATCATATTAAAGAATTCTCATTACTGCTTGCTGGTAGTGAGTGGTACTTATCAAGAGAAACCTACCACCCGTAATGGTGGTGGCCGGTCTCTGTAGCTAGTCTAGATACCACCGCAGTGTAAAACATTGGTGCGCGCACGTTACCGTTATCCGGGTCGAAGGACCATGCTAACATGTCAATGGCAACGAGCTCAATATGTCTTAATCATCTCGATTAAAAATACGGAGCGGCGCATACCTGACGGTGACGGTAGCACCACCACATACACGAGAGATGGTACATGACACATGACATGTGACCATGACACCTCTCACTAGCGCCCGTCAGCGCGCCGACGTTGCGCAACGGCGCCTCTCGCCGACCCATCCTTTGTTTGTTTATAATGTCACTTAATGCATTATTTACCTTTATACATCTACTGTTAATTGGGCTATATGGAGAGAGAGAGAGAGAGAGACAGCAATACATTTGTTTTAACGCGTGGAAGTGAGACGGAACACGTCTGTATAGCATGCATCCCTATCGCGCCCACCCTTCTAACCGCCGCACGAAAATCACGCACACTAATGTCTTACTACATCTCTCTCTCTTACTCTATATATACGAAGAGAGAGAAAGAGAAACTTTGATTGTGTAGAACATAAAACTCGCTTTCCTTATCTCTCTCTCATTACTATTTCTTTCGATCTAACGTTTGTCAATCAATCAATCGAATAATCGCTTTCTCTATCTCTCTCTCTTTCTGCCTCCAGAATATATCCGTCTTGTTCTCACACAAATTAACTAGAACTGTTTCGCTCCTCCCGCGTCCCTAACTCGATTTGCTTATGTATTACTCTGTACTAATAGAGATATTGCAGTCCCTGTGTGGTTATTACTCTATGACATATTGGCTTGTAAAAATCAGGGGTGTGCTTTACTGATATGTCCTATATTTTTTTATACTAACAAATGTCCTTTTTTGCCATCCTTAATATATTTATATATTTTCACATACATAGTAGAATATATAAGGTAATTATTTTATACTGTTTTACTAACTTCTGATTTATTGAACCTTGGACTTTCTTAATACGGAGTAGAATTAACTACAACGTCATGGGAGTTTCTTTGTGATCATAATTACATAATATAACTTAAGTAATCGAGTAAGTTACATAAGTAATAATGTATTTTTAAAATATATTCCCAGCAGAAACTCCTACTCGTAGCGCTGCTGGTCGCGTACGCGGCGGCCGACGTGTCGCACATAGTGCCGAGGAGCTCGGACGCCGACGCCAAGATCCTCAAGCAGGAGCAGGACGTCGGTCTGGAGGGACAGTACCAGTGGGCCATCGAGACTGAGAACGGCATCTCCGCGCACGAGCACGGCGCACTGAACAACCCTCAGGCCGTGAGTAGCACACACGATAACTATACACAACAACAACGCGATGGGACTTCCGGAAGATTTGCATGGTGATTAGTCTACACCTACCCCATACAAGATAAGACGCTATAATCAACATGTCACTTTTAATTACGCTTGTTACATAGTCCTTCGACCCGGATAACAGTGCTTTACAACTGATGTAACAAGTTCTGAGATAATATCTACTTGGAAGGAGGGCAGGTTGGAGAGGTCTACAATAATTATAATAGACTCAACATTTCGATGCATCGAAGAAGCGGTCAAGGTCAAACAATGTCATCAATCTTTTTAACGATTTCTTGCGCCGGATACAAAAGACCTGTTATTTAATCCCTGCAAAAATATACTATTACCATTAAATATAGTAAATTTTGGAGATATACTTTTCCTTATAGATGAAACAAACTAATATCCCAACATACCATCCATTTTAAAAATTTTCTTCCAAAGATATCTAAGATTTCTTACATCTTTAATATTCAAGTTGCAGTGTATTTTGACAATAGATTTATAAGGATCTTTAGGAATTAAATATTTTCAACTCCATTGTTGCTTTTGCAGGAGAACCCCTCGCAAGTAGCACAAGGCGAGGCGCAATGGACGGCACCTAACGGCGAGGTCGTTCAGCTGCAATACGTTGCCGATGAGAACGGATACCAGCCTCAGGTACATAAATATATTATTAATCGAATACAGGTCAACGGTTAATCACAACATCACTTATTAAATAGTGGTGCAGTGTGGAATGGTGACATTCAAGAAACTAGTAACGACCTATTCAATCATTTCTTGAACACATCCTGCATCAACAAGGCAGAGAATTTTTTAATTTTTTAAATCAAAAGCAAACTCCTATACATCTTTTAAATTCAAGCATTAACCGATAATTTTTTTTCAGGGCTCTCATTTGCCAACCCCACCACCGATCCCTGAGCCCATCCTCAAGGCCTTGGAGTACATCAGGACGCACCCCCAACCACCAGAGCAGAACTAAGATGTTTTGAAGAAACAAAACAAACTACAATCTGATGTATCAAACTTAAATAATCGATATTAAGTTAAATAGGAGTTTAATTAATTCAAGGATCTAAGTTCTATTTCAAAGAATTCAAGTATATTTAGTTAAAGTATCGATTGTTATAGTTGATAGATAAGAGTGCTAGTTATTTTGTTTTAACATTTAAGAATACTCAAGTTGTTTTAGTATCAACTGTTAAGACTTCTGTGATAGGAGATACTTAATATATTAAGTTATTTCTTTACATTTGTTTCAAATTAAAAAAAAAACCTAAACTCATGTTTATAATGAAAATACATATATATTTATTTTCAAAATAAACATGAGGACATAAAATCGAGCCTTGCGGTACTCCACATTGAAACTAAACACCTATGTACTTTTATATAATTAATAAGAAAGTTTATTATAGGTCAATATATATTTTTAAATGATTGAATATCAATTAGAAACAATAGGTAATATTTGTAATTTTTTTTTTAACTTTTCGAAGTATCAACGTTATAAAACGCTTGCGCAAGAACCAGTAGCTGTATTGTGATTGTATAATGTTAAGGTAAAACTATATTAAGGTAAGAAATTGATTCGTTTATGTAAAACGTGAAAATCTCCTCACAAGTGCCATTCCGGTGGAACATACAACATGACAAGCATGTAAATAATATATATATATATACATTTTGATAAAAAACCAACGCTTTTCATTTCACAATTACTGGAGATCAGCAAATCCGAATAGGACTCACAGCAATGTCTACTTCTTCCGTCAAACTATTCTGCGATGGTGGGCCATTTATCATCATCATCATCATCAGCCGATAGACGTCCACTGCTGGGCTTAAGTCTCTCCCAAAGATCTCCATATCGATCGGTCACGCCTTGCTCTCGTCCAGCATATCCCATGCCATTAATGCTACAAATTCATATTTGGACATTTGGAAAATGGTCCATCACCTACCAACAATGATTAAATCAAAAGGAAAGTATCTGATAAGTTTCTATGAGTAAGATCCACCTACCTTGGTCTCGCAGCACGGTCACAGCCTCCAGCACGCGCTTGGTGTAGATGCACGGCTCGTAATTGTCCATCTCCTGCGTCACCACCGAGCACACCCTGCGCATAAAGAGACTCTGATCGTCATCACCATCAGCCGATAGACGTCCACTGCTGGACGTAGGCCTCCCCCAAAAGATCTGCACGTCGATCGCATCCAGTGGGTTTCCGCGATTCTCACCAGGTCACTCTGATATCTTCGCGTAACTGCTTTTAACAGATCTCTTGAAAATTAAAGAGACCAGCTACCACTGGCTTGTTTCTATATTATACTGAAGAGGAAGTAAGGAGAGAGAATTTGTAGAAGTGATGTAGACCGTTACCTGGCAGCTCTGCCGCGTATGGCACCAGCGGTCCGCTCCAAGGAGTCAGGGTCGCCTTCCTGCAGCGCGACCACGCACTTGTTCACGTCCTCCAGGATGTGATTCTCTACGAGGTGGTGAAAGGAAAAAATCTTTTGATACACGGTATATATACACTACTATCCTTAATTTTTTTTTATTATTCTCCTAAGCGACAAGAGGAGCGGTACACTCGTTACCGAACTAATATCGCCAGCTGTAGTTAGGAAGGTTATATAGGAAGTGGTAAGAGAACTGGAAGAGGTAAAACATTGACAGAATGTAACTAAATGCAGTAATGAAAATATAAAATAGAATAGAATAGAAAAAGAAGAGTTGTAGACAAAAGTAAGGTAGATTAGGAGTAAAACGAGTATCGACTAAAGAAACAGAAAATTTAAATTTGATAGAAAACTGTGATAGAAATAAGAAAATGATAAAATGAAGAAATTACACCAGCTACAGCGCCCTTCAATCCGGATAACTTTAACGTTTGCACAGTATTGTCTGTCGGCTGCAATAGGCGCTGCAGCGGTACCTAGATGGTCTCCGGCAACAGAGACACTACCACCAGTAAAAGCTACAGCGCCCTTCAAACCGGATCACAGTAATGTCCGCACAGTACTGTGTGTCGACTGCAATAGGCGCTGCGTCGGTACCAACGTAGACAATCTACCCCGCCAGTAATTGTATAGCTACTCTCACATTCAGCTCCATCTGGAAACTAAATGTGCAGGACATGCTAGGAGTGGAGTGGGGCGGTAGGGCGGTAGGGCGGTGGATAGCTCACCGCTGACCGCCAAGAAGTCGTCGATGGTGGTGACGTCGTCCACGGCGAGGGTCAGCAGCCGCACCGCCGCGTCCCACGCAGCCGCGAAAGCGGCGCCGTTGTCCTGCGCGACGCGCGAGCGGCACCGCGCGGCCAGCACGCGCGCCGCGTTGATCACCTGCTCGCGTGGTGAAGAGTGACGGCTTCGTTTTAACCGAGTCATGGTTTTTTTTTAAAATGAGTATACGATGGGGGTGTAAGGGTACCCGCACAATAACTCACGGGACCCAAGCGAACCTCACTAGCTTGTGGTGCAGCCTGATAATCAACAGACGAGGCTCTGGCTCCCACCGACCAGCACTGAGTCAGCGTGGCGAGAGATGGCCCAAATCCTCCCAAATGAATTCCTACCCTAATCGGAATCTTTGGGGGAGACCTAAGTCCAGCAGTGGGAGTCTATCAGCTGATGATGATGATAATGAAGACGGTACTCCTGCCTATAAAGATAGTAAATCTCAAATTCATAACTAAATCTCCACATCATCAACGTCTCATTAGCAACATGTTCAATCTACTTGTACTCAGGCTATCCGATTCGAAGGATCATACATAACGAACTGAAATATAAAGTTTTTTTTTTATTTTAGGAAGCGATGAGACAGTAGATGCAGTCTATATCAACCAAACTAGCGCCACGTTATTATAGGTGGGCGTGTCACTTAACATCAAGTGCAGGTCACGTTTGACTAGTCGCTTATTTTAAAAAAAAATCGTTCAAAATAGAGATAGTTTTAGTCGTCGATAAAGAAGATATTGGGACCGATCGATGTGGAGATCTTTGGTGTAGCGCTATGCCCAGCAGTGGACGTCTGTCGGCTGACGATGATGGAGACGGTAACAAAAATTGTGTACTTGTACTACGTAAGCATGTTGAATAAATGAATTGACTTCGTAACAACACCAAATTCCCACCTGTGGGCAAAGCGCCTCGATCTGCGCGGCGGCGTGGCGCACCATCTTCACGCCGTCCTCATTGTTCGACATGGAGCACACCAGGTTGGCGACCTGGAACAATGGATACGGTATAAAGTTGGCAGCGCTGTGGGTATATAAAAATTAAATAAATGCTATATAAAGCGTTCAGTAGATGGCGCCACCGGTAGATTGAACCGCGCTATTGTTTCCCGCCAAAATTTTCAAGCAGTGAAATGTTACCAGTTTATCACAATCACGCCGTTCTTGAATTAAATATCCAGGGTCCTCGAATGGTGACTGTGGTCGGAAGACGTAGTGTTGTCAGGCCCCCCCACCAGGTGGTCCGACAATCTGGTGAAGGTTACATCAATCGATGTGGAGATGTTTGGGGGAGGAGAATGTCCAGCAGTGGACGTCTGTCGGCTGATGATGATGTAGGTAAAATTTGATCGTTGTGTGTTGCCATCACCTCGACCAGCTTGTTGGCGTGCTCGGTGAACATGACCGCATACTCTTCCACCTCCTTCTCGTTGCCGTTGCGCGCCGCCTCCATCAGCACCAGCAGCGGCACGTTGGTCTCCAGGAAGCTGTGACGTTGGGTAAGGCGTTTGATGTTGTTGCATGAGAGATGAGCATTTTCCCTCTCCATCTCCTCTTCGAAGAGAAGACAAAGAGACATAGACAAGAAATTGGATTTTAATCTTCCATTTTAAGAAATTATGTGATGGTGGGTATGACGACGATCGATGTGGAGACCTTGGGGGGAGGTCTATATCCAGCGGTGGACATCTGATTTGTGATGGTGATGGTGATGATGATGGTGGGTATGATAATAAAAAAAACTAGCCCACTAACGTCAGTGCTTCAGTAGTATTATTTGAAGTTATAAAGAATAGACTTTATAACATACTCAGCAAAAGAAAAATTACGTCACTCAATATCAAGTGACAACATTAAAAAGTTGTTTCAGGTAATGTGATGAAACAAGTTGCTTTTTATTTCTAATTCCAGCGAGTATGTTGCTATAAGATCCGGTCCGAGGGGCCATCGGTCGTTAATACTCCTCACCTGTCGGACACGTGATCGACGACCGCCTTGCGCAGCTGCCTGCGCAGGTCGCGCGTCTTGCGGCACATGTGCTCAATCGCACGCTCCAGCCCCTCCGTCTGCTCGGCCTTGCCCGCCTGCCGGATGGGGGTGACGGTGAGATGGTAAGGGATGAATAATAGACATTGGCTGATTAGTAAGAATATATACACTGCATTACATTGTGCTGGTAGCTACACAACTACTGGTGGTTGTGTCTCTGTTGCCGGAGACCGTCTAGGTACTAGCGCAGCGTCAATTGCAGCGGACACACAGTGCTGTGCGAATATTACTGTGATCCGATATGAAGGGCGCTGCAGATAGTATTTATTATCCGTATCAGTATATTTATAATGGGGTAACGAGACTCAACATATTATCTCTAAAGGTAACAATCACAATGGGCCGCAGTGTATATCATCCTAACTAGCAGCACGTTGTTATGAACGTCCCGCTGGTCTTGTAGAGGAAAAAAAGTGGTCCAAGTGTTAGGAGATTAGATCTGAACATCTATCAACAACGTCAGCCGATAGACGTCCACTGCTGGGCATAGGCTTCCCCCAAAGATCAATTTGATCGGATAGGGATTCATATGGGGGAGATTTGAGTCATATCCCAGTACGAGCTGGTGAGGTTGGTCCGGGTCCAATGAGTTGTTGTGGGTTACCCTCACACCCCCTGGACATCTTTATTTATATAATGCAGTCGGCGCCAGGATGGGGATGTGGTCACCGCCGGCGATAGCCGCTGGTCGCCGGTTCCAGGTGTTCAGGGTGCACTCACGTTGCTCATGTACTCGTGCAGCAGCTCCTGCAGCGCCTGCCGCACAGCGTTGCACTCCGCCACGATGCGCTCGCGCCGCTCGTCCCTGCGCACGCGCACACCATACAACGAAACATATTATTCATATTACCATTGCTAAATTATCTTCTTTTCTTACTCTTTCTATTGCTAAATAGGATTGTGGTCAAGCATCATACTCCAGAGAAAACGAGCGAGACTTTCACCCGATGTTAAGTGATACGCCTACCCGTAGTGTACTCGTCGCCTTTAGACCTAAGGTGTTGTCTCGTAACTTCAGTAATTTTTGCTAGCTACAGCGCCCTTCAAACAGGATCACGGTAATATTTGCTATCGTAGTATCGTTTGCCGGTTGTAATAGCCGTTGCTACTACTACCTAGACGGTCTGCAGCAACAGAGACACTACCACCAGTAAGAGCTACAGCGCCCTTCAAACCGGATCACGGTTATATCCGCACAATGCTGTTTGCCGGCAGCAACAGGCGCTACTACCTAGACGGTCTCTAGCAACAGAGACACTACTACCAGTAATAGCTAAATACATAAGTAAATAGCCTGCTTCATATTCCCACTGTTGGGCCTAATCCCATAC
Source organism: Troides aeacus (assembly GCA_033220335.2). Classification (NCBI taxonomy): domain Eukaryota; kingdom Metazoa; phylum Arthropoda; class Insecta; order Lepidoptera; family Papilionidae; genus Troides; species Troides aeacus. The sequence continues at coordinate 6,051,425 of CM067296.1, forward strand.
AAGTCATGGCAGTTAATCCACCACCCACACCATATGCGGTTGTATTCGTTGAATGTGAGATCGTATGAAACGGAACGTAATTGTGTATGAGAGTGAGACGGAGACGACGTACCTCGTGCACGAGCTGTCCGCCATTAGCGCGGCGCCGGATATGATCGACTCCAGCCGCTCCTCCAGCGAGGGCCTGGTGCGCAGCTCGGAGTACGCGAGCGGCTCCATCACCATGCGTTCCTGGTAGACCAGATCGTGCATCGGTTTATATATTCACTTGTTAGTAGCGGTCTGCTGTTCTCTTGGAGACATTCACTGTCCGGAACAATGACATAATGACCTTCAACGGAGGAGGAAGCAGTGGATGAAGAGGAGAATAAGGAGGAATAGTAGGATGAAGACAACGAACAGAAGGAAGAAGACGATGATGAAGAAGAGAATAATGAGAAGAAATAAGAAATGATGAAATAATGAGAATAATAAGTGGGAAGATGAGATAGTAAGAAAGATGGATAATAAGGGACGAGCGGAGAAGGAGAAGGAGAAGGAGAAGGAGAAGGAGAAGGAGAAGGAGAAGGAGAAGGAGAAGGAGAAGGAGAAGGAGAAGGAGAAGGAGAAGGAGGAGGAGAAGGAGAAGGAGAAGGAGAAGGAGAAGGTGATGCCGCAGCAGAAAAACAGAGTTTAAAGCTTTCCATTAAACTCACGTCAAAATCGTCGAGCGCCTGAGCCAGTTCACCAGGACCCTCGATTGGTTGACGGTTGTTACCTGTAACGACACTAGAATTTACACAACCAGCGGAAGTCACCTCATCATCATCAGACGACAGACGTCCACAGCTGGACGTGGACCTCTTCCAATGATTCCCACTTCAGGTATGCATTCTTATGGTGGGATTTAGGTCATGTCCCGTCACACTGATCGGTGGGAGCAAGAGCTTCAGTTGGTGATTATCAGGCTCCACCATGAGCTGGTGATATTGGCCTGGATGCTGTGAGTTCCGCTGTAACCCTCACACCCAAGTCACTTACTTATTGAAATATGTTGAAACACTAGTACACCAACTCAACATCTCATGTATCAAAGCGGTGCAGTGTGTGTGCATCCTAACTATCCGCCATTTTGTTTTTCAAAGGACTGATGAGATGAATTGATGGCTGAGGCCCCATAATATACACTGCACAAATAATGCCAGTTGCAGCAGTAGTTTTGTAACTTCAGGTGCTGCGGCGTCCTTCGATCCAGATGACAGGTGTAAGCGGTCTCACCGGACGGTGGCAACGGGCGCCCCTGCGCGACTGCCGAGATGGTGTCGACGGCGGAGCAGACCGCGCGCAGCACGAAGTCCCGGTTCGCCTTCGCAGCGGCCAGCTCCGGGTGGCGGACGTACACCTGGTGGTGAACAGTGGTGCCAGGGTTAATAACGCGAGAGGAAATCCATTCTGCAGGACCTCATACGTGATCCATGTCCAGCAGTGTACATCAATCAGCTGATGATGATGATGATGGAGATTTCTGTTTGGTTGGTGGAAGAAGTCTTTAGTTCAGCAGTTCACCGATTATCAGTTCCGACTGGACTTGAGCCCTTTCGCTGGTAACCCTGGAGTTCAGTCGGAAAGTAGGCCTCACCTTGGATGCGGTCAGGAGCATGGTGGAGTGCTTCTTCAGAACCGCGCGCGCGGCCGCGAGCTCGTCCTTCATGCGGGGCTCCTTCAGCTCGCGCTGCCGGCGGGCGGCCTGCGCGGCCAGCTCGTTGGCGGAGCGGCCGAACTGGCGCGCGGACTCCACCAGCTCCGACTGCGAGGAGGCCGACTTCAGCTTGTCCAGGTCCGTTTCCACCTGCCGGTCCATCACAAGTGATCACTTAATAATAAGTGACAGAGAGATTCATCATTGCCATATAATGATATAGACGCGTTTCACTCTCTGTAGCCGGAGACCGTCTAGGTACATACCACAGCAGCAACAAACATTACTATGATCCGGTTCAAAGGACGTTGTAGCTAAAAAATTACTGATATATCACTTAATATCTTAAGTCTATACAGACACAATGTGGTGTTGTGTTCATCATCCTAACTAGCGAAATGTTGTCGACGGCATATCACTTAAATTCAAGTGAATGCTGTTCCCGTTTCGTAATTCTCTCTCTCAACTCTCTTCGAACCGGATAACGTGTAGGCGCGGCGCGTACTTACCGCCCTGAGCTTCGCCAGCAGCAGGTGCACGTCCACCATGTCGGCGAGGATCAGCAGCCGCGTGACCGCCGAGAGCAGCGCCCGCGCCGCGCGCACCATCGCGCCGCGCACCGTCGACGCGCACGGCTCCTCGGAGAACTCGCGCGCGGCCAGCGACATGCCCGCGCCTGCCGGTGCGCAACACTCGCAATCAAGTGAACATCCAGACAGTTTAATCACACACACACACACACACACTTAATATTGGAGAAATGATTGCGTTCGAATTAACTATCTTGATTTACAATAAAACGGGCGGGACGTTCACTCGATTATGAGTGACCCGTCAGCCCATAACGTGGTGCTACTTAGGGCGATATATACTACACCGTATAGTGCTCGTCGGCATCACTCTAACTAGTGCCACGTTGTTATGTTGAGGAGTATCACTTAGAATCGAGTGAACACTCTGCCCATTTCATCACATACATAATACAATTTGTAGAAAAGATCGCATTCGAATGAACTATCTTTTTTTATCCCATTAAGGGTCGAGACGAGTGAAACATTCACTCGATTTCGAGTGAGTCTGTCCATAACGTGGCGCTAGTTACGATGATATATATACTGCACCGCATTGTGCTCGTCGGCATCCTAACTAGCGTCACGTTCAGATATGTCACTCAAAATCGAGTGACGTATCGCTCGTTACATCGCTTTTGCATTATTGTTATCCGCCTCGAAGGATACTTGGTATCACGCGTCTTAATAAATACAATGATCAGGCGCGTCACTCAAAATCAAGTGTTGGTGATTTCGATGGACGGTCATTCCTGATGATGCTCCACCCACCGGCCTTCCTCACTTCCTCGACGGCGCCGAGCATCTCCTGCGTGATCTCCGGGTTCTCGTACGCGATGGTCTGCCCGCGCTCGATGAAGATCTCGGTGGCGCGCTCGACGGTCGCGACCAGCGCGCTCGCCCGCTTCGACTTACCAGCTGGAACCGAGCAAAGCATCTGCATATATATATATGAGTAAAACAAAATGGCGCTGGTAAGGATAAGGTATGCGATGTCAAATCCAATTAATAGCTATGAGGTCCTTGGAGCCGGATAACATCAATTCTATCAAACCGTCACAACGCTCGTTCCATTGTGATGTAGGAAGTTAATTCTCGTTATCGCAGCATGTTCGCTAGTTGTACGGCCCTTGGAGCCGGATAACAGTAACGTTCGCCGTACCGATGGTAGTCAGTCTCCCGCCAAATGTAAACTAGTTGGAATATACTTACGCCTCTTCTTCTTGGCGGTCTTGTCCTTGCTGTTGACCAGGGTGGTGACCTGCAGCACCAACGGCTCGAGGGTGCGCTCCACGGAGGTGGTGCGGATCTCAAGGTTCTTCGGGTCCCACTTGAGGGTGAGCTGGCCCGTGGTGCCGTACGGATCAGTCAGTGTCGCCATACCTGTGCGTACGCAGTGCGGTCATTTTAATACAAATGTATTAGAAAAAAAGAAAAAGGAAGAGAGAGAGAAAATGAATTAACGGAAGAAAGAGAGATAGAAAAAGGAAGAAAGGGTGAGAGTAAGAGAGTGAGAATCAGAGATCGAGAGAGAGGAAGACAGAGAGAGAGAGAGAGAGGGGAAGACAAAGAGAGAAAGAGAAAAGTAATAATGAAAGAGAAATGAAAATGTAGAAAAAAAAATATAGAGAAAAGAAAGAAAAAAAGAGAGGGAGAAAGGAAGAGAGTCAGATAGTCAAAATAAAAAAGAGAAAATAAAGTGAGAAAAAAAAGAAAGAGAAAGAGAAAGAAAGACTTCACTACCTATAACCATTTTTCTTTGTTTTCAGGGGAGAAATCTTTATTAGTGAAGATTGTATAAATCTACCCAAGATACAGTACCATGCTCCGGTTTGAAGGATGTTACAGCTACTGTAATTACAGGTTTAATGAGACTTGATATGTATCAGGCGAAGACCCCAATATGGTGCAGTGCATACCTTCCTAATGACAGCCTTATTGCTATGGACAGGCATACCACTTACCATCAGGTGAGCGTCTTACTCATCTCCTCGCTTAATGGAATTCAAAAAAAAATCTGACAAGTCCTGCTGGGTTTTAAAGAGATCACAGAGATGTGCTAAGGGTTATCATTCATTATCCAGCCGCTACAGCGGAGTCTTTTACTGATAATGCCAGTGAAGGTGTATGCTCTCCCTCATGACAACCGAGCTCGTCCCGCCTAAGCCATCTTTAAGAAGAGAGTCTAGGAGTACTACCTTCATCTCCGCTTGCATGTTATAATGTATCTACTGTATATATATTTGTCCGGGTAGATACTGGAGAGCAAAATTCGTGGACGCACAGCCTGGTAGACCAGCTCAAGAAATGGTTTGGCCCTATAATGGAATGAACCAGTTTTAAAGGATAGCTGATGGTGGAATTGATTTTCTCAGTCGGAAGGCCAAGCCAAGAGGGAACCTAATTATGATGATGATTGTCCACCTACAAACGTTGCACCGTCTGCCGGGGTTTCATCATCATCATCATCATTATCAGCCGATAGGCCTGGGTTCTCTGGAAGAGAATTCCGTCTAAAGTTAAGCTCCCCGATGTGGTTTTTTTTTATTCAATGAACCAACAAGACGGCTTGGGTGTTCACCAGTTGGTATGATACTCCGACCCATAGCGTACTTCTAATAAGAATGATACAGTTTCCGGCTACTGGTGACTATCTTCATCCGCTTCAGAAAAACACAGAAGTAAATTGATTACCATATTTATTGTTTTCGATTTCTGGAAGCTCAAACCTGATGAAGCAGGCGGACACGGAGCAGGGTCTGCTAGTTATATAAAAACTGACTTATAGATGGACAAGTCATACCTTTAATGATGAAAACCACTCGAAAAAGAGAATAATTACTGTACATTTCTATCCTTCTTCTTCCCAGACCTGGTCCCATCTTTAGTCGGGGTCGGCCCACCTGCTCATTCTTCTAAATCAATCTCTATACGGTAGCTTCTATACATTTCTATTAATGTGGTTATCCTATGTGATAGCATAAATCCAAATATACATAATTTAGTATCATCATCATCATCAGCTGATACATGTCCACTGATAGCCATAGGCCTCTCACAAAGATCTCTATATCATGGAGGGTTTCATTTGAGGGGATTTGAGCCATTTCCCAATATGTGATCCAATGCGGGTTAGATAACACCAGAGCCTCATCTGTTGATTAGCAGAATGCACCACAAGCAGGTGAGCTTGGCTGGGATCCCCTCAGTTGTTGTGCGGGATCTGTTACACCTTTTCTTTTTTTCAACATTAATTTAATATTATAGGCCAGGTTGGGAGTACTCGCAACCGATGAGCAAGCATGAAGACGCTCATGAAAGTGGCAAGTGGAGAGAGCTGGTCTTTGCCTCCCCACTGGGAATTACTGAATACATATTTAACATCGGATCTATCCAATCTCATCAAGACTTTTCCATACCGTGACTAAATTTAAGACCTAAACTAGACAACCATAATGAAGGCAGGAATGAATACCAAACTGAACAATAATTCAATGAAGACACATATAAGATGAATTGCTCGGGGAACATGACCATCGTAAACAAATGACCATTGCAATCATTGTGAGGTGATATTTTTAGTAACAATGGAGGTTAAACGAATGTTTACAATGCTCCTGCATGTAACAATACAACTATACAATTGTACTCGGCGAGTGAAAGTGTGACTCATGTATGTACTTATGTTACAGACGTCTTCACTTGGGAGGCGAGAATTTATATATGTCACTGATAAGCAAATAAAGTAACTAACTTAGTTACTTTGAATTATCATACGAGTAAAATATAACAATCGTTTATAATGCAGCTTAAATAAAAGGTACACTGTTTATAAAATCCTATTCAAATAAGTCATCTTAAATTAATAGAATTATGTATTGATAAGTGAAAATGGAGTAGTTTACCTCAGCTCACAAGTATTTCCTGTTGTTTACACAAAAACTAACACAACAACCTTTGCTATATTTATAATGATTTAGATTATTTCACGATAAATAACACAAGGAAGCAAAGAAAACACACAAACCGTACGACTAATAAGGTGTGTCAAAATGGTGCGATGTTGCCACAGCGCTAAAATGAAAATTGCTTATGCTAATGTTAAAAAAAATTGCCATATTTCAAAATGTTTCATTCAATAACTATAATATTGTATTTTATTATATAATATTAATTTATAATGTAGTATTTATTTCAATACAAATAAAGTAAATCCGTTCTAAATTTGTTAGTAACTGAAATAAGACTTAAGTCTATGTTAGTTTTTAGTGTCTAAATAGGATTTAATGTGAATCTATTTTAACAAAACCAGTAACACTTGAACATTTGTTAAATTAAATAAAATCTAAATATATAAAAATATAGTGGATTTTAAAAACAAAATATAAATGCCTATGTTCAGCTGTGGACGTCTGTCGGCTGATGATGATGATGAAATACAATTGAAGAAATAATGGTTTTTTTTTTTATTAATCTTCTTCTTAAAGTGCCCCTCCAACTAGTGAAGGATGGCGATCAGCGTGGTACAGCCCTTTCCGTCTCCGGTTCTGCAGAACAGTTCAAACGACCAGGATATGCCAGTCCATTCCCTGATACTCCTCAACCATGACATATGTTGTCAGTATTTAAATAAAGCGTGTCTGGCGGCAGATTTATATTTTAAAAACGAATATCTCAATAAGTTATAAACAGTGCGGGGGGAAGGTGGTCTCATTAGAATCACCGATCGTGCGGATTTCTTAGTCACGATGTCGCAGTGGTGCAGTGGAGCAGTGGTCGGGTGAGCATCGCGCGTTCGCTATTGAAGCATTTTTCAAGAGTAACGATTCTTACGTACTCGCTCGCCGACAGTTTTGTTCACATTTCAATATTCGACGGATAGGCGATGGGCCGAGTGTGAATTTAATTCGTTCGTGGGTGGAGAGGTTCCGCGCAACTGCTTCGGCTATGAACACACCACGGCCAGGACCTAGTCGATCGTCAAGGACCCCCGAAAACATTGAACTGGTTGAACGCAGTTTACGTGAAAATGCACGACTTTCGATACGGAAAAGGGCAGCTTCACTGCGACTTCCAAGAGCAATTGTGCATGAAATTTTGAAAAAAGATATGAAGTTTCATCCTTTTAAAATTCAAATAATTCAAGAATTGAAAAAAAATGACTTTGCGTCACGCAATTTTTTTTGTGAAACCATGTTGGAGCGTTTTCGCACTGTGAATTCCATTTTTCGGAGCGACGAGGCTCATTTTCATTTAAACGGACACGTAAACAAGAACAACACACAAAATTGCCGTTACTGGGCTCTAAGAACTCGCAATCCTCGACTGAAGCACCAAAAACCATTACATTGCCCAAGGGTAACTGTTTGGTGCGCTTTATCCACGAATGGGATAATCGGACCATTTTTTTTGAAAATGCACGGGCCCAAGCGACGAATGTCAATGGTGAGAATTATCGGCTCATGATTTCGAATTTCTTTTTGCAGAACCTGCGAGCTCATTCATCATTCTCATCACACACGTGGTTTCAACAGGATGCGGTACAGGTGCGACCGCACACACGGCCAGAGCTTCGATGGATTTGTTGCGAGAAAATCTCCCTCAAAAACTGATTAGTCGCTTTGGTGACATCCCGTGCCCACCGAGGTCACCCGACCTAAGTCCAATGGATTTTTTTTGTGGGGCTACCTCAAAGAGAGAGTTTACGCCAACAATCCGCGAACTGTTGTGGACTTAAAAGAAAATATTCGGCGAGAAATCAGCGCAATTGAACCAAGTTTACTGCAGCGTGTGGCACGGAGTACGAGGCTCCGTTTCGAACAGTGTGTGTGTGTGTGTGTGTGTGTGCAACAGGATGGAAGACATTTGGATGACATTATCTTTAAACAAATGAAATCCGCATTTGTACTCTATCTTTTAATACTTTTAGTAAAATTATATGTCAAACATATTATTTTTTATTTAAATTTGAAAACATAAATCTGCCACCAGACACCCTGTATAATATATAATATTTAGCTAGAGAAAGAGATCCGGAACGAAGAGGTTTCACGCAGAACTGAAGTTGTCAACGGAATTCTCGAAATCTGTAAGCAGAAGTGACAGCAGCGCTATAGGGAGGAAGGTCTTGGAGTGGAGGCATACAGGACGCTCTCCCTCGAGATAGACCCATAGCGTCATAGCAGGAGACAGAAGTGATAAGCTGAAGATCATATCTGGTGGAAGACCTTGGGCATGACTTACATCCAGCAGTGGGCTGAGGGCTGATTATGATGATTACATTATATAACGCGATACACTTTACAATGAATGCTCTTTGGATCTTGAACTAAGGGAGGCTTAAGTTAAAGCGATGATTAAATAGACCGCATATGTACATAACAGTGTTACGGTTTGAAGGGTGCTGTAACTAGTAAAATTACTGGAGTAATGAGACATCATATGTCTCATGACGGGAGCCATGTGTTGCAGTGTATACCATTCTAATTATACTATCCTAACTAGCGCCACGTTATGAGCGGTCGTATAGTGATACGACGATAGTGATGGTCAGTGGACCATCAGGTGAACGTTCAGTTCGTCTCGACGCCTAATTAAAAAAAAAAAAAAAAGATAAATCGCAAAAATAAACACCATTTTATTTGGGCGTTGATAACGTAAAAACGTATCATTACTATGCAAGTGTTACTATGGTCCGGTTTGAAGGACCAGTAGCTATCACCGGTGTCAGTCTCTGCCGGAGACCTCTAGGCACCATTGTAACGCCTACTGCAGCCGAAATAATGTAATATAACATGCAAACATTAATGTCATCCGGTTTGACGGACCAACAGCTAGAGCACTTAAATAACGAGACTCAACATTTTTTGTATCTGGCTAAGAGCGCATTGTGGTCCTGGATATATCATGCTCACTTACCTTCACGTGAACGATCAGATCATCTCCTCGCTTTGGAGATTATATATAATAGGTTGGGGAAAAAGAAATCCATTATTTTTATATGAACTTCAGGACTTTATTTAACATGCTTCGGATTGTCCGATTTGGGTCAAATATGCACCGTTTTGTTCTATGATTTGTTGCCATTTTAAAGGTAACTTCATAATGCCTCTCTCGTAGAAGTCCTGCTCTCTATTTGCAAAAAACTCTAGTAGCCGATTTTCACAATCTTCCCTAGATGCCAATTTTTTATCACTAAAGAAATTTTATAATGCAAGAAAAAGATGGTAATCGCTTGGTGCCAAGTCCGGACTGTATGGCGGATGCATTAAAACTTCCCAACCAAGCTCCCGAAGTTTCTGGCAAGTCACTGTAGACGTGTGTGGCCTAGCGTTGTCCTGGTGGAACACGACACCTCTCCTGTTGGCCAATTCTGGCCGTTTCTGGTCAATTGCTGTCTTCAAACGGTCCAGTTGTTGACAGTAGAGATCAGAATTTAGTGCTTGGCCATATGGAAACAACTCATAATAAATAATCCCCTTCCAGTCCCACCAAATGCACAGCAGAACCTTCCTGGCCGTTAGTCCTGGTTTGGCCACCGTTTGAGGTGCTTCACCGCTCTTAGACCATGATCGTTTTCGCACAGGGTTATCGTATGTGATCCATTTCTCATCTCCAGTCACCATCCGTTTAAGAAATGGGTCTATCTCATTCCGTTTGGCCAAGGCTTCGCAGATGGAAATTCGATCCATCATGTTTTTTTCTGTTAATTGGTGTGGCACCCAAACATCGAGCTTCTTTTTGAATCCAGCTTTGCGTAAATGGTTTAAAACTGTTTTGTGGTCCATTTTTAGCTCCTGCGCGATGTTACGACTGCTAACATGCCGGTCAACTTCGATCATTTCTCCGATTTTATCGACATTTTCGGCGACCGGCCTACCTGTGCGAGGTGCATCTTTAACATCAAAAATTCTTGAACGGAATCTACGAAACCAAAATTGCACATAATTGGCTGTTACAGTATCGGGTCCATAAACACCATTCACAATTTTAGCCGCCTGGCTTCCATTTTCGCCTTTGTCAAAGAAAAACTGTAAAATGTACCGAATTTTCTCTTTGTTCACTTCCATTTTTAACACCCTGTAACTCACAATTGAATGCACCAAACAAAAAACAGCAAAAGAATTTTTTTACTGCGAAATGTCACCTTTCCAACGAGCATAAATCTGAAACTGTTTGATCGATACTTTACGAGAAATTTATCACTGCAGCCATCTACTGAAAAAATAATGGATTTCATTTTCCCCAACCTATTATATACATACACACACATATATTTGTATATATATATACACACATATATGTGTGTGTGTGTGTGTATATATATATATTTGCATAATAAAGTGAGAACGTTCGCAGAAGAGGTTGTAATTACAGATTAAACAAGCGGAGTGAAGTCAAACAGCGCGGCAACACTGCGCGCGCGCGGCGAAACAAGATGGCGGAGCGCGCGCCACTTCCGTCCGGCGATGACATCCGCAAACAGCGGGCGCCTTGTGTTTGCACCGCAAATTGAGTGTTCGCGCCGCGGCGCGGATTGCGCGAAACGTCGGCCGGCGTCGGCCGGTGTCGGCGCGGGGAACGTTTGTCGGTAAACAGGCAACAGGACGCGACGCGCTCGCTACGACATTAACGAGACAAACTACGAACCGGATTAACGGTATTCAACACACCTAAGTATTGTTATTTAATTTGCAAATATGTAAATATTCTATTGCTACAGACCAACAGTACTGTGCTGATATTATCTGTGATGATGATATGCTGTGATCCGGTTCGAAGAACCAACAGCTATCACTAGACGCAGTGTCTCTGTTGCAGGCGATAAACAGAACAGTGCAGACATTACTGCTCTCCGGTTTGAGGGACGTTGCAGCTATCACTGGTGATAATGTCTCTATAGACAGAGACCGAGTAGATATCACCGCAGCGCTTATTGCAGCCTGCAAACTGAACTTCGCTAACATTACCGTGATCCAGTTTGAAGGACCTTATAGATACTTAAATTACAGGAGTGACGATACTAAACATGTCGTAATAGGCGACGAGCGCTTTCTGGTGAATACCATCCTAACTAGCGCTACGTTATGAGGCGGGCGCATCACTTAACATCAGGTGAACGTCCCGCTCAGCTCGTCAGAACTTAAATATATTCAACTGGCAGAATGATGAGAACTTTTGCCTTATTTTTATAACTATTAGTACCGGTAAGTAACACAGATGTCGCTGACGTGACGACGCGCGCGTCACCTTATCGGCCGCATCAGAAGCACGCGCCGCATCCGATACACGAACGGGATCAATAAAAATCCAACAGCCGATAGATATATAAAATCTTTATAGTCATTGGACTTTTAGAAATCCGTGTGATGTGAATTACTTAACACTAGTTCCGGTATCTATATATATTTCCAATTGACTTTCGTAGAAATTTTCGTTTGGTGTTCTTTACGCGGTTGCTATGGCAACGGTTGGTATGGAAAGTCGCTTGCGGTTCAGTTCTACACCACGGCCGGCAAAGCAGGAACAGCTGGTGTATATACAGAAAGCTATGCTGTTTGTGTATTTGAATGTTGGATGGCTTTCATGGAATCTGCGGGACAATGAACACATTACAGTGATCCAGTTTGAACGGCGCTGTAGCTAATGTAATTACTGGGGTAACGAGACTCAACACCCAATGTCTCTAGCAATAAGTACAATGTGTTACATTGTATAAAATTCTAACTAGCGCCTCATTGTTATGGACAGGCTTATCACTTAATATCAGGTGAACGTCTCACACGTAGCTTGATTGAAAAAAATATGTCATTAGTATTAAACAAAAATTTATATTTCATCAATTATTATATATATATAATTAAATTCAGAATATGTTATTTAACAAAAGCGCCATCTATCGGTGATTATTAGTAAACTTTCGTAAAATACCTTTTAAAAGGAAATAATTATATTTTATCAATTACAATATTACAAATAAAAACATTTACTTATTATTTTATAAATAATTTGTAATTAGAAATAGATTTATAATAAATTACATTGATTTTTTTTTATAATTTTTTTTTTGTTATTGTCATATGGTAACACTACGTTACACAATCTTATGCATTCATTTGAAATATCATTAATGATTTAAGATTATTTAGCAGTTCATTCATTATCAGCGTTTGTCTATCAACTGCTGGATGTAGGTCTTCCACCAAATGTGATCCTCAGCATCTCTCATCCACTGCCGACGGCTCTGATGATGTCATCACTCCATCTGGACTGACGACATCCTACACTTATATGCCTTGTACGCGGCCTCCATTAAGACTTTCCTCCTCCATCGGCCGTCACTGACACGGCAGACATGGCCGGCCCGCTGCCGCTCTAGCTTGCAGATTTTGAGAACTACATCAACAGCTTCAGTTCCGGATTTTGTCCTTCACAGGAGCCAAGCTCTCCATCGCTCGCTGTGCTACTTTGAATCGGTGCTCCAGCTCCATGTTCTGGTGCCGTGTCTCCGCGCCGTGAGTGTGATGATGACGCGCTGGTTAAACACTTTCCTCTTGAGACATTGGAATATTCGCGAGTTTCCCAAATACTGCCGCTTTTAAGTTACCACGTCCAAGTCCAAGCCTGGCCGAGGCTGACGTATTAGTAAATGTAATTATTTATAGCTGCTGTTTTTTTTATTGTGTCTGTTATAAAACAGTTTTGGGTTATTTTTAGGTTATACTAATTAAAATGTACGTAGTCGTGTGACGTCATCGGACGTGCTCCCGCCGCGCGCGCGGTGGCCGTATTGCGAAACCGTACGATAATATGTAGAACGATTCATTGTTATTGTTTTATATATGAAACAATAATCGATTTTATTAATAATAATTTAAATTCGTTTTATCAACAATAAAATAAACAATTATTTTCCTGGTAATTTAATCATACAATAGTTGAAGACTAGGTAACCTGTAATTCAGATCAATGGTGCTAGTGTCTGTTGCTATAGTCCGTCTAGGTTGTACCGCAGCGCCTATTGCAGCGGATAGACAGTGTTCTGTAGATATTACTGTGATCCGGTTTGAAGGGCGCTGTAGCTAGTGAAATTACTGAGAGTAATAAAACTAAAATCTTATGCCTCAGGCGGGCACATCGTGTTGCTGTTTATGCCATCCAAACTAGCGCCACGTTATGGATGAACGTATCACTCACGATCAGGTGAACGCACCACTCACAAAAAAAGTAAATCATTTAATCATGTGTACATCATCCTCATCTGCCGGTTGCTCCTCATTGGTCCTGCTTCGAAGATCTCATCTATCGGTCCTGAGCTGGTCGTGACCTTCATCACGCTACATTCTTCACACAGTATAGTAAAACTCAGTAGAATATTTATCATGATTCACTGGCCAATGGACCTGGGACCTCCATCCAGATCCAAAACCAGGCAATAGTATAATTTGGATGTAGAGGTTTTTTCCTCTTCTCCACCAGCGTCGCTGCATTACAGCCGCCGATACAGACATCCGGTGTAGCATCACTTATTGTCACTTAACACTGTGTGACGGGTCAAGTGTTTGCCCGTTACACGATAATGAAGCTCTCCTTTATCGTTATTACAATGGCGTTACTTATCTCTAAGTGGTTAGAGGTTGTAAATGAAAAAAACAGTTTTGTTACTTATAAAAAGAATAAAGAGGGAGAGAGGAAGAGAGGAAGAGAGAGAGAGGGAGAGATGCTTTATTACCGTCTTTCACTTTCCTTTGTCTGCAGCAATTTGTTAACAAAGTATGATTTTTTGTATACTTTTGTTTATATTCCTGTAACAACACCGCGCCGCCCGGGGAGCGAATGAGTTGTTTAATAGTCAAAATGGCTGCCGGCGTGATGGTGAACATACTGTGCATGTACCATCACTGCGTGCATCATCATCAGCTGACAGACGTCCACTGCTGCACATGGGCGTCCATCTAAGATCTCCACATCGGTCGGTCCCGCGTTGCTCGCATTCAGCAGCTTCCCACGATTCTCACTCCATTACGCACATATACATATATACGCCTATGCCCAGCAGTGGACATCTATCAGCTGATGATGATGTTGTGTATATAGTGTACTTCCAGTGGTATATATGAAAGGATTGAAATAATAATGATAAAGTACTTAGTATGATACTTTGAAAATACTTTTGTTTCCTCTGGGACGTCCTCAAGTAGACTTTAGTCCTACTCTATACATATTCAGCAAGGCCTTATACCTAACTGAGATGTCCGCGGGGGCTACATTTCTAACAGAGGTGTTTTGAGTCTAGATTCCTAACTGAGATGTCCGCGGGGGCTACATTTCTAACAGAGGTGTTTTGAGTCTAGATTCCTAACTGAGATGTCCGCGGGGGCTACATTTCTAACAGAGGTGTTTTGAGTCTAGATTCCTAACTGAGATGTCCTCGGGGGATATTTATCTACAGATACATTCGGAGGTCACGTTGCTTCCTAGTCGGTGCTCGGAGGTGTCGTGGTCCTTCCTATGAAGTATTCATACTACTTTCTCACAAGACCTCTCGTAACAATCGAAATAAATCCCTATATCCCTGCAGGGTGACCATCGGTAAGTTTTAAGTTGGGTACGAATATCCTACCCCCGCAGCCGGGGTAGGTTTACCCCCGAGGGGAGAGAAAAAAAAATAAGGTAGCATACTGCGGGGAACAATGGAAACTGCTAAAGATATTCATTCCGCATGAAATGAATATCGCCGACAACAAAAACAGGTTGTTCCGTGTGACGCGACGCGACGCGGGAGGGCGCGGGTGAGGGTGAGGGTGTAGGGGGTGCGGCGTGATACCTGATTTTTTTTGCAACCAGTACTTTTTTATTTCGCCCCTCGTGTGCACACAACTAGCAACGTCTGTCATTAAATACAATAATGATAATCATCATCATTAACTTAATGCTGCTAGTAGTGTCTCTGCTGCTACAGACCGTCGAAATACTACCGCAGCGACAGACAGTACTGTGCGGGCATTACTATGATCCGGTTTGAAGGACGCTGTAATCACTGTGGTAACGAGGCTCAATACATTATATTTCAATGCGACAATCACAAATTGATGTAGTGTATACTATCTTAACTGGCGTCACGGTGTTATTGGCAAGTGTATCACTTGAATTCAAGTGAACTTCTCGTTAGCTTCGTTGAATAAAGGTAATTTTATTTAATCTCCGCTGTAAGTCCTACTGTCCCACGTAAACCGCTTCGATCCCGATATTGTGGAGTTTGATTATTTACACGTACGCGGTCGTTGTCACTTAAAATTATGTGAAGGTCGAGTGTCGGTGAGTTGTAGAAAAAAAAAATAAAAGTAATGTATGAGTCGGTATGAGCGAGTAGCCCCCCCGTGTGACATAAACGAATGTAATGTTGCAGCGCGCGGACCGGTTTCCGAACGGGCCGCGCCAACATGGCGGACGCGTTTCCCGCCAAAATCAGCTGATCGCGGCGGTGCGGCGGTGGCGGCGGGCGTGGCGGGGTGTACACACGCAAACTTGCACTTGCTGAAAGTTGAGAGAGAAAAAAAAAGAAAAAAATGTCTATTGTTAAACAAACAAGGAGTTTTGTTAGACAATGGCCGCTGTCGGTGTGCGCGCCGTGACGTATGGCGGCCGTTTTGGCGGGAATCAGCTGTGCGCCGCGGGCACGCCGCACGCCGCCCCCGCACCACGAGACTGCGCGCTGGTGTTACTGTATCTGTTGCTACAGACCGTCTAGATACCGCCGCAGCGCTTATTGCAGCCGACACAGTACTGTGCGGACATTACTGTGATCCGGTTTCAAGGGCGCTGTAGATACTGGCAGCAGTAGATCTCTGTTGCCGGAGAACGTCTAAGTAGAAACCACTATAGCAATTATTTTAGCCGATAGACGGTACTATACAAACGTTACTATTATCCGGTTTTAATGGCGCTGTAGCTATTAGTAATGGTAGATATCTGTTGCTACAGACCGAGTAGGTACCACTGCAGCGCTTATGGCAGCCGAAAAACAGTACTGTGCAAACATTACTGTATCCGGTTTAAAGGACCAATACCTGTTACTGGTAGTAATGTCTCTGTTGCTACAGTCCGTCTAGGTATCACTGGAATGCGGCCGACTGCAATAAGTGCTCCAGTGGTAGCTGGACGGTCTCCGGTGACAGAGACAATACCAGCAGTAATGTTGATCCTTCAAACCGGATATTAGGACAATGTACTTAGTAAAAATATTATTATAGTGCTGTCTTTTTATCGTACATTTACTATCAATATTATTAGATGTGATCGACGGGAATGGTGTTCGTGAGTGATAGCGATACGTAAGCGACAGCTCGCGAACACGGCGTACAGTGGTACGGGGGCGAGTCAGCCGGCGGATCAGCTGACCGGAGCGGTTTTTTTTTTTTCTCCACTCGGCCATTATTACGGCAGAACAGGTTTCTGCCTTTTATCGCGCCGCATTCCTTTATTTTTGGTGCTGTTTCTGGGAACGGGGGGCTGTAGGGGAGAAGGGCGGGACTTTTTTTTTTTTTTCCCCGATGCGACCTTTGAGGCTGCAGGTAGGCCCGAGCGCACAATGGTTCGAAATCCACGGAGCCGGACCCTCGGTGCACGATGGCGCCTCCGATTGAGTGTCCCACGGCCGCCGCGCGTCCACCGCCGGGGTACTGTGCAGGCATTGCTGTGATCCGGTTTGAAGGGCCTACAGCTATCACTGGCGGTAGTGTCTCTGTCGCCGCAGACCGTCTAGGTACCGCCGCAGCGCCTGTTGCAGCCGGCACGCAGTGCTGTGCGGACATTGCTGTGATCCGGTTTGAAGGACCTACAGCCATCACTGGCGGTAGTGTCTCTGTCGCCGCAGACCGTCTAGGTACCGCCGCAGCGCCTGTTGCAGCCGGCACGCAGTGCTGTGCGGACATTGCTGTGATCCGGTTTGAAGGACCTACAGCCATCACTGGCGGTAGTGTCTCTGTCGCCGCAGACCGTCTAGGTACCGCCGCAGCGCCTGTCGCAGCCGGCACGCAGTGCTGTGCGGACATTGCTGTGATCCGGTTTGAAGGACCTACAGCCATCACTGGCGGTAGTGTCTCTGTCGCCGCAGACCGTCTAGGTACCGCCGCAGCGCCTGTCGCAGCCGGCACGCAGTGCTGTGCGGACATTGCTGTGATCCGGTTTGAAGGACCTACAGCCATCACTGGCGGTAGTGTCTCTGTCGCCGCAGACCGTCTAGGTACCGCCGCAGCGCCTGTTGCAGCCGGCACGCAGTGCTGTGCGGACATTGCTGTGATCCGGTTTGAAGGACCTACAGCCATCACTGGCGGTAGTGTCTCTGTCGCCGCAGACCGTCTAGGTACCGCCGCAGCGTCTGTCGCAGCCGGCACGCAGTGCTGTGCGGACATTGCTGTGATCCGGTTTGAAGGGCGCTGTAGCTAGTGTGATTACTAGGATAACGAAACTCAACGTGTTATATCTCAAAGGAACGAGTAATGTATGCCTAGCGCCATGTATGTTATGAGGGGGGGGGGCGTCACACTTACTATCACGTGAACATCGCGCTCGTCTCGTTTCGTATATATGAAAAAAAAAAAACACTACAAGACCATCACCACGAGGCGTTCACCTGATTGTCAGTGATACGCTCGCGCATAAAAACGTGGTGCTAATTAGGATGTTATACACTGCACTACATTGCTTACGTTTAAGCTTCGTTACCCCAGTTATACTAGCCACAGCGCACTGCGAACCTGATCGCAGTAATGTCCGCACAGTACCGTGTTTCTGCTGCAATAAGCGCTGCGGCGGTACTGACACTGTGTCCGACAACAGATCTACCACCAGTAATATCTACAGCGCCCTTCAAACCGCTACGTGTAATCATTGCAATGCACTATCGCGCATGGTGCACGCGCTGCGCACGCACACACGCACACACGCTCGCACGCACACAGCGCGGCGCCGCGCGCGGGCCGACGCCATCTTAAAAATATCCCGCGCAATTGTATATATTTAGATGATCTATTGCGCGCAATTTTAATTAATCGCACGCATTGATCCGTTCTATTTATAATATTGAACCGCTCGTTATTGCGACGGGTTTTTTACGTTTCTAATTAATGTATAAATATATTTTTAATTAATTAATTAGGTGAGGGGCTGGCGCGCGAGGGGGCGAGGGGGCGGCGCGCTTATTGCGCGTAGGGAAATTCGGTACAGTTTTATATTTGATAGGAATGCAGCGGGTGCGCGGGAGTCGTTTGCACATTAAAATAAGTGACCGTGTGCGCGAGCCGGCAAAAACAAGGAGACGCGCGATGTCCTTCCAAGGACATGGCGGGAGGTGACGGCGCGAGCTTTTTTTTTTCCCCGCGGCTCAACGCCGCAGCGATCTTTGCCTAATGCTGCGTCCATATAAAGATTTATATCGAGACAACATGGCGGCGCTTGTTAGGTTGCGGGACGCGGTAGTCACTTTTTCTATACAATATATTTTTATTCTACGAGACGAACCGCACGTTCACTTGATAATAAGTGACATGCCCATAACAACGCGGCGCTAGTTGGAGCGATATACACTGCGCCATATTGAGCTCGTCGCTAATCACATAAGATACTGAGTCTCGTTACCGCAATAATTACACTTGCTACAGCACCCTTTAAACCGGATCACAGTAATTTTTGCGCAGTACTGTCCCCGGCAACAGATACACTACCACCAATAGTTAAGTGACAATGAGGCTGTCCTGGACGAAGTCCGTCGACGCTCAGGGTCGCGTGCCGCAGCAGCAGCGGTGGAGCACCGCCATGGCGCTGGTGATTGAAAAGGCGGGGCTGCGGTGGAATCGAACGCGGGACCTGCGCGTCACAAAGCAACAACAGCGTCCAACGTTACTGATGATGAAATCTAGTCTCGGTTTCGCAGCGTTGGTCTTGGTCCTGCGAAAACACAACTCCGAAATCGAAATGAACAAGGCCACGACAGACCTCTTACGCAAGGCCAGGACCAAACGTGCAAGACTAAACGAAAAACTAAAGACCGAGATCGAGACAGACCTCTTACGCAAGGCCAGGACCAAACGTGCAAGACTAAACGAAAAACTAAAGACCGAGATCGAGACAGACCTCTTACGCAAGGCCAGGACCAAACGTGCAAGACTAAACGAAAAACTAAAGACCGAGACCGAGACAGATCTCTTACGCAAGGCCAGGACCAAACGTGCAAGACTAAACGAAAAACTAAAGACCGAGATCGAGACAGACCTCTTACGCAAGGCCAGGACCAAACGTGCAAGACTAAACGAAAAACTAAAGACCGAGACCGAGACAGATCTCTTACGCAAGGCCAGGACCAAACGTGCAAGAATAAACGACAAACTAAAGACCGAGACCGAGACAGATCTCTTACGCAAAGCCAGGACCAAACGTGCAAGAATAAACGACAAACTAAAGACCGAGATCGAGACAGACCTCTTACGCAAGGCCAGGACCAAACGTGCAAGACTAAACGAAAAACTAAAGACCGAGATCGAGACAGACCTCTTACGCAAGGCCAGGACCAAACGTGCAAGACTAAACGAAAAACTAAAGACCGAGATCGAGACAGACCTCTTACGCAAGGCCAGGACCAAACGTGCAAGACTAAACGAAAAACTAAAGACCGAGATCGAGACAGACCTCTTACGCAAGGCCAGGACCAAACGTGCAAGACTAAACGAAAAACTAAAGACCGAGATCGAGACAGACCTCTTACGCAAGGCCAGGACCAAACGTGCAAGACTAAACGAAAAACTAAAGACCGAGATCGAGACAGACCTCTTACGCAAGGCCAGGACCAAACGTGCAAGACTAAACGAAAAACTAAAGACCGAGATCGAGACAGACCTCTTACGCAAGGCCAGGACCAAACGTGCAAGACTAAACGAAAAACTAAAGACCGAGATCGAGACAGACCTCTTACGCAAGGCCAAGACCAAACGTGCAAGACTAAACGAAAAACTAAAGACCGAGATCGAGACAGACCTCTTACGCAAGGCCAGGACCAAACGTGCAAGACTAAACGAAAAACTAAAGACCGAGATCGAGACAGACCTCTTACGCAAGGCCAGGACCAAACGTGCAAGACTAAACGAAAAACTAAAGACCGAGATCGAGACAGACCTCTTACGCAAGGCCAGGACCAAACGTGCAAGACTAAACGAAAAACTAAAGACCGAGATCGAGACAGACCTCTTACGCAAGGCCAGGACCAAACGTGCAAGACTAAACGAAAAACTAAAGACCGAGATCGAGACAGACCTCTTACGCAAGGCCAGGACCAAACGTGCAAGACTAAACGAAAAACTAAAGACCGAGATCGAGACAGACCTCTTACGCAAGGCCAGGACCAAACGTGCAAGACTAAACGAAAAACTAAAGACCGAGACCGAGACAGATCTCTTACGCAAGGCCAGGACCAAACGTGCAAGAATAAACGACAAACTAAAGACCGAGACCGAGACAGATCTCTTACGCAAAGCCAGGACCAAACGTGCAAGAATAAACGACAAACTAAAGACCGAGATCGAGACAGACCTCTTACGCAAGGCCAGGACCAAACGTGCAAGACTAAACGAAAAACTAAAGACCGAGATCGAGACAGACCTCTTACGCAAGGCCAGGACCAAACGTGCAAGACTAAACGAAAAACTAAAGACCGAGATCGAGACATACCTCTTACGCAAGGCCAGGACCAAACGTGCAAGACTAAACGAAAAACTAAAGACCGAGATCGAGACAGACCTCTTACGCAAGGCCAGGACCAAACGTGCAAGACTAAACGAAAAACTAAAGACCGAGATCGAGACAGACCTCTTACGCAAGGCCAGGACCAAACGTGCAAGACTAAACGAAAAACTAAAGACCGAGATCGAGACAGACCTCTTACGCAAGGCCAGGACCAAACGTGCAAGACTAAACGAAAAACTAAAGACCGAGATCGAGACAGACCTCTTACGCAAGGCCAGGACCAAACGTGCAAGACTAAACGAAAAACTAAAGACCGAGATCGAGACAGACCTCTTACGCAAGGCCAAGACCAAACGTGCAAGACTAAACGAAAAACTAAAGACCGAGATCGAGACAGACCTCTTACGCAAGGCCAGGACCAAACGTGCAAGACTAAACGAAAAACTAAAGACCGAGATCGAGACAGACCTCTTACGCAAGGCCAGGACCAAACGTGCAAGACTAAACGAAAAACTAAAGACCGAGATCGAGACAGACCTCTTACGCAAGGCCAGGACCAAACGTGCAAGACTAAACGAAAAACTAAAGACCGAGATCGAGACAGACCTCTTACGCAAGGCCAGGACCAAACGTGCAAGACTAAACGAAAAACTAAAGACCGAGATCGAGACAGACCTCTTACGCAAGGCCAGGACCAAACGTGCAAGACTAAACGAAAAACTAAAGACCGAGATCGAGACAGACCTCTTACGCAAGGCCAGGACCAAACGTGCAAGACTAAACGAAAAACTAAAGACCGAGATCGAGACAGACCTCTTACGCAAGGCCAGGACCAAACGTGCAAGACTAAACGAAAAACTAAAGACCGAGTCCGAGACAGATCTCTTACGCAAGGCCAGGACCAAACGTGCAAGAATAAACGACAAACTAAAGACCGAGACCGAGACAGATCTCTTACGCAAAGCCAGGACCAAACGTGCAAGAATAAACGACAAACTAAAGACCGAGACCGAGACAGATCTCTTACGCAAAGCCAGGACCAAACGTGCAAGAATAAACGACAAACTAAAGACCGAGACCGAGACAGATCTCTTACGCAAAGCCAGGACCAAACGTGCAAGAATAAACGACAAACTAAAGACCGAGACCGAGACAGATCTCTTACGCAAAGCCAGGACCAAACGTGCAAGAATAAACGACAAACTAAAGACCGAGACCGAGACAGATCTCTTACGCAAAGCCAGGACCAAACGTGCAAGAATAAACGACAAACTAAAGACCGAGACCGAGACAGATCTCTTACGCAAGGCCAGGACCAATGCCAAGATGAGCGTTGCTGTCGCTGTTGACTCGCTCATCGCCTCGCGGTGGTACGAACTGTACTAGCAGCAGGCGTAGCGCGTGCGCGTGCGCGTGCGACTGTACCGGCGGGACGGCTGAACCTCTTCCGGTTAAGTTCAGCGCAGGCGTGAACGGTAGCTTGGGAACGGATGTAAGGTAACTTACGTACCGGAAGTTCAATGTTAAGCAGGTGTTACTTAACAGGGCTGGTAGTGTCTCTGCCGCCGGTGACCGCGGCGTCTATTGCAGCCGGCGCACAGTACTGTACTGACTATGATCCGGTTTGAAGGACGCTGTAACTTTCACTGGTGGTAGTGTCTCTATTACTCGAGATCGTGCAGGTACCACCGCAGCCAAGAGAAACTGCTGTACTGACATTAGATACTGTGATCCGGTTTGAAGGGCGTTGCAGCTATCACTGGTAATAGTGTTTCCATTACTGGAGATCGTGCAGGTACCACCGCAGCCGACTGATACTACTGTACTGACATTACTATGATCCGGTTTGAAGGGCGCTGCAGCTACTAATGGTGGTAGTCTCTCTATTACTAGAGATCGTGCAGGTACCACCGCAGCCGACTGATACTACTGTACTGACATTACTATGATCCGGTTTGAAGGGCGCTGCAGCTACTAATGGTGGTAGTCTCTCTATTACTAGAGATCGTGCAGGTACCACCGCAGCCGACTGATACTACTGTACTGACATTACTATGATCCGGTTTGAAGGGCGCTGCAGCTACTAATGGTGGTAGTCTCTCTATTACTAGAGATCGTGCAGGTACCACCGCAGCCGACTGATACTACTGTACTGACATTACTATGATCCGGTTTGAAGGGCGCTGCAGCTACTAATGGTGGTAGTCTCTCTATTACTAGAGATCGTGCAGGTACCACCGCAGCCGACTGATACTACTGTACTGACATTACTATGATCCGGTTTGAAGGGCGCTGCAGCTACTAATGGTGGTAGTCTCTCTATTACTAGAGATCGTGCAGGTACCACCGCAGCCGACTGATACTACTGTACTGACATTACTATGATCCGGTTTGAAGGGCGCTGCAGCTACTAATGGTGGTAGTCTCTCTATTACTAGAGATCGTGCAGGTACCACCGCAGCCGACTGATACTACTGTACTGACATTACTATGATCCGGTTTGAAGGGCGCTGCAGCTACTAATGGTGGTAGTCTCTCTATTACTAGAGATCGTGCAGGTACCACCGCAGCCGACTGATACTACTGTACTGACATTACTATGATCCGGTTTGAAGGGCGCTGCAGCTACTAATGGTGGTAGTCTCTCTATTACTAGAGATCGTGCAGGTACCACCGCAGCCGACTGATACTACTGTACTGACATTACTATGATCCGGTTTGAAGGGCGCTGCAGCTACTAATGGTGGTAGTCTCTCTATTACTAGAGATCGTGCAGGTACCACCGCAGCCGACTGATACTACTGTACTGACATTACTATGATCCGGTTTGAAGGGCGCTGCAGCTACTAATGGTGGTAGTCTCTCTATTACTAGAGATCGTGCAGGTACCACCGCAGCCGACTGATACTACTGTACTGACATTACTATGATCCGGTTTGAAGGGCGCTGCAGCTACTAATGGTGGTAGTCTCTCTATTACTAGAGATCGTGCAGGTACCACCGCAGCCGACTGATACTACTGTACTGACATTACTATGATCCGGTTTGAAGGGCGCTGCAGCTACTAATGGTGGTAGTCTCTCTATTACTAGAGATCGTGCAGGTACCACCGCAGCCGACTGATACTACTGTACTGACATTACTATGATCCGGTTTGAAGGGCGCTGCAGCTACTAATGGTGGTAGTCTCTCTATTACTAGAGATCGTGCAGGTACCACCGCAGCCGACTGATACTACTGTACTGACATTACTATGATCCGGTTTGAAGGGCGCTGCAGCTACTAATGGTGGTAGTCTCTCTATTACTAGAGATCGTGCAGGTACCACCGCAGCCGACTGATACTACTGTACTGACATTACTATGATCCGGTTTGAAGGGCGCTGCAGCTACTAATGGTGGTAGTCTCTCTATTACTAGAGATCGTGCTGGTACCACCGCAGCCGACTGATACTACTGTACTGACATTACTATGATCCGGTTTGAAGGGCGCTGCAGCTACTAATGGTGGTAGTCTCTCTATTACTAGAGATCGTGCTGGTACCACCGCAGCCGACTGATACTACTGTACTGACATTACTATGATCCGGTTTGAAGGGCGCTGCAGCTACTAATGGTGGTAGTCTCTCTATTACTAGAGATCGTGCAGGTACCACCGCAGCCGACTGATACTACTGTACTGACATTACTATGATCCGGTTTGAAGGGCGCTGCAGCTACTAATGGTGGTAGTCTCTCTATTACTAGAGATCGTGCAGGTACCACCGCAGCCGACTGATACTACTGTACTGACATTACTATGATCCGGTTTGAAGGGCGCTGCAGCTACTAATGGTGGTAGTCTCTCTATTACTAGAGATCGTGCAGGTACCACCGCAGCCGACTGATACTACTGTACTGACATTACTATGATCCGGTTTGAAGGGCGCTGCAGCTACTAATGGTGGTAGTCTCTCTATTACTAGAGATCGTGCAGGTACCACCGCAGCCGACTGATACTACTGTACTGACATTACTATGATCCGGTTTGAAGGGCGCTGCAGCTACTAATGGTGGTAGTCTCTCTATTACTAGAGATCGTGCAGGTACCACCGCAGCCGACTGATACTACTGTACTGACATTACTATGATCCGGTTTGAAGGGCGCTGCAGCTACTAATGGTGGTAGTCTCTCTATTACTAGAGATCGTGCAGGTACCACCGCAGCCGACTGATACTACTGTACTGACATTACTATGATCCGGTTTGAAGGGCGCTGCAGCTACTAATGGTGGTAGTCTCTCTATTACTAGAGATCGTGCAGGTACCACCGCAGCCGACTGATACTACTGTACTGACATTACTATGATCCGGTTTGAAGGGCGCTGCAGCTACTAATGGTGGTAGTCTCTCTATTACTAGAGATCGTGCAGGTACCACCGCAGCCGACTGATACTACTGTACTGACATTACTATGATCCGGTTTGAAGGGCGCTGCAGCTACTAATGGTGGTAGTCTCTCTATTACTAGAGATCGTGCAGGTACCACCGCAGCCGACTGATACTACTGTACTGACATTACTATGATCCGGTTTGAAGGGCGCTGCAGCTACTAATGGTGGTAGTCTCTCTATTACTAGAGATCGTGCAGGTACCACCGCAGCCGACTGATACTACTGTACTGACATTACTATGATCCGGTTTGAAGGGCGCTGCAGCTACTAATGGTGGTAGTCTCTCTATTACTAGAGATCGTGCAGGTACCACCGCAGCCGACTGATACTACTGTACTGACATTACTATGATCCGGTTTGAAGGGCGCTGCAGCTACTAATGGTGGTAGTCTCTCTATTACTAGAGATCGTGCAGGTACCACCGCAGCCGACTGATACTACTGTACTGACATTACTATGATCCGGTTTGAAGGGCGCTGCAGCTACTAATGGTGGTAGTCTCTCTATTACTAGAGATCGTGCAGGTACCACCGCAGCCGACTGATACTACTGTACTGACATTACTATGATCCGGTTTGAAGGGCGCTGCAGCTACTAATGGTGGTAGTCTCTCTATTACTAGAGATCGTGCAGGTACCACCGCAGCCGACTGATACTACTGTACTGACATTACTATGATCCGGTTTGAAGGGCGCTGCAGCTACTAATGGTGGTAGTCTCTCTATTACTAGAGATCGTGCAGGTACCACCGCAGCCGACTGATACTACTGTACTGACATTACTATGATCCGGTTTGAAGGGCGCTGCAGCTACTAATGGTGGTAGTCTCTCTATTACTAGAGATCGTGCAGGTACCACCGCAGCCGACTGATACTACTGTACTGACATTACTATGATCCGGTTTGAAGGGCGCTGCAGCTACTAATGGTGGTAGTCTCTCTATTACTAGAGATCGTGCAGGTACCACCGCAGCCGACTGATACTACTGTACTGACATTACTATGATCCGGTTTGAAGGGCGCTGCAGCTACTAATGGTGGTAGTCTCTCTATTACTAGAGATCGTGCAGGTACCACCGCAGCCGACTGATACTACTGTACTGACATTACTATGATCCGGTTTGAAGGGCGCTGCAGCTACTAATGGTGGTAGTCTCTCTATTACTAGAGATCGTGCAGGTACCACCGCAGCCGACTGATACTACTGTACTGACATTACTATGATCCGGTTTGAAGGGCGCTGCAGCTACTAATGGTGGTAGTCTCTCTATTACTAGAGATCGTGCAGGTACCACCGCAGCCGACTGATACTACTGTACTGACATTACTATGATCCGGTTTGAAGGGCGCTGCAGCTACTAATGGTGGTAGTCTCTCTATTACTAGAGATCGTGCAGGTACCACCGCAGCCGACTGATACTACTGTACTGACATTACTATGATCCGGTTTGAAGGGCGCTGCAGCTACTAATGGTGGTAGTCTCTCTATTACTAGAGATCGTGCAGGTACCACCGCAGCCGACTGATACTACTGTACTGACATTACTATGATCCGGTTTGAAGGGCGCTGCAGCTACTAATGGTGGTAGTCTCTCTATTACTAGAGATCGTGCAGGTACCACCGCAGCCGACTGATACTACTGTACTGACATTACTATGATCCGGTTTGAAGGGCGCTGCAGCTACTAATGGTGGTAGTCTCTCTATTACTAGAGATCGTGCAGGTACCACCGCAGCCGACTGATACTACTGTACTGACATTACTATGATCCGGTTTGAAGGGCGCTGCAGCTACTAATGGTGGTAGTCTCTCTATTACTAGAGATCGTGCAGGTACCACCGCAGCCGACTGATACTACTGTACTGACATTACTATGATCCGGTTTGAAGGGCGCTGCAGCTACTAATGGTGGTAGTCTCTCTATTACTAGAGATCGTGCAGGTACCACCGCAGCCGACTGATACTACTGTACTGACATTACTATGATCCGGTTTGAAGGGCGCTGCAGCTACTAATGGTGGTAGTCTCTCTATTACTAGAGATCGTGCAGGTACCACCGCAGCCGACTGATACTACTGTACTGACATTACTATGATCCGGTTTGAAGGGCGCTGCAGCTACTAATGGTGGTAGTCTCTCTATTACTAGAGATCGTGCAGGTACCACCGCAGCCGACTGATACTACTGTACTGACATTACTATGATCCGGTTTGAAGGGCGCTGCAGCTACTAATGGTGGTAGTCTCTCTATTACTAGAGATCGTGCAGGTACCACCGCAGCCGACTGATACTACTGTACTGACATTACTATGATCCGGTTTGAAGGGCGCTGCAGCTACTAATGGTGGTAGTCTCTCTATTACTAGAGATCGTGCAGGTACCACCGCAGCCGACTGATACTACTGTACTGACATTACTATGATCCGGTTTGAAGGGCGCTGCAGCTACTAATGGTGGTAGTCTCTCTATTACTAGAGATCGTGCAGGTACCACCGCAGCCGACTGATACTACTGTACTGACATTACTATGATCCGGTTTGAAGGGCGCTGCAGCTACTAATGGTGGTAGTCTCTCTATTACTAGAGATCGTGCAGGTACCACCGCAGCCGACTGATACTACTGTACTGACATTACTATGATCCGGTTTGAAGGGCGCTGCAGCTACTAATGGTGGTAGTCTCTCTATTACTAGAGATCGTGCAGGTACCACCGCAGCCGACTGATACTACTGTACTGACATTACTATGATCCGGTTTGAAGGGCGCTGCAGCTACTAATGGTGGTAGTCTCTCTATTACTAGAGATCGTGCAGGTACCACCGCAGCCGACTGATACTACTGTACTGACATTACTATGATCCGGTTTGAAGGGCGCTGCAGCTACTAATGGTGGTAGTCTCTCTATTACTAGAGATCGTGCAGGTACCACCGCAGCCGACTAACAATACGGTGCGCACATACTGTGATCCGGTTTTAAAGGCGCTGTAAATAACGAAATTACGGCGGTAATGAGACCAAGTACGTTGTGTGTCAGCGACGAGCGTAATGTAATGCAGTGTCTACCATCCTAACTAGCGGGCGTATCACTCAACATCAGGTGAAGGTACCGATCGTCGCGTCGCTTAAGTGTGTAAAAGAAGGTTATACTAGTTTTTTTTTAAAAGGATGCAGTCATGTCAAGGATGCAGCCAGTGTTAGACGTTAGGACATCAGCTGATTTTATAAAGTAAATTATTTGGCTGCTTCAAGCGTTACAGCAGTACAATAAACGTTCCCACTGTTGGGACTCGTGCTCAAACTACGTCAGGCATAAATCAGCTGTTGCAGGCCGACGCCCACAGCTGGGCATAACTCCAACCCGAACGCCGGCGGAGCGTTCGTTCCCAACTTAATGCTTAAGCAATGACCACACGAACCTGTAATTGCTTACAAACGGGTTTTTGTTATAAAAAAAAATCGTATTACATAATCCGCGTCCACGTCACCCGATAACACGGAGAGTCGCTTATCTAATATATACCTTATGTGTATAAAAGTAGGGGTTAGTTTCGTTTGTTTGCAAGGGCTCAGTAATAAAGTCTTCGTCCGCTTTTTCACGGGTTCATTGTCGGTCAGAGAACAGGTAGAGCGGCGCACGATCCGCGATATTGGATCTTATTCCAACCGAATAAGTTTGAAATTGGAACGCGACAGGATAGTTCTCACGATCCATATTGTAATGCCTCGCGTTGGAGACGATGTGTGATTCCGTATTGAAATCGACCTTACCGCGACGCAGTAAGGTTCACTCTCAGCCGCCGGCCGCGCGCCCGTTTTCGCGCGGTTTTTCAATGAAGCCACCCGCACGTGTTGCGCGGTGAACGTCTCACAACTACACCGGTATATACATTTTAAACAATTCCAATTAGTTCCTTTGCATAATTATTTAATTTCATTCAAAATTAGACAACGGAAGTGTGGTCATAATGCCACTTCTCATTTCAAACCGGATACCGCTGCAGTGTAAATCTCCTAATAGAAAATATTACCACGTTCATTGGAATGATCTTCTCGGTCGACCTTGCCCACCTGCTCATTCTTCTAAATCTTTCTCTACTTTGTTGTTCTTTAGATCTATATTGATTATCGTCAATCAAGTAGCTGGAATCTCCCAGGGCTTCTGTCTTTAGTTTCCAGGTCCAGCGCTACGCTGACCAGCGCAGGCGTGATGTTGATGGTATCTTTTGGTATATAACCTTAAATAACCTCTACATCTTGTTTATGAGATCAAGACAATATTTCTGATAAACATATAATATAGTACGTTGTAGTGTATATCTACCTGTCAGTTTAAATATACAGTTACATGTAAAGAGGTTATATGCAATTGTTCATCAGCTCGGGCTGCATGAGGATCGTGCCTGTGCCTTTCCGAAGCCTACACCGCGCGCGCCAGGAACAGCGAGCCATGGCGGCCCGCTTAAACAGCTTGTTACACATTAAATCCGGAAAACGAGAGCCAGTCGGCTTTTTGCGCGCGAGACCGTCGCCGCCATTTTGTTATTAAAAGAGTACGAGATCCCGCCAATTGTGCAGCGAACGCGTCCGGCTTCCGCATAAACGTAAATCAATCTCTACAACTAGAACTAACGGCTCGATTAATCTTCCCACTGCTGGGACTGAGGCTATCCATCCCACGGTCGAGGCTTTAACACTAGTCTGTAGTAGAAATCTCATTATGAATAAAACCCGCGCATCCGCCATTTTATACCACAGTGCATATCTATCAGTGACAGTTTAATTAAAAATAAAAAAAAAGTTTAATCTGTGAATTAAAAAAAAATGTTAATTTTTTTTTATATTTTTTATAATATGTATTTTTTTTTTTTTTTTAATTCTGTCATAATTACTGTTACACATATGCAACCTCCTTTATGAAAAAAAATATATGAGCATTGGCAAATAGCGAGAGTTCATTAGAAGCGTGATGTGGAGCAGGTGCACGGCCAGCTCCTGTTGCATCAGCACCCAACGCTGGGAGTGGGCGAGATGAATGTGTCCGCAGCGCGGCGAAGGTTCACCGCCTCGGGCGGCGTGTTTACACAACAATTGCACGCGAGCGCTAACTGGAAACACCGTTGCAGCGCAAACAGCGCGCATTGTAACGTTTCCCTCATAGAATATTGTTTTTTTTTTTATTTAGCGACGCGACGCGCGGCGCGCTCACCTGATAGCGAGTGACACGCGCGCCCACAACGCGGCGCTAGTGTAGCTATACACTACATCACATTGCGCGTTACTACAGACATAGGATATTAAGCCTTCTTAACCTAGTAATTTTTTTAGCTACAGCGTCCTTCAAACCGGATAAAGATAATGTTTGTCGGCTGCAATAGGCGCTGCGGCGGTACCTAGACGGTCTGTAGCAACAGAGACACTACCGCCAGTGACAGGTATAAGTCCTTCAAACCGGATCACAGCAATGTCCGCACAGCACTGTGTGCCGGCTGCGACAGACGCTGCGGCGGTACCTAGACGGTCTGCGGCGACAGAGACACTACCGCCAGTGATAGGTATAAGTCCTTCAAACCGGATCACAGCAATGTCCGCACAGCACTGTGTGCCGGCTGCGACAGACGCTGCGGCGGTACCTAGACGGTCTGCGGCGACAGAGACACTACCGCCAGTGATAGGTATAAGTCCTTCAAACCGGATCACAGCAATGTCCGCACAGCACTGTGTGCCGGCTGCGACAGACGCTGCGGCGGTACCTAGACGGTCTGCGGCGACAGAGACACTACCGCCAGTGACAGGTATAAGTCCTTCAAACCGGATCACAGCAATGTCCGCACAGCACTGTGTGCCGGCTGCGACAGACGCTGCGGCGGTACCTAGACGGTCTGCGGCGACAGAGACACTACCGCCAGTGATAGGTATAAGTCCTTCAAACCGGATCACAGCAATGTCCGCACAGCACTGTGTGCCGGCTGCGACAGACGCTGCGGCGGTACCTAGACGGTCTGCGGCGACAGAGACACTACCGCCAGTGATAGGTATAAGTCCTTCAAACCGGATCACAGCAATGTCCGCACAGCACTGTGTGCCGGCTGCGACAGACGCTGCGGCGGTACCTAGACGGTCTGCGGCGACAGAGACACTACCGCCAGTGATAGGTATAAGTCCTTCAAACCGGATCACAGCAATGTCCGCACAGCACTGTGTGCCGGCTGCGACAGACGCTGCGGCGGTACCTAGACGGTCTGCGGCGACAGAGACACTACCGCCAGTGATAGGTATAAGTCCTTCAAACCGGATCACAGCAATGTCCGCACAGCACTGTGTGCCGGCTGCGACAGACGCTGCGGCGGTACCTAGACGGTCTGCGGCGACAGAGACACTACCGCCAGTGATAGGTATAAGTCCTTCAAACCGGATCACAGCAATGTCCGCACAGCACTGTGTGCCGGCTGCGACAGACGCTGCGGCGGTACCTAGACGGTCTGCGGCGACAGAGACACTACCGCCAGTGACAGCGGTGTAGTACGCGACACGTAATTTCAGGCCGTGGATCCGGGTCCACGAGCCCAGTGTCAGATGAGCTGTAAGAGCCGCTGTGGCTTCCAGCCCGCTCATAACAAGAATATAGGCGACACGTAAATAAGACTTCAAAATGACTACAATCACATTCAGATAATTGTTACGTGTCGTCGACAGATACAAATATATATTTTGCTGTCGTAGTCAGTCGCGGCGCGGTGCTGACTGCGCGCCGGTGAGGCCGCGCCGCGCCGCGCATGCGCCGCGCCGCGCCGGCGGGACCCGTCTGGAGCGAATAACATTCCAGATTTGAAAGTTAACGCCCGCGCAACGGTACCGCAACGGACGCGTGCGTTTCGCGCGCTCCCACACGCGCGCGCCATCTTGTCCATCCGCACGCACAGCGGCGGATAATTGAATAACTAATTTCATTATTATTATTATTTTTAATTTACAACACTTCTATACAGACAAAGGTAACACGGCGCGGCGGATTGTCAGTGAAGCGGCGGTGAAAGTAAAATGAAAGCTGTCCAACAGTGGCCCATAAAATTATGTATTTTTTTTTAATTCCTGGTGAGAGATTACACAACAATATAAATGGTAATAATAAATAGCTAAACTTTTTTTTTATTTAATAAAGCTAACAGACAAACGTTTCACTGATACTCAGCCACTAGCCTGCCAATAACAACGCGATGCTAGTTAGGATGTTTACACTGCGTCACGTTGCCTAGTTTTAAGATTGAGAATATTAAGTCTCGTCACAACTGTAATCTCTTTCGTCTAGGTACCGCCGCAGCGACAATTGCAGACGAGAGACATTACTGAGATCCCGTTTGAAGGGCCATATAGCTATTACTGGTAGTAGTGTCGCTGTTGCCGAAGACTATCTAGGTAAGTATCACCGCAACGCCTATTGCAGCCGACAGACAGTGCTGTGCGAACATTACTCTGATCCGGTTTGAAGGGCGCTGTAGCTATCACTAGTGGTAGTGTCTCTATTACCGCTGACCGTCTAAGTACCACCGTAGCGTTTACTGCAGCCGAAAATCAGTATCGTGCGAACATTGTGTGTTCAGGTTTGAAGGGCGCTGTAAGTAATAAAATTACTGGTGTAACAAGTCACGTTGTCATAGTTAGATGTGTCACTTAAATTCAGGTGAACGTGCCGCCTGTCTCGCGGCTTCGTTAAAAAAATCTAGACGGTCACCGTTTAGCCAGTTAATCTTGCGCTGTGGGTACTAGGTATCCTAATCTGCGTGCCTACTACAGCGTGAATAAGGGCTAAGGTCGCAGGTATACAGCCTCCGAGTGTTTTAATTATTTGCTACATTAATTAATTGCAACATATTATTTTTTTTTAATTCCTCTTAAACAAGCAAAAAGGTTTTTTATTAATTTAGAAAAATAACAGTTTATATTTAACAAATGGCGGACATGTTGCCGGCACGATTTCCCGCCACAACTTGTGTGGAGGATTGACTAATCTCCAAAACAAAAGCGCTTGGGAAAAGGCGGTGGACCGCCGCTTGCGAGCGAAGACACAGTCCCAGCTGTGGGAAGTTTAAGTGGGACGTAAAAACAAAACAAAGGCGCGGCGCAGCACGCAGCAATACAAACAAACGCCTATTTATAACCACACCGCCGCGGACGGAAGCGGCGGCCATTTTACGACTAACGGCTCTAAAGTGTACTCTCGATATGTGTATGATATCACCAGCCAGCCCTGCGTGCAGTCAGCTGTTGCGTCACCTGATTGTGAGTGAATGCTTCCCGGTACTGTTTAGCATACCTGCGGGCGCGCGCACTGCCGGCGGGGATTGTCCTTATTACTTGACGACACGAACGCGACGATCACCTGATATTAAGTGATACTCCAGTATATAAACAGCACCACGTTGCGCTCGCCGTAAAAGGAGATAAGATGTTGAGTATCGTTACCTCAGTAATTACAGTAGCTGCAGCGTCCTTCAAACCGGAGCACAGTACTGTCCACTGCTAGCACATGTTCCTCAGTTAGTGCGCGCTGGTGATGAGCAAAGCAAGGACCAGACCGAGACTCGCATCAATTCGCTCACGTCTGTTAGGTCTTGGTCCAGCTTAAACACTTATAGTCCTGATCTTGATCATGCTTAAACACTTATAGTCCAGATCCTGTTCGTTCAGTCTTGACGTTGGTTTCGTTCGTGTATATAATTAGTGTTGGTCTACTTATTTCGCAAGACCAGGACCAACTCTACTCGTCGCTAGTAAGCGCTGGAGATTTGTTACATACGCACAAATAGAGCGCAGCGATTCGCTGTTAATCTGTCGTTAATAGATAGCGCGTTGCGTTTGTTCGTCCATCACGCGAAAACGAGTGAACTTATCGCCACAGCAACATGAACATCCCACGCGGTATACTATCTAGATGGTAATGGGATATTTACTTTTTTTAATTTCATAGAAGTTTCATAGTTTTATGTCCAATTGACTGTCGCATGCGTTTCTGCCAGGTATCGTGTATGCGGTTGCTATGGCAACGGTTGTTATGGACGGCCGATTCCGACTGCGGTTGCTATGAAGGAGCACCACGGCCGGCGAGGCGAGCTAGGAGCAGCTAGTTAATTCACAAAAGTAAATCTGACAGGGCGCGGCGCGGTGTTGCCGCCGCGTCCCCGCCGCCGCGTCCCCGCCGCCGCGTTCCCGCCGCCGCGCACTTGACAGATAACGAGACTTCTTCAATGGCGGCGCGCGCGGGCAACGGACGCGTCGCCATCGAGCCTTTCCAGGAAACGGCGGCGTTTTATTTTTTTTAATTTTTAGGTTATTTACTTTTGAGCAAAAGATTGTTATCTATGCATTGATAAGTTATTTTGGTGTTGACATAAAAAAAAAATATCTGATTACACTATTCACTGGTGCCGTAGTGTGCAAACATTGCTGTGATCCGGTTTGAAGGACCAATAGTTATCACTGGCGGAAGTGTCTTTGTTGCCGGAGACCATGTCAAGGTGCCACCGCAGCGCCTATTGCAGCCGACACAGAACTGTGCGGACATCATTATGATCCGGTTTGAAGGACCAATAGCTATTACTGGTCGTAGATCTCTGTTGACGGTACTGAAGCTTAACATCATCTGTCTCAAGACAACGATCGCACGGTGCAGTGTATATCACCCTAACACAACATTACTGTACTCCGGTTTGAAGGGCGCTATAGCTGGTGAAATTACTGCTGTAACAAGATTCTTCTTCTTGTCTATAAGATTCGGTGCATCCAAACTAGCGCCACGTCGTTATTGGTGTATCACTTACTATCACGTGAACGTATCGCTCGTCTCACCGAAAAAAAAAAAAAAAAAACTTCGTATATATGGCAACAGGATCGCGTCATCGCGGTGTCGGTACCCGGCGAGGGCGCGCCCGCGTCAACCGGAAATAGTGCGCATAGCGCGCGGCACGCGGCACGCGGCGCGCGGCGTGCGGCGCGCTCGCGGGTTCGACTCCGCGGTGACACATGAAACCGGATGTGCTCCTGACGACCTTCACTATCAATAGCCTCCTCTATGTATATCAGCTTCGACTGGTGGTAGCCAGCGCAGCGCGTGTGGCAGCCGACAGACATTATTATTATCCGGTTTGAAGGACCAGGTATTACTGGCAGTAGGTCTACATAGCCGGAGACGGTCCAGGTCGGTACCACGGCAATGTTTATTGCAATCAACAATCAGTGCTATGCAAACATTGCTGTGATCCGGTTTGAAGGGCCTACAGCTATCACTGCTGGTAGTGTCTCTGTCGCCGCAGACCGTCTGCTGCGCTCTTTACCTCAAGATATTGAGTAATTACCTCAGTAATTACACAAGCTGCAGCGGTCTCCGGCAAGTGTTCGACCGCCGTTAATACCTACAGCGTCCTACAAACCGGATCACAGTAATGTGCGCACAGTGCTGCTTCTCGCTGCACTACCACTATTTATTACTAACATTAATGACGTTTTTTTTTTTAAATCGGTGACGTCGCTCCGATGGTTGCCGGCGCGCGGGCACCAGCACCAGCACCAGCACCAGCACCAGCACCAGCACCAGCACCAGCACCAGCACCAGCACCAGCACCAGCACCAGCACCAGCACCAGCACCAGCACCAGCACCAGCACCAGCACCAGCACCAGCACCAGCACCAGCACCAGCACCAGCACCAGCACCAGCACCAGCACCAGCACCAGCACCAGCACCAGCACCAGCACCAGCACCAGCACCAGCACCAGCACCAGCACCAGCACCAGCACCAGCACCAGCACCAGCACCAGCACCAGCACCAGCACCAGCACCAGCACCAGCACCAGCACCAGCACCAGCACCAGCACCAGCACCAGCACCAGCACCAGCACCAGCACCAGCACCAGCACCAGCACCAGCACCAGCACCAGCACCAGCACCAGCACCAGCACCAGCACCAGGAGCTGCAGCCGGCCGCCGCGCGCCCACCGGTGGACCGTTACACCATAACACCCCGCGAGCGGCCGCCGGACGCACACCCGTTCCGCGGCCGCGCGGACACCGCTACAGAGTCCTGTGAACCCGACATAGACTGCTGCATTAACATTTCTATATAAACACCAAAGCACTAATAATTTAGTAATCTTAGGGAAGTAAACTGTACGCACGCGCTCTACACATTTCAGTAGCTACAGAGCCCTTCAAACCGGAGTACAATAATAATTGCATAATACCGATTGTTGGTTACAATAGACATTGCCGTGGTATCCTAGACTCTCCGAAGAGACCGACCGCCTGTACAACCTACGAAGTCCTTCAAACCGGATCACAGTAACGTTCGCACAGCACTGTTTGTAAGCTGCAACAGGCGCTGCGCTGGTACCTACCTAGATCGTCTCCGGCGATAGAGATCTACCTGCAGTAATAGCTAGAAAGCCCTTCAAACCGGATGTCTGTCGGCTGCAATAGGCGCTGCGGTGGTATCCCCACCATCAGTATAGACTGATGATGATGGTGAAACATTTATAAGACAACTTAAAATTTTTGATCTGGTGCTGCTGGCCTGATGGTATATTCGATGACCTTAGATTAACGGGTGCTTGTTGTAAATAAAAAAAAAAAAGGGTCATCATCACCATCAGCCGGTACACGTCCACTGTTGGACATAGGCCCACCCCCAAAGATCACCACATCGACGGATCCTGGACCCACGCATCCAGCTGCTTCCCGCGACCTTCACCAGATCAATCGTTTTAAGTGATATCCTGTTTTGGCAGCGCGGCAGTGGGGGTGGGGGTGGGGGTGAAGGTCCCGAAGCACTTGTCCATACCGACGCTGACGCTGCGGCGGCACCAGAAACGCATTCCGCCAACGACCATATGATTCGACGGGAATTCCTGGGAACAGCCGCGCCTGCCAACTGCACGTGCAGCCGGAGTACTTCGAACAGGACGAACGTGAGCCTTATGCGGAGCGCCGACGGTATGGGAACGTCACGTGGCCGGCTCCCGCGGCTACGTCCGCCGACCACCGGCTCGACCTTAACCCGTGGCCACAAGGGCGCGTTTCGCTTGCGGCGCCCGACCATATGATCTGCCTGCGCACCGGGGCCGGGCGCGTGTGCGTCGAGTACCGGCTCCGTCTGCGCGATCATCACAAACTGAACCTTATCGCATACAACGTAAGGTGTAGACTCGCCGGGCGCGTCGTAGCGGTGTGCGCGCAAACAGGATCCGTTTCCCATATGATTTTTGTATGACATTCCTCATTCAATGGTATTAATTCAATTAATATTTTATCAACTTGCTGTTAAGGTGCAATTCGGCGTGACGGCGGACCTCGCCGCCCGATCTAGTTAGATGGCAGGGTCAGGACAGTTGGCCTGCGCCTGCGCATGCGCCATTGCCACTAACGCGCAACAAATAAACTACCAAATATTTAAATATAATAAATGAAGAATAAAAAATGGGGTACAATAGGTCCCGCATAACAACTCACGGAACCCGAACCAACTTCACCAGCTTGTGGTGCAGCTGACTAATCAACAGACGGCTCCCATCGACCTGCATTGGGCTAGAGTGGTGGAAAATGACCCAAATCCCCCCTACATCGACCTGTATAAACGACGGCTCCTATTGCTCGGCGAGACCGAGAGCCATGCTGACCGTGGACCGATCCATGTGGAGATCTTTGGCAGAGGTCTATGTCCAACAGTGGACATCTACCGGCTCATGATGAAATGAAGATTTTATAGTGTACTCGTGCAGTATACTCCAGCTCCCGTACGGCGGTGCCAAGCTGTCGAGCTGGACCCGCATAGCAAGCACCGCATTACTTACTCCATGACGCAGCTGCAATCCAATTTCTATATCAATCATCTCCAGACCCTCAGCATCTTCCCTACTTCCAACCAGTGTTGACATCTGCACCATCCATCCATGAGGCACGTGAGAGCTGAAATAACTGAAGAGAAGCCATAGTCTTAAACGGCCTGGAGGACACACACACACACACGCGTACACCTTCCATTCATGTTCTCTTCCTCCAGCTCCATGATCTCCATTGGTAGCTCATCAGCTCCCGCGGCACCGGTACCGCCATTAATATACTAAACTAAATATATTAAATTTTGAAATAACTGTTTCTAAAAAATATGTTGTTTTTTTTTTTTACAACACACATTGAACAAAGACATTAGAGCTAGGTCCAGTATTGAACATCCATACATTGAATGGAAGATTATTATATATATGAAGGAATGTTAATATTTTGGTTGTACCCATAGAATTGTTACCACAGTTAATTTGAGATAATAAAAAAAATACTTTAATTTAATGTCTCTTGCAGCCGACAGATAGTAGTAGACATTACTGAGTTCCGTTTTGAAGGACGCTGTGGCTAGTGTAATTACTGAGGCAACAATGTGTCTCAGGCGACGAGTGTAACATAGTGTATAACATACTAATTAGCGGCACGTTGTTATGGACAAGCGTAGCACTTACAGTCAGGTGATCACCTAATTGTAAGTGACCCGTTTGTCTCTTCGCTTAATTAGTATTTGATATAAATCATTTGTTAGGAGTTAAAAAAATTAATGTCGTGTACCTTTGATAGTGTATATATAAAAACTACTAATTTGGTAGTAAACCTTTGTAACTGGCAGCCGGCGCGGCCGCGGGCGCGGCGCGGCGGGGCGGCGGTGCGGCGGTGCGGCGGGGCGGCGGCGCGGGCCGGGCGGCGCGCCGGCAGTCAGTCGGCGACGGCCCGCGGCGGTGGACGTGTCGTGCTGCGCGCTCCCAACTACAGTCAAACATAAAGACTGATTATTTATAATGCACTTGTGATTTGTCGTGAACTGGAAACCTGGTGCCGGGAACTCCTCTCGCGATGTGGCCCGCGAGCAGCAACAGCTGCGAGACCAACTGCCAGTGCTCGGGGTGAGTTTCTTCCATCACCAATACGTACAAGCATTAATCAGTGATGACTATCCCACACCCACTCCCAGCCGTGGGATATAACTATTTTAATAATTATTACCCCAACATTTACATACAAAATTATTTCCGATAAAAATATAATTGTGATGCTCCCGTCGCTGACAACATTAACGGCGATTAATTTTAGGTTACATCAAACCGGACATTTACATTCTCTTAACTAATCTAACATTAACTACAACTCAAACTTAACTACAGTTAATGTTTAACGCGTTCATTACACGTATATTTAACTACAGACGTTTTAAAAATGAATTGTTCATCACATGACGCAATTTCTAACGACGGACTCGGATATTATTTTAGCATGTTTTTATTTTTTAATTAATCTAAAAATAATAAAGTATTTTCTATTTATTTTAGTTATATATAAAATCATATATTTTTATTAAAAGCTGTAATTTATGTTATATTAATTTTTAATAACGTTCAGCCAACGGCTGTATGCGTGTGTTGCTTTTGTCCATTTGCCTAGTTTTTTCCACATTTTTATGAATTAAAAAATGGTGATATATCTATTTAGTTTTGCTAAGATTGCGGACGGTGCGAGTGGGTAGCGCGGGCGCGGGCGCGGGGGCGGAGCTTTAAGCTCGCCCCCACGCCCCCCCACTGCAAGTTGGCGTGCACTTAAACTTGGGGGCGCACTTGTAACGGTTTCCGCAGATAAGCGCGCACGCTGTTATCAGCGGCTCACGTAATCCTTTGTTATCGCAATCCGTTACTGATAACGGGGAGATATATGGGGGTGAGGCTGGGGGCGCGCGGCGGGGCGCCGTTGGCGGTTGGCGCGCCCGTTCCAAATTCAAATTTTCTCCTCCTCTCGCTTCAACTTTTTTTTTCTTCCGAAGTGAATTCGCGCGCCGTCTACGGATCCATCTTACTGATGTCTTTGATTAAAATCAAATAGAATCAATTACTGCAAGTTTTTTTTTTTTTTATTCCATATTACTTGGAAACATTATAATTGTTTCATCACTTAAAGTTTTTTATTAATTTGTGATTAAAAATCTTTTATAATTTTTGGATTTTGCAATAATTCGCTAGCCCACTGTGGATCCATGTTACTATTACCTTTGATTATATCAATTAGAAACAACTGCGTGCTTTATTGGGATCTATGTTACAGATGCTTTTGATTATAACAAATAGAAACAACGTAACTTTTATTGTCACTATAAAATATATTTTTTTTAATCTGTAGTAATTATACATATTTTTGTGGGTTTAGCGTTAAGGATCTATGTTGTCGATGCCTTTGACTGTGTGAACTGTGAACGCGTGAGATCTTTAGACGTGGCGCGCGCGCGGCGGGCGGCGGGCGGCGGGCGGGACGTTTGCAGTCACGTGCCCTGTGAGCGATGCGGTTAGGATGGTGCACACTGCCACTGACCGATACATTAACGTTGGATGGTAACATCACTAATTGTATTCATTCTGACGTCGTTATCGCAGTAACATCACTAGGCTTTTTACTGGTGGTAGGTCTCTATTGGTCTAGAGTCTAGACCGTCTAGGTGAGTAAAATTGCAGTGCCTATTGCAGCCGACAGACAGTATTATGCATACATTACTATGATCCGGTTTGAAGGACGCTGCAGCTATTACTGGTGGTCAGTCTCTATTATCGGAGACTGGATAGGTAACATCGCAGCTCCTATTGCAGCCAATAGACAGTACTGCAAACATCACTGTGATCCGGTTTGAAGGTCGCTGTGGCCATTACTAGCGGCAGGTCTCATGCCGGAGACCGTCTAGATAGGTACCACCGCAGCATCTATTGCAACCGGTAGACAGTACTGTGCATACATTACTATCATCTGGTTTGAAGGACCAATAGCTACTGTAATTACTGCGGTAATGAGATTCAACAAGTTACATCTGTACGACTAGTAAAATATGTTGCAGTGTATATCATCCTAACTAGCGGCGCGTTGTTACGAGCGTGTCACTCAATAGCGCGTGACCGCCCCGCCCCGCCCCTCCCCCGGCCGAGTTCCGTGCAGCGTCAGCGCTGGTCCGCGCGAGGAGCCGGCCGCGCTGCACCAGCCGCCCGCGCGCCCCCGGGTTCGCGCCTCGGCCGCGCGCGCTCGTCTATGAACGGAACGGGGGTTTGGGTTGTTGCCGAGGTCGATGACATTGCGTCTGACAGGTTCTCCGTTCGAATCTTGATCTTCGGGTGCGGGTTTTTTTTTTTTTTTTTTTTTTCATTCCGCATAATCGCGTATCGAACACTGCTGCGTTTCCTCGAAAATAATTACTATACGATAACCTTGCGCGTGTGATATATATGTATATGTGTGTGTGTGTGTGTGGTAGTGTCGTATATTCTAGGTTATGTTCTATAAGACAGGAGTCACACATCTCGTGAACAGCTGATTTTATCCAAGGAACGCTAGTTAGCGTGCCTATACTGCAACGCACTGCGATCCCGATAACCCTTTTAGTACAAGATATATCACGTAATTTTTTTTGCATAGTAGTAGTATGCGAACATTACCATTATCCGGATTGAAGGACCACGTACTTAAAATTATTTTGTTTCTGTTACATTATGCAACGAGACGAAGTGACACGCCAGCCAGTAACATGGCGCTGATTAGGACAGTATACACTGCACCACATTGCGCCAGTCGCTTTGATACATATGTTGATTCCCGTAACTTCAGTAATTATACCTGCCACAGCGCCCTTCAAACCGGATCACAGTAAAGTTTGCAGGCTTGGCAGGCGTGTCTTACTAGGAGCGCTGCGGTAGTTACTTTAAAACGTGCCGTATATCAAAGCGATCCTAATGCGGTGCAGTGTGTATCATCTTAACTTGCGCCGCGCTTATGTGCGTTAGCATCGCGACGGCGGTCGAACACTGTGAACACTTGTGCCAACATTTGGACCAACATACGCACCAGTATTTAGATAGTTATACGCACCAACATTCGGATCATTGTACGCACCAACATTTGGATTACTGTACGCACCAACATTTGGATCATTGTACGCACCAACATTTGGATTACTGTACGCGCCAACATTTGGATCATTGTACGCACCAACATTTGGATCATTGTACGCACCAACATTTGGATTGTTGTACGCACCAACATTTCGATCATTGTACGCACCAACATTTGGATTGTTGTACGCACCAACATTTCGATCATTGTACGCACCAACATTTGGATCATTGTACGCACCAACATTTGGATTATTGTACGCACCAACATTTCGATCATTGTACGCACCAACATTTGGATCATTGTACGCACCAACATTTCGATCATTGTACGCACCAACATTTAGATCATTGTACGCACCAACATTTGGATCATTGTACGCACCAACATTTGGATTGTTGTACGCACCAACATTTCGATCATTGTACGCACCAACATTTGGATCATTGTACGCACCAACATTTCGATCATTGTACGCACCAACATTTAGATCATTGTACGCACCAACATTTGGATCATTGTACGCACCAACATTTGGATTGTTGTACGCACCAACATTTCGATCATTGTACGCACCAACATTTGGATCATTGTACGCACCAACATTTGGATCATTGTACGCACCAACATTTCGATCATTGTACGCACCAACATTTAGATCATTGTACGCACCAACATTTGGATCATTGTACGCACCAACATTTGGATTGTTGTACGCACCAACATTTCGATCATTGTACGCACCAACATTTGGATCATTGTACGCACCAACATTTGGATCATTGTACGCACCAACATTTGGATCATTGTACGCACCAACATTTGGACCAACACACGCTTCACAAACAAATCCCGTCTCGGGCAATGTGTTCAACAAATGTTTGATCAAACATTCCACAGATGTGTTTGTATACATTGTAATTAAAAACAACTTAATGATTGAATCATACTTAGATGGTTTAATTTTTTCCCCCATTCAATAGTAAGTGAGCTGTTTATAATTGCTGTTTAAT
Source organism: Troides aeacus (assembly GCA_033220335.2). Taxonomy (NCBI): domain Eukaryota; kingdom Metazoa; phylum Arthropoda; class Insecta; order Lepidoptera; family Papilionidae; genus Troides; species Troides aeacus. The sequence continues at coordinate 6,094,798 of CM067296.1, forward strand.
GTAGCTACATAGCCCTTCGAACCGGATAATCAAGTTTGATCCTTAACCAATATTTACAGGTTACGTTAATAGACATCTGATCAGATGAGAAATTTGTTTATATATATATATGTTATAATAAATAAACAAAACATATATCAGTAGTATGAGAGATTCTGTTCCCGTCGAAGATATCAGCTCCATCATCAGCTCCGTATCGTGTGGGGGTGATGATGTACGAGTACTACAGCACAGTCGACTGATTGCATTCATGGAGTCGCTGAGTTATTGATGTAGGAGTACATGCGATATCCAACTACCTTACTGTCTCACAGTGATAGGTGCCAGTGTGATTACTGTGATCATCACTGTGTCGTGTGCCGACTGCTGATTGGACGGAAACGAGTCGGTCCTCCGCCCGGTAGCGCTCAGCGTCACGTTTACAATACTGTCAATAGTCTTTGTTTATAAATCTTACTCGCTTACTGTTATGCAGTATGATCCAACTCCGCCCGGTGCAGCACTGCGCTGTGTGCCTGCTGTCGTGGACATCCACCAGTTCACACATGAGAGACGGAGACAAGTGAAGCGGTAACCGCTGCCTCATTCACCCACATCTATTGCTGCCGGTAGCTACCTGTTGCTGGAGACTGTGTCCTGTTATAATGAACAAACATTACTGTGCTTATATTAATGTTATCCGGTTTGAAGGATTTTATAGTTATAATCTTGTCTATAGGGACAAACACAAATTAGTGGAGTGTATATCACCCTAGGTCTCTGTTGCTACAGACCGTCTAGATACCACCGCAGCTCCTATTGCAGCCAATAGACAGTACTGTGTGAATATCAATGTTATCCGGTTTGAAGGGTGTTATAGTTAAAGTTAACATTTTGTCTGTAGGCAACACAAAGTGGTGCAGTGTATATCACTTCCACTAGAGCCACGTTGTTAAGGGCAGTCATATCGCATACCGTCAGGTGAAAGATCAACTGTTCTCATCGTTTTAAAAAAAAAAAAGTTTTTTTTTTTAATGTGATCTTGAGAAGACTTACACCATCACGTTTATCAAGTTCTCGTGCTCCTCCTGATAGCATCCACCGGCGCTGTTGAAGCTCGACCTGATCTCCTGAGCATCTAGTCCAAACCACAATCGACCGTATGTCCTCGATCCCGCGCCGCCGCCATCTTATGATCGCATCAATCCTCACGACCGCCGCGCGCCACGTCACCACGCGCCACTTGTGTAATTACATAGATAATAAATAAATAAATAGACTTATTATTATTATTATTAATTGGACAGCATCGCACGGCCGCGACCACAGAGGATAGAGGCGCGCGATACGGGCGCATTGTCAACAGCCGCGCCATAGACCACAGCCGCAGCCGCGCAATAATTCTATTAATTTTTTTTTTTTTTTTATTCCCACCGGCTCCGTTTTAGACAAAGGTTCTTTTGTTATACATTCTAATATCGATCGGTTTTGCGATTCTATTTTATTTCCAACTCACAAATAGGTTTTAATGGCTCTCTCGCTTTATGGTTTCATCAGTGCAGTAGTCAAGTGTGTGTCGGCGGATGTCGATCTGTGTGAGCTGATGTTCGTGTATATATCTCAGCGGCAGCAGTGTGTTGTATTCACCGCTGACAGTCTCTTGTGCTGGATAACGTTTAGATAGGTACCGCAGCAGCGGAAGACAGCACTGTGATCCGGTTTGAAGGACTTTCTAGTTACATTACAGGGGTAATGAAATGTCTAACGCGACGAGTGTGCAGTGTATACCATCCTAACTAGCGCCTAATTGTGCTCTGGAGTATATAGAAAAAAAATTTGCATGACTTGGAATTGGCACTGTTTCTATTGGATCGTTGTCCCACTGTCGCCTGTTGAAGTATAACGACTGACTCCCAGCGCTGGGAGTGTGGAGTGGGCGCTTGCTCGCGCGTGCTTGCGGATGCGTAACAAACGTTAACATGTGCGGCGATAATCTCGTTAAAGTACGTTGGGTTCAGCGCCCAACGGCGCGTCACGCTGTGCGCACGCGCGCACTCGCGCCTACCCACCCCACCTACCCTCCTACCCAACCACCCAACCACCCGCAGCCGGCGCGCGGAGCGGGCCGCGGCGGGGCGGGGCAGTGCGCACGGGCTGGCTGTAGTGTCACAGTATGACCATCCCATCTGGATCTTCTATAAGCTTCCATTTTCTGTCTAAATAGTACTGTGCAAATGTTCCGGTTTGAAGGACGTTGTAGCTAGTGAAATTACATCGATAACAAGATTCGACAACTTGAGTCTGAAGCGACGAGCGCAATGTGGTGCTGTTCATTGACAGTCCTGTGCGAATGTTAGTGTTCCGGTTTGAAGGACGTTGTAGCTAGTGAAATTACAGGAGTGACAAGAATCAACAACTTTAGCGATGAGCGCAATGTATCGAGGTTCTGTGTATCATCCCAACTAGCGTCATGCTTACATTATTATCCGGTTCGAAGGACCATTAGTTGCTTATGTGGGTCTTAAGGCGACGGTAATGATGTGTTGTAGTGTGCATGACTCTAACTTACCATACGGTGAATTTTTTTTTAATTTATGTATATGTATTAATGCCGCAACCCCTATCAACGCTTCCTGGTGCGATCGATACCACCCCAGGTTCAACAAACTCAACAGATGCGCCCTCGTAGCGCCCCCACGCGCGCCCCCACCGCGCCCCCACGCGTGCCCGGTGCAGCGGCTTGTGACGGACCGTTTTCGGGGTGGGGAGTCGCCGGAGTAACGTACTGACCGCTAAGCTGGTAACGATCACCACCACCACCACCACCACACCTGACGGTTGGCTCATGCCTCCAAATATGGGATACGGCGACGCTGTCATGGCGGCTGATGCACCACTCCACCACCGCGAGGACTGTCCTCCACCTACTCTTCAAATCGTACTCCATATATCCAAGGATCGGGACTGCTTATCACCACCACCTCGATATTATTGAGGAAGCAGCCTCTCCGAGCTGGTGGTGCATCGTCAGGACAGCATTGGTAAAAGCAGTCCCGATCCTTGGATATGTGGAGTGCGATTTGAAGAGTATGTGGAGGATGGTCTTGACCAGTGGTGGTGATGTATTACCACCACCACCACCATCACCACCACCACTAACCATACCATGATTTCAGTTATAACAGAAAATTTACTAACGCTTAGCTCTGTGTCGGCGGAGACCGTGCAATTACCGGTGTGCAAAATCACTATGTTCCGGCTTGAAGGGCGCTGCAGTTACTGCGGTACCGACAATTAATATATTGTTTCAAGGAGACTAGAGTTACGTGTTGGACGTCACTTGCGATCGAGTGAACGTGACGCGTTGTCTCGTCGCTACGTTGATGAGAAATAAATACCTTTACATTGTATTATGAGAATTTGCTTTTCAATACAAAATGGCCGCCGCCCAGAGAAATCTTTTCGCGCGCAGCGATATTTTCAAATAAAGGGAATCATTGTTACTCAACAGAAATTATCTTATTCTCTTGTTCACGTGTGTGTGTGTGTGTTTCCCGCCGAAATTAAGTCGCAATTTACAAATTGACAGCATCGCGTGCGCGCATGCGCCATTGTTGCCGCGCAAAGCGTCCTCGCCCGGGTACCCACCAGCAGGCAAAGGTTTTGCTCGTACAGCCCCGCAATCACTTACAATGTATTGTAACGTAACTTCTTTTATGATGTAACATACACAACCGCAACTTCTTTTCGGCGTATTATTATGGTAATTACATTAAAATACAGATAACATAAAATAATTTTTTTGAACGTTACCAAAAAAAAAAAAAAAAATATTTTTTTTTTTCTCCAACGCGACCACACGAGCGGGACGTTCACCTGATGGTAATTGTTACACTGGTATATAACAACTTACCGATAATTACGATGATATCTCTATAAGGTAGGGAATCGAGTCTCGTTACCTTAGTAATGACGCTAGTTATAGCGCCCTTCAAACCGGATAACAGTAATGTCCGTACAGTACTGTTTGCCGGCTGCAACAGGCGCTGCGGCGGTACCTAGACGGTCTGCGGCGACAGAAACACTGCCACCAGTTATAACGATTGATCCTTCAAACCGGATAACAGTAACCTAACCATTATAAATATTATCTGAAAGGTGAACAGCGACCGATTGGAAGAGTCCCCGCGCGACAGTAGATAAGTCCAGCAGTGGACATCTGATGATGAAGAGGTGCTCCGTGCAATGACGACACTCGGGTGGCGGTGATCAAATCAAACGGTGCTCGATATTAAATGTAGGGAACCACCATGAGCATACAGTACTTGCACTGTTCCAGTGGATCGATACCGACCGCAACATATCACCGCCGCTAAAACACACGTTATCGCGTGAACAGTAGAGTCTAATATCGGTTGCATGCGATTCGCGATGTGTCCGCGCGCAGGTGACGGCGCCCCGGCCGCGCACACCCGCGCACACCCGCGCACCGCCCCGGCCGCGCGCCGCCGCCATTAGTGCACAATGCAGCTTATTTTTATTGTTTCACAGATAAAATAGATTTATTAGTCATCTGTTCGTGTTGCGTATATACTCTGTGGATAGGCGCCCACCGCAGCGCCTATTGCAGCCGACGAATAGTAATCTGTTCAAATATTACTATGATCCGGTTTGAAGGGTGTTGTAGTTAGCACTGGTGGTAGTGTCCTTATTGCCTGAGATCATGTAAGTACCACCGCAACGCCTACTGTAGCCTATAAACATTGCTGTTATTCGGTTTGAAGGGCGCTGTAGTTATAATGGTTGGTAATGTTTTTATTGCCAGAAGTCATCTAGGTACCACCGCAGTGCCTATTGCAGCCGATAAATAGTACTGTGCAAATATTTCTGTGATCCGGTTTGAAGGGCGTTGTAACTATCACTTGCGGTAGTGTCTCTATGACCGTGTAGGTACTATTTGTACGGGACGAGCGGGACATTCACCTGTAACTGAGTGATACTACTGCCCATTGCAACGCAGCACAATTCAAACCGGATCACATTACTGTATCGGCTGCTATAGGCGCTGCGGCGGTGCCTGTATGGTCGGTCGCTCGTATATACGTTCTTGGAGCCATCTCAGAAACGGCTGAACCGATTTCGATGAAACTTTCACCGACAGGTAGCCGAAGATAGAGAGAACAACATAGGCTTAACCGTTTTAAAAAAATATATATTACCCGCCCAAAACGCGAAGTCTACTTCGGTACCTGAAAGCGGATCGGCCCAGTAGGTATACATTCGCGCGGGTATCGTGTCTATTGCTCGGGGCAGTGACGCCATCTTTAAGTTTTTTTTTTACACCAGCCCCCGGCCGGCGCCCGCGCGAACTCGTTCTCGAATTGTCTACGGCCGCTTCTTGTCTATGTCTACCCGCGACTCGATTGCCGCTGATTACTGAAACGAGATTAAAAAGACATTACTCTGTGCATTCATTTGCTATGCAGTTCTTTTTTTCTTTTCTCTCTCTCCTATAAGTACTGAAGGTATGGTATTGTTTATATATAGAACTCCTTCCTTCTCTCTCTCTCTCTAGGTTTTATCACGTGATGATGGGATCAGGCCTCTGGTACACCTCTGCCGGAGACCGTCTAGGTACCACCGCAGCGCCGTGCAGACTTTACTATGATCCGGTTTTAAGGGCGTTGCAGCTATAGTTGGTGCTAGTGTCCCTAGACCGTCTAGGCACCACTACAGCTGCTATTGCACTCTGCAGACAGTATTACTGTGATCCGGTTTGAAGGACCTGTAGCGATTACTGATACTGGGTTTTTGTTGCTACAGACCGTCTAGGTAACACCGCAGCGCGTATTGCGGCCGACAAACATTACTTCTCATACATTGCCGTGATCCGGTTTGAAGGGCGCTGTAACTGGAGGCACTACTGCGGTTACGAGATTCTAACTAGCGCCACGTCGTTACAGGCGTATCACTTAAAATTAAGTGATCGACCCGCTCGTCTCGTCGAATGAAGATAAACACTAGGTTCCAAGTGTATAGAGAATGAAAGGGCCCCCCAAGCCGGATGCGGATGCGGACGCGGACCGCGAGCAGCTCTTACTATCGCGTTCACTTGCGCTTTCTACACTACAACCGTTCCGCTACGCAGCATCCGTCACGCCGGATCGGTTCCGCTCCGGTTCGCAGGGCCGCCTAACACAGTACGCTTCCAATCGGTAATCGTTTCGTTGCGTCTCAAACGTAAACACCAGTAGTGCTCGTTCCGGTAAGAGGTAAAGGACATGCGATCGTACAGCCAATTAATTTAAACAAATTTATTGAGGCCGTCAACAAATAACAATATGGCGCCTGTTAAGATGACGTACACTACCATCACATTGTATTCATCGTGTTGAGACAATAAATCCCTCTCTCTACAGAAACATGATACTGTTAGCACTCTGTTACTACAGACCTATTGCAGCCAACGGACAGTACTGTGCGGACATTACTGTGATCCGGTTTGAAGGGCGCTGTAGCCATTACTAGTGGTAGGTTTCTGTTGCCGGAAACCGTCTTGGTACGTATCACCGCAGCGCCTATTGTAGCGGACAGTACTGTGCAAACATTACTGTGATCCGGTTTGAAGGGCGCTGTAGCCATTACTAGTGGTAGGTTTCTGTTGCCGGAAACCGTCTTGGTACGTATCACCGCAGCGCCTATTGTAGCGGACAGTACTGTGCAAACATTACTGTGATCCGGTTTGAAGGGCGTTATTGCTATTACTAGATCTTGTTGCCAGAGACCGTTTAGATAAGTACCACCGCAGCGCCTATTGCATCTGTAAGACAGTACAATGCAAACTTTACTGTTATCCGGTTTGAAGGGCGCTGTAGGTAGTACAGGTGGTAGGTCGTTGATACCAGAGACCGTCTAGGAACGTACCACCGTAGAGCCCATTGCAGCTGGCAAACGTTAGTGTTCGGGCTTGAAGGGCGTTGTAGCTAGTGAAATTACTGTGGTACGGAGACACATCTTATCTCAGGCGACGGGTGTGCCACAGGGTAATGAGCAGGCGTAGTAATTACCAACAGGAGAACGTGCCGTTCGTTTCGTGACTAAAAAAAAAAAAAAAAAACTTATTTGGACGGTCACCACCGGCAGTGAGTCTTGTTTTGATCGTGTATGCATTCTAACATTGAAACGGTTGGAAGTTGCATCAGCGCCAGCGCTAACGCCAGCGCCAACGTATCGACGAACATCAAACGCCAATAGAAACAAGATGGCCGGCCCGCGTTGGCGCGCTTTCTATTTACGCATTCGGATTACGAAAATGTCGAAAAGTCCCGTTCCATATTCAAATCCCCAACGGTCTCGAGCTTTCCTCCCCGTAGGGCCGCCGCGTAGCATTCCGATTACGAAACGTGCCGGTACCGGTACCGGTTTTATCCGGCCGCGCGCCGCGCGCCGCGATCACATGAGATCGTAACGACAACAAACCGGATACCGACGGAAATCCCTTCCAGTTTTATTATCGGCTAAACGGAAACACGAACATCACCCACAGCAGACATGAGATATTGAATCTCGTTGCTTCAGTAATTTCACTAAATGCAGCGCCCTTCAAACCGGACAAAGTAAGTGCATACTGTCCATCGCTGCGGTAGTACCTATCTACGATCTCCGGCAACAGAGCATTGAACCGTTGGCGGGTGCCGGCCAGCTTGCCGCGGGTGGGCGTGGTGCGAGCGGTGCGAGCGGTGCGAGTGTGGGTACACGTAAATAACCAATGTTGTGGATATGCAATTCCAAACATCCTCCCGAAGTGTTTACAGGACGAATAAGGATCAGCGAGTGCAACGGATCCGATTGCAGCTGCTATTTATGGTCGGAGCTCCATGTAGCTCTGTTGCTACAGGCCGTCTAGGTATCACCGCAGCGATAAGCGGTATTGTCTAAACATTATGCGGTTTGAAGGACGCTGTATATAGTGAAATTATTGGAGGAAGGAGACCTAATATGTATTAAGGGGACGAGCACAATGCGGTGTAGTGTATATCATTCTAATTAGTTGTATGTATCACTTAACATCAGGTGAACGCGTTATTAATGTGCACATACAAAGGTGAACCTTGAAGCGAGCGCGCCGCGCGCCTGGTTACCGCACTCAGTGGTATTGTTTACCTGCTGCACCGCGCGCCGACTCCAGCCTCGTATCGGTTTACCGTCGCCCGCCGCGACCGGGCCGAAACCGCAGTGCGTCTATTGCCTGCCCCGACGGTTAAAAAAAAAATAAACACCGAGTTCATTCAGCGGCGCGCGCCGTCCCGCTCCGACGCGCGGCGCCGTCCCGCTCCGGCGGCCGGTCGCGTTATGTCATCAGGAAGCCGCCATTGTCAAGTGCGGCTCACTAATCTTTATTTCGCGCGTTTTATTCAAAGATGGCGGTCGTGCGCGCGCACGCGGTGAGCGGCTTTTAATCGACGCCATTGTTGTTATTAATTATTTCATTACGTAATAGTTTATGTATTGACATTAATAAACATACCATGTCAATATGTTTAAACCTTTCGTAAAAGGCTAAGGTTCTACGAGCATGCTGCCTCGGCGGAAAGGGAGCCACTTGTACAGTTCAGTTTTTTTTTTAAATTAAAACAGATGTAGGTTGTATGACTTCCACATCGATGTTTTTTTTTCATCTTCATACTTCGCACATCTGGTAGTTGTTTTTATAATATTGTAGCACTTCCTTAGCTTATTTATGTAGGTATAATTTATATAATGTAGCACTACCGACGTGTTCACTAATTACGTAGTGCTCGCTGTAATTCAGCGGTGGGGCAGCGGCTCGAGGATGTGGCCTGAGTGACGTGTCGGTATGCCCACCGCTGGTAATGCCGGGCTGGCGCTGCTTCCAAGGCCCCGACGCGCTCGGTCGCCATGCCGCGGCCCGCGCGCGGGACTACGTCATTCGAAATTCAAATTGGGCTATATTTGAATTTCGAATGATAATGTCGGGTCGTTGACAAGTATGTAGGAAAAAGTTCAAACGTGCACACACACGCGCACACGCATACGTATGCAAATTTATTTACACGTATTATTAATTCATTCATAATAAATTTATTTCAATGGCAACACTTTAATGCCAACGTATATATAGACAGTACTTTCTGTTAGTTCTCACAGCGCCGCGCGACGCCCGCCTGACCGCCAGACCGCAGCGTAGCGCTGCCTTGGATGCTACACACTGCAACGTGTCCGCCGCGTTGACAGCTGCGCTCTGTCTGGGAACTCCGGTCTGTTTTTATCTGATCTTGAACAAGTTATATGTGATACGAATTTTTTTAAGTGTCGCGTATTAGGACAAAGGTTATAAGCTCTTTCAGCCCATTTCGATTTTGAGTGTGATACCTATAACAACGTGGCGCTAGTCAGGCCAGTTATAACGGTCGCTACAGACATACCACGTTGAATCTCGCTACCCAAGTAATTAAGCTACAATGTCCTTCAAACCGGAACACAGCGGCGGAAATAGGCGCTGCGATAGCACTTACCTAGACAGTCTTCTGCAACAGAGACCTGCCAGCCGTGAGATCTTAAGTCATTAAATACTGTATGTGCATATTTAGATATTGTCTAAACCTAGATAAATACTAGGTTATGTATTAGGAACAATACTAAGTATTTACGTAAATTATGGCGCCATTATCGAGTGGGAGTGAAACTTAACGTTGCGTTAGAAAAAGATGGCGGCGGCCGTTAAGCGAGTTCCGTAGAGCAGGTTGTCTTTTTTTTTTTCTAAAGGCACTGATTTGTTCTGTATTGAGCCGCGACGTGTTGTGTTGTTTTTTTTTTTTTTTTCTAAACTTTGAACGTAAGGGTTATTTAAATGGAAACGATTACTTGTTCAGATAACGCGCGCGCGCGCCGGTTCGTTACAAATATATTTATTGGATGACGTTTCACGTTTGTTCCTCTGGAGTAGTATCGGTTTACCATCGGATACCATCCGGCGGTGTCGTGTGTATATCTTTGTGATTGTGTATCATTACTGCGGTGTAATTACATATAAAGTATTGTTTAAACATTAATGTTATCCGGCTCCGAAGGACCTTATAGTTACTGACGTTTCTAGAATGAGTTAACATCATCTACCCGTTTCCTGTCTAAAGTGCCGCTACGATATGACTATAGTCGATGTGTTGCAGTATATATAATCCTAACTAGTCAACTTTATACTTGTCTTGTAATAAGCTGTCGTGTATAAACATTAATATCCGGCTTGAAGGACCTCTGAAGTTACGAGACTATATATCTTATATATAGCGACAAATTGAATGTGTTGCAGTGTACACCACTCCAACTTGCATCATATTATTACAGGCATCTGCATCACTAGTAATTACGTGATGGTCACACTCCAGCCCTAGCTGCCATCACCACGCGACATTATATTTATTACTTTGCGAAGAACGTGTACCATTTTGTCTTAAAGCGTCGAGTGGTGATACTTACATCGTACACAATCACGACAAGATATCCGAACGACATCGATCATCAGCTGTAATCACCAGCCTGTCCACTCTTAAACATTTGGAACGGCTCTTTCGTCAAGTGGTTAAGAAACCTTCCACCGCCGCCATTTTCCCGCGACTCCTCCAGCTCGGCTATCAGCTCTGTAAACATGAAGCTTTATTAAACCTGTTTTTTATCTTCACATGATACTCCTTATAATCCACAAGCTTTGAGTACAGTTGGCAACTAAAGTTTTTTTAAATTAACATGATAAATAAGTACGGTTAGAATATTCCGGTTTTTATTGTGAATCGATTCTCTGTTGCTATGGTGGACAAACTTATGAGGGATAGTGGTTAAAAAAAAAAATTACCAAGAAATCGACTTCATATGTTCCGGAATCAAACGTGAAGATTGGTCGAAAACTGTACACACAAATCTACCATACATGTTACAGATTTAAACTTAAAGACTTATCGGTAAGAGTCCAAATCGACCTCATTTATTCCATATTAGATATCGGAGACTTATCGAAAAGAACTCCCGAATCCACCTCATATGTTCCAGATTCGAACATAGAGACTTATCGAAAAGTACTCCCAAATCCACATCATATATTCCAAATTCGATCTCTGACACTCATCGAAGAGTACTCCCAAATCCACCTCATACGTTCCAGTTTAGATCTCCGACACTCATCGAAGAGTACTCCCAAATCCACCTCATACGTTCCAGTTTAGATCTCCGACACTCATCGAAGAGTACTCCCAAATCCACCTCATACGTTCCAGTTTAGATCTCCGACACTCATCGAATAGTACTCCCAAATCCACCTCATACGTTCCAGTTTAGATCTCCGACACTCATCGAAGAGTACTCCCAAATCCACCTCATACGTTCCAGTTTAGATCTCCGACACTCATCGAAGAGTACTCCCAAATCCACCTCATACGTTCCAGTTTAGATCTCCGACACTCATCGAATAGTACTCCCAAATCCACCTCATACGTTCCAGTTTAGATCTCCGACACTCATCGAAGAGTACTCCCAAATCCACCTCATACGTTCCAGTTTAGATCTCCGACACTCATCGAAGAGTACTCCCAAATCCACCTCATACGTTCCAGTTTAGATCTCCGACACTCATCGAAGAGTACTCCCAAATCCACCTCATACGTTCCAGTTTAGATCTCCGACACTCATCGAAGAGTACTTCCAAATCCACCTCGTATGTACCGGATTCGAACTTGGAGAGTTGTTACATATTTTGTACTATATGTGTATATAATAGGTTGGCAAATATCTCCCTTCCGCCTTTTTGTCTTTTGAATTTCGCGGCTATGTACAAAGCGCTATAGAGCTCGTATCTGGCAATACTATACATAATTTGAAAGGTCTTGACATAACCTACAAAACGACGCTATGCATAATTAGTTTGGATATTGCGTTCAACAGTTATAGACGTGTAAACATGCGAGTTCACTAACGCCGAATATGCGCTATTTTAAAGTTTTCCTTCGTTAAAGGCAAATCCTCTAGAGAAACGTTCCGTGAGATTAATGGTGTTTTGGGGGATGGTACTCTATCACTTCGAACCGCGAAGGAATGGTTTCGACGATTCAGAGCCGGTGAAAACGACACCATGGATAAGCCAGCCGACGGAAGACCTGTGACGACAAATACCGATCAAATCATGGACTACATCGAGTTAGACCGGCATGTGGCATCTCGTGACATCGCCCAGGAGATGGGAGTTAGTCACCAAACCATTTTAAACCATCTGCAGAAGGCTGGATACAAAAAAAAGCTTGATGTTTGGGTGCCGCATGATTTGACGCAAAAAAACCTTCTGGACCGAATCAACGGCTGCGATATGCTGCTGAAACGGAACGAACTCGACCCATTCTTGAAGCGGATGGTGATTGGCAACGAAAAATGGATCACATACGACAATATCAAGCGAAAACAGTCGTGGTCGAAGGCCGGTGAATCGTTCCAAACAGTGGCCAAGCCGGGATTGACGGCCAGGAAGGTTTTGCTGTGTGTTTGGTGGGATTGGAAGGGAATCATCCACTATGAGCTGCTCCCATATGGCCAGACGCTTAATTCTACCATCTACTGCGAACAACTGGACCGCTTGAAGCAGGCGATCGACCAGAAGCGTCCAGAATTGGCCAACAGGAAGGGTGTAGTGTTCCACCAGGACAACGCCAGACCACACACTTCGTTGATGACTCGTCAGAAGCTACGGGAGCTCGGATGGGAGGTTTTATCGCATCCACCATATAGCCCGGACATAGCGCCAAGTGATTACCACCTGTTCCTGTCCATGGTGAACGCCCTTGGTGGTGTAAAGTTGAACTCAAAAGAGGCTTGTGAAAAGTGGCTGTCCGAGTTCTTCGCAAATAAGGAGGGGGGCTTCTACGAGGGAGGTATTATGAAGTTGCCGTCTAGATGGAAACAGATTATCGAACAAAACGGCGCATATTTGAACTAAATCCGATCACTGTAACACTTTTTATAAAGCATTGAATAAAGAGCAAAAGAGCGGAAGGGAGATATTTGGCAACCTTATATAAATCGACGAGTATGTTATGAACAATATAATTCTTTATAAATATGTAAAGATTTGTCTACACGTCTGTACGTAGCGCGTGTCGCTGTCGCTTGCCCGTGCGCATGTACGTGTGCGCGTGCGTGCGATCGCCCGCCGGCGCGCGCCTGGCACTCCGAATACCTCCAGTTGACCCCACCCACGCTGCCGCTCTGCCGCTCTGCCGCTCTCCCGTCACCACTCGGCTAATAACATAGTTCCTAAGTCACCTCAGCGGTCGACTCGACCAATTGAGACGAATGACCTGTTAGCACTAATTAGAAGCGCTAGACTTAGTCATATTGTTAAAAAAAAAAAAAAAAAACAATGTAGTGTCGCTCACGCGGCACTAATGAAACTACACATGAAACCGCACCGACTATTTCAGCCGATAAACAGTACTATGCACATGTTACTGTGATCCGGTTTGAAGGGCGTTGTAGTTAGTAAAATTGCAAGAGTAACGAGATTCAACAGTTTTATTTTTTTTTTAACTTACCCTACGTTTTTATGGGCAGGCGTATGTGACGTAGCGTTAGGTGAACTATATGTAGTTATTTGAAAGTTTTTGGGTATGAGTGAGCGCGTGTTGCAGTGTGCATCTCCTGATGTTCATACCGATTGTCGTGTGGAAGGTCTAACAGCAATCCTCATTGTATCGCGGCGAACAGATGTGTCCCGGACGCGATCGGACCGCGTCCATCTGTCGAGCAGGCGCCGCCGCATGGGAACCTGTCGGGCCCCGCGCCGGCAACAATGCGCAGCACGCGGAAGCTGGGAAGACGTCGCAAAAAAAAAAAACGCAACAATACACAACCAGATGATCCAGATTCGCACGGGAAACGTCACGCCTTTGTTGTCTCCGGGGTCGCAACCCCCGGCGGAACCCGCGCCCCGGATCCGAACCCACGGCCTTTCATACATCGCCAATTTTTTTTTTTTTGCTCTGAATAAAATTACAAGACAAGCTTCCGCAAACATTAATATGTATATGGCAACACCATTCCCACTGCGGCACTGGGACCAGCTCCTCAGCTTGCACCAGGATTGTAATCACTTTACCTATAGCAACACCGTCATCATCAGCTGAGAGACGGGTGGAGATTTGGGTCATATACCACCAGGCTGCCCCAATGCTGTTGGTGGTCGCCAGTGCATCATTTCTTGATCAGCAGGGTGCACCACGAGCTGGTGAGGCTCTTCTCTATAAGCTTCACCATCTCAACGTACTTAGCAGCAAGGGTATTGCCGGAGGGGATAGGTGCTAAAGCTACTTATTGCAGCCGGTAAACATCAGTGTTCCGGTTTGAAGGGCGCTGTCGCTAGACTGAACATCTCATGTCTATCATTTTAAGTGACTAGCGCGCAACTTTGTTGATCCTATCTCCTTCTATCGATTACCTCCCTATCTCCTTCTATCGATTACCTCCCTATCTCCTTCTATCGATTACCTCCCTATTTCTTTCCATCGATTACCTCCCTATCTCCTTCTATCGATTACCTCCCTATTTCTTTCCATCGATTACCTCTCTATTTCCTTCTATTGATTACCTCCCTATTGCTTTCCATCGATTACCTCCCTATCTCCTTCTATCGATTACCTCCCTATTTCTTTCCATCGATTACCTCTCTATTTCCTTCTATTGATTACCTCCCTATTGCTTTCCATCGATTACCTCCCTATCTCCTTCTATCGATTACCTCCCTATTTCTTTCCATCGATTACCTCTCTATTTCCTTCTATTGATTACCTCCCTATTGCTTTCCATCGATTACCTCCCTATCTCCTTCTATCGATTACCTCCCTATTTCTTTCCATCGATTACCTCTCTATTTCCTTCTATCGATTACCTCCCTATTGCTTTCCATTGATTACCTCTCTATCTCCTTCTATTGATTACCTCCCTATTGCTTTCCATCGATTACCTCCCTATCTCCTTCTATCGATTACCTCCCTATTTCTTTCCATCGATTACCTCTCTATTTCCTTCTATCGATTACCTCCCTATTGCTTTCCATCGATTACCTCCCTATCTCCTTCTATCGATTACCTCCCTATTTCTTTCCATCGATTACCTCTCTATTTCCTTCTATCGATTACCTCCCTATTGCTTTCCATTGATTACCTCTCTATCTCCTTCTATTGATTACCTCCCTATTGCTTTCCATCGATTACCTCCCTATCTCCTTCTATCGATTACCTCCCTATTTCTTTCCATCGATTACCTCTCTATTTCCTTCTATCGATTACCTCCCTATTGCTTTCCATCGATTACCTCCCTATCTCCTTCTATCGATTACCTCCCTATTTCTTTCCATCGATTACCTCTCTATTTCCTTCTATCGATTACCTCCCTATTGCTTTCCATTGATTACCTCTCTATCTCCTTCTATTGATTACCTCCCTATTGCTTTCCATCGATTACCTCCCTATCTCCTATCGATTACCTCCCTATTTCTTTCCATCGATTACCTCTCTATTTCCTTCTATTGATTACCTCCCTATTGCTTTCCATCGATTACCTCCCTATCTCCTTCTATCGATTACCTCCCTATTTCTTTCCATCGATTACCTCTCTATTTCCTTCTATCGATTACCTCCCTATTGCTTTCCATTGATTACCTCTCTATCTCCTTCTATTGATTACCTCCCTATTGCTTTCCATCGATTACCTCCCTATCTCCTTCTATCGATTACCTCCCTATTTCTTTCCATCGATTACCTCTCTATTTCCTTCTATCGATTACCTCCCTATTGCTTTCCATCGATTACCTCCCTATCTCCTTCTATCGATTACCTCCCTATTTCTTTCCATCGATTACCTCTCTATTTCCTTCTATCGATTACCTCCCTATTGCTTTCCATTGATTACCTCTCTATCTCCTTCTATTGATTACCTCCCTATTGCTTTCCATCGATTACCTCCCTATCTCCTTCTATCGATTACCTCCCTATTTCTTTCCATCGATTACCTCTCTATTTCCTTCTATCGATTACCTCCCTATTGCTTTCCATTGATTACCTCTCTATCTCCTTCTATTGATTACCTCCCTATCTCCTTCTATCGATTACCTCCCTATCTCCTTCCATCGATTACCTCCCTATCTCCTTCTATCGATTACCTCCCTATTTCTTTCCATCGATTACCTCTCTATCTCCTTCTATTGATTACCTCCCTATCTCCTTCTATCGATTACCTCCCTATCTCCTTCCATCGATTACCTCCCTATCTCCTTCTATCGATTACCTCCCTATCTCCTTCCATCGATTACCTCTCTATCTCCTTCTATTGATTACCTCCCTATCTCCTTCTATCGATTACCTCCCTATCTCCTTCCATCGATTACCTCCCTATCTCCTTCTATCGATTACCTCCCTATCTCCTTCCATCGATTACCTCCCTATCTCCTTCTCACTTGTTCTCCTGTCACGTCTGTCCCTGTCTAACGCGGCACTGCGAAATGAATGTGGACAAATTGCAATGTACTGTCCGGCGTACGGACGGACGAACATTGCCCGCCGCGTCGCCGCTTGCCGCGCTACACGCGCACGCGCACGCGCACGCGACCCCGTTGACAGCGCGCGCTGGAACAAAACATTCGCCCGCCATCTTTGTTTGCGGCGGGCCGCGGCTGATAAGGTCGGTGTTGCCAACAACATGTAACGGAAATCGAATTTGATAACGCGCTAATTATATTTATAATTGATGCAGTTGGGTTTGTTGTTTTGTCCTTATGCTTCATAAGTAGATTTCGCTATTGTTCATTAAAATAATAAAGATGGCGGATAGATGTTGCTACAGTCCGCGTAGGTACCCAACGCAGCCTGCAGACACTACTGTTGTCCGGTTTGAAGGACCAATAACTATTACTGGTGATAGTTGTTTTGCTAATGACCGTCTACGTCCACTCCAGCGTCTATTGCAGCCGACAGAAAGTACTGTAAAAACAATACTATGATCTGGTTTAAAGGACGCTGTAGCTATTAATAATGGTAGTTAGTAGCGCCCATTGCAGCTGACGAACAGCACTGTACGAACATTACTATAATCTGGTTTGAAGGACGAACAACTATTACTGGTTAATTCTCTATTGCTAAACGCCGTGAAAGTACCACTGCAACTTCTAGAACAACAGACAAAGTACTGTGGGAGTATTACTGTGTTCCGGTATGAAGGGCGCTGTAGATAGCAAAAGTAAGGAGATTATAACGTGCTATGTTTAAGCAACGAGCATAATGTGGTGCAGTGTGCCACGTTATGGGTAGACGTGTCACTTGGTCAATTAAAAAAAAATGGCGCAGTGTAAATATACTAACTTGTGCCGCCGCTACAGGTGCGTGCGCGGCTAATCTTCAACCTTTATTTGTAAGTCAATAAAAAAAAAAAAAAACTATAGATAATCATCACGAATTGTCTATGCCTTACAAAATATCCAATTAGTAATATATCATCTGATGATTTGTTGGCGCACAAAAAAAAAAGCGGTATTATGATAATGGCGAATTGAAAAAAAAATTTACATAAAGAAAAGACTGGTTTTTTTTTTTTTTTTTTTTTAATACGGACAAAGGGCCTTTCCCACGGCATCCGGTTTAAACTAACCCAGTATGTGTGTACTGCTTTGAATGCCGTCGCAGCGCAGTGGCGAGCTACGCGCAGTCCCCGGTTCGATTCCCGTTATAACTTATGAAGTTTGCATTAATATTTTAAAACGGCTTCCGGTTCGAAGGACCATGTAGCTAATGTATCACTTACTATCAAGTGAATGTCTCGCTAATAAAGGCCACACGCGGCGATAAGCTCCGTCTTCAATTGCCACAACCTGTCGCCGTCGCTTTAAAAAGGATGCGTCCCAATTCCTAAGTTCCTTTGCCCCAACCCTCGCACTGACGTTACATCACCGCGTACTAATGACGCAACGAAAAGTATTGCCATAAACAATAGAAAAATATTAATTAGTAAAATAAGAATATAGTACGTGTTTATTATTTGAGACCATTTAAATACTACTTCTAAATCTATTTTAATAATTAGCAAAATTACTGTTATCCGGCTCGAAGGACCGTTTAGCAATTACTTCGGTAACGAGTCTAAAAATGTTCGGTTTAACCCGACAAACAACAATATTGTGTAGTGTATAGTAATTAACTTCCGCCACAACGTTACCATCGCGGACTCGTATCTTCGTCGCTTGAAATAAAAAAAAAAAAAAACTATTAATAATTTTTTTTTTATTTTATAAAATGTCGGTTAGACTGCAAAATAAAATTCATAAATTAAAAAAAAAAAATCACTAATTTTTTTTACATTTTTCGACACCGGCCAAAACCTCTGCATCGGCGGCGTTAAGAAAAATTAGCAGTGAACCGTTCGCGCGGTTTTATAGAAACAATGACAGGATCCCGTGTCTGTGGCGGCGGCGGCGCGGGGGGAGCGCGCCCGAAGTACTTTCAAAATTGGAACAGGCGCGCCATTGTTCCCGCGCGGCGGCGCCTGCGCCTGCGCCTGCGCCTCCTGCAGCACATTACCGTTAGACGAAACAAAAAAAAAAAAAACTAATTTGAATAATTAATAAATAAAACCACTCTTTAAATGATATCGGTATAAGTTTTTTTTTTTTTTTTTAATACATTACTATGTCAACTTGGAATTAAAGCTGGAAAGAAAAAAAATCGTGTATATATTTCAGGTGATCTTCAAAGTAGTTGATTAGGTACAGGATTTTTGTTAGTGCTTAACTTAAAGACTAACGGAATGACTCATTGACCACTAACATTTATGACACCATTAGTTATTTAAAAAAAAAAGTGTTGGCTATTTTTGAGGTTTTCTTTAATTTTTGTTATTGCGACGTTGCTGTCAAGATTACGCCATTATCGTTTTTTTTTTCATCATCATCATTCGCAGGACAAAGCCCGTCACTGAGTACAGGCTGGTTAATAATTTTAAATAAAAAAAAAACTTTTCTATACATAATTATTGAGGTGGCTGTTCTTTAAAATCATTTGCTTGTATACTATAAAAAAAAAAAATTTGATGACACTCGTATAGATAGCAACCATTACCACTACTAATCTTTTTAACCGACCGTTTTGAAATATAATTAACATTCTACTGCTGGTGAGCTCTGTTATCCGGCTCGAAGGACCACTAGCTATTACTGGTGGTGGGTCACTATTGCCGGAGACTGTCTAAATACCACCGCAGCACCTATAGCAGCCGACGAACAGTACTGTGCAAACATTACTGTTATCCGGTTTGAAGGACGCTATAGCTAATGATCTGTCACAGGCGTCAAACGCAATGCAGTGCCGTGTTATGATAGAGCATATCACTTAATAACAAGTGAACGACCAGCTCGTCACTTATGGAAATTATAAAAGAAGAGTCGCGCGCTGGCTGGTTGCAGTGTGCAGCGTGACGTAACCGTAACGGCTTTTCGCGCGCACGCGTCACCGATAGCGCCGCCATTATCAAACGACATCCGGCCTAACGGCGTTCGCAATACAGCACGCAGACAATGCTTATATCGATGATATATCCTCATGGCCGCGTTTTTTTTTTTTTTTTTTTTTCTATTAATCGATGAATGTTATACACTGCACCACTTTGCGCTCGTCGCCTTGAGACATGAGATGTCAGGTCTCGTTAGGCCAGTAGTTATAGTTGCTTCAACGCCCTTTAAACCGTATCATAGTAATGTTTGCACAGTACTATATTTATCGACTGAAATAGGCGATGCGGTGGTACCTACTTAGACGGTCTCGCATAACAGACCTATAATTAATAACAACTACAGCGCACTTCAAACCGGATCATAGGAATTGTTGCACAGTACTGTTTGTTGGTTCCATTAGGCGATGCGGTAGTACCTACCTAGACGCTTTCCGATAACAGATACCTATCATGAGTGATAGCTGCAGCGCCCTTCAAACCGGATCAAAGTAATGTTTGCAAAGTACCTACTTAGTGTTTACAATTTGGATTAAAAATGAATTTTTAAATAATATTAAACCTCCTTTGAAGGAAAACCTCATCCTTCATCATATCACCACAAGTCTTTACCATCCTACAATTTGCTGTACGCGCGTGTCATAGATAATTTCTTAACCGGGAAGGGCACAGGTCTAAACACCATTCAGCCAATGCTGCATTATAATATTTTTTTTTTAATGTTCATAGGACAGAAATGATTACATCATTCATCCACGTAATATATTTTTTTCATTATACTAATTATTTTTAAAATTATAATTTTTTTTAATTTATGACATAATACATAAAACTGGATTCCATTTGACATAAATTTTCAGTATGTATATGCGTTACCTTTGCCTACTTCGGATAGTGTCTCTATGTGTCTGTGTGTGTGTGCGCGAGTGCTGCGCGCGCGGTGTCGGCGGTCGCGGCGTGACGTCACCGCCTCCGGACCGGACCGGCGGTGAGCGCGCGCTGACACAATTCCTCCCTCTATCAGCTCACATTTGGGTCGGTGTCAGAGTTGAAGAGCGTTGCGTTACAAGTGTGTCATCAATATCGAGTGGATCCGTTACAGCTCGTGTATATACACAACAACTACATCTACTGTGTGTACATTATTACGTTGTTGATCGCTTCAACACGTTGGATGTTGTGGACTCATTATTCTATTCCTGCCGTACAGGACATCTCTGAGAGATGTTCATAAGTCCATCACTAACTCACCCACACTAATCAAGCCCGCGCTGCGAGTATCCAGCGATTCTCCACACCATCAGTTCCTAGGTCTATCTAGTCTCTTGATCTAATGATACAGTACTTAATGTTAACCTAACTTGTTCTATATTTATGAACGTACTTTCAATTGAATACAATCGCAACTTACTTCTACAATACAGCATCAGATCTGTCTTCTAATATCATCGTGGAAGATCATCACTGCTAGACTTGAGCCTGTCTAGATGATCTTAACACCATTGGATCTCATCACGATGTAATCAGTTCACATCGTATAAGACACAACACAGCAGTGTGTAGGTACGGTGCCGCTGCTCACTGTTGTGTATATATATATATATATATATATATATATATATATGTATATGAATATTAACTTGAAAACTGCAGCTGTTAAACGTTACTTTTTACAAACTTAACCGTTACTTAAACTTTTTGCGCTTTAAATCGCTGTAAAGGCGTTTCTAAGTAAAAACTAATTCGCTGCGCCGCCGCTCGCCGCTCGGCGCGCGCTGTCAGGCGCAGACGTCAGGCGCAGACGCCATCTTGCGCGCGGGCGGCGTTGCGTTCTTTATTCGTAACGCACGCGAAGGAGGTTTAAAACCTCTTTCGTCAATTTTAATATTTTATTAAATAAATATTATATATTATACTATTGGTAAATCTTTACTACCGGATACCGTCTGTAGACTACAGTAGCGCCTATTGCAGCGTACATACAGTACTATACAAACGATTGTGTTCCGGTTTGAAGGATGGTGTAGTTAGTGTAATAATTTGGGTAAAAAAATCTACATATGTGTGTAACGACGAGCACTATGTGGTGTTGTGTATACTATCCTAACTAACCTCACTGTTACGGACGGGCAGATCACTTACCATCACGTGAACGTCCAGCTGGTCTTAGTCGCGCCGCAGTGTGAAAAAGAATTGTGTTATGATTGTTACTTAATATATTAAAATTACAGCGCAAGAAAAATGGCGACGGTTTTTTAATGCTTGTTATTTGAACTTTGTATAGAGATGAGTACAGTCTTGATCATAGATAATATATTACTAATAGACAGTAGTAATAGTAGCAGTAATATAATGTATGATTGATTGTAGACCTAATCAATAAATAAATAAATAAATTAAATTAAATTAAATAACAACGTTTGTTTTATCTGTGGTACTTTGAACATTTCATATTTTTTTTAATCTGCATACAAATCGATTAACGATGATATTTGTTGAGGAACGAGCTGTTTTGTTGGTAAACGATTCTGCCCGCTATACCGAGGCGCTGGTTAGGTTGTGATACGGAGACTGACCAGCAGTGGAAATGATGATGATGATGATGACACTGCGCCACATCGTTTCGGTAATCAAGTTTCGCCTCGTTACCGCAGTAATAAACAAGACAAGCCGAGGCGCCGTGGATGTAATTAACAACAACACTATCTAGTCTATTAACCCACTTCCCGTCCATCATCACGACCAGCGGCGAGTGACTCATCCGCGTAATTAAAACTGACCGAATAGTTCGCAATCAGGACAAGGACAGCCAGGCGTTATCGCAGCTGAAGACTACAATGTAGTCTTTTTATCCATGTTGAAGGTTAGCTAAACAGCAGAACAGTCAAGTCAGTCTGTACGCCGCTACTCTTCATATTGATGAAGGATTCTGATGATGGTGATGTTACCTTCAGCTTGGTTTAAATATGAATGAAATATTCTGATGTAGCTACAGAACGGTTCAACCGATATGAGTATGTAGTAGTAGCAGCATGACGGCAAACTTTTTTTTTTTTTTATACACTGAGAAAGAAGAGGTTAGTGAAATTGGTAGCGTGACATGTTATGTTGTAAATAGCGGCTAGCTTCATCACTTAATTTCGAGTGATACGTCACCTCATAATAATATAGCGCTGATTATACACTACAAATTGTGGTCATTGTATTAAGACAAAAGTCTCGTTACTTCAGTAATTTAATATATTATAGCGCCGTTCAGTCCTTCAAGCCGGATATAAGTAATGTGGTGGTATCGATATAGAAAGTCTCTGCAAACAGATGTATCAATAACAAACAATTGACATATCTACAACGCTATGAACAAAATGTGCAGTGTATAACATCCTAACTAGCGTCATGTTATGGATGCATCACTTATCATCCCTTTATTGTTTGAGATGTCCAAGACAACCCCACCAGCTCGTGGTGCGACCTACCCGCACGGACCACCGCGGCGGGAAATCACCCAAATTTCTCCATATGCATCCCCACCTGATCAATACGGGAGCTGTTGGTGCTGGTCTATGTCCAGCTGTGGACGTTTACCGGCTGATGATGATGAGGATGCTGGGCAGGAGGATATACGCCGCACAACAATGCGCTCACCTTTACACGTAGATGTTGAGTATGGTTACTTCAGTACATCCAACTGCGCTCAGTTCCAAATTCAAACTACACACACACACACACACACACACACACATATATATATATATATTTATATACATCTATATAAAGACAGTAATAAAACAATTTATTTCGCATATATACATTTTTTTTAATAACATCAAATCTTTTTCTTTCTATTCATACTTTGACAGCTTCGTGACGTCCTCCATTTTGTTTTTAATTTTCTTGTTATGTCATCTCATCCGACATATATTATATATGTGTATATATGTGTGTGTGTGTGTGTGTGTACGTAGCGACGTGCCGCAGTGTATATATTCCGCTGACGCGGAGCTAACGGCTCGACGATGCGTATAGTAATTGAATAATGAGCCGGCTCAACGGCAACGGCGCGCTGTAAACAAACGCCGCGACGTCCGCCCGCCATTTGTAATTCGAGCGCCGGAAGCGCGGCGGCTTCCCCGCTGCCGGTCACTGCGCCGGCGTAAACAGCGAAAAGACTTTGTTATATATTTACTGGCGGTAGTGTCTCTGTTGCTACAGACCGTCTAGGTGCTGCCACAGCGCATATTGCAGCTGACAAACAGTACTGTGCGGACATTACCGTGATCCGGTTTGAAGGGCCTATAGCTAGTGTTAATACTGGTGTAATGAGATTGAACATCTTGTGTCTGTAGCCACGTCGATAATGTGGTGCATTATATCGTAATTAGCCCCCCGCTATGGCTATACGTATCACTTGTTATCGGGTGATCGTAACGCACATCTCGTCGTTTAATTGTATAAAAAAAATATTTTACGTGGCGATACGAGCTATCACTTAATGTCAAGTGATACGTCTACACGTAACGTGGCACTGGTTAAGATATACTAGTATATTACACTCGTTACAGGTATACGATGGTTAAATACGATTACTTCAGTAAATTAGCTAGCTACAACACCCTTTAAACCGGAACACAGTTACTGTTTAAGTGTCTTCGGCAACGGAGACCTACCACGAGAAAAAAAGTGATTTATTAATTAATTTATTTTTATCTACAATTTTAGATTTTTTTTTAAAAAAAAATTAAATTAACACAAAATTATTTAAATTTTTTTTTATATACTATATAAAAAAAAATATTAATTTGTATATACTTTTAAGCTTTGGCATTTGAGACGGCGACTTTTGCTTTTTTTTTATTTCACCGCGTTCGTGCACAGAGAAAAAAAAAACCCGCGGCGGCCTCCCGCGTCGCGCCATGTGGCCCCCGCACCGCACCGCGACGCACTGCGACGCCGCTCGCGCGAACATTACTCTCACAATAACCGTCTCCCAAACGAAAAATACTCTCAGCGGACGTACAGGTTCAGCTCCACGTTGTTCGCGAGGACAGCGATCGAGTGCAGCAACTTGCCGGCGACGGTGTACCCGTACTAATACAATACGTGAGCGTCTTGAACTGTATAGTGAATAGGTTGGGACTAGGTCATTACCTTACCGCCGCAGATCACATCAACACTTAACATCAGGTGAGATCCTGATCAAGAGCTGACGAAGCCGTTTTTTTTTAATTAGGTCATATTTGTTTGGTTATTTTTGACCTAATTTTTTTTAATAAATATATTAGAGACTACTTACTAGGCGTTTAAAGGTTGCAGCTCAACAACTCATAGGATCCACGCCGAGTTCACCAGCTCGTGGTGCAGCCTGCTAATCAATAAACGAGGCTCTGGCCCCCACCGACCAGCATTGGGCCAGCGTGGTGGGGAATGGCTCAAATTTTCCATATGAACCCGATCGATATGAGAAGTTTTGGGGGAGGCCTATGTCCAGCTACGGTCGTCTATCGGCTGATGATGATGATTACAGTTAAGACATTGCGCTCGTCTTGTAGACGTAGATGTTGAGTGTCGTTGCGCAGCGCCCTTCAAACCGGAACACAGTAAGGTTGCCTTCTACAAAGGAGACACGGCCCCGAGCCCGGCCGGCCGGCTGACCTCGGCGGGAGACACGCACTCGCACCCGCACCCGCGCCCGCGCAGGAGAAGCGAAGCTTGAATCCTGACCGTTGCCACCCCATCCGGCGCCGCCTAATCATATCTTGCGCCGCCCCACTTCCTCCTTAAGACGTATTATAATTTAATTGTTTCACTTAACCTTGAGTGTTCACAGAGCGACGACTCCAACGGTATGTATATATATAAATATATATACAAAGAGAAAATAATATTAATGATTTCTGAACGAAAGTGATGTTAAAGAGAGAGAGATAGTTCAATTATAGGAGAGAAAGGAACGGAAGAGAGTAAAAGAAATTACGACATATATATATATATATATATGTAAGATTAAACAGCTGATTTTCATAATAATTATTTTATTAGTGTCTGCCCAAGTCTCCAACAAATAAAATGGCCGCCGTCAATATGTATGTCTTATTTATTCAAAATTTCATTTATTTTCCAACAGTACTAGTAATGTATGTCAGATTTAGTGATGATGATGGATCTGCTGCCGAAGATGGCGACATCTCAAAGCAGTAGCAAGTGTTCCAGTTTGGAAAGCACTCTACCTAGCGTTACTATGGCAACGAGTCTTTTGTATCCTACGAGTAATCTTCTTCTTAAAGTGCCTCTCCAACTGGTGAAGGTTAGCGATCAGCGCGGTACAGTCCTCTCCGTCTTTAGTTCAGTTAGTAACTGGTGAAACTAATATAGAGACATCACCAAGTGTTCACCATCATCATCAACATTGTCTCGTGAAATAAAAGAATAAAAAATATATATAACCTGTGCGAATATCGTTTGGTTATGGCCCACACACGCAGGGGAGTGTAGGATAAAGTATTTTTATTTTTTGCTCAGTAACACTTAAGACGTACCTAGTATTAATACTACGTAAATTCGCGCTCGGTAAGGAATCGTTACCGGTGGCCAGGAATCTTTTTTTTTATATGATGAAATTAGTGTTGCTAGTTCATCAGATTTGAGCTCGCGGATATAATATATATAAATTAAAAGAGAAAAGAAAAAAAAAAAACTCGAACCAAAGACAATAACACTAAAATAATAGCTAAACACACAGGAGAAAGGTGAGAATTATTAGGTGGCGATAGGCTCAAGAGATGGATAGTGTGATATAGGGGGGAGAAATAAGGGGGTGTAAAATAATACATAGACAAGTACATAAAATCCTTGACCGAGTCGGCGAAGACTATGCGGTGATCCGAGGAGGGAGCGCGGTATCGATTTCTGAACGGAATTTTTTATGGTACTACTCGATATCTTTGAATGTCATGTGGCATAAAATTGTGATGTTACGTCACACCCGGTGTGCGTGCGGCCTGACGGCTCCGCCGACGCGTGGGGCGATGTTAAAAATATAAGTTTCGCGCGGGAAACGGTCCCAGCGCTCCCGTGGCAGTCGCACGCGGCGCACAGCGCACGCGCACAGATAACGCACGGACTGTTTCAATACCACACGAACACGTTCCCGCGCAAATCTGACGTCTGTACATATTGATTATAAGTTTTTTTTTTTTGCTGTCTGCCGTTGCATATAATAAATAATGCCTGTGTTTTCACCGTTTGTTAAAAATAGTATTAATAATTTGTTCTAAAATTATTAAGACTTCCATAATCATGTCATCATAGCTATTTACAGATAATACGTTTTTTCTATTTGTCTATTACTTTAACATGAATATTACCAAGACTAATAATTTATCTCTACGTATCATTTGTTTACCAATATCTTGTGTTTTTATTCGAATTCCAAGCCTACTCTAGTCTGCTTGTCTACTTGTTCCTCCTATCTATTACTGTCTATACTGTCTGTACTGTCTGTGTGTACTTCATGAAGGTGGTGCTCGTCTCGAAACACTCAATGACGTGACAAGCAGCTGCGCCTCCACAGCGCTCCGTTCTCGGAACATCGCTGAGCATTCGGAATGATGGTGCCAAAGATTGCTTGCATCTGGTTGGAGCAATTCCTTGATCTGGTTGTCTCCGGGAAATATGGCGAAGTAACTTACTCGTTTGCAGTAAGTGAACAATCTGGTGGTAATTTTAAGTTGCTCGATAACGGATTAGTCGATTCTGTTCGCTGTCAGCGGCGTGCGCAGCATCCGCCTCCTACACCAGATCTTAAAAGCTTCGATTATAATCCGCCCGTCTGCGCGGATTGACCACGATTCGCAACAGTGCTGTAATATCGAGAAAATATCTGTAATTGTAATAAAATAAAGAAAATAGTGAACAGCTGAATGAGTTTCACCACCTTCCAGCATCACCACCAGCTCATGGTGTAACTATACTTATAAATAAACATAAAGTGATATTAACAGATCCGCCCTCAGCTACTGTGTAACGTTTCACAACATGGCCGCCCGGTGGCTATGGTATATAGGTCATCGGGCCAATAAACTCTGCAACAGTTAACTTTACTATGTTTTAAAAAATTATTAATAATTTTAATACTAATAATTTAATAATTACATATTGTTTATTTTTTAAAATAAAATTATGACAATACATGTTTTTATCATCTGTGCCACTCATTTGTTTTTGTCGTATCGAAAAAAATTTTTACCTGATTTTTTTTTAATATTTTTTTTTTTATCTCGATTACAGAGTAGTAGTGTATACATTTTATCAGATTCCCTCCATTTATATTCCGCCATTTTTAGTACCGTTAAAGTTTGTAGATTCACTTTTTTTATAGTCACATTTTAATGTCATACCTTTAAAAGTGTCCGTAGAGGGATGCAGTGTAAACATTCTAATTATGGACCATATTAATATAATAGTATCATCGTTATTAACGGAATGCCAAATAGAAGCTCCTATCAATCATTGGGGCAAAATGGTGGGAAATGGCCCAATCCACCCCCCCCCCCATATATACATCACTACTAACGGCTCCGGGTGGCCGGATAATTGAATGTAATGGAAACTTTACCGGTGGCTACCATCACAGCTCCTATTGCAACAGACAGCAGTGTGCAAACGTTGCTACTGTCCGGTTTGAAGGGCGCTGTAGCTGTTGTAATTACTGGGGTAATGAGACTCGACGTCTTACGCCGTAGGTTACGAGCGTAATGCAGTGCAGTGTGTACGTAGTTAGCGCCACGACACGGCACGGCGTATCACTTAACATCAGGTGAAGGTCTCAGCGCTCAGCGGTAGGTAGTGTGACAGTAGTGTGACAGTAGTGTGACAGTCGTGTGACAGTCGTGTGACAGTCCCGCCCGCAGCAGACGCGGCGGCGCCGCGCTCGTTCCGTTAAGCGAAAGTGAAACGGATGCGCTCCGTAATCCATTGTGATGCATCGCACGTGCCTTCCGGTTTGAGATGTTTTTTGTCCTACCCGCAGTAAGATGGTGTACAGACATTTTTTCCGTCTACCGTCTATCAGTATTCACGGTGTACTGTTCCCCATTGTATGTTTTTCATGCTGACAAAGAGGAAACGGAACTCGGTGATCTATACAGGTTGTATAGAGAACGAAACTAAATATAATGCTGTCGCAACACCATCATCATCAGGTCTGGAGGAATCTATTCCAGCCATCAGCTGTTGTCATCAGATACCGTCTCTTACTCCGCTCCTCTATATCTTCAATACGGAGTAGACATATCCAGCAGTCGGCATCTTTGGCCTCATGAAGGTATAATCATTGCCCTGCCTTTAAGATTAAAAAAAAAAAAATTCAACTTATTTTATCATCATCAGTACAGCTCCGATAACATATTGGGATTTTCAGTGCAACCGAATAATGTGAAATACCTTTGTCTATATTAAAATGTTGATAATAAATCGCCATTTTGAATTCAAATTTGGCGCCAATTTTACACAAACTGCTTTTTTATCCCAACGAGACGAGCGGGGGCATTGACCTGATGTGAGTGATACGCCCGCGCGTAACAACGTGGCTCTAGTTAGAGTGATACACACTGCACCCTTCAAACAAGATGTTGAGTATTGTTACTCCGGTAATTTCACTAGCTGAAACATCCTTCAAACCGGATCACAGTAATGTTTGTCTGCTGCAATAAAGGTGGTGGTTGGTACCTACCTAGACGGTCTTTGGCAACAGAGATCTACCGCCAATAATAGCTACAGCGTCCTTCAAACCGGATCACCATAATGTCTGCACGCTGCTGTCTGTCGGCTGCAATAGTCGCTGCGGTGGTACCTACCTAGAGGTTCGCAACAGATCTACTACCAGTACCATTTTTTTTTTTTATTACTGAAAAAATTTAGTGTTGTTTTTAATCTACCCGCACTCTAGTTAGTATCTACGTAATAAATTGTTGATACTAATCTAAAAGCCGGATGTGTGCCGAAGCACCAAAACGATATCTGAACAACACTAACGGAACACCGCTACGGAACTAATTCCGCAGCGGACGGCGTCTGACGGCAACAAATCAATAATTTTTTTTTTTTTTGTAACCAACCACCAAATATCTTGGCAGAAACCATCTGTCCGCTTCCCCCTAATTCTTACAGCGGTTCGCGAAAAAAAAAAATAGTGCAGAGGCGGAATAAAGCGACGCCTTTGCCTCTAAGACGTAAAGGTGCGCGTAGCGATTGGCGCGCAGCTGGGGGACAAGCAGCTGCGTTCGAGATTTGAAATTGCACTTGTTGCGCGCGCATTGTCGCGCCGGCGGCGGCGGCGGGCGCACGCGCACGCGCACGTGCCGCGGCGTCACCGCCCCCGTACACCCGCGCACACACTCTGCACCCCTCCCCCCGGCACACCTTTGACCCAATAACGGTAACGTATCTCCAACGTTCGATGACGTCACGCTGCAAAATAACGAATAGAGAGAGGTTGCATGTGGGCGTCCTTCGTCTCTCCGGCCTTCATTCTTTGTGGGTATTAAGAAATAATACCCGATAGGTTATTAATCGTACCTCGCCGGGCTAATGGTTAGAGCGTGCGGCTTCCATTCCGCAGGTCGCGGGTTCGAACCTCGGCATGCAGCAATGACTTTATATAAGTAGTGTACATTTGTATGTAGTTACAACAGCGGGATACAAACGGTGAAGGAGAATTAGGATTTGTTCTATGGTGTGTGTGGTCACCAATCCGCGTTGGGGATGATTATGGCCCATCGCCTTTATGTTGAGGGTACGCCTGTGCCCCAACAGTGGGCACATAAATTGATTGTTATGGAGGAGGAGGTTCTAAATCCAACAAGCTGATCACAAAGCGCCGCAGCAGCGCGCAGCACGGCCGCACGCGTGCTCGCCGCCGCGCGCCCGCCGCCGGAGTGCGCGCCGCCGCTCCGCGCTCCTCCTTTTATCAACCTCAGTGTTGCCCGCTATTATATCCGAATACCCGCATTCCTATTGTAAATGTTACACTCACCCATAATCACTCAGCGCTAGTTAGTATGTACACTGCATCGCATTACGCTCGTCGTCTCGATACATAAGATGTTTATTATCGTTACCCCAATGATTACATTAGGCACAACTCCCTTCAAACCGGACCACAGTAATGTTTGTCGGCTGCAATAGACGCTGCAGTGGTACTTAGACGGTATCCGGCAACAGTGATCTACCGCGAGTAATAGCTCCAGTATCCTTCAAACCGGATAACGGTAATATTTACACACTATTGTCTGTCGACTGCAATAGGCACTGCGCTGTTACCTAAACGGTCCGTACTACCACAGACCTACCATCCGTTATAGATTTGACATATGATTGATACGAATCCGGTTTCACTGACGTTCTATTACATATAAAACAAACCATCGTAAATGTACCATCTGTCGCCTGAACTATCATACTCAACGTCACTATTGATACAGTACAGAAGAAACATTACTATCACAATTAAGATCCGCAACTTCATTACACACCGGTCCTTCAAGCCGGATAACAGTAACAATACAGATAAAAAATAACCATAGAGAAAAATAGATACTGTCCTCACTGCGTTGTCCGTGCGCTGCATTTATAGAATGGATTTAAAAAAAAAAATAAGTTGTCTATTGTCGAATACTCCCCCGTGTTGGCGCGTGCCGTTAACGCAAGTGTACCTATCCCAGCCGCTGGGCGTGGGCGTGGGCGCGTCGCGACAACAGTATGCTGTTGCTCTAAGTTAAAAGTATTGATTACCACTGAACTATTGGGGAAAATGACTCAGCGCACGATCTGGCTTGAGGGTTGGGAGATGGAGGGAGTGGGACAGGGGTGGTGATTACTCTGCCCACTGCTGGGATGTGGAACTTCCCAGTGGAAGTAGCATTGCATTGCGTTTACTAGCGATAGGTGCCTTCCTTGATACCGTATGAGTACAACTGGAGCTCCTCTTGCAGTCAAACAGTACTGTACAGACGTTACTGTGTTCCGGTTTGAAGGGCGCTGTAGCTAGATAAACTACTGAAATCTTACCGACGTATTCCTTCAAACTAATAGCTGTTTTCATTTTCGATGAATACCACCGCACATTCTATAACAGCCTGTAGCACTGTGCTAATAACCGTTAACCGTTATCCGGTTCAAAGGATCGTGCGGCCAGTCAAATTACTGTCGGTAAGGTAAGGTGATGCAGTGGGCAACGTCCTTATCACTGCTGCATTGTTATTGCTGGTCGTGTCACTTAATATCGAGTGAACGTCCCGCCCGTCTCGATGTAGGGTAATACTAAAAAAAAAAAAAAGTCTGTACTACAAACATGTCACGCGGTTACACTTGAATACAAGTGAAAGCTGTTACACTGATAGTGTGGACCAGGCAGACAGCTGTCATTCTTCTTAAAGCTGCTCTTCTCTTCTAACTTCTCTGCTATATAGTGTGATGATGAACGTCTCCAAGTCTACATCCAGGCAATGAGGGTGCTGCATCGAACTCGTATTTGAACGGATCCGATGTCCTAGCCGTGACCGGAAGTCAACGTTGCGTACGACACGCACTTCCGCTCTCGTAATATACACCGCAGCCGCTAATTTTTTTTATCTACCTTCACCCGATACTGAGTGATACGTTTATAACATGACGCTAGTTAGGATGATATATGAACTTCATAGAGTACATCGTCCTTCGAACCGGATAATTGTAATGTTCACACGCTACTGTTTGACAGCAATAGCAGTTCAGTGTGATGCAGTGTATACATAGTAACAAATTTTCATCACCTCGTTGCGAAGTACAATGTAGAACAAACGTCCGGTTTGAAGGACCTTCAGAGCGCAATGTTTGCAGTGTACACATCCTAACTAGTGTGATGTTAATGTGTTCGATATCTGGTTGGTGAGCAGGATAACATTAAACACGAGGGTTGAGTTTATCTGCTCCCTCGGCCCGGCGCCCCAACGGCTCAGGGGTTAGCGCCCCGCTCGCAGCCCCGTCGCAACAAGGGGATGTTAACCCAAATGCAACACTTGATTTAAAAAAAAAAAAACCTCGCACAATGCGCCCCGTAACGAACGCACCACTAATTTAAATGTCTTTCACCCCCGTTTGAACTCAACTCACCCTGTATACAACCCTATCGCGTACGGAATAAGTCTCAATATCGAACCGACCGGAAGTAACGGACGTCGTGCACTCGAGAGGCGCTCGTAGCTCAGTGAGCAAGCACCGTGAGGCGGCCTCGTCAGCTCGTTCAGGTTCGAATCCCACTTAATCACGACTCAAATAAAAACCTAAACATAACCCCTAATCCCAACAGTGGGCATCGGTAGTTATGAATATAACGTATAAAATAAATCGTAGTTATATACGCTTTATGCCCAACAGTGGGATGTCTACCGATTAAAATTAAATAATGTTTTTTATAATACACATATCAGTTTCTAACGTAATACAATAATTCGATATGATACTAGGTTTTGTACTGATAGTACTACTGCAGACTATAAATACTAACATTAAACACTAGGACGATATTACGAATAAATAGCTCTTTTATTTATATTACCTAATAGATAGAACATTTACAATGCGATTGGTAAATAGACAGTGAGAAAACCAGACTGCAGTTCACGGAATCGAACCGTGGACCTCGATCCCACACAAGCCCTTAACCACTGCACCACGAGCTAGTTATCTAAACATGTTAGGAAATACTTAGTACGTACTACTATGTCATATAGGTGGTAGGTCTCTGCCTTCGGACACTGTATAGGTAGGCCAAATAGTACTGTTTAAACTGTGTTCCGGTTTGTTTGCTGTACGTAATGTGTGCGACGAGCGCTATGTGGTGCTGTGTATATAATCTTAATCAGCGCTTAGTTGTTATCGTCAGGCATGTCACTTGCTTTTAGGTGAACGTCCAGCTCGTCGCGTCAATTGAATTAAAAAAGAAATCATCAGTTTAACCTTAACATCGAATCAGGTTATGTTCGTTTACGTCTATATATATAGATATGTATATATATATACAGAGCCCCCTGTCCGTCCGTGCAGTGCCGTTAACGGCACAAAAAAAATAAAGCCCCGCTCGATAAGGTACACTGCAACAAGCGCCATTGTTGTGTGCACAAGGGTCCGCTGTGAATGGAGACGAGACGAGACGGCGCGGGAACGTCTTCGCTAAACGAACTCCTCACACAAGCGAACCTCCACTTATATACGTACATATATATACATATAGATATTTACGTATATGTAGTTCAACGTTTGACATTTGAAAATGCATTAAAATTAAACGAAGCACAGATTATACTAGCAATTAGTTAAACGTAATGTCCGCTTCATTACTGGCTGGCTGGCCGACCACAGATAACACATACCGACGGTTTATTCGCAAGGTTATTAGAATTAAATAAAGACTGGGCAAACGTTTAAGTACCAGCATCGGCTTGGTATCATATCAGTAAAATTAAATTATTAATTAAAGATTATGATAAAACTCTAACGTAATATATTTCAATAAATACAATGAGATCTGTAAAATATAGTTTTAATTATTATTACAAAAAAAAAAAAAAAATGATTAAAAGATTATTCTAATACCAAAAACTGTATTAGCTATGAGTCGGACATGTAAAATTTCTTAAAGAATTATTTATGTGTTACAATATCCATAAAATCCGTTAAATCGCGGCGGTTAAAATCGATATTTTATTCATAAGCACCGCGGCGCCCCGTCCTCTGTACGATTTAGTTTAATTTACTGAATATTGATCGGGTAACTGATTTACTACGTTTGGGCCGGTTATCTGTTCAAATGCAGTTTCTTAAAAAATATAGAAAAAACAAGATTTTAATTAAAAAAAAAAATTGTAAAAGAATTTCTGTTGTAATATTATTTACTCATCTAAAAAGTGTACGTTTTTTCTCCGTTTTTTTTTTTATATTAATTAAATTATATTTAATTAAATTTTACGCTCGCAATTATAGCTGTAAAACAATAATACTTTTTGCACGTTTCGGAACGCAGAGCGCGCTGCGCTGCGGTTGCGAGCTGTCACTTAAAGCGCGCGAATTTCTCGCTCCAGCTGATTCATACAATTAGTGCGCTACCTGTTAGTTGAAGAATAACAAAAAATGGTGGACGGTACGTCGGAACTATTTCTAACGCAATTTGCATGGGAACGTTTCGGTTTGTGCCGGAATTGATATATTCTCATAACCTTTGGTGAACGGAACTCTTTGTGTTTTGAACTCGAAATGTGTGATCAGAAAGGGCACGGAGGTACGTGGAACCAGTTATCCGGTATATTTATTGCTTACGACAGCTTATATCGACTCCCTAAAGCAACGTGCACCGAAAAAAAATTCCCCATTGTTACGTGTCCCCCTTACGAAATTGAAAATATATTGTTATCTTTATTTTCGTCTTCGATTGAGGCGAGGCGATGTTTTTATACCATTATCTACTCTATGTAAATATATAACCGCCTTCAAAAAATATGTTTCGGTACTAATTAACACCTATCTTTTAATTTGCGTAATTACCCAATCCTATGTATGGAAAAAGTGATATCAAAATGAAACATATTTTAATTTTACAGATCTGTTTAAGTTACAATAATCTGGCTCTGTTTATAAATTTTTGTGCTAACAGTAGCACTATGTGCACATAATGGTGCAGTATAAATATCCCGAGAAGTGCCTTATGACTTGATAACATCACAAAATTATTACATAAGAAATGTTTAGGAGAGCATACCACATAGTTACCAGCAACATTGAATTGAATAATATGATCATCAAGTACAGTATTTTGTTTGAGATATTTAAACATTTATTTTTTTATGTATGGTTTTTGTATAATTCCTTAAATTTATGTTTAATGGTTGAAAGGAAGGAATTTTATTATTTTTTGTTGTAGATAGAAAGAGAATTTATAATTATAGTACATTATATATATATGATTGTGTAGTTATAAAACTTAATGATATTTCCTTTGTTGCAGGTTAATAACTGAGAATTTTAAAATCAACTCTGGGAACAGCGCTAAGAAAAGGAAACAGACTGAAGCACAATCAACTAACTATAAGCTTAAAATGAACCCCCACTCTCTTGACTTCACCAGGAATCAGTCCCCACACAGCTCACCCATCGCCACACCGTCTAAAAGGAGAATACTCGGTGAAATTCAAAATTCAACATTCCTACAGCGGAGCTCACCTATTTTAGAAGGAATCAAATCACCGACAATAGAGAGATTAAGGAACACACCGCTGAAAAAGTCGCCTCTAATTGACAGGAACTCTATCTCACCATTAACAAGTCGATCAGAAAGAGTCAAAAGGAGCGCAGCTAAAATCTCCAAGATATATGCAGAGAGGTCCAGGTTCAGGATGTCTAACAAGGAGAATCAGAGTCCATCTAACAAGTTGATCAGTGAGACATTCATGAAGTTGGATATAGAGGAGGAGACGAGGGATTGCTCATTTGGGGACACTTTTCAATCACTGATGTGTACAGAAACAAAAATTAATCCAAATTGGCCGATGACTAAGGTATGTTTATGAATTTACTTTGAAGCTCCAAGGTATTCCACATTCCATCAGCGTGTGATAAAAATAATTTGTGTGTACATCCTCACTAGACGGTGCAAGTCCAGCATGACCTGTCTATGCCTCCATGAGAGCAGTTCGGGGAGGGGATTTTCCCAAATAAATTAAGGGTAGATCATCATCAGGTTATAGACATCCACTGCTGGACATAGGGCTCCCCGAAAAATCTCCACATACAGTCAGCATGGCCACCAGTACCACTGGGCACTAAGAGCTGTTGTATGGGTTAATATTTGGGAATCCCTCCAAAAGGTACCATCGCATCTTCTTTCTCTAAATACCGACACAGTACTGTGCAAAGGTTACTCTGTTCCGATTCGAAGGACCAGCTTCGAGGTTCGAAGGATCATTCAACGAAATGACGACCAGCGGGAAGTCAACTTGATGATAAGTGATAAACAACGCGGCATAAAACATCGAGTCTCGTTACCGCAGTAATTATATTAGATACAGCACCCTTCAAACCGGCGATTTAGACTATGTCTATGTCTCCGGCGACATAGACTCAACCACCATTAATAGCTATAGGTCCTTGAAACCGGATCACGGTAATATTCGCACAGTACTGTCTGTCGGCAGCAACAGGCGCTGCGGTGTACCTAGATGGTCTCCGGCGACAGAGACATTACCACCAGCTGTAGTACAGCCTCTCAAGGCGACATGTTGTGTATATATCCTCATTAGAAGCCGGAGCTGATGACGTCACCAATAACTATGTTCTCTTCACTGATTCCAGTTTGACTTCACCGATGCTTTACCACAAAAATCCTATGGAGAGGAGGATGTATCGTTAAAACAAGATATGTATGTACCGGAGAAGGACTTGGAGCCGGACCTGGACACCGGCTTCGAAACCTTGCACGACCTGGAGGAGGAGTTCGACGCGGACAACTTCGATCAGTGCTCCAAATATGAGATCATATCGACCGACAGCCCCAACATCATATCGAGGGGACGCTCCACGTCGCGGAAGATTAACGCCAAGGACTTCGTGTTCGGCGCGCCGCTGGCTGACGAGGAGCCCTCTACGTCCTTCAACCGGCCGAACGCGAACGCGACCAGGATGCTGAACTTCGAGGAGGAGCCCTTCGAGTTCACCTCACCTGCCGCGAAACGGCCTGCCAGCGTCTCGGTGAAGAAGTCCCTCAAGTTCACCGACACGCCCACCAAACTCTTCAAAGCGGAGAGTGAGTCGAGCAGCTCCGCTGAGTCGCCGTGCACCACCAAGATAAGATTCCCTTCAGAGTCCACCACCTCCATGGAGAGCGGCTTCGTCTCCGAATTCGAGGAGCCGTTCTTGGAGCTCGAGGAGATGTCCAACTCGCCCAAAATGGCAAACTTCAATGAGCTTCTATCAGGTGCCATTAAAGAAGACGTTGTCTCTAAAGACTTCCTCCGAAGACCTATCCACAGGAGCCTCAGCTTCAACCCGGAAGCCTCCAGGGCCAGGGTGTCTTTATTCTCAATAACAGAAAGTCCAGGGACGAAGAAATCTCAGAAGAGATCTGATTGTGATGAAGCAGACAACGGATGCAATAAAAGGAGGAAGTCCAACTGCGAGTCTCCGGAAGTTGAGAGTTTGAAGCGGCCTGTCCTGCAGAGGGCCTTCTCCGAAAACAATGCATCCATCATGTCTGCCCTCGCTAGATGTAAGTAACCATCTCCATTCCATTGCTAGTTTATCATACTGGACAGTAGTAAGCAGATACTGTACCCATTGCTCCCCCAAGCCAGTAGTGATGTTACTGTGATCTGAATGTTGGTAGTGGATTACTCGGTGTCATGTGAACATCCTAACTGGAACTCCGGCCAACGAAGTAACAGCTGGTCTATACTTGCGACACTCAAATTCAAGTGTGACTCGTACTTCCAGCTGCAGTCGACCCGGACCTGATCGGCGACTTCTCGTTGCCGTTCGCGCTGCCGCTGACCATCGGCGACCACTCCGACCTGAAGTCCATATCGTGCGACACGCTCGCCGGCCTGCTCAGGGGAGAATACGATCAGAGCATCAGCGATTTCCAAGTGAGTAGTGTATATATTTTATACACTACATCGGTCCTGATGGTGGATCAACCGACGAGACGAACAGGACATTCACCTGGTGTTAAATGACACCCTTGACGATAACAACGTGGTGTTAGAATGATATACACTGCGTAACGTTAAGTCTTATTACTCCAGTAATTTCGTTAGCTTTAACGTCCTTAAAACCGGAACACAATAATCCTGCACACTACTGTATGTCAGCTGCTATAGGTGTCTAAATCACAACTTATTTTGCTATTAAACAGTAGTTTGTAAACATTACCGTTATCCGGCTCGAAGGATCATATAGCTTTAACTACTAGTGTAATGAGACTAGGTGTATTATCATGAGGTGAATGTCTCCTCGCTTTGTCCAATGTTAGTAATTGATATTGTCTCTGTTACCATGGTAATTTAACTACAGCATCCAAACTAGGACTTAGTATAATTCATGATTACTTGGTGCAGTTCTCGTAGTGGTCTGTTGGTGTACTTCTCCCCTGTCAGGTCCTGGTGATTAACAGTTCACCGGTTTGTAGGTGATAGACTGCCGGTATCCGTACGAGTACGACGGCGGCCACATCCTCGGCGCTGTCAACTACTACACGCAGTCGCAGGTGCTGTCGCTGGTCAGCAAGCCGCTAGAGACCAGGGACACACGGGAGAAGCGCAGCATCCTCATCTTCCACTGCGAGTTCTCACTGGAGAGAGGGCCCAAGCTGTGAGTATATATATTTGGGTAACTATCGAGATTCACTGCCTAAGTACCAACGCAGCGAGCAACAGTATTCATCCGGCTTGAAGGACCATGCAGCTAGTGAAATTATTTCAATCAGTCTTATATCTATATGGACGAGTTGAAGGTTATCACTGTGATCTGGTTTGAAGGACAAATAGCTAACACTGCTGGTAGTGTCTCTGTTGTCACAGGCCGTAGCGCCTACTGCAGCTGACAAACAGTGCCGAGTGAACATTACTGTGATCCGCTTTGAAGGGCGCTGTAGCTAGTGTAATAACTGGGGAAACTAGGATTCAACATCTTGTCTCAGGCGACGAGCGCAATATAGTGCAGTGTATACCATCCTAACTAGCGTCATGTTATAGGTGAACATCCCGCTCGTCAAGTAATTTAATGAAATAAAAAAAAAAGGATCTCGCATTCCCGTAATTTCATTAGCTAAAAGGTCCTGCGAGCCGGATAACAGTGTTTGCACTATTGAGATGCTGCTGTAGCTATATACTCTGCTATACTAGCGACAAAACTGTTTCTTATCAAACTGAGCATTTTTTTTTTCAAAACCCAATTTAAGTCCCCACTGTTGGGGCACAGGCCTACCCCCAATGTGAGTGGAGACCATATGTTCTGTGACAAATATACATATTAACCACTTCCGCCAGGTCCCGCTTCCTGCGCTCCAACGACCGCGCCAGGAACAAGGAGAACTACCCATCGCTGCACTACCCCGAGGTGTACCTGCTGCACGAGGGCTACCGCTCGTTCTACAAGCGGTACCCGGAGCTGTGCACGCCGGTCGGCTACACCGCCATGCTAGACCCGCGGCACAGGCACCTGCTCAAGCAGCACCGGTCCGTGCAGCAGCCGGCCAGCTCCGCGCACCACAGGCGGCACCGCCTGCACCTGTAGGGCGGGCCAGGGCGCGGGGAACCGGCGCGGTCTGCTCGGAGCGCCGAAGAGACGCCGATGCGGTTAAGCTAACATACGGTTTGCAACACCGAAAAAGACCTCTATTGAGTAGACCGCGGTATACTCACGCGGTAGACCGAAATAAACAAACAATACCAGAGACTATTTAATAGCCTGCGGTTTACTAAAAATACTGCAGTCTATTCAATAGACTGGTTTACTAATAATACTGCAGTCTACTCAATAGACCGCGGTTTACTAAAAGACACTGCAGTCTACTCAATAGACCGCGGTTTACTAAAGGACACTGCAGTCTACTCGGACGGTGATTTACTAGAAAGACTGCATTCTACTCAATAGCTCGCGGTTTACTAAGACACTGCAGTCTACTAAATAGACCGCGGTTTACTAGAAAGACTACAGTCTACTCAATAGACTGGTTTACTAATAATACTGCAGTCTACTCGGACCGTGATTTACTAAAAGACACTGCAGTCTACTCAATACACCGCGGTTTACTAAGACACTGCAGTCTACTCAATAGACTGGTTTACTAATAATACTGCAGTCTACTCGGACCGTGATTTACTAAAAGACACTGCAGTCTACTCAATACACCGCGGTTTACTAAGACACTGCAGTCTACTCAATAGACTGGTTTACTAAGACACTGCAGTCTACTCAATAGACTGGTTTACTAATAATACTGCAGTCTACTCAATAGACTGGTTTACTAATAATACTGCAGTCTACTCAATAGACCGCGGTTTACTAAGACACTGCAGTCTACTAAATAGACCGCGGTTTACTAGAAAGACTACAGTCTACTCAATAGACTGGTTTACTAATAATACTGCAGTCTACTCGGACCGTGATTTACTAAAACACAGCAGTCTACTCAATACACCGCGGTTTACTAAGACACTGCAGTCTACTCAATAGACTGGTTTACTAATAATACTGCAGTCTACTCAATAGACTGGTTTACTAATAATACTGCAGTCTACTCAATAGACTGGTTTACTAATAATACTGCAGTCTACTCAATAGACTGGTTTACTAATAATACTGCAGTCTACTCAATAGACTGGTTTACTAATAATACTGCAGTCTACTCAATAGACCGCGGTTTACTAAAAGACACTGCAGTCTACTCGGACCGTGATTTACTAGAATGACTGCAGTCTACTAAATAGACCGTGGTTTACTAGAAAGACTACAGTCTACTCAATAGACTGGTTTACTAATAATACTGCAGTCTACTCAATAGACCGCGGTTTACTAAAAATAATGCAGTCTACTCAATAGACCGCGGTTTACTAAAAGACACTGCAGTCTACTCGGACCGTGATTTACTAGAATGACTGCAGTCTACTAAATAGACCGTGGTTTACTAGAAAGACTACAGTCTACTCAATAGACTGGTTTACTAATAATACTGCAGTCTACTCAATAGACCGCGGTTTACTAAAAATAATGCAGTCTACTCAATAGACCGCGGTTTACTAAAAGACACTGCAGTCTACTCGTACTGTGATTTACTAGAATGACTGCAGTCTACTAAATAGACCGCGGTTTACTAGAAAGACTGCAGTCTACTCAATAGACTGGTTTACTAATAACACTGCAGTCTACTCAATAGACCGCGGTTTACTAAAAATAATGCAGTCTACTCAATAGACCGCGGTTTACTAAAAGACACTGCAGTCTACTCGTACTGTGATTTACTAGAATGACTGCAGTCTACTAAATAGACCGCGGTTTACTAGAAAGACTGCAGTCTACTCAATAGACTGGTTTACTAATAACACTGCAGTCTACTCAATAGACCGCCGTCTATTCCTAAACACTAAAAATGTGTAAAAGAAATCCATTTCAAAATACAAGACTAATAAAATACGTTCCGCCGCAAACAACGCGCGTAAAGATAAGTAACGTTGTCTGTGGAACGTGTCGCGGGGGAATCCCCTAACGTGAACAAGCGCACCGACGCAACTCGGTTAGATGAAATGCCATACTAAAGTAAACTTAAGTCGTTAGTACAAACACTAGGATTAGGAGCAATATCCCACCTCTTATCTATACATACATATATATATATATATACATATACAATTATCGTACGCCATTTTAATGTAGGCTAGTATTAAAGTTATTTGTAAGTATTAAAATGGAGGCCGGAAGTATCGAATTCGAATGTAGGTAGGTCTGAATTTTATATTGGCATGACGGTCACCCGATGGTGTCTCCACGGCAACGACCTGCGCGGTGCTTCTAACCATCACTGGATGCACGTGTGCCCGTTACCCTAGTAATTACATTGCTGTTGGGGTCCTTCGGGCCGGATCGTGGTAAAGCCCCCGCACTATCGCTGGCAGAAGGGAAATTATTTAGAAAACTTTAGTTTTCATTAAATCATGATACAAATGAAATTTAGTAAGATTTAAAAAAAAAAAAATTCTACAATTAGGCAAAACTTTACAGATGATAAAAATAATGCGTTCAATTTAAACTGAATATATTTTTTAATGATATAATTGACTTAAAAAAACTCGTCGATTGAAATATCAATTGTTAATGTAAATAAAAAAAAAAAAAGGTCCGCGAATCACTCTGAACGAAGTGTCGGTTGTTAATGATGAATTGTATTAAAATTTAATTCGAAAACAAAATATCCGATCAATGAATTTCGTTTAAAATATATGCTATGAAATTAAAAAAAAAAAACTCGAAATTAAATGCATCCCGATGAACAATCTATTTCCGGTCGGTTAATTAGTTGGGCGCGCGTCGCGTCGCGTCGCGTCACGTCGCGTCACGTTACACGCTGAGCTTTAACACGTTACACTGAGTGCCGTTTTTGAACCCAAGATAATTTAAGACTTGTAAATATACATTAAAAATATATATATATATATATTATATAAGACGAACGGACGGACGTCGTGTGTATATATAAATAAAGGCTGTCGCTGAGTTCTGCCATATCCTAATTTAAGAGTAAGTTAAAAAAAAAAACTGTCGAAATTGCGCGGGAGAAATTTAAATAGGTAAAATGTCGCTGACGATTTTGAGTGTCGATGAAAAACTTTTATTTAGCTAGTTGTAATTTTTTTTGGGCCCTGATCCGGGTTGTAGGTTAGTTTTAGTTAAATTGTCACACAAAAAATATATTTGAATGTTAATTTCGGATGGTAAGTATTTAGACGAATGGAGGTGCTGTGCTGTGCTGTGCTGCGGTCACGCGGTCACGCTGTCACGCTGTCACGCCGGCCTGATTACAATTAAAGTTTCCGTATTTATTTTCATCCATACGTTAAATTCAAATTATATTTTTCAATTGAATCGCTTCACAGTTTGCAACACTGATCCTTGAAGTTCATTTTTAATTTAATTCAATCCCGTTTCCAGCGCGGCGCCATTGCTATTGTCTTGGTATTATACAACCAAAAAAAGAAAAACTGCGTTCGCGCCAAACGCGCCGCCATCGCGCGCGCGCGCCGCGGTTTGGGAGATATTTATTTTTTTTAAATAGTGTACATAAACTGTGCCGCACGGAACGAGTCCGGGCCAAAATTCATCTAATTTAATTTAAAAAAAAAAAGAAATATTTTACTTTTAATGGCAATATTAACTTTACGCTTCGATATAGTTTATGTAAGTTGAAGAGAATTTTTATTATTAATTTTATTTTTTTTATTTAACGGAGAAAAATATGACTAACGATTATAAGCAAAAGTCACTTATATTCTATTGACTAAGTTATTTTAAACTTGGATCCTTTGGAGGGCACGCGCGCGGATCGTGTACATTGCAACACTTCATTGTTGGGGAAAATAAAAAAAAAAAATATTATCAACAAACATTTTTTAAATTATGTTTTATATTAATACTATTAAAAAAAAAAACAAATTTTTTGATTGTTATAATTTTTTTGTTCTAATTATTTTTTTGAAACAAGAGGTAGGACTTAAGTCGTGATTGCTTTTGTCTGTTGCGTGCAAATGTTCGAGTATAGACCTGTCAGTGGTGTGCGCGCGCACCGCGCCGCGCCGCGCCCTCGGCCCTTGTAGTTCTCGCGAGCGCCCGAGAAGTTTACGCTTACTAGTTGTATTATTATGTACTGTAAATAGACTTTTTCTTGTAACTTAGTGCTTAGTGTTTAAGTTTAAGCTGAAATTGA
The DNA here is from genome assembly GCA_033220335.2 of Troides aeacus. NCBI lineage: Eukaryota > Metazoa > Arthropoda > Insecta > Lepidoptera > Papilionidae > Troides > Troides aeacus. Next base: position 6,138,821 of record CM067296.1, read on the forward strand.
GTGCGCGCGCCGCTCGCTGCTGCGCAGCGGCTGACCGCTTGCATTGCAACGCGGAGGCCCTTACTGAGCCGCTGTGTTACGAGTGCGTGACTGCGCCGTGCACGGGCTGCGTCACTCGCGATCGCGTGAGCAGCGAGTGTTAGCGCGGTGTTGTGAGGATTAGCGGAATACAAATAAATGATAAAATGTCCGGCGACGTTTCCGATGCAATGGTTCTTGTTCGATTATTATTGTGTTCTGTGGAAGATTTATTTCAAATTAAATAATATATTTCGTATAATTTAATGGTAATTTGATTTATAATTAAGTTAATGTTATTGTGAAATTTAGTTTTAACTCTTAAATAAATTATAAAAATATATATATCGCTGTTGTGTGTTTGTTTATTGCACCGGTGACCCGGAGCCCCGGAGCCCCGTACCGGCGGCGCGGCTGCGTTTCTATTTGAAACATCTTCTGCCTTCCTCTAGATCCTTCAAGCAGATAGGAACTGCTGGAAGCAGATCATCCACTCGAGTTTCAACACTGACCGTAGAAAGAACTTCATACGTTGTTCAGACAAATATAAAGATAATGCAGATAAAAAATTTAAAGCAGCTGTCAAAACGCCACAGATAATATATATTTATTCCTTAGACTTACGTGGTACAGGAGGCCGCTCAATGCCCAGATGATATTCTCTGCGTCTCAACCGTGGGAGATCAGAAATTTTGAAGGCAAGTACAATAAAATAGATAATACAAATGACATAACGATTAAATACTGTGGAACACATCGGACGGGGTGAAGTAATGTAAATATCCTGGTTTAACGGGTTCTTGAGGGCTGTATATATAAGTAACGGTAATTTGCCACCAGGCAGGCTGTATGTCTATTCACCATTATTGTGGATTTTAAAAAAAATCGTAACATTGGATTGTAGTGACGGTTGGTCTCTGTTGACGGACAACGTCTTAAGTATCGCCGCAGCTCCTATTAAAGGAGCATGTAGCCAGTGAAATAACTGATATTAACAAGACTTGATATGTGATGTTTCAAGGCAAAGAGCACAAGGTGGTGTAGTGTAAATATTCTAACCAACGCCGCGTGGTTATGGTCGCTGTAAGGCAAAGACAACGATTGTAATTTGATTAAATTAGATATCAAACGGGAAAAGGAAAAGGACAATAAAATCTTAATAATCCATTTATATATTCGAAGTATTAAATATATTCCTTAATATTACAAGAAAAAAAAAACATATTTTATAATTGTTTTTATTACACGTAAAATATTCTTTATCATTTAGGATTTATATTAGAAGATTATCTGTGGAAGAAATGTGCTATCGACTATCTACATTTCCGGTGGGATGGAGACGGTCCTTATTTAAGCGCGTTATTTTTATTATATTATAATTAATTAATATTTTTTTTTAATAAATTAAGTGGTATTAAATAAATTAAAATAAAAAGTACAAATAGAGAATATAGGAATCATTTTGTTTTTACTTTCGCCTAAAATTAAATTTATTGACAGAATTATTATCTGTTATTTTTTTTATAAGAAATACCGAATTTTTTTTTATAACCATAAATAATCTATTTTTTTTTAAATTTCTAACATCAGATAAAATTAACTATAGAGGATGTAATCAAGCTTCCTCCTAAATGCAGGTCACACAAAATGGACTTCTAACAGCTGGTGGTATAGATGAAATCGGAAGAAGGTAAGTATTCATCTCCTCTTAACAAATTATTGGTATTTCACAACATCAGAAACAGGGTTACCATGACAATGGATTCAAGCGAGGGCAACATTAATATTTAGTGAAAGTTCCGAATTAGTTTTCCGGCTTCGTTTCTTCTTTGTTCTCCTGTTTGTCGTTCTGCTCCGGTTTCTTCTCCGCGCTCTCCTCCAGCGATGTTTTGGACAGCTGCCGCAGGATCTTCTCGAATATCTTCGGCGCGCTCTTCGTGTTCGGCAGCGAGATGTCCGTCTGCGTGGTCACCGTCTCCCATCTCCTCTCCTCCTCCGTCGGCGCGGGTAGGTTCGTCTCTTTCAGGTCCAAAGTCAAAGTTTTCCTCTTCGTCTCCTTTCCTTCGTCGTCGATCTCTTGTATTTTCTCCGTTGTAGCCTCCTTCTCGTTGCTTCTCCTGTCTATTGCTTTGGACACGACGGTGCCCAGGATCTGCGTGCATCTGATTATGTACTGAGTCTCCTTCGCGGTGAGCTGCAGACCCTCGTTTTCAATGATTTCGTTTATGTTCGTCAGTTTGTCGGGCGAACGCTTTAAAGAGCCGTCGGTGGAAAATTCTGGAAATTAAATTAAGTAAAGTTGTGGAACATCCAAGAGATGTGGTGTGAACTGCATCACAAAATGGCGGATAGGAAGGAAATGTTTATTTCTTTTCCTGTCTACAGATAATAAATACATTTAATACTAAATGAATGGCTTGATACGATTTCAAGTCCTTTCCGCGCATGAAGAAGTTATAAAATTGTCAGAGTTCATACGGATGAGGAGTCCGGCAATCTATATTGATGATCGTGGTGGTGACTGACCAAAGTCGAGCAGGTCCAGGTCGTCGCTGCGGTAGGGCGTAGGGCAGTGGTCGTAAGGAGTACGCGTGGGTGGTCCGTTGTAGCGCGCCCAGAAGTGGGCCCACTCGCCGGCCGCGCCCCGTGAACGCGACCCTCGCGACCCTCTCGCCGAGCACTCGCCGGCTCCGCACTCCTGCCACGTGCTGACGCAGCAACTGGAAGTACAGCGCTGAATCCACAACATTCACTTAGCAGTGGTGGTAAATGTCAGTGAAGAGCCCAGGAGCCTACATCATCTATTTCTGTTGTCCAGCACATAAATCTGCTGCTGTCTGCACCGGAAACAGATGATGCCGCTGATGTATCAGTTTGAAGGGAGACTTACCATCTTTTCTCATCTCATTCAAGAAGAGATCTATATGTTTACCAATTGTTGAGTCTTCATTAACAAATACCTGGAGTCGTTGAGGTCCTGAGAACGTGGCGAGACCAGGGTGTCGGGACCGGCTCCGAGCGAGTCCACGGACGACGGTATGGAGTACTCCGGCGACACGGAGGAGTAGTCCAGCTCCGTGCTCACGCCTTGTCTGGTGGGGTGGAAACGTCATGATTTAGCTATTGTCTGCGGCGGACTTGCTGACTGCTGGACAGATTATCGTTAAGAACGAGCGCTCGACCTGATGGTGAACATACCATTGAGGATACAGTTAACACTCTAAATTCTACCACTTCTAGCGTTCATACTGCAACGCAGTAATGTTTGCATACTACTACACCTCTGCGGAATGAAGCGCTCTGGTGACCTAGAAAGTTCTTCCACGTTTACTGTCTAGATCATTCAATCCTGGAGTACATGTACATCATTGCTGCACCAACTGGTAGGAGGTGGTGCACACTGCAGCTGTGTAAACAACCCGAGTACCCCTGGATTGTTATGAACCAGCGTATCATTTTATCAGCTGGTACAGCCGTTAGCCCACTTACGTTACGTTACGTTGTCCCCACTGTTGGGCCTGTGCCCCAGCAGTGGGGACGTAAATGGGCTGTTTATTATTTTTATTTTTTTTTTACAGCCGTTAAAATGGAAGACGCTGTGGATTTTGATGAATAGCTCACCTGTACTGACTGGATGACGAGGTCCTGTACAGACTGTCCCTGCTGCAGGATATTGTGCTCTGGCGGCTGGGCTTGTAGTCCAAGCTCCTCTGGCCGCGCCGGGGCAACTCCTTGGCCGGAGGCTGGCTCTGCAGCGAGCCGCTCCTCGCCTTCTGCACCGGCTTCGGCGTGGACGTCGCCAGCGCTGAAAACTTCTGCCTGATGCCGTATTTCGAGTTCATGTCTTCGAAATCTGAAACCTGGTTACATTGGACTTAACAGTCATGAAATCGATATCTGATGGAGCATCAGCTTTAGTCAACTGTTACTGCGGTGATGAGACACTTTATTTCTCTTTCCTATTGATGATGCTCACTATTAAAGTATCTCTCTGCGCTTACAACCAAGTACGAGCTGGCGCTGAACCTTCCTTCCACTCATCACGAAAGCTGTCCTCACCTGCGAGAGCTCCAAAGACATGTCCTCATCCAAAGAGGTGTCTCTGCTCTTGGATGCCTGCGACATCATGAACCTCTTTGGCGAGTCGAAAGTCCGCCTCTGCCTTGGTAAGGAGTCCAGCGACGGCCTCCGGTGCGTGCCGGGCAGGGAGCTGGCGCGATCCGCCCTGGTGAAGAGGAAACTGGGTGCTGAGTAGCTACGGCTTCATTTATACTGTGTTATTTAAATATCCCTTACACAAAATGTAATACCCCGTTGCTGGTGGAACGTCACTGTCCGCGAAGACTGAGGGCAATAGTCACCACCGCAATGCCTTCTTCTGCTGCTGCTCACCATATTTCCTTTGCCTCGTACCACTTACCACCTAGCAACCGTCATTAGTAGGAGCAAAATAAAACCTTTTAAATATCTGCTTCCCAGTAACAACCAGATCCAAGTTTTGGTTCTTCGGGAACTTCTTTGGCGTGGAATTTGTGGAGTTCGGCGCGGTCACTCCTCTTTTGTTTTCTTTCGCTTCCTCCTTGCTGCCGCGGCGGGACAGGCAGGCGGAGTTCCTGCGGGACGAGGGCCGGCTCCTTCCGCCCTCTGGATCCTTGTCCTCGGAGCGCAGCTCGCCTCTTTGCATGGCGCGGAGCTGGAGCAAGCTTTTGTTTACTACTAAAGAACTTTGTATTTTTAAATAAAGGCGACGTATTAATTGGAAGAGTTTTTTTAATATAAATAAAAAATGAAAAGTTTCATTTATTCGTATAATTTTCTTTATGTATATAATCAGGTTGGTGTCACTTTGTTTCTGTTGCCGCAAAGCTGTGGCCTGTAAACATTGCTATTTCAGTTCAGCAGGCGCCGGCGCAACAACAATGCTCTTTCCACACCACACACCTATATTGACAACACTGTTATAGATCATTGATAGTATTTGTTATGGATTATTTTGAATTTTTTGAATAAAATAAGTATAAGACTCCTGGTTTGTTAAGGGGCCACGCGTTAAGTTTAAGCGGTGGTAAGGCTTCTTCCTCCTGATTAGCTAACAGCCGCAACAGCATCGCCGTGTTCCGGTAACCAACAAATAAGAGACGGGACAACTACATCAGATTGAAGAGCTGTAGGAGTTAGAGCAATTATTGGGATGCTGTTTGAACATCTCAATTAGTTATACGATTGAGAGGGAATGTGACCGGATGAACTGGTGGTTTTGCGGTAACTCACCGGCGGTGGGCGGCGGCCGTAGCGGCTCCTACATAGCTGCCTGTCTGCCTGTCTGCCTGTGCGTCTGTTTGTTGTCTGCTGGGACTCGGCGGGGCGACAGGCGGCGACCAACTGAGCGTTCACACGCGGGGGGCTGCGATACAGCTTCACGGATGGACGGCTCCGTGACCGGATACGGTGGCGGGCGGGGCGGGCAGCGGGTAGCGCGCCCCGTACTAACCGACGACAGGAAGGAGGTTCTCTACGACGTGTAGCTTCAGTACAACTTTAAAACATTTCATCGAAAACGGAACGTGGGATTGAATATAAAGCGTGTAAAGTGGGGGAGTGCTGAATATAATATGCTTAACCCAAATATCTTCACAGCGATGGTCCAGCTCGCATCCATCTGCTCTTCGCAACCCTCGCTAGGTCGTGATTTAAATGTACATATAATACAAATACATCCGTAAACAGATGGTTAAAACATTGAGAAACAACAAATTTTATGTTTAATCACATAATTGTAAGTGATCAGAGTTTGTGAGAGTTTCGTATCCGGTGTACGTGTCGAGGAGGTGTGCGATCGGTTCCATTGAAGGTCAAACTTCCGGTGAAGGAAAACATTTTGAGCATTTCAACATGTTTCAAAATATACAGTAGTTGTGGGAACGTGTCATCCGCCAACCCGCACTTGGCCAGCGCGGCGGTCACTTTAAGTGTTTCTCTGTGAGTAAATGCCCACCCTCAGCAGTGGGACCGACCATTAATTGGACTGTTTATTACTTACCCTGATAGTAATGTGTAAATATTGATCGCGTTTAACAGAAACGACGTTTTTAATGAAATAAACTTTTATGATAATGATGTTAGTATGTCAACAGTCTTAATGAAGGGTTGGGGGTGCGGAGGTGCAGCTGGCCGCACCCCCACGCACAGCTGACCGAGTTTGCACTCCAGCGCACAGCTCCTGATCAATCGATATAAACAATCATTATTCAGATACAGTTATCTAAGTAGTCAAGAATACGATGCGATACTGATGAGGTGTTACCTTGAAAGGTAGTGCTTGAGGCTTGAGGCTGAGCTCTGGAGGATCAGTTGAGAGACCAGACCTGATCTCTAACATTAGCACCTTATTAAAATCTTTTTAAAAAAGGGATGCTGTCGTTGAATACAAGCATTTGAGATGTTGGGACTCCGTCCAATGTTTAAGATTACGAGGAGTTTGTCTCCAACGCTCAAGTCCTTGAGAGAGCTAACTGCAAACGCATGATGACAACCGTTATGTAAAGAAAGCATTTTTTGGACACCTTGAAAGGGGATCCCTTTATGAGTCCCCAAGGTTGATCCTGAAGGACAAAATTCTCGAGAAACGTGCACCTGGTAGACAGCGCAAGAAATGGTTTGAAGACAAAGAAGTGGAACAGGTTTAAATATTCTTAGTTACAAAGAATAGCTGAGGATCGGATTGGTATTCTCAATCTGATGGTAAACTTCAGTTTGAAGAGGATACCTGATGATGATGATGACTAACATCTTGAATACCAACGCAATGAGAATATCTATCGAGAGAATACTGATCTATTTATATGTACGCAATAAAAACAATCAGTTGACTACATTTTGAAATTAATCTTGTTGTAAAATTGATCTTTACTCATTTTCCACGAGAAAGTACTAGATTGATAGATAAATAAGTTGTTTATTGTAGCCAAATAATGTAACACACACGTACATGTACAGAAACAAACAAACGAGAAGTTTTGTTATAAACCGCACGAACTACATTGACACATTGAGTAGTATAGACGCGTGTGTGCGTGTGTGCGTGTGCGTGTGTGCTACAATGGTACAAAAGGCTGTAGCTCAGTGGATTATGCACCTGCTGGAGGCGGAACACTGATATTCAGCTACCGGCGATAAATTTTTATGATGATTGTAGTTGCAACAGATTCATGCTAATAAATATGTTGCCAAGGACACAGTAAATATTGCGTTTTCCAATAAGAACTGTATAAAATATTTTTAAAAACTAAAAACAGAGTCACATTGTCCACAGGCGGAGGCGGAGGTATATTATTCTAACACTTGGTAGCCTGATGTCGAAAGCTGCCCGCAAATGAGACAGTTTTATGCTTATAATAGGAGATACTGCACTTCTTGCATTTAATCTGTCTTGGTGACGAGAAAACTTTATTTTAAAATATAGACATTCCGGTGTCTTATAATTTAAGATTCCGAATAAAAGAGAAGCTAAATGTAATTGGCTACGCGATTCCATGTTAAGCATGGACGATTTATAAAGATGTGGAGAGACCACGAGCAGGAACGTCGAGACAGAGTCGACAGCAAGCATTTTGCACACGTTGAATTATTCGGCGTGTCCTAGAAAGGAGACGAGGTCCATAAACAACATCACCGTAATTTAATATTGAGGGAATTAAGGATTCGGATAAGTATATACGAGTTTTAATGGAAAGAAGATGACGGATTTCGTACAAGACTCTTAAACGATAAAACTCTTTCTGGCCACATTATTAACGTGTTTTTCAAAACGTAAATAACCATTAAAGATAATACCTAGATTCCTGGTTTCATCTGTAAAGCCTATTCCTTTTCCCTCAATTTCAACCGTTATTTTTTTAGCTTAAGTTGTGTTACGATGAAGTTTGGTTCTAAAAACCATGTACATCGATTTTAAAGTAGTTGTGGTACTGGTGGTAAAGTAGAGAGATACTAATGGTAGGTCCCTGTTGTCGTGTCATACCGTCTAGTAGTTATCGTGGCGATCACCCACGGTGAAGCAAAGAGGAACCTACCCGGCCGGTTCGAGGTGACCGCTCCAAGTAAGCTTTGTGAGCTCGCTTCAGGTTTGTACTGCCATTTGCAGCCGAAGTGGTGTCGCAGAAGAAGAGTAATGTTGGTATTGCCATTCGCTGCTCTACTTTCTGCGTCTAAGCGGCGGCCGGGGAACAGGACATGTCATTAACACGGATTAATAATTAGATATATCCATACTCGACCAGCACCACACGCCGCCATTTTAATTCGGTTACATTTAAACAATAAATTGCGGTTTATAAACGTTCAATCAGGAAATTTGAAAAAGGAATTATCATATTATCTACTATTCTTTAATAAAATTACTATTTTTTTTTCTTAAATTACGTTATGTTTATCACGCGATAAAAGATTTATAAGAACAGCGCCATCTGTTATAACAGCGAAGAAGCTTTGCAAACGTTCTATTGATTTATTGCACGTACTTGCGAACAGGTGGCAGTGTTGTCAAAAATTAATTGAATATCCGTTTGTAAATAATGTTTTGATTTTAATAAATTTTTTTCTTCATCTGTAACACATAATTACTTTTTTTATTCAACAACGCAATGACACAAGCGGCACGTTCACCTGACGGTAAGCGATACTCCTGTCCACAACAACGCGGCGCTGCTCGGTATTGACACCAGTAATTTCACTATATTGCATCAAGTGAATGTCCTGCTAGTGTCATTGCTTTGTTTTTATTCTACTAAGCGATTAGAGGAATGGAATGTTCACTTGATGTTAAGTGACACGTGCGCCGGTGCGCCGGTGCGCAGGTCGCGTGTACAGTCGCGCGCGGCGGTGGCCGGTGACGCGCACTTTCATATTTGGAGAGCATTATCACGTTTTAATGTTTATTAGAGAAATCGGACGCGATCGGCTCTGCTCTGATTCACCTTCAGCCCGCGAGGACCGGCCGACGGTTACCACCACCGGATGCTGAGGAAGGTGATTTCATCACCGAGTATATTGGTATCTTAGTGAAACGGTACTGTACAAACATTGTTTTTTTAATTCAACAAATGACCCTGTTTTCTTTATTAGTTTCTTTACACCTACTTATCCGTTACATACGTCCTTATCTCTTCTCATAATAATTCCGTCTCCTCCTTACTCTATTTACGTTTCACCTTCTACTACAACCACGTTTAAATTGTTACTCTTCTTTATCACTTTTGCACTCCTACATTATCTCCACTGATTTTGATTTTCTTCTATTGCTGTTATTATGATTTTACCGAATTTTAGAAATAAATGACAGCTTTGGTCTTCAGGGGTGCAAGGGCTCCCGCACAACAGCTCACGTATCGTTTTTTTTTGGGTTCCAGGGGAAAATCCTGGAAAGGATACTTATTTTGTGATGTGAAGTTAGAGTTATGTGGAGATTTTTATCCATTAAAACGCCGTCGGTGGTGACTTTCAACATTTGAAAAGGTCATGGGATATCCATTCCGAACACAATCACAGTCTCGCTAACGCTTTGCTGGGCTAGCCTGTCCCGGAGTCTATTTCCTGCCGTTTCTACCAACCGCAACTTAAGAGATTCAATCCATCCTCACCGGCTCGTGGTGCAGCCTGCTGATCAACAAACAAGACTCTGGTTCCCACCAGCCCGCATTGCGCCAGCGTGGTGAGAAATGGTCGGAATTCCTCCCACATTAATTTATTGCGCGTAAGTTCGGCCGTAAATACCTGCCACCAGTACCTCCACCCCGCCTTCCACACACACACAAACCTTCACTACACCCAAACAGCTGAGCTGCAAGATATAATTAAATAAAACAAGGAACCAGCCGCCGCCGGCGCCGCCATTACACGCACACATTCACACGCAACGTTCAAAAATTAAATTTAAATAAAAATAGTTTACTAAATAATAATAATATAATAGTTTGCTATATTTTTATTTATATATATATTTTTAATATCCCTTTATTTTTTTTTACTGCTCGCTACTCTGCCGGACGGGGCTGAACGGGCGCGTCACTGTTGTCTATAGATGTTGCCTTTTCTTTTTTTCTTGATATTGTTTTTTTACTCTTAGTGTTTATTATCTTTGTTAAATAAACTAAATGTGTATTTATTATTTAATTTGAGTTGGAAATGTCTTACATACATAAATATAAATAATTTATTTCACGATCTAAACATTCTTTACGATTATGTACTAATAAAACATTTTATATTGTTATAATTTCCCGCTAATTATTTTCACCGTTACGTTGTGTCGTCGGTCGCGTTTGTTCATTTGTTTTCACTCGATTTTTCTGCTAAGTATTTACTAAGTAATAATAAATGTTTATATACATAATATATGAAGTAGTTCTTTAATGTTTACACGGTGTAAGCTTTTTTGCTTTGTGCCGAGCGGGTCGTCATTTTAGTTGTTTTTTTTTAAACACCAGTTATCGGGTTCGCCTTCATAACTATACCCCTGTTCTGTTGATGGTGAGCGCTTAGTAGTTATATTGACTCTTACAGTTCACCTGGTACCGGGCTCGTGGACCCAGCTTCACGGCCTGTTTGGGCCATACAGAAACCGCCGAACGGAGCTTCATGCTTCCGCCTCAAAACAACCGCTAAGTTTTACATTGCTGGGTGCATTTTGATGATTGTGTCTATTAATATGTGTATTTGCCGTATTTCCTTCGATTCTATATCCTCACGCCTGCTGGTGCTGAGTGAGCTGCGCGCGCACTTTCCCCGCGGGGCCGCGCGGGGCGCACTTTCTCCTGGGGGCTGCGGCGCTCCCCGTTCGCACCTTCCCATACTCTCTGTGTAGAATATTATTTAATAATAAGAAAAACAAAACCATTAATAATAATAAGGCATGAATGGATTGAAGTGCAAAGGTCGATGACGGAGAAAATGAATTAAGCCACATATTATTATAAAAAGAAAAAAAATTCGTTAATCATCATCATCGTCAGCCGACAGACGTCCACGAGATTGCTTATTATTATAATTCTTTCACTATTAAGCCGCCACGCATCTGTATATGTAAAATGTCGTCTCCTCACCGTAATAATTTCAATTGTCACATGACCCTTCGAGTCGGATAATGGCAGTGTTTGCATACTCCTAAATGGACAGTCCTGCGTAGCTTGCATCCAGCGGTTTCCCGTGACTCTTACCGGGTTATCAGTCTAGTTCGTGGGAGGCCCCCAACACAACGTGTACGGGTACGCGGGCGCCCCTAGAGGACCTTAAGTACCTTAGGACCACTGCCACTTAAATCTAGGAATATTTTGAGCTATGTCAGAGACGCGGGACCGATCAATGTGGAGATCTTTGGGGAGAGGCCTATGTCCAGCAGTCGACGTCTTTCGGTTGATAATGATGACGAAATATACAGTTATCGATAACAGGCACTCGCCATCAGTAAATTAAATCACTCACACTATTATATATATATAACTTTTAATGGTCACAGGGCTGTATGGCTATAGCGCCTTTGTCTAAAAAGCACCTGTCACGCGCTCCCGCCGAAACGCGGAACATGGCGGCCGCGCGTTGCGCAAGCTCCGCTGCGAACACATTCCTAAGCAATGAGCGGCGTGCGTTGCGACACGCTGCCCGGATGTCGTCGACCCGCGCGCCCCCGCGCGCCCCCGGGAGCCGGCGCGGATGCGACGCCATTTGCTTTTTTATTAATACACAGTCTATCAAAAATAAATTGATAATTTCTATTCACATTTACTTCAACTGATGGTTACTGCCACACAATCACTGCTGGGCTAATGATTTATATCTTTACCTAACTTCTATCTATTGCAGACGACTGTGTAAACATTACTGCGTTCCGATTCGAAGGGCGCTGTAGCTACTGATATTAATGGGGTACTGAGACTTAACCTGTCTTAAAACGACGAGCGCAACGAGGTGCTGTGTACAATATCCTTGCTAGCAGCGTGTTGCTTTGGGCGGGTGTGTCAGTAACCGACTCATCGCTTCATTGAATAAAAAAAAATGTTATGTCAGACAGCGATGTGTGTGTCTATATCAACTACATTATGATTGGACACAACACTTACCATAATCCTAATATCCTGCTAGTATATCTATATATCGAATAAATATGTTTTATAAATATATTTGTCTTCCTCACTCTCACGGCAGCGCGGAGGGAGGGTAGTTAGACAAATGTTTTGATGCTCACAAGTCATTATATCCTTAAAGTTTTACTTCGTCACTATTTTTAACTAAAGAAAATACTTTTTATTTAGAATACTGCCCTCGCTTTGTTTTAAGTTGGAAACACTTCCGGCGACCATTACACGAGCAAAGAATCGATAAAATGGCGTCACTTTTATTCATCAACCGATTGCAATTCATCTTCAAACTTGAATACGTTAATTTCCTTCGCGATGCATTCATGTCTCGCAATTGATACGGAAGCTGTGTTAGTATTGTATTGTAATTTGGATAATAGTAGTGTTTCCGCTTCCGCCTGTCTAGTTACCACCGTCGTTGTTAATGCCGTCCATCTGTCAGGTTGTCATTAATTGGCGGGAAATAGTCCTGCTCCCAATATGTTCCCGTTGATCATAGAGTTCATTGTTGCGCTATGAGTAATAGTGTAAACGTCCTAGCTACCGCCTCAGTGCTGCCACTAGCCCCGGCACGAGTCGCAGGAGTGGCACGGTCTCCGCGCGGGCGACCAGCGCGGGAAATCGGTGTGGGCGAACATCCTGTCATTCGAGTTGTCTATTATTTTAAAGAGTAGCGCGGACCGATCGCGAATTTCACTTTCCGATTTTTATGGGTATTTTATAAATATAAAATCGCATTACACACCTAAAGCTTTCACACAACAACAGTTAAGTTTTATTTATTACGGCGACAGCCCGCGCGCCGCCATCTTGCGGAGTGACGTTTCGCGCCAACTCACGTAACCTTATAAAAGGTAGAAAGCTCGCCGACATGCGGCCTCTATATATTTTTTTTTATTACGGACGAGGTCCGCGCGGTGCCATAATTAGTGCGTAGTGTGCGCATGCGCGAGCTGTGTGTATTGAATCATCGTTTGAAGAAAGTTCATGTTACATGCGATTGCGTTACTGCTCCTTTAATATCATTTGTTTTTAGTCAATTAAATAAATTATACTGCCGCGCCTTCTTTTTATTAACATAATAAAGGTAATCGAGAAACAATATATAAAATCCCCTTAAGGCAACAGATTGCTGTGTAAACATCCTAATTAAAACGTCAACTAATATCCTATACTGGTCGAGGGTGTCTTTTGCCGGAGGACTTGTTGCTGGCGACACGCAATACTGTGCGAACATTATAGTATTCTAGTTTGAAGGGTGCTGTAGCTAATGAAATACTGCGGTAATAAGACTAGAAATCTTATATCTCAAGCGATGAACACAATGTGCAGTGTATATCATGTCAACTATACATTGTAATGGGAGGTATCACTTATTATCAGGTGAACGTCCGGCTGGTCTATTCACTGAATTAATGTTATAAAGTATTTACACGATGACATCAATTTCTTAGTGACTATTTTACTAGGTAGGTACCACCGCAGTTCTCATTTCCGCCGCTGAGCAACATTGTGCAAACATTATCGTGTTCCGGTTTTACGGGCGCTGTACCTAGTGAAATTATTGAGGTAATGAGATTTATCATCTTGTGAACAGGCTTGCATGTACACGCGCAGGCGTATTGCTTACCAGATGATTGTTTCTCGCCGTTGTCGCTGCGTCAAATAAGAAAATCAAATGCTCTGTCTGATTTCATATATTTACTGCTGAAATGGGTTCAACAGCTTCCTGACAGCTGTCAGCAGGAGTGGTGAGAACTGGTGTGATGGTGCGGTGTAGTACGACGTGAACCTGTCATGAAATAGTTTTATAGTTTAACCTTTAACATTACAAAAAGGGAGAGAGACGAGACAAGCGGGACCTTCACCTGATGTTAAGTGATACGCCCGCCCATAACATGGCACTCAGCATCAAGTTCGTCGCTATACACGCAAGGTGTTTAGTCTTGTTATTGTAATAATCACACTAGCCGCAGCGCCCTTGAAACAAGAACACGCTAATGTTCGCAACTGTACATACTGATGGTTGGTCCCTGTTGCCAGATACTATGTAGATGTACGCTACGGCGGTGCAGCAGCAAATAATCGTGTGCGAATTATTGTGTTCAGGTTTGGAGGATGCTGTAGTTAATGTAAATATATTACTAGGATAATGGGATTCGACGTCTTGTCTCTGCCGACGACCGCACTGTAGTGCAGTATATACCGTCTTAATTAGCGGTGAACGTCGCGCCACAATTAATTGCAATTGTAGAAATTATCCTGTTTAATAAAGAGATCCTTTGGTGCGGTCAACATGCGCGCGCGCCGTCAACCGACGCGGAATTAGTGTCGGTGTTGTTTCAGTTGTTCACACAATGACTTTCGTTCGCGGCGTTAGGCATGAAGCGGCGCGACGTTTGCCCCGCGCGAGCACGGCGGTCGGCGCGCGTTCGCGCCAAAACATTATATTTACGTCAAAAAACTGTCACTTTCGCGTTGGGGCCGTTATGCAAATGCAACGGATTCCTCGGCCGCGCCCGGCACCGCCACAAATAAAAGAGAAAACGCGCTCTCGTCCTCCGCTCCCTGCTCACCCTCGAACAGCAATAAACCCTAACAGCTAGACAATAGAAATCAAATTGCGCTGCCGCGCGACAAAGATGCTGCGAACTTATGAATGAATGTAAAGTTCAAGCTTTAACGTCAAACGAAAGTCAACCGTATGTTGTGCGGCATAGGTGTCACTTTCCCGCGTGGTGTCGGTGCGAGAGGAGGGCGCGACAAGTTCAGATGTGCGCTGCGGATACATCTGTACGGGGCGGGCGAAAGGCTGACGTCACGTCAGACGAGCTGAACTTGCGCGGGGGACATGCATCCTACTTTCTTCGGGAGCGATCTCAAGCCGGCAGTCGAGGCTGTGTGCCCGCGAGCTTTGCCCGCTGTTTCCAAAAAAAAAATTAAACGTCTTTTGATGCGCGGGAAAAAGTAGGGCCTGTGACAGTGACGCTTGTGTTTTTTTTTAAATAATTTTTTTGTGCCTGTGCTTCGAGTAACCGGTTATTGGAATAAATTGAAGTTTTGGTAAAATGGTGAGAATAATTTATATAATTTTTTTTTAATTATTTCACAGATAATTTCTAAATAAATGTTTCATAATTTAATCTGCACAGATTAAATTATTGTACGGGTGGCAGGTCCTTATTGCTGGACACCGTCTGTTGCAGCCGACGCACTGTACTGTGCGGACATTGCTGTGATCCGGTTTGAAAGACCTATAGCTATCACTGGCGGTAGTGTCTCTGTTGCTACAGACCGTCTAGGTACCGCCGCAGCGCCTGTTGCAGCCGACACGCAGTGGTGTGCGGACATTGCCGTGATCCGGTTTGAAAGGCGCTGTGACTATTAGTGGTGATCAGTCTCTACTGACGGAGACTGTTCAGGTGTCATCGCAGCGCCTATTGCAGCTGACCAATAGTACTGTGCAAATATTACTGTGATCCGGTTTGAAGGACGCTGTAGCTAGTGGAATAACTGAGGTAACTCAAAATCTTAGGTCTGCTGCGACGAACGTAATATGGTGGATATCACCGTAATTAGCGCGACGATATTATAGTCGTATCACTTACCATCAGGTGGACGTCCTGCTGAACCGTCGCCTCGGCTAATAAAAAAAAAAAAACTTTTACCACGTCTTACTGCACTGAGTTCACACGCGGCTTTCACGTCGGCAAACATTGGTGTTTGCACACTAGTGCGCGCTGGCCGGCGCGGGCGCGGCGGCGATCGGGACCGGAGGGCGTTCGGAGCCACATTCTGATCATGGAGGGTCGGATTGTCATGGCTAGCTCCCCCCACCGCCCGCAGCCTCCACCACACGTACACTTGAAGTCAAGTGTTGCACATAATACAAAATAGCTAAACATTCCTCTTCCCATTGGTCCACTGTTCAGGTTAATGAAGCGTGTCCTGCTTAAAGGACTTTCGATTGCTCACGTGAAAAAAAATGAAACTTTTTTTTTTTTTTTGTACACGTTCGTCGGGGACAAGACGTCACTTGAAAATGAGTGATGCGTCGATAACAATTGGACCGGATTTTGCTCGTCGCGTATACATTAGGTGTTAAATCTTGATACAGCAGTAATTTAATCGTGCGTCCTTCAAACCGGATGACACTACTTTATGCGTAGCACTGTTTGGCGTAGAACAGAGATATACTATCAATAAACTGTGATGGTGAACATTGGTTAAAGATGAAGCTGTTCCATATAACGCTATCATATATGGATGTCCACCTCTGATCGTGGACTCTTGAAATCGAGGGTATTTACGTTGGTTATGGTACCATGACTACCAGTACCAGCTCGTTGGGAAAAGGCCCAAATCCCCCCCCTATGATCCCCTACAAGCGAAGGTAGTGGGAAGCCGCTGGATGTGGACATCTTTGAAGAAGACCGCTGAAGAAGCTGTAGATGTCTATCGGCTGATGATGATGATATCAGCTGTTTAGTGTACTTATATAAATCATCATCACTGCTGGACTTCGGTCTCTCCTAAGGATCGATCCCGCGCTGGACTCATCCAGCGGTTTCCTTCACCTTCACCATGCAGTGAGTACGGTCGCTGGTGCCGCCGGACTCCAGAGGCCGTCATTTTTAGAGGTTTATATGAGGGGATCTAGACAGATTTCCGCCACGCTGGCCCAAAGCGGGCTGGTGGTAGCCAGAGCGTCGTTTGTTCAGGAGCAGGATTCACCAGACTGCCGGCTTGGTTCCTGTGAATTGTTCTGCTGGACGCCTTACATCCGTTATACAAATGTGCGTCTCAATTTTACACATGGCGTCTGTAAACATCTTCCGTCTCCCTCGCTCTATCTCTGTATCTCCCTCTCTATATAGATGTCCGCCTATACTGTATCGCTGGACGGTCAAAGGTCACCGTATATACCATCACTAACATTGCAATGACAGTAATACATATATATATATATATATGTATATAAAGAGGTAAACAGTTCGTGAGGTAGCGGTGGGTCATCCAGCTTTTGTCGGACAACCTTTATGTTGTTACGTAGCGTTACTTGTCGCTTTCTAAACCTAACCAGGTTAAGGAGATGTTAGAGGGGCGCGCCGCATCCTGTTGCTAATGCGGAAAACTGGTGAGCAGCATCAGGTGGAGCAGTGCTCGCCACCAGCCGGCACCAGCTCGGCAACAGGTCGGCGGGCGCGCGACAAGCGGATTTAAATTTATAATGTATGCTAATGCAGTGAAAGTGGGTCCCCACCTGGTGTAATTAGCTGATTATTGACGCATTCCACAGCTGACTGCCAGCTGTGGGGGGTCGACGGGCTGCTAGGTGAGGATGGGAGGGAGTACCACCTTCACCACGTCGACTAGAGTTTGAACAGCTGCTGAACGAACTTAAACACCAGTGATGTTGGTCTTTGCCACTAGTCTGTACTTAGGTCAAGATAGATAACCACCAAGTCAAGGTCGGAATACGTTGAAGCTCTTGATACCTTCGTCTTTACCCTGGACAGCCAGGTTAACCAGGCGATTCCCTTGTCTCTTATCTATATCCGCTGAAGAACAGCATTGTGTAATTATTACTATATTCCGGTTCGAAGGACCAACGGCTGCTAGATCCGGCTGGCTGATCTCTGCTATCGGATACCGTCTAGGTATCACCAATTGCGGATAGTACCGTCATCCGGCTCGAAGGACCACTAGTTACACAAATTACCACCACAACTAGTACCACTTTGTCATAGGTTTACCACTTACCATCAGGTGGACGTCTCGATCGATGAGGAAATTATCATCAACCAAGAACAGCTCTCATGATGAAGTGGTATTCACCAACCCGCACTTGGCCAGCGGACGATGTCTATCTTCTTGGGAGAGAAGTCTTCAAGTCCCAGCAGTGGGAACCTTGAGAAAGCTGCTTATTGTTATCAAATTTCCATATAAATTGGTCTGCCTTGACGCAGTGGTTAAACGCTTACCAGATATCATGAAAGCACCAGGTACAATTCCGAAGGTAGGGTTTACAACCTGACTGTCTAGTTATCATGAGCATTCTCTTTCTTCAACAAATCTAAGAGACTAGCGATAAGTTCAGTTCAGAGTCTGATAGTAAGTGATACGCCTGCCCATAACAACGCGGTGCTGGTTAGCTACGAACACTGCACCACATTACGCTCGTTCTATTGAGACATGTCCCATTACCCCAGTAATTTTATTAGCTACACAGTCCCTCGAGCCGGATAGAAGTTTGCGGTTGTACCAGGAAAGTCTCCGGCAACAGAGACCTATCACCATTTAGGTTGATCGTGGTGTTTATACCATGACTCTCTAGTTATCATCCTGATGCTGTCAACTGACGAGGATCAGAGTACCTAGATCAGCTTCACCAGGTCTCTTGTAACTTAACGCCATGGGAAATTAAGGTGAAAGATAATAAAGTGGTGGACAACTATTGATCAGCGTTAACCAATTAAAGTGTACTAAACACGGCGCGTGTCCAGCTCGCACTACGCACGTCTATAATTGCCATCAGCTTTTACCCGACTCTCTCTGGAGACGGTTTCCACTCATCACGTCAGATCGCATGACCAGCGACAGTTTCTATTACGCCAAGTTATCGAAGTCAATGTCGGATTAGCTTTTAATGGACGGCCATGTTGTTTTCTTTCAACGAGCCACGACTCACACTTGACCCCGATTTCACGCGAGAACCCACATAAGCACCAGCTCTCACGTATCGGAACACATTAACTGTGAATGTGGCAGCGTGCCGAAGGCGTGGAGGTGGTGGTGGTTACCAGTAAACCCTCATCGCGGACTCGGTAAACCCTAATCCCTGGGAAATCTGTGCTACATAACCAAACTGTCAAATAGTGTGATGGAAAAAATCAATATCCACACAATCCATATAATATTCCCACTGCTGGGATTAGAGGTCTTCGAAGGATGACAAAGCAGCAGATGGGGAATGTAACATATCTACTAATGCTTCTGACAACTTTTTCCTTAACCGGAAGCTTATATCCAGAGGATCAAACTTGGGTCTTCTTCGAAATGTTACGGCAATCAGTAGCTATGGTACCAAGATGAAGATCTACTGATAAGTAAAAATAAATATATAAATATCTATTATTATAAAAAAGATCAACTAAATCAAGATCCAGTGCAGTTCAGCTTCATGGTTTACTTCTTGACCAGCTCTTCATGTCCGAAGGTGAACTGTCAAGTATGAAATTGATCCTCTTAAGTAAGATCGATATGTTTCTTAACGTTTGTGATGCTGATCCACTGCCGTTACATCACTACGACCTCCGTCTGCTAGAACATCACATGACTGCAGGAGACTCTTAGTGACTGTTAACACGTTAGCTGCGAAGCTATTTTTAGAGGGCTTACAACCAGTGCGTTGGAGCTCTTAGTCGATCTCAGTCTAGATGCGTTTGACACTATTGAATCCAACTGAAAGCAAGCAGCATATATATATTTGTCTCTAGTAAACACAAAGAAATTACGGTGCCTAGCAGAGGAGAAAACACTGTATTTTGGATTTTTCAGATTTCATAACGCACTGGCCGTGTTACCTATTTACTCATTGTTTGTCTATATCACAGTATGTCAATAAAGAATTTATTGTCAATTTTAACGTCTATGGTTGATAATTCGACCATAAACAAACATTTTAACGACACATCATTAAATAATATACATGTTCGTACATATTTCGACACTACAATACAAATTGTACGCGAGTTTAAATTTGAGCAAGAAGCGTACAATTCACTTGTTACCATTGTTCGCAAATTGATGGCCGTCCGACCATTACCAGCGGCATTGTGACGGTAATGGTGAGCGAGGTGAGAACTTCCCATCATTCGCTCCACACACGACAGTTCGCTGCGGACGGTCACGTTAACGACATGATACTAATTAGAAAATTAATAATATTATTATAAACGATTATAACTAAGTACGAATACTAATCGAATAATATATAAAATCGATTGTTAGTGCTTGCGGACATTTCTATTATTAACTATATTCCGTAAATTTAATGTAGAATAAACGAGCTATTAATGAAAAAAAAAAAAACTATATAAACACACACGTAAATGTGTGTGTTTATGTGATTGTGCGTACTAATGATTTATGGGTTCAAATTAGAGATAAAAAAAATCATTAAAATCTCCCCACACTGTAGAGTTACAAATGAGATCGAAAGTGTCGTTAAAGGTTAAAATGGCGGGTTCTAAATATTACATATGTTGATTTCATACTTTTACATTAAAATTATTGTCACACGCCAACGTACATCGTTACTGTGCTAGTGTAAACATTTTACAGTAGTGTCTCGTAATAAATCATATTGCCACAAATTGTTTGTGTAAAATAAATAGCTCTATTAACGTTCCACAAGTGGGTGTAGAGGCATTCTCTCGCATGCTGAGCATAGTATTTGTACTACCTATTTTTTAACTAGGATAACAGTGTTAATATTTAAACTTAAAAAAATTTAGTGAAAGTTAGATTAAATTAAAAAAACATTAATTTACTATTATTATCATAGCAACACAGTGAGTATGTTAATTAATTTATTCAATATAACTAAGTATTTATTAACCTACTAACATTGTAGCGTTTTAAAAAATTAGATTTTTGCTGTTGCGTATGTATAATAGAAAATAATGAAAAACAGTCATTGTTTATAAATTTTTCTAATGTAGTTATTAATTGACTATTTAAGTTTAACATATGATTAAAATTTATTAATTATTCTTTTAAATAAATTATTAAAGTAAGCTTAATGAATTATAAAAAATAAAATAATTGATTTTTAAACTGTGTAATTCTTGGGCTTTTGTTGAAATAATTACATTTTAAAGGTCGTTTTTAATCTGTGCCGCGGCATTTATTTCGTCCTTCCCGCTAATAAAATTTGACATTTAAATTTATTATTTTCGGAATGTCGATTGGTTTATTTTAATTAGATAAAAAAGATCGTTTGTATAAGTAATGGCGATCTTGAATCTCGCCGATGGATTTCACTCGGTGAAAGTAAACGTGTTTGTGTGTAAGTCAAATATCCGTGGGTTTTTTTTTGGTTATATAACTCGCATCGCGTTGCGGCCGATCAGGGGTCAGCCTCCGCGTCGCGGCACGTAATCGAAGGTGAGTCGAGGCTGTGCTTTTCAAACTTTCGATCTTTAAACTTTAATGTACTACAGATATACTTTTTTGAATTTAATAAATAATATTGACGTCCGTTTCCTTTGAACATATTTCATTATTATCTTTTTGCCTATACTGGAGTAACACTTGTCCTCAATTTCATATAATGACTGAGGCCGTGTATGGTAAAGCGTGATCTCATAATATGGCACGGCGGTGTATATATGGCAGCATATAGTGATTATGAGAGTGATATCTACCCAGGACTCGAAAAACAGTACCACCGATAAAACTCCCTGATTCCCTTCGATTGTCACCAAATTGTGGTCGATGATAAATTCGATGAAAACACATTTGTAAGTCTATTTATTTATTTATGCTATATGATCATCATTCTCCTACTTTTGAAATTCGAACACTACTCAATAAGAGTAAAGAAATACTTTTTTCTTTTACTACTTACTGGCTCGGCAGTATGAAGTCTACTTCGGGACTCGACTCTAACTCACCAGCAGTATATTGTGCGAGTTGTCTCATTATGATGGTAATTGGATGCGAGCAGCAAAGGATTGGAACAGTCTGCCGACGTGAGAGTTTCCTTCCACGTTTGAGAGGATTGAATAGGATACTACTGGACTAGTGCACCAGTAGAGACTACATCATCATTCATCATCAGATGGGATCGTAGTCAAGCAATAGTCTATATAAAAGAAAATCATTCGGAAACGTTTCTATTTACGTTTCTCCTTATCTATTAATTTCACTGCTTATTTCATCTGGTGGTAGTTCCGTGTGTCTGGTGACTGCCACCACGAGTTCTGTCTACAGTATACATGATGAAGGACCGTGTGAAGTATCCGCCGGTGGCCTCGTTACGTAATCAATAAATAGTTGGTGGGTGAGTTGGTGTCTCGCTCCGGTCAGCAATTACTGTACGGTTGCGCAACGCCGGCGCTGGTCGGCGTGCAGGATGTTTGTACACGAGCACCGAGAGCACCGAGAGCACCGGCAGTACGTGGAGTACGTGGAGTAAGGGGAGTACGGGGAGCACCCGCCGCCGCTGCGAAACTTTCCAATTTACCGGTTATTCAATGTGAGCGAGGGAAAAAAACAACCGGAAACCGGTTCCATTAGTGCCGGAGCTCCGCGCTGCTCCGGCGTGGACTCTCTAATTTTGAGCTGTTTGTATATGGAGATCAGCTTTGTTGGTGTAATGCTTTTGAGCCTCCGACGAGACGATACCACTCGCTAATCGATAAACACATGGCGGTGGTTAGGATGATATCTTATAACTTGACTAGTTACATGGTACTTCGTGCCGGATGACGGTTATATTTGCATACTTCTGTATGTTGACGGAGATAGGAGCTCCGGTGGTACATATCTAGACAGTCAGTAGCAACAGGGATCTACCGCTAGTAATGGCTACGGTGCCCTTCAAACCGGATCACTGTACTGTGTGTCGGCTGCTATGGAAGCTGCGGCGGTACCTAGACTATGAACCTAACCTAGTGAATATGAACAGTTCTAATCTAGTACTCTTGATTCTCTCCCAGATTTTTGAATTAGCACTTGGTCACATGTGATGTTGAAGTTCAAGATATTAACTGATACCCTGGATCAAGCTAGGTCATCCAGTGTGAAGGTATACCTCTCCATTAACGGAAATATTTGTATACTCCTATATGTTGCCGGAAATAGGGGTTGCGGTGGTAGTTACGTAGACGGTCTCTGGCAGCAGAGACACCCTGATGACTACATCTCCATAACCCTGGTGGATGAGGTGGTACAGAGAAGTATATAACGCTCCCTCATCGGCGTTCTGGTCCTCCCGTATAATCAAAGGATGTAGTCAACGCTGGTGTAGCTGATGCAGTCTCAGCATCGGTCTGATGGTGAACGGGCTGATAAGTTCGTTAAGGTCCAAAGAACATTGGATCAGAATACATAACTGACCAAAGACTGAGATGATGATTCAAAGAGTAACCCTGGTCTCTGGTTGAGGACGTTATAATACTATGATCGATTGTGAACTTATCCTGAAGTTCCTACCACTTCTCAGAATTTATCTATCGAGGTAAGCGACTAAAATTAACTTCCGGTCAAGTTAAACAGTTCAGTATCGATGTCAGGGTTAGGTTAGGTTAGGATTTCGGGCTTTTTTTTTTTTTAGCGACGGGCCCCTAGCCGGGCACGGTGTGAGGGGGCCTTCGGGTCGTTAGGCGTGGCCCTTTGGGCCTTTTGTCGTGTTTCCCCTGGGGGTGCGTCCCCCGGGGGAGTCTTGGTTTTTGTCCCCCCTCCCTCGTCGAAGTGGGGGGGGGGAGTCTGGAGGGAGGAGGCCGCCGCCCAATTCCTTCACGGGAGGGCGGCAGCCGGGCGTGCGCTCCGTCGTGGGCGCGCGCGGTCGTCTGTGGGGTCGGGGAGCCCCAACGTGCCGGTCCCGCGAGGGGCCGGTACGGGACGGCAGGTGGGTGTCTTTGCTCCCCGCGGGCACCCACCAGGAGGAGTTTTATACGCGGAGGCGCCCGGAGAGTTGCTTGACTGAAACCCGGGCGTCTCCAGTATGTATATGGCGGAACAAGCGGTGGTGGTTTTAGTGGGTATGGGGGTCATGCATAACATCTCAGTGGCCCCGAGCCCCACATAACCCGGCGCCCCCCCCTGAAAAGGACGCTGGGTATGCGGTAACAGCATTTTCACCACCGATATCAAAAAAAAAAAAAAGGATTTCGGGCTTTGAGGTCGTTGTTGGTCAGGCTCTCGCTGCCTTTTAAACGACCTTGAAGACTAATGGCTGGACGTGGTCTCCTGCCGTGGAGGTAATACTAATGAGGGCGGTAGGGTTTGCATAAAATAGATCCTTGGATAGCAATACAGAGGCCGTGGTTGTTTTCCGAGAGGAAATCCTATGACCTTTCCTGACTGACTTTCTGATTTCCCTTCAGGAAGACAGAGTATCTTTAATAAAATTCCATCTTGAAAAAAAAATCGGTTCTCAAACTGGAGTCCATCGCTGAAGTATTCGTAGAAGTCATCAAACATAAGATCTTAACTGGCTGCATGGTCCTTTGAGCCGGATAACAGTGTAGTTCGCATAGTACTCCACCAGTAGGCGGTGTGTAGGCCAGTATTATATAAAGACCAGTTAAAACTATGAGCAGTGCTGTTGTGTAATTGATTGATTACCACATCATAATCCGGATAAACAGTGTGAAAGCACCTTTACGCGGCAGCACTCGAGATGGTAGAAATGGTGAAAGTCCATCTCTGATGAGCCGCCCGTGCGCTCGCCGTGTACGCGGTTGTGTATTTTACATAGTTCCAAACTATTCGTGTTATTATCTGTGGCTTTAGAGATTCCATTATACCACCGCTGACATTACCATACGTAAATGATCACCTCTCGTAACCCTGGCGCGGAGTACATGCACAGATAAAATTATAGACATTAAAATAAATTAATATTAGCGTGAGTGAAAAGCCAGGAGTTTTTTTTTTGCAACTTGGCTGTATGACGCAACGACCGTTGACTAATGCAGTGTCTTTATAAAGACTTATATGAAGATAACATGGCGGCACATACACCGTTAACTCGTGACAAGTAAATATATAAATTATTAGTAGGTTATCTTTTTTTTTTACAATTTGGCTGTATGACGCAACGACCATTGACCAATACTGTATTAAGGATATAAAGAACTTAAAGTAAAGACTTATATGAAGATAACATGGCGGCACATACACCGTTACTCGTGACAAGTAAATATATAAATTATTAGTAGGTTATCATTTTTTTTAGCAGCTTGGCTGTATGACGCAACGACCATTGACTAATACTGTATCCTTATAAAGACTTATCCAACATGGCGGCGCATTAGACTGTTACCCGTGATAAGTATATATATAAATTATTCATGGTCTTGTCTATTTCTTTATTTTTTTTTTGGAAAAATAAAGAAAAAAAGATATCTTATTTTATATTCACACGCAAAAAAAAGGAAAAGATATTAAAAGGTAAGAGCTCATCATCAGAATGAATTGATGTTAAGCCGTTAATGGCAAATCCTGAACATTAGTCCAGCTCTCATGCTGCCCGATGACAGGTCCGTCCGGAGCGCGGCTAGGTGCCGTCCGGTGCGAAGGGCGCTGTTTCGTTATTGCAATAACTTCACTAGCTACAACGCCCGTCAAACCGGAACACGGTAATGTCTACTCGCTACTATTTGTCGGCTGCAATGGGTGCTGCAGAAGTACCTGCCTGTCTCCGACAACAGATCACCACCAGGAAATATACACACCCGTCCCTCGGTTTGCACGGTACTTGATTTACACGGTTTTGCTTTTGGACTGTTTTTAAATTAAAAAAATTTTTTTTGGTCTCGTTCTGATAGTTAATGCATTATGCCATTTGTCAGTATCATATTGATGATGGTACTCATTTAGAAGCTCGCTTCCATCAGCCTCTGCTTTGGAAGAACAACCTTCAGCCATGTGTTCTGATTGAATTCACAGCAGGACATCAATAATGCGTATCTCATTTTACACGGTTTCGTTTTGCACGATCTTCCCAAGGACGCGTCTGCCGTGCACATCGAGGGATGAGTGTATATCATTAATAAATAATCATTTATTGTATACATTTTTTAAACATCCTGTATAGTGATAATGTATTAGTACTTACTAAAACTCAATCTCACCAGCTCGCGGTGCACCCTGCTAACCAACAAACGAGGCTCTGGCTCCCACCGACCCGCGTCGAGCCCACGTAGTGGGAGGCCTATGTCCAGCTGTGGACGTCTGTCGGCTGATGATGTCGGTGATGGCTGACAGCAGGCGCCGCTGGACACAGACCTCGACCAAACAGACCTGGGTTTTTAGGGATTCATATTGGGGAGATTGGTCCATTTCTCACCGCGCTGGCCCAATGCGGGTCGGTGTTGATTAGTCAGCTGCACCGCGAGCTGGTGAAGTTGGCTAGGACCTCTTCAGTTGTTGTGCGGAACCCCTTGCACCCTCGCACCCGTTACCTCCAAAATGTTACATATCATATGAAAAGTAATATTTAACATTTATAAATTGCAGCGACCTTCAAACCAGTAACGTTCATCATCATTATAAGCCGTCGTCTATCCAATGCCTTCCGCTCACTTCCGATCGGTGCCGTCGGATCTGGAGGGAGAGCATCCTCCACCCCAGCGCGGTGTTGCAGTAACTTTCGCACATCCCTTGGCAAATTTCACTTCCGGCCATTGAACCCGGGACAATGGCCGCTGACCGCAGCGGCACCGGATACGGATTCGTTACGGGTAATTTGCGTAAACGAACTCGTTACTGGTAATGAGCTCGTTGCGGTGATCGCGATATAGATATTGTCATCATCATGCATCGTGAGGCGGCCGGCGCGCTTCATGCTCGTTATTATAAACTTGTTATATAGTCCTTCGAGCCGGATAACAGTGATTTACTCACAGCGCTGTGTGGCGGCGGAAATAGATGCGTACCAGTATATGCGGTCTAGCAGCGGATATGAACCACAAGTAGAGATACGCAGGTATAATGAAGCGTCTCCGATCATTGGGGCTGATGATGGAAGCGTACGTGCGAGGAATGGGAGAGAATAGAAGAGAAGAGAAAGTAGGCACTTGCCGGTCAAGCAGACAGACAGTCAGCTCGATAGAAGCAGTCGATATTAAATAGTACTGTGTGGGAGGGCAGGTCTATATCCGGCGGCGAGGTCCTCCACGTCACCGTGTGGATTCCGGATGTGCCCACAGCCGCCCAGGCTCGCGCCGGCGCCGGAAGTCGCGGAGATTGAGTTATTAGATTAATAAGAATAATTAAAAGATCTTTATCTTTAGTTCCTTTAATCTAAGATGAGAGATTCTTACATCCGACGCACTCTGGTCGTGATCAAGGAAAACGAGAGCGTTCACACACGCACACACTGACAACATCGGTTAAGGTGCACTTTTACTGGTACATTTATTTTAAAGTATAAACAAATAATTTCATTATCAAAAATATCAATTAAGGTTGAGTTTCACTAATGCATATTATTTTTAAAGCATACATAAATAAATACATTTAAATATGCCTCGGAATAAAAATGTTGGTTAAGGGGGACTTCCGCTGCTACATTTATTTTTAAATTATATATAAATAAAAGCATTAAAATAAATCTTAGAAAATATAGCTTAAGGGGGACTTCCACATTTAATTTTAAACCACGTATTAAAATATATTTATTTTTAATTTTTTAACTAATACATCAGTGAAACTCCTGCTTAATCGATAACACTCCAATCCCATCGCCGCTCCCTCGTCACCACAAGTGCATGATTAAAGAGTTACACCGGAAACGAATGTCCATGGACAATCACCACGATTATCAGGTACCAGTAGAGCTCGGAGAGCGGGAGCCGTCATATATGTGGATAAAGAGATATGGTCACCTGATGGTAAGTGATACGCCTGCTCATGACAGCGCTAGTTAGGATCGCGTACACAATACCACGTTCTTACCATATCTAAGATGTCCCATTAGCCCAGTAATATCCAAAGTTACATGGCCCTTTGAGTCGGATACCAAGTGCCAGAAATCGCTGCGATAGTGCAGTGTCACCCTGACCAGCGCTACACGAGCGAAGCGTCGGCGAGACAGATAGGGGAGGAGAAATCACACCGGCTACAGCGGCCTTCACACCGGACTACTCCAGTGCACGAACCGCGGTAGAGACCGCGTCTGCGTCTATTTGAAACTAAGTCATCCGGTCACCTTTTGTCGGCACTTCCGCCCGATTCCCACACTCGCTTCCCACCGCTGCGGTTCGCCGTTTTTTTTTTTATTTTTTCCACCTGTAACTGGATCAGCGACACGAGCACAAAGTAAACAATGAACATCGTTAACGCTAGTGTTGTACATATACACGTCGGCGACTTCACGAGCGATACCTTCACATGATAATAACGTGGCACTAGTAAGGATGGTGTACACTGCACGTCAATGTGCCTATCGCTGCAGACATATGTGAAGTCTAACTGCAGCGCCCTTCAAACCGGATCACAGTAATGTCCGCACATTACTGTGTGTCGGCTGCAATAGGCGCTGCGGCGGTACCTAAGGTATCTCCGGCGATAAAAACCTACCACGTTCTAGTGAAGTGCCTTAATTATAGTGATGTGCCGACTGACAAAGATATGTACAGATTTATTATGACGGCGCGCATCACTACGCTGTGAACTAGTTTGTGAGCTATTGTATGCGGGACGGATGTTGGTGATTGCCAATTAGGTGACGTGCCCAGGTCACAGCACCGTGACAGCGCCTGTTGCAGCCGACAGACTGTACTGTGCGGACATTGCTGTGATCCGGTTTGAAGTGCGCTGCAGCTATCACTAGTGGTAGTGTCTCTGTTGCCGGTGACCATCTAGATATCGCAGCACCTGTTGCAGCCGGCACACAGTACTGTGCGGACATTGCTGTGATCCGGTTTGAAGTGCGCTGCAGCTATCACTAGTGGTAGTGTCTCTGTTGCCGGTGACCATCTAGATATCGCAGCACCTGTTGCAGCCGGCACACAGTACTGTGCGGACATTGCTGTGATCCGGTTTGAAGTGCGCTGCAGCTATCACTAGTGGTAGTGTCTCTGTTGCCGGTGACCATCTAGATATCGCAGCGCCTGTTGCAGCCGGCACACAGTACTGTGCGGACATTGCTGTGATCCGGTTTGAAGGACGCTGCAGCTACCACTGGTGGTAGTGTCTCTGTCGCCGCAGACCGTCTAGGTACCGCCGCAGCGCCTGTTGCAGCCGGCACACAGTACTATGCGGACATTGCTGTGATCCGGTTTGAAGGGCGCTGCAGCTACCACTAGTGGTAGTGTCTCTGTTGCCGGTGACCATCTAGATATCGCAGCACCTGTTGCAGCCGGCACACAGTACTGTGCGGACATTGCTGTGATCCGGTTTGAAGTGCGCTGCAGCTATCACTAGTGGTAGTGTCTCTGTTGCCGGTGACCATCTAGATAT
Organism: Troides aeacus; assembly: GCA_033220335.2. Lineage (NCBI taxonomy): Eukaryota > Metazoa > Arthropoda > Insecta > Lepidoptera > Papilionidae > Troides > Troides aeacus. Next base: position 6,168,169 of record CM067296.1, read on the forward strand.
CGCAGCGCCTGTTGCAGCCGGCACACAGTACTGTGCGGACATTGCTGTGATCCGGTTTGAAGGACGCTGCAGCTACCACTGGTGGTAGTGTCTCTGTCGCCGCAGACCGTCTAGGTACCGCCGCAGCGCCTGTTGCAGCCGGCACACAGTACTATGCGGACATTGCTGTGATCCGGTTTGAAGGGCGCTGCAGCTACCACTAGTGGTAGTGTCTCTGTCGCCGCAGACCGTCTAGGTACCGCCGCAGCGCCTGTTGCAGCCGGCACGCAGTGCTGTGCGGACATTGCTGTGATCCGGTTTGAAGGGCGGTGTGGCTAGTGTAATCTTGTGTCTAAACCACGGTGTATACCATTCTAATGAGGTAGTCCCGTTGAATAAAGAAAAAATTACATGACGTGCTTGTCGTCGTGCGGGCTATAACGCCCTTCAAACCTGAGCATTAGTGTTACGAACTTGTTCCATACTGATATATGATACGCTTCTCTATCCAGTTGCTGCTGCTGTGGCTGAGCGTCGCGGTGCTGGCTGCTGAGTCTCCACCCGGCCTGATCTCCAAGGACAGCGAGCAGGATCTCATCGCCGAGGCTTCGCAGTCAGGTGTGACAGTACAACATCAGGCACCAGTAGCTCAGGTCACCAGTCCAACGAGGACCTTAGCTCCTCAACAGCCTTTCAACACATGTTCCATTGCCATTTCCTCATGAAACCAGTATAACTTGGACTTTTGGTGACCTTCTTTTTTATCCAACGAAGTGACGAGACGACTGGATCGATCACCCGATAGTAAGTGACACGTCTGCCTATAGCAACGTAGACACTGCACCACATTGCGCTCATCGCTTTGTTACGTGGACTTCAATAATTACAGCTACAACGCCCTTCAAACCGGACCCTTTACACGGTACTGTCGCCTCGTGATCTTCGCAACTCATAGCATAGTTGCTTGAGATGAGATCCGTCAGGGATTGTTCATTGCGAAGTTGGTGTTCCCCAGGTGCGCAGGCGCAGAAGCGCGACGCTGCCCTGTCCAACTCGTACGGCGAGCCGCTGCCCCGGGACACGTACGGCCCACCGCTGGACATACCCAATATCAGTTAGTATTAAACTCATCTATGTCCAGCAGTGGACTTGAATCGACTGATGGTGACGATGGTGGAACTTATCTACACTGGAACAAGTATGACTTTCCGGCTAGTAAGAACAGGAGTAAGGTAAGCCCTGCCTGTATAAGGCGACTAAAAGGGTGTAGGAGTATCGCGGGCCGTGTGAAGGGGCCCTTATCACTACAAGCGGACCTTGGACAGAGTATCGCTCAGCGATGATGCCTACGACGGTTTGGCCTCTCAGAAACGTGTTAACAGAGGCAAAGGTTCCAGTAAGAAACTCATAGAACCCTGACTTCCAACCAGAAGTAGGATATTTTTCGAAGTCCCCCAAAAAAAAAAGTATGTTGCCGGATACCGTCTAAGTACCACCGCAGCTGACAGACTGATTCTTCGATCCGGATAACAAATTTCACTGTTATCCGGCTCGAAGAACCATGAAGTGAAGTTTTATTGTTTTGCACCAGCTGTTGATGACGTCATCGGTGGACCGTCCCCGTGGACGCATCGCTTAGTTGAATATTGAAAATGCTAGAAGAGTCGTTGAGCTGCTGTTACCATGAGTGTAATTGTTATAGTCGCCTAAGCAGCCGTCCTAGTTAGCAAGCGCAGATAAAGATCAAAGATTACCAAAAGTTGTACCATTTTAGTCGCCTTTTACGGCACTCCCACAGTAGTCGGAATATTTTAACTTTATAAGTATAAAACAACCTTGCTGAAGAATAAGAGCGTGTGTCATTCGTTCGGTGGCGCCATCTTGTGGTACGCAGATATTATTACCGCATTACTCAATAAATCAAATTTTGTCCCAGTTCCAGATGTTCAGCTCCCAGCACCAATCTACGGAGTTCCGGTCCTCCAGGACTTCCCGGACACACCGCCGGGAGCGTACGGCCCGCCGTCGCCCGTCGTCTTCCCGAACCAGGCGTATGAAGGCCCTCCCCCGCCGCTGGGCAAACAGAAGCCCGTGTACGGACCACCGAAGCTGAAGCCCGTCTACGGCCCCCCAAAACCAGTCTACGGACCCCCGAAGCCGGTCTATGGTCCCCCAAAGAAAACCTACGGACCCCCGAAGTTGTCTCTACCGAAACCTAGTTACGGCGTGCCCTTCAAACTACCGAAGGTCAGCTTCCCGAAACCGGTGTACGGTGTACCGAAACCGGTTTATGGAGTACCGAAACCCGTGTACGGGCCGCCTAAAGTGACTTACGGAACACCTATAAACATACCCAACCTGCAGCTTCAGGACCTGGCACAGGGCCAGGTGTTCCAGCAGAACGTCGGCATAGCGAGCGTTGACCTAGGTTTAAGTCTACCAGCTCCTATTTATGGAACCCCGTTACCAAATCTACCTTTAGACCTGAAACCAAACTTCCCCGTCCCGGCGGACACGTACGGCCCGCCGGGTCACGTGCTGGGGCCCATAGGACCCAACGATCAGGTGGTGGTGCACGACTTCGACAATGGCGGCATTTACGGCCCCCCACAACCGGACCCCAACCCGAGGCCGCCGCACCCGGGAATCCCGGCGCCCCCAACGCCGCCGCACGTGCTATACGACGGATGGAAGCCGATACCCGGAGTCTCCAAACCTTTAATAGAGCAAGTGAGTAATGCCCACCACATTGGCGACCAGTACGGCCCACCCCCACCGCTGGTGCAGGAGGTTCAGTTCCACCTAGATGGCAATCTGCCCAGCGTAGAGCAGGGCTACACTAACGCACAGATAACGTCGGGCTATTCGAACGTGCACCAGGACGCCTTGGCCAACATCGACCTGAATGCCATCGTCGGCGGCGACTCCAACCACATCGACCAGTCCAAAACCGTCTTCGAAGCTCATTACACCGAGAGCAGTCCTCAAGCTGACCTAGCTCTAGTCCAAGCGGCGGTCGGCAAGCCCATAGACACATTCAGCGCGCCGCCTTCGGACTCCTTGTCCAACGGACCGTACCCTTCATCCCTGAGGCAGCAAGGCGCCAAGCTGATCGCTCCTTCCGCCATCTACGGCGCTCCGTCCAAGCACCAGCAGCACTCGCACCTGCCGCTGCCGTACGGAACGTACTCCGGCGGCGGACCCTCGATACACACCGGCGGACATTCACCCAAGCACCCCATCAAGTTCCGGGAGTCGGTGCCGGAAGGTTTGATACAGCACATCGGTCACGTCGTGCATCACAAGGACACTCACGGGATAGACCACGTGAAGCAGGGCCCCGGGTACGTGCCCCCTCCCATCAGAGAGGTCAAGGATATAAATTCACAGACTGGCAACCATGGGTTGAATGGAGTTTCTGTGTCCATTGAACCGTCCAGTTTGTACAGTCTGCCGCATTCCGGCAGTCCTATAAGCTTCCAAACGCAGCAGCAGCAGCAGCAGCCGCCGCAGCAGCCGAGCAGCTCGTACGGATCGCCAATAGATTCATACTCAGCACCTCTGCTGACGGTCGGCGACAGCTCGGCGTCGGGCTCCAGTAACAGCGCCGTAACCGCCACCATCGAGGGCACGGTCCTGGCGAACCTGTCCAACTTAGAAGCGGCGGCCATATTGAAACACTGTCCGTACCACGAGGCAATATTGAAAGCGGCAAAGTCCGGTGAGAGGATCCCGTCCGACCTGGCCTCCAAGTACGTCGCCAGTTTGAGCTCGCTGGGCTCCACGTTCGCCAAGAATCAGCAAAGCTTGATATCATCACAAAACAGCTTCCACAGGCCGGCGCCGGGGAGTGGGTCGGTTTCATACAACACGAAAGACCTGTCCACCGCATCCCATACCCTGGTGGAAACCATTCTGCCGAGCAATACAATTAAGAAGGAGAAGACGGAGAAGACGAGTGTTCAAAAGGGGAAGTCGTTGAAGGATGATTCGGGAAAACACAGCTACAAGGATAACCTAAATCTAGTGTCTGAACAAATACTGCACACCTCACAGAAGATTCAAAACCTGAACGAAGAGACCAAGGCGCTGCAGCACCAGCTCGCGTCCACGGGCCACAGCCTGAACCAAGCCGGGCTCGGGTCGGAGATACCCATCAAAGGGAACTTCGGTACTTATTCACTGCAAATACAGTCCGCCGACGACGGCAAGGGCAAAACGAGCTCACCCTCGATACCCCACGAGCAGTTGCTCTCGGAAGGTCTGCTGCAGAGCATCCTGCAAGCGATAGAACAGCCCCAGTCGCAGCAGGCACACAGGTACTCCCAAATCAAGCAATCGAGCAATTTCGATTTCGGCGACGTAGACACCGGCGGTTTGGTCCTGCCGGCCGGATACGAGCCGGTGGACCGCACCAGGGAACACGTAGACCTGCAAACGCAAGGCACCGAAGACATAAAACATATGTTGCAAAAGGAAATGGTAAACAGCAGACAAAGGGAGGAGCTGGCCCGTGCCGACTGTGACCTGAACACCGAGGACTCGGTGTCGCGCGCCGTGCTGGTGCCCGCGCCCGGCGCGGACGCGCTCGAGCCGGTAAAGGATGTCGAAGACAACGATGTGGCGATATACTTCGGTAGTTCGGCGGGCGAGAGCACCGACAAACCGGAGCCCGTCACCGAAGTGTCCGTGTCGAGCAGCGTCAGCGAGGACGTGCACACTGCGCGCAAGGCGTCGGGTTACGGCGAGAAGGTTAAAAAGAGAACGTAGGTTATATACAGTAGCGTAGATTCTAGTCTGATAGACCGGTGAGCTGCGGATCCTGCTGCGGGACCTGGTGGCTCCACTTGCTACATCGATCAACTACACTCATGTATTACCTGGTCCCCATGTACATAAGTACCGCCATCTACTGTTGCCTTACTGGGTAAAATTACTGGGGTAACGGGACAGCAGTGTGGGCGTGTAGCACACTCCATGTCAACTTTCGTTCGATTTTCAAAAATTCCCTGACGTGGCGTCCCTCCACGACTATGATCAGCTTTGCATGGATTTAATCGATATGATAATTGAAATATTCACCCCCCCCCGCTCCCCCCCATCACCACAAGGTGGATGATCTGGTGAGAGTTGCGGGAAGTCGCTGGGTGTCGCAGGGCCGTGGACCGATCGATGTGGAGATCTTTGGGTGAACCCTATGTCCAACTGTGGACATAGGCAGTATGGTCTCCGATCTTTGCCTGTCCCCAATAAGACCATCAGCGACTTGTGGTCCAGGGAAATGTTGAGGGTACTACGTCACGAAGAAGAACGCCTATGAAATGGACTGACCAGATACAGACGGCAGCAAATGACTCGTCATCATTACTATAATATGGATGCACAAAAAAGGCGGCCATCAGAGAATAATGGCGACGTGTTGTGAAGCTGGCGACCAAGACCTGGAGTGACGACCACGACCACTCCGTCAAGAGTGATACCGACGGAGAAGAAAACGAATGAGACGTTTGGGCCAGTAACAGACTAAAGCGACCAGTTTACTCGTTTCAAGTTAAATAGTACAATTAGTTTCGCAGCTCACTGGAGCCATTTTGTTTTAGGCTTAAATAAATAAAATACATAACCTTTAATAGATTCGTATCGCATTCGATAAGATTTACCAACGACCGCGTTCTAATCGATTTATTGTATCGATACATCGTTTGAGACCTCCACCGGTGGTTTTGTATAATCTGTATTTAATTTATTATTAATAATCGTATACAATTAACCCTTTATAACTCGTCAACGCACGGATCGTATATGATCGTACATCGCAACGTCACAAGAGCGAGTCGGTGGAAGCAGACCGTCCGCTCCAGGAGTGACCAGGATCCTCGACCATGAGGGACACTATCCACGCTTCCATATTCAATGTAGTGTTTACAAGGAAGTGCCTCCATTGTTTATTTATAAAGGGTTAATGTTAGAAATAAGTTCGCTACAGTATTTGGGCTAAAGCTCGTATATAGTTTGTGACAGTCATGTCGGTAGTCGGTGGTTTGGATAGTGCTGTCCCGCTCGCGCGTCATGACTGTCGCGATGCCGAGTGATGTGCCCATTCATTAATTTATTGAATATCGATTCGAATAAATATATTTTCGTACAAATATTTTATATTTATATGTGGTATGCACGTGGGTGAATAAAACTTTTACAAAACAATGTTTATTTATTTCATCATCACCATCATCATCGGTCGATGGACATCCGTTATTGGACTTTGTGCCCTCTAAAGATTTCCATAGGGATCCGATACCGATCCATATTTATCCCGAGATTTGGGCCATTTCCCACTACGCTGGCCCAATCCTGTTTGTTGATTACCAGGGTACCCCACGAGCAGGCGAGGTTGGCTTGGATCCTATGAGTTATCCGAGAACCTTAACAACGAATCATTTTTTTTGGCTTATAAACTAAATTCTACTGCATCCTTAACAGAAAAAAATTATAACACTTTTTTTAATACCAGTCGTAAAAAAGGTCCTGGTGAGTTCTACAATGTATAATACTTGAAAAAAAAATTTATTAGACTGGCAAATGTATTCGTAATGTTTTTTTATGGTGGTTGTTTTATCTGTTGATAAATATCTTTAAAATTAAAAACAAATATATTCATGTGCACGTGTTATGTACTAAATTATTTACATATCCTAAATACTTAGATGTGTACAAATTTATACTGAAATTAATTTGCATGAATCAATATAATTATATACAACTATAATAAAACAACGTTTTCAAGTCATAACGTAAGATATAATAATGATAGGTGGTAAAAATGACAATGTGTTAAAACTAAAAGTCAAATAACAGAATATAGGAAAGAAGGAGGTTAGGACATTTCCCCCATCTATATCTCGATCAGACGGCGAGGTGCCTGTATACGTAGGTTACTTCGACGAGGAGCAAGTGGCACAAGAGTGGATACCAGAGCTGGTGAGGAGTATAACTTCGAATGCTGTGAAGGTGAATTTGGAGAAACTGGTACATTTGTAGACGACTGCGATGTAGGTAATGTTACTGCTGCTGAATTCTTTCCACTAATTAGCGTTTCGCTAATTGTTGTTCCCATTCCAATGTCTGGAGAAGCAGTCGCCGGCAGCATAGTAGAATGCACCTTTTCATTCCTCAGGGTTTCTAAGATGGACGACTCGCGTAGCATGATGTGGCCCGTGTCTTCGTTTTTTTAGTCCTCCTGGTGTTGAAACAATATATGAATATTTATGTTTTCTTGATGTAATTACCGCTGGTTACCATGTTTTATCATTGCGTGTTTTAATATGCGCTCGGTCACCTGGTCGGTAACTCGATCAGGTGGTACGAATATTTTCTTTTACTTGTAAATACTGTATTAATCTTATTTTTTCTGACCGAACGTTGGAAAGTATGCAATTCAATTGTCTAAACGTCGTCTCAGCTGGACCGGTCTGGTACCGGTGGACGAGTGCGGAGTGTTTCTGTATGTAAACAAATATTGCAATAGTCGGCCGCTCGTGATTTGTGTTGTCTACCGATGCCATTCTGGTTTTGAATGTTCTGTCCGGACGTTCTGCCAGCCCATTTGTCCGAGGATGATATGGAGATGATGTGACATTTAAAATACACATTCTTTAAATTGATGATATGTAAATTTATAGGAAATAATTATTTTTGGAAAACAAAATGTGCAAATATGTTATTTAATGTAAGACAAAGTGATCTAGTGTTGGTGTATTTCATCGGTCGTACTTCCACCCATTTGGTGAGAGCGTCGCACAATATCAACCAATACGATCCTTCGAACAGTCTAGCAAAGCCGATATGGAATCACTCCCATAGTTCTGGTATAGACCAGGAAAATACAGGAAGTTCAGGGTTACAAAGACGGTACTGCCGGCATCTGGTACATTTGTTGACAAATAATTCTATGTCTTCGTCAAGGTTAGGTCACCACACACAGTAACTACAAAGTGCTTTCATAGCAGAAATGTCCGGATGTCCTCGGGGAAGGTATGTAAGAATGGCTTTTCGAAGTCCTGTAGGTATAACGATGCGTCCTTGCCTCGGAAGTATCTTATTCTCAATAGATAATTCAGTCCGGTTGCTGTAGAATGGTTTCATTTCTGGATAATATTATGAACCTCTCCAACCGGTTTTTTTTTACACTTTTGTAAGTATATGATCTTTTGAATGTTTTTTATAAATAAGTACTCTGATAGGTTAAGGTCAGTCATTCGAGCGCTCAGAATATGTAGTTCTATTTTATGTACAAGCCCTTCTGTCACGGTGGGTTCTGTTAGCTAACGTGTTATTTTCACCTTTCCTGTAGTAAGTGTCATATTGATAACTTCCTACCACTAGGGCTCATCTTACCAGTCGATTATTGGCTAGTTAAGGAAGGTTGAGGCGTGCTCTCTTAATATTTATAAGAGACTTGTGGTTCATAACTAGATTAAAGTTCGTTCCTCTCAAGTACTGATCAAATTTTTTTACTATTGCTAAAGTCTCACAATCAATAACGGAATATTTCATTTCTGCTGGTCGTAGTTTCATTGAAGCAAAAGTAATTGGTTGTTCTATGATCGGGTCCTTGTGGAATAATAATGCACCCAACCCCTTTTTGGAAGTGTCACATGTTAAATAAAAGGGACGTTTCTCGTCAAATGCAATTAATGGTTGTGAACAAGTTATGTGTGGCGGCGTTCTTTAATAGTACTGTAGTTCGATTGAACTTGATTTTGCAATTTGGAATTAGCTCTGACAACAGGCCGAGGGAAGAAAGGAAGAGCGGCGCCAGTCGAGTATACGAAGTCGGTGAGACACAAGGTTACAATTCGCGTCGCACGAGTGATTATTAAAAGACTACGAATTAAGAATGCTTTCATTTGGATGGGACACTAGGGCAACCTATTAACCAACATCCTTCCGTAACATCCCATATTGGTGACACCGACGTGATCGAAGCATAAAGTTGGCTGCATAATCAAGCATTCTATGTCTATATATGTCTATCTATCTACATCATCAAGGTTATATTTTCTCTTAATTCGTCTCGACAAAAGCGTCCATTACGAGCTGTCATCACCTAAATCGATGCGCATCGATTTGATTGGCCGATAACTAGCTCAAGCTGCTTTGTCGAATGTGCGTGAAATTGACGGATTAACGTTTCTAAGATTCTTTGTGTTATACGCGTCGAGTGGACTAAATTTAATTTGTTATTACTAATAAGGGGGAGGAAGGAGTTGCTCGCGTCCATAGGATTTACCATCTCTTCCGAAACCCACCCTACACGTCTTCCCCGGGTGGTGCTAATCGAGCAACAATGTCGAACTTTTGGCGGCGGTAAATAACTCGAATCAGCTTGCCTACAAGCAGGTCCCAGCGGGCGGTAGGAAATGACCACCTCAATTCGCAACTCTCGGGTATTACTCTAGAATCGAGACCATTGACTTCATCGCCCGTGTCACGAGATAGAAAGCCTCTATAATAATAATTCACCCTAATCCGTAAGTGGGAAACGCGCCGAAAGGATGAATGGCTTGCAGGTGGCAAGTTGTTAGCGCCAACTTCAACGGACCCGACAAACGCTGTTGTATTGTGCCTTCTTGAGGGAATAGGCGTCACCCTTCAAGAGACTAGTTAATTTGTCCTGACTCGGAATAAACATGAGAGAAACCAATAAAATACCAAACAATCTTAATAATATGATTTAACAACAACTTCAAAAAAGCATGTTTCAAAGAAATAGAACTACCAGCCTACCATCCACCGCATCAATCACACCAAACGGTAAAAATCTTAACACGATTGAAACAGAAGCAGATAGTCCAAAACCCATAACTATTTGGCAAAATGACAAAGTACCTCCTAAACGACCAAAGGGAAAAGAAACAAGCCCAATACAAAATAAAAACACAAAGAAGACTAAGGAGTTTAACTACCTACTCAATACCGACGTACAATCAGTTCGATACCTTAAGCAATACTTAAACAGAAGAACCTGTTGTTGCATACATACCCAAGCCTGAACCGATCTTTGAAGGAGTGATGGACGTCTCATTACTAAAATGTACATTACACAAAAATGTCTAAAACAACTTATACAAAATTATAACATTAAGATCCGGCCATATCCTCAAACTCATGCCAAACGATGTACAAACTTACAAAACTATAAGAGAACAATTCATAGAGAAAAATATTGCACATTATACATATCAACTGAAGAGCGAAAGAGCATACAGAGTGATTTTGAGAGGTCTACACGCTACAGAAGATACTTCTTTAATGAAAAAAGAACTGAAAGAACAAGAACATGAGGTCAGACAGATATTCAATGTCTTACATAGATCTACTAAAGAAGCGTTACTTGTGTTCTTTGTCGACTTAGAACCCAACAAAATAATAAAGATATTTTCGAAGTAAAATATCTAGGACTGTCTAAAACGATAGTTAACCATGAATGTCACCGACGTAGCGAGCTGGCCACTATTAATAAATGTCATAGAAAAGGAAAAGGAAAAAATAAAGGATTTTGAACCGCAACATTTTGGTGTCAGAAGAGATTTTTGTCGAAAAATCGCCTAAAATGATTTTAAGGAGCCAAACTCGGAAAACAAGCTCTAAAAATAGTGAGAAAAGTGAACCGGGTTCAATTCCATCGTCAGCATCGTCTGCATCTGTAAAAGCGCAAGTTCTCGCTGCGTAGGCTCCACATTTGCGCCGCCTAATGGAGTTGGAGCGCGCCGAGCGGGAACTCGCCGAGGAACGCGCGGTGGCGCAAGCGGAGCACCGCGCACTTGTTGCGTCTCTGGAAGCCAAGAGTAGCGGGAGCGGTCGGTCGAGCCGCCGATCAAGCCGACGTTCAAGCAGGAGAGTTCAGGAGTGGTTAGACCATGACAATGGTGATAATAATGATAATTGTTCATTTATCCCTTCCTGTTCGCCTCAGGCCTTTATGGAGACGTCGCACACTGTCATCTCAACGTCCGTGCCTTATTCGGTACCAGTGGACGCGACGATTGTGTCGCCTTTAAACGCCACCTTGCCTGCGTCAGGACAAAACAACACTCAATCCTTATGTCACAATCCCCAGGACCTCATCAACTCTCTACCAAAAACGGTTCCAACCTCACTATCAAGTATATCCACCTCATTCCGTCTTGACCAAAATCACCCACTAACATCTACGTCTGCTTATTATCATCCTTATCACAGTGCACCTATATACACGTCCGCGCCACAAGGATACACATCCTTTATCGCCGCGCCTGCTCCATGTCCCAGAGCCGTGTGTACGGATTTGCCCCACGGGTCCGGCTCGCCAAATCTTACGGCCGGGAAGGATACATTCAAACATACAGCCCTCACGTGTAGTGTAGTGAAGTAGTAGTAATAACATCCCATTTACGTCCCCACTGCTGGGGCACAGGCCTACCCTCAATATGAGGACGATTGGGCCATAGTCACCACGCTGGCCCAATGCGGATTGGTGACTTCACACATACCTTAGAATAAATTCTAAGTCATGTGCAGGTTTCCTCACGATGTTTTCCTTCACCGTTTGTATCTCGCTGCTGTAACTAAAGTACACAAATGTACATAACTTAAATATTAAGTCATTGCTGCATGCCGAGGTTCGAACCCGCGACATTCGGAATGGAAGCCGCACATGTTTTAATTCTAATTATTGTTTCGGCAACAGTAATAAAAATATTAGTGTGAACAAGAACGACGACACTTTACAATTAGCTCAAGCGGTTGCCAACATCGCTGTTGCCGCAGGATGCCGTAAAGACCTTTTTTTTTTTTTTTTTTTTTTGATATCGGTGGTGGAAATGCTGTTACCGCATACCCAGCGTCCTTTTCAAGGGGGGGGACGCCGGGTTATGTGGGGCTCGGGGCCACTGAGATGTTGTGCGTGACCCCCATACCCACTAAAACCACCACCGCTTGTCCCGCAATACGCATACTGGAGACGCCCGGGTTTCAGCCAAGCAACTCTCCGGGCGCCTCCGCGTATAAAACTCCTCTTGGTGGGTGCCCGCGGGGAGCAAAGGCACCCACCTGCCGTCCCGTACCGGCCCCTCGCGGGACCGGCACGTTGGGGCCCCCCGACCCCACAGACGACCGCGCGCGCCCACGACGGAGCGCATGCCCGGCCGCCGCCCTCCCGTGAAGGAATTGGGCGGCGGCCTCCTCCTTCCAGACTCCCCCCCCTCGTCGAAGTGGGAGGGGGGGACAAAAACCAAGACTCCCCCGGGGGACGCACCCCCAGGGGAAACACGACAAGAGGCCCAAAGGGCCACGCCCAACGGCCCGAACGCCCCCTCACACCGTGCCCGGCTAGGGGCCCATCGCTCACGGCGGGAGGAAGCGAACGGCGTGGTTCTGCCGCCGCGCTCTCCCGCCGGCCCGCCGCCGCCTGCAAGGTGTGGCAGCGGCGTCGGCCTCCCTCGTGCGCTCGGCGGCCTCCTTCTGACGCATCACTGCGCCGCAGAAGGAGGCCACCGCCCTCCAAGACCTCTCGCTGCTCAACATACGATCGATTACAGTCGGCAGCGAGAGGTCACTGCCGACTTGCGCGACGAGGGCGTGGCGTTGCGGCCCCCATGCCGGGCACTCCGCCAGAGTGTGGTGCGCCGTGTCAATCGGCGCACCACACTCGACGCATTCCTGCGTCATCTCTCTACGAGCCACCTGGTGCAGGTACTTGCCGAAACATCCATCGCCTGTCAGCACCTGCACCAGGTGGAACGTCAAGGCCCCGTACCGCCGGCTCATCCACCGGGACAGGTGGGGCCTGATGGCCTCCACCGTGTCCCGGCCGGCGGCAGGGTTACCTAACTCCGTCTCCCACCGCCGGATCAGGGCGTCATGGGCAACGCGCCTGATCCGGCGGACCGTGGCCGGGTCCGGCCGACGCTCTCCGGCATCCCGCAGGAAGAGGTACACTTCCGCGAGCGACTGCGCCTGTAGATGCCAAGGCGCATCGCCCGCGAGAAGCGTACCCGCCGTCCATGCCGTAAAGACCTTTTTTTTTTTTTTTTTTTGATATCGGTGGTGGAAATGCTGTTAACGCATACCCAGCGTCCTTTTCAAGGGGGGGGACGCCGGGTTATGTGGGGCTCGGGGCCACTGAGATGTTGTGCGTGACCCCCATACCCACTAAAACCACCACCGCTTGTCCCGCCACACGCATACTGGAGACGCCCGGGTTTCAGCCAAGCAACTCTCCGGGCGCCTCCGCGTATAAAACTCCTCTTGGTGGGTGCCCGCGGGGAGCAAAGGCACCCACCTGCCGTCCCGTACCGGCCCCTCGCGGGACCGGCACGTTGGGGCCCCCCGACCCCACAGACGACCGCGCGCGCCCACGACGGAGCGCATGCCCGGCCGCCGCCCTCCCGTGAAGGAATTGGGCGGCGGCCTCCTCCCTCCAGACTCCCCCCCCTCGTCGAAGTGGGAGGGGGGGGACAAAAACCAAGACTCCCCCGGGGGACGCACCCCCAGGGGAAACACGACAAAAGGCCCAAAGGGCCACGACCAACGGCCCGAACGCCCCCTCACACCGTGCCCGGCTAGGGGCCCATCGCTCACGGCGGGAGGAAGCGGACGGCGTGGTTCTGCCGCCGCGCTCTCCCGCCGGCCCGCCGCCGCCTGCAAGGTGCGGCAGCGGCGTCGGCCTCCCTCGTGCGCTCGGCGGCCTCCTTCTGACGCATCACTGCGCCGCAGAAGGAGGCCACCGCCCTCCAAGACCTCTCGCTGCTCAACATACGATCGATTACAGTCGGCAGCGAGAGGTCACTGCCGACTTGCGCGACGAGGGAGTGGCGTTGCGGCTCCCATGCCGGGCACTCCGCCAGAGTGTGGTGCGCCGTGTCAATCGGCGCACCACACTCGACGCATTCCTGCGTCATCTCTCTACGAGCCACCTGGTGCAAGTACTTGCCGAAACATCCATGGCCTGTCAGCACCTGCACCAGGTGGAACGTCAAGGCCCCGTACCGCCGGCTCATCCACCGGGACAGGTGGGGCCTGATGGCCTCCACCGTGTCCCGGCCGGCGGCAGGGTTACCTAACTCCGTCTCCCACCGCCGGATCAGGGCGTTATGGGCAACGCGCCTGATCCGGCGGACCGTGGCCGGGTCCGGCCGACGCTCTCCGGCATCCCGCAGGAAGAGGTACACTTCCGCGAGCGACTGCGCCTGTAGATGCCAAGGCGCATCGCCCGCGAGAAGCGTACCCGCCGTCCAGGACACCGTACGGTACGCCCGACAGGCTCAGTTCGCCAGGATACGTTGGGCCCTCTTCAACACGGGCCCGTTCCTGGCGGTCTCGCACCTATCCACCCATACGGGCGCTCCGTACAGTGCCATACTCCGCAGGATGCCAGAGTATAGGCGCCGACACAAATGACCCGGCCCCCCGACATTGGGCAGCAATCTGCCCAGCGCAGCGGCGGTGGCGGTGAGCTTCGGGAGAAGCCGTTCGAAGTGCTCCCCGAAGCTCCATCGCCCGTCCAGAGTGAGCCCTAAATACTTGAGGGCTCCCCGCACTGGGACCCTCTCGCCCCGGACGGGGATGATCGCGCCCCGGGGTGGACCCCTGCGGGGTCCGTGGAAGAGGAGGGCCTCCGTCTTCGTGACGGAGACCCTCAGACCCAGCTGCTCGATCCGGTCCACCACCAGCGACGTGCTAGTGGCGGCCAGACGAGCAGCCTCGTCGTAACTCCTCCCCCGGGCCGAGACGAGGGTGTCGTCCGCGTAGCATAGTACCCTCGTCCCGGGGAGGACCGGCTGCCGCAGCAGCCAGTCGTACGCGAGGTTCCACAGCAAGGGGCCCAAGACCGACCCCTGTGGAACCCCGCTCTCCACGCGCCGCCGATGTAATTCGCCGCTGCCATCAACCCAGACGATCGTCCTGTCCTTGAGGTACGCCCCCAACAGCCCGACCATGTAGGGGGGGAGCCGGAAAAACTCCAGCGCCCCCCTGATCGTCGCGAATGGCAGGCTGTTGAAGGCGTCCTCGATATCTAAGGACACCCCCAGGACCACCTCGCCGTCACCGAAGGCCTCCAGACAGAGGCCCTTCAGGTCGAGCAGGGCGTCCAACGTGGATCGCCCTGCCCGAAATCCGTACTGGGCCTCATGGAGGCCCGGTCCCACCTCGGCGAGGTGCCGAACGAGACGGCCGGCCAAGATCTTCTCGAAGACCTTACCCGCCTCGTCCAGAAGGACGATCGGTCTGTACGCGGAAGGGGAGTCGGGGTGACGGTCCCCCTTCCGCAGCAGGCAAAGCCTGCCCGTCTTCCAGCGCTCCGGGAACTGCACGTACCGAATGCAGGCATCGTACAGTCCCCGGAGCTCCTCGCGCAGGTGACTCGCGGCCACCCAGAGGGCCCTCGATGGGACCCCGTCGGGCCCCGGAGCCGTACGTCGACCCCGGAGACGACCCAGGGCCACGTCCAGCTCCTCTTCCGTCAGAGGAGGGCCCTCGTCTGTGGCCGCCGCGGGGGCGGTGGTGGACATAACCGGGGGCTGGAATGACGCGTCAGCCCCCGGGAACAACCGGTCCACCACCCCTTGGAGGAAGTCCGGGTCCAGGGCCTCCGTTAAGGGGGCGCCTGCGGCACAGAGCTTCTTCCGTGCCGTCTTGAACGGGCGCCCCCATGGATCCCTGTCGACCCCTGCCAGTAGTTCCTCCCAGGCAAGGGTCTTCGCCCGGACTATGGCGAGCCGCAGGGTCTTGCGGGCTTCGGCATACTGAACCTGCAGCCGCTCCTCCTCCCCCGTCACCTGCGTGCGCCGACGCCGACAACGCTGCAGTGCCCGGCGACGAGCCTGGGCCGCCGCCCGGAGGCCGGAGAGCTCCTCCGACCACCAGTACAGCTGGCGGCGGTCCGCAGGACGTCGCTGCATCCTAGGCATGGCCGCATCGCACACCTCCTGAAGAGCGCTGTGGATGCGACCTTCCAGCTCGTCGACGCCGACGTCGTCTGAGCCTCGGGGCATGTTCCATATCTGGAACAGCGCCGCCTCCTCGGCGAGCTCCTTGTCGAACTTGCCGAGGACCCAACGAGGGAAGTGGAACCCGGGGCGCGATGATGTTGTGCCGCGTCCCTGAGGAGGGGAGACCTCGAACCTGATATATCGGTGATCCGATAAGGTCTCCACCTCCTCTTCCACCCGCCAATTTGCCACACGGCGCGCGAGCGCCGGTGAGGCAAAGGAGAGGTCCACGATGGACCCCCCCGACCCTCGCACGCACGTGAGCGCGTTTCCCTCGTTGAGGAGGCTCAGACCGGAGAGCAGTGCCCATGCCTCAACTGCTCTCCCTCTCGCGTCGGTGGCGGTGCCGCCCCAAGAGCGAGACTTGGCGTTGAAGTCGCCGAGGACCAAGATCTCCCTCGGTGACAACCTGCCCGCGGCGGCCCTAACAGAGTCGAGAAACACCTCGAACTCTGCCAGGGATCGGTTGGGGGAGAAGTACACCCCGATGACAGCGTACCTCCCCCAACCTGCCGCCGCGTAGCCGTGCCCCCTCTCTAGTGACTTGAAGAGGGGGCAGGCGCCCGCTCTCGCCAGCACCGCCACCGTGCCGTCCAGGTCCCCAACCCAGGATGATTGGGCGGGAATCCTGTACGGCTCTGATGCCACGCCAATGTGGCATCCCCACTCCGCCAACGACTGCAGGAACAAGTCCTGAGCGCCGGCGGAGTGGTTGAGATTCGCCTGCAGGAGTGAGATGTGGGCCATCAATTAATTGATGACCATGTTCTCACCTCCTGCAGGCGCACTATTCTTCTCCGCGACGCGGGAAGGTGTCCCGGCCGCAGCCTTTCCCTTGACCCTGGGGGGGAGACAAGTTCTCCCCCCCATCAAGTGGTTGGACTTCCGACCAGAGTCGGCGCAGACGGAGCATCGGAACTCCGACTGGCACTCGCCGGCCCTGTGACCCACCTTCCCGCATCGGAAGCACTGATCCTTCCGGCATTTGGGGGATGGGCACGTAGCGGAGGTGTGCCCGATCGCCATGCAGTTGAAGCAGCGCAAGGGGCGCTGCTCCAGAGCCACGATCCTAGCCGAGGTCCACCCGACCAGGACGCGGCCCTTCTCCGCCAGCAGCTTCGCGGCGGCGACCGGACACGTTACGATGGTGGTGCCCATCCCCCCGGGCCCGTCCCTTACGGACAGGGCCTTCACCTGCCCGGCTGGGCAGCCCGTTGCTGCGACGACCGCAGCCTCGACCGTCTCTTTGGTGGCCGAGTCGTCCAGCTCGGTCACCCGCAGATCCGCGGTTTTGACCGGCCGGACGACGTCGGCCACCCCAGCCAGCGAAGTCTTCATCTTCTCCGCTAGCTGGTCTGCAACGTCGTGGCCGTGGCTGACACCCAGCTCGAACAGGCGGGCCCCCGCCATAGTGGGCCGCACCCGCACTTGGCCCACGAGGCCCAAGTCCTCGAGGGCGGACGTCTTCACCAGGGAGCTCATGATCTCCCGGTAAGACGTCCCCTCGGCCACCGCCTCGGGCCGCAGCTTGACTATCACTGCGGCCGTATGCCGTAAAGACCTGCTTCAACCTCTTCTAGCTATTTTGATGCGATTTAGAGGGCCCAGTGGCACTTAATGGTGACATTCGCGAAATGTTCCCGCAAACTTAAATTCGGCACGAAGATCGTGACGCCCAAAGGTTTTTCTGGCGCGATAATCCATTACACCCTTTACTGGAATATCGGATGGGATCTATGATCTTCTGAGCCGCGTGTAATCCTGTTACCGCGAACTACCTGATGAACCGAAATGCTGAGGAACACAAGTCAATTTCAACGGCTTTTTTTTTTTTACCTGTGTAACAAAATGCTAACGGAAATGCACACCCCGTCGCCAAATTGGGCCGGCGACGGTGGTAGTGTCGGACTCCAACCGACTAAAAAGCTTCACACGGTATTCCACTCTCATCCACGTGTTCGTGGGGTCGCGGGATAAAGTATTGCAGTTCATCCACGACCCCCCGAACGGCGCCCGAATGACCGGGCCCATCTCGAGGAGGGGTGTGAAGCACCCCTCCTGTTAAAAATCCCTACGTGGCGACGCGTCGGAATACGAGACGCATCACCATATCCACCCCAGGAACCCTCTCCAAGGGGGGCACCGGCCCGACGGCCCTTGTCGGTCGCGGCGCCAGGTTCCTGCCGAGAAGCCATTCGGCGGTCGTGCGCTCGGTCCCGCCTTGCGGCGGGGAGCTGTCATCGCGCTCCGACCGCGTCCTGTCCCCTCGGCGCCCGCTCTCGGATACGTTCGGTCTCCCGCTTCTGCGTCATAACAGAGTCGCAGAATCGGGATACCGCATTCCATTACGCCTCGCCACTGACCATGGTCCGGACCACGGACGGTAGCGAGAGGTCACTCCCTATCGCCGCTACGAGCGCGGCCCTTTCCCCCCCCCCCCCCATCGCGGGCAATCGGCCAAGGTGTGGGACGATGTGTCCACCGGGTGGCCACACTCGTCGCACGCCTCGTCCGTCCTACTCGTGCAGTTCCGCCGGTGCAGATAGCTCCCGAAGCAACCGTGCCCCGTGAGTACCTGCACCAGGCAGAAACTGAGGACTCCGAAATCCCGGCCCAGCCAGTCACCAATGACCGGCCGGACGGCCTCAACGGTGAGGCGACCGTACGACGGTTCGAGGAGTCGCCGCTCCCATCCCCGAAGCACCTCTCGACGCGCCTTTCGGCGCCACCTCTCCACCTCGTCGGGCGACGGAAGCGAACCTTCCCGCTCAAGGGCCCTCTTCCGCCGCCAGTAAAGGCGCGCCAGCGACTCTGCTTCGAGTTCCCACGGCAATTTCAACGGCTGCCGCGGACGCTATTATTAAGGACCATTACATGCACGATTATTTAGGTAGCGTCGACTCGGTTTCAGAAGCTGCAAAATTAACAGCAGAAATAGTATTTATTCATTCCAAAGTGTGTCTAGAGATGAGGTCTTGGGTATTGAATCGACCCGAAGCACTATTTACATTGCTTCCAGATATACGGGCGTGCAACGCTGCCTCAACAACCGTCCGTATCCCAGGCGTCACTTGGGATGTCGACGCCGACACTCTACACTTTTCACCCTCATCTATGGGAGACGTTCCAGCTAAGTTAACCAAACGTTCCACTCTTGCGTACCTGATCACGTTTTTTGATCCGTTAGGTTTCATCACGCCAATTATCGTTAGAGGCCGAGTAATATTTCAAAAGACTTAGAAGCTGGGTGTGGACTGGGATGAAGAACTACCACCACCACTGATATTAGAGTGGAAGGTGTGGTTTGCCGAGCTTTGAAAAACGAAACTGGGCTTTATCCCGCGCCACTACTTGGGTGGACATCGTGCTGAGTCAGGAAAGCTGCACGTTTTCGGTGACGCAAGTGAGATTGCATATGCTTGCGTCGCTTATTGGCGGTTTAGCTGCCCTGACGGTGGCGTGAAGGTTAGCCTCATAGGCGGCAGAGCCCGGGTTGCGCCTGTGAAACTTGTTTCCATTCCAAGACTTGAACTCCAAGCCGCTCTAATGGCGGCAGAATTTGCATCATATATCGTGGAAGCTCACAAGCGCAAACCCTCAAAACTTGTTCTTTGGTCGGACAGCCTCACTATTCTGAAATGGCTACGTAGCGACGCCCGCCACTTCAAACCGTTCGTGGCCCATCGCGTCGGCGAGATTGTTGAGATAAGTAAAGTATCTGATTGGCGGAGTGTACCTACAGCATTGAACGTGGCGGACGACGTTACGCGTATCGGCAAAAAGTTTGAAATTTCGTCACGGTGGTTTTCTGGCCCTTCTTTTCTCTACTTGCCTGAATCCGAATGGCCAATAGAGCCAAAAAAGGAACAACCACCGGTTCCAGAGGAAATGAAATGTCCTCCCGCGGAATTTGTAGCTTTGTTAAACACACGCGATGTGCCCGTCGCTGTGCTCCCAGACGCCACTCACTTTAGCAAATGGATACGCTTACTGCGAGCGTCCGCACGCGTTTTGGTTTGCGCCAACATTTTTAAGGCAACGCTTTTGGCACCTAATTCGAAATTTCTAAATTCCCTATCACGATGTCGAGAGTCCACGGCGTCAATGCAAAGAGAGCCAACCGCACAAGATATGATACGCGCGGAAGAGAATCTTTTTTTGCACTCCAAGTTAGCCTCTCTACGCGAGGACTATATTCAGATATATCACAGCGAGCGACCTATAAACAACGGTCGTGTCAAAAATTTTATACTATTCGTCGAGGAATCTACGAAGTTGCTATGCCTATCTGGCCGAATTAGTGCTGTAAAAGACGTGCCCACGGTATCTCAGAATCCCATAGTTCTGGATGGGACAGATCGGATCGTTAAACTCCTCATCACTTTTTGTCATGAACGTGCAGTGCACCCCAACAATGAGCTGGTGGTCAACGAGCTGCGACAAAGGTTTCACGTCATCGGCCTTCGACCAGCTGTGAAAAGTGTGGCGTCTGCTTGTCTATGTTGTCGCATACAAAAAACACCACAAGTACCTCCGACCGGAGATTTGCCACCAGAGCGACTAGCCCATCACGTCAGGCCGTTCACGTGCGTTGGTTTAGATTACTTCGACCCTGTCTCCATCTCCGTTGCACGACATATCGAAAAGCTATACGTGGCCCTGTTTACATGCCTGACGGTACGCGCTGTTCACTTAGAAGTCGTTGGCAGCCTGAGTACCGACGCGGTTATAATGGCGCTACGTCGATTCATCGCCAGGCGTGGCACGCCGACTGCGCTCTACAGCGATAACGGAACAGCGTTTGTTGGAGGAAGTCGAAAACTCGCACGCTTGTATGAGCAGCCAGGGCCCCATCAGCTCCGTTCATGGGAGGCTGCTGGGAGCGGTTGGTAAGAACCATAAAACGGCATTTTCAGCAACTTTAACACAGCGGGCTCCTTCAGAAGAGACATTTCAGACCTTTCTGCTGGAGGCGGAGAGCCTGCTTAATTCGCGTCCACTGACACACGTCAGCGTTGGCCCTAATGAAGAGGGTGCTATAACGCCTTTCCATTTCATATTGGGCTCGTCTTCACCTTACTCTGTGGTATCCCAGATCGACGATGTCGACTTGATCCGCAGAGGGAAGTGGAGGCGAGGCCTCCTTCTGGCAGACAAGTTCTGGTCGCGTTGGGTGCGCGAGTATTTACCGACGTTGATACCGCGCAGCCTATCCGGTCCCAGCAAAAGTGTTAAGGTAGGCGATTTAGTATTAATTGCTGACGGAAACCTCCCTCGTGGAGTCTGGCCACGAGGGCGGGTCGCCAGAATATTTCCGGGCAGGGACGGTGTAGTGAGAGCAGTAGAAGTCGCTACCACGCCCGGAGCGCTGCGCCGTCCCGTTCGGAAACTGGCGGTGTTACCCTTAAGTTAGGCTTTTACAAGTTATTGTTTGTCCTATAATTCTATGTACATTGTTTGTTTTTTTTACCTAATATTATCAGAGAAGCAAAGTTGTCTTTTATCTTACATTGTACATTTTTTAAAGAAAGACAATAAACGGGGTTAGCTACATCGGTCTAAATTACTGGTGTTTTCACACCGGGGGAGGGGGGGACCATGTCACCGACGCAGCTAGCTGGCCGTTGAGAATAAGTGGCATTTAAAAGAGAAAGGAAAAAATAAAGGATTTTGAACCCCAACACCCTGCATTGTACAATTTTTACGTATCGTAAACCCCTGCTATACGCTTTTACTCAGCGTCGGGAGTAACTGCCGCTAGTTTAGCGAAATCAGCTTTCTTTTATTTTCCAGTACACGACTGATATTGTACACATCAAAGGTGTGGATAACATCGTGACTGACGCCATGTCGCATATTGAAGCCATTTCGCTCGAGGATAACTTCTCAGCTGTGGCCGAGTCACAAAGAGATAATGAGGACCTTCAACAACTTATCCGTGACGGTACCTCTCTCAAATTAGAGAAAGTTACTCTGCCTGGTACTGACGTCACAATCATCTGTGATACGTCCACCAGCATACCACGCCCATTCCGTTCCGCCATAAATATTTTAACTAACTCCACAACCTAAGCCATCCAGGCATTCGAGCGACGTTCCGCCTTCTCACAAAGATTTATGTGGCTGTTAATTCAAAAAAACGTCCGTATCTGGACGAAATCTTGCCTTTTTTGCCAGCGCAATAAAGTCACTAGGCACATCACATCGCCTCTCAGCGATTTCATTTTACCTCTCGGGCGATTAAGACATTCATGTTGATTGTGGGTCCTCTTCCCGTCTGCAAGGGCTTTCGCTACCTCTTGACGGCAGTGGACAGGCTTACAGGATCGCCTGAGGCGTGGCCCATGAGCAGTATCACAGCAGAAGAAACCACCGATACGTTCTTGTCCGGTTGGATTGCAAGGTTTGGAGTACCTTCTCGCATTACGACAAATCAAGGACGATAGTTCGAGTCCAATTTGTTCCGTAGACTCATGGCACTTTTGGACACGGAAAAGCTGAGAACTACTAGCTACCACTCTTGTGCCAACGGAATGGTGGAACGCCTTCACAGACACCTCAAGGCCTCCCTGATGTATCGCGGCGATGATTGGAATGGCATTACCTACTGTATTACTAGATATGCGTGCCACGCTGAAGGAAGACCTAAGGTTTCCGCCACGGAACTAGTTTACGGGGAACCTTTACATCTCCCTGGCGAGATGATCGTTCCTTCATCAACTCGTCTAACAGTTGATACAATAGGATTTGTAAGCAGACTTACAACAAGGATATCCGAACTTAGACCTGTTTCCGCTTCAAGGCTTAACGTCAAGGAAGTATTTCTTATTAAAGATCTCTCAACAACTTCGCATGTGTTGTTGCGAGTCGACCGCGTGAAACCATCGCCGGAATCTCCTTATACGGGACCACATCCGGTTTTGAAACGAAATGACAACACTTTCACCATTATCATCGGAAACAAAGAAGTAGTCGGTAAGTGTGGATCGCGTCAAACCTGCATTCATTGTCACACGTACACAGCACTAACATTCCAATATCATCTCCCACAAGTACATCAAGGTCTACTACACACCATCCTTCACTTCCACCTCCAAATTATGCCACACGGTCGAGCAGACGCGTAAGATTCGCTCGTCCTTTCGATCTGGGATCGAACTATCTCTCTCCGTAGAGGAGTGATGTGGCGGCGTTCGATTTCCGAACGCACCCCACGACTGAACTTGAATTTGGAATTTGGAATTAGCTCTGACAACAGGCCAAGGACACAAAGGAAGCGCGGCGCCAGTCGGGAAGACATAACGTTACAATCCGTGTCGCCCGAGTGATTATTAAAAGACTACGAACTAAGAATGCTTTCATTTGGATGGGACACCAGGGACGAGTACAGCAGTCTATTGACCATCATACTTCCCTAACATCCCATATATGCATTTCTTTGTATCTTCAAATATTCTGTTTTCATGATTAGTCCAACGCCATCTATTTTTTTCACTAGTTACAACATGAAGATCCGAACAAACCCGTAAACATGTGGTACAAACCGCTCGTAAAAGTTAACCAGTCCAAAAATGATCGTAGTTCTTTTGCATTACACGGTGCTGGGGCCTTGGTTGTGGCGTCAATTTTGAATTTGGTTGGGTGGATGCCATGTTCATCTATTATGTGACCTAGGTATTCAATTTGATTCTGTAAAAAATTAGATTTCTTTAAGTTAACTGGTAGGCTGGCATTTTGTAAGCGATCGAATACAATAGATAAAAGTTTGTAAATGTTCTAAAAGATCTTTTCCCGATATAGCTATGTCGTCAAAATATACAGCTACATTGGTGATATCGCCTGGCAGTTGATCAGGAAAATGTTGGAAAATGGAAGTTGCAATTAAAATTCCAAAAGGCATTCTATTCTATTGTATTGGAAATACACTTTGTGTTGACAACGTCAAGCACTTTCGGATCTAGTGCTGTTTCAAATTGTGTGTAAGCGTCTTTAAAGTCTATTTTTGAAAATAATTTACCGTTTTCGAGATTTTGGCGTAGTTGAACGAAAATTGGAACTGGGTGTAGATGTATGTTTGATAAGTACTGGATTAATTTAGTTCTGTAGTGTTCACATATCCTAACTACCCATGTATATTTCAGAATGTTATATTAGGATCTACTTTTTCTACTATACCTTCTGAGTTCAGACGATCTAACTCCCTTTCTATATTTTTTTTCATGCTGGATTTTATAGGCCGTGCAGGAAGGTGGATCGGTTCAACTTCTGGTTTGGCATGTATGTTTACGTAATAATTGTTAACATTTCCTGGTTTTCCATCAAAGAGTTGTACATGTTTATCCAGTATTTTTTTAAGAGTCATCGGTGTTGATGTTTTAATGGATTATGCTGGTTTTGGAAACTCTATTTCAAAAAATTCACTCCAATGTAAGCAAAATAACATTGGTTTGGCATTTTTCATTACGATCACAAGTAGGAGTTTTTGCAGTTCATCGAGTTTGACTGTCTATTTTGTAATTCCCTTAATTTTTAAGTTTGTGTTGCCGTAGGGTTTAAGTTTCGGGGCGGGTTGTAAAGATGGTGATCCTAATTTTTCCCATAACTTCGTGTTTACCTATGAGGTCTTGTCATTTTTTTAATTGATTTTCGGCTCCCTTTAGTGTACCTGATGTATATCCGTACAGTCTCAATGCAACAACTTTCAAAATGTGCCTTCTTCTTATATTATTTACAAATATAGTCCTTGATTGATCACACTGATGGACTATGCCGTTCTTTCTTTCCACAGCGTAAAAAATGCATTGGATTTAATTTTCGTGTTCTATTTTGATGTAATGGTACGTTTTTTGTTTTGCTCCTATTTATTCTTTTAATACTTGTTTGTGGTGTGTCTTCTTCAGTCTGTTCTCTGGATTGAGCGATGGCAAAAATTTGTTAGAAGGTTACTTCTCTTGGTATTCCGTTTACCATTTCAATTAAATCAGGCCCTTTTGTTTCAGATTGGTTTCTATATCTCGATGATTCAATCCAGTGGGTAGGCCGTCACGCAATTGTCGTTCCAGAAAGTCATTAGTGTAGCCACAATCTCGACTAAGACTTTTTAATTGGTTTGCATAGTGTTCCATCGTTTCATTTTGTTCTGTAGTGCAATTCTAAAATTTTGTTAAGGATTGATACCTCGTCTTTTTTATACGATGGAGGTCTGATAATTTGTAAAAAATTTCGCTGTATATGGCCATATCGGAATCAGGTGTTCATGATACTTTTAATTCGTGGACTATCTCTGGTGTCAGTAAATTCACAAGCAAATCTTTCTGTAAGTCGCTGTTATCGATATCAAGAATTTTGCATTTGTTTTTGAAATAATCAATGGAATTGTCAATTCTGAACGCATCTGGGTTATATTTATCCGTATTGAAATTTTTGATTATACTTATCTTGTTATCCATATCATGTTTTATAATGGAGTCGTTCGTCACGTTCTCGGTTGTTGTATTGCAAACTGTTGGTACCAACAATTTCAAGATTTGTAAAATCTGCTCTTGCTGATTCTGTTGTGTGTAAAAATAATGCGAACTGTTCATCGTTCATCTTAATTTTTTTCTTTCTCGTCGCCAATATAATAAAACGTTTTCAAGTTATAACGTAACACAGAATAACGATAGATGGTAAAATTGACAATGTGTTAGAACTTTAATTTAAATAATAGAATATGGAAAAGGAGGTTACAACAACCACAAAATAATTGAACACGGTAATATTATTTCTTTAGCATGCCTACACAATAGTTTTATTGAATAATCCAAAATGTTGAAATTAGTGTAAATATTTTGTTATTAACACAAAATATTTTATCTTGTCAAATTTTAAAATACTACAGTTTAAATTTAATATCATTATCGAAATTGGCGAAAAGTTCTGAAGTTAATGATACAATTAACATTAAAAGCAAAATCTTGTGGTCGTTATGGTGACATATTATTGCTATCAAATATGTTACTCCATGGGAAACAATTTAAAAAACGGGAATTATACAAAACAAAAAATAATTAATAAAATTGGAAAACATGGAGACGGTTGCGAGCTCATCGCTTCTGGGTTCGATTTGCGAGGGCTGTCTGTGTACAGACAGGACGCTGACCGCAATTATTGATGAAAACAAACTGAAAATATTTTGCTGGTTTCTCGGAGATTTGGTGAGTTAATGAATAAAATGTATAGAGATGGTTATTTTTTTTTAAATTAAAGATGATAATATAAGTCTATTGCTAACTTGTGGCACCAAGGTCCTTAAATGATGACCACGTTCCGGAAGACGCAGTGTTGATAGGCCCTCCACCAGGTTGCGGGCAGCGCAGGATCGATCGATGTGGAGATCTTTACGGCAGACCTATGTCCATCAGCGGACGTCTGTCGGCTGATCATGATAATCGCTAACTAAACGAGAATTCGATATAGCTGCCAGCGAACTTAATGATTTATTGCAATGAAAATATACAAGTTTTATTGTACTCGACAATTGATTATAACAATTAGAGTAATCATTTCACTTTATTACTTTAAAGGGTTCAGAAAGTAAATTAGAAGGAAATGAGATCATCAGTGTAGGCTTTTTAATATAAAATTGGTTCAAAACTTATCTTAGATTGTATGTTAGAGAGAGTTTAGTTTATCTTAAACTAAATAAGTGACAAATTCTTGAATCAATCAACAGTTCATGTAATGAATGTTTGCAGGACCTTATAAGCCACCCATTGCTTTTATGCTGGGAATGCAGGGCCACAGTGAAGAAAGTATCCATGTTCATAGAACAAGTGCGGACCGCTCACAACAGCCTCGTGAAATATATGGTAAGTGAAGTATCATTATCTTAGTTTATTGATATCTATTTTTAATAACAGATCTCTGATTCTTTGCTATCTTCACCAGGTTATTACTGGTCAAGCCCATGCTAATTCAGTTTTAAAAACATTACAGTTGCATCAATCAACCGACTTATCACCACTCTCTAAACTTTTTAAACAAACCATAGAGTGTGACGAACAGGATGCACAAACTGTCACTGAACTCGGAACTCTGCCAATCACATTTATAAAGTTTGAGGAGCACAGTGACGGTGGAGATGATCTATTATATGTTGACCAGAGTTCCTGCAATGACGATTTTGATTTAGAAAATTTTAAGGTATGTTGATTTGACGATGGTTGGGATTGTCCCTAAATTTTTTCATGGTTATGTTCATTGTCAGGGACAATAGTTAAAATTTCGTATCATCTACTTCAATCCATAAATAAATAAAGTATTCTGCCAAAAGTTAATTATTCTACTCAGGCTTTCACTGCTCGCATGCAGTGTATTTGTGTTGGATTTCCAGCTAATTAAATTGTTAAATAAATAATATAAATACATGACAAAATCATGAGTAGGCTCTATGTGTCATTAGTAACTACGCAGCTGTGTTCTAAAGTGACATTGTATGAATATAATATCAAGTATCCACTTAGTCCTCGAATGGCGACCACACACCCGTAGTTGTAGTGTTGGCAGGCCTCACACCATGTGGTCCGACAATGTGGTGAAGGTTGCAGAAAGCAGTTGGATGCGGGCAGCGCAGGATTGATCAATCTGGGAATATTTGGGGGATGCCTATGTCCAGCAGTGGATGTCTATCGGCTGATAATGAATGAATCTGCTTAGTTGATATATATACTTCCTCCTGCTCTTTTCCAAGCTATGTGGGGTCGGCACAGTATGTACTCTTCTTCGACATCTCTCTATCAGCCGTCATATCTGAATTCACACTCTTCTTACATAATCCATCCACACTTTTTTTGGTGTTCCTCTACCCTTACAACAATCCACATTCATTCTCATTACTTTTATTGTTATATGTTTGTTACTCAGTTGATAACATTTGTCAATTCAAATACAAGTCAAATACCCACATATATAACAATAATAAATAACATCTCCAGTCTCTGCTTTTTTGTACCAACTTACAATACTTTGACCCGAGTTTAATATGCAAAACAGTTATAAATATTGTTGTGTATGTTTTCAAGGAGGATATAGTCTCGGACCCCATCAAGTATGAATTGAATGAACCAATGGTGTGTGAAGAAAAACCAACGACGAAGAAAACAAGGAGAAAGGTTAAGGAGAACCTCGATGTTGTGCCTTTAGAAAATGACAATGAGAGAGTCGAGGCATCTGGAGAAACAGAGTGTAAACCTAAGCGGAGAAAGAAAATGAAGGATGGTAAATGCATATTTTTTTCTGTTACATGAAATGTATACACTACACTACATTGTGCTATAGACATATCTTAAGTCTTGTTACTGCAGTAACTTCACTAGCTACACGGTTCTTTAAGCTGGACATCATGAACCAGAAATTAGAGATTTTTATGGGTTTTTTCATGAGTTCTTTGGCAAACTTGAACAAAGTTTTATTCTTCACATTTTTTTAATGCTTCACTCTTTATTTATTTCTACATACCTTCATCGTCATCATGATAATTATTAGCCGATAGACGTCCACAGCTGGACATAGGCCTGCCCCAAAAATTCTCACTTCAGACAGGGTTTCATATGGGGAGTTTGGGTCATTTCCCACCACTGACCCAATGCGTGGCGGTGGGTGCCAGAGCCTCGTTTGTTGATTAGCACAGTGACTCACAAACAGCTGAGGTTGGCTTGGATCTCGTGAGTAGTTTTGCGGTAACCCTTACACACCTTATCTCCTTTTATTCATTACATTTTCTCTTATTACCTTCCTTCCACCATTCTGTCATATTTTCTTTCAGATTCTTCTGGTTCATGATATTGTCACCACTGAATATTTGAATTCAATTTTCACAGATAATAAAGTCAAAGGCAAGCAAACGCGGCGCAGACGGGAGAAACCAGCGGGAGTAGTGAGCAACCATAAAGTTGACAAGATACTGCAACGGCTGAACCTGACCAGTGAGCAGCTGCAGATGGTGATACTCAGCTGGGAGGAGGTGAGAGTGGTGATGAATATAAAACCTATAAATTAAACTTTCCACTACTCATGTGGTAATCATCATTTAATATACGCCCAGTGATGGACAGAGGCCTCACCCTGTGATGGTCAAATTTAAATTGGCATTCATCAACGGCTCTATTACAACAATTATTTGTCAAATTTGTTTAATCATCAGTTAAAATATGTCCACTGCTGGACTTAGATATATCCCACAGATCTCACAATTAAAAGAATAATTAAGATATAAGTCGTTTGATGGCATTCAGAGTATAGAACAAGTATTTACTAAGGTGTAAGGGGGCACAACTACTCACGTGAGCCAAGCCAATCTCACCAGCTTGTGGTGCACCTTGCTAATCAACAAACAAGGATCTTGCTCCCACCAACTGGTGGTGGGTAATGACCCAAATACCCTCATATAGCTTACATACAAAGGTTGCGGAAAGTTGCTGAATGCACAGAGATCAGGACCAATCAATATGGAGGTTTCTGGGGGAGGCCTGTATCCAGCGGTGGACCTCTATCGGCTGATGATGATGATTTACCCAAGTCGATTATTTATTGAGCAGTTCTGTAAATAGCCGAAGCTGTGAAACTGACTCCGACTATTAAAGAGTTGGTCATAATGGTTTGATGACATAAATGAGTGGACCGGAATTGAATATCATCAGTATAAAAGAATAACTGAGGATCGAATTGGTGTTCCCAATCTGATCGTTAATCTTCAGTTTGAAGAAGTCAACTGATGATGATGATAATAAAAATGATTATACTTTTAATTATTTTTGAAAAGTACTGTAGCTTTATTTTAGAAAAGCAGTGTAGTAGTGATTAAGCGAATTGTTTATTGAGTGGATGTTAATTGGTGGTTAGTCTGCACTGCAGCTCCTATTGCAGTCGACAAATAGTACTGTGTTCCGGTTTAAAGGGCCTTATAGTTTGTATAAATAACGAGGTAATGATAGTTAAGATCATATAACTCAAGGCGATAAGCACAATGGGATGATGTGTATATCATAATAATTAACGCCATGTTGTAATGGACGTGGGTATCACTTAACATCAGGTGAAGGTTCAGCTCTGTTAAATTAAAAAAAAATGTTTCCTTTGCACGCAGGTGGAGGAGGAAAGGCGTCGCGCACTGGAGAGCGAGTCGTTCAAGCGGTTCGCGTACCGCTGCTACCACTGCGCGCTCGGCTTCAACCACAGCTTCAAGCTGGACAACCACATGCGGAAGCACGCGCCGGTGAGCCGGGCGCCGTTATAGAGGGGACTGACGAGGGGGAAAGGAAAGGAGATACCAATTTGCCCTAAACGAGCAGCACTTTATATCTTGACATTGTATTACATCGGTAGATCAGCAATTATATATATGATCATGGAATTGAACACGGGAACTCTGTGTTCCAACAAAAGACGTTCACTGGTGATAGGAACCTCACTGGTGATAGGTCTCTCTTGTTACAAACCGTTTAGGTACCACCGCAGCTCCTATTACGACTGACAGATAGCAGTATGCTAACATTAGTGTGTTCCGGTATGAAGGGCGCTTAGCTAGTGTAATTACTGGGGTCACAAGACTGAACATGTTAGGATTGTAGCAATGAGGACAATGTGATGATGTGTGTCAACCTCGCCTGCTCGTGGTGCACCCAGCTAATCAACAACCGAGACCAGCATGGTGGGAAATGTCCCAAATCCCCTCATATGAACCCCCTACAAACATGGAGGATCTTTGAGGGAAGACTATGTCCATCAGTGGACGTCAAACGGCTTATAATGATATCAGTTACCTGTAAATATATGACAAGCTATACTTGTTTCACTTTTTCAACAACTACCGTCACGTTCATGGTGATTGTATTGTGTGATTACTAATGATATGTTTGTGGGCAGGAGTCGGGCGTGCACATGTGCCGCGTGTGCGGCGTGCGTTGCCGCAGCGCGCACGCACTCTGCGCGCACCAAAGGCGGCACCGTGTCAAGTCAGTATGGTGCCTGATCGGCGGTAACTGCGAGGGCAGTGAAGCGTGCTGCACTAGAGTATCGTTTTCCTCAGTCCACTGCTGGACATGAGCGGCTCCCAAAGAATGCACTATACGCTTAGAGTCGCTTCCAGCCATACTGCGCAGAGTGTGCCAACTCAAGGGGTTCCGCCCAATATCTTACGGAACCCAAGTCAACCTCACTCGCACGCGGTGCACCCTGCTGAATAACAGACGAGGCTCTGACCACAAATCAATCCGAGTTCGGCCAGTGTGGTGGGTTACGGCCAAATTCTCCTCAATGAACTCCAACAACCGACGTGGGGGAGGCGGACATAGGCCCTAGTGAGCGGGTGTCGGTTGATGAAGAAAACAACAGGTGGGGGAGGAGTGGAAGGATCACATAATGAAAGAAATGTATTACTAAGTCAGTTAGCTGCTGAGCTGTGAAGAGTTAATCTGTTTTAATTGTTCGTAAGTTGGTCAGGAATCCGTGACGGGCCAATGATAACGGTATGTGCGAGTCCTGGCGCTACCTGTTCGGGCGTGAGTCGTGACAGGTCTGTGCGGTGCGTGTGCAGGTGGCGCTGCTCGGCGTGCGGGAGCGCGTGGTCACGCGCGAGCGTCGCCGCCGACCACGTGGCGCGCGCGCACGGCGCCGCCGCACCTCCATCACACCTCTGCAACGTCTGCGGGCACAGTGCGCCGTGAGTCTCGTCCTTGGTCACCGCACGATGCGAGATACAGAGAGACAGAGAGCGGGAAAATAGAGAGAGAGTAATAACGCGATCTCATATTAACCCATAATAGAAATCAATTTATCGAAATGAGATATATTATTCCTGTGGGTGTAATACGGGTGTAATAACGGAGTACAACATCACCACATCACCATTCCACTGTCAAGGTGCGGTAAAAGTCGACTGACAAGAGAACAACTGCATGGAAACGGCAACAGCTTTACCACTGCACTCACAGTCCATACCTGATATATGATGACTATTTGAGTTGAATAGCTAGTACAGAGAGAGAGAGAGAGAGAGAGAGAGAGAGAGTAAATAGAGAGATAAGACATTGGGGAAGGCCGATATCCAGCGGTGGATTAAGATGGTGATGATGGCCAGTAAAGAGTTTGTCCATGGTTCCGCAGCACGCTGAACAAGCTGCGCAGCCACGTGAAGCGGCACGCCGAGCGGCAGCGCTGCGAGCTGTGCGACAAGACCTTCGTGGACAGGACCTCGCTGCGGAACCACCTGTTGTGAGTACAGCTAGGAGTTGATGGTGGCGTACACCAAATATATTCAACGTTACACACATTGCCTAATCGTCCACCTCTTTTATTCACTTCCTCTATTGTCTGCCTCTACCTCCTTCTCTATTGTCACCACCACCACCTCCTTTATAATCACTATAATTTTCTTTTCTAATGTCATTACCTCGTCCTTTGTCACTATTTCCTCTTTTATAGCTTCCCTTTCTTCCTTTACAATTTCCCCCATCCTACTTTGTCACTTTTCCTTCTTTATCACTACCTCTTCCTTTGTCACTATCTTCTCTTTTGTCACTACCCCCTCTTCCTTTGTCACTTCCCCTCCTTTGTTACTAACTCTTCTACTGTCACCATCAATTGCCACTGTCGCCTTCTAATTTGCCACAACTTTCTCTATTGTCATGTCCACCTACATCATTGCCACCAACACCTCATCCCTTATCACCACTACCTCATCCACCAG
This sequence comes from Troides aeacus, assembly GCA_033220335.2. Lineage (NCBI taxonomy): Eukaryota > Metazoa > Arthropoda > Insecta > Lepidoptera > Papilionidae > Troides > Troides aeacus. Next base: position 6,200,905 of record CM067296.1, read on the forward strand.
CTTCAGTGTTATGCAACAATAGTTAAGCGTGTCCCTTCACCAGATCGCCAAACTCGGGCCGCAGCCCCTCACCGCGCTGTCTGTTCGCAGCATCCACAACGGCAACAAGGAGTTCTCGTGCCCGCGCTGCGGCAAGCTGTTCCTGTTCAAGCGCGCAATGGAGCTGCACCAGCTGACGCACGAGGCGAGCGCGCTCCTCTACTGCCACGAGGTGAGACTACAGCATGCAGCAACTCAATCAGGTCACGTCAGGATGTAGTGGCATTGCTGAAGCAGTGAGACGCACCAAAATATGCTGTTGTGTAAAAATCCTAGCTAACACAACTTGGTTACGTATCGTTGATCAGATACTCTTCATCATCAGATGCTCTTGTTGCAGTGTGACCTGAACTTCAAGAACCAGATATCGTACCGGCAGCACATGCTGTACAGCCTCAAGCACATAGACCCGGCCAAGCTGAAGTAAGTCAACCTTCCCGGCTTAGCTGGTCAACATGTCCAGGGGTTTTTCGGTTTTTGGGCAAGAATTTGAAAAAATTTGAAGTGGTCATCAATAGCTATACTCCTTCCTAAGATGTGCTGAACACCATTGTCTTCTGCTGGAGACCCTGATTACCTAAAAGCAGTGTATCATGTGAAGATCTAATACATGAAGTGGTAAGAGAAGTATGCCCTAAACTAAAGGTTTTATCTGGTGGTAGATGTCTAACCGGAGACCATCTTCTATAGGTATTTTTCATCCGGCTCGGAGGACCATGCAGGTCATGAAGTTGCTATGGTAACGAAATTTAACATATATATTTTGCGGAGTACATCATTCTAGCCAGACCCTGCACTACGGAGGTAGTAGGTGTGTGTACATCACCCATTAGCTATAGGCCGTGACCATCAGCCGTGGGTCTGGTGCTGGCTCTCAAGGACCCTCTGACCTTCAGTTTGCTGCGTGCTGGGTCTCACGGCGTATGTGCAGCGTTCACTTGGTAGCGGATGGGGAAGTTTCGGTAGTACAGTTAAGCTAACCGACCAAGCGCGATGGACTCGCTGACCAAAGCAAGGTGTGGTCCTCCAGCAATGTGGGGGCTGTTCGGCGAGCTGACAACCGCTCTCTTGTGTCGGAGGCCAGGACTTACTTTGGGTCGCTGCGTCAGAGGAGTGAGTATACCAATCATACCAGCGCCATGTTGCTATTGCCGTGGCCTAAGTGGCGTTACTCCATGGTCTGAAGATCTGTTCAGAGTATGCAATGGAGGAGAGAAGAGAGGTAACTTAATGATGATGCTGCTAACCTTTTGATGTACAAGTAGAGAATCGATCATCTGTCAGGAACCACATCAGCATGTACTTGCGCAGGTACGCGTGCAAGCTGTGCGACAAGAAGTTCCTGAAGGCGAAGCGGCTGGAGGAGCACAACCTGGCCGTGCACCTCAAGGCCACGCCCATCCGCTGCACGGTGCCAGGGTGCAACTTTGTAAGTACACTAACACTCCTCATCTAACCATCATCTCCATAAAAAGCTGAAAGTTGTCTCCGATGAGTGCACGTGATGCTGTGTGAACATCCTAACTGGACTTAATTTCCTCCAAACAAATATATGTTTGGTAAATTGAGTTGCTTACACAACATCACGTGTGCTTAACACTTTTTTTTTCGTATTGTTACTTTGGTGAACAAGGATAAGGAAATTGACGGAAGGATGACGGTCACTCGATGGTAAGTGATACACCCATGACAATTTGGCGCTGGTTAAGATATTGTACACTGCTTCAAAGTGCGCTCGTGGTTTTAAGACATAAAAAATTACATTTTATTTCCCCAGTCATTTCTCTAATTACAACGCCCTTCGAATCGGAACACAGTAATATACGCACACCACTGTCTGGCAGCGGAGATAGCGCTGTGTTATTATCTAAACGATCTTCGGCTACAGACTTACTAGTAGTTTAATCATTATTAAAATGGTCCTACGAACCGGATCATACCACAGTTCCATTGCGGCGATAGTTGAATGTAGTAGTTAATATATGTGTGTGTGTTCCGCAGGCGTGCTCGTCGCGGCCGGTGCTGCGCACGCACGCGCGCATGCTGCACAGAGACATGCGCGCGCGCCGCGACCACGTGTGCGACGTGTGCGGCAAGGCGTACGCGGTCAGTCAGTCACACACGCACACGCGCACACACACACGTACACACGCGCTATATACACTAAGGTTTTGTATGACAGGTCAAAGTCCATCTCTAACCGAACCGAAGAAAGGTGGTATCATAGGCATTAAATATATATATAACGTAAAGGAGGTGAATGGGTGTAAGGAGTTCCGTACAAAAACTTACCGGACCCAACCCATCCTCACCAGCTCGTGGTGCAGCCTGCTGATAAACAGACCAGGCTCTGGCTCCTGCCAACGCTCATTGGGCCGGCGTTGTATCAAACGGTTCCGATCTCAACATTGTGCCCCTACCTAATCGATGTGGGAGTATGAGGAAGCCCATGTCCAACAGTGGCGGTCTGTCGGCTGATGATGTTGATGCGCGGGTTCGATTCCCACTGAACTTAAGCTTCCAGTAAAGGACTACAAATTAAAGAAGCGGACACACTCTAAGATGACCTTTCGTGAACAACCTCGACAGACCTCAACTTTTAGCCAGGGTGGTAAATAAACGGCTACGACTATCTCCATGTGGGAAAAAATTAATTATCGCAGTAGTGGGAATATTGAGATTATTATTCTCGTTACAATTTACTGGCTATTTCACTGGTACTATCGCAGCGCCTATTGCAGCCGACAAACAGTACTGTGCAAACATTACCGTGATCCGGTTTGAATGTCGCTGTAGTTAGTGCAATTACAGGGGTAATGGGACTTAACATTTTCTATATCAAGGCGATTCATCCTAACTGGCGCCTTGTTATGGGCGGACGTATCACCACCAGGTGAACGTCCAGCTCGTGATATCGCTTGATTTAATAAATAATAATTATATTCGCTGTATGGGTTGGTGGTGGTGTGAGTGAGTAGTGCGGACGTAGTGTGTGTGTGTGCGAGGCAATGAACCGTCTCCGTCCCGTTCTCGCGCGCAGAGCAAGTCTGCGCTGGGCGGGCACCTGCGCGCGCACACCGGCGAGCGGCCGTTCCGGTGCGCGCGCTGCCCGGCCGCGTTCGGGTACGAGGCGGCGCTGTACAACCACACGCGGCTGGTGCACCACGGCAGGAAGGTAACGAGCGAGCACACGCACACAGACACAGGGACACACATGCGTATACACGCACACACACATACACACAGTCAAACAGTTTCACAGATAAAATATCTTTAACAATATTCTATTGTTTATGACACAAATTAACGGAACTTAATGTTTCGTGCGTTGTGAGGATGTTGTGTAAACATACTAACCAGATACCTATAGGCGTATATTTATTTATGGTGTATGTAGAAATGCCTCCCACAATGTGGAACAATGATCTGGTGAGAATCGCGGGAACCCGCTGGACTTATGTCCAGCAGTGTATGTCTATCAGCTGATGATGATGATGATATATAGATTTAACCTATATCCAGGTGTGGACTGCCAAGTGCTGATGATAGTCTCACCATCTCGTCTGTTAACTGTGCTTATGTTTATTTACCAACTACTGGGATCGGCTGACAGGAGATGACTAATAAACTAACTTCTAGTGTCTATGATGTATCGTCAAGTGCTTTCAATCAGGATATAGTAAAAATCTATATAACTTAATGATTAGAATGACACAAATGTGGTCTGATCGCAGAATGTGCGTGGTCGCGCCGCGAAAAATGCTGAAGAAGCTACCCCGGCACCTGCTGCGGCTCCCGCCGGCCCACTGCTGGACCCCGCGCCGGCGTGGCCCGACCCCGCACCCGCGCCTCCGATCGAAATGCCCCAACGGCTCGCGGACGCGGCCATGCAGCCGTAACTTGAATAAAGAGAAAGAATTATATTTTTTTAATTTAATACCTACTGCGTTTGTTTTTTATTTAACATACTCCAGCTCCGATATGATTCCGGTGAGAGCACAGATGGTGACAGATGTAAAACATGAGCGTGGTAGCCGGATATCGTTACACAGCAAGCGCTTGGCCGCTGCGCGATGGAGACAATTTTTTCAAAGATTATCGTTTGATACAAATGTATTATATTATATAATTTTATTAATACATTTTAAAAATCAAGTAATTACATTTCCGTATCGGGTCAACGTCTCGCTGATGTTATCCTTTTCAGGAATAAAAAAAGGCTTCGTTACATCCGACGTAGATAAACAGAAATTTGTGATTCTTTTATGAATTAATTTTCAGTAATTATTTATGGGGGGTGAAAGTTACCCGCGTCCGTAGGACTTACCATCTTCTCCTAGACCCACGCTACATGTGCCCCCGCTTGGTGCCAAACGAGTAATAGGGCCCTGCCCAACGCCGAGCAACAAACGGCGATAAATAGCTTGTCATCAGGCCTCAGCAGACCTTGGCGGATTAAATAACACCAAAAAGAGCGACGGTAGTACCTTGAAAAGTACTGCTGGAATATATCCCAAACCCCCTTTTATAGTTATGGAAAAGTCTAATATAGAATGCGATATGTCCGGCTTATCCCCGGCGTTCTCTGATATCCGGGCCAGAGAGTGTGAAGACTACGTAGATGTGCGTGACCAGGCATCTACGTCAGTGATGGCTACTGGAAAACGTTTTGTTCAATAAGCCTTTCATCCAAGTTTATTTATAAGTAGACAAAGAACCCCAACCTGATCCCACCAACACAGCTTCCTCTATATGAAAACAGACAGAAAAGCCAGGCACCAACCACTATCGACAATACACCCTATCCTCCCGAATGGCAGAAAGTACCAACAACTAGGGGGCAACAACTGAAAGAAATTATCGCAATCGCCATACCCAGAATCAATCTAGACTACTAATAGATACAATGGCCTACAGATAGACCTGACAGACGATGAGCCAAAACTTAAAGAGAAACGCCCAAACAAACCTCCACCGATTACCTTGTACAGTACTGAGGACATAAATTAACTTAATTACAACTGTAGCGGATAAAAATGATTTTCTCCTCAAAATCAATTAAGAATGAACTCAATAGACATAGAAGCATACAAGAGGATTATAACTATAGTACGTGAAAACGGACTTTCAGGCCACATTTTTAATAGAAAAGGCCAACGCAGCTATCGTCTAGTAGTAAACAACTCCATCATTCTACACCGCACAGCGCTATCATAGAGGAAGTAGAAAAAACGGGCAATGAGAGATTATAAATGTACAATATGGCCCGGATATAAAGCCAACATCGACATTCTTTGTGTTGCGGTTCATAATCCTATATTTTTTCCTTTCTTTTTAAGTGTCACTTATTCGCAGCGCGCAGCTAGCTGCGCCGGTGACGTGCGTCCGCGGCGTGGCAACACCAGTACTTTAGACCGGTGTAGCTAACCCCATTACAATTTTTTTTTTGCTCTCTTTAAAATATGTACAATGGAATATAAAAGACAACTTTGCTTCTCTGATAACATAAGGTAAAAAAAACAAATAATGTACATAGAATTATAGGATAAACAATAACTTGTAAAGCCTAACTTAAGGGTAACACCGCCAGTTTCCGAACGGGACGGCGCAGCGCTCCGGACGTGGTAGCGACTTCTACTGCTCTCACTACACCGTCCCTGCCCGGAAATGTCCGGGCGACCCGCCCCCGTGGCCAGACTCCACGAGGGAGGTTTCCGCCAGTAATTAATATTAAATCGCCTACCTTAACACTTTTGCTGGGACCGGATGGGTTGCGCGGATTCAATGTCTGTAAACACTCGCGCACCCAACGCGACTAGAAATGGTCTGCCAGATGGAGACCTCGCCTCCACTTCCCTCTGCAGATCAGGTCTACATCGTCGACCTGAGATACCACGGAGTAAGGTAAAGCCGAGCCCAATATGAAATGGAAAGGCGTTATAGCACCCTCTTTAAACATTTGTGTCAAACCTTATTTTTGGCTACCCACTTCAATCTTTTGTTGATGGCAATAGTGCAGAATGCTTCGCAATCTAAGATAGTATGACCTTCGTTGTTGCAAAGAATGCAAACCTTTTTTGCGACCTTAATTTTAAATGCCGATGAAGTGTCATTGATAGTATTATGACATCTGACAGGCTTAACTTCATATTTGCGTGGTTCGGAAATGTAGTCGTATTTCGACTTCATTTCGATCTCCAGTTTGAGGAATTCCGAAAGAAGTTCCATACGCGGTCTCTTCACAGTGGTCCCAGTCCCTCTCATACGCGAAGCATGTCCAGCGGGATCGCAATGTGGTCGGAAACTTCCCCACAATCTCGTTAGATAGCTCTGGGGAGGCATACTCCGGCATGTCGAGCGCCGTACCCGTAGTGCCGTACCCTACACGAGAAAGCATTTATCTCGTTTACTGTCTTTTGGTTAGAAAACTTAGGCAAAGCTCTTAAAATTGCTAACTGGGCTAAAACAATGCGTTCCGGCCTAGAAAATTCAACCTCGAGAGCACTGATTACCTCAAGAGGGTCGGAACCAGCCACCAACACGACTGCTACTGCGTCGCGGGCACTTGCGAGTACGACGAACTGGAGGTTTGGTACGCTCTTCTAAAAAAGAGGCAGTCCGTAGGCTGGGTACCGTCGAAAATAGGCAAACTCGAAGTGACCTTAGGAGTATTACGGCATCCTGTGGCAACAGCGATGTTGGCAACCGCTTGAGCCGATTGTAAAGTGTCGTCGTTCTTGTTCACACTAATATTTTTATTACTGTTGCCGAAACAATAATTAGAATTAAAACGTGTATCTACACTACACGTAGGGGCTGTATGTGTAAATGTATCCTTCTCGGCCGTGCGAGTTGGCAAGCCGGACCAGTGGGGCAATTCCATACACACGGCTCTGGGACGTGGAGCAGGCGCGGCGACGAAGGAGGTGCCTTTCCGTGCCGGATCCTTTTAGCGCGCACGTGTATATGGGTGCACTGTGATAAGGAGGATAATAAGCACACGTAGATGTTAGTGGGTGATTTTGGTCAAGACGGAATGAGGTGGATATACTTGATAGTGAGGCTGGAACCGTTTTTGCTAGTGAGATTATAACGTCCTGGGGATTGTGACATAAGGATTGAGTGTTGTCCCTTTGTCCTGATACAGGCAAGGTGGCGTCTAAGTGTCCACTGGTGGCGAATAAGGCACGGACGTTAAGATCACAGTGTTCGACGTCTCCATAAAGGCCTGAAGCGAACAGGAAGGGATAAATGAACAATTATCACCATTATCATCGTCTAACCACTCCTGAACTCTCCTGCTTGAACGTCACCCACTTTTGACACCAAAATGTTGCTGTTCAAAATTCTTTATTTTTTCCTTTCTTTTTTAATTGACACTCATTCATAGCGGCCAGCTAGCTGCGTCGGTGACACTGTTAATCTCGAGGCTAGCCAAAACAACAATGCTGCAAAAACAATAAAATCTATAAACAACCAAATTGTCACAATTGAAGAGCCCAAGTAAGTTATGCACATTTGTGAACTTTAGTTACAACAGCGAGATACAAACGGTAAAGGAGAGCATCGTGTGGAAACTTGCACACTGGAATCATCTTTGTGTGTGTGTGGTGGCCCCAATAAAGTGACAACAGGCTCGCCCCCTGTTAATTGGGACCTGTTCTGACCACATCTGGCAAAAAGTGGGTGTTTATTCACCTCTGCCTACCCGTACTGGGAAAAAGGCGTGATAAAAAAATATCAATAAACTTGTCCAATGAAATGGCCACTCTGAAAATAGCAAAGTGGAACATTAATGGGTTGCTTAAAGACAAGTTTGACATACTAGTTCTATCGGAACTTAAAAATATTGATGTACTCCTTGTATCCGAGGCACACTTAATACCAAATTACGACACGACTAGGCCAAATTACATCATATATTCGACATCCATTCCAGATGAAAGGGCACATGCAGGTACTGCTGTAGTGATAAGAAAACATATTAAGCATATAGTTCTTACAGAGTATAAAACAGAACCAATACAAGCGACTACAGTTATGGTGCAAGATAAATGTGGATCTATAACATTATCGGCTGTACATTGTCCACCAAAGCACATCTTAAAGGAACAAGCTTTTTCAAACTACTTCAAAACCCTTGCAATAGATTCACGTGTGGATGTGATTGGAACGCTAAATATGTTTACTGGGGATCAAGGCTCACTTTACCTAGAGGTCGAGAAATGAAAAGAAGTATAGATATAAACAATCTGTGTAGCAAAGTGGCTCTCGAGGGCTGTACATTATCCCACCAAAAGAAGCGTGGACACATGGCCCAAAAATTGACAAAGAAAAGGCATTTGGACGGTTCTTGCACGAGATGTCCACCCCAAAGGCGGTGATCCACAAATCGAAAAAGAAATACCTAAGAACCGATTTGCAGCTGTCTACCAATGCGAAGATGCTCACCTCGCGGACTCCATAGAGAAATTAAAGACCTGGAATTAAATATGGCTCCTGGTTATTGCCTAATAACAACTAAAATACTACGACAACTTCTTAAAGTAGTCCTAGTTGGTATTACAATCCTTTTTAATTCTATTATTAGGATTAGCCATGTCCCAATGATATGGAAAACATCAGAAATAATAATAATCCCTAAACCTGGCAAACCCCCACATTTTGTGTCTTATCGATCTATAAGTTTATTACCGACCTTGGCGAAGTTGTTTGAGAGTGTAGTCGATAAAATAAGAGAAGCTCTCAAGAAGAAGTAGTACTGCTCTGCTGTCTTCCTAGACGTGCAACAGGCATTTGACAAGGTTTGGCATTTGGGCCTGCTCTATAAAATAAAGAAACTAGTTTCACACGACCTCTTCTTACTTCGAAAATCTTACCTGGAAGACAGAATGTTTAGAGTCAGAGCCAACGACGCCTACTCAACCTTCCAAGACATCATAACTGACGTGCCACAAGGTTCCATATTGGGTCCCACTCTATATTTCATATACACTGCAAAAGACAGCACATTAACCGCTACATTCGCCGATGACATTGCTGCACTCTCCAGTCATGGGAATTCCAACGTATCCTTGGTGCTACAGAGTCACTTAAACAAAATACATAAGTAGATGGAAATGTGGCGTATTAATGCCAGTCCAAACAAATCTGTGCATTTTACATTTACTTTGCGAAAGGATAACTCCTCCCCAATTTAATTCGGAAACAAGGTTTTGCCAATATTCAGCAAAATATCTAGGCACACATCTTGACAGGAAGCGAAGGTGAAACGCTCATATTAAAAAGAAACAGAACGAATTAAATATGCGGCTTCGAAACTTAAACTGGCTGATAGGTAAAAGATCTCACGTCACCATGGAAAATGAGCTACTCATATATAAAACTATAATCAAGCCAGTTTGGACATACGGCATTGAGTTACGGGGATCAGCAAAGAACTCAAATGTGGAAATCATACAAAGATTCCAGAACGAAGCACTGAGAATAATAACAAACGCACCCCTGTTTATCAAAACCAGTGAACTGCACGAATACACAGAAATGAGAACTGTGAAGGAAGAAATTCAACACAGAGCAAAATCCTACAAAGCCCGTATAAAAGCTCATACAAATTCCTAGCAACATCATTATATAAACCAATAAATGTCAGAAGGCTCAAATGCCAAAACCTCTGGGATCTTGTTGATTAACAAGTCCTTACTCAATACGAGACGGCTTCCTCGCTGGAGGAACAGTGTGCTCCTGCCAATGAACTCCTACAACATATCTGTTAAGGGCTTGTTAAGCCGATCGCAGGATTAAAGAGAAGAGAAAAGAAAAGAAGTAATAATTTATCTAGTAAATTTCTTATATGTTAAAAATAAAAAACTGCTCAATTTCAACAAACCGAGTTTGAGGACCTTGAAACGGAACGTAAATTAAAAAATTACTTAGTGTCATTTGACATTAAGAAAATAAACATAGAATTATAACCAACAATTTCCAATACTATTTATGTCATACATTAGTTGGAAATTTGTGTAAGAAAATTGTAACGTACTGTCACTTTCATGACAGACATGACATTGGCGAAAGTCTTTTAAAACAAGACCCAATTAGAGTAATAATAATGAGGATAATTAACCTCCTCAAAACTCTTAGGATAAGTTACACTCGCGCCATACGCAATTATTCCGATGATTACACGCCGAAAGCGCTGCGCAGCTTAAAGAGCAAGTCTACCAGGGAACACGTACAGTACTACGTGGATTCGTGTAGGATACGAACTGTGGGGGGCAACGGCGGCAACGGATGCATCTCGTTCCTGAGCGTCTGGTGCAAGGACCACGCCGGACCCGACGGTGGCGACGGCGGTCACGGCGGACACGTTATATTTCAGGTACACTTGTGACAAACTATGGTTACAAATTTTTCCTTCCATTACCTTAGAACTGTGTTACATGTGACATGCTTATATTTATACTACCATTCAAAAAGAATACATGCTGACAAAACCAAGGATGGATGAAATACTAACATATAACTTTAATTTAATTATAGTGAATACTTTTTGTGTTAAAAGAGATAATACGGAGACTGTCTCTGGGAGCTGAGGACTGCCATAAGTAAAGTTGATATTTTTTTAGTTTCATTCATTTACACTGAAATGAAATTTTCATATATTTTACAATAATAACTAAGCTTTTCATATTATTGTTGAATACAATGTAATTCTTTAATTTGTGTATATAAACTAGCCAAGTGCCTTCATTTGCAGTGTACTCACACAGTGAAGAGTTTAAACCATTGTAAGGCAGTGGTGAATGCGAAGAACGGCGAGCGCGGCGACAATAAGGACTGCACTGGGAAGAATGCTCAGCATATCGTCATACCGGTACCACTTGGTATATAATATTATTTGATTATTGTTCAATGAAGCGATGTAAGCGGGACTTTCACTTTATGGGAAGTGCCTGCCCATAACAATGTGACCTTTGGATAATATACACTGCATCACATTGTGCTTGTTGCTTTGAGACATAGATGTTGCATCTCACATCTACAATAATTACACAAGCTACAGCACCTTTCAAACCGGAACACAGTAAAGTTTGCACAGTACTGTATGTCTGCTGTGGCATCTATCTCAACAGTTCCTGGCAACGGAGACCCATCACCAGTACAATCACCATTCCATTTCACACAAGAAATATTATATGTCAGTTTCCTGTCTTGCAGCAGCTGATTACTTGCCTCGTAACAGTGATCTATAGTTTGACCAGAGTCAAACTGTATCATATAGTTTGGTTTCTGGTGCCTAGCAACCTGTTGTAGCTAAGCATTTATCCACTGCATTCACTTCTAGTCGGTGACCTTGCTAGATAGATAATTGTTGCATTTCTCCATGCAGGTACGATAGTGAAAGATGGTAATGGCCGTGTGGTTGGAGACTTGTCCCACGAGGGCACCATGTTCGTGGCAGCACGCGGCGGCGCCGGCGGCAGGGGCAACAAGTTCTTTTTGACCGACACGCAGCAGGTATGGTTCCAACACACTCAGGAGGTGGATTACCATGCAGTCATTATGCTCATGGTACTTCTTTATCACAGTTGGAGTACGAGAGCAGGTTTTAAAGCAGATAAACTCCAGTGCTGTCTGTGAGTGGTTAGGGAAGCAGTTAATGGTGGACACCTTTAATGGTGGTTAGTCAGCTGATGTGGAAGAGTCCTCATGCGGTGGACACAGGCACCAGTACCTCATTATATATTTTTTTTAATTAAGCAACGCGAGTACTGGGACGTCCACCTGATGGTAATTGATACGCCTGCCCGCAACAATGCGGCGCTAGTCAGAATGATACGCTGCACCACATTGTGCTCGTCGCCTAAAATAAGATGTCGAATGTCGTTACCGATATTGACACTAGTTACTGCGTCCTTCAAACCGGAAGATAGTAATGTTTGTCAGCTTCAACAGGTACTGTGGTAGTATCTGCCTAGATGGTCTCCAGAGGCAGAGACCTACTACTGGTAGTAACTGGAAGTCGTGTGCATCACAAGCATTGCTGGCGACAGAGAAATCATATCAATGCAATACACTAACTCCTGGTGGTGAAGGAAGTATCAGCCACCACCAGGTCAGCCGTACTGTATACACTCATGTGAATGATGTAGTGGTGGTGTGCTGCAGGCGCCGGAGGTAGCGGAGCTGGGCGCGGAGGGCGAGACTTGCGTGTACACGCTGGAGGTGCGCTCGATGGCCCACCTCGGGCTGCTCGGCTTCCCCAACGCTGGGAAGAGCACGCTGCTGCGCGCGCTCACGCGGGCCCGCCCCACCGTCGCGCCGTACCCCTTCACCACCCTGCGCCCCCACATCGGTAAGCTGACCGCCGGCTGGTTCATCCGACCATTGAATAGGAGGGTAGTTGTGAATTAATCGCAAGTATTCGGAGTTCATAGTCCATTGACTTCCGGTTCACCATCGAAATCTCCAAAACGTCCGGACGGGTGAGGCGCTTACCTGATGGTAATAAAACCATCACAGTGTACCACCAGTTGCGATGGTATTTTATACACTGCAGCATACTGCACTCCTCGCTATACACATAAGACATTGGGTCGCGATTCGCCATACATGGTCCTTCGAGCCGGATGTCACTAGTTTGGCAGCTGTAGTTCCAATTACAGTTCCTGCTGATGGTACCTAGACCATCTCCAGCAATAGACCTACCCACCAGTGTCAGGTATTAACTGGATCCTTGTCACAAACATGGTGGTGGGTCTCTGTCGCCAGAGACTGTCTAGGTAGTTATCACTGCAGCACTTGTGTGTTATCCGGTTTGAAGGGCGCTGTAGTAAAATTACTGGGCTAACGAGACTCAGCTTGTCTCAGACGACCAGCACAATGTGGTGCTGTGTTATCACCCTAACAAGCCCCACGTTATTGGCGGGTGCATCACTTACTTTCAGGTGAACCGCTAGTTCATCACGTCGCTTCGTAGAATAAAAAAATAAAATGTCATGTGACGTGGTGTGTGTGCAGGCATGGTGCTGTACGATGACTACGAGCAGGTGGCGCTGGCGGACCTGCCCGGCCTGATCCCCGGCTCCCACAGGAACTACGGGCTCGGTGAGACACTATTGCTGTTATCACGCTGAAGAGATGGTGAATGACCACAGTTGCTTGAAGGTCTCCCATGCTTCTTGTAATATAAGTACTCTTTACTTGGTACTAACCAGCTATGCTGTCAGCGTTGCTGAGCACCTGTCAACATGAGAGCAGGAGGAGTTCCAGTGTTGCTATCGTACTTGAAGAGCCATAGTTTATTTGAAGCTGTCCCGCAGGTATCCAGTTCCTGCAGCACGTGGAGCGCTGCCGCGGGCTCATCTACCTGCTGGACGGCGCCGAGGACCCGCTGCAGCAGTACGAGACCCTGCGACACGAGCTGGGCCAGTACAGCGCCGAGCTGGCCTCGCGTCCGGCCCTCGTGCTCGTCAACAAGCTGGACCTGCCGGAGGTGCGCGCGCGCTGCGACCAGCTCGACGGGATTCCCGACGCGCTGGGAGTCTCCGCGAAGACCGGCCTCAACCTGCACGAGCTGCTGCGCCGGATCCGGATATTGTACGACAGCAGCGGCGAAGAACAATAAAACCATACAAATATATGTTAGTAACTTTCATTCAACAATCGTACAGTTGTCTCAATCACCAGCACTGAATATCAAGTGTCAATACGATCGTCTATTCTGAACCCGGTCCAGGATACTCCGGCTTCTTACATGCACAATCATACTCCACATGTTACCCAGGATCCGAACCTGATACCCTCGTGTCAGTAGGCAGACTGTTGACCACTGCGCCATAGGGGCAGCTACAGCATACACCCATTACCATAACCATTTCCTTTCCATATATACTCTGTGGTATGTAACCAATATGACTAGTGCAGGCTGTACACCGTATAACCTTTGCACTTATTAAAAAAAAAAATTAAAACTGCTATTAATTTTATATACACGGCATCGTATATGAAATGTCAGTACCCGCAGTTTTTTTTTTAATTGTGCAATATGTACGAGGTACATTTGTCATTATGCTCTTTAAAACACAAGTGAGGCTCAGCCGGCTGAACCGAATATGCTTCAGCCATTTTCAAGTTAAATCAATGGAATAAAAAAAAAAAAAACAAATTTATTTACACAGTATACAATTGATTCGCACAACTATTGTCTATCAGTCAGTCGGTGTGAGCGTGGAGCTCTAGCTGCGGCAGGAGCTGGAGACCTCGTTCTGAAGTCTGCTCCGCTGCAGCTCCCCCTCTTCCTCCGCCTCTGTGTACCGGGCTGGTGGGGCTCCGCTACGGTGCCCCCGCGTGCGTGGGCTGCGGCTGCGGCTGTGACGTCACCGCCCCATCGGACACCTTCCTGCCCCTCTTGCTCTTCTTCGGCTGCACCTTCATCTGCCGAGACGATGATGACCAGGCTGACGCGCGCCAAGTACCGAATGCGCGACGGGATCGAACCCGTCACCGAGTAAACACATTAAAATGTGGTACTACCCTCTTTCGGTTACATATCACTTTCTACTTTTACCGCATAGAATGATTATAAAGCACTCAAAATTAAGTGTTATCGCGAGTTGACACACGATATTATTTGATACAATTAAACATCAAGTTTTTACACTCAATATTACGTACTGTCACTTAACATTAAGTGCTGATTTTTTTTTTATTAAATCGAGACGAGAGGAACGGTCACTCAATGTTAAGTGACACGCCTGCCCATAACAATGCGGCACTAGTCAGGATTGTATACACAGCAGCACATTATGCTCGTCACCTTGACACAAAAGATGTTGAGTCTCATTACTCCCCAGTAATTTCATTAGCTACAGCGCCCTTCAAACCGGATCACATCAATGTTCGCACAGTGCTGTTTATCTGTTGCAATAAACGCTGCTGTGGTACTTACCTAGACCTACCGCTAATAAAAGTGTTAAATGTGACTTTTAAGTGTCAACACTCGATATCGAGTGTGTATGATATTTCGCAAGTGATAGGGTGGGGGTGGGGGTGGACGGTGTGCGCTCTCACCTTGTAGTGCACCTCGCGCACGTGCCGGTAGAGGCTCGAGTACCAGCCGAAGGACGCGCTGCACCTCTCGCACTGGTACGGCGTCTCGCTCGTGTGCATCGCGACGATGTGGTACTTCAGCTTGGCGGCGTTCTGGCGGCGGCGGGACGCGATCAGCGTGGCGACGCACGCCCACGCCCACGCCCACACACCCACACACACCAGCGCACGGCAAAGGCGCAACTACCACGCGTCTCCAGCAAAGACAGCAGTTGATTGATGCAGTTGCGTTACATTCAACATAACCCCAACTGCCCACTCGACCTGATCCCTGAACATTCCACCGCGAGACATGAACCAGGTGACCTGGTGATGTTGAATTGGTTCAGTTCACAGCGGAGGCGGTGGTGCTGGTGGTGTGAGGGGGAGGGTTAGGGCATTACTGATAATAAATACTACCCCTTCACGCATGAGAAGGTCCAACGATCTGCTGAAGGTTGCGTGAAGCAGCTGGATGCGAGCAGTGGACTCATCCATGTGGAGTTCTTAGGGGGAGACCTTGTCCAGCAGTGGGCATCTATTGGCTGATGATGATGATGCATCAGATGATCACATTATCGAAGACGTTCATCAGACGACCACGCCCCCACATGACTCCGTCCCAAAGCACGTGGGTACTATTCGTGTTATGGCTTGTGGACCTCCGAACTGGTGCTGCGATCCGGTTCGCAGGACCGTACATCTCACCTGGTACGACTTGCCGCATACGTGGCACAGGTTGTCCTTTGCGTCCTTGTTGCGGTGCACGTTCTGCTGGTGAACGTACAGCGACGTGTGGCACTTGTACGGCTGCGGCGTCACCAGCACCAGCACCAGCACCGGGACGATCACCATCCACCGGGAACAAGTACACCAATAGTATAAGATAACCTAAAAGCTGTGACAGCACGGGTACAGGTGTGATTCCCACTGAGCTGAACACCGGAGGAGGAAAACATGTGGAATTCCAAGAGTAATAGTTTCTGCAGAGATGTGGACATTATTTTCATATTGGGAAAGTACTAATCCCAGCAGTGGGCATAATTTAATCTGTACTGTTCTGATGAGATAGAGGTAATTTTGAGGCTTATTGGTTCAGACTGAGTCCACATCCAGTGATGAGGGTGTGAGGTACTCCTGCTCAATAGAGGAGTGTTGCCGTTGGTAAGGGTGGGTGGGGGAGGGATAGGTTGCTGACCTTGTTGCAGATGTGGCAGCGGAACTTGATCTTCTTGAGGTGCTCCCAGTCGATGTGGTCGCGCAGGCGCGTCTTGTTCACGAACTTCTTGCCGCACTCGTCGCACGTGTAGCTGCGATGTGACCAAAGAGCTCGGTATATATGTACATATACAGGGTGTTTAGGTAATGTGGCGCTGTGTTGACATCCTCACCTACCCTACATTACTCAAGCAACATGGAACCGGATAAATCTAGCTCCCTTAAACATATTGCGACCTTCTATAAACGGTGACCACTTTCCATGTGAACATCATCACCACAGCGATGGCATTATGAAGGTAGTGGACTAGAAGAAGCTCTGAAGTATTGGAGTTAACTGGACAGCCCTGAATGTAGTAACAATGCTGCAGGTCTAGTGTCTGGTGATCTGGTCCAGGAGTCAGCTGGCTGCTGCCCCGGTGCAGGAGTACCGACCTGAACTCCGCCTCGGGCACGTGGCGGCGCGACACGCGCAGGTGCTGCCGGTAGGTCGCCACCGACGCGAACAGCTTGCCGCACGGCGAGCAGCGCAGCTCGCCGGAGTCCCGAGCCTGGACGTCGAACCAAACCATTAGTGCCTTTAGAACACCTCCGACATGATAAATTGGTGCAGCACATGGATGTACAGACAGCGGACAGGTTCGATTTCAACTGAACTCGAGCTTCTGAAGACAGAGGCCGCGAGCAACCACGTGGACACGTCTCATCAAACTGAACTTGATCCTCTCTTTATGAAAGACCTAAGTCCCAGTAGTGGGAACAATAAGAGCTGGGTATTTTGTTCAATCTCCTCATAGAGAATAATTGAAGAAGATTCTTATCTTATGACAATCAGTGTATTTCTCTCGACTCTTCGTCACCAGGATGCGCGAGTGTTCAGGCCACAAGCATCATCTCACTACCTTCCACCTCTCACCTTGTGGCTGCGCATATGCCGGCCCAGGTTGGACTTCCACTGGTAGACTTTGCCACAGCGCGGGCACGGGTACCGGTTCTGCCCTTTGTGCAGGACGCTGCGGGACACACGAAAACGATGCACAGGTATCAGCAAGACAAGGAGACAATGGAAATCCAGCAAAGAGAAGAGATATAGGTAAGTGGAGATAGAGAATGAGATAGTTATAAAATACACATGTCTATGTCTTGGGAGAAGCAGCTGTCCAGCAGTGGACTGCCAGGGGCTGCTGATGACATGTGTAAGTTAGCGGTGAACTGCTTGTCCGAATCCTCGATCACATGAGCTTCATCTGTGTTAGGATTCTACCAACAATAGAATATTGGTTGTGGAGTGTGTACGAACTTGAGGTGGTATCTGTACGTCTTCTTGGAGCTGAAGATCTTGCCGCACTCGACGCACTGCGGCCTGTCGGGCAACGGCTCGCGGGAGCGCGGCGCGCGGGCCGCACGAGGAGCTGGAGCAACCACTGCTCCGTTCACTGGTGGTGACTGTCAACCATCACTCTCTTTAACACAATAATAACATGGAAGATAACAATTCATTGCCAGTTTTCAGCGGTGGACAGCACCAGGCTGAAATGATCTCATTTCCTTATTCTAGAAGTTCTGGAGTTCTGTTTCCTTATTGACTTCAGCATCTACTGCAAAATAAATTGTTGTTGAAACTCACCACATCCTTTGTCTCTCCTTTATCAATATTATCTCCTACATCAGTCATATCACAGTCATTTGCCTGCACTTCCTCCGGTAACCGCTCCACCTTCTGATCTTCATTAATATCACAGTCCGGCCACGGGTCAGAATCACTGACATTGTCCACTTTCACTTTGCTCTGTTTTTTTCTTTTTGTTTTCTTCTTTATTCTTACTTTATTTTTCTATAAACAATTTATAACATGAGACGGGTGGGACGTTAAAAGAAACCAACGGAAGATACAAGGCATCACAATTGCTCCTATCTAAATGGTGGTGAGCAACAGATTCACTTGATAAAACCATTACCAGAAGATTTCCATTTAAAGGGTTCTGTAACTAATGTAAAATTTACACCTCACAGAGACGTAGTGTGAACATCCTAACTGGCAACTCATTGCAGAGGTATTTCATCTTAACACCCAAACTCAGGTAAAATCAAATACGAACCTTTCTACTTGGCTCCTTAGGTTGTTCCAGATTTAAATCCCTGACAAAGGTCTCAGGTTCGCAGTGTGTCTCCGCTCCACTTTCAATCGCCTCACTCTTAAGTCCATCCATTACTATGTCTTCGTCCGTTTCCGACTTAACCACATTGTCAGGGTACATGATGTTAATGACTTGCTGTATTTTAAGATTTGTTTCCTTGATAAGAGAAATTGGTGATTTGATCTGAAATTCAAATGGAAACTTGATTCCTGTGTATACCGCTAACTTGTATGGATTCAATTTTGTCCTTCCATTTAGAAACTAGAAATATTAAGATACGAGTAAAAAATAGATGTTGTGTAATAACAAGTTACCTGCTGCTGTGCATGGTGCAATAGCCTGGTGTAGCAGTGCTGCGCTTGCGCCTTGAAGCGTTGGAAGCGGCGCAGCACCGAGCGGCACTCCCAGCACACTCGCACACATTGGACTGATGTGTCATACACCTGTTATAAGTAATGTTGATTATTCAATTGATTTCATTACCGCATAGCCTGTCTCACAGACAGGGCATTATAAATGTAAATGATGACCATAGATTATGTGTATACTAATTTCATTAGCTTAGACACATTATCTTACATCTTAACACACATGTTTTCACTTGTCTCAGCTTTATCATGTCCATATGATCACTGACCAAAGAGCCTCAGGTCAAACGTGTGGTGTCGCTGTTTATAATATATCATAACAATTGAACATACCTCAATTTCACTTAGAATTTGATAATATAAATTGTAGCAGCCGGTCTCTCCTATAAAAAACAGATTGCGCCCCACGCACAGGCACGCGGTGCACAGATCCTCCATTTTCTGTGTCATTTTAGTGATGAAAACGACGAAATGTAATATCATGAGTCACAAAACACTTCGGACGTATTAAATTGATTTCACATTGTCGACGTCTAAAACAAATGTTCGATGATAAGAAGCAGTCGTTTTAGATTTAGCTAAATGATACTCTGTTAACTGTATTCCAAACTAAACAATATGAAATATTAACAAAAACAACGAGAAATAACATCGCGGTACCGATAACTTGACAATATTTACTTGTGAACTAAGCAAGACCGAACTAACATTCTTGATCTACTTTCATTGAATTTTACTAATAATTCATACGTGAAAGTAATAATTAAAAAACCGCTTAAATGAACGCAATCTAATACTGCAAATATCGTGTACTCTTTATTCAGCAAATAGTTTGTTTTCACTTATTTAATTCGAGCTGAAGCGTAGCGTCCGTCGGCCGCCTGACGGCCGCAGATAATACACACAAACACATTGACACCGTTTGTACACAGAGCGCGACGTGCTTTAGTGTTGTGCGTCAAATATAATCGAGTCATTTTTATGTTCATAATCGATTATATATTTGAAAATCGATTTAGGAACAATACAAAATTTCATTGACACGGTCTCTATGGTCGGAAATCTGTGTAGGTACCGCCGCAGCTGTTATTACTGCCGCCACGCATCAGTGTATAATTGCCGTGTCCGATTTGTAAGATGCTGTCCAACTGTATTTCTAGGGTAGCATGAAAGATATTGTTTTGTATATATAAATTGTTTTGTACCGAATAATAAAATTTTCTATCTTTCTCTATCAAAGAATATAGGTTCAGATATGAAGCTTACAATCGGTCCACTACCGCACACAGTTCTACCCGACTTGATTTTTGCGAGCTATGTTAATGGGTAGAGGTGTCTCGCTTGTGGAGATATTTACTGTCCTGTAGCATAGCGGCAAGCACAACGTACCGTGTTACGATAAAGCTTCAAACAGTGCAGACATTACCGTCATTCGGTTTGAAGGGCGTTATAGATATCACTGGTGATTGTGTCTATTGCAGCCGACGGACAGTACTGTGCAGACATTACTGTGATCCGGTTTATGGGCGGTGTAGCAAGACAACTCAATATGTCTCAAAGCAACGAGCACAAAGTGGTGCAGTGTATATTATCCTAACTAGCGCCATGTTATGAGCGAGCTTATCACTTACTATCAGAGGAATGTCCCTCTAAATATTTAATGAATATAAAAACAAAGTGTTTTTACTATCCACGGCGCCCTTCAAACCGGACTCGGCACACGGAACAGTATTTAATCTCAACTCAGTGGTCTATTGCCCGTGAGCAATAATTCTATTAAAAGAGATATCGTTTATGTCAATACATTTATTATTGCCATTAAAATAAAATGTCCTTAAGGATTACTCTTCGCTTCAGCAGGAAGCTCCGCTTTACTCTTCTCTTCTTTACTCTTTTTGTGTTTCTTTTTCTTCTTCTTGTTCGGGTCCCTCTGTCTGTTCATGTCGTTAAAATTCAATAGCTTTTTATACATTTTGAGTAACTGCTTCGCATCTTTCCTAATTTCGTTGGTGACCTTGCCATCTCCAGCATTTGGCTTTCCGGTTCCGCCGTCGCGGACCTCCGCCACCGGGTCTACGTATTTTGTAGAGCCTTCTAGAGTGTTGTACTGTTCGATGGATCCCTCTTCTAGATTTACTTTCGCTTCCTCAGCGACTTGTGGGGGGAGGATTGCTGCACCGCTCTCCTTTTTAGAATCTTCTAATTTCCTCTTGAGTTCTTTGTTCTTCTTGCGCATCGCGTTGAGAATGTTCGCCGTGGTCAACACACTCTTCACTTTCCTGCTGTCCAAGTAACGGTCTTTCCATGTAATGTTCTCTGCATCCTCTACTAACTTTTCGGCTTCCGCTTTTTCGTGTTCTCTTATCTCTGCCTCGGTAATCACTTCTTCCCTTTCTATTTCATCTATTTTAGCGGATAGTGCTGCAATTTCCTCAGCTGTTGGCTCTTTAGACAATACTGAATTACCATCTTCTCCGTTGCAAGAAGATTCATCGGAAAGTTCTAGAATTTCATAAACGTCGACCTCAGCACACGCTCCTTGATGAGTAGCTGCAGCACCAACGTCGTCTGGTTTGTTTGTGCTGTCTTTTGGATTTGGTTTAGTGTAAAAATTTTGATCGCCCTCATTACGAAAATCCGGACACTTTTTAGATTTTTTTTCTTTCTTTGCTTTCTTTTCCTTTTTCTTATTTTTTTTCTTCTTGTGCACTTTTTTGTTTTCATCATCTTCGTCGGATATGCATACAACCTCAGGTTTAACATCCGTAGCTTCCACTTCTGAACTTTCCCGGTCCGATAATTCGCCTTCAGATTTATCTTTATTATCACATCCTTCAACATCTCTTTCGCAATCAGCTTCAACTCGCGTTGTATCTTCAAAATTATTTATCAAATTGCAATTCGTCTCTTGCATTCCTTCAGTCACTGTTTCTTGATCGACTCTTTTTTCTTCATTCGATGATTGTTCTAAATTCAAATTATTTTGCGCGATACAAACATTTTGTACATTTATTTGTTCAACATTTGATATTTCACCGACTTCAGGTTCGCCATCGTTTTCGCTTGACTTTTCTGCAGCATTCTCTGCTTTATGTTCTTCAACAATATTTTCACGCTGCTCAAGACTTTCTTCAGCATTTTTATTATCTGCAACTACTTCGGCCGCGTGTACATCATCGTTGTTACTTTTTTCATCAACGTTGTCACCGGCTGGGGGTTTAGTGTCAGGTGCTATTTTTATTGCCGAATCAATTTCTGTATTCTTTGAGCTTCCGCTGATAGGATCTCTATCAGTCCTCTTATCATCACCATCACTGCTGTCGGAGCTACTTTCAGAATCTTCCGTACCGGAACTTGAAACGACATCGTAATTCTTTCTATCTAAATCCTCCAAAAGATCCATCTTCTCTGAATCTGACAGTTGGAGAGTTATCTCGTCGTTGTCGCTGCCCTCTTTATTTTTAACTTTGTCTTTTTCTTTCTTCTTGAGCTTCTTCTTTTGTTTTTCCTTTACGATCTTTGTCATTTCCGGCGGTAGCGATTTTGGATTTGATTTTTCTTTAGATGTGTCTAGACTTTTACTAGTTTTGTTCGCGGGTTTCGCTTCCTCTTGTGGTATTTCTTTATTAACGATTTGTTTGTCGAGTTCAGTTGTTTCACTTGTGTTTACGTGAGCAGTTAGCGTCGCCGGCGGCTTGTGTCGGTTCAGTTTGATTTTGCGATGAGATTTTGTTCCAGGTACCGTTATTATTAAATCTTTTATCCTTTTTGTGACGGTCGGTGTTTCGTTGTTGGTGTCTTCAGTAGTGTTCCTTGATGTTTGAGCTGAAACTACACATATACCAAATAAGTTCATAAAAGTTACAACTTATCAATTACTTTATCAAAAATTTATGTTTTTTCCAACATTTCCGAATACATTTTTTTTTATACAGTTAACCGATGGAACGATCGGGACGTTCCCTCGATGCTAAGTGATACGTCCCGGCCATAACAACGCCGCGCTAGTTAGGATAGTATACACTTTACCACATTGCGCTCATGGCTTGAAACATAATATGTTGAGTCACTTTACCCCAGTAATTTAGCTAGTGCAACACTCTTGAAACCGGATCACAGTAATGTTTGCACAGTATTGTTTGTCTGCTGCAATAGCAACTGCAGTGGTATATATGCATATTCATTGACTTGTTAAGTTGCCGAAAGCAGACTTACTCCTGTGCTATTTGAACATGAAAAAACTCAAACACAACAAGACCTTTTTGTAAATCCTCTATCTTCGGCTTCTCATCCTCACTGCTGATCTCCACAACTTCAGCAGGTTCCTCCTTTATTTCTACTTCATCATTTGACACATATTCCACAGTTTGTGAAGCAGTTGCGTCTGTTATATCTGATGAGCGAATTACATTATTAATATTTCGCTTTTCCAAATGAAAATAAATATAAAATAGATTACTTTATCATTGCAAACTATATACCTTACAATGTCACTCCATGCATGGAATTAGTATAAATGATAAAAAAAATTTGGTAGGGACAGTCATACCAGTGGCTTGCCCCTGTTGCAGCTGTGCTCGGATAGCTCGTGCTCGCGCTTGCAGTTCCAGAAGCTCCAACACAGTGAGGCCTGCGCGGGAGGCTTTTGATCTATCCTCATTCTCTTCAGAGGCTTCTGAAGAAGATCTCCGTTTGTGTTTTGATCTTGATTTGCAGTGGTGGTGTTTATGCTAGAATTATAAAACTTGTTTGTTTATAATGATGGACTTATGAAATTTGATTGAAACCGTCAGATACAGATTGCTTCACACCAGTCACAGTGGGAATTAATTGAGAAGGCCATATTCTGTAATGGATATAGAAAGTCTGAAATCATTACAAAATAAAGAATTATCTATACAATATAATGATATTTTTAGTAGCGCATCAAAATATATACTTGAATTTGTCGCTTAATAAGCAAAAGTTAAATGTTTGCTTTATAACAGTTTACGAACAAATAGTGTAACAGTGTGTGGTGTACATGCATGTCTGTGCTCACTATTTGTATCATTGATTTCAATATTACAAAGAATTGTTACAAATTGTTTTATACCAGACATCTTTTTAAAAAAAGTTTTTTATGCTTCTTTTTAATCTACTACTTTTTAAGGTTACTACATTATTTCATCATATCACAAATATATAATTTCATATCTTTAAATGAAGAGATATACCTTTTTCTTCTTCTTACTGCTACCTTCACTTAAAATCTCTTCATCCGAAGAAATACTGTCCAGGGAGATAGTTTCAAATTTCTCAGGTGACGAGGTGCTCGATGTTTCTGTATCAGACGGAGGCTCAGCACCATCCAAAATAGCACAAAGGCGCTTTGAACTAATTCCTAGAAGCTAAAATACTAATGAATATCTATTGTTTAGTATGCAAAAACACATTTTTTTTTTAAATAATTGCAAAATAAAAAGCTATGACCAAAATACGTAAAAATATTAAAAGTTTTAAATTAAAAAAAATCTCTGGGTAAAAACCCACAGTATGTTTAAACAACTGTATGTTTATAAAAATAAACACAGTTTATGGATATTATTTATAAAATGTTTTTACCTCCTCCATACACAACTCTTGTAGATCACTTAACGAAATATGTTGAACGCAGTTTGGCGCCATTGCTTTCAGTTCCTTCGGTTTTAGCACAGAGAATACTTGGTGCATGAGCTCGACCCTGTCGTGAATGTAATAAGTCAAGTCGTGCTGAGCCTCGCTGACACAGGAAGAGGTTTCAGGACGTTCCTGTTTCACATGATGTCTTTTCACACGCCTCATTTGGTTAAATTTGTCAAATAATTTTTAAGAAAATCTAATTTGTTAATTTGCAATCCAAGTATTAACCAAACTATTTGGGAATCATGACAATTTTGCGATAAACTGGTAAATAGGAGTACTCTTTATTTGGCGGTATTATACGGCGAAAGGAAATATGTCAAAATCGATTTATAATAAAGCGTTTAGAAACATGCTTAGTATTTGTACGCGATATTATTACTTAAACAATATTAATTCTATTAAATAAACTTAAAACAGTTGATCTTAAAAAGAATTAATACAAATTCTTAACAAAGTATCTTCATATTAAACAACAATTAAAAATAAAATTCATCTCTTAAAATAATATTTCTGAACTAATGTTTGAATTAATTGTAATTGTCATTTACTTGTAAATAAATAATGTCTGTGGAGATATTATTAAAAAATACAAATTTTATGGTAGTAAATAAACCTTATGATATGTATATTAATTCAAACGATGAAAGTGAAAAGGTAATCGTCTGGTTCTCAAATAATCTGTTCGTATGTAAAGTAAGGTTATGTTCAGTGTTTTTTTTTGAATATATGTTTCATTGATGTAGCGCCTAAGTTTTTGCCTTCCAATTAAATGGTTGCATAAATTATATTTAACCGTTTCAACATTAATTATAGAGTGTATATAAATATAGAAAATCATTTAATATCATGTCGCACTTATAATTTAGTTCATATTTTTTATTTTAGAATACAGTCGCTTGTTACATCGCCACACACGATTGCCATAAATCGAGTTCGACTCGTCCACTTCACTTCGTCCAGAGGCTGGACTACTCGACCAGTGGAATCCTCTGTATTGCGTTGAACAAAACCGCTGCAGCGAGCGCCGGCAAATTGTTCGAGAAGCGACTCACCAGAAAATACTATCTGGCCATCCTAAGAGGGCATTTAAATGTTGATTTGTGCGACATACGATTTCCCGTCGGTAAGTGGGTGCTCGTGGAACAGATAAGTGGAAAGGACAGAACTATTTCCACTGCGCTTTGGCGACTGACTTCGGCGCGTAGTCACCGACTAGTAATTTTTTTGATCGTTTACTCTCATTCCCTCGGGCATTTTGGACCTGGGCTCCATTTCTTATCTTTACAATTCTTATTGATAATTCTTCTTTCATTCCTTTCCTCCTACTCACTCTCCTATTTCTTACCATTCTGTTCTCTTTCATCCTCCATCCTATTCCCTCTCTTATGCGTCGCGCTTGAAACGAGGGAGACAGCCGCTACTTAGTTTTATTTATTCATCCTTATACTACTGCATTTCATTTCTTTCTAATACATTTATTTTTGTTTTACATATTTTATTGCATTATTCTATCAAATTTTCTACATATTTATTTACATATTCTATTGCATTTTTTGTTTCTTTACTTATTATTACAATTCTTTTTCTACTCTTCTTCTACATTTATTTCACGTTTTACATTCCTTTATTACTTTTTCAATGACCTTTTTGCAAAACTGCATAAAGGTTGAACGGCTGTGGTCCTCACCACTCATCAGAGAGGCGATCGTACTACCTTCGATTCCTTGCCACGTCTCTATCTCCTAGATTAGTAATTGGGAACTGTTACCAGAAAGGACCAGTTGTTTTCTTTGCGACTTTTCCACACTACTCGTTGTACTCGTATGCTTACCGTAGAACTCTCGACCAATGCGTCCTCCTATTTCCGATCCTATATGATCTGAGGGTAGACCTAGAGTAGTTAAAAATAATATGTGTTTGTTAGGCGTCGTCTTATAACTGAAGTGTACAGGTATCGACCAGACGTCACCGGAAACGAGTCACAGGATGTTGGCGCTGAGGACGGGCACGGAGTCGCGGTGCGGCGCGCCCAGGTCGGCGCACACGCGCCTGCTGCCGCTGGAGACAGGATACTATGAGAACGATCCTGTTACCGTGGTACTGCTGAAGCCTACCACAGGTTTGCAGGACAGATGCTTAAAGTTTGGATAGTGTGTCGCTGTTGTCTCTGTCTGAAATTATTGAGGTAACGAGGTTTAACATCTTATGTATCAAGGCGACGAGCGCAATGTGGTGCTGTGAATATCATCCTAATTAGCGCCGTGTTGTTATGGTCAGGCGTATCACTTACCATCAGGTGAATGTCCCGATCGTCTCTTTGAATAAAAATATCGTCAGTTCCTTGATTTTATTTGATTTAAATACAAAGTGAGATTACGAAGACTTGAATGCACTGATCACCTGATGTTCGGACTGTGACAAACAGAACTTCGTGTCAACAGCGAACCAGCTGTACATCAGTTTGAATAGCTAATTTTGAGCATGTTCACGAAGCTCTTTTCTCAACTCAGGACGTCGCCATCAGCTAAGAGTGCACTGTTCCACCATCGGCCACACCATCCTAGGTGATTACACCTACAGCGACAGAAAGGATACGACGCCGCACCGGATGTTCTTACATGCTACGAGGTAAGCTATTCGCGAAGGTCTATGACTAGAAGTTTCTACTCTTCTCCTCCTGCCAAAGTGTTAAGCTACTTTAGAATGTTACCAGGTCACATTATGATCAGTTTCTTTCCGCTCAGAATCGGGACTTACTAATTCTTTGTAAATCCAATATAATCACTAATCAACAAACGAGGCTCTGGTTCCCATCAACCCTCATAGGGCCAGCGCGATGAGACATGGTCCAAATCCCCCCCCCCCCCAAATGAACTCTTAAAACGAAGCTCGCGTGAAGCCGCTGGATGCAAGCGGCGCTGCGCTGGATCGATCGATGTGGAGTTGTTTCGAGGACGCTTATATCCAGCAGTGGACGTCTATCGCTTGATGATGATGACATACGTAACATGAGCATTCCACTTAATTTTCCCACCGCTGCGACTCCGGGCCAAAAGACTCGAATGATAAGCTGTTGTCATCACAATAATAACTAGGTTTTTTTTGTAAATAAAATGGATTGAAGGTCTCGTTGCCATGCGGTAAAATATAAAAAAAGGTAAATTAATGATATTTGAATTATCATCATCAGCCAATGGATGTCCACTGCTGGACATAAACCTCCCCCAAAGATCTCCACATCGATCGGTTCTGTGCTGTCCACCTTCATTACCGCCGGGCACTAGGGGCTGTCGTTTGTAAAGGTTGAAATGGGGGGGGGGATCTGGACAATTTCCCACCACGCTATCCCAATGAGGTTGGCACCACGAGCTAATGAGGTTGGATTGGCTCCCGTCGGTTGTTATATTTTTCTATTAATCAGTTAACTTCCTCTCCCCTGGTTCAGGCTGGTGCTGCCGCTCCGCAGCGATCATTTAGACATCCAGACACAAGAACCGTTCTTCTCTGACGAGCGATTCGCCTCCAGGTGGAGACCGGAAGTAATGAAATATAATTACAAAGAAAAAGAAGATTTTATAAAAGTCTGCGAAGCGTTGGATGAGTCGTGCGAGACCGGTGTCCGGTTTAAATTGTTCCAATAAAGTCATTCACAATTCCATTGTTTTTTTTTTATTATTTCCGGTGATATTTATATTCCTTGTTGTTATTACTTTAGAAGCCATTGTATAATTTATCAGCGAAGAACTACTAGGAACCTTGGCTGGTGTTAACGATCGATGTGATGATCCTGATTTCTTTTATTAGGGGAACCGGAAAGTAATGTCGTTTATGCGCATGCCAATACTTGATTGTCATTTGTCAGCTCATTGTTTTGTTCAGAGGCGTACCAAAGACATTGTGAGGTTATAGTGATTTCTTTACTTATAGACAATTGAATTACAATTTTTTTTTGTAATTTTGGGTAAAATGGCCAGCCAAATACCAGAAGAGGTACACATCCGGCATTGCATGCTCTTTGAGTTTCGCAAGGGAAATAACGCAACAGTTGCTACCAAAAACATTTGCGATGTTTATCCAAATGCACTGGACATTCGTAAATGCCAAAGGTGGTTTTCCAAGTTCAAATCGGGTAATTTTGATCTTTCCGACTCGTATCGATCAGGAAGACCATCAGCGTTAGACAACGACGTGTTAAGGGCGGAAGTGGAAGCAAATCCGTGTCAGACGATCGAGGAATTGTCAAACAGTCTCAACAAACCTTGGTCGACCATCCAAGAACATTTGAAGCAGATTGGAAAAGTAAGCAGAGCAGGTGTTTGGGTCCCGCATAATCTGTCCGAACAGAATAAGGCTAACCGATCAATCACATGCAACTTATTGCTTCAACGACACAACACAGAAGCGTTTTTTGATCGCTTGATCACAGGAGATGAGAAATGGGTCCTGTATGATAACCCAAAACGCAAAAGGCAGTGGCTCTCTCCAAATGAAATCCCTCGGAGTACTGCTAAGCCAGGTTTACACCCCAAAAAAGCGCTTTTGTGTGTTTGGTGGAGTATTCGCGGCATTGTTCATTTTGAATTACTGAAACCTGGAGAAACTGTTACTGCAGACCTCTACAGCGAACAATTGCAGCGAGTCAATCAATCTTTAATTGAAAAGTGGCCAGCGATTGTCAACCGAAAAGGCGTCGTTCTCCAACATGACAATGCAAGACCGCACTGCGCAAGGCGAACTCTAGAAAAAATTAATGAATTGGGGTGGGAGGTGCTGCCTCATCCACCATATTCGCCCGATGTTGCACCATCGGATTTCCACTTATTCCGAGCGCTGCAACACTTTTTAAGTGGCAAAACATTTGCAAATTTGGATGATATCCTAAATGCCATCTCTAGATATTTTGCCGAAAAACCAATTAATTTTTATCGATCAGGGATTGAAAATTTACTCACTAGATGGCAAAAGGTTATTGACAATGATGGGGAATACATCATTGATTAAAAATAAAGACTCGTTAAAAATGTATGTGTTTGTATTTAGCGTAAGAAAACGACATTACTTTCCGGTCCCCCTAATACTATACCTTCAATACCCGGTAATAATAGACGGTGTCTATCGGACATCGGTTTAAAGATCTTAACTTCGACCAATAAATACATCGTCAGCTCATCATGTGGTGACCATCTACTGATGGTGGTGTCTCTGTAGCTTCACACCGTACTGCGCGGGATTACTGTTATCCTTTTTGAAGGATACTGTAGCTTGTGAAATGACTGAGAGAACGAGGCCTAACTTATTATATCCCTAGACGACGATCACAATGTTGTGCAGTATACATCAACATAACTAGCACTACGTTCTTATGGGCAGACGTATTACTTACTATCAAATGAACGTCCCGCTTCTCTCTTCGCATCGTGGTATAAAAAAACGTTTGTTACCTAAGCCATGCCGGTTGCTGCTTAAATTGGTAACCGCAGCTATTGATATTCCAACGTAAAAATTCATAAGAAACTTAATACACATTATTAAAGTATTTCTTTGCGAAAAACTAAACTACGAGAACATATTGCGTGGAAGTACTTAAACTTAAGTAACTTAAATATCTTACACTAGCTCTTACCCGCCGTCCTGCTTGCCGCGATATAAAATGACTTTTCTTAGCATAAATAATACCAAATGATAATGTCTGTTAATAAATTATATGATGAGAGATCTATGAAATTCAAAAACTAAATATTATACAACTATTTACAAATCATTCCGCGTCGGATGCTCGAGTTCCTATGTTCATACGTTCACTAGTTTTCACGTGATTGGCGAACAAACAAAACGATCGATTACTAATCACGAGTGAAACTAAATACAGGTATGGCAGATAACAAGTTTTATTAAAACAGCTGTTATGAACATTACTAAACAACATACACTAAGAGTAAATACCAGAAAATGTTATTAAAGAAGAGGGTGCTCTATTTATTACCTGTTTTTGCGTCCTTTGAGTATTCACATTTCCACCTGGTCTGCCTCCGGCCGACGACACTTATATAGACAGATAGAACAGTATACTAAAGATGGACTAGAAGAACGAGAAGAACAGTATATAAGAGTCACATAAATTTTCTTCATGAATTATGCTCCAACAAGTTTTTTTTTTTTTTTTTTTTTTTTTTTTTTATAAGATCTAGTAGGCAAACGAGCAAGACGGGTCACCTGATGGTAAGTGATTCACCGCCGCCCACGGTCACCAGCGATGCCAGTGCGTTGCCTACCCTTCAGGTAAGAGTATGCTCTTTTCTTGAATAACCCAATGTCGCAGTTGTTGGGGAAGACCGCTGATGGCAACGAATTCCAGAGACTTACTGTGCGTGGCAAAAAACTGTTTTTAAAACGCATTGTAGTGGAACGCCAACCATCCAGATGGTGCGGATGATAGTTCCGGCGCGACGATCGGTTGCGAAAATCAGCGGCTTCTATTAAATCGAACAACTCCTCAGAACACTCCCCATTGTAAATTCGGTAAAGTATGCATAGGGAAGATAGATCCCTACGCAGTGCCAAAGGATCTAGCCGATCGGCAAGTTCAGGATCGTCGACAATCCGAGATGCCCTACGTTGGATTCGGTCAAATGGAGATAGCTGATAACCCGGAGCCCCGGCCCAAAGGTGGCAACAATACTCCATGTGAGGCCGCACCTGCGCCTTATACAGTTTAAGGCGGTGAGCCGGCTTGAAGTACTGTTTGGCCCTGTTGAGTACTCCGAGTTTTTTGGAGGCCATTTTAGCCTTGCTCTCCAAATGACCGCCAAACTGGACAACACTCGAAATGTCGACACCTAGTATGCCAATGTTCGGCTTGGCACAAAGGTGAGTGTTTCCGAAGAGTGGCGATGCGACAAAGGGGGCTTTTTTAGCGGTGAACGCGCAAACTTGAGTCTTAGAAGGGTTAAACTGGACTAGATTTAGTCTCCCCCAATCGGAAATCTTCACAAGGGGTGATTCGATTTCAGACACAAGTTTGTTCCGACACTCATCGACGTGATCCCGAGAGATATTGCTGCGGCCGAAATACAGTGCATCCACGGTACTGTCATCCGCATAGCAATGAATGCCACTGGTATGCAACAAATCATTGATATGCAGAATAAACAATGTCGGGGATAACACGCAGCCTTGGGGAACACCAGCATTTACGGTTCGGAGGTCCGAGCACGAGCCGTCTACGACGACTTTAACTCTCCGTTCCGCAAGGAAACTGCCGATCCACCTACAAAGTCTCTCAGGAAGCCCATAGGAAGGAAGCTTCGATAGTAAGGCTTTATGCCAAACCCGATCGAAGGCTTTCGCTATGTCCAAACTAACGCCTAGTGCCTCACCCCTACTTTCGACCGCCTGCGCCCAACGGTGAGTTAGTAAAGCCAGAAGATCACCAGCTGATCGGCCTTTGCGGAAGCCATATTGGCGGTCGCTGATCAGCTGGTGCTCTTCCAGGTAGCCCATGAGCTGGCGGTTGATTATGGATTCCATAATTTTGGAGAGCAAGGAGGTGATAGCGATAGGCCTGTAGTTGAGTTTCGATTGTGAAGTTCGATGAGTTGGAGCAGGACAACTGGAATTATGTTTTCATGGGCCACGGAAAGCGGTTCCCGCATCGTAGTAGGTAGCGCCCTTATCGAGGTTGGCTCCAATATGAGATACCTAGGACTCATCCTCGATAGCCGATGGAGATTTCTAGAGCATTTCCAACAATTGGCTCCTCGGCTTATGGGGGTAATTGCTAGCCTAAAGCGTCTTTTAGCCAGCTGCCGCCGCCTCTATCTGGGCGCAGTGTGGTCAATGGCTTTGTACGGAGCACCTGTATGGGCCAAATCTCTAACGGAGCACACTGTCACAAATTTAAGAAGGCCCCAGAGAGCGATGACTTTTGGGGAAATTCGGGGGTACCGCACTGTTTGGCGAGATCCCCTCCAAGGAATCTGGAGGTGGAGTTTTTTAGCGTCGACGTACGTATGGCGTTCGAACCGTCGATCGCAAGAACAACAGCTCTCCACAAAAGAACTAGCTCTCCAGAGGTTACACGCTCGTCAGTCTGTAATTGAACGATGGAAGGACAGACTTGCACATCCCAGAGCTGGCCACAGAACTATTGATGCTGTGTTCCCAGTTTTAAGTGACGGGTTGAACAGACCACATGACGCGTTGGCCTTCCGATTGGTACGGGAGCTGACCGGGCACGGATGTTTCGGTAAGTACCTGTGCTGCATTGGCAAAGAGTCAACAGCTATGTGCCATCATTGTGGCAACGATGAGGACTCGGCGCAGCATACGTTGGAGGAATGTGTCACTTGGACAAATTTGCGTCGAGATCTCATCGCTGGAATAGGAAGAGACCTCTCGCTTCAAGCTTTCTCTAAGGCTGTGATAGGAAGCGAAAAGGCGTGGAGTGCTGGCGTCGCCTTTTGCGAACAAGTGATGTCGCAAAAGGAGGCTGCGGAGGTGCTTCTGTGCGTTAGTAAAAGGTGGGGAGTGGCAGCTCTACTCTGAGGCGAGATCATGCAAGTGATCGATACCGTTGGGACAGCGGAAGTATGCGCCAGTGTTCCTGTAGTTCCGACTAAGGGTCTTGGGAAAGGATACCGTGGGGTTTTAGCCGGTAATAGTCCCGCATAACTTTTCTGCTGACTCGGTAGCAGAAGAGTATCCGATGTAGGATTTCTCCACAAGAAAAAAAAAAAGAAAAAAGTACAACTGGAATGATGCAGCGTGCAGTCTCGGTCACGCAGCACCACATATTACCACATTGATTTCATTTAGAGACAGCGTTCTTCTTTTTTTTGTTAAGTAACTTTCGCACAGTATAGTTACCACTACCTTCCTAATCGGCCTCTGGCAATGGGGACTTACCACCAGTAAAAATTCTTGAAATCCAAAAATGGTACTGCTAATCTACCCAAGGGTACGGCGACAGACCGCCAACGCCTGACAATCAAGTGAACTCTCTGAGATGAGCACAGACTGTAACATTTGATACGAACAGACAGAACTTTGTCTGATGGTACACCGTCACGGCGACCGTGACATGGCCGCCGTGAACAGCGCGCATTAAACAAAGTAATGACCGTTGTAAATACTTATAGTAGCATACACACACACACGCGTGTGTATAATAAAATCCAGTTAACGCCGCATCCGCTCAGTTTGCTGCGGGACACCTTCAAGATGAACTTCCATGTCTACTTCCTTTTGTCACTTGTAAGTTAATGTTTGACTTTTGTTCACGCGAAGCTTTTAGAAGACCAAAACATGAAGATCTATTAATGAGCATATCACAGCACGAAAATTCGGCAGCTGAAGCGCTTCAAAACTGAGCACTATGTTGTCCATGCGAGGAAATGGCTGCAGGAAAAATAGTTGTGCTGTCCTGACCAACTAAACGCAAGAATCCGGGGGGAACTGCACATGGCAACTGACACCATGTGTAAATGGTACCAGGTATTCTACGTAACAAGTAGCGCGACTTGTGTACCATTAGTGGACTCGGTGGATTATGCTCGGTGTGCTGATACGTCCAAAAGAAACTCTAAAGGAAGGAACTCTAGGTCTCGGTACAGCCTCGACAGAATTAGATGGAGTTCATGAGGTCCAACAAAAGATATATATTATATTTAGAGGTCACTGTGATCAATACATTCTCTGCTGGCATCGGTCACCAACCTGTCTGTAGTCCAGTTTTGACATTTATTTGGACTCATTGGCTTCATCCGTGTATACCTCATCATTCGTGGACTACTGTGTTTGACCCTTTGCAGGTGTCCGAAGTTAAGGAGTAAACCGGGATGGCGGATACCATCCAACTGTTCTGCCTCACAAGAGACCGGGCGAAACGTGATGAATCCTCAACCTATATTAGTCAAAGAAGTTTCTTAAGAAGAAGGAGAAGAAGCAGTTATCCGAGATATATTGGCAGCAGAAATACGTTGTCCAAACTACAGAGCAGTATACTTGTGCAGCTGCGAAGAAATCATAAACGAGGAGACATTTGATAATAACTGTTTACCAATGCACCCTTAAACCTGGACAAGAGGGTTCTGATAAAGACGTGACCTGGCTTCGGGACAACCCACCAACTAATACACTCAAAACTAATTACATATATCTCTAACACGATAGCTGCGAGGACATTTATAGAGGTTCCACAGCCAGTGCGCTGGAGATCTACTAGAACTCGTAACTGTTCCTAATTGTTTTAGAGATATAGACGATCCCCTATAGTTTTTTACGTAAGAATTCAACTGGAAGCAGGAAACTGATATGTATACTGGTCCCCGGTAGACATACAAATAAAGGAATGAGGATTTCTCACACAGCAGCAGGAGGCATCAGCTGAAGGACTCGTAGGAGATGTTTTTTTTTTATTATTCAATGAAGCAATGAGACGAGCGTTCACCTGATGTTAAGTGACACGCCCGCCCATAATGACGCAGCGTCACTAAGAATATTATACTCCATACATAAGAAATTACTCCAATTACAGCGCCCTTCAAACGGAACACGGTAATGTTTATCGGCTTCAATAGGCACTGCAGTGGTACATACCTAGACGATTTCCGGCAACAGAGTAAAATCCTTTAGATCTCCTTATGAGATCCATTAGATCTCGTAACGCACTGATCGTGGTAGTAACCATCTTCTCCTGCCAATGCAGGAGAAGATTAATTACCAATGTAATGGTCGTAATTTAAATCGTGCTCGTGTACACGACTTGAAGTAGATGAATGTACTTATGTCCTTGAGACGAGTTTTCTTTTCACCATGGTCACTCTCAACGCAGTGTGAAAAAAAAGGGAGTGGGTTATCCAAAGCATATTATATCATGTAATAGGGGTGGCTGGAAGAACCATAGATGTGTGGTACTCAGCGGCGCAGTTTGCACTCGTACACCCCACAGGTAAAATGATTATTACTGTGTGCCAGTAACCAATCCACCGGCTTAATAACACGGAGACAGAACGGAGTGAGGTGAAAGAAGTAAGAAAGCAGATCCTGTCAAAAGATAAGACAAATTCTAAGAAGAAGAAGAGACCGCGAAGACACCAGTTGACTGCAACCGGTTTCCTTTTCGTTTCAGGTGCTGTTGGTGCTTGGCGTAGCACAAGCTGGTGGTGAGTGTTTCAAAAAGAGATTTAGCATATCTTCTTTTTTTTTGTTTAACAAAGCGACGAGAGGTGCGGGACGTTCACCTGATAGTAAGTGATACACCCACCCGTAACGTTGCGCTAAATTGATACAAACCGCACTGCATTGTGCTTGTCGCTACAGACATAAGATATTGAATCTCGTTATACCAGTGATTTAGTAGTTGCGAATCTCTATAAACCGGATCACAGAAACGTTTCCATAGTGCTGTCTGTCTGCTGCAACAGGCGCTGTGGTGGTATCTATCTATCTGGTGGGATCTAGACGGTCTGTAGCAATAGAAACCTTCTTCTCCTAAAATCGTATTCCTCATATCGGAGAGTCGTAACTAATAACTATAATTTTGTCCAATAGGAACCTACCACCAATAAAATGCCTTTTCGTTTGAATGGTGTCTTGTAGATTAGCACAGTACTTAAACTGGCTACAGTGCGTATCAGGTCAGAACGCGGAGATGATTAAGCAGTAGGAGACTTCAGGAAAATTCGGACTGCTGGTGGTCACACTAACAACCACTGTTAATCATGCTTATGTTATTCGATAGTTATGTGTCGTCTGCCCCCACAGACGATGATGCAGAAAACCCGTTCCATACAAACGGCCGCGCGCCCCCCAGCACGCCTCGTCCTCCACCCAAAGGCGCGCCCAGCAACCACCACTAGAGTGGGGCGGCCGCGCCGGCATCAGGTGAGGGTGACCGTCGCGCCGGCAGAACATACTATATTAAAATGCACGGAACTATTAATGTTTATAAAATAAATCGTTTTATTGATTAAATGATTTTATTTTTTAATGACATATCGATAATTTGAAATCGTGACAGTGTAGTGTAGTGTATAAACTCTTAAATATAAGGTTTATGTTTAATCATTTGTTATAATCGGAAATAATTTGTTTACATCACTGATTGTTGGTGGTCGTAACACGGATTTAAGCTGTTTAAGTTCAGGCTGCCAACGATTCTCTTCTCGATTCCTAAAGTACTACAAATATTTTGTAAATACTAGGTATACTATACTTAAAACAAATACCTAGTTTTAAGACCGCGTAAATACGTGCTGTCGCTGATCGATGCGAGATGTCAACATAATATTGAGCTCGGATTTGATAAACTCGGCACGATGTAAATATTAACCGAAATTCGCGAACTGTGGCAGTTAACCAATTGTTGGTCAAGTTTGTAGTGAACTTGGCGGTGCCGATGCGGCAGAGCAATTTATCAAAGACCTCAATTTCCGTGCGTTTGAAGAATAAACTTTTCCTCATCGACTGTCTCCATCGAATGCCATGGACGGCGCGGCGGATTTTGCCAAGATCTACGAGGACGCGTGTCTGCATAAAATTGCTCACTGCAGCCTGTGCTTTCGGAGTGGGAAGGATGCTAGATTAACTGAACCCTTGATGTTCAAAGAGGCGATGAGAGCGCTGAGGTACAATGTACCGGTAGGTTTTTGTTATGGATCCAGCGTCGTGCGTTAGTTGTATTGTACAAACTTTTATTTCTGCTGGTACATATAACCATCTGTACCATTGTATCGGTTACAGGAAGTCTTTATTACCATTGTCATACAGCTTGTAATAAAAGGTGGTGTTTTATATATATACTATATATAATATTTAATTTACGTCATAACAGCCTGTAAGTGTCTACTGATGAACATATGTATCCTCAATGTATTTGCATTTCTCGTCATTCGCTATGCTTGTCTTTGTGCAGACCATGTTGGTAAACAGGTACGGTTACTGCTTGTTATATGAATTGTTATCTTACACAACAACAATAACAGCCCATTTACGTCCCCACTGCTGGGGCACAGGCCTACCCTCAATATGAGGGCGATTGGGCCATAGTCACCACGCTGCCCCAATGCGGGTTGGTGACTTCACACAGACCTTAGAATAAATTCTAAGTCATGTGCGGGTTTCCTCACGATGTTTTCCTTCACAGTTTGTATCTCGCTGTTGTAACTGAAGTTCACAAATGTACATAACTTAAATACTAAGTCATCGGTACATGCCGAGATTCGAACCCGCGACCTTCGGAATGAAAGCGGCATGCTCTAACCATTAAGCCAGCGAGCTACTTAAGTAATCTTTTATGATACCAAGGTGTGACCATAGTAATTTCTATCTCACTGGAGGTATATTTATTGTTTTTGTTTATTGTAGTACTAAGAAATGATTCTGACCATTGTATATTTAAAATTTTTATTTCATTAGAGCATGTAATCATTTCTGAAGGAAAAATGTGCACAACAACAGTTCCTGATAGACAAAGTGTGTTATATATGTGAAGCGCGCGCCGGTGCAGTTGTCCGGTTCCTAGAAAATGTTCACCTCTCAATCAAATTGAAGATCACACTTCACTTGGCTAAATACGAATCGAAGGCAAGACGGGTAAGTTATGTATCAGTATGCTTAGTACTATAATCATAGCAGCGTTGGAATGGTCGTGTGAAGTTGAACAATTACACATACAATTGTTATTAGAAGAATTTTATTCTTTGGTTGTCCTACAACAGACCAATGTGTGGTAGCACATTCACTTGATGTTAAAGCACAAGGAAGTTGGTGGTGAAGCATGCTTTCATGAAATACTCTAGTTCTCATATATTGACAGCAACACTGACACCAACTGTTTTATGTTGCAGATGAAGCGGTTCCAGCACCAGTTATGTAGAGACAACTTTGTGAGGTTGAGGAGGCAGACCGAGCTCACTCAAACTGATGTACTTTTGGTGGAGGCATGCGATGTGAGTAAATGTGATATATTCATATACTGGTGCATGGAGAGTGTGATTTCAAGCAAATTTCATATGGATCAGTGTGGGGAATAAAATGTATTGCACCGGCACATGTCATAGGAGAACCCCGCCAGCAATGTAGTGAGAGCAACCACTAAAGGGGTTCAGTGGGTAGAACTTCCACATTACTCCAGTTTCTGGAAGCGCCAATATTGTCTGGGACCCATGATATTAAATTACATTATTGATAAAGTGTTCTTTGCTCTCCCACCAGGCAGGCGTCCCGGGAGGAATTGCTACATCGAAAGTAATAAACAAAAGAAAATCAAATGTGTGAGTAGTCTCTGAACAGTCCCATGCGGTAATGTACTTAATTCATGCAAACCTCTCACCCTCACATTAAATAATAGTTCACTAATAGACTTGGCTGCCAGTGAAACATCATATCCATCCCTTCTCAAAACTACACATCCACTTACCTGCACTTAGCTGGTGTGTTACAGAAAAATCCTTGATCCTTTCTCTATAGAGGAGACTCACGAGTCCCAGCTGTAGGAATATTCTAAGGCTGATTATGTGTCCTAAATATAATTAGTTAGATCACACTTATGTCTATAAATGCCCATAGACAAACAAATGTTCACCTCTTATTATGCCAAGTCATAATTCTGATAAATATCCTCATATGTTGGAGAAATATCATCTCCTTCATCTATATTATAGATATATACATTTTGATTCAATTGAGCGAGGCGATGAGTGGGATGTTCACCTGATGGTAAGCGATATGCTTGCCCATAATAATGTGCATATATTGTAGTTGGGATGATATTCACTGCACCACATTGCGCTCGTCACCTGAGACAGAAGATTTTTAGTCTCATTACCAGCAATTACACCAGCTACAGCTTCCTTCAATGCTATGATGGTAACAACGTGGACAGCAAGAAAAGATGTTTTATACTTTTCTTATTGTTTGCAGAAGCAGTACAGCATTACGAGGCGCGACCTCAGCTAATAAAAAGTCACCGCGGAGTACAGCAGGAGATTATCTGCTGGGAAAACAGAACGCACCAGCTAGGGTGGTTGACAAACCTCCACAAATGCCAATACCGATATCTGTGTTGTCACCGAACAATACGGATGTTGGTGTCACTGTGGGACAAGATGGCTTCCTAAACATAACTGGATCCGTCTGCAAGGAAACAGCGGCACCCATCAAAAGAAGACATGAACAGTATACGAAGATTGCAGCCAAAAAATCCAAAGTAGACGAGACAGGTCTCAGTATATTTATAGAGAACCCTCCGAGCATACAGAATAGTGATGTGATATTGATTTGTGATGATGATATCAAAATTGGACTACCGAATGAGAATGTGGTTAAGTTGCCAGTACGGAACAACTCCAATGTGAACTGGGAGGACAAGATACCTATGGAGGTCATATCCTTTGGGGTAAGTGTTTCAATGCTTCAAAGCAGGTTTCTACTGCTGGAAGGGCACTATAGCCCAAAACTGTCTAGGTATGTACAGCAGCAGCTCCTACTTCAGAGGACAAGCCTCATATCTGATCTTGTTACTTCATATCTTGGATCTCCACGTGACTAGGCAAGCCACGGTGGTGTGGAAGGTGTTAAAATGGATTGCAAGTACAGCGGAATTGGGGTACAAGCGGAAGAAGCATTGGTTTGATCCTCATTGACCATCAGTCTGCAACGAAGAGAAACTGTTAGGGTATCTGTAATCTAGAGCCTGCGACATCTGCCAACCTGCGCTTGGTCGTGGTAGTGGATCAATAGCTCTGACTGTTCCTGTGGGAGCTCAAAATACTTTCACCCGAGGTAAGTGAAGAACGTGGTGAAAGTTAGGATGTTATACACAGCACCACATTGTGCTCGTCGCCTAACACATGCTACGTTAAATCTCTTTACCCCAGTTACTTGCTGCAGCGCCCTTCAAACCGGAACACTGTAATGTTTGCCTAGTACTGTTTGTTAGCTGCAGTGGTACCTACTACGACGGTGTCCTTCAACAGACACCTTTTTTTTTGTCTGGTTTCGGGAGGAAATTTACGAAAGATACCCTGCTTCAGGTGCGAAGTCAGAGATATGTGAGATTCTTACTCACTATAACCCCCTCGGTGGTCTGCATCAGGGAATTTGGAGAGGCTCCTGGTGTAGAACGTACCGGTGCCCCTCTACACTTTGTGTGAACAGGTCGCTGAGGAGGAACCAAACCCTTCTAAGCACCATCGCTGAGCTATATGCTGTCACACACGCGTTTGCTCGTTGAGCGATAAGGGCCCCTGCACACGGCCCGCGATACTCCTACACCCTTTTAGTCGCCTTCTACAGGAAGGGCTTACCTTAGTTCTATTCTTACTTGCTCGAGACTGCAGGGCTGACCTGGCGATGGAGACCTGCCAGCAGTTGAGACCGTTTGATATCGAAACTCCACTTCCATCCTTCCTTTCCAAGAAATTTACATCCCCACTGTTGGAGCACAGGCCTACCCTGAATAAGGGGGCGATGGTGCCATAGTCCAACTCCAATTATTAAGAAATGATTTTGTTTATGGTGAAGGAGAGCGAGCAGCCTGCCGCGGCGCCGGCGCCGTCGATGACCTCGCCCGCCTCGCGCTCTCCGCGCCAGTCGAGTACAGGATCGCGCTCGGCGCTCCGAGGTAACCACAGACAACTCCAGACTGCAAGGTTAACGTTGTGACCGCAGCCTCAAGCAGCACCACATCGCAATGAATTAAAGAAAAAAAATGACGCATTACTCTCTAGTTCCCGAAGGAAGCAAAGCTTTTAGTCTAATTTCGGCGCCAATTATTTTTTATTTATCCGTTTATAAAGTGTTTAATGTAAATTAATTAGTTCTATAAAATACTTGGCTCCATGACGTTAAGGCCTTTGTCTGTTTTAGAAATGAACTATGAATGTCTAGAATGGCGCCCAATGAATTAATGGAAGACTTTCTTTTATATTCAATTTCACACTAGTCGAAATAATTGTTTTTTAATTTTCCCACTGCTGGGAGTCGTGAGCTCGCGGGTGACACGTGCACAAGTAGCAGGACAAACCAATGAGTGTTATTCGCTAGTTATTTATGAACAATGTGTTGTTGTATTGTAAATAAATGTCAATATTATTATTGTTTATATTATATTTAATGTCCAGTCTGTCGTTTCGTTCATTTAATCGGGAGACTCGGCGAGCTAATGAACATGTGTAAATACTTAATCCTTCTCAACGAGAAGATTGTCGTTATAAATAAAAGAATATTTAAAACGTTTTTTTTTTATTTTTCCTTCAGAATCTTCTTCACAACTTCTTAAATTTTTCTAAAATATTGTAAAATCATCACCTTCAACAGCCGATAGACGTCCACTGTTGGATACAGGCCTAAAGAGTCGCATACTGATCGGGTACAGAAACGAATGGAGGGGTGGATTTGGGCAATTTTCTTGTCACGCTGCCCCAATGCGGGTTGGTGGGATCCAAAACCTCGTCTGTTGATTAGCAGGCTGCACCACGAGCTGGTGACGTTTTTTTTTGTTCTACGTGGGGGGAATGCCTACGCACACCTTTCCTCGCAGAGGCAAGGACGAGTTAAGTCGAACTCGCACCGATTAAAACCCTCACGATGTTCCCAACTCGTCGCCTGGTGGCAAGGGTCCGGGTCCGGGTATGGCTTTGTGCCTACGCCGCTACCCTCGCCGGCGCTGGTCGCTTTCGCAGCCCCACCTCGGTAGGCAGGGATTAACTCTCCCTGCAGGGCGCGCCGGAACATGCTGCGCGCCCCCACCTCGGCCTCCTTTGTGCGGATGACGGATTCCCCCGAACCCGTCGGCCAAAGGCCGCGGGGGCCCCGGGAGATATCCTCTTCGGGCTGCCCGCGGCGGACAGATGTTGCATCCGCCGCTACCCGTTAACGGCCGCGGAGGACAGGGAGAGCGGCGCATCGTAATACCGGCACTCCTCTTCCCCCGCGGCCCCACCGCCGGTGCGACTCTGGACCAGGACGTATCTTCCGCAACCCCACCTCGGCTGCAAGGGCGGTATAAAACCGCCCTTGCAGCCGACCGCAAGAGGCAGCATAAAGCCGCCCACGGGCCCCCGGCCGCTCCGGTGAGCTCCAGTTATCGAAACCGGTGCTCGAACCTGGAGCGGCCGCTTCGGCCGGCCCTTCACCGCGGGCCTTCCGGATGGGTTCCGCTTAGCTTCACCATTGTGGTGTCCCCACGGACAGACGCCACGGTTATTAAGCCCCTCCGCCACGACAAGGCGGGAACCCGTTGGAGAGGGAGCTGGTGAGGTTGGCTTGGGTCCCATCAGTCTGCGCGTACCCTTACGCCCCTGTACTGTACAATAGTTCAAAATGATTAATAATTTTTTTAATTGAACAATTCTTAGTAAAAGGTAATTAAAAAAATCGTATTGATGAGATTGTAATGCCGCTTGGTGTTGGATTGAAATACTAAAACATGTCTGACAATATTTATTGGTTCATTATTATAAAAAAAACTCGTTTCAAAATATCTTATAATAAAAATTATACTGTAAAGCAAAAAAAATATTATTTTTTGTTAGTATTTTATACCAAACTGTTAAATACGCGGACGGATATGTATACATAGTAGTATATTGCTTATTTTAAGGTGAACACGCACTAAATATTACAGGTCGAGAATTTTTTTTCAGAATTACAATATAAATTAATAATATTTTTTTAATATAAAATATCATTAGAGGGTTCCCGCACAACAACTCAAGGGACCCAATCAAATTTCACCTGCTCATGCAGCATGCATCCTGATAGGCAACAAACGAGCCTCTGGCTCCCACCAACCCGCATTGATCTAGCGTAGTAGGATATGGTTCAATTCTTCTCCTATGAATCCATACAAACGACGGGTTCTAGTGCCCCGTGTTACCGGACGCCATGTTGACTATAAGGTCGCTGAAAGCCCCTGGATGCGGAAAGCGCAGGACCAATAAACGAGATCTTTGGAGGAAGCCTATGTTCGCCCCGAGCAGGTTCCCGCCTTGTCGTGGTGGTGGGACTCAGTAGCCGTAGTTTGGTCACTCACTATGAAGCTAACAGTAACCCGACCAGTCCAAGAGGTAGGTCGTAAATAAAAACTAAAAATAATGTAAAACAAAACAAAAAATTTAAATCAAAGAAAAGCAAAGTTAAAAGAGATATAAATAGATAAAGAAAAAAAATAATATAAAAGAAGAAATGGAAATAGAACTCTTTTTAAAAAGGTATGATTTATTTCAGGCCAAAGTATGAGGATTGTTCCCGACTTCTCAACGAGGTGACGAAGTCTTCACGTCAGGAGAAGAGGAGAATGACAGAAGAAAAGGAACGCGGCATAAAAAATGAATACTGTATGAAAGAGGAAAGAACGAAAGAAGAAAACTAGATAAGTAGTAGTGAGTATTGGAAATGTAAATAGCGATAAATAAAAATAAGGAATATTTAAAAGATAAAACAAAAGATAGAGAATGAGTAAAAAAAAGTAAATAAAGGCCCTGACCCACAATACGCAGGAGGCACTAAAAAAAAAAAAAGATAGGTTCGAGCCCGAGGTAGCCGCTCTAGGTACTCTAGCTCTCCTCGGATGTGTGCCGGTGGCCAACGGGGGCAGGTTTGTAATGCCCCTCGCAGCCGAGGTGTTATCGTGGAGGGACGGGAGTGTTGGTATTGAGTTTTGCCGCACTCCTGATCATCTGTGGTTGGACAACGGAACCCAAGCACAGATCCGCCGCAGAGAGTCGGGAGTGCTACCTCTTTTCGCTGGCATGATCTCCGAGGGATGGAGTCGGTCGACCCAATGTCCAGGAGACTATAACGGGCCGATAAGAGGGCGCGATATATATTCCGATGGGACGAAAGGGAGGTTCTCTCCGAGGTGAAGTTGCATGGGGCAGTCAGCGCTGGCGGTGTACGAATGCGTTCCCGTGGCCCTGCCGTAAAGTGACGAAGGTGGAGCATCGTGAGGATTTTAGTCAGTGCAAGTCCAACACAACCACTAAGTTATACAGTCTGCCTCCGCGACGGCAGGTATGCAAAGGCGTTTCTCGCACGTAAAGCAAAACAGAGTCCTATGTCCAGCAGTCCAGTCTATCGGCTGGTGATGATATAATTTAAAGAAAATTAATTGCACATCATTCACAGATTAAAAATTTGATGGTTCCGAGTACCGGGTCTGTGGTCAGGCGGGCGCTGTCAATGTGACGGCGCGTGCTGTCATAACATTGGTGTCGTGATGTTTGAAAAAATGTTTTGAAAATATGTTGTATAGTGCCGTATAGTGAATAAGTATTATAAGG
This sequence comes from Troides aeacus, assembly GCA_033220335.2. Taxonomy (NCBI): domain Eukaryota; kingdom Metazoa; phylum Arthropoda; class Insecta; order Lepidoptera; family Papilionidae; genus Troides; species Troides aeacus. The sequence continues at coordinate 6,245,710 of CM067296.1, forward strand.
AGCATGTCCTTCCCGAAGATCGAAGGGTACGTGGTGACCGAGAAGCTGGGCTCGGGCAGCTACTCCACCGTGTACAAAGCGCTGACAAAGGCACGTATTTTACGAAAGCTGTGCAAATAACATGATTTCTATTTGCACTGGCGTTATCTTTGCGCGCGGACGAGTTTTATTGCGGTGTTAACGGAGCGATGCTCTTTCTCTCTCCACCTCCATGCAGGTCGGTGCCAGGTCCGTCGTGGCGATAAAATGCGTGGACAAATCCCGCGTGAAGCACTCCGGCGCGGCTGTGGACAACTTGATCACAGAGATACGGCTGCTGAAGACCCTCACGCATCCCCACATCGTCCACATGAAGCAGTTCACTTGGGACGAAAAGTAAATTGAGACAAATTCTTGACTGTTACTTCTTATTCCCACTGCAGCCATGCCATCTAGATTTATCACTTAAGAGAAAAGATGTTGGTGTGATCATCACTTATCTTATTACTATACTCTATCACACCTTATTCAGTAATTACCTGTAGTTAGTAATTCTAGTGGTAGTTGTCTCCGTGTATATATTTAATTAACAGTTTCTTTTAGGAATATCTACATTATAATGGAGTACTGCTGTGGAGGCGATCTCTCTAAATATATTCACCGGTACGGCAGAGTTCCCGAGAAACAGGTGAGGCTATGGTATAAATGTTATAATCATACTGGTATAAAAGTTAATATATTAATGGAGTGCTTTTTGGTCGTCAGGTGTTGTACTTTCTCCAACAACTTGCATCAGCATTAAAGTTCCTGAGAGAAAAAGGTAATAAATGGTTTCATTGAAATTTGTTTATGGTAGCCGAGCTTCTAGATCGATTACTATGAATGCTATCCATCGAGGCTTCTGAGGAATTAAAAAGAGAAATATGTTGAGAAAAGCTCAGAAACTCCTTTCTACACCAGTCATTTCCAGGAGGTGGAATGTGTTGTTAACCCTTCTGAAGAGAGCTAGTGTAATTACTGCGGCAATGAAACTCAACATCTATATCTCAAGGTAACAAATGCAATGTGCTGCAGTGTATGTCACCCAGACTAGCACCATGTTGTAATGGGCAGGTGTACCTTTTACTATCAGGTGAACATCTCGCTCCTTTTGTCTCTTAATTTAATAAAATAAAATCTATTTATGGTTTAGTTGATGGTAATTCAATCTACAGTCATGGGTTGAAATTTTCCTCCTTTTAATTATGTTCATGGATCACCTTCTAGATAAAGGCAAACATTATTCCTTCACCAGGTGTGGTCCACATGGACCTGAAGCCCCACAACTTGCTCCTGCACAAAGGTTCTGATGGGAAGTACATCCTCAAAGTAGCCGACTTTGGGTGAGAGCACTTCCATAACAGTATTTGAAGCAGGTGTCTAGCATTTATCGATATTTCTTAAATGTATACCATCATCAGTTCTATGGGTGTCCTATTCCTGGTTAGACCCTGTGTTGTGTTGTCCTTGTTCAAGCAGCTAGTGCATACACACCCAATGGTAAGTGATGTGAAGGTATTCCATTTCAGATTTGCCCAGCACATGACTGAGGAGGACCTGAGGTGTTTGCGCGGTTCACCGCTGTACATGGCGCCGGAGATGTTCCGCGGCCGGTACGACGCGAGGGTCGACCTCTGGAGTGTAGGTGAGACCTGGTGTATACAATGGCAGTAAACCCTGATACCAAACAAACTGAACTACAATTCTTTGCTGTAAGGCTTATATTTAGCTGCTGTGCTTCAGTAGGAGATCCTATCACTCCCCATCCTTCACCACCAGCAGCTGAGCGTCCACTCTCCACAACATTGTGCGCTAGTAATATGATTGGTAACATTGCAGGTGTGATAATGTACGAGTGCCTGTTCGGCCGCGCGCCCTATTCTTCAGCTACGTTCAAGGAGCTGGTGGACAAGATCCACAGGCAGGCGCCCATACAGGTGAGGTGAAGAGAAATGAGCAGAATGCTGGCCTAACGGCAAGCGATAGGCTTTATTGAGTTTGTTTGTGTTTCCACTGCACCATGTTCCACTCATTATCAGGACCGGAGTACAGCAAGTTACTTCCTGAAGATGTACGTAAGAAGTATTAGGGGGACCGGAAAGTAATGTCGTTTCTGCGCATGCCAATACTTGATTGTCATTTGTCAGCTCATTGTTTTGTTCAGAGGCGTACCAAAGACATTGTGAGGTTATAGTGATTTCTTTACTTATAGACAATTGAATTACAATTTTTTTTTGTAATTTTGGGTAAAATGGCCAGCCAAATACCAGAAGAGGTACACATCCGGCATTGCATGCTCTTTGAGTTTCGCAAGGGAAATAACGCAACAGTTGCTACCAAAAACATTTGCGATGTTTATCCAAATGCACTGGACATTCGTAAATGATGTGCCAAAGGTGGTTTTCCAAGTTCAAATCGGGTAATTTTGATCTTTCCGACTCGTATCGATCAGGAAGACCATCAGCGTTAGACAACGACGTGTTAAGGGCGGAAGTGGAAGCAAATCCGTGTCAGACGATCGAGGAATTGTCAAACAGTCTCAACAAACCTTGGTCGACCATCCACCATCCAAGAACATTTGAAGCAGATTGGAAAAGTAAGCAGAGCAGGTGTTTGGGTCCCGCATAATCTGTCCGAACAGAATAAGGCTAACCGATCAATCACATGCAACTTATTGCTTCAACGACACAACACAGAAGCGTTTTTTGATCGCTTGATCACAGGAGATGGGTCACAAGAAATGGGTCCTGTATGATAACCCAAAACGCAAAAGGCAGTGGCTCTCTCCAAATGAAATCCCTCGGAGTACTGCTAAGCCAGGTTTACACCCCAAAAAAGCGCTTTTGTGTGTTTGGTGGAGTATTCGCGGCATTGTTCATTTTGAATTACTGAAACCTGGAGAAACTGTTACTGCAGACCTCTACAGCGAACAATTGCAGCGAGTCAATCAATCTTTAATTGAAAAGTGGCCAGCGATTGTCAACCGAAAAGGCGTCATTCTCCAACATGACAATGCAAGAGCGCACTGCGCAAGGCGAACTCTAGAAAAAATTAATGAATTGGGGTGGGAGGTGCTGCCTCATCCACCATATTCGCCCGATGTTGCACCATCGGATTTCCACTTATTCCGAGCGCTGCAACACTTTTTAAGTGGCAAAACATTTGCAAATTTGGATGATATCCAAAATGCCATCTCTAGATATTTTGCCGAAAAACCAATTAATTTTTATCGATCAGGGATTGAAAATTTACTCACTAGATGGCAAAAGGTTATTGACAATGATGGGGAATACATCATTGATTAAAAATAAAGACTCGTTAAAAATGTATGTTTGTATTTAGCGTAAGAAAACGACATTACTTTCCGGTCCCACTAATACATCAAAGCTGTTTTATGGTACAGCTGACGGAAGTTTTTGAATGATGAAAGAGCCTATTGAGAGAAAGTCCACCCAATAAAACTCCTGGTGGTATCAACCTTGATGTTATATGAAGGGATCTAGAAAACTTGGAGCATGCTTGGCATGTTCCAGGACGAGGCACAGCCCTACAACCCTGCGCCATGGCTGCCATGCTCGGCTAACTCACAAACGCAATGTTTTGCTCCAGTTGCCCCCAAAGACGTCGATCTCCACGGCCTGCCTGGACCTGCTTAGCCGGCTGCTGCAGCATGACCCCGACAGGAGGATCAGTTATGAGGAGTTCTTTGCACACGAATACTTAGACCTGGAGCACATGCCGTCCAAAGAGAATTATGAGAAGGTGAGTCTGGCCTCACAGATACTTATATATATACTTTTTGCTTTTTTTTATGGACAAGACGAGCTGGACGTTCACCTGATGGTAAGTGATACGCCAGTTCATAACCTGGCATCAGTTAGGATGGTGTACACTGCATCATATTGTGCTCGTCGCTTCAGATATAACGTGTTTTGTGTGGATACCGTAGCACTTACAATAGCCACAAGGTCCTTCGAGCCGGATAACTATATTATCTGCAATCGCTTGGCGCTGCGGTAGTACCACTAGTAAGCTGGTGTAGTTGATACCGCCGCTGTGTATGCGATTGCGCGTCCGGTCTGTTACCAGATCGCGTGTGCCTCCTCCGCAGGCGGTCGGGCTGGTGAAGCAGGCGATCGAGCTGGACTCGGCGGGGCGGCTGCACGAGGCGCTCGCCGCGTACGGCGAGGGGCTGCGCTACCTGGTGCCCGCGGTGGGCGCGGAGACGGACGCACTGCGCCGCAGCGCCCTCACTGCCAAGCTCACCAGGTCCACGCTCATTACTTAACTGCCTGATGAACTTAATAGCGGGCATTCGTCGTCACCGAGCGGTAGTATGCAAATATTTATATAATCCGGTCCGAAGGACGCATGGGAAGCTAAGACCTGATCAGACTCGGTTTTATTTTTAACTGTTGTTAAGCGGTGAAGCAGTCAGTGATGGTATTGCTATATGCTGAAGTGTCACTCACCACCGGCCGAAGGTCTCGTTGGGTTCCTCGCTTTATTTTGTTTGGTCAAACGTTTAGGTATATGGAGCGGGCGGAGGAGATCAAGAGGCAACTGAAGGGCGACGGCGGCGGTGGAGGAGCAGGAGGAGGTGGAGGAGCGTGCAGCAAGTCGGAGGAGCGCGCGCGCCGCCCGCACGGTATGCGTACTCCTCACTGCACGTGTATGCGCTCCTGTCTGCCGCCGCGCGAACAGGAGAAGTGGTGGTGTGTTGTCACTGTGTTCTGGACAATTTTCACCGGCACCGGATAAATATTTGAAGGTTCTCGTTGTAGAGCAGAGCCAGTCCTGCAACCCGTGCGGCGGGCGCGCGCCGAGCGAGCCCGACGTGGAGGAGGAGGTGGGAGCGGTAAGCGGAGCACAGGAGGAGCCGGGCGAGCTGCCGGCGGAAGCGGTCGCGGCCGGCTGCGCGGGACAGGTACCAGCTAGCTACCAGCAGTAGCGCGTCCAGCTGGAGGGCACAGACGGAATGTCTTCATACAGCTGAAGCGCTCTGGTCTCCAAAATAGTCCGTCGCCGGCACAACCGTTACATGACTCTACATTATTCTGCAATGAGTCGAGCGGCACGTTCACCCGATGATAAGTGATACTCCTGTATCCATGGCACTAGACAAGTTAGTATAGTAACATCGCCTTGAGATATAATGTTTCATTACCACAGTAATCACACTGACTTCGGCGCCCTTCAAACCGGAACGCAGTTACCTTAGCAGAGTATTGTTAATCGGCTGCGATAGCTGCGGTGCAGTCGCCGGCAACAGAGATCTACCAGCAGCATTACTACCCGCTTCTAAAGCCTGTCTCCATAACCGCGTTGTCCAACAATAGACCATAGACGTTTTGTCTCTGGGTAGTTCACAGACACAAACACACTACACATAAATCAGTCACCGTCTGCTTGCCTGTGTGTAGTTAAGTAACGTGTGCGTTTGTCAGGGTGGAGGTGGACGCGCCGGCGCGCTTGCGAGGCTGCTGCGTCGGGGAACTCCCCGCGCGTCGCGCACACCGCCGCCACTCCGCCGCGGGGACTCCCCGCACTCGGACAAGGTGGGTACACTTGAAATTGAGAAGGAAGGGAAAAGGTTTCAAGTGCGCTGTAAGTGATGACATAACTAGGGTTACGAGACGTTACATCTTGTTTATCTCAACCAGCGGCACGTTGTTACGGGCGAGCGTGTCACTTAACATCAGGTGAACGTCCCGCTCGTCTCGTTGCTTCTTTGGATAAAACAGATGAAAGTAATACGGTGCAGTGTATCATCCTGAGTGGCGCCGTGTTGTTAGCAGACGTATCACTCGTTACTAGGTGTAATATACTGGTCGTTGTAATGTTAAGTGGATGCGTGAGGTGCATCCGCATCGCGCGTGCGCGCCGCCTACAGCTGTAACGATGTGGTGCTCCCGCAGGCGGAGGAGCAGACGGACAGGGTCCAGAGGCCTGGTGACGACGCGAGCGACATGTGCAAGATCGCCTGAGCCGCCGCGCGCTGCTCCGCCTGATGATGCACCGGCTCCGGCTCCGGCGCGACGCGACGCGACACCCGTTATATATATATAGTATGATTTGTTCTGGTGCGGGCGCGCGGGTCGGGGCGACTGCTGGACGAAGGAATACAGTCCGTAAGGGAGAGAGAGAGAGAGAGAGAGAAGATTAAGCATAATAAAAGAGATTGTTATTTTTTAAACGCGGTATTATTATTTTTCCACGAAGCGATAAGTCGCGCGGTCACCCGATGTTAAGTGATACGTTAGTTAAGATGTTATACAGCACTGCGTTGTACTCACTGCTTTGAGAAAAGATGTCGAGTCTCGTTACCTTTGTAATTACACTTGCTACATGCTACATGGTCCTTAGAGTCGGATAACAGTTATATCCGCACCTTACTGTGCCGGCTGCAACAGGCGCTGCGGCGGTACCTAGACGGTCTCCGGCGACAGAGACACTACCGCCAGTGATAGCTATTGGCCCTTCAAACCGGATCACAGCAATGTCCGCACAGCACTGTCTAGTGAGGGAACGAGCAATTATTAAACATGGCGGATGTGATGTTTGAGAAGAGCTGCTATATATGTGTAAACGCCGAATGTAGGGAGTACACAATAACATGAGATATGTACACAACAGCTGCCTCGCGGCTGAACCGAACCGGTTCTGCTTGTCGACGTGTGGACCGGGATCGGTTCAGCCGTCGGCCGGTCGCTGGCGAGTCGGTCGCGTCCCGCACCCGCATTGAGGGTACTCCGACATTTGTAACAATTGTTCATTTTAATGTAGTGTATGGTGTTCGTCACCTGGATATAGAACAATATATTGTAAATACTCTAACACGCTCGTTTCATTCGTTCACCTTTCCTTAACCTTTAGTAGTGGGGGATTGGAGTGGTTAACACTCGCTTATACCAATTTCGGTGCGTGTTCGTCGTGTTCCTGTCTTAAGGACGCCACTGTTTATTTTAACTGTTAAACAGTGGTTTATAATTATTACTGTGTTCCGGTTTGAAGGACGGTATAATCAATAAAATTACTGATCGAACGATACGCATATGTCAGTAGCTACGAGCACAATGTGTTTTATTATTTATATTATCAGTTACATAGTTTTTTTTTTTTTAATTCAAAGCGTCGAGACGAGCGGACGGTCACCTGATTGTAAGTGATACGACTAACTAGAACGTGATGGTTATTAGAATTGTATACACAGGAGCGTATAGCGCTTGTCGCGGTGAGGTCAGCGAGTGATCACTTACCACCACAACACACCACCCTCACCGAAGGTCGGCTGGTGGAGAATGCCAACAGGCGTGAAGCCCGCCTTTTGAATCCCTCGCTGTAAGGTTTTACAATAAATAGAAATAAAAAAAAAGATGTAGTTTCAATACTCAGTAATTACAGTATCCACACGGTCCTTCGAGCCGGATAACTATAATTGTCTGCACACTAGTGTTCATCGGATACTATAGGTGCTGCAGCGATGCCTACCTGGACTGTCTCCGCCAACAAAGATCTTTTTGTCTTACGGAGGGTATGCCTTCACATACCTGCCGCGGCTCCATCTCGGGGGGAGAGGCCCTCATTTCCGCACCTGTAACGGCGCGCCCCTTGTCATCTCCCCGAAGCCGTCCCCCAAAGGCTATGGAAGCCTACTGAGATAACTCTCCCGACTTCCTGCGGCGGATCTGGTCTTTGGCTCCTCCATCACGGCACCTCTGAGGTTAGCTCATGGAGCGACCGGGTAGGTTCTTCTTAACTTCACCGTGGGTGACCTAGGCACGACTACTGAAGCGCACCACCACAACAAGGCACTTGTTCAGGGGATCGCCAACAGAGACCTACCAACTGTCAACGATTGGTCCTTCAAACCGGATCACTGTAATGTCTGCACAATATTGTTTGTCGGCTGCAATAGGCGCTGCTGATACCTACCGCAGAACAACTCACCAGCCCGTGGTGCACGCGGCTACTTAGCAAATGGCGTTCTGGCTCCCACCACCCCGTATTGGGCCGGCGTGGTGGGGAATGGCACAAATCCCCCCGATATGAATCCATACAAACGTGGTCTTTGTGGGAGACGTATTTCCAGCAGTGGACGTCTGTCGGCTGATAACGATACTCCAATGATACAAATCTCCTCTGGCTTCGGTCAGAGACCTTTGTTAACGGAAGATATTAGTTGCTGACATTGTTATTAATAGTTTAAAGTAAAGTGCTACAATATAAGTTTTTATGTAAATATAATCAGAGATATTCACAATAATAATACTACTTTTATTTATTTATTTTTCTATTTGGTTTTGTTCTTAACTAATGTCTTGCATATGCTAGAAACTTACACCTACGGTTCTTATCTCTAACATATGTGGATAAATTATTTACATCCATCTTTATTCTGGACTCCAGTTCCAACTCTAACCTCTCCGGCCCGTGCATGGGGCATTCGACCAGCAGGTGTACAATGGTTTGCTCTTTATCGGGGTCGCAGTATCATTGCGGGCTCTCTTTACCCTTGAATTTGTGCAAGTATTCAGAGAAGCCGCCATGTCCCGTGAACACGTGTGCTGTTATCCTCTTGTCTGCGTCGAGTTTTTTAATGATAGGGTATACCTATTTGGCGTCGGGAAAAAAAAGTTTGGTTGTGGATGCTGTGCCACCTGCTTTATAGCGCCTGTTCCATTCGTCAAGCGATTCCGTGCGGACTTGTCGCTTGACGAACGAAACAGGGCACAAGTCGTAATTTGCCTGTTATCATCTTTAGCCCGCTTCTTTGGCGAGATGGTCTGCCCTTTCATTTCCTTCTAAGCCGGCGTGTGCTTTGATTCAGAACAAGGATATTTCCTTGTTCTGGAGTATAACGACTTTGATATTCTCACGTAGGCCTAGGAGGGTTGCCGACTGCTGGCTCAGCCACTAGAACCCACCTGACGAACAGACGACGGCGCTACCCGTAGACGTTGACGCCGACGCCGAGCGCGCTGGTACACAGTAGCGCTGCCGTTTCCACCGTCACCGTGACAGCCGGCACGTGACGCTGTGACAGCTGACAGCGTGACAGTGTGACAGCTCCTGCCAGAGCGGGCGGTGAAGTTGTAAATTTTAAGTTTTCCAGAAATACAACACGAGAGAAATAATGGAGCGAAGCTGTACCATGTTGTGAGCACCCGACAGCGTCCCCGTCCGTGTGAGTGTCGCCCTGACGGTGCTGGGGAGCCGCGCTGCATTGCATCGCCCACTTACTGTACCCACTGCTGGGACGGACCGTTCTCACAAGCAGACAATCGACCCTAGCTACAACCCTGTAAATCAAGGGAAGCCGTTCTTGGATATTTGTTTTATTTGACCACCTCATGGCAAGTGGCGCTCTTTAGGATGATATATGCTGCCGCACATTGAGCTCGTCGCCCGAGCCAAAAGATGGAAAGACTGATTACTCCAGTAATTGTATTAGCTGCAGCGACCTTTAGACCGGATCACAGTACTGTTTGTCGGCTGCAGTAGGCGCTGCGGTGGTACCTGCCACCAGATTAAATATGTTTGTTCCATAATCGTGCCTCGTGCCGTATTTGATTGGTGCTGGACCTTCCGCAGATATTTGCTGGACGCATGACATTGGTGTAGCGGCGAGATGGATCAGCAGAGACCGCCCGCCGCCGCACCTGCACCAGTGCACGCGCAGGCACACCTCAAGGTAAACACTTCACATTGTACTGCGTCGGTAGTGTTGAGTGAGGGGAAGCGGTTGTTCATCGGTGGTTGTAGAGTGAGGACGAGCAGCGGAGCGGAGCTGGTGCGCTGATACGGTGGCGGTGTGCCGGCAGGGCGCCGAGGGCCGCGTGGTGTTCATCCAGTGCAGCAGCTGCGCGCCGGGGCCCGCGCTGCGCCGCCGCTTTCCGCAGATCGTGCTCTGCGGCCTCTACCTCTGCGTCGTCTTCCTCGTCGGCATCTTCATTGTGGAGCTGTTGGATTACATGGATTGAGCTGTCGATGTTGTTTCATTTGCCCTCGCCCCGGCCGCGGCACACCGCGCCACCTCTCCATCCGTGACATCGGGACGTACCTTCTCATCTGTCAAGCTATAAGTGTTATCATCGTATATGATGATGGGTGGTCGTGGTGCCACCAGGTGATCGAGCTGCAAGCGCCCTGTTCCGGTTGCAGGAGGCGGGCGTGACGGGGGACGCGCCGCATGCACCCGCCGACCGGTTCGCCGCGCGGGAGCAGTGCGTGTGCCCCGCGCTGAACTGCTTGCAGGTAACGCATTGCTGCGGCCGGCACACACACACGCACACACGCACACACACTCGCGCCTGGCGGTGGAGCCGTCTCATCGCCGGCATCCGGCTGCTGGCAAGTAACACGGCTCCTGGTTGCAATAACCAGAAACTTTACACTGCACCATGTCACACCGGTAGTATCATTAACTAGTGCACTTTATACCCTGAACAGAAGGCAGGGGTGGTAACAACAGTTGTTGTTCTCGTTCTATCTTAGTGTATACCGCAGATCCAAGTCTTTCGTCTGACCTTGACTTTGCAGTCATGTTTTGCTATCTAGGTACCGCAGTGCCTATTGCAGCTGACAAACAGTAGTGAGCAGAAATTACTGTGATCCGGTTTAAATGGAGTTTTAGTTTTTGAAATTAATGGTATAACGTTACCTAGCTTGTCTGAAGGCAATGAGCACAACAATGTGCAGTGTATGGCATCCTAACTAGCGCCACGTTATATCACTCAACATTAAGTGAATCTCTCGTCGTGAATTATATCGTAATTCCTTTCATCTGTCTCTCTCATTAAATCGGTTCATACAACAGGAAGTATACTCCGGCTCCTCATGCGCCGTCAGCCGGGACACAGCGACGCATTTATGTCTACTGATATCCGGTGCGGATGAAAGGTAGACGGGTTTGAACAGACTCTACCAGTTGTCAGGGTCTTATGCACCACGGGGCCGAAATTGACCTCACGACCCTGGTGTGGCCTGGCAAACGTGTGGGTCGCTACGCCAGCAGTTGTCCAACTTGTGTTTACTGCTGTACAGTACATTCCATCAGCAGTTATTTATACAATTAGGCGACGAGACGGGCGGGGACGTTCACCTGATGTTAAGTGATACGCTTACCCATAACAAGATGGTGTTGCCTGGTTGATATACACTGCACCATGTCACGCTCGTCGCCCGAGACCTAAGATGTTTAGCACCCTAGGGGTGTAGGGGTTCCCGCACAACAACTCACGGAACATCAGCTCGTGGTGCAGCCTGCTAATTAACAAATGAGGCTCTGGCTCCCACCAACTCGCATAGGGCCATCGTGATGGAGAATGACCTAAATCCCCCCATTTTAACACCTATATACGATAGCCCCTAGTGCCCAGCGGCACTGCAGGCCATGCTGACCGTATGCGAAGATCTTTGGGAGAAGCCTTTATCCAACTATGAATGTCTATCGGCTGATAAAGATGCTAGCGCCCCTCAAATCGGATCACAGTAATATCTGCACAGTACTGCCTGTCGGGTGCAACAAGCGCTGCTGTGGTACCTACCTAAACGTTATGTACCATTATAGACCTACCAGCGTAAACTGGTGTCCACACCGTCGATAGGTTTACTAGTTATGTGTTCCATAGTAAGGTGGCGCTGGTTGTCTCCGGCAGGTGGCGGGTGCTGGTGTCGGTGGTGTTGGTGGTGCAGGTGGCGCCGCGTACCGGCCCGTGTTCCGCGTGCGCGGCCCGCTGCGCGGGCAGCACGGCTGGCTGGGCCAGCACTACGCGCGCGTGGTCACCACCGGCGCGTGCATCTTCTGCGTGCTGGTGGTGGCGCTCTCCGTCGCAATCCTAGTTAAACGTGTTTGAGATGATGCAGTGTTGTTTTACTTCCGCTCATCCGCCAACCCGCGCGTGCCCATTGTGTTTGTTAGGCTTCAATATCTCTTGTGGGAACATTGACGACTGTTTATCGATGCAACTTGTCGCTTTTAAACTTACCTACTCACTTAGACAAGTTGTTGGTAACGAAGCTCCAAGCGTTAGCTGAGCTAAGACAACAGATGACCTACCATTACCATGACTAGCTTCTTGATCCTTCGAGCCGGATAACAGCTAAGTGTGCAGTTACTGTTTTTGGCGGCAGAAATAGGTGCTACGGTGCGGGAACCTTAGTTACTGGTGGTGGTAGGTCTATAACAGTAGACCGTCTAGGTAGGTACCACCGCAGCTAGCAAATAGTAGTTAGCAAACAGTGTTCAGGTTTCAAGGGCGTTGTTAGACAAAATGTTTGCTGCGACGAGTACAATGTGGTGCAATCTATATCGTCCTATGTGGCAGTTCATTGTTACTGGTGGAAGAGTCAGCTGCTTGAAGAGTACAGCAAAAAGCCAATTATAAATTTATATATATTGTGCCCGTGCGCGCGGTGCGGGTGAGCTGCCCGGCGGCTGGACTGCTTCTGGTTGAGATATGAGTGACACAACCCACGGGAGCCAAGCCAACCTCACCAGCTCGTGGTGCGGCATGCTAATCAACAGACGAGGCTCTGGTTTCTACCAACTCTGATTGCACCATTATCATCATCAGCCGATAGAAGTCCACGTTGCATTGCGCTAACGTGCTGGGAAATAGTGCAAAACACCCCTTATGAAACCATACAAATGTGGATTTTTAGGGAGGGGAGGGGGCTATGTGCAGCAGTGAACGTCTATCGGCTGATGATGATGAGATACGAGACGACTAATAATACAACAATTCATTTTCCGTCGCGGGAAATAATTAATTCACGTGGAATCAGTTTTACTGGCAACACTGCAATGTATTATGTACGGCGGCGGCTTGAATGACTCTGCGCACGCGCACAGCCACTTACTTTACTGCAAACAGCGCATCCGCCATTCCCTCATTTAAATGTAATACTAGAGTTATTAATGGATTTTCTCCTGACGGACCCCCCATAAGTTTACCCCCACCCGCACCCAGACTCGCATTTAGTCCTATTATCCATTTTATTTTAGTCTCATTAGTTGAATAGCCTAGCGCTCGACTAAGGTCCCACCTGATGGTAAGCGCACTGGTGTAGGTAGTGTGAACTCCCGCACCGCTGCACCGGATGGGTCGGCACTACTAATGAGACATTTGCATCTTCATCATAACTGAAGATATAGAAACTGAATAAAAGTTCCCGCGCGGTTTGTGCCGAGCCCAACCCACCCCCCACCCCATCCGCAATCAAACACTGACATTTGTTATTATTGCAAAGCATTTATTATCTATTATTAACATGTTCGTATCCGGCGCGTAGAACCGGATGTTAAGAACAGCGAACGCTCAGTACAGTCGCGCTGGACACACTCAACTGAACGGGACTCGACTACTGCCGCGGCCGGGTTCCATGCGGAGCAGTTTACGAGGAACCGTCACCAGCCTATCGGTGGCCAGGTGATCGGGATTACATACATTACGTTTCGATCGGAAACACAATAATTAAAAATTAAATCACTCGCTACATACCAATTCAACTAATGTATTAAAAATATAATCTAATGTATAACAAAAACTATAGACAAAAATTTTTTAGTCTTTGAAACAGTACGATTGAAACTTAGCAAATAAATTCCGCATATTTCTGATTCTGAATATTTTACGAGATAAAAACCACCCTGTAGATGCGCGGGCGCGTCCCGCGTGGGGGCCGGCCCGGCCGCGGCTACTCGCGCGAGCGCGACTCGCCCACCAGCTCTGCGCGGGCTAGTTATACGCGACAGCATTTCGGAGGGGCTGCAGCCAACCAATCCGCATATGCACGCGTGGGGGAATGGAGAGGGGGCGAGAGCTGGGGGCGAGGTGTGCGCGCGCGTATCAGTAGTCGTAGTGGTCGCCGTTCGCGTCTTCCGGGTTGTACTTGTCTTCCTCCTCGGCGGGCTCCTGCTTGATGTGCACGTCCGGCGCGGGCAGCCGGAACTGCGGATAATCTGCGAAGGAAGGGGGAAGAGTATCACGACGACTGTGTAGTACATATAAAAATCGATATTTGCATTACTTAGAATCGATTTGATACTGATTTCTCTGGACACGTTACAGACACGCGAGCTGGACGCCACGCTTTCCATGAGTACTGCACGTGTACTGTTCTCCGTCCTCCAGGCTTCCCCGCCAAGTTTAGGTATGCAGCACTCACCATCCGCGGGCTCCTCCTTGACCTTGACGTCTTCCGCCTTGAGCTTGTGCTCGCGGCGGCGCGCGCGCTTCCTGTCCCGATCTCGTTCGCCCTCGCGCGACCGCTCTCGCTCGCGTCGCTCCCGCCGCCGCTCCGAGCGCGACCTGGAGCGCCGTCGCCGCCTGCACCCAATGCACCAACGGATTAACATAACAGTACTCGAGTAGAACTACTGTAATGTATGAACATTCTCCGCTACTCACTTCTCGGCATCCTCCTCGCGCGGCCGCTCCCTCTCCCTCTCGCGGCGGCGCGTGCGCGACGCTGAGCGCCTGCGCGACCGCGACCGGCTGCGGCGGCGAGCGCCTGTCCCCCGCGCACACGCGCACGCAAACAAACGTTAGCACCATGCAAATGACAAATGGTAACAGCGAGCTGATCCACATCCGATAACAAAATTTCTTGTTTGTATATATATATATGTGTGTTACATTTTTTGGCTACAATAAATGATTTATCTATCTATCTATCCGTGTGGTGGAAGAAGACAAACTATTGGTCGAACAAATTCATTACCAGAGAAACTTTTTTTTATAATCAAACTTCAAGACAAACGCGACACGTTCACCTGATGGTAGATGATACGCATCTCCATAACGTGCCGCTAGTTACGATATGTATTGCGCTCGTCATATGAGACAATGTGTTGAATCGAATTACTCCAGTTATAACGTACATTAAACAAATTAACAGTAATCTTACCACATTACTGTTTGGCAGCAGAAATAGGCGCTACGATGGTAACTACCTACACGATCTGCGGCAATCGAGATCTACCACCTTTAATAGAGTAATAACATCGTCGCTACGCTCGTGCGCTGGGGGTGTGTGAGCTGGTTTACCGTCTGGGTGACCATGCTTGACCGTCGACATCCTCAGTGGTATTTAACATCATGTTGAGCTGACGACGAGTGCAGCTCATCCTTGCGAGCGATAGTGATGAATATATAAGAGTAGTACGAGCTGGCCGGACACGTTTTATTGTCTCCGGCCTCGTTGTGATGTGATGGGATATAGCAGTGGTGTGGTGTGGTGTGGTGTACTGACGGTCGCGCTCCGGTCGGTGGGCGCGCTCGTCGCGGTCGCGCTGCTCAAGCCGGTAGCGCTCGCGCTCGCGCTCGTTGTCCTCGCGGCCCGAGTGCTTGATGTTGACGTCCGCACCGCCGCGCCGCGTGCCGCCCAGTCCACCGCCTGCCGCACACCCATCCAACGACCATTACAAGGGCACAGTGCCAAATGTACACACAGTCAAAGACAAATAAACTGGTAATATTTGATGATGCATGAGCAATGTACTCATTTTACTCTTACAAAGTATAATTAATTTCATAACCGGTGCATCCATCACCGTCAAAAACATAGTTACATTCAGCTCCCATTTGAACTATTCCATGTGGACATTTAACCTACAGCTAAATTTATATGAACTTATTGTGATCAGACTTACAG
Organism: Troides aeacus; assembly: GCA_033220335.2. Taxonomy (NCBI): domain Eukaryota; kingdom Metazoa; phylum Arthropoda; class Insecta; order Lepidoptera; family Papilionidae; genus Troides; species Troides aeacus. Next base: position 6,261,388 of record CM067296.1, read on the forward strand.
GATGATGATGATGATGATGATGATAGAACTCTAAAGCAGTTGTCGCCTCGTTACTGTCCAGCTTCCCGAGCTACATGGTCTTTTAAATCAGATCTAGTAATGTTTGCACACTACTAATCGGCAGCAGAACTAGACAGTGTGTTGGTACTTACCTCACCGGTCTCCGGTAACAGAGACCTACCTCCGATTAATCTATTCAAACAAATATTGCTTTAGGGGCTCGCGCGCTGCGAGTGGCAGGGGTGGGTAGGAGTGGAGTCTCACCGAGCCTGCGCGGCAGCCAGCCCTTGACGGTGCGCGCGCGCTCCACGTCCACTAGTACGCGCTTGCCGTCGATCTTCTTTCCGTCCGCGTGCTTGTACGCAGCTGCAATGAGACGCGGTCACGCGGCGGTCAGCGGGGCGGGGACGAGGTGTTATGGCGAGGGAGCGGGCGGACGGACTTGCTTACCGGAAGTACCAGCTGAGCGATACCTACCGCAACGATCTCCCCTACCGCGGGCGAGCAAACACTTTGTGACGTCCACTAACACTATTTCAATCAATCAATAAAGGGGTTGGACCAAGCAAAGTGAGTCACAGACGTGGTACATCCCCAGCCCCTTCTCAAACCCAGCACTTAACCCAAATCAGCTCAAGTACTGTCTTAAACTTTTAAATGCTTTACTACGATCAATTTCAAGTAATGTTCCTTTCAAAGATGTGCAGCGCTCCCTGGTGACCGGTAACCGCAGCACGTAGATGGCTGGTGGTCACCCGAGAGCGTCGCGAAATAGATGTGACACTGAAGCACACCGTAGCTCAGTTGGAGCGATGACTGTGTTTATTTAGAAAGTTAATAGTTCTGAATGGAGCCAAAAAAAAATTGATATCCATAATGGGGGGACCGAAAGGAATGAGAAACATCCCTCCTCGTAATGAGCAAGTTGCTCGTTGCTGTGTACATTACATCGACAGCTGGCACTTCGCATCCGATGCATACAGCACGAGCCCGTCCGCCGCGCGCCACCAACTACATCCATTGACGTGGACCATTCGAAAACTGCATCAAAGTTCATTTGTAAACGTTTACACACACGTAAACTGTACAGTCGTCAAATGTGGTCCACGTAAATGTAAACATCCACACGCGCACGTTTCCCCATCGGAAGGTGCGCGCGCGCGTTTCTGTCGGCTAAACTGGAAGCACAACTTGAAACATTTGGTGACCACTGACGAGTATGCGGGATAATCGTCAGCTGGAACGCTGGATGACAAGTTCGGTTTATCTTCAATAATGTATATATATATACACGTATATATGACATGGCGGCGCGCCCGGCCACGCCCACTGGCCGGTGTGGGCGGGTGAGCGTGGCCCGCGGCGCGCCCGATACAAACGTGGGTATACCTACGCGTTGATACCTACCGACCGAGCCGAGAGACGCCGCGCCACAGCGCTAGTGTAGCTAGCGCGCGGGTAGCTGTACCTACCGCCATATCCACTACTTACTGCGATACACCGGCGACCGTACCGTTACTCGAACTAACAAACACACCACACACACATACACTTACGCACCGCTGCGCGCCGCACGCTACGCACTACACGTGCACGTGTACGTGTACGTACGCACACCACTTACTCATATCCAGTACATTATCACTGGCGCGTTTCTTAATGAAACAAAACTGATAGTAAACCAAACCAAACGGGTCGAAATTAAAATTGAAACAGCCTTCTCAAATGAAGCTATAGATAGGGTGTCCGAAACTACGCCCCAACGTTCAAAATGGACTGCACCGTACCTGTTATTAATTTTATACAGTGTTTCAAATAAACTATATAAATATATGTATATATAAAATATATGTAACATATGATCTGAACGTTGTATGTTGGCAAGCTTACCACATACAAACCTATTAAAGCGAGTTGCCGGTTATCTCGTGAGTTTGTGTGGTAGGGTCTTAACGGCTGGGTCTGTGGTGCGAAAATAGAAAAACCACTCGTTAATGATGCACATAGCGGCCGCGTGCCCGCGTGCCCGCGCGACACCTCGCTGGAGGGAACAGGGAACCGGCCGCGCGCCCGCACGCCCACCGGATGCGCCGCACGCGTCCGGTCCGGCGCCGGCGTCGACCTCGCTCGCAATCAGTACAGAACAGTCATTACACAACACAACACAACGCGCTAACGCATTCCCTCCAAGAAGGTCTCTTATGTATTTGCATATCAACATAATAGCACCATGACAATTAGCCATCGATCGAACAAGCGGAGCGGTGAACCGTCCACCGAGCAAACTTACAAAGTGCTCAACAGATACCAACTTACTATAACATAACTTGAATGTAAACATATAGAAATGTGATCACCAGATCACCACGGCTACCCCATGTCCGGTTCACTGCCGGTTGTCCGTCAAAATGGCTACAGTACCATGGTGCTACAGTAAATAGTTTAATTCCAACACAGTTCCAATTGTATGAATACATAACGTATATAACATGTATACTCGCAAACACACTACCCTGTGTTTCAGCTGAATTGGAAATGTGTTTATGTGTGCGCGGGGAGGAGGGGCTTTTTAAACAAACGTTTTAGTTAGAAGTTAGAACAAAGTTACAGTTAGAATTGAATCTAGGACGTGACAACGTTAACTGCTGTTGAAGTTAATGTTTGCTTGTATTCAGTTGGGGAGTTGAATGCGACCATTGTTGAGAGAGTTACGTTATGGACAGTAACAACCGATCTCTCCCAACTCTAGTGCACTATAAGATAAATCCCAATAAACAGTGCTGCAGATTTCTAGCCATCACACATTGTCGATCTACTCTCAGCATCATTTGGAGCAAATTATTACATTGCAAACAAACAATTCCACTATTTCCATTGTTGAACGGTGGTGTGGTGGTGGTATTATGGAATTAATAGTTTCACTCCGATGTGATATTCCACACAATGATTTATAAAATAATTGGTGTCATATTGTTCATTAAGCGTTTTTAAATATTGTAAATATTTCTAATTCATAAGTTTTAAATTTTCTTTATCAAGTTGTACTGATTATTTGAAAGATAGAAAGGTAAGGTAGCTACTACATCGTTATAAAAAGTGGATATCTGCAGGCATCAAGACATTCAGCTCTGATGGAGCACAGTAGCGTCATTTCAATTATTATATATCAGCGTAAAGACTATTGGATTATAATATATATATATATATATATATATATACATGTATATGTATAAATAGTTATATAGCTAAGTAGATCTATTAATTATTAACGCGACAGCTTAATGTAGTGCTACGTCCTAGATGCAGTCTATGCAGGTTGTGTACGTGGCCGCATCTGCACGGCCTGCCTGCCCTGCCCGGCCCGGCCGGCCGGCGGCTCGCGCCCCGCCTCCTCCCCAGCCCGCGCGCTCGCCGTGTGCGAGTGTGCGCGTGTGCGCGTACGCAACTCACAGTGCATGTCGCGCTCGTGCTCGTACTCTATGAACGCGTAACCGCGCGGCTTGTCGTTCTCCTTGTTGTACACCATGCAGATCTGAAAACCAAATGGTTTCTTCACGTTATTCCATCGCCTTCATCACGTGTTTTTGACTGACACCACTGTGCATTGGCTAGATGCTTGCCTTGTCACTCTTGACGAGACCAGCGTAATGATCACCTGATAGTAAGTAATATGCTTTGCCTATTACAACGTGGCGTGCATCACGTTGGCTCGTCCCAGACATAAGCTGTTGAGTCTCATTGCCCCAGTAATAATGTTTTTGCACAGTACTGTGTATCCACTGCAATAGACGCCACGGTGCTGTCTAGATGGTCTCTGGCAAAGGAGACACCTCCAGTATTAGCCTTGTGGAGTTCAAATAGTGGTTGGGTTCTACACACCAAATTGGGTAATTACTTTAGTCTTTTAGTAAATTTGCTGCCTCAAAAGCATTTCAGGTTACTGTGTTCTATATATCTGAACTGGTATTTTGGATGAGTGTATCATATCATCTACAGCTGTATTATCATTTAGCACCACGTAAAAACATCAATCGCCTGGAGATTGCAAACAAAACAGAGAAGAATATCACATCCCCTTACTTAAGCATAACATGAATGCATCCTCCTGTTTCATTTATATTATTTAAAGCTACAACATTTTGCATCATTCTGTGTGTAGTACTGCAATATTTACACAAGCGCCACTTGTAGAGAAATATTGAAATGGAAGCCGTTGTTTTAGCTAATGTTGATCTTGTTAAAGGAAAGTAATAAACAGATATCTACTTACTCTTTTAATGGGTCCATATCCTTCAAATTCTCTCCTAAGCTTAGATTCAGATGTGTCATAGTTCTGAAAATTTTAATAATTCATTATATTATTAACATTGTTGCAAAATTGAAAGGGTAAAAATATTAATATGATCTAGTAAATAAATTTTTGGTGGAGGTCGATGCCAAGCCGTGGTCATCTATCAGCTGATGATGAATAATGGAATAACGCTATAACAGAAGTTGCAAATGCTTGTAAAAATATTTGTATAAGCAACACTAATTTGTAGCAGTAGAGAAAAAGATATTCTCATTTAATTCTGGTAAGCCTATGTTGCTGGAAACCCTCTCGGTAGGTACCACCATAGTGCCAATTTCTTTCACCAAACAGCAATTGCAAACATTACTGTGTTCTTATGCTATGCCTTATGAAAATACTGAAGTAACAAACTTCATATAGTATTTGAAAGCAACATTACTGAAATCCTGCTGTAGCTAATGAAATTACAGGAAAAACAATACTATATCTTATGATTCAAGGTGACAAGCGCAATGTGGTGCTGTGTATCATTCTACCTAGCACCACATTGTTATGGGACAACATATCATTCACTATCAAGTGAACATTCTGCTTGTCTCTCGGTAGAAAAAAAAACCATTATTTCTAGCAAGGCAAACAGTAGCTTCACATTTGGAGCATGACATGTTTCTTAAACAACATTGCAATCTATTAAAGGTAAAGACTAGCGAGATAATTACTTTGTGAGCAATAAGCTTACACAATGATGTGTCAGTTAGAATATTTACACTGTATTGTATTGAACTAGATGAAGTCTCATTACTTAACAAATTTCATAAATTCCACACAAACTATCACATTATCATGTTTACAATATTCTTAGTAGCAGAAATAAGCACTTTGGTGGTTCTTACTTAAATAATAACCAAATTATATGCAAAGTAACAGTAATTCAAATTTATAATAAAGAATATTGTACTTACAATACGAGCTACAAATAAAGTCTTGAATGGGTCCATTGTTGAGTGAGGGTTGGTGGCGGGGTCCCAAAGTGCAATCTCTTGCTCCAGCCGGTATGCTGTCTGTTCCGCCCTCTCCCTCCTCCTCCTCTCCAGCCTTTCTTCACGTGTCTCCACACGCGTGGGTGGAGGTGTCTCCGACGGATGCTATGTGGTTTTAACATATGGTAAGTGTTATGCTAATATATTATTTTAATCATTGTTTTTTACATTTACTTGATCACTTGTTTAATTTAATACCTCGTATTAATAAAAATAAATGGACTGTTTAGTTGTAATCTGATAATAATAAATTTTTATTCAGAGTCAGGTATATTTTTGAGAGCTCTGTTTTTCAGTCTTCATGTATTAACTTTCCAAGTTATGGTGCTCTAAATTTCAAGAAATACATTAACAATGCTTCATACTAAAAACTAATATAAATACTTTTTTTATGTCTATACACTTACCAATTGTTTTTTGTTTTAAGACTAAATCTATCAGTGGTACATTATTATGTAGATACCTGTAACATTACTCAAACATTCAAGATACCCACATTTCTCATTTTTTTTTCTTCTTTATGTATTAACTTCTATTTTTCTAATAAAAAAAAATTAGCAGTACCATACAAACCATTCTCAAAATGATACAGCTTTCCTATTTAATTGCAAAACTCGAAAGAACAGCAAGTTCTTTCGAGTTTTGCAATTAAAATATTTATTACTAAATATGACAAATTTTCATTATATTGAGAATCGGGACAGAGTTGTGAAACTTTTTGAAATAAAGCTTCTGAATTTTAATCAGCATTTACAACTTATAAGTCCAACGACGATTATGAATTGAATTTGGATTGTCAGGCCTTCCTGAACATAGTAACAGAAACCTACATCATACAACATAACATCGTTAAACATTAGAATTAAATCTGATACGTAAGGTTTACACTTCTATCTTGCGTGAGTATAAAAAGCGTGTTTAACTATACAATAACCAAAGAAGGACGAGTGGATAACTAACCTCAAACAAGTCGAGGAAAGCCCCAACTCCATCGTAGCCTTTTTGTTTCTTCTCGTGCGGGAGCTTCGCTGCCGGCGGCAGGTACGGGATCGGGTCCCGCGCCGCGAACAACGCGAGTAAGTTCGGTGGTAAAAACTGCGTCATTGTGAATGAATTACCATGCCGTGAAATAACCACACACAAATACACACTTAGTACATCATAATAACAAATTTATTGCTGGGCTTGTTTATCAGAACACTTATATCTTAAAATTGCGAACAAAATTAGTACAATACACACAGTTATTTGTATACGTAACAACTAACTCATTTAGTTGAAGCGTTGTTATCCGCCATTTTATAAAGAATTTGGAAATAGGGATGTCCTCGCTGATCGATGTTATCAAAATTAGACTTCCATTTATTAGAGATTTTGCTGTAATACAAATATTGCGGCATTAAATTATAATTTCATGAATATTTTAAACAAAACGAAATAAAATCGTGTTCATAGTTATTAAATTCATTACTAATATTAGGAATTTCTTTAATAATAAAATATCGATATTCTTATCATCGATGTAAAGACAAAATCGATTACTCAAGGTAAAAGTTATGTACTACATTATAAAATTATTGTATAATTATAACCATGGTAGATTTTAGCTCGCGGATACCAGATCTGCGAGCCCTGAGTCCGAAGAAGCCACTATGGTTGTTAATAAAACTGCGGCGCAAACATCATCGTAAAAAAAATAACCATGGTAGCGAGTAATTGAGGATAATGGTTGCGGAGTTTAAAATAAATAACAACAAACAGTACCGGAGATTATAAAAAAATAGGAGAATAATAAAAGACGATATAGCATGGGAACTTTGTTGGTAGACTTAAAATAATTATTTGATAATGTGTTGGTTTGCGGTAATAGGTTTTGGTTATGGTTATGGTCAGATTGATCAAGCAAACAGTTTTATCCAATTTTTGCAAGGATGATTATGATGCCAATGATATCACTTCGGTAGATATTTCAGTGTAACCGGTTTATTTATATCAATAGCGTCATTTTTATATTTAAGCTTTCTTGAAAGCAATTTTTTATTTTTTATGTACACAACTCTCGCACAAATGAAGCTTCTGCAGCTGTGTGAGCTGGCGGCAATGCATACATTTTAGAGTAAGATTCTTTTATGACTTAGTTGGTGCGCCAACACTGCGGATGCTTTGCGCAGTGGTTTAAACTTTAACACTTTATTAATGTTCAAAGTTTGATGTCCGTATTGTTTAAATGTTTTTGATATTAATGGATATGATTTATTACCGATATATGTGAATATCACGTATTGAAGACGGTTTTAGTAAATATGTAATAAACTCTAAAATAATTTTTACCTTATTTTTTATAAACAAATATATCATGTTAGGTTGATGTAAATAGAAATATGTAAAGTCATACAATAAATAATGTATCCTATATAAATAAACAAACGTATACAAGATAATAACGAATTAATTTTTGTTTTGTTGGCACAATCCTTATTTTTTATTTGTTTGACCTTTGTACACAAAACTTTAAGAATCAAAGATTTCTTGTTAGTTCACAACTAATGAAGATTTACTTAGTATTATTTAAATAAATAAATTTATTAGGTAAGACCAATTAAATATTTAAACGGTAAAAAATGTTGGTTAAATTCTAAAAGGGAAGTTATCGCATGCGGTGTACGTGGCTTCGGGCAAATTGGTGATGTGGCCCGCGGGAGTGGCGCCGCCGCTTATTTATTGACTAATAAACTGCGCTATCTCCGGCGTAAAAAACAAATAAAAACTAGTTTAAACTTTCTCTAATATTGCGGATTGTGCACAACAACTACGTTGAAAATATAGTTTACAAGGTTCCATCCTGACTAGTTCCAGTGTTGTCGTGGTAAATGCGTTCAATACCCGTGGCTTGGTCACCCACCGTAAAGTGAAAATTTTCAGTTACAAATACTTGGTGCTGTGAGTCTTTCTGGCTCTTACAGCATCATCAACCTCATGGTTGGCCGATTAGAAATCCCCCAGCTAAAATAATTAAAAATATAGCCTATAATCCTGTAATCTTAGGTTTATTATGTTAAAGTGTGGTGGAATATCTTTTGTTGTTTTATAAAACAACAAAAGATATAACCACCATATATATATATAGGCGCTTGTGTCGCGGGGCTGGTCTCCATCAGTGTTACACTGCCACTGCATATTATATATGCAAATTATCTCCTGCATTCCGCATGTCTCGGGGCGTGGGCTCCGCGGCATGGGGAGCGGGCGGCTAACTTACACTGGTAACTTACCCAGTTAATTAATAACTTACACCGCTACTGAGACTCCGGTGGACATTGTCGGTTGTTGATTTTACGAGGAGATATCATAAGTTATAGTGTTTTACACTATAGTACCAGAACGTAGGTGCTTTAAACAATTGTTCATTTGTGAGGGTGACCTGAGACGGTGCGTAGTATGCGAGATAAGAATAAATATATAGTTAAAGGGTTAGATTTATTAAATCATATACTCAAATATCTGGTCGGCGTGAAGAAAACAATAGATATAAAGCAAACAATAAAGGATGTATCGTTTATTTAGCTGGCGAGCCCTGATCGCTGGCATCTCCATCGCAGGCAACGAACAAAACGTGGTAAAACATATATGATCGTTACTAGCGCCACGATGTTGTGGGCAGGCGTATCGTTTCTCTTGGAAAACGTGCACCTGGTAGACAGCGCAAGGAATGGTTTGATGACATAAAGGAATGGACCGGGTTTAAATATCATCAATTAAAAAGAATAGCTGAGGATCGAATTGTTTACTCGTCGCTAAACTTTAGTTTGAAGAGTGCACCTAATGATGATGATGATGTATCGTTCCGTCAGGTGAATGTCCGCTCAGTTCGTTAATTTAATTAAAAGAAACCTGTGATAGTCGTCAAAATGTCAAAGGGTGTAAGGGGTTCCGCTTAACATCTTAAAAACCCATGTCAACCTCACCTGCACGCGGTGCACCCTGCTGGCTAACAGCCGAGGCTTTGACCACTCACCGACCCGCACTGGGCCAGCGTGGTGGGTTTACAGCGCAATTGCCCTCAATGAACTCCAACAACGATGTGGAGATCTTTGGGGAAGCGTAAGTCCAGCAGTGGACGTCTACCGGCTGATAATGATGATGATGATAGTCGTCACAAAAACTCACGGCGTAGACTTCATTGAAAGGAAAAAACATAGTGATTGACCTAATAGGTAGGTTTGGAAACTATGTAGCTCGCCGGCCTAATAGTTAGAGCGTGCGGCTTTCATTCCGCAGGTCGCGGGTTCTAATCTCGGCATGTACCGATGACTTAATATTTATGTTATGTACATTTGTGAACTTTAGTTACAACAGCGAGATATAAACGGTGAAGGAAAACATTGTGAGGAAACCCGCACACTGGAATCATCTTTGTGTGTGTGTGTGCGTGTGGTGGCCCCAGTAAAGTGGCAAAAGGCTCGCTCCCTGTTACATGGGACCTAATCTGACCACATCTGGCGAAAAGTGGGTGTTAATTCACCTCTGCCTACCCCTACTGGGAAAAAGGCGTGACAATATAAAAAAACAGGAAACTGTTGTAAATAGTAATTCAGTGATTATGATTGTTGTTCATGTAAATAAAGGAATAAAAACTTTTTGCGTTTGACGTTTCGCGGTACGCGGGCGCGCGCGGGGCGGTGCGGTCGCGCAGTGAGCCGCGCGCCGCGCGCCGCGTGTGACGTGCGACGTGTCGCGGTGCCTGCGCGGGAAAACTTTTCTTCCAATATCGCAATCTTGTGTGTACGTTTAATTACTGTTCCTCTAGTAATTTCTTGTGAATATTAATTATTTACTCGCGTTAATATAACACTATTCTTTTTATACAATTACGCGATGTGACGAGTGGAACGTTCACCTGATGTTAAGTGATACGCCTGTCCGTGACAACACGGCGCTAGTAGTGATGGTATACACTGCACTCCATTGTACCCGTCGCTACATACATTGATTCTCGTTCATCCAGTAATTATAAAAGCTGTTGCGCCCTTGAAAACTGGAATACAGTAATGTGTGCACGCTGCGGTGGTACCTACCTACCCCTATGGTCTGCGGCAACGGAGGCCTGCCGCCAGTAAACTGCACTGTTCCTAGTTCTGCCCTGCCCCGGTGGTTACAGCAGGGCCGAGCGACCTGCCTCATCAGCACTTCTTCAATACCAGGTACCGTCACCAGAACATTCTGTCTCTTGGTGTTTCCTTCTCACAGTCGGATCTGGCGCCGCACCGCCTATTGCAACCCACAGACAGCACTGTGCAAACATTACTGTGATTCGGTTTGAAGGGCGCTGCAGCTAGAGTTATTACTGGGGCAACGAGACTCGATATCTTATGTCTTAGGTGACGACTGCAGTGTGATGCTGTGTATACCATCCTAACTCGCATCACATTGTTACGAGCACGCGTTTCACTTACTATCAGGTGAAGGTCCCACTTGTCTCATCGCTCAATTGTTTTTTTTTCTATATCAGCGCAGCGTGCAGCGTGCAACGTGCACGGCGCGTGCAGCGTGCACGGCGCGGTGGCGGGGCAGGTACGCAGCGACCAGGTCAGTACTGCTGCAACAGAGACAGTATTTTTTTTTTATATTATCACGCCTTTTTCCCAGTAGGGGTAGGCAGAGGCGAATCCCCTCTTCAAGTCACTAGAGAGGGGGCACGGCTACGCGGCGGCAGGTTGGGGGAGGTACGCTGTCATCGGGGTGTACTTCTCCCCCAACCGATCCCTGGCAGAGTTCGAGGTGTTTCTCGACTCTGTCAGGGCCGCCGCGGGCAGGTTGTCACCGAGGGAGATCTTGGTCCTCGGCGACTTCAACGCCAAGTCTCGCTCTTGGGGCGGCACCGCCACCGACGCGAGAGGGAGAGCAGTTGAGGCATGGGCACTGCTCTCCGGTCTGAGCCTCCTCAACGAGGGAAACGCGCTCACGTGCGTGCGAGGGTCGGGGGGGTCCATCGTGGACCTCTCCTTTGCCTCACCGGCGCTCGCGCGCCGTGTGGCAAACTGGCGGTTGGAAGAGGAGGTGGAGACCTTATCAGATCACCGATATATCAGGTTCGAGGTCTCCCCTCCTCAGGGGCGCGGCACAACATCATCGCGCCCCGGGTTCCACTTCCCTCGTTGGGTCCTCGGCAAGTTCGACAAGGAGCTCGCCGAGGAGGCGGCGCTGTTCCAGAGATGGAACATGCCCCGAGGCTCAGACGACGTCGGCGTCGACGAGCTGGAAGGCCGCATCCACAGCGCTCTTCAGGAGGTGTGCGATGCGGCCATGCCTAGGATGCGGCGACGTCCTGCGGACCGCCGCCAGCTGTACTGGTGGTCGGAGGAGCTCTCCGGCCTCCGGGCGGCGGCCCAGGCTCGTCGCCGGGCACTGCAGCGTTGTCGGCGTCGGCGCACGCAGGTGACGGGGGAGGAGGAGCAGCTGCAGGGTCAGTATGCGGAAGCCCGCAAGACCCTGCGGCTCGCCATAGCCCGGGCGAAGACCCTTGCCTGGGAGGAACTACTGGCAGGGGTCGACAGGGATCCATGGGGGCGCCCGTTCAAGACGGCACGGAAGAAGCTCTGTGCCGCAGGCGCCCCCTTAACGGAGGCCCTGGACCCGGACTTCCTCCAAGGGGTGGTGGACCGGTTGTTCCCGGGGGCTGACGCGTCATTCCAGCCCCCGGTTATGTCCACCACCGCCCCCGCGGCGGCCACAGAGGAGGGCCCTCCTCTGACGGAAGAGGAGCTGGACGTGGCCCTGGATCGTCTCCGGGGTCGACGTACGGCTCCGGGGCCCGACGGGGTCCCATCGAGGGCCCTCTGGGTGGCCGCGAGTCACCTGCGCGAGGAGCTCCGGGGACTGTACGACGCCTGCATTCGGCACGTGCAGTTCCCGGAGCGCTGGAAGACGGGCAGGCTTTGCCTGCTGCGGAAGGGGGACCGTCACCCCGACTCCCCTTCCGCATACAGACCGATCGTCCTTCTGGACGAGGCGGGTAAGGTCTTCGAGAAGATCTTGGCCGGCCGTCTCGTTCGGCACCTCGCCGAGGTGGGACCGGGCCTCCATGAGGCCCAGTACGGATTTCGGGCAGGGCGATCCACGTTGGACGCCCTGCTCGACCTGAAGGGCCTCTGTCTGGAGGCCTTCGGTGACGGCGAGGTGGTCCTGGGGGTGTCCTTAGATATCGAGAACGCCTTCAACAGCCTGCCATTCGCGACGATCAGGGGGGCGCTGGAGTTTTTCCGGCTCCCCCCCTACATGGTCGGGCTGTTGGGGGCGTACCTCAAGGACAGGACGATCGTCTGGGTTGATGGCAGCGGCGAATTACATCGGCGGCGCGTGGAGAGCGGGGTTCCACAGGGGTCGGTCTTGGGCCCCTTGCTGTGGAACCTCGCGTACGACTGGCTGCTGCGGCAGCCGGTCCTCCCCGGGACGAGGGTACTATGCTACGCGGACGACACCCTCATCTCGGCCCGGGGGAGGAGTTACGACGAGGTTGCTCGTCTGGCCGCCACTAGCACGTCGCTGATGGTGGACCGGATCGAGCAGCTGGGTCTGAGGGTCTCCGTCACGAAGACGGAGGCCCTCCTCTTCCACGGACCCCGCAGGGGTCCACCCCGGGGCGCGATCATCCCCGTCCGGGGCGAGAGGGTCCCAGTGCGGGGAGCCCTCAAGTATTATATTTAGGGCTCACTCTGGACGGGCGATGGAGCTTCGGGGAGCACTTCGAACGGCTTCTCCCGAAGCTCACCGCCACCGCCGCTGCGCTGGGCAGATTGCTGCCCAATGTCGGGGGGCCGGGTCATTTGTGTCGGCACCTATACTCTGGCATCCTGCGGAGTATGGCACTGTACGGAGCGCCCGTATGGGTGGATAGGTGCGAGACCGCCAGGAACGGGCCCGTGTTGAAGAGGGCCCAACGTATCCTGGCGAACCGAGCCTGTCGGGCGTACCGTACGGTGTCCTGGACGGCGGGTACGCTTCTCGCGGGCGATGCGCCTTGGCATCTACAGGCGCAGTCGCTCGCGGAAGTGTACCTCTTCCTGCGGGATGCCGGAGAGCGTCGGCCGGACCCGGCCACGGTCCGCCGGATCAGGCGCGTTGCCCATGACGCCCTGATCCGGCGGTGGGAGACGGAGTTAGGTAACCCTGCCGCCGGCCGGGACACGGTGGAGGCCATCAGGCCCCACCTGTCCCGGTGGATGAGCCGGCGGTACGGGGCCTTGACGTTCCACCTGGTGCAGGTGCTGACAGGCCATGGATGTTTCGGCAAGTACCTGCACCAGGTGGCTCGTAGAGAGATGACGCAGGAATGCGTCGAGTGTGGTGCGCCGATTGACACGGCGCACCACACTCTGGCGGAGTGCCCGGCTTGGGGGCCGCAACGCCACGCCCTCGTCGCGCAAGTCGGCAGTGACCTCTCGCTGCCGACTGTAATCGATCGGATGTTGAGCAGCGAGAGGTCTTGGAGGGCGGTGGCCTCCTTCTGCGGCGCAGTGATGCGTCAGAAGGAGGCCGCCGAGCGCACGAGGGAGGCCGACGCCGCTGCCGCACCTTGCAGGCGGCGGCGGGCCGGCGGGAGAGCGCGGCGGCAGAACCACGCCGTCCGCTTCCTCCCGCCGTGAGCGATGGGCCCCTAGCCGGGCACGGTGTGAGGGGGCGTTCGGGCCGTTGGGCGTGGCCCCTTTGGGCCTTTTGTCGTGTTTCCCCTGGGGGTGCGTCCCCCGGGGGAGTCTTGGTTTTTATCCCCCCCTCCCACTTCGACGAGGGGGGGGAGTCTGGAGGGAGGAGGCCGCCGCCCAATTCCTTCACGGGAGGGCGGCGGCCGGGCATGCGCTCCGTCGTGGGCGCGCTCGGTCGTCTGTGGGGTCGGGGGGCCCCAACGTGCCGGTCCCGCGAGGGGCCGGTACGGGACGGCAGGTGGGTGCCTTTACTCCCCGCGGGCACCCACCAAGAGGAGTTTTATACGCGGAGGCGCCCGGAGAGTTGCTTGGCTGAAACCCGGGCGTCTCCAGTATGCGTATTGCGGGACAAGCGGTGGTGGTTTTAGTGGGTATGGGGGTCACGCACAACATCTCAGTGGCCCCGAGCCCCACATAACCCGGCGTCCCCCCCCCTTGAAAAGGACGCTGGGTATGCGTTAACAGCATTTCCACCACCGATATCAAAAAAAAAAAAAAAAAAAAGGCAGAGGCGAATAAACACCCACATTTCGCCAGATGCGGTCAGATTAGGTCCCATGTAACAGCGGGCGAGCCTGTTGCCGCTTTAATGGCGCCACCACACACACACACACACACACACATAGATGATTCCAGTGTGCGGGTTTCCTCACGATGTTTTCCTTCACCGTTTATATCTCTCTGTTGTAACTGAAGTTCACAAATGTACACAACTTAAATATTAAGTCATTGCTGCATGCCGAGGTTCGAACCCTCGATCTGCGGAATGGAAGCTGCACGCTCTAATCATTAAGCCAGCGAGCGACGCTCACAGACACAGTACCACCAGTAATTGCTGTAGCGCCCTTCAAAGGGGGGGATCACGGTAATGTCACTACGCAACGGGCGCCGCGGCGGCACCCATCTAGTCGGTCTGCGGCAGCAGAGTCCCACCAGCAGCAGTGGTCACAGCGCCCTTCAAACCGGATCACGGTAATGTCACTACGCAACGGGCGCTGCGGCGGCACCCATCTAGTCGGTCTGCGGCAGCAGAGTCCCACCAGCAGCA
This sequence comes from Troides aeacus, assembly GCA_033220335.2. Taxonomy (NCBI): domain Eukaryota; kingdom Metazoa; phylum Arthropoda; class Insecta; order Lepidoptera; family Papilionidae; genus Troides; species Troides aeacus. Next base: position 6,276,466 of record CM067296.1, read on the forward strand.
GTGGTCACAGCGCCCTTCAAACCGGATCACGGTAATGTCACTACGCAACGGGCGCCGCGGCGGTACCCACCTAGTCGGTCTGCGGCAGCAGAGTCCCACCAGCACCAGTGGTCACAGCGCCCTTCAAACCGGATCACGGTAACGTTACTACGCAACGGGCGCCGCGGCGGTACCCACCTAGTCGGTCTGCGGCAGCAGAGTCCCACCAGCAGCAGTGGTTACAGCGCCCTTCAAACCGGATCACGGTAATTTCACTACGCAACGGGCGCCGCGGCGGTACCCACCTAGTCGGTCTGCGGCAGCAGAGTCCCACTAGCAGCAGTGGTCACAGCGCCCTTCAAACCGGATCACGGTAACGTTACTACGCAACGGGCGCCGCGGCGGTACCCATCTAGTCGGTCTGCGGCAGCAGAGTCCCACCAGCAGCAGTGGTCACAGCGCCCTTCAAACCGGATCACGGTAACGTTACTACGCAACGGGCGCCGCGGCGGTACCCATCTAGTCGGTCTGCGGCAGCAGAGTCCCACCAGCAGCAGTGGTCACAGCGCCCTTCAAACCGGATCACGGTAACGTTACTACGCAACGGGCGCCGCGGCGGTACCCATCTAGTCGGTCTGCGGCAGCAGAGTCCCACCAGCAGCAGTGGTCACAGCGCCCTTCAAACCGGATCACGGTAACGTTACTACGCAACGGGCGCCGCGGCGGTATCCACCTAGTCGGTCTGCGGCAGCAGAGTCCCACCAGCAGCAGTGGTCACAGCGCCCTTCAAACCGGATCACGGTAATGTCACTACGCAACGGGCGCCGCGGCGGTACCCACCTAGTCGGTCTGCGGCAGCAGAGTCCCACCAGCAGCAGTGGTCACAGCGCCCTTCAAACCGGATCACGGTAATGTCACTACGCAACGGGCGCCGCGGCGGTACCCACCTAGTCGGTCTGCGGCAGCAGAGTCCCACTAGCAGCAGTGGTCACAGCGCCCTTCAAACCGGATCACGGTAATGTCACTACGCAACGGGCGCCGCGGCGGTACCCACCTAGTCGGTCTGCGGCAGCAGAGTCCCACCAGCAGCAGTGGTCACAGCGCCCTTCAAACCGGATCACGGTAATGTCACTACGCAACGGGCGCCGCGGCGGTACCCACCTAGTCGGTCTGCGGCAGCAGAGTCCCACTAGCAGCAGTGGTCACAGCGCCCTTCAAACCGGATCACGGTAATGTCACTACGCAACGGGCGCCGCGGCGGTACCCACCTAGTCGGTCTGCGGCAGCAGAGTCCCACTAGCAGCAGTGGTCACAGCGCCCTTCAAACCGGATCACGGTAATGTCACTACGCAACGGGCGCCGCGGCGGTACCCACCTAATCGGTCTGCGGCAGCAGAGTCCCACCAGCAGCAGTGGTCACAGCGCCCTTCAAACCGGATCACGGTAATGTCACTACGCAACGGGCGCCGCGGCGGTACCCACCTAGTCGGTCTGCGGCAGCAGAGTCCCACCAGCAGCAGTGGTCACAGCGCCCTTCAAACCGGATCACGGTAATGTCACTACGCAACGGGCGCCGCGGCGGTACCCACCTAGTCGGTCTGCGGCAGCAGAGTCCCACTAGCAGCAGTGGTCACAGCGCCCTTCAAACCGGATCACGGTAATGTCACTACGCAACGGGCGCCGCGGCGGTACCCACCTAGTCGGTCTGCGGCAGCAGAGTCCCACCAGCAGCAGTGGTCACAGCGCCCTTCAAACCGGATCACGGTAATGTCACTACGCAACGGGCGCCGCGGCGGTACCCACCTAGTCGGTCTGCGGCAGCAGAGTCCCACCAGCAGCAGTGGTCACAGCGCCCTTCAAACCGGATCACGGTAATGTCACTATGCAACGGGCGCCGCGGCGGTACCCACCTAGTCGGTCTGCGGCAGCAGAGAGCTTGTTGTTACGACATTGTGACGGTACGCTCTGGCGGTGCACTGGTCAGGTTCAGGTCGGGTTCCACTGCCGCTGTGCAAGAGTTGGGTGTGGGCGTGGGGGTGTGGGTGTGGGCGTGTGGGGGTACGATCTGTTCATGATCCATTAATCAGGTATCGCGCCATTAGAGACAATGTGCGGGTACTTTGGGATAATGCCAGTGCCAGACGATGTACGCGGCGGCCCCACCCTCACCCCCCGTCGCCCCGGGCGCGTGCGGCCGACGGCTGCGGATATACGAGCCGCGGGCGACCCATTTCTGTTTCCGGTCGGCTCAACCGATACATACTTACCGTAGTTATATGAAACGGTAATTCGATACACTCTGTGTTTGTATATATATGTATGTATCGGTTCAGCCGACTGTGCGGTGAACTACACACGCACACACACGCACGCACACACACGCACACACACGCACACACGCACACACACATATATATCTCACTGTCGGCTTATTGACCGTTGAAGCGACTGTTATCTGTTTGTTTGCAATCCTTTATCATTGTAGTCTACTGATGTCCAGCGCTGGGCGTGGGATTTCTGAATGATACAATAAGTTGTCGAGAGTAACATTCAATGTTGCTGTGGAGGAGGTCGCGGCACCTCTGCAGCACGAGGTCAGCTCGCGGTGTACAGTGCGGCGCGCTTGCAGGGCCGGCGCGGGCTGCCCGGGCGGCTGCTGCGCTTCCTGCGGACCAGTTTCTTCCGGCAGCCTGGTGAGCTCCCCACGCCCTGGACTCCTAGCAGTCTAGATTCTATACAGCCTCACACACAGACATCAGGTACCGTATGTGGTGAACACGTTGAGACGTGAAGGTCAGGAGATGGTTCAATGCTGCTAAATCCAGGTACTGCCGCAACTCTTTTTGCCGCTGACATACAGGCTCAGCATCCGGCTTGAAGGACTACCTATTACTAATGGTAAGATCTCTGTTGCTGCAGACCAGATAGCTGGATACCAGATTGACTTATATTGCAACCGACAGACGATACTTTAATCCGGCTCGAAGGACGAGTGGCTGGTGAAATTGCTTTCGTAACGAGACTACATCTTATGTCTCAAGGCAACGAGTACAATGTGGTGCAGTGTACACATCCGCACCGGCGTCACGGTATCACTTACCGCGTGTTATCGTCACCATCAGCTCGTGACAGTACACCGCCGGACGTACTGTTGGCTGAATAATGTATATACTGCGATTGGTAAGGGATTGAAGCGATTGGAGCCGGACAGCTCAGTGAGGCGGTCCCACGTGCTGCACGTGCTAGACGTCTCGGAGGGGCGCGGGTTCGATTCCCACTAGACTTGAGCTTCCGGTGAAGGCAAACACCTGGAAGAAACCGTGAGCTGCTTTTGGACAACGTGGTAGGTAAATGTTCTTGACTCAACTCGTGAGTGGAAGCACTCAGTCCCAGCAGTGGACATATTAATTAGCTGTTTATTAGCTCGTGGTGTAGCCAGCTGATCAATAGACGAGGATCTGGCTACCACCGACCCGCATTGGGCCTGTGTGGTGGGGAATAACCGAAGTCCCCCCCCATGTGATCATCTCCAAACGACTGAAGGTCACGAGAAGCCTCTGGATACGGCCGGCGCTGGATTGATCGATGTGGACTTCTTTGCGGGAGGCTTGTCTCCAGCAGTGCACGTCTATCGGCTGATGATGAACTACATCTGTAGCATCAGCAGCCTTTGCTTGGTGGCTACAGTCTTCGTGCTGTAAAGGAGCTGCACTCGTTACTGCTGTTTCAGCTGTCCATGTACGAGGACTGGAGTACTCTGGACAAGCGCCGTCATTCAGCAGCTCGTTGTCACGCGACTCCATGTTTAATTGCAGGAATGCATTATATCAAGGATCTGTCGCAATCAGTTCTGATGAACATCTTTCTTATTCTTCTTTGGCATTTTTATGATTATTATTTTAAATGTATTTCAGCTACAATTCTATAAAATAATCTGTAAATTAGACACGATTGTTGTAACACCCCCAACCCCCACGCAATTTGCTTTGGGGGAGGAAATTTGTTGAAACCATTCTTAGCTGATCTCTGAACGGCATAAGCAATATCTTTATCTAGTGTTTGAGTGTTCACGTCTAATAGTTTCGGAGGTCTCGTGGATAGTCAATGGATCTCTGGACATCTCTGTATATATATAGCATTTGAACGAGCGCCATCTTTTATATTTATTTTAATACGAATGCTGTTTGTATGTGGTGGAGGTGTCGGGTCAGGCGGCTGGCGGGCTGGTGCTGCGGCGCGCCGCCATCACGGTGTACACTGAACCGTGCTTTTGCCGCTGTCCGCCGGCAGGTGGCGCTGAAATATATTATTAATCAATTCATATAAAAATATATGCAATTAGTAGTAATGTATTTAATATTATCAATTGATAATTATCCAGCGTTGGTCTCTACCTCTCTCTCTCTCTCTACTTCTCTTGAAACAAAGCTACACTGGCGGAATTATTATACGAATAAATTAAACGGTCGCAATGTTCATATCTACTAGTAGCGCGGTGACGAAGCGTACACTTGGTCGGTTGATAGCGTACCGTTTGTAAAATCAAACGAATTTGAACTTTGTTGCTCACAGAGTAAAGTTTATTTAAATAAGCCTTTTATGTTGACGATTGTACCGCGACGCGGGTTGAAGGGGAGGAGGAAATATAATAGAAAATAACCTCAAGCGGATTTGATTTTTAATAAATAGGAAATAGTTTCTTTTGGTATACTTTCGTGAAGTAGGTTTTTTTTTTTTTTTTTTTTTTTTTTTTTTTTTTTTTTTTTTTTTTTTTTTTACGTCATTCCCCTGCGTATGGCGGGTCAGGGCCTTTTATTTCTTGTCACTTGACATCTTTTAATTTGTTACATTTTTCCTCTTTCCCTTCTTTCATTCTTTCATCTTTCACTCAAAACTTATCTTTCTTCCTGTTTTGTTCTCCACCTCTTTTCTTTCGCTCTCCATTCCATTCCTTCTTCCATACCTCTCGCAAGATGTGTGTGGATTTTGGTCGCCGCGTCATTTTCATGCCAATAGCCTGTAATAAAGTCCTTCCTTTTTATTTTACATTTTTTCAACATCTGTTTTAATTTTGCTATTTTTATTGTTATTTTCTATTTACAATTTAATTTATTTTACAAATTTTTAATTTCTAAATTTTTGGCTATTACAATTTTAACTTATATTTATTCTTAGTATCTTTTGGACTACTGCTTTGCAGTAGTCCAAGAACTTATGGCGACTTTCGTCCTCACTCATCAGAGAGGCAACCGCTCCTATATCTAATTTTCTCTTTGTCCTAATTTCAAAATCCACCCTCTCCCGCCCGAATAAGGGACAGGAGAGCAGGATGTGCGCCACGGTCTGGTCCACCTCCGGATCACAGGGGCACGCGGGACTCTCCTTGAGTTTGAACCTGTGGAGGTACTCGGAGAATCCCCCGTGCCCGGTGAACATCTGGGCCAAGACCGTGTCGAGCTCGATCTGGCGAATTACGCGATACGCTGACTTGACGTTCGGGAAAAACATCCTCGTTGTTGAAGCCGTCGTACCTTGCACATACCTCCTGTTCCATTCGTCGAGCGTCTCCAGCCTTAGCTGACGCTTGACGAATGAAACGGGGCAATCCTCGTATTCAGGTCTTCTTTTGCTCTTCAGGGCCGCTTCCTTGGCCAGTTGGTCCGCCCTTTCATTCCCCTCCAGCCCCACATGCGCCTTCACCCAATACAACCTTACATTCGTCCCTTTCTCACGCGCTTTCGTTATATTCTCTTTTACTGCGATCGCCAGGGGATGGAGGGTGTCAGGTTTTGCGACGGTCTCCAGGGCGGACCTCGAATCGCTGAATACGGCGCACGAATGCGCCGACCCGCTGGCCGCGTACCCTGTCGCTTTCGCTAAAGCCAGCAGCTCTGCCTGGTATACGGTGCAGAAGTTGCCCAACTTGAGTTTTTTGTTGGAAACCTCTGCGGCGTCCCGCAGAACGCAGAACGCCGCACCCACCTTGTCGTCGATGCGGCTGCCGTCGGTGTAAATCACCGAGTCGGCAGCCGAGGTGGCAAGTTGGACCTCTTCCGCACTTTCGCCCAGACAGGAGAATTCCACACCAAGCTGCACAGACGGGTGTGGGAGTCTCAAGTAGCTGACCGGAACCTCCAGCTCTCGGTCACCCAGTACTTGCCGGGTGTGGCCGCGCTTTACCTCAAATAAAGTGGCCGCTTCTTGGACCCGAAGGTCCAGAGGAAGCAGCCCGGCAAGTACTAGGGCCGAATGCAGCGACGCGGTTCGGTGAGTTCGCGCAATTTTCTGCGCGAAACCACGCTGAACCGCATCGAGCTGCCTTCGGACCAGCAGCTTCTTAGCCGCCGGCGCCCATGCACTCGCTGCATACAAAATGATCGGCTCCAACACCGCCAGATACATCGCTCTGATCACCTCCGAGTTCAACCCCCATGATACTTTCGCGGCCCTGCACAATTGACGATAGAGGCCTTGGGCCTTGCTGCTCACGTTCTTCACGTGCGTGTTGAACGTGAGCCTATCGTCAATTGTCAGGCCGAGTATCCGAACTTCACGAGTTCGACAAAGTGGCTCTCCGCCCATATTCAATATTGGGTTGTCGTACTTAAGTTTATTGGTGAGCACCATCACATTGGTTTTGTGTGGTGCAAACCTCAACTTATTTCGGACCCCCCAATCGTGAATATCGGCGAGCACCGCATTTGCCTTCCTCGTGATGTCCCCGGTCTCTTGCCCGGAGAAGATCAGCACGACGTCGTCTGCGAACGCCTGGCAGTGTGTTCCGCTCTTGACCACCATCTCCAGGAGTGAATTTAGGAGTAGGGTCCAGAATGTTGGGCCGCCCACGGACCCCTGCACGCACCCCTTGGTGGTATCCCTGGCACACTCCGCCCCCGCGTACCTGACGGACACCTTGCGATCGCTAAAATAGCTATCGACAAGGCGCCGCAGGTCGACGGGGCAGCGAGTCTCGGCCAGTCTGCACCGTATAGCAGGCCACCAGGCGTTATCGAAGGCTCCCTCTATGTCCAATGATACCAGCACAACGATCTCCTTCTCCTTCAAGCGAGAGCGTATGTGCTGGATCAGGTCATACAGGGAGTCTTCGGTACACCTTTGCGGCATGAAGCCGTATTGGTGGCTACTGATATACGGTGCAGTGTACCACCGTATCCTCCGGACCATCATCTTTTCTAGGACCTTGCCCATGACGGGCAAGAGTCCGATGGGCCGGTAAGATTTCGGGTGCGTGTAGTTGTCCTTACCGGGCTTCCGCAACACCACAACCGCTGCCTCCTTCCATCTCGTGGGGAAGTGGGCAAGAGCGAGACACCGGTTGGAGAGCGCGAGAAATAGTTCGGCATCCACGGCGATGGCCGCCCGGCAGATGTCGGCAGTGAATCCGTCGAAGCCAGGTGCCTTTTTCGCGTTAAAGGTTGACACGGACCATCGGAGCTCCTCCATCGTGAAGGGGGGTTCACATGGATCACCATGTCCCCCCTCGTTGACTTCATCGGACTGGGCTCTTACAGTACAGTGGTCCGCATTGTCCTCCCCGGGGTCATCCCCCGGGAAGAAAACCTCCGCAAGCAACCTGGCCGATCCCGCTGCGTCCAGCACCTTCCCTCCCTGGACGAGGGGGACGTCTTCACGCCTAACCTCCGTGCGACGCATCACTCGATAGATGCCGTCCCACATGGTCTCGCGCTCCTGCCTCTCGCAGAACCGCTTCCAACTTGAGGTCTGAGCACGCCTCACCTCGAGGCGGTAAGCTTCCTTCGCGTCGACGTACTCGCGCAGGACCATCTCCTTACGGGCCGGCCGCGCGTTCGGGATCCGCCTCTTCTTCCTCAAGACGTCCGCCTTGAGGAGAGAGAGCTGTTCGGACCACCAGGGCAACTCTGTCCTCTTCCTCCCGGAGGCCTTCGGCAGGACCGAATCGCAGGCGTCCCCCACGGTTTCCAAGTACCTTCCGACGATGCTGTCTAACGCCCCCTTATCGGTGACCTCGGTCACCTCGGCTGGCGTCAGACAGCGGTCCGAGAGCAGCTGGGCGAAAGTTCCTTTGAACTCGTCCCAGTCTGCTCTGTAGGTACTGTACTTCCGTGTGGTTCGCCTGATGTCCGTACCGACGGACCTCACGAGATTCAACTCGAACAGGATCGCCCTGTGGTCCGACGAGGATAACCCGTCCGCGACTCGCCAGCCCTCCACTCGATCGAGCAGAGTGGTCGAGCAAGCAGTAACGTCGACGCAACTGGAATATCGCTTTCCGCCCCGATAGGTGTCGAACGTGGGCTCAGACCCCCGGTTCATCACGTGCAGCTCCAGTGTGTCGAGTGCGGCTGCAACATCAATTCCCCTCTGGTCTCCGGACTGGCTGCCCCACCAGGTGTTGTGGGCGTTGACATCACCGCCCAGTATCACGTTGGCAGTCCCCAACCTTCCCACGACCGAGCCGATCCGGTCCAGGTATGGTCCGACGGGCTTATTTGGCTCCAGGTAGACGGACACCACCCCTATCTCCCAGGCCCCGGTTCTCAGTCTGGCAACGGTAATGTTTCCAGACGTGAGGTCGGGATACTGAGTGATATCGATGGTGTCGTCGAACAGCACAATGGCGGCTTTGACGACTTCCTCGTCGCCTCGGCTCACGCATTGTACTATCCTTGTCCCTGGGTAGTGCCGCATCTCGCCAATCGCGCCGATATACGGCTCCTGGACCATCGCGAACGCCCACCCTCTCTTCGGCGCTTCGCATATCAGCTCGGCTGTGGCAAGCTTGGACCTTTGCAGGTTTAACTGCACAGCGCGATACTGGCGTAGTCCAGTCCGGATATTGCGGTCGGCCCCCGGGACGCCGTTAGCAATATGCCACCGACGCCCGAGCTATGGCGTCCCACCGTCTCCGGACCGGGCATTCTTCGTCGAACGCCCCGTGGTCCCACCGGTCCGCCTTTGCTTTCCGGCAGTTCCGGCAGGCGGGAGGTTTCCCGGCTTGCCATTCCGGGCACTCGCCTCTTAGGTGCGGTCCACTGCAGTGGGTACACCGATCCTCACTCTCGGTGCACAACCGCTTACTGTGGCCGTATCCCAGGCAGCGAGTGCACTGCACCAGGGGGGATTGGTCCTGCACCCGGACCCGTTGGAGATCCACGTGGATCATGCCCGCGTCGATGAGGCGGCCCCAGAGTTTTGGAGACACCCGCAAGACCACGTGGGTGGTATGCGCGTTCCGCGCCCTCCTCCTGAAGCGCACCTCGGCCCGCCGGTCCCGCTCCGGGATGTCACCCAGCAGATGAGCGTTCTGGGTTTTTAACGCTTTAATGATGTCCTCATCTTTGTTATAGGACATCACATCCCGCAGCACGACCAGCGGGTCTCGGCTCTGCACCTCCTCCAGCTTCAGGCCCTTGCCCGCCTTTGCCAGACGCTCGCGCACCTTCGCCAGCTCGCTCTCTGTGCCACATCCTAGTATAACTCTCCCATCCCTTATTTTCCGAATTTTGTTGATCCGGAGGCCCTCCTCCTTCGCATTGAGGGCCTCACGGATCCTCCCTACCACCTGCTCCCCTGTCGCGGCCACCTCCGACGAGATCGCCACCGAGTGCACCACCTCGCTCCCCGGTGGGGGTCTTTTTGCCGGGGCGGCCGTTGCTGCCGCTGCCGCCGCATACGTGCCCCGCTGCCGGGCGCCCTCCTCCTCCCATGCCTTGAGCGACTCCTTGAGCCTCCCAATCTCTTGGCTACTGCTCTCAAGGAGCCGCCCATGGTCCTCCAACTTCTTGAGGAGGAGGTCTGCTGTCCCCCGATCCAGCGAGGGGGGGGCGGGGTCCTCCCGTCGACCCTCTGTCCCCCGCCTCTCCTCCGCCTTCTTCGGGGGTTCCAGGACAGGGGACTTAACCCGTCTCCTGTCCGCCACGGCCTCCTTCACCAGCTCATACAACCTATCAATTGCTGCGGTCACCCCTATTTTTATCTCTGACTTGAGGTTGCGCGAGCCCGCCAAGTGAAGCTTGGCTTTTGTCAGGCAGGCCCGCGCTTCCACTACGCGGTCGACGGGCGCCGATTTCCCCTCCTTTGAGGGGCCCGCGGCGCCCGCCCCCGCCGGTGACCGCTCTTGTACCGGTCTCGGTCCCTTTTCGTTTGGGGCACGTACCTTGGGCTTGGTTGCGGGGGCGGCTGCTCGGGGAGAGGTCTTCTTCCTTCCCTCGACCTTCTCCCACTCCCCTACACTCCTACGGACGCTGCCCCCTCTAGGGGCGTCCGCTATGGGCGACGCACTCCTCCGCATTGTGTCTCCTGCCTCACTAGGCAGGGTCACGTCGCCCGCGTCCGACTTCCTCGGGGGAGTGCGGATCATGTCGAGGGGGAGGGACGCAGGGGAACTCGTCACTTGTCTAAAATCTTAATCCTAATGCAATAGGGCAATAATCAATTTTAAAACTTATAAACTAAGGCAATAGGGCCGATGTCAATATTTAAAAACTTAATCTAATTGCAATAGCAACAGTATACTTAAATCTAGTGCAAAAGGGCTTAATCTAATATCGTGGGTCAAAAAACCCACGATCTTACAATTTTACTTATATACTAAACTCCTACTCTGACTCCGCGGCAATAGTGCAACAATACACCTTGCTATTTATTTTTGCCAGGGGAGTTGGTATTTGTCTACTTACTAAAACTTAACTAACTTAAAATTACTCTTTGGTTACTTACTATTTTATACCTAACTCCCCCAGCTGTCCCACTATTGCCCCGGGGTCAGAGTCTGAGTGCTTTGCGTCGTCGACCTGACGCGCGGTCGATTTTTACGGATACCGTCGTTTTCGGATAGAAAAGACGGTTCCGCTTTTTTGGCTGTTTCTACTATTTCTGAGACCCCCGGAACAGATCTCGGTCCCGGAGGGGCAGTTTGTATCTGTGGTTTACCCCCTGCCCAACACTGGACAGCCCTCTGGGCTTTTTATAAAATTTTTCCCTCCCCTGCAATTTTACGATTTTGAATTTTTTTTTTTTTTTTTTTTTTTTTTTTTTTTTTTTTTTTTTTTTTTTTTTTTTTTTTTTTTGTGTTTGATTTCCGAATTTTTTATGCCAAATGGTTGTCCCCGTCCTATACTTTATGGTTCCAGTGTTGCGCAGCTAATTAGGGCCCACCTGCGTCCCCCGGGACCTCCGGGGGTGTCAGAACTTTTCGTTCCAATTCCGTCGAGCTCCCTCCGCCTGTCGCCGGCCTCCTTAGGAACCAGGTCCGTTGGCTCCGCTACTTACTCCGGTGTGTCCTGGTTCGTTTACACCAAGGCGTGGTGGTTCGTCGCCTTGGTTGACGAGAAAATCCTTTGTTTGCGGGGTACTTTTAGAACATTTGTTGACAGGGGAAATTGTTTTTCCCCTATCTCCGTACCCCCTGGCCCGATTCTCTCGTGCGATGTGTCGTTCTTGTCCTCTTTTGGCGACCTACACACTGATGGCACCAAATCGAACACCACTTTCCAGGAACACTCGCTTCCGGAGGAGATGGTTAGTTTCTCTCGGGAGATCAAGGAGAGCAGGCGGAAAATTCTGAGTCTTCCTCCACTGACTCTCAACGGGATGAGGAACTAAACCGCACTTTAAAAATATAATGTTGCAGATCGCTTTTCCGCAGCGTTCGGCACTAAAGTTTTTCGCAGCGGTTTTTTGCCGTTTCCGGCTTAACCGCTGAGCCGATTTTCGCGATTTTAATACAGTTGAACTCGCGAGATCAGCGCGCTTCTCTTGATGTGCTGAACAATAATTTTCCAGCACTTTGTCAAACGTAACGAATTTTTCGAGCGCGGAGCTAATAATTTTGCTGCGTTCGCGTCAAGGCCTCGAGCGCTAGTTCGTGAAGTAGGTTAAAATTGTATCGTACACTATGCAGGATGACGATGACGTCACGACGACTAGTCGTTCGTGTAGTCAATGTACTAATACAGAGGAGAATGCAGTCGATGTGCGGGCGACCCATCCCTAGTGCCCGCCGGATGTGCTCCGCCGGCACCTGGTGCTCCTTCCTGTATACTATTTCAATAGATATAATACTTGCATTCATTAGAAACATAAAATTTACTTTACTGCTGCTAGGTCTCTCTTTCTACACGCACACTAGATAGGTATATATAGTACTGTGCGAATATTACTGTGTTCTGGTTTGAAGGACGATGAAGCTAGTGTAATTACTGGGGAAAACGAGATTGCGCATCGCATGTGTCAGGCGACGGACGCAACTTGTGGTGTATATCATCATAACTATCGCGATATTGTCATGGGTGGGCTTATCACTTAACATCGGGTGAAGGTCGTTTGATGGAACAAATAAATATATTGATTGTATCGACATTTGATTATCGCAGTGCACGGGGAATCAGGTGCTAGAACACGCTTACAGCGAACAGCTTATCCTGCAGCATTTCCTCTACTGGTGAGTCTCTGTTGCTGCAGACAGTCCAGGTACCGCCGCAGCCATTGCCGGAACTGGTCCCCGCCTTGTCGTGACGATGGAGCTCAGTACCCGTGATTTGATCACCCGCAGTAAAGTTAAGAGGAACTTACCCGGCCGGTTCGAAGTAGCCATTTCAGGTGAGCTCAGTGTCCTCAGGTGCGTGCTGGTGGCCCACCAGCTCACCAGCACGCCCAAGTGGAGTGTCGGTATTGCGTTTCGCCGCTCTCCCCACCTTTCGCGACTATATAACCATTAGCGGCGGAGCACAAGACCACATATACCGCAGGGTGTCGGGAGAGTTTTCTTTCTTGGCTTCCATGGCGTCAGGGTAATGGATTCTGAAGGATCCGTTGTTCAGAAGACGATAAGAGGTTGATGGGAGGGCGCGCTCTATGTTCCCGTGCGCCCTTAATTAGGTAGAAAGGGGGTGTGTCCCTGCCCCCGAGGTGAGGCCGCATGGTGCAGCCGGCGCTGGCGGGGCGGCGCTGGCGTGCGACAGCGTTTCCGCGGGTACCTCGTAGAGCGACGCTAGTGGAACGTTGGTGGGGGTTTTCGTCGGTGCAAGTCCGACATAACATTTTTGTCCTCGCGAGACTGACGGCCGATGGGGCACTAAGGTCCCCGAATGGCGACCACGTACCGGTAGACGTAGAGTTGGCAGCCCATCGCACCAGGTAGTCCGACGATGTGGTGAAGGTTGCGGGAAGCAGCTGGATGCGGTCAGTACAGGATCGATCGACGTGGAGATCGTTGGGCGAGGCCCATGTCCAGCAGTGGACGACTGTCGGCTGATGATGATGAGGGGCAGGTACGTGAATACATTTTCTTCTTACGCAAAACAAAAAAAACGTACCACCGCATATCCTATCGCAGCCGACAAACTGTACACAATACTACTATCCGGCTCGAAGGACCGAGTGGCTTATAACATTAATGACACTCAACATGAGTCTACAGCGACGTGTATAGTCCTGTTGCAGTGTGTCAACCCAACCAGCGCCGCGTCCTTATCAGAGCAGTGACTTGGTAGTATCATCTCTTCGTAGAAATAGGCTTAGGTTGATCCTGATGATGATAAGGATCGTATTGCTGAAGGATAAGCATCAGTTGTAAGTGAAGAATTCCCCTCCTATACATATACATATATATGTATGTATGTATACGCAGAGTAGTTAATTCGTACAACGATTATCGTCTGCAACAAAAGCTCAGTACTTAAGCAGCGCAGCGGGCTGATGCTGCAGGGTAATGGCTCCCACCGTCTACCTCCACCGAACAAAGGGGATTCGGAGCACTCGTATAGAGGCACCGGGGCGTGTTCCGCTTCCGCTTTCACTCTCGCCGAATACTTTATATTAAGTGATGCGTTGTCAGCGTTGGAGCTGAATGTAGCCGTTGTAAAAAACGTTTTAACAATGAACGTTTGTGTGTGTGTTCGTGTGTGTATGTGTGTGTGTGTGTAATAGCAGCAGAAGAGATATTCTCCTTGTTCGTCGCTCCCTCACTGCTGAGGTTCGTGATCACGCACAAACAGCCTCCATTGAGTGCGGTCATATGCAGAGTGGAACGCACGGCGTATACTGCCACCCACCGCCTTCTAGACCACTTCCATCCATGTGGTAGGGGCTCTTCCTTCAGCTCGTCTGGCTTCTAGTCTCCCCAAAATGACTTGCCTCTCGCGACTGCCCATTGGAGAACGCATGATGTGCTCAAAAAAGTTGAGGGCTCTTTTGTTATCAACTTTGGTTATCAACGATCCAATATATACAAACTCCTTAACTTTGTCACATCCGCTGAGACCATCGCTCGTTGGAAGTACCACTGCTCTGTCCACCACCATTATTTTAGTTTTCGAACGGTTGATCTTAAGATCTAGTGTAGAACTTTCCAGCTCGACTTTCTTCAGTAGACTTGTCATTTCTATTTCATTCGATGCTGTTAAAGTTGTCTCGTCTGCATATCGCAGGTCATTGATTTATCTACCACCCGCTGCAACTCCGCCGTTACAGCCATCCAAAGCCTTTTTTATGATGTATTTTCCGTACAGAGTAAACAGCTTAGGAGACAGAATACGCCCTTGGTGTACGCCTCGTTCTGTGCGGAAAATTGCGGATTTCTTATTTTCCAGATGTACAAAGCTTGAGCTACCAAAGTAGAAATTCTGGATAAGGAAAGCCAGGTGTTGTGGACCACCCATCACCACAAGCACGGGATACATAATTTCGCACTGCACGCAATCGAATGCCTCGGCGTAATCTATAAAGCATAAAATCAATGGTTTGTTAATTTTTCGATAAGAATGCGAACATTCAAAATCTGTTCACGAGTGCCTTTTCCTATTACATATCCGGACTGTTCACTCGAAATCAGGTGGTCTACAAAGGGACAGAGCCGGGCGTTTGTAATGCGCAGTTATATTAGTAGTTTACAGTTCGGCGTGTGCAGATGGACGTGGAGCCGTATGAAGGTCAAACGGATCCGTCGCCTGAACATAGAACTAGTTGTTGATGCGGTGATCAGAGAGAGACAGAAAATTCACGAAGCTGACACCTCGCTTACCTTTCGTCGGTTAAGGGTTGTAAAGTTAATTAGCTAAGTTTATAGCACGCGCCAGTCTCAACCCCCGCAGTAATTAGTTCTACCCTCTCATGTAATTTTCAAGGTAATTCCCGGGGTTCGAACCCCGCACGCGGCGCGCGGGGCTCCACCCGCGGAGCTTATTAACAGAACGTTATTCATTGTTTATTAGCTTCAGGTAACTTCATACTATATATATCTCTCTCTCTCTAATCACAAACAAAATAAATCTCTCCTAACCTGAAGATTACCATTCTAATAATCACAACACCGAGGTGAAACGACATTTATTAAGCAACGACACTTAAATTAAGGTGACAATGAATAAAATTGTAACCTTGAGACGGCCGAAGCAATTTTTTTTAATTTTACGATGCAACGACACGAGCGGACTTCCACCTGATAGCAAGTGATCACGCGACATAGTGATGATAGTATACATGTACACTGCACCGCGCTACTCGTCGCCTTGACACATGAGACGTCGAGTGTCGTTACTTCAGTAATTTCAGTAGCTACAGCGCCCCTCAACCCGGATCATAGTAATGTGAGCTCAGTATTGTCAGTCGGCTGCATTGGTACGTAAGCCGTCTTCAGGCCAAAAGACTACAGCTGGTGACTGGTGCACCAGTGGCTTAGTGCTGCTGACCTTGGGAAGAGCTCATTTGTAGTTTTATCAGCGAACAGTCTGTTCTGTTCTGTTCTGTATGGAATGTATATACTATCCGGTACAGTTTGAAGTTGTTTATATGCACAGCTCGCATCCAGCGGCTTCTCGCGACATTCATTCGTAGGTGTTCATATAGGAGGATCTAGGCCATTTCTCAGTACGCTGGCCCAATGCTGGTTGGTAGTAGCCAAAGATTCGTTCATTGATTAGCAGGGTATACCGCGAGCTGCTGAGGTTGGCTGGGGTCCCGTGACTTGTTCTGCTGGACCCCTTACACCCCCGCTATACATATACATATATATAGTTTCCTGGGCCATTTCGGTGGCCCTAATATAAATTTGGACTCGAAATTTGTCTGAAATATTCCTTGAGAGCAACTGCAACTGTAAATCACATTTTATAGCAACCGTCACCATAGCAACCGTGTAAATAATACCAAATAAAATTTTGAAGTACATTTGAAATATATGTATTTGTTGTGGGGCCCCCCACAACGTGCTCCGACGATCTGGTGAGGGTCGCGGGAACCGACTGGATGCGAGCAACGCGGCACTGATCTATGTGGAGATCTTTGGGGGAGGCCCATGTCCAGTAGTGGACATGTGTTGGCTGATGATGATGATGATGTATGAGATAAAAAAAAAATAATATCCTGTAATCTGCAAATCATTTCGCGTCGGAAGCTCATGTTCTAGTGTTGCTTCGCGTACTAGCTACGGATACGTATAGCCGGGGATCGGCCCGAGTGGCGTACCTTAGGAGAGCCCTATGTCCAGCAGTGGACTACCGCAGGCTATTGATGATTATGGTGACGATGATACAAACACCACAGTGTTTTTAGTATATTTGGTAGATATATTAAAAACAGAAATCATCTGGTGACGCCGTGTCTCCAGGTCAAGTCCACAAGCTGCACCGGACGGCGGTAAAGTAAACAATGTATTCACTGCTACGGCGTAGCGGGGCGCTGGACTCTCACTCACAATAACGTGTGGACCCACAAGCGGTACGTCACTCGGCCTGTAACAGCTCGTTGAGTTCCTTCCGGTCATTCCATTCCTCCGGTCCGAGGCATTGCTTCGGCTGATGGCGGCTGAATGGTGAACTTCAACAAGTTGAATAGAAACCTTAGAGTGATTTTGTATGCCGTTGTTCGACGTAGCGCGAGAAAGTATAGCGGGCGGTGTCGTAGCGCTTTGTCTAGTTCATTGCTCGTAGCGCGAATCGGTGCCGCACGCACGTAACTTAGTTCGTAGCGCATCGCAAAACTCTTACCGAGCCGTACAGTCCGTAGCATATAGCCTATCTCGTAGCCACTACCACGACCGTTACTTGTAACCCGTTCAGTTGTTCGTAGCGCGTAGCAAGCCCTTACACATCGCGCAGACTGCAGGGCTTTGCGCAGAACCTAGTCCTTCGCGTAGCGCGCTTCGTAGCTCGTGCCGCATCGCATGGCTTGCCGTAGCGCTTGCGTCTACGCATAACTAATGCGCCGTGCAGTGTCTGCAGGTCAAGTGGCGCTCGCTCCTCCCGACCTGATGCATAATGCACGAGCAGCCGGACAAGAGGCTACAAAACCTGCCCCCACCCTCCCACACCACCGACACCACCCCGCGCAGTTTGTTATTCCCTCAGTTATTCGTTTATTTAATAACTTAGTACAATGTTGACGGCTCGTAGCGCGGCGAGCGGGCCTGCAATGGCAGGAGCGGAGCGTGCTGATGATGGAGGGGATGAGAATTACTTCATGATATAATTGTGGATATAGTTGTGCTTCGCTGCTGCAGTTCACACGTGTCCACTTGTGAACTGCCCGTCGATGGTGTTTACGTGCGAGTATAAAAGTCCAGATCAACCTGCATATGTATTCATACAGCGGTGTGCATACGTGTAAACGGCTGCATGTGGTGACCACCCACAGCAGGTCACCTCCGCGGCGGCAGCTGGTACATGCTACGCTGCATCACGTCCCAGCTGCCGCTGTGTTGTTATTGTTGTAGTTGTCGTTGATAATATTGTTGTTGTTGATCATAAATCGCGGTAAATATATTTGTAACAAAATCTCTACTCCAATTAATAAATCACAAGCTTAATGCGTCGTTAAACATCCGTCGCGCGCCGCGCACGGGCACACCCCCGACACCACCACCACGCTACACCACCACACCACCACCACCGCCGCCCGACCGACTCGTCGCGTTCGCCCCGCAGCGCCGGCCGGTTAGTTAACTGCGCCGCCATATTTAATTTATAAAATAATTTATAGTTTCGCCAAACTGTGTGTGTGTAGTGTAATGTTGTAGCTTGTCTGTGTGTGTGTGTGTGCGCGCGTGTGTGTGTGTATAGTGCAGTGCGAGCATCACTGTGTATTGCGTGTTTCGGTGATAATGTATTGATGGTAGGTAACTTCGGTGCACTGATGCTAGTGTCTAGCTGCCGCCGCAGCGCCTGTTGCAGTCGACACAGTAATGCGCAAACATTACCGTGATCCGGTTTGAAGGGCGCCATCGCTAGTGTAATTAGTAAGATCTCTTATGTCTCAGGCGACGAACGCAATGTGTAGCAGTGCCATGTCACGGGCGGGCGTATCACTTACCATCGGGTGATCCGCCCTCCACCCGTTACGTCGCATAATAAAATAAATAAAAATGTTATTTGCACGAGGGTCGCGCGCGGGGAGGCGCGGGGAGGCGCGGGGAGGCGCGGGCTCGATCCCAGCAGTGCGTGTGCTGCCGGTGAAGGACAACATTGTGAGCGCACCGACACGCTGCGGGGAGAACAGCTTTTATGGACACGTTGCAACTGCCAGCTCACACTTGGCCAGCCAGTTATAGCTAATTGAGTTATGGTGGATACATTGCCATGGCATTGCTCCTGAGTCCCAATAGTGGGAACGTTATGAGGTCAGTTTCCGGTACCAATAGTGGGCAGTAAGGGTCGGAATGTAAGGAATGAACGATCGATTGATGTGGAGGTCTTTAGGTGAGGCCTATGTCCAGCAGTGGGCGTCTATCAGCTGATACTGATGACGGCGGTGCAACGAACTGATCTCCTGTTTGCCGCTGTATGGCTAACAAAGGTTCCAACTGTCTCTCGGATATCGCTTGGGTGGTTGTTTTGTCTGAATGTGACGAAGGTACAGTGTGTAGTGGTGCTGCGTGACCGTCTTCACCAGCACTGCGTGACGGCGAGCTAACTCATCACCGCCTGAAGATGCGAGGCAGTGAGCTCGGCCGCCGCGCGCCGGTCGATACGTCGGCGCACTAAATAAATATATAAATGCTGTGAAATATGAAAATATTTATTTACTATTATACAGCTGGAGAGGCTGCAGCATCTGCATCTGCAGCGGTACGCGGCACTGCTCCAGCGTACACCCCACCAATTAGTTCCGCGCGCCGCGCACTGCACTCGAGTGAACTTCCGCTCCGGTAACTAAATTTAATTAAGTTTTCATTTCAAATGCATTTTTTTCATGTCAACAGTTAACTGGTTAGGGGGGGGGGGGTGCGCGCTCGGCGCGATGCGGTGGGGTAGCGGCGGCGCCTCGAGTGGCGCGCGCTCGCGGGACGCCACAAAATGGCGGCGCGCTACAAAATGGCCGCCGCCACGAGCCGCGAGCCGCTTTGTGGCTGCACACGAGGTCGCAATCAGATCCACCGCGCGGGCCGAGTGCTCTCAGAGTTCACTTGAACAGGATGTGATGTTGTGTGCTTAAATCATCCTGAATGATTAAACGTAGACACACACACACAAGCACCCACACCCACACAAAGACAGGCAGACCGTCTGCTCTGCTCGAATACAAGACACGCACACATTAAAGAAATTGAGATATAAAAAGTCCATGGCAGGAGATGGGTCTGGCCGCAGGGACCGGACAGGCACATGAACTCATCATAGTTCAAGGATCGACTCCCAGTCCAAGTCTATTTGCTATGAGCACCGCAGACATTGCTGAGGATATCCAGTTCTCTCCTGGATCATCAGTAGGAGTCATCAGTGCAACAACCAATGTTAATGAGGACCTGAACGCGATTGTGGAAGGGGCGAACAGGCATAAATTATTTCTCAACGTTAAGAAGAGCGTTTGAATTGTCTGCGGAACCGAGCACCAGGCTGTTCCATGCACCAAACAACCCGCGGATTCTAAATACGCACGCGGTGGTTCCGACACGAAAGCGGCTCCTCGTTCTCGGTCTTCTGATGGATGAAACTGTACTGCAACTCTTAGGACCATTTATAAAATTGAGAAATTCGTTGAGGAAAGATTACGCTATCAGCTATGTGACAGTCTGCTGCTGTTCCACATCCAGCTTCCACCACTGCACTGTTGTATACGGACCGTGTCCATTTAAGAAGACCTCTGCTGCGATGCAGCGCGCTCAGGACGCGTGCGCGCGCTACTGGTACTCGCGTACTGGTACGGCGGCACCGCGTGTCGCCGTACCAGTACGCGATAAAAGAAGATGTGCTTAGATTGGAGAACGTGAGGCTGTGAAGCTGGTGTTCTTAGCTGGTCTGCAGACTTCGCCGGAGCTGGATCGAAAACTGACGTTCGTTCTCTTGCTGCGCCAAAACAAATCTTGGAGCAAATCCAAGGTAGTTTTCAATATGCTGCATTAGAATGCTGGAACTGCTCACCACCTCCGTCCTCGCGTCGTATCCAGGTCCACCTTCAAGCGCAACTGTCGCAACTGGCTCTTCATGCAGTCACCACTCGGCACCAACAGTTCAGGTTGACTTCCGTAATTACATTAATCAAGTATTTATACAATTGATTGATCACATGGTTTAAAAACGTGAGGTCAGGGCAGGACACCAGGACTTGGCATCAGGTGCCAACGTAGCTAGTCCTGGACCTTTTCGTCTAATATATTTATTTTTGTACATAGAATTTGGCGTTCCTCTGCGCGATCTAATTAGAAATGTGGGGTTCCGCAGAAGAACTAAGGTCACCGACAGAGTGCAAAAGATTGCTACACTTACATTGCTCGGAGGACCGAAGGCCGATGGGCCGGTAGAAGGTGTAATATTAGGAGGCCTCCACAAGGTGGACCGACGATCTGGTGATGATCGCGGGAACCCACTGGATGCGGGCAACACGCGGGACCGATCGACGTGTAGATCATTGGAGAAAGCCTATTATTTCTATACCAGGTGCATTTGCCATTGCCCCGTAGGCTCGTGCTTGAGGAGCAGAACTAGGGTAAGCACTGCCTGGCGTAGAAGATTATTAAGAGGGCTTAGAGTTCCGTGGACTCCTACTACGCGAGTCCAGGATGAACGAGAAGAACGAGTTGGTTTAGTGTTTGTCTTACCACTGCTGCGCTGCCGAGGAGCGTTACAACCTTCTCCAAAGCCAGGTGGCGCTGCTGCGTTCCGTAGGAGATCACAGGAATACCTGCAACGCGCTGAGTATGACTAGCGACGAGTTAAAAATGAGGAGTAAAAGTTTTACATAACCTTGTCTTCCCCCAGAAGCATGGTATACTTTTAAATTCCATCCCTTCTTCCCCCTTGTTGACAAGAAAGATCCATATGCCAAGTACTGGTCAGAGTCAGCAAGTCGTCACTTTTATTGTCTATTTATATCGTTTGTATTTGAATAAAACAAGAATTATAAGCTGCACTGCCGTCCGTCGGCGGACAGCGCGCGCGCTGCGCGGTGGTCACCGGCGCGCACTGCGTCACCGCCGCGACGGCCCAGCGTCAGCTCGCTCTGCGCCAACGCCTGCCGCCTGCCACCTGCCACCTGCCACAGTCGCGCTAATCTATTTACATATGAAGTAATTAATACCCTCGTGCACGAGTCCCACCGCTGGACATCACAGCGCGTGAGGGTGTGTGTGTGTGTGTGGAGCGACTTCCGGTTGCAGTTACTGCAGCTACGTTAATTAACGTTGACGTCGACACAGGAACAACTTCCGCTAGCCTAACGAAGAAACCTGACATTTGCATTAGGCTTCTCACCCCCACCCTCTCACCCTACGACTCCCCCAGCAATTACCCGGCAGCGCAATTAGCGTGTGCAGCGTGCCGTGCGTGCCGTGCGCGCTCGCTGTGCAACCTTTGCGGAGGAACCGGAACTCGCTAATTACTTTCGAACGTGTCGAACAGGACAGGGGGCCGCCGTCACATCCGGCGCCGGTCGACTTACACCGGAATGTTTTAACCCGTGTGTTTGTGCGCGTGTGTGCGCGCCGACAGACGGTCACCTGATGTTGAGTGATACGACCGACTGTGACAACACTAGCGCTGGTTACGTTGTTAGCACCGCGCCGCACCGCGCCGCACCGCGCCGCACCGCGCCGCACCGCGCCGCACCGCGCCGCACCGCGCCGCACCGCACCGCACCGCTCGAAGTCGGCAGTAGGTCTCTGTAGTCAGAGCTCGTTAAATGGGTACCACCACAGCATCAATTTCTGCCGCCAACTGTTACTGTGTTCCGGTTTGACGGGCGCTGTAGTTAGTTACTGAGGTAATGAGACCCAACATGTTATGTCTGTAGCAAGGAGCGCAATGCGGTGCAGTGTACACCATCCTAACTAGCGGCGCGTTGTTATGTCGGAGCCCTGGCGCGCGCGATGCCTGGTGACCAGCTCACGGCGGTGGTACTGGTACCGCGGCGCTGGCCGGCACCGCACGCGCGATTAATTCAATATCCGGTGCGGAGTCGGTTGCGGGGGCGCGCCAGCCGCCGCGAGCGTGATTAAAGCATTAAGCAAATAGCGGATACGGATGTAACGCGTCGGTTTCCCGCAGTGCGGCCGCGCGTCCGCCGGACCGGAAACGGAAACGAGAATATACGCGCGAAATGACATTAAATGTAAACTGTTGGGATTTATGCTCCAGCGTTGTTGTAACTCACGGGGCCCGAGCCAGCCCCAGCCCCGCCAGCGTCGCCAACTCGTGGTGCAGCCTGCTAATCAACAAACGAGGCTCTTGCTCCCACCATCCCCCACTGGGCCAGCGCGGTGGGATATAGCCCAAATCCCCCCTATAAGAACCCCTTCCTGAATTGGGAATCTTTGTGGGAGGCGGTTGATGATGATGATTGCTATTGCATTTGTTGTATAGAGCTCCGCCCCGGCGCGGCTCCTGGCGCTGATACCATTAGTCCTCAACTGCTTCCGTGACGCAGCTAGTTGCAGCTCGCAGCGGAGGAGCCGGATCAGGCTCCGGTGTCCAGGACTTGGATAATGATGAGTCTTTCGATCCCACTTCACCGAGCCCAATATATATTGACCAACTGTTTTCCGTCCGCTATGTTAAACTCGACATTTGCCTGAAATAGTCTTTCAGAGCAACCGGCTCTCCGTAGCAACCGTTACCATAGTAACCGTATTAATAATGCGTAATGAAAATGTTTATAACAGTCAATTAGAAATAAAAAGACAAAGGATGTCTGAAATTAAAAAAAAATATCCTACAACCATTTACAGATCGTTCACTCGTTTTCGCGTGATTAGTGAACAGAGATAACTCATCATTGCTGCCGTCGGTATGAGCGGTGCGGTGCTGATAGCAATTACCTGTATACGCTGGTATGTTCCGCATGTCTGGTTACCTACACGATATGGAACTCATCGACACTTGAAATTGCGTGAATGCGGTGTCTAGTGTTGGCTCGCAGTCGATAACAAAATCCAATCCCAAGCGAACGGATACTTTTTAGTTAATTCTCTCGTCAGTGCCGGATATTATTTTTCCTCCGGCGGACGCGGTGATGGCGGAGGTGATGGTGATGGTGGAGATGGATGTGCTAAAATCGTTACATATCAAGTTACATCCGGCCCGGGCCTCGGTCGACAGACGCTGCTGATGCCCGCGCGGTGGGAGGATCGGGTTCTATTGGATTTGTATCGAGTTAAACCTTCTCATTGTTCCATCTTCGTCGACGCCGCTCATGTCCTCGACACTTACCATCATACAAGATCACGAAGAGGTCCTTACCGAGGGTCTTATAAACCTAGTCTAGCCTAGCTCTTCTAGAGGCCGTAAAGGTATAGAATAACCAGTCATATAGGTCCTTCGCTTCATAGTAGTGAATATCGAGTCACGGGTCACGATCTGGTTTTACGAATACGATCGCTGTATAAATAGCCGCCGAGTAGCGCCTCGCGCCGGACGTCCGGTTCATTAGCGGCGCCTGTAGCGCGCACCCATCCGCCGCCCGCCTCGCAACAATGGACTGGTTGCCCTGGTTGCCGGAACCTGCTCGACCCTCGTCACAGCTTCCCGCCGGCAGACGATCGCGTTCGCTCCCCAATAAAGTTATTAGTGTAACGAGCGGCGCGGGTGAACAGATTTTATTATAGAAATTAAACTTCTTTCGTGATGGCGTTAATTGGGTTATATGAACAGAGAGAGAGGGAGAGTCAGCTGTATATGTATAAGCTCACTCTGAATATGCGGAAAGAGAGAGAGACAGGAACGTTTACATGTATAGGACATTCGACGCGCCTCTCCCATTCGATACTATTTCAATCTATAAAGCATTCGTCAATCAATCAATCGAATACATATACAAGAGAGAAGGAGCGTTTCTCTCTCTGTCTCTCTCTCCAACCTCGCAATATATCTGTGCCTCTTTCCCGCGCAGATCAACCGGAACTATTTGACGGGGGTCACACGTTCAGTCTGACGTCAGCCCAGTCTATGATCAGGGTCAGAATGACGGGAAGCGGAGCGCGTGCGCGGAAACTAATGCACTGGTTGTCCGGAACGAAGGGTGTTTAAATGTTTTAATATTTTTTAGTCTGTCTGTCTAGACTGACCACAGACTGAATGTGTGTTCACCTGTATCAGCTCAGATCGGAGTGGAGTCGCACGTCGAGGAGGCTGTAACGCAGCCACCTCGAGCGTTAGCTTTGGAGACGGACCATAGACACCGGAGACATCAGCTGTTGTTTGTGGCACGGAACCCGAATACGTAAATAAATACAAGAGAAATGAGGCGCTGCAAATACTTTCTTTGATTGATTATTTTGGGAAAAAATACAACCGCAGGCCCCAGTCGACAAAGATCGAATTAAAGAGGAAGGTCACGGCCTGGGGGTGGGGGTGGGGGTTGTTTATACTCCGAAGAGTTGGACGTTTGACTGATATAAATAATGATCACGGTCATCTTCTCCCGCGCGTCTGTTAGTTCGTTTAACAAATGTACCTGTATGTAAAATCTCCTCATTAGCCACTTTTTTCAGCACCGCTTCCGCTTCCTCCTACTTACATGATGCCTCACGGATGGGGTTGGTACATGATATGATCTAGTACTGCTGACTCGCCGTGTAATCACCCCCATCACTTGGCTATCAGGTTACTAAAGACCAAGCTCTCGCACTGAACTGATCCAAAACTGAACGTGTGACCTCCGGCTTTCATTTGAGTGGTGCGCGACCTCGCGCTCGACCGCTGTTGTAGCTGGAACAGCTTGTTGTTGCACCTCGCTGGTGTCGGATGACGCGGCTCCAGCTCCAGCTCGGGAGCTGTTCCGGCGCCCAGGCGCGCAGCGGTAACGCTGCCTCATCACACCCACGTCCTGTCCTGGTCGCCGTCTTGTGACAGATTACAACACATTATTGTGATGAACATTATCTTAACTGCCAGCCCGCAACGGTGACCTACCATCGGTGAAATGTTACCGAAGTACCTATAGCATCCGAGAGACACTGCTGTGTTCCGGATTGAAGGACGCTACAGATAATTAAATTTCTGAATAACGAGACTGACCATCTTATGCCCCAAGAAGACTAGCGCAATACGATACAGTGTATACTATCCTAACTAGCGCCGCCCAGGGTATCACTTAATATCAGGTGACCGTCTCGCTCTTTTCGTGGCTTCATGGAATAAAAAAAATGTGTATGTAAAGAGTGTACACGAAACGAAGGTCCTCAGTTCCATTGCGGTGCGAGGACGCGCGCGCTTCAATCATCCCTCTCAATACTCAATACGTCGCCAATGACACTCGCCCTCGGCCCCGGCCCCGGCCCCGCACCCCCGCCGGCGGAGATTAATAACAGTGGGGGGGTGCGCGCCCTGCACCGCCGCCGGGCCACCACCAGCTACACCGTACTTATACTTATAATTTCATTTCTATTTAATGTGTCGATTCCTTTTGTTGTCATGCTTAAGGGTGTGTCGGACTCGCACCGACGGGAACACAGCAATTCGAGGGTGTAACCTTCATACCTGTGATGTCATTACAACCCCTTTTTAAAGAGAAGTACATCCCTCGTTTTTCTTTTTATACGAAACACATTGAAATGAAACCAAACAAAAGTTTAGTAAGAATCTTCGCTCTCATTTCCTCTCGTGACTTCACTGGTGTCAATACGGGGCATAAGTTGGCGCTGGACGGGGCACTTCCGGCGGTGGACCCTCGATCCGGTGCAGGTCGCCGGTCGGCGGGTCGAACAGCTGATGATGACCACTGCACTAAACCGTATTAAAATTTCGTTAAGTTCAAGTTGTGCGCGTAGTTGGACTGCGCGGAAAGCAATTTCAAATATTCCAAATGAACCGGAAGTGGCCGCACAAACTTTATTAAAGTTCAGTTTACACCCCCGCGGCGGCGACACCAACCCCCGGCCGCCCCACCACCGCCGCCCGCACCTCCAGCGCCCGCGGTGAGCAGATGTTCATTAAAACTTGGGCAATGTTTATTCTCGAATAAAATATTTCTTCTTACTCCGAACTCGCCGCCGCCCGCGCCGGATGTAGCGCGCGGCTACACTCGGCCGCACCCCCGCACCCCCGCACCCCCGCATCTTCTACACCTCCCACTCCTAACCGCAGCTTCCCACGCGTGGACATCAACATTGATTGAATGATGCCAATCATCGCTACAAACATCATTCCATCTCAAAGCCTGTAAAGTGATCGCACAGCAGACAGCGGTGCGGTGCGGTGCGGTGCGGTGCGGTGCGCTAGGCTAACATTCCCATGATTCGGTTTGAAGGGCGTTGCGGCTAGTGCAATTAATGAGGTAACGATACACACTGATGTTGTGCATGTAGTGACGAGCGCAATGTGGTAATGTGCATCCTAACTAGCGCCACGTCGTTATGGGCAGGTGTATCACTTGAATTCAAGTGACTGTCTTAATCTGTACGTTAATTTAAACCGCAGTTAACTCGTGGTTATATTAACAACTGGAGGTTAACTATATCCGGGTGACGTGGCCGTGAGCTGTCCGTCGGCGTGCAGCTCACCACCTCTTCCACCAGCTCCTCGACTGAGGGTTGTGCAGAAACGTAGTCCTATTTTACTTCAAGTGCCTCCACCACCACCGGAAGTTGACGCTCCCACCTCCGTATATCACTCAGTACGTGTTGCGAGACACATTCACCTGATGGTAAGTGATACGCACGTGCATAACGACGTGCCGCTAGTTAGGGCGGTGTACACCGCACCGCAGCATGCTTGCCGCTATGGTTTCAACAGCTACTGGTCCTTCGAGCCGGATAAAAGTACCAATAATCGGCGATAATAACAGCTGCGGTACTACCTACCTCTTTTTTATTATCGAGGTGGAAATCTAAAAAGGCCACTATTTCTTTTGGGGGATGGGGGTGGGGCAACTGAAACCCCGTCAGTGGTGATCTTCAGTGCATTGCGGAAGGCATCGTGATCACCTGGCACACCCCTAGGGAGGGTCGTAACACTCTTCAGCACCATCTCTCTGTCATGCATCCTGGGGTAGCTTAGTGTACGATGAGGGTCCCCAGGAAGTCCGCGAACCGGGGGAGCGTTTTAGTCGCCCTTGTACGACAGGCGGGGTATACCTTAGTACTATTCCAAATAGCGTTAGTCTACCGGGCTGACAACAACGACATCAATCACCGGTACACTAATGCTTCTCAATGACGCATCGTGTCATTATATCCGTCGCCGTAGCGCCGTAGCTCCGTAGCGCCGCACCGCGTCACGCCGTAGCACCGCCACTTCGCTACGCCGCGCTACGCGACCACGGCAATCAATCAGAATACGTTAAGCTGATGTCTACATTCAGACGGCTGCGGCGCACTGTGTGTGCGTGTGCGTGTGTGCGTGTGTTTACAGTATACGCATTAAGTGGTAGTATGGAAAGTGCTTCGGGGGGTGGGGGAGGAGTTGGGTAAAACCACTTCTGTTTAAGGCTGCTCTCTTCTACGTACTTTAGACTGTATGGATACGTACCGCCGCAGCGCATATTGCAGTCCACAGATATACTGTTATCCGGTTTGAAGGACGCTTTATCTATTGTAATTTCTGGTGTGACGAGGCTTGACCTCTTTTGTCTGTAGCGACGGGCGCAATGTGATGCAGTGTATATCATCGATACTACCGCCTCGTTGTTATGAGCAGGAGCATCACTTACCATCACGTGAACGAGCCGCCCGTCCCATCGCCATGTCGAACGAACAAATATAGTGTTGTCACACGAGTGGACGAACGTGGGGTGCACGAGTTGGATGACAATTCTCAGCCCACGCGTGGGGTTAGCTCGCTGGCAGATGAGTCGATTGCTGCATTTTGCCTTTGTTCAATAAGAATCATTGTAAATGTGTTTGTAGGGTGTACACATGCACGCACGCTTACACACACACACAGACGGAATGCGCTAACTGTAATGCAGTGGGGGTGTGAGGGGTTGTACACGCGGGGCGGTTGTGTACAGTGCAGCAGTGGATGCAGCACCCGCAGCCGGCGAGCTGCCCGCAGCGTCGACGCGTCAGGGTATGTACACTGCACACTGCACACTGCACACTATATATATATACACATATATATTTCTGCGAAGGGATGAACGAGACGCTCACCCGGCGGCTAGCGATGCGCCGCTCGTAACAATGTACCGGCTGTTAGGATAACATATACTGCTTGACGTGCTCGTTGCCTTCACACATGGCATGGCGAGTCCCATTACTTTAGTAATTTTATTATCTACAGCGCCTTTCAAACCTGATCAATGTAATGTTTGCATAGTACTGTTTATCGTCCGCAATAGGCGCTGCGGTGGTACCTACTTAAACCGTGTGATACCTGCTTCAACCGCCCGCCATTACTAACTAAACGCATCACTAGTAATATAGCTCCAGCGGATTTCCGCACGGGGACGATTGTTTAGATATACAGACAGCGAGGTGCGCGCACCGGCGCTGATGAGGAGCTGCTGAGGAGCTGGACTACTCATGGGCATCAAAAAAATATTTTTTATATTATGTTTATTCCCGCCTAGTGTGCCCGCCGCCCGCCGCCCGCCGCCCGCCGCCGGCTCCCAAATCAGCTTCGAGTGTTTGTTTCGTTCCCCTGCACTGCGAGTGACACTAATTACCTTTGTAAGTGGCGGGGAGGCTGTCACGGTGACGTGGGGTGGGGGTTGATGGGGTAGGTCGAGAGGAGAGGGGGAGAATTCGAAAAGAGAAAAAATATTTTTTATATTAGGGGGACCGGAAAGTAATGTCGTTTTCTTACGCTAAATACAAACACATACATTTTTAACGAGTCTTTATTTTTAATCAATGATGTATTCCCCATCATTGTCAATAACCTTTTGCCATCTAGTGAGTAAATTTTCAATCCCTGATCGATAAAAATTAATTGGTTTTTCGGCAAAATATCTAGAGATGGCATTTTGGATATCATCCAAATTTGCAAATGTTTTGCCACTTAAAAAGTGTTGCAGCGCTCGGAATAAGTGGAAATCCGATGGTGCAACATCGGGCGAATATGGTGGATGAGGCAGCACCTCCCACCCCAATTCATTAATTTTTTCTAGAGTTCGCCTTGCGCAGTGCGCTCTTGCATTGTCATGTTGGAGAATGACGCCTTTTCGGTTGACAATCGCTGGCCACTTTTCAATTAAAGATTGATTGACTCGCTGCAATTGTTCGCTGTAGAGGTCTGCAGTAACAGTTTCTCCAGGTTTCAGTAATTCAAAATGAACAATGCCGCGAATACTCCACCAAACACACAAAAGCGCTTTTTTGGGGTGTAAACCTGGCTTAGCAGTACTCCGAGGGATTTCATTTGGAGAGAGCCACTGCCTTTTGCGTTTTGGGTTATCATACAGGACCCATTTCTCATCTCCTGTGATCAAGCGATCAAAAAACGCTTCTGTGTTGTGTCGTTGAAGCAATAAGTTGCATGTGATTGATCGGTTAGCCTTATTCTGTTCGGACAGATTATGCGGGACCCAAACACCTGCTCTGCTTACTTTTCCAATCTGCTTCAAATGTTCTTGGATGGTCGACCAAGGTTTGTTGAGACTGTTTGACAATTCCTCGATCGTCTGACACGGATTTGCTTCCACTTCCGCCCTTAACACGTCGTTGTCTAACGCTGATGGTCTTCCTGATCGATACGAGTCGGAAAGATCAAAATTACCCGATTTGAACTTGGAAAACCACCTTTGGCACATCATTTACGAATGTCCAGTGCATTTGGATAAACATCGCAAATGTTTTTGGTAGCAACTGTTGCGTTATTTCCCTTGCGAAACTCAAAGAGCATGCAATGCCGGATGTGTACCTCTTCTGGTATTTGGCTGGCCATTTTACCCAAAATTACAAAAAAAAATTGTAATTCAATTGTCTATAAGTAAAGAAATCACTATAACCTCACAATGTCTTTGGTACGCCTCTGAACAAAACAATGAGCTGACAAATGACAATCAAGTATTGGCATGCGCAGAAACGACATTACTTTCCGGTCCCCCTAATATTATGTTTATTCCCGCCTAGTGTGCCCGCCGCCCGCCGCCCGCCGCCCGCCGCCCGCCGCCGGCTCCCAAATCAGCTTCGAGTGTTTGTTTCGTTCCCCTGCACTGCGAGTGACACTAATTACCTTTGTAAGTGGCGGGGAGGCTGTCACGGTGACGTGGGGTGGGGGTTGATAGGGTAGGTCGAGAGGAGAGGGGGAGAATTCGAAAAGAGAAAAAATATTTTTTAATGAGCAATACTTTTGTTTTGTTTTTCTCGTTACCGCCGACACTTCTCGCTCTAGAAGGCAGCAATTTTGTACTGATCCCGCGCGGCGGCGCGGAGCAAACGCGACCTTGTTGCGTATAGTGTAAGGTGTAAATTCCTGCGCGCGTCCAACACCCGCAGCGCCGCACAGCACCGCGCGCCGCACCACACTGCGCCGTATTGAAACATATTAGAGTTTATTTTTAATTAAACATTTTTAATGATATTTTCGACGTTGACGAATAGAGATTTATATTTTTATCAATGCGGATGTAATAAGATATTTCTTTTAAAAATTTATTTCATAAGGTTCAATTTTCATTGCAACATTACCCTTACAGCGCGCAGCACCGGCGGCGGCCGTTGCAATATCAACTCTATGTTCAATAATAGTTAGGTATATATTCAAATACGCGCTGCGCGTCGGGATGCAGCAGTCGAACGTCACCGCGCATGCGCGACCGTGACGTTAGCGCGGTGCGCGCGGGCGAGCGTGTCCCGCGCGGTGTTGCCGCGCTCGCG
This sequence comes from Troides aeacus, assembly GCA_033220335.2. Classification (NCBI taxonomy): domain Eukaryota; kingdom Metazoa; phylum Arthropoda; class Insecta; order Lepidoptera; family Papilionidae; genus Troides; species Troides aeacus. Next base: position 6,307,634 of record CM067296.1, read on the forward strand.
GGTGACGTCACCGCCGCGGGTAATTTATGAAACCAACGTACATTTTCTACACGTAAGAGATACGCGCGTCTATAATAATGCGCCGCGAGGGGTGTGCGGCACACACTGCACTTGACCTTGCTTGTTGTCTTGAATTGTGAGATGTTATATTCCGTTATACTAATCATTTCATTAACAGCACTCTTTACTAAAACGTTGTAAAGGTATGTATAGTATTGTGCTTAGTTGCCCGGCCTCCGGCAATGTTCACCGGCCGCCAATGCATGCAGTAGTGTGTACCGCTAAAGGTAAATACTGCGGCAGAATTTGTTAATATTGTATAAAAGGTAGTTGTGTAAATTTTCCTCCAGTAATAATATTATCGTGGAACTCGTTATACGGGCGAGGAGTTTGCTTAGCGGTGTACGTGTTACGCGCCGGTGCGGCGGTGCCGTCGCGGCGCGCGCGGGGAAAGCTCGCGGCTGGCAACACGCGCGAGCCCGCGCCGCGACGCGCTCAGTGAGTCCGGCGCGCCGGAGCACGGTGGACGTGTTATTTCGCTTCTACAAGTAACGCGCGCGCTCGCTCCTGTCTACCTACCCCCGCAACCACCTGTTCCACGCGCGCGAAGAGTTGCAAGCTGTGAGCGCCGCGACACTGTATATATATACACATACACATACACACATATTATATTTATAAACATTCGCTAAACAAAATTAAAATAAATTTACGATTTTTTTTAATTAATTTCGTTGGTAAGTCAATGAAAGTAAACTGCATACAAACGGCTCGCCGCGCCGCAGCGGCTGCGGTGCGGTATCAACGCGTCACCGCAGCTGTGCAGCAATGTATCAAAGCTGTACTCCGGTTTGAGGTATGTCCCACATGAAAATCCTTCAAGCAGCAGCCCAATGCCGCTGCGAGCACGTCACGCCTCCGCCCCCACACACATACACACACACACACACACACACATCAGCACGCACCGATAAACAGTAACATAAACTAAAGAAACCATTAAAAAATTATTGGCCGTGTGCACGTGTGTGCCCGTGTGCACGTGCGTAAGTGCGTGCGTGCGTGTATGCACGCCAACAAGAAGGTTGAGTGCCGCTGGAGCAGCGCGCCGGGCGGCGGGCGGCGGGCGGCGGGCGCAGCGCGCGGGCGCGACGCTCGTTACTGTACTGCGGTATAGTTGTAATTACTGTAACGGAGTAAACACTTCGACGTATAACGACGCGCGCGAAGTGTACCGGTAGCCGAGCGCGGCGCGCGTCGGAGCGCGTTACTCGCGACGGTCACGGACCACCACCACCACCACCACCGCGCTACCGACCGTTTTGCTGGTGATAACTCCTTGCTGCGGCAGACTGTCTAGGTACCGCCGCAGCGCCTATTACAGCCGGCACACAGATCCGGTTTGAAGGACGTTGTAGCTAGTGAATAACCAATAATGGGATTCGACATTGTATGTCTCAGGTGACGAGCACAATGTGCTGCAGTGTATACCATCCTAACTGGATACAGGATGCTTATAACTTACCATCAGGTGAACATAACAGCGATGTACACAACGCATTGTGCTCGCCTTGAGACATGCCATGCCCAGCCTCGTTACGCCAGTAATCGCACTACCTACAACACCCTTTAGACCAGATCACAGTAATGTAAGCACAGCACTGTTTATCGGCTGCAGTAGTCTCTACTGCGGTACCCGTGTGGCTTATAGTAAGTTGTATATTTATCTTACTGCCGCGCAGTAACGACTGATTATTCGCTCGCCACCGCGCTCGTGTCCGGTTACGCTATCACGGAAACGGAACACGTCGCCGTCAAACCATATCCAGCGATCAGAGGCAAAGAGAAGGAGAAGTCTGCTCGTGCTGCGGAGACCAGCACCGACTGCTCCCGGTGACACCAGGCGGGGTGCACCAGCTCGGCGCGGTCACCGCGGTGCGACGCGTCCAGTGCCTGGAATTGGTTTTTATCAGGAGACAGGAGCGAGAGAGAGAGAGAGAGAGAGAAGAACAATTATATTCGTTGGTTAGAAATAGTTTATGACATGGTGGATGGTGCTGGTGGAACTGCAGCACCGAACACCTGGTGGCGATAGTGTTAAACGTCGGATGAGGCAGCAGTGGACGGCGGTATGCTGGAGTCCTGTGGACTTGTCGAACTACTTCCGGTGAGGAGCTGATGGAGTGTCATCCGTACTGATACCGAGGCAAGGCCCCCGCGGCGCAGTCGCGGGTTCGATCCCAACTGAACGTTAGCTGCGGTTGGGTAATCGGCACGCACCACGTCCTCTGATCCTCACTCGACCAGCGTGATGGATGACAGGTCTCAACTCTTTCCAAGTAATACAGTATCTCATGTCCCAACAGTGGGCTGTTTGTATTAAGCACCACACCACCAGTCCCACGCCGGGCTGTATTCAGAGCCGTCTCACATTGGAACTGCTCCCGGCATCAGTCGTGGCCCTGCAGGGTATCCTCCGCCCCGCGAGACTTTTCCAGTTCATCATCAGCTCGACCAGGAGCGGCTGCAAACCGGATCAGCCGACGTCGGACGGAAATCCGATGTAATCGTTATCACTGTCTATAAAAGCGATTTGAATACTTACTAACGTCGTCTTACTCCCGCCGGCGCATACTACTGTCTAAACGTTACTGCTGTCCGGTTCGAAGGTAGTTACGAGTTGTCACTGCGGCGACGAGATTTAGTAATTTATATCTAAATGAGGAGATCCGCAGGAGAACCAAGGTCACCGACATAGCTCGAAGGGTCGCCGTCGCAAAGTGGCAATGGGCAGGGCACATAGCTCGCAGAACCGACGGCCGTTGGGGCAGAAAGGTTCTCGAGTGGCGGCCACGTACCGGAAGACGTAGCGTGGGCAGGCCCCCCACAAGGTGGACCGACGACCTGGTCAGGGTCGCTGGCAACCATTGGATGCGGGTGGCCCAGGACCGGTCTGAGTGGAAATCTTTGGGGGAGGCCTTTGTCCAGCAGTGGACGTCTTCCGGCTGATTGGATGGATGGATGGATGATCTAAAACAAAGAGTACAGTGGGTTGCGTGTATCATACTACTTAGCGCTGCACCGTGACGAGCAGGTGTGTCACTCGCAATCAAGTGCACGCGTCACGCGCCACGCCGTGACGTGACGTGACGTGCGGGTGCAGCTTAAACGGTTCCATTCAATATGTTACTGGATGTAATCGCAGCCATTTGTTTGTCTAAAAAAAACCTGAGTTCTGTGTGTGATAGAGTAACACAACAACAACATAAACAAATAAAGCATTAGACAAACAAGTGCAGGTGCAGCGTGCTGCGTGCTGCGTGCTGCGTGCTGCGTGCTGCGTGCTGGTCTGAGCTGGCCTCGTTGCAGCGCGTGAACACTCAGTTGTATACACATTTGATTATTAATTTGCACAAACAGTGCGTGCGCGCGAAGCAACCGGAAGTGCAGCTTAAACTGTTGCAATAAATATATATATATATATATATATATATATATATATATATATATATATATATATATATATATAAACACATACATTTACAGTACACAGTACACGTGCGCGCGTCGCCGACTGCAGCAGTTAGTTGAGTTACTGTGTCGCAGTAAGCCGGGCACACTGCCGGATGTACAGATGTAATGAAATGAATTCCCTTTGGTTTTAGTGTGTGTGCGTGTGTGTGTGTGTGTGTGTGTGTTGACTGCTATATTCTCAATTAGCACCATCAGCTGGGTTGTGGTCAACTTACCGCCCGTGCCCGCGCCCGTGCCCGCGCCCGCGCCGCAGTAAGCGCGGCACAAGTTGCTTCACTTAAGTGCACAAAGCGCGAGCGCGAGCGTGCTCCGCTACCGCTTTACACTTAGCACCGTCTGCGTGCACAGGCTGCGTGGAAGCTATCGCGGCGAGCTGGACTGCAGCGTGCCGGCTGCTGGTGAGCTGATGTAATTCACCACCGGTGTGCGCCCAGTTCCGAGCGGACACCCCCGCCCGCACCAGCCCTCAACCGCCGCGCACCCCGCGCACCCCGCGCACCCCGCGCACCCCGCCGCTCATAACATTTAATGTAATATATCCTGCAGCCGGCTCAGTACTGCTTACTGCTTACTTGTTATATACAGTAAGGCATGAATGTCTCGGTAGTATAATAAATGGATTTAATCACTAGCTGGTCTCACGCCGGAGCTCGCCGCGCACTGTACCCGCGGCGAGGCGGCAGTATGCAGTACTTACTGCGCGCCAGTAGGAAGGCCGCTGCAGTGGCACTACTTCAACTGCTCGCGGCAGTCGAGTGGCGGCGCGGCTCTACGTGCAGCGGTGTACCGCAAGCTTGTGTGCTCCTAGCGCTTCGTCCCAGCAGCCTCCCCCTCGCGCACCAGCACCACTTACTCCTCATCAGCCCGCCGCCCGCCGCCCGCCGCCCGCCACTCATGCTGTATGTATCTAATCAGATCGCCGCCACTTTCCAACCGGACGCGCAGACAATAGGGCCGAAGGTGCCCAGCCTGACCGCTGCCACCCCATCCCTCTGCACCGCCACCCTATCCCTTCTCCGCCCACACGTCCCGCGCAACCCCCCGCGTTGCCCGCGGCAGACAATCGAATGGCAATCAATAGGGTACTGAATAGTCACCGCGCGGCCGAGCTGACCGTCTGCACCCTCACCCTCCCCCACCCACATACACACCCAGCCACCGCCTGACCCTTGGCGGCGGCACCGGCTCTCCGTGTAACATGGACCGAGCTTGTATGCACATCACCGCCCGCCCGCCAACACGGCGCACGTCACCAGGTTCACCGCGCGTACTTCCGTCCGTCCGCTAGCGGTGTCCACCTCGCCACGGTTCAGCCGGTTCCAGCTCAACATCCTTTTTTTTAAACCCAATCGGTCCAATTAGTCCTCCAGTACGGTTCCAATGCAGCAGACACTCGCCAGCTGGTGACGGAGTTGGCTCCGCGGCACCCAGCTCACCGCACGACACATCACCATTAATTCATCATCATCAACCTTTGTTTATCCACTGCTAGACAGGTCTTCCACCAAATGCGATCCTCAGCTTCTCACATCCACCCACCGCCTGCCCGTGCTGCTGATGCCGCCGCTCCGTCTGTACGGAGGTCGTGCTGTACTCACGTCGTGCGTACATCGTGCGTCACCGCCGCCGCCTCGGCCTGCGGATGTACTAATGATTACGTGTTAATAAAGAATCAGCTCTTGATACTCCGTGTCGTAACTGATGGAACCTCATCAGGTAGCGTGTAGACGGTCACGGAGAATCTGATCGTGGTCCTGTGGAAGCGGCAACAGCTGATGGTGCGAAGGTGGGCGCGGGGCGGCTGGTCACCGGCGAGTTTTGCTGAAGGTTCTGATGACCACGTCGCAGCTTGACCGTTCAGTGCGCGCAACGTTGTCACACTGTAAAAGGATTTAAGTTACGGATCGCTTGGCAGTCGGCGGGCGGCTGGCGGCTGGCGGGCGGCCAGGACCCTTGCTCCACCAGCGCCGCGCCGCACAGCTGGCGGGACAGATGCGCCAGGCGGCTGCCAAGTGAATGTACCCGAGACACCAGCTGGGGTATTTACACAACGGCGCAATGGAACATTAAATTTGACACGTCCGGTTGTTCTGGCAACTATAAGCGGCAGCGGCCTTCATACCGGATTTGTGTATATTATACATACATACAGGCGCTGCACACTGCACCCAGCAGCAGCAGCAGCGCTGCAACTGGATCACTGCACCGGCGCGCTGCAGCCGTAACAATCACCTGATAGTGAGTGATGAGCCCGCTCATAACAACGCGCCGCTGGTTAGGTTCGTGCACACTGCGCCGCGCTGCGCTCGCCTCATTGAGCCATTAGATGTTGTATCTGGTAACGCCAGTAGATTCACGAGCTATGTAGGGTCCTTCAAACCGGAACACAGTAAAGTTTACACATTTAGACGGTCTCCGGCGACAGACCCACCACAAATGAATACAAGTTATTGCGCTATTGGTAGCGCTGCAGCGAGTGACGGCGGGACGGCGGCGCGGCGGCGCGTGGTCACCAGCGGCACGTCAGCTCTAAGGAACACCTGGACACCTACAACCAATTGAACTTTTTATTTTATAAGCGAGCGAACAGTTCACCCGGTCGGAAGTGATCACTGACCGCCATGGCCACTCGCAACGCGCGGCCGTGACCTTCGATAATTGCCCCGAAGGGGGCGGCGCGGCCCCGGGCTCCGCGCTGCTGCCGTGCTGCTGCAGCTGCAGCGTCAGCGTGAGCGCTCCGACACGTCACAATCAATACACAGCGCAGCAGCTTTCAACCCTTGCGCTCGGGGAACGGTGTCCTAGTCTACCAGTACGAAATTTCCGGTATAACCAGTTACGTGCACGTAACGCCGCTGTGACCCTGGCGGCGGCAGACCGGGCACCAGGGCCGGGCACCAGGACCGGGCGCCGCGGCTGATCGATAGCGCGCCGGTTATTTATAGGCCGCGTTCGAACTGCGAGTGAATCGCCTCCCCGACCCTCCCATCCCCGCCGCGCAGCTCCTGATCTCCTGGTGCTGGTGCTGGTTATAAATAGGCGGTGCCGAGCAACAGGAGGTCGCCCCTGGAGACGCATTGCACTGCACCGCCTCCGCGACACCACTCCTGCGCTTGATCCGCGATGGGTGAGTACACGTCGGTACGCGTCCGGCTCGGAAGGTCTTCATCCTGAGCTGCCTTCTACAAAAGACTGATCCGGTCTCCAGCTGCTCGTTTCACCAGCCGCTGTTCAAACCATTTACTCCAGTGCTTACCGGGAGTGAGGTGATGAGGCAGGTGAGAGAGACGACAACGGCTGCTACTAACATTATTGCTGTACAATGTTCTTTGCGATGATTACACACGAGCTGTGCTGCTGCTCATGTCCACGCGTGGGAGTGACCTTTCCCACTAGTTACTGTTAGGCTTCGCTTGTTATTGAAGGCAATAGACTTTGTATTGAATCTCTTTCACTTGGTTACACGGATCGATGAACGTGAGCAGAGTGGAAGGTCGATGATGATATATAGCAATTTACGCAGCAACGCAATCAGTAAACTGTGGAGTTGTGTAAGTACTCCTCACTGCGCGTGGCACGCCAGCCCTGCCCTCACCATCAGCCCACGACAGTCTCCAGCTCCACTTGGATCTCTCTAAAGCAGCGTACAGCTTTGTATTTAGTAATTTAATACGACGTGTAACTGTCTGCCCGCCCCCCGGTGCCGTGGTACCGTGCTGTGGTGCCGTTGGTGCCGTGCTGTGGTGTGGCGGTGTGGTGGTGCGTGCAGAGGAGGAGTGCGAGGAGAGCACCGCGCTGCCGGTGCGCTACCGCCCGGAGCCGCCGGACGCGCTCGCGCGCGCCTCCCGCTTCACGCCGCACGAGATCAAGCTGATGTACCGCGGCTTCAAGCAGGTGAGAGCACCGCCACCGGCGCCATCACCAGCTCCACATCAGATCGAACAGCCGCTAATCACGTCCGTTCGTCCCGCAGGAGTGCCCCACCGGGATGGTGGACGAGGAGTCATTCAAGAACATATTCTCACAGTTCTTCCCGCTCGGAGGTAAGCAAGCCGAGCGGACGGTCGGTGGTAGGTTCGTGCTGGTGGAGCTCGTCGTGGGGACGGTCAGTGCGCGCAAGCGACGGCCTGGCGCGTAGTATTACACGGCTAACTGTGCGTGCGCGAGGTCCGTGCGCGCTGGCGGGGGCGCGGTGGCGCGGCGACGCCCGCACTCGGCCGGGTAATGCGGCGGCGGTGCGTTTGTTCAGCCAAACTAATTTGAACTTTGTCTCGTACGCCGTACAGTATATATAAATAGCCGAGCGGCCGGCGCGCGGCTCGCGCATCGGAGTAACAACTTCAAGCAAATTAGACCTTTAACGTAAACGAAATAAAGTTGATTTTTTCAGTTGCACTCGCAGTAACGGCAACGCGCTGCTTATCCAGCAAGGCGTCGGCCACACGGGTTTAATTTGGTTATTTTGTACACCGAAACGTCGGCACGAGGAGAATGTTCACCTGATGTTAAGTGATACGTGCACCTATAACAACGTACCGTTAGCTAGAACGGCATACGCTGCGCCATATTTTGCCTGTCGCCGTTAGACGTGTGTTAAGTGCGCTGGTGATCCTCCGTCACGTACTGTCCCAGCGCTCACTACCAAAAGAAACGGTGCTCATCGTGTCCCTTTCTTCAAATGATAAAACATGTAATAGAAACGAGCAATTAGCTGCAGTGTAAACATCCTTACGAGCTAATCAAGCGAACGTCGCGATCGAATCGCTGCTGTGCGGGTATGCCGTGCTACGAGCTGCAGCACGCGTAAGATCTTAGATGATTTTATATGTCGTGCGCTGTAATAAGATTTGGTCACCGGTCGCCGCCTTCCCCACCACCACCACCACCACCACCACCACCACCGCTCCTGCCGCTCCCACCGCCAACTGCAATCTGGCTTCGTTGCGTGCTGCATTATCTTATTAACCCGGTCAAAAGTACGGAAGCCGCGCGTGACGCGCCCACCCATCCTCACATAACGGCGCGCTGTACACAACAATAAGTCCACTGTGCCGTGGAAATGTTCCTAGTGACGTGATGCGTCCACCTCACCACCACCACCACCACCACCACCACCTGTAGGTAATGTTCCAATGTTACTGTGCTCCAGTATAACTCATGCAGTATGTAGTAACATTACTGGTGCGACCGAATACTGATAAGTGTCTCAGACGGAAATATTTCAGAAAATAGTCAGCAGCATTACCGATTACCGTGACCACCAGATTGCGCCCACCACCACCACCCAGCGCGAGCTGGGCAACTAGCCCACTTTTAAGGAATATCTGCATCCAGCGATGGGCATGGCGCTGCGATGATGATGTTGATGAAACATTTTAACTTATGTTCTCGTGCCGTGCGGTACTTTCTGGACGGGTGGGTGTGTGTGTGTGCGTGTGCAGTATACCCGTGCTGTATACACGTGTTGTACACGTGCTGTTGTGGTCCCGCAGACGCGACGCAGTACGCGCACTACGTGTTCAACACGGTGAAGCACAAGCACCGCGGCAAGCTCAGCTTCGAGGTACGCAGCGCCGCGGCGCACACCGCTATGTATGCATCCGGTCGTGGAGGCGGTGCCAGTGCATCCACCAGCTGCTCTGCTCTGCTCTGTGGGTGCTCCACAGACCCCAAAGGAGAGGAGCGGAATAAGTTAATTGCAGTATGTATGTATGGAGCCCAGCAGCGAGGAGCGCCAGAACAAGCGCGGGCCGTTTCGGACTAGTGGGACTTGCCATCTCCTTATCTTGATGTGTATGTGTGAGTGAGTGCGCGCGCGTGCGTCTGCGCGTGCGTCTGCGCGTGCACGCACCAGTTCACGAGTGGTGCACGGTGCAGGAGTACCTGTGCACGCTGTCGCGCGTGGCGCGCGGCTCGCTGCAGGAGAAGCTCGCGTGGGTGTTCGCGCTGTACGACGCGGACGGCGACGGGCGCATCTCGCGCGCGGAGATGCTGGCCGTGGTGCAGGCGGTGTACGAGCTGCTGGGCCGTGCCGCCGCGCCGCCGGTGCACCCCGCCGCCGCCAGGGAGCACGTCGACAGGATCTTCCACGTGAGTGGCCAGCAGCCAGCACGTGCACTACCAATACTGCCGCCAATACGTTCGCACTTATTGAACCTCAAAGCTTAGCGGACATCCGCAAAAGAAATGTCTCGCATCTGACGGATCATTTCCGTTCATTATTGTCATTCCCCGTGCAGCACCAATAGGTCGGTGACCGTGTGCACGGTATTCGTTGTTATAATTGAGAATGACTACTAACATTGAATATGAGAGAGGTATCATCTGTATATTTAATATTAGTTTAAATAAAAAAGAAGAATGGTGCCAGAATAGATCCCAGTGGGACGCCCATTCGTACAATAGATCCTGAAGATTTAGAACCATTACAACATCTACACTCTGAACCATTTGTCTATGATATAAAGTAATGAGGTCCCGAGCTGTGCATGGCATGCCATTGGACCTTAGTCTATTTACAAATGTTTCATAATCTATACAATCAAAGGCCTCGCACAAGTCACTAGAGATACGAACTGCACTTGGCAATGCTCCCCGCGCACCTAGTGCATGTTCAAGGAGCGCTGCTCCCGCGCCGCTAGTTGACCGGTGTCTAGTAACACTTTACTGCCCGGTCTAGGAATAATTACTCATTGAAATGTCCTGCGAGATGTTTAAGTATTTTTAGAAATACTTTACTTAGTGATAGTAGTATAGAGATAGGTCTACAGGGTATTGCAGTGTTACCTGTATTTAATTGTGTCGAGCCCCGCACCGTGCGGAGTGCGGGGTGCGGGGTGCGGGGTGCGGGGTGCGCGCTCCGGTAACGTGTCGCGGCGCGCGTTGCAGCTGATGGACGCGGACGCGGACGGCGCGGTCTCGCCGGAGGAGCTGGCGCGTTGGTGCGCGCGCGACCCGGCGCTGCTGCGCTCCCTGGACACCCTCGACACGGTGCTGTGACGCGCGCCCGGCCCGCGCAGGCGAGTGCCCGCACACGCACACACGCACACACTCGCACACATTCGCACAACGTCGTAACATTACCGTACTCTGGCTCGAAGGGCCGTCAGTCGTCGACTTAACGGGGCATGCCATCTCATCCCTGAAGCTACGCGCGCAATGTAAACAATTATATTGTGACACGTGACGCGTGACGCGTGACGCGTATCACTTAACAGCTGGACATTTTTATACACAACAAGCTAACACTCGATATTAGTATCACACTGTTTCAAGTGACAACGTCCCGCGGCGGGTGCGGCACGCTGCTGTAGAGCCCGCAACGTGTCATCACAAGCGCTCCGCAACGTTAGCGAGTTTAAACAATCTCCGCGTGCGTCTGTGGGAGCTGTGTGATCGGCGGCGGACGTGCACCGGCTGGTGGTGGTCATGGTGGTGACGATGACTCTGAGCCGCACTTCCGATCGTTCGCAGCGGTTGTATTCTAGCTGTGCGCGTGTGTGTGTGTGTGCAGCGGGAATACGGACGCGCAGGCCTCGTGCTCCACCGTGGACGACGTGCCCAGCGACGCGCCCACGCCCCCCACGCCGCCCACTCCGCCCACTCTGCTCACCGCCACGGTAACTGTTCACGGTATCCTAGCTAGTGTATATTTCCGCTGCGTTCAGGTTTGAATGACGCTGCAACCGCTGCTGCGGAAGGTTGCTTGGTTGCTTTTGTTTCAAATAGTTTGTTGTATTACCCAACACACGTGGTGTCACGGTGCGGTTGCAGATGTCGGAGGAGGCTGTGCCCCGGCGGGCGAAGCGCCGCGGCCGCCGCTCCACCTCGACGCAGAAGACGCGGTGAGCGACGCGGCGGGGCGGAGCCGGGACCAGGGCGATGGAGGGTCACTGCGGAGCAGGGACACCGGCCCCCCATCCCCACCACCTAGCCTTCTCTCAGCAACGTGTTGCTGGGGAGCTCATCTGCAACGCGTGCGATGTCTCCAGCAGTAGTCTCACCAAACGCAGTACAACCTGTCGGTGTGCTGGTGGAGGAGCAGTGTGCTGCCCGCTGTTGAATGGCTGAGCCGATATATCAGATAAATAGACCCATGATAAAGTTCAATCACAATAAAAAAGAATCTGCGCCGTTATCTATGGGTGCAGACTTCCGGAAGTTTCGGAACAACATATCCACATTCCGTTAACGGCATATCTTGCTGCGGGGCCAGCTGCAGTGATGAGGATCTGACGCGGCAGCACAGCGCGCTGCGGCCGCTCTCGGAATCGCAATAAGATATTTATATTAATTGTATATGTATATACAATTAATATAAATATATATGTATTTATAATTAATTCAATTAACATTCTATTAGATAAGAATAAATATGTAAAGAGTATTCCAGTGTTTGGTGCGGGCGACGCGCGCATGCGCACTACGCGCTACTGCTCGCGGCGCACGCGCGCGGCCGACGCACCGTACGTCACTACTGTGCGACGCGTCGCCAGGATACTTATATATATATATATATGTATCGCACAGCCGCTGCGGAAATAGTTCAAGTTTTCGGCTATTTGTCTAATTTCATAAAACTATTGTTCCGGATGCGGAAACTGCACTTTTGTATTGATTCTCTAAACAAAACGCACGCGTGCACTGCGCGCGCCTGCGGTAGCAGTAAGGGTTTCACTTAAATGCAATAATTTACTTTACACTTCTACAAGTTCGCGAAGCTGCAGGCCCGCGTGCGGGCGCGCGCTCCGCCCACGCGTGGGACCGCGCGCCCACACCCGCGCACCTCTCGATTCGATAATAATATTACTTAGTGATTAGCGTAAATATCTTCTCTTCTCTACGTAGGTATAAATTGTAAGCGCGCGCGCCCCGCGCCCCGCTCCCCGCGCCCCGCGCCCCGCTTCCCGCTCCCCGCTCCCCGCGCCCCGCTCCCCGCTCCCCGCTCCCCGCGCCCCGCTCCCCGCGCCCGTCGCTACACTCCGAGTGCCGTGCGCTGTGAGGTCTCAGTGGTTCAGCGGTAGGCGGTGAGGTCGCGGGCTCGAATCTTTCACTCTACTTTTGTATAAGTCAGGGTAACACGGGTCGTACATCGCATCAGGTTAATCATCGCTCGTGCACGCGGTGGTGGTGGTGGTGTTGACGGTGGTGGTGGTGGTGTTGACGGTGGTGATGGTGGTGGTGGTGGTGAGGTGCGGGCGCGCCGCTGGTGCTGCTCACGTTGTGCCAAACTAAATGTAACGATGCTGGTAGCGACCCGCGCGCCGCCCGCGGATGGGTCGCCGCCGCCGGCCGTGCCCACGCCCACGCCCAGCGCTGGGCGGCGCTGCTGCGTCACAGATTCTATTTACTGTTCACTATTGATCTATTAATAAATTCTCCTTCTATTTCAAGTTGACACGAGCTGTTTTATTTCTCCTCCACATTTGAGTAAATTGAGACCGAAGTACTGCTTCTAATTGTTTCTTTAATTAACCAAGGGCACGAGACGCGCGGCCTCGCTCCGTGCTAAGTGCTGCGCCCGCGCACAGCCGCGCGGCGCTCGTTAGCTGTCAGCACACAGCATCGCCCGCCCGGCGCTCAGTGCGATAACTTCCGTTTGTAACACGGAACATGAAACACTTGCTATTAACATTTCCGGTGCGTTGTGCAGCCCGGAAGAGAAGGATGAGTATAATATAAATATGCACAGAGGTGTGAGCGGTTCCGCACTACTAGCCAGCAATCCGAGCCAACCTCGCCAGCTGATCAAGAGACGAGGCACACATTACCTTTATATGAATTCTTAATCGATCGATGTGGGAATCTTTGGGGGAGGCGTATGTCCAGCAGTGGACGTCTGTCGGCTGTAGCTGCTACTACTAAATATACAGAAAAACATAAACAAGTAAATAATGAGTACAGAGCGGTGAGAATGGGGATGGGGGTGGGAGTGGGGGTGTGTACACACGATGTGTTGACGTTCTGCTCGAGGGTAAACAAATAATAAACGTTTGGGGTTTTGTTCTTAAGCTGTTAGCTCCGCATTCGGCTGAGGGCTTGCATGAGGGCCAGCAGCCTGCGTGGGGGCGAGCAGGCCGCGGCTGGTCTGTAACAAAGCGGCGGGCGGAGACAAAGCACGCGGCGAACTTTGTGTTCTCTCCGCCGGTCCCAACTGATGAGCGATAGCGGCGGAGTACAGCGGAGCGGTGGTGGTGGTGGTGGTGTGGTGTGGGGTGCAGCCCCCGGTATGGAACTGCGCTGGAAGTATTTCTCGGAGTTACTTTGCGTTTAGTTTAGTTTGCGCTCCGCTTAAGTTGCGCCGCGGCCGGAGGCGGGCGCGGCGCCCCGCACCAACTTTTATAGTACTTCCGGTATGAAACTAAACGTAGCAGGTTTTACTCTGGAGCAACGGCGGTGAGTGATGTTTGTTTGTTTGTTTCATAGAGCAATCAACAAGCCGGCGGGCGCGGCGCGGCGCGAGTGCGCTTTGCAAACTAACTTTTTTGGTAGTAGATCCAAGTGTGCAGTTCGCTGCAGCGCGGGGGTGGGCAGGGTCGACCGGTGAAACACTACCCTCTCACAGAAAATCAGCGTGAAGTGGGGGCCTCCTAGAGGCCACCGCGTTTCGACTGGTGAGTGAGCGTCCCGGCGCCCTTACTCCTCTAGGCCCAAATAGCAACTGGCACTTTCGTTATACTACACGTACCGCAACAGATTTTCTAGGGACTGTAGCGTTGCGTGGGGGAATGAGCATCAGTTGGCCCCTTCCTGTCTTTTTATTCCCTGTCCCACAATTCCTCACCCTCTGTGACCTTTCTCCTTCCCTTTCCTTCCCCACCCCTTATGCTCTTATTGTGATGGCAAGAAAAGAGCATATTCTTACCTGAAGGGTAGGCAACACACTGGCGTCGCTGGTGACCGTGGGCGGCGGTGAATCACTTACCATCAGGTGACCCGTCTTGCTCGTTTGCCTCTTGGTTGTTATAAAAAAAAAACAACAAAACCTGTTCATTGCCTGTCACCTCGGCGCCTCTCTCTCTCTCTGTGTCCTTGTGCGGACCCACACGCACACACAGAGAGACGGTGGGGGGGGGGGGTTGTCTACAATATACTACAGTGAATTTTTTTATATAAATTATATACATAATTAATTGACAGCGGCAGCGTCACTCGCAACGGAGATAGCATTCGCATCGGCAGGCGGGCGCGGCGACCCATCCGCCGCCCGCTTTGCTTTACGCGCCGGAACAAGGCGCGCCCGCCGAGCCAAAGGCACACCCCCACCCCCAGCGCTCGCCCCCGGCGGGCTGGGCCGCTTTGCTTGCTTCGGGCGCATTTCTTTGTGCACACTTTTCGTAATATTTTTGTACTTTGCGACCTCGAAATCTCCAAAAAACGAGCGCCAACAGTGAAGAGGCTCTCCGCCCTCCCCCCGTGCACACCCGTGCACCCCCGTGCACCCCCGTGCACCCCCACTCCACCAGATTAGAAAACATAACATAATTTTTTTTTATTTAAAATGAAATTGTAACATTTCACCAAACACCGATCAATCTCTCTCTTTCTTTCTCTCACTCTTTCACTCCATTTCTCTCTTCTCTCGCTAGTTGCCTATCGCTTGCGGATCTCCTCCAGCCTGATGTCGCCCTCACACCACGCCTCCCGACCCTGCCCGCGGCGATAATATCTATCAAAGCGCCTGGTACAATCCAATAGCAACTATTCAAACATCCTCACCCCCGCGCACTGCCCTGGATCCTCCCTCAAATTGTGTCTTTAACTTATAACACCTTACCTGGTTTTGTTCTCATTCGAATGACAGGACTGATAAGGGATGCTGTGGCTACCTATCTTATAAACTATCTTCCCACTAACACCTTCAAAAAATTTCCTTCCGATTATTTACTGATTGTAGATTTATTTGGTGCGGCTCGGCGCGTTCCCCCGCCCTTCTCTTCACGTTCACTACTTCCATCAGTCTGAAGTATTATTAGAATATGTCAATCCCCCTCGCCCCGAGGACCGCCCCATTGCCATGAATTGATTTTACCAGTGAACACTGACAATCTGCACTCCCCCCGTGCTTCACAGTTCCTTTAATCTTAATATCCTTGCCCCCAGTCCAACGCGTTTCTCCCCCGCGCACCATTCCTTGCTACATCTGTGTATCCTCACCAGCTCATGTAAGCGCACGTGGCCAATTTAACGTCACAACCTTCTCTTATTACGACCGAGTCCTCCTCCCTTAACAATATTCGTTGTCCTCAGCCCCAACCCCGCATCGTAATACAACGGAACTTCAACTCGATCGATGCTTTTTTTTTGTACGGCTAACCGATGCGGCGAGCTGATGGTACACCTGATGGTAAGTGATACACTTGCCCATAATTACTTCGCGCACGTCCGTGCTACACGTCATAAGACTTTGAGCCTCGTTACCTCAGTAATTACACTGGTTGCAGCGCCCTTCAAACTGTCTGTCGGCTGCAATAGTAGCTGTTGTGGTATGGTACCATCTATCCACACGACGGGTGCACCCGTCCTGCCCCGCAGGGTTGCCCGCTGGAGAGCGCTCGCGACCGCCACGCGGCGCTGCTCCACGTCAACGTGAGCGTGTAATGTTAATCCATGTATCAGATCGCGCGCGGCGACCTGGCACCGGTTCAAACCGAATCGAACCGGTTAAGCCGTACTTTTGTGCGATGGGAAATAGCCCCCACGCCCCCTCGTCGTCGCACCCCCATCATGACTACTTCGTTAGTGAGAGTCTGTGAGGGGAATTGAACATTTTGTTTCCGTTCATACATAGCTGGGCACTTCGCCAATAACCAGCCGCTGCCCGGAAGTCGGGAAAGCGAGTTCCATTCCTTCCAGATGAAACATTTATCCAACGGACGTACGCCTCAGTTCCGCACATCTCGTACCGGATGTTCAGTACATATTGACTGTTTTATTGAAAGGTACAGGGCTGACGCTCGATCTCACGAACCCATGGAGCCTTGTATGTACAAAGCCTTGTACTACAGGCAGGGCATATCTTGGTACTATTATTTATAGCCTGTAACTACAGGCCGACGGGTTGGGGCGTCCGTTGCCATCGCCGCGACGTCCGCGTCTACGGACGGAGTCGGCGCTCTCCCGACTTCGCTCGGCGGACTCCTTCTGCATCATGACGGTTTCACAGAAGGAAACCAACGCTATTCACGCATTTTTCTTTGCCAGTGCAGCCGATATCGCTACTGGCAAAGAAAGGTCATGCCCGATCCTGTAATCCAGGATTCGCCGTTGGGACTCTGCGAGCGTAAGCTAAGCGGGATCCAGCTCCCCACCACAATGGTGGCAATGCGAAGTTGATCCGCGTCCGATCCTATTCAGGTACTCACCAAAACACCAGTGTCCTGTGAGTACCTGAGTCAGCCTGAAGGTGACATGCGCTGCTCATGCCAGGCTTCGCGGTTTGGCAGAAGCGCGCTCACTGTACGCTGCCGTGAGCACCGCGGCTCTGCCAGCCTTCCTCTCCACACCACCAAAGCGTGACGGTGCTCATGTCTGTGCACTTCCACGAGAACGCAGAGCGGTGGTGTACCTACCTAGACTGTCTTCGGCAACAGAGACACTACCACCAGTGAAAGTGATTAAATAGTGTAATGCCTGTAACGCGAACGAGGCAACATCTGGCAACAATCGGCCGGCTGAACCAGTTTTGTTTATTTACAGATCGGAGCACATCCGGTCGAGTGATTTAATGTCGGCGACATAAGTAAACACTAGATGGCAACTACGGACCAAGAACCGAGAACTCCACGCGCTGGTGCAGCACCACCCCACTCGGGCTGCTGCGACTCGCAGTCACGCAGCCACTCCCGCTGTACTGCGGCTAATTGAACAGTAGTGTTGTGCGAGAAACTCCGCGCTGTGCGGTGCGGCGCCGCAGAGCGCTGCCCAGCCGCTCCCCACACTGCGTACTGCGCGCTGCTCCGTGCTGAGCCGCGCTGCGCGGGTGCAATCAGCAGCGAGCGCTAATCGATTCTGCCGTGACCGCGACCTAATCAACACTTAATGAACGCGCGCCGCGTATAAGTATCGCGCGCGCCGCCACCGCGACCACCACCACCACCACCACCGCCACCAGCGCACAGCATGCACCTCCTGCTCGGTGAGTCCTCTACACGCACACGCACACCTCTAGCGCATTTACAAGTTGAATATCTGTTGTTAAGGCCGTGAGCCTAGGGGGGAGTACACCCCCTACCTAGCGCATAGTCCTTACGTAACATTCCCACCCCGCATCAATTTCTCACAGTAAATGTACATTGAAGTAGTGTTTGCTTCCTTCCGCAGCGCTGGCCCTCATATTCCTGCACAATGTCGTCACGTGCTCGTGCCGGAGCGTCACCAGACAACTTGGCGCTCACCCGGCGGACACCGCCCGGGACTCCGCGGAGTCTTACGAGCTCAGGCGAGACGAAATTCCGGAGCTGCTGAAACAGTTTTTAGAGCAAAAATCCTTGGAGAGTTTAGACAGCGAGCGGGTGCAGAAAAATGTAGCAAAACTGACGATAGAGCCGTACACTGGGAAAAATATTACAACAATCAAATGGAAGAAAAGAGATCCCGCGCAGCTGCCGAAAAAGCGTAGCAAGACCATCGCGCCGCTCGCGATCATAGTCACCAACCTCCCGGAGCTCACCAGGCTGCGCGGCCGGGCAGTCGGCGGCAAAGCCAGTGTTAATAAAAAATCTAAACTGAAACATCAGCAAAAAGTAAAACAACAGCAAAGTAATTGGCATAGGAGCTCAGAACTGGACGCTAGTAATGAATTGGACGTTACTAATAAAAGCGACGTTATCAAGGAAGCGGACGATACTAATGGTCTGTTTCTTACTAATGAAAAGGTTATTCAGGAAGCGGACGATACTAAAGTACTGGAAACCGGGAACTGGAACATTATCAAGGAAAGAGAAGATACTAATGAACTTGTACATAGTAATGAAAGTAACATTATCACGGAAAGGGACGATACTAATGAACTGGATATTATTAAAGAAAGGGACGTTATCAAGGAAACGGACGATACTAAAGAAGTGGGCCTTATTGATGAAAGGGACATTATCAAGGAAAAGGACGATACTGATGAAAGGAACATTATTGAGAAAACGGATGATTCTAAAGAACTGGACCTTATTGATGAAAGGGACATTATCAAGGAAAAGGACGATACTAATGAACTGGACCTTATTGATGAAAGTAACGTTATCAAGGAAACGGACGATAATAATAGACTGTCTCTTACCAATGAAAGGAACATTACCAAGGAAAGGGGCGATACTAATGAAAAGGATATTACTAATAAACTGAATAGCCCCCAGCATAAGGCTATTGAAATGATTCGCCTGCAGCAGAAGACTAATAAACTGATTAGACCGCAACAGAAGACTAATGAAGTGATTAACTCGCAGCAGAACACTAATAAACTGATTAGCTCCCCGCAGAAGACTAATGAACTGATTAGCTCCCCGCAGAAGACTAATGAACTGATTAGCTCCCCGCAGAAGACTAATGAACTGATTAGCTCCCCGCAGAAGACTAATGAACTGATTAGCTCCCCGCAGAAGACTAATGAACTGATTAGCTCCCCGCAGAAGACTAATGAACTGATTAGCCCGCAGCAGAAGACTACTTCTCTTAAAAATAATCAAATGCCTGGTAACGAACTTCGCAGTTCTTCTTTGCTTGACGGCAGTATTAATGTAGACGCAGCAGCGGAGAGTAGAGTTGTGAAGACGATTGTCATAGAGCCCGACGTTAATATGGACGTGGTCACGGAGCCCGGCGCGGGGGCACCAGCGCAGCACGCGGACACGCGGCCCGGAACACGCGGGCCTTGCGCGGAGATCAGAGAAGACGCCGATTGGACACAACGGCGGAGCACCCGCAACATTTACAATATATCTTTTCTGTTCAATAGGTAATCAGAGCGCCCACCTTCGCCACCACCTTTGCCACCACCATCACCACCACCACGACGACGGATCGCAATATAACCTGACCCGGAATTATAATAAAGTTGTTGTCACTGAACGCTTGCCGCGCCATTTTGTAAATGTCTCTCCCCCGCGCCCCCGTACGAATGTGTACATTGTACCTGGAGTGCCGCAAGGCTCACGCGTGGCCCTTATATTATTCAATTTCTTTTATACGATGAAGCGACGGGACAAGTAAGACGTTCACCTGGTGGCAAGTGATACGCTCGACCATGAGAACGTGACTCTGTTAGGATGTTATACACTGCACTACATTGCGCTTGTCGCCATGAGACATAAGACGTTGAGTCTCGTTGCCCCAGTAATTACTCTAGCTGCAGCGCGTTTTCAACTGGGACACAGTACTGTTTGTCGGGCGCAACATGCGCTGCGCTGGATATACTGAGGCGGACATACGTAGAAGGCCTGTAGCAATAGACTTAACAACGGCAACGTATTATATATTATATAATAAGTAAGAGATTAACCAAAACAAGTTATAACCTGCTCTAACACCATTAATTATTCATTTGACATTGATTTGATTTGTCGCGTGCGCTGTGACCCGTGACCCGTGACCCGTGACATTAGTTTATATTACAACTTGCTGTGTGCACTTCTTGTAATACTTTGACATACTTCATCCGTACACAATTATTAATGTTCAGCCGACAGACGTCCACGGCAGGGCCCAGGCCTCACACAACCACATCCATATCGATTGAGTAAGGCTGTGGCAAGGGTATCGATTCGTATGGAGGAATTTGAGCTATTCCCCACCACACTGACCCAATTCGGGTTGGTGTGTGTCATAACCTCGTTTGTTGATGCTGCACCACGTGCTGGTGAGGTTGGCTTGGGTTCTGTGAGCTACCCTGAAGCGGACAATGGCTGGACGTGGTCTTCGGTCATTGAAGTAGTACTCACGAGGCTGGTAGGGTCTGCATAAAGCAGACCCCGGGATAGTTTGTCCCAGCGTAGCGTTAGCGAGGCCGCGGCTGTGTTGCGAACGGAGATCTCTCGACCTCTCCGAACGCCGAAGGTAACCACCGGGGGGTTCTAGTCAGTACAAATGTCCACATAACTTTAACGTCCCCCCAGAAAGCAGAGTATTTTTTCGAAGTTTTCCGCGAAATAAAAAAACAGGCCCCGTGAGCTCTTGTTCTGAAACCCTTACACCGCACAACATATAACCTATGCTAACCAAACCAGAATGTGGAAACATGGGGGTGATAAACAACGAGATGCCAGGTCATCTTTGTCACCCAAACTTGCAAAAAAAATGTATCTTTATCCTTATTATTCTTAAATTACTTTATGCTTGTGGAGCTGGCGTGCCGCGACCTGCCGCGACCTGCCGCGACCTGCCGCGACCTGCCGCGACCTGCCGCGACCTGCCCCGCTCGCACAGTTGTACGTCGCCAGTTTGCGTGACAGACTTGTTCACTCCGTGAACACTGTTGGCCAGTCTATATAATGAGTAGTCCTCCAGCCAGAACAATCAGTTCACACTCTAAAGCATTTCATCAAAGTGGACTTTCAGGAGTCTGTTTGTGATCGGGATCGGGATGTGATAATGTAGGTGAGCAAAGTAACAAACGCACGCTTGGCTATCGAATGTATTGCGAGTAGAAGTCGACCGCTTCAGCGCAAGAGCAACTTTCGGCGCGATGCAGGTCACAGGCGCGCGCGGATCCAGGAGTTGAAGGAGGTGACCCGGGCGTAGGCGGCGGGCAGGCCGGCCTCGCAGCCGCGCGCCGACCCGAACGAGGTCACACCGATCTGAGGAGAACAAGGTGACGGGGGAGTGCACTAGTTCACGTCGCAGGCAATAGTCTGTTCTGTCAATGTGGTTGTGTTCGGTCCGATGCCGACATTAACTCTGGAGACAAACTGATTGATTTTCGTGCTCTTGTGAGGAGTATTCGTTATGACGTCACAGCGGTGCGTCAAAATGGCGGACAGTTTGATGCGTTTGTGAATATAATAAATAAGAATGTAGGTGGTAATGATCGTGGAGAGACCGACCAGCACGTCGTCGCCGTCGGCGCGGAAGGCGAGCGGGCCGCCGGAGTCGCCGCGGCAGGTGCCGCGCCCACCCGCGCCGCTCGTGCAGATGGTGGAATCAACCACGTTCCAGAAGAACGTGCGCCAGCACTCCGCGTTGGTGATCACCTCCAGTGTCACGTGACTCAGGAACTGGTTGTTGCTGATGCTGCCCGCTGCACGAAACGAACACACTAAATGTTTGAACTGAAATTGCTTTTAATCCGCATCTTCCTCACTGCATACGCCAAGTTGCGCGCGGCACCATGCGCAGCGCCAGGTGGCGCCAGGTGGATGTGTCGGAGGAAGAAGATATGGATTCATCTTCAAATGATCCATTCTTCTTCATCTCGACACCAACACACCGCGATCAACATTTTGTGACATTAGTCATCCGCGATAATTTCACTAACTCCAGCGCTCGTCAAACCTGAACTGTAACATTACCTCATTACGTGTTGGTGGTGCAGACTGACGTTTCTATCACCACCGGCGCAGGAACCAACCTGACCGGAGGGACGGGGAGCACTTACAGTCGGAGGTGAGTCCGTATCCGGCGGCGCGCGCCTGCGCCCCCGCGAAGTTGTTGTTCAGCAGCGCGTCGGAAGGCAGCGAGATCGCGCGGATGACGTCTGTAGGAGAGAGAGAGAGAGAATGAGTGAGAGTGAGAGGTCAGCGCGGCGCGGTGCGGTCACAGGACCCGCGCGGACGCGCAGTAACCAACTGAACAAAAAAAATCATTTTTGAATACAAAGAAACACCGCCTCTTTCATATTCGGTGCCTAAAGATTCATTCTCTTCTTGTCTGCTGGCGCATACAACTGAACTCCTATTATTTTTTTAAATGATCCGGCGACTTCAGCTACAGCTCGGCGGAGGACCAGCGCAGACCGGCTCAGCCATGTGACATTACAAAGCAACAGAACAAAGGCGACATGCTCACTCGTGAATGCGACGTGCGGGATCCTGATGATGCCGACGTCGTTCACGATGGTGGAGGGGTTGTAGTTGGCGTGCACCTCCATGTCCGTGGTGCGGATTCTGTTGCCGCCGTGGAAGAGTTGGGTGGAGCCGAGCACCACGGTGAGTGCGACCGCGTGCTGCCGGCCGTCGGTCAGGCAGTGCGCCGCCGTCACCAGCCGCGTGTTGCTCACCAGCGACGAGCCGCACACCGACGTTTGCCCGCTCGCGAGCTCGATGAGTAGCCCGCCCTGCACACCGCACACATTATACACCACACGTCACCAGGCTCAGTCACCTCACCGCCAGCAGCCAGCCTCTGGGGCAGGCGAGAGGCGGCCGGTCGCGGCGCTGTGACTGTACATTACTTAGCAGTTCTCAGGAGCGCGCTGCAGATCCTCATATTTTAATTAAAAAAAAAATAGTTTTGTTGAGATCAGTTAGATCCGCAATCGCATGGTGCTGGTGTGACCGTCTCTCTGTCCTGGGTCAGTGTGAGCTGGTTGTGGTCTATTTATTCATATTCTCTGTGTGCCGCTGGGCAATAAGCGGCTCGTGCCAGGTAGCGAGCTGCACCAGCACAAGTGTGTAGTTATCAACCGGCTCCAACATCCGGATGACACCCAGTTAATCATCACTCACCACGTAGGCGTAGTCCCCGAGCGCGGCTGGGGAGCCGCCCACGATCCTGGCGCCGTCGAAGTCGGCCGCCATCTCCGCGCGGCGGATGCGCTCGGCGCGCGCGATGCCCTCGCTCTCGTGGTAGTACAGCTGGACCGGCTCCCCTATCGCCGCACCCTCCACTGCCACCGCCGCCAGAGCGGCTGCCGCACAAATTACCATCAGGAGCTGCTTCATGTCGACAGGTCGCCGCGGTGAGTGCCGTCCGTCCGCCGGACCCGCAATTTATTGCTTCCTCATTATCTTATCTGTTTCTATCGCCGGTGACGCGCCGGCCGGTCGGACCTGCGCCGGCGCAGCCCCCGCGCAGCCCTCGCGCAGTCTCCTGCGTGCGTGTGCTTGGAGTTGGGGTGAAATCATTGAAAAAGACCCTGTTGCTGATGTGTACTCAGGATTACGTGACAGTTTCACACGCTAAAACTCCTCATGATGATCTCCTCTAGTGCATTAGCCGGTTAGCCGTAGTAGAACAAAGTGCCCACCATCGGGCCACCATGGGGCCGCGCCGCACCCGCGCGCACCTTGCCGCGCAGGTGCGGGTCGCGGCGCGCGCGGGCTCACGTGGCGCACGCGCGAGGGGCTTAGTGTGTGGTACAAGCACACGGCATTACGTGATCGCGGAAATTACGCGAGGATTAGCCGATTGATAACGTCGGGCAGCGGGGTGCGGGGTGCGGGGTGCGGGGTGCGGGGTGCGGGGTGCGGGGTGCGGGGTGCGGGGTGCGGGGTGCGGGGTGCGCGAAGAAATAACATGGGTTTTTACAATTTTATTAAAAATAGTTATTAGCGCCTGATGAACTGCAATCACTCGCACTGCGGTGTTCCCTGCAGCTCCTCGCCCCGTGCACTTGCGCACAGTGGTGGTGGTGGTGGTGGTGGTGGCGAGAGCGGGGAGCGCGGGCGCGCTGTTTACAGCAGCGACCTGATCCAGCTGGCGAAGGATGTGACGCGCGCGAAGCCGGCGGGCAGCCCCACCTGGCAGCCGCGCGACGAGCCGAACGACGTCACGCCGATCTGGACAACCAGACACGTTAGATACCAAGCGGGCAGGGCAGGGCAAGGTAGGGGCTTATCTGCCCTCCTCTCGGGGAGACGTGCGGACGGCGGGCGCCCGGCACAGGCCGAGCATCGATAAGATCAGAGGTACACAGCGGCTCGCACCCTGGTGCCGTGCCGTGCCGCGCCGTGCCGCGGTGGCGGGGGCCGCGGACGCGGTTCTGTGACGATGTAATGCAAATAAACAAGGTGGTGTATACGCTGACCAGCACGCGCTGCCCGCCGGGCTGGCTGAGGGTGAGCGGCCCGCCGGAGTCGCCGCTGCAGGTGCTGACGCCGCCGGCGCCGCTGGTGCACAGCGTGGAGGCGAGCACCGTGCCGGCGCCGTACGTGCGCTGGCACGCCGCGTTCGTGATCACCTGCAGCGTCGCGTGGCTCAGCACCTGCCCGTTGCTGATGCCGGCCGCTGCGGACGCGACCTCCTCCGTCAGCTCGGTGTTTATTTATTCAATTAAGCGATGACACGAGCGGGACGTTCACCTGATGGTGAGTGACACGCGTGCCCATAACAGTAAGGCGCTAGTTAGGATGGTGTACACGGCAATGCGATACATTGCGCTCGTCTCTTGAGACAAGGTGTCGAGTCTCGTCTGTCCAGTAAGCGGCAGTTTGCTAGCTGCCTAGCTGGTCTCCGGCAGTAAAGACCAGCAGTGAAACTGGTATCATAGGATTAATGTAATCAGATCCGGGAGCAGCAGATACGATGCGCCGCGCTATCGCCGCTATCAGCGCCGCCCCACATTCAGCCCGGCGCACGCGCAATTAGCAATCTCAGCATTATCTAATCAGCTGATCGCGGAGTTGGCGCGTAGGGCACCACGAAGTACCGCGAGGCACCATGCGGCACCACGCGGCACCACGCGGTGCCACCAGCGTGCGGCGGGATCACAACAAGGTGTCAGCTCGCGGGCGGCTTTACCCCGTCTGCGTCCCACAGCGCCGGAGCCCCCGCGCGTCAGGAAACCCTCGGAGACATCTGATTGAGTACACATGCGATGGCAACACTTTGCATCGCGTGCCAGTGTTGTGGTGTTGTGTGGTGGGTGCGGGGGCGGGCGGCGGTGCGACGGATAAGTATGAGGAGGATGACGGGGAGGTACGCAAGGTGCTCGGGTACTGACAGTCGCTGGTCTTCCCGAAGCCGGCCGCCTGCGCCGCGCTGCCCACGAACAGCTCGGTCAGCAGCGCGCCGGCCGGCAGCGCGACCGGCGCCACCTGACCTGCGAACACGCGCGCCGCACGGCTGCATGAACAGATATTCAAACTAATAACTAACATAATACAGCTGTTACATTTTTTTTAATCCAGATGCAGTGTGACCTCGTTGATGGAAATACTAGCGACAGTCATCTGCCTTTTGGTTTTTTTAAGTAATGTACCCGCGCGTTGGATACCAACCTGCTGTCCCGGCGGAACCTGATCTGATCGGACCTGACCTCCGTTACACTGTTGGGTGGGAATGTTTGTGCAGAGCGACACGCGCGACTCACTATTCAGCTCGACCCTGGAGATGGCGATGACGGCCACATCGTTGTGCAGCGTGGTGGGCCGGTAGCTCGGATGCACCTTCACATCGTTGGTGAGGATTCTCGCGCCGCCCGTGAAGAGCCGCGTGGAGCCGAGCACCACGGTGAACTGGCGCGCCTGGCTGCGCCCGTCCCACCAGCAGTGCCCGGCGGTTACCAGCCGCGTGGCGCTCACCAGCGAGGAGCCGCACACCGAGCGCCCGCCCGACGTCAGCTCGATCACCAGCCCGCCCTGCCACACGCCGCACTTTTATACCACCTTCAGCTTCGCTCCAATTGTTAAAAATATGTGGTCCTAGAAGCCGAACCACCCCGAGAACCGTTCACCAGGTCCGTTTCAATGAAGTGTGTTGGGGTTTTATTTGCTATTGATCGAGAGAAATGACGCCGACGCATCCGCGCAACGGTCACTGCGTAGGTGGTAAGGTGGGGCTTGTCATCATCGGCGGTAACATCACTACTATGTCAACTTGTCGTCCTCACGTCCTGATTACCAAGCCGGCGTATCCTGACCTAATCAGTAATGTCAGATTTGTACAACGTAAACAATGTAATACGACGATGACGCTGACGGTGACCACTCCGCCGCAGCGGAACGTCACACCCGGGTGCTGCTCACCAGGTGCGGGTAGGCGCCGAGCGCTGCCGGCGACCCGCCCACGATCCTGTGCCCGTCGAAGTCCAGCGCCAGCTCCGCGCGCCGGATGCGCTCGGCCAGCGCGATCCCTGCGCTCTCGTGGTAGTGCAGGAGGATGTCCTCAGTGGCCGCGGCCAGAGTGACCAGGCCGCTGAGGCCGCTGAGGGCGGCGAGAGCGAGCAGGGCGTGCGGCGCGTGCATGTCTGCCGTGGGGGCTGGCTGCGTGTGCTGGCCGCGCGCCCGCCGCCGCCTATATCCTCGCGTGCAATCTAATCGCGTCGCGCAGGTGTCGCAACCCCCGGCGCGGCCGTCAGCGCGCGTTGAGCAATGCCCCCGGTATCGGATTACGCGCTGCAGCTAATTAAATCTGCCCTTCGCTGGTCAAAACTGGGTCAACGATAAACCGACGAGGGTCGCGCGCCGTTGGCATGCTCGCCGGAGTCGCCGGAGTGCCCAGCGTCGCCCCACCGCGCGGCGCAGCCCGCCCGCTGCACTCGCATCCGGTAGAGCGAGGAGCCGCCGCGCCGCGTCATCACGTAACATTACGTGTCGCTTTAACGGATTAATGCAATGAAAAACTTTGAGAAAAGTTTCTTCCTTTCGCGCAGTGTCAAGGTTTTTATTTTCTTGTATACATGTACAGGAGCGCTGACCAAATCTGCCCGTGACAACGTTCCCCTGCAGCGCCCTGCAGCGCCCTGCAGCGCCACCTATTAGTGCCTAGTAGAACTTGTCGCGACTGATTTTTGTCTCCAGTCATTCTCACTGCAATGTCTTCCTGTCATCGATCATCGCCCGTGACTTCTACCCAACCCATTCCTTCTTCTTTGTTCTATTTTCATTCTGGTTCTTGTCTCCGGCAGAGTTTACACACCCTGCACCGCGCGCCCCCCTTCGGTCCGAAGGGTTTCGTTCGCCGGATGCGGTCTAAGTATCAATTGTACTGTGGGAAGAAGTGTGGAGAAAATAAATAGTATTTTGTACCACAATATCTTGATGTCGGATGTGATTTTTGTCGAAAATCGCTTAAAATTATTTTGCGAAGTCAAACTCGGAAAAATAATGAGAAAAGAGAACCCAGCTCAATTCCGTCGTTAGCATACTCTGCAACCGTAAAAAAGCAAGTGCACGCTGCGGAAGCTCAACGTCTGCACGGCCTCGTGCGTGCACGTGCAGCGCGCCGACGAGCGCCCGGCTGCGCAGGCGCAGGCGCAGCGTCGCGCACTCGTTGCGTCTCCAGAAGCCCAAAGCAGCGGGTGCCGCCCATCGAGCCGACGTTCAAGCAGGAGATTTCAGTAGTAGTTAGACGACGATAATGGTAATAATTGTTCATTTATCCTGTTCGCTTCAGGCCTTATGGAGACGTCGCACACTGCACGACACCGCCCGTGCCCTACACGTGCTCCGTAGACGCGATGACTGTGGCGCCTTTGGACACCACCCTGCCTGCGTCAGGACAAAGGTAAAACTCTCAATGTTTATCACACAACCCCCCAGGATCTCATAAATTCTCTACCAAAAAACGGTACGAACCTTACTATCAAGTACCAAGCACCCGTGTGCTTATTATCCTCCTTATCGCAGTGCACCCATATACACGTGCGCGCCGCAAGGATGCACACCCTTTGTCGCCGCGCCTGCCCCACGTCCCATGGCACTGGTCCGGCTTGCCAACTCGTAACATATCATACACGCACACCCCCACACCCCCACACGTAGCGTAAGTTCACGTCCCAATTGTAGTTATTGTTACAATAACAGTAATAAAAACATTAGCTTGAACAATAACTTTAGTTCGTTAACTTTGAGTTTATCTGTTTTCGACAGAAGTGATGGTGCCCAATGCGATTAGTCTCGTCACCAACCTGCAGCGGAATTGACTGCACTCGGCTGGGTCCTTTTTGGGCGCATAAAAACTGAACTGTGCATTGAACCGACGAATAGCAACAACATAGCTTGGTGCCTCCCCCACTTCAGGGTTATACATCCTCAGAAGCGGAAGCTCCGTGTAGTCCACAATGCTGCGGCAACGTCTTCAGGTGTAAGCCTAAATTTGCTCCTTTTGTCTGGCCCGGACCTGACAAACCTCTTCTAGGCGATTTTGATGCGATTCAGAGCTTGACTAGTGGCACGTAATGGTGACATTCGTGAAATATTCCTGCAAACAAAAATTCGGCACGAATGTCGTGACGCGCACAGGTTTCTCTGGAATATTGGATGGGATCTATAATCTTTGGAGCCGCGTGTAGCCGCGAACTACCCGAAGAACCGAAATGCCGAGGAAAACAAGTCAATTTCAACGGCTGCCGCGGATGCCATTGTTGAGGACCCTTACATGGACGTTTGTTTAGGCAGCGGTGTCTCGGTATTAGAAGCTGCCCAATTAGCAGCAGAAATCGTACTTATTCATTCCAAAGCGTGTCTAGAGATGAGGTCTTGGGTATCAAATCGGCCCCAAGCACAATCTTCTTTGCCTCCAGATATACGGGCGTGCAACGTCCTCAACAAGCGTCCGTATCCCAGGCGTCACTTGGGATGGCAACGCCGACACTCTGCACTGTTCACCCTCATCTATGGGAGACGTTCCAGCTAAGCTAACCCAACGTTCCACTCTTGCGTACCTGACCAAGTTTCTTGACCTGTTACATTTCATCACGTCCATTATCGAGAGAGGTTGAGTAATATTTCAAAAGACCTGGAAGCTGGGTGTGGACTGGGATGAAAAGTTACCACCACAACTAATATTAGAGTGGAAGGCGTGGTTTGCCGAGCTTTCAAAAACAAAACTGGGCTTTATCCCACGCCTTTACTTGGGTGGTCATCGTGCTGGATCAGGAGAGCTACACGTTTTCGGTGACGCAAGTGAGATCGCATATGCTTGCGTCCCCTATTGGCGGTTTAGTTGCCCTGACGGTGGCGTGAAGGTTAGCCTCATAGGCGGCAGAGCCCGGGTTGCGCCTGTGAAACTTGTTTCCATTCCAAGTCTTGAACTCCAAGCCGCTCTAATGGCAGCACGATATGTATCATATATCGTGGAAGCTCACAAGCGCAACCCTCAAAACTTGTTCTTTGGTCGGACAGCCTCACTATTCTGAAATGGCTACGTAGCGACGCCCGCAACTTCAAACCGTTCGTGGCCCATCGCGTGGGCGAGATTGTTGAGATAAGTAAAGTATCTGATTGGCGGAGTGTACCTACAGCAATGAACGTGGCGGACGACGGTACGCGCTGCTCACTTAGAAGTCGGCGGCAGCCGGAGTACCGACGCGGCTATAATGGCGCTACGTCGATTCATCGCCAGGCGTGGCACGCCGACTGCGCTCTACAGCGATAACGGAACAGCATTTGTTGGAGCGAGTCGAGAACTCGCACATTGTATGAGCAGCCAGAGCAAGAGTTTGCTACAAACTATAGAATCACATGGAAGTTCATCCCCCCACCGGCTCCGTTCATGGGAGGGTGCTGGGAGCGGTTGGTAAAAACCATAAAAACGGCATTTTCGGCAACTCTAACACAGCGGGCTCCTATAGAAGAGACATTTCAGACCTTTCTGCTGGAGGCGGAGAGCCTGCTAAGTTCGCGTCCACTGACACACGTCAGCGTTGGCCCTAATGAAGAGGGTGCTATAACGCCTTTCTATTTCATATTGGGCTCGTCTTCACCTTACTCCGTGGTATCCCAGGTCGACGATGTCGACTTGATCCGCAGAGTGAAGTGTCGGCGAGGCCTCCGTCTGGCAGACCATTTCTGGTCGCGTTGGGTGCGCGAGTGTTTACCAACGTTGATACCGCGCAGCCTATCCGGTCCCAGCAAGTGTTAAGGTAGGCGATTTAGTATTAAATGCTACCGGAAACCTCCCTCGTGGAGTCTGGCCACGAGGGCGGGTCGTCCGGACATTTCCGAGTAGGGACGGTGTAGTGAGAGCAGTAGATGTCGCTACCACGCCCGGAGCGCTGCGCCGCCCCGTTCGGAAACTGGCGGTGTTACCCTTAAGTTAGGCTTTACACGTTATTGTTTATCTTGTAATTCTGTGTACATTGTTTGTTTTTTTTTTATCTTATGTTATCAGAGAAGCAAAGTTGTAAATTTTTTAAAGAAAGCAAAATGAAAATTGTAATGGGGTTAGCTACACCGGTCTAAATGACTGGTGTTGCCACGCCGCGGGCGCACGCGCCGGCGCAGCTAGCTGCCCGCTGCGAATAAGTGACATTTAAAAAAGAAAGGAAAAAATAAAGTATTTCGAACCGCAACTCCCTGCATTGTACAATGTAAGCCTAAAAATAACTTTAAAATGCAATAATGTAATAAAAGATTGTACGGCACAAGGCTCTGGATATTTATCTTTAAAAAAAGATTGTACGGCTTATTTTTCAAACTACAATTTTCACCATTTAAAATAAGTTCTATCATTCCCACTTGAAATTAACTTTGACAGAGTAGACGATGACCGCTGCAAATATAATTTAATAACTGAACCCCCACGTGCACTCACTGCCGTTGCATTAACAAATGTCGAGCTAGAATCTTTAAATTTAGCTTCACATCAATCAAATGAGTTGGAAGATCAAATTAACGAAGTTCAAAATGAATCTCATATTGTTAAGTATGAATGTTATCATTGTGCACACACACACACTTATGCAATAGTTACTTATAACATCCATTACAGAGGTTTTCCAAAATACTGTCACAATTCTTCTTGTTGTATACAAATATTGAACCAATGTTGCAATAACAAACGACCTAAATCAAGTAATTCTATGATGAAACCATCAATAGAATTTAGCGACATATCTGATGACTTTGAATATAACACGAATACGACAAAAAGTTCACCGGAAGTAGATATTAATGAAAATAAAAATAAAGTTACTTTCAGACAGTGTCGGATGCCGAAGTTTAACAAACTATTAAATTTAAAATGAACAAATAAACTTAATAATTTCTATTTGATTTATAAAATAATTATCTTACTTTTTTGTATCTTTCGTAACAACTTAGGTAATTATTGTAAAGAAAATATTTTGATAGCGCGTTTCACTTTTAGTCAATCAATAATTGTGATGGAACCGATCGTTGCATCAAACTTTTATATTCTATTTTAATATTTTATTACTTAATTTTGAAATTTTGTTTGTTATTACCCCTACGATTTACTCAAGAGACAACCTGCCTTCAAGCGGCGGGCACGTTGCGCACAGATCGCTGCCCCGTCTCTGCACGCTGCACAGACACGTCGCGCACAGATCGCTGCCCGTCTCTGCACGCTGCACAGACACGTCGCGCACAGATCGCTGCCCCGTCTCTGCACACTGCACAGACACGTCGCGCACAGATCGCTGCCCGTCTCTGCACGCTGCACAGACACGTCGCGCACAGATCGCTGCCCCGTCTCTGCACGCTGCACAGACACGTCGCGCACAGATCGCTGCCCCGTCTCTGCACACTGCACAGACACGTCGCGCACAGATCGCTGCCCCGTCTCTGCACACTGCACAGACACGTCGCGCACAGATCGCGCATCCGCGGAGCTAATTGAATCAAAAATGGGTTATATAAAGCAATGTGTAGTTTCCTTTTAAAACTAAATAGACGGTCAGTTTAGATGATGTGACACGGTGACGGTAGGTAGGTAGGTAGGTAGGTAGGTAGGTAGGTAGGTAGGTAAGTAGGTAGGTAGGTAGGTAGGTAGGTAGGTAGGTAGGTAGGTAGGTAGGTAGGTAGGTAGGTAGGTAGGTAGGTAGGTAGGTAGGTAGGTAGGTAGGTAGGTAGGTAGGTAGGTAGGTAGGTAGGTAGGTAGGTAGGTAGGTAGGTAGGTAGGTAGGTAGGTAGGTAGGTAGGTAGGTAGGTAGGTAGGTAGGTAGGTAGGTAGGTAGGTAGGTAGGTAGGTAGGTAGGTAGGTAGGTAGGTAGGTAGGTAGGTAGGTAGGTAGGTAGGTAGGTAGGTAGGTAGGTAGGTAGGTAGGTAGGTAGGTAGGTAGGTAGGTAGGTAGGTAGGTAGGTAGGTAGGTAGGTAGGTAGGTAGGTAGGTAGGTAGGTAGGTAGGTAGGTAGGTAGGTAGGTAGGTAGGTAGGTAGGTAGGTAGGTAGGTAGGTAGGTAGGTAGGTAGGTAGGTAGGTAGGTAGGTAGGTAGGTAGGTAGGTAGGTAGGTAGGTAGGTAGGTAGGTAGGTAGGTAGGTAGGTAGGTAGGTAGGTAGGTAGGTAGGTAGGTAGGTAGGTAGGTAGGTAGGTAGGTAGGTAGGTAGGTAGGTAGGTAGGTAGGTAGGTAGGTAGGTAGGTAGGTAGGTAGGTAGGTAGGTAGGTAGGTAGGTAGGTAGGTAGGTAGGTAGGTAGGTAGGTAGGTAGGTAGGTAGGTAGGTAGGTAGGTAGGTAGGTAGGTAGGTAGGTAGGTAGGTAGGTAGGTAGGTAGGTAGGTAGGTAGGTAGGTAGGTAGGTAGGTAGGTAGGTAGGTAGGTAGGTAGGTAGGTAGGTAGGTAGGTAGGTAGGTAGGTAGGTAGGTAGGTAGGTAGGTAGGTAGGTAGGTAGGTAGGTAGGTAGGTAGGTAGGTAGGTAGGTAGGTAGGTAGGTAGGTAGGTAGGTAGGTAGGTAGGTAGGTAGGTAGGTAGGTAGGTAGGTAGGTAGGTAGGTAGGTAGGTAGGTAGGTAGGTAGGTAGGTAGGTAGGTAGGTAGGTAGGTAGGTAGGTAGGTAGGTAGGTAGGTAGGTAGGTAGGTAGGTAGGTAGGTAGGTAGGTAGGTAGGTAGGTAGGTAGGTAGGTAGGTAGGTAGGTAGGTAGGTAGGTAGGTAGGTAGGTAGGTAGGTAGGTAGGTAGGTAGGTAGGTAGGTAGGTAGGTAGGTAGGTAGGTAGGTAGGTAGGTAGGTAGGTAGGTAGGTAGGTAGGTAGGTAGGTAGGTAGGTAGGTAGGTAGGTAGGTAGGTAGGTAGGTAGGTAGGTAGGTAGGTAGGTAGGTAGGTAGGTAGGTAGGTAGGTAGGTAGGTAGGTAGGTAGGTAGGTAGGTAGGTAGGTAGGTAGGTAGGTAGGTAGGTAGGTAGGTAGGTAGGTAGGTAGGTAGGTAGGTAGGTAGGTAGGTAGGTAGGTAGGTAGGTAGGTAGGTAGGTAGGTAGGTAGGTAGGTAGGTAGGTAGGTAGGTAGGTAGGTAGGTAGGTAGGTAGGTAGGTAGGTAGGTAGGTAGGTAGGTAGGTAGGTAGGTAGGTAGGTAGGTAGGTAGGTAGGTAGGTAGGTAGGTAGGTAGGTAGGTAGGTAGGTAGGTAGGTAGGTAGGTAGGTAGGTAGGTAGGTAGGTAGGTAGGTAGGTAGGTAGGTAGGTAGGTAGGTAGGTAGGTAGGTAGGTAGGTAGGTAGGTAGGTAGGTAGGTAGGTAGGTAGGTAGGTAGGTAGGTAGGTAGGTAGGTAGGTAGGTAGGTAGGTAGGTAGGTAGGTAGGTAGGTAGGTAGGTAGGTAGGTAGGTAGGTAGGTAGGTAGGTAGGTAGGTAGGTAGGTAGGTAGGTAGGTAGGTAGGTAGGTAGGTAGGTAGGTAGGTAGGTAGGTAGGTAGGTAGGTAGGTAGGTAGGTAGGTAGGTAGGTAGGTAGGTAGGTAGGTAGGTAGGTAGGTAGGTAGGTAGGTAGGTAGGTAGGTAGGTAGGTAGGTAGGTAGGTAGGTAGGTAGGTAGGTAGGTAGGTAGGTAGGTAGGTAGGTAGGTAGGTAGGTAGGTAGGTAGGTAGGTAGGTAGGTAGGTAGGTAGGTAGGTAGGTAGGTAGGTAGGTAGGTAGGTAGGTAGGTAGGTAGGTAGGTAGGTAGGTAGGTAGGTAGGTAGGTAGGTAGGTAGGTAGGTAGGTAGGTAGGTAGGTAGGTAGGTAGGTAGGTAGGTAGGTAGGTAGGTAGGTAGGTAGGTAGGTAGGTAGGTAGGTAGGTAGGTAGGTAGGTAGGTAGGTAGGTAGGTAGGTAGGTAGGTAGGTAGGTAGGTAGGTAGGTAGGTAGGTAGGTAGGTAGGTAGGTAGGTAGGTAGGTAGGTAGGTAGGTAGGTAGGTAGGTAGGTAGGTAGGTAGGTAGGTAGGTAGGTAGGTAGGTAGGTAGGTAGGTAGGTAGGTAGGTAGGTAGGTAGGTAGGTAGGTAGGTAGGTAGGTAGGTAGGTAGGTAGGTAGGTAGGTAGGTAGGTAGGTAGGTAGGTAGGTAGGTAGGTAGGTAGGTAGGTAGGTAGGTAGGTAGGTAGGTAGGTAGGTAGGTAGGTAGGTAGGTAGGTAGGTAGGTAGGTAGGTAGGTAGGTAGGTAGGTAGGTAGGTAGGTAGGTAGGTAGGTAGGTAGGTAGGTAGGTAGGTAGGTAGGTAGGTAGGTAGGTAGGTAGGTAGGTAGGTAGGTAGGTAGGTAGGTAGGTAGGTAGGTAGGTAGGTAGGTAGGTAGGTAGGTAGGTAGGTAGGTAGGTAGGTAGGTAGGTAGGTAGGTAGGTAGGTAGGTAGGTAGGTAGGTAGGTAGGTAGGTAGGTAGGTAGGTAGGTAGGTAGGTAGGTAGGTAGGTAGGTAGGTAGGTAGGTAGGTAGGTAGGTAGGTAGGTAGGTAGGTAGGTAGGTAGGTAGGTAGGTAGGTAGGTAGGTAGGTAGGTAGGTAGGTAGGTAGGTAGGTAGGTAGGTAGGTAGGTAGGTAGGTAGGTAGGTAGGTAGGTAGGTAGGTAGGTAGGTAGGTAGGTAGGTAGGTAGGTAGGTAGGTAGGTAGGTAGGTAGGTAGGTAGGTAGGTAGGTAGGTAGGTAGGTAGGTAGGTAGGTAGGTAGGTAGGTAGGTAGGTAGGTAGGTAGGTAGGTAGGTAGGTAGGTAGGTAGGTAGGTAGGTAGGTAGGTAGGTAGGTAGGTAGGTAGGTAGGTAGGTAGGTAGGTAGGTAGGTAGGTAGGTAGGTAGGTAGGTAGGTAGGTAGGTAGGTAGGTAGGTAGGTA
Organism: Troides aeacus; assembly: GCA_033220335.2. Classification (NCBI taxonomy): domain Eukaryota; kingdom Metazoa; phylum Arthropoda; class Insecta; order Lepidoptera; family Papilionidae; genus Troides; species Troides aeacus. Next base: position 6,342,973 of record CM067296.1, read on the forward strand.
GGTAGGTAGGTAGGTAGGTAGGTAGGTAGGTAGGTAGGTAGGTAGGTAGGTAGGTAGGTAGGTAGGTAGGTAGGTAGGTAGGTAGGTAGGTAGGTAGGTAGGTAGGTAGGTAGGTAGGTAGGTAGGTAGGTAGGTAGGTAGGTAGGTAGGTAGGTAGGTAGGTAGGTAGGTAGGTAGGTAGGTAGGTAGGTAGGTAGGTAGGTAGGTAGGTAGGTAGGTAGGTAGGTAGGTAGGTAGGTAGGTAGGTAGGTAGGTAGGTAGGTAGGTAGGTAGGTAGGTAGGTTAGGTTAGGTTAGGTTAGGTTAGGTTAGGTTAGGTTAGGTTAGGTTAGGTTAGGTTAGGTTAGGTTAGGTTAGGTTAGGTTAGGTTAGGTTAGGTTAGGTTAGGTTAGGTTAGGTTAGGTTCCCCCCCAAGGGGTTTCCGCCTTGTCGTGGCGGGGGGGCTCAGTAGCCGTGGCTTCGATGCCTCTTGGTGAAGCTAAGTGGAACCCACCCGGCCAGCACCTTGTGTGGGGCTGGCCCGAGTCCTAGCTCCGGGCTTGAGCTCCTGGGTATAGTGAGCTCACCTAGGATGCGTACGGGAGAAGGAAGACGCGGTGCAGTGCATCGCGCTTACAAAAGTGGGGACCTCACCCCGACAGAAGGAAAAAAGGTGACGAGTCGCGTATGGTACGTCATAAAACAAAAATCAACGCAATATGAATGCGGATGAAGTAACAAATCTCCGGGAGGGTCTGGCTAGCCAGGAATCCCTCTCTGTGCGCGAGTCGGAAAGCTCTTTGCATACTGACACGCGTACAGGCTGCCCCACTGTATACGGAGGGGGCAAACATTCGCAAGTGGATCAAAATCAATCGACTTTGGCTTCGTATAAGGACTCTGAGATGCATTCGGATGTGGATGGAGTAGGCTTAGAATCAGACAGTGATTCTAGCCGACGACTTGTGATTACTACGGCGAGATTGACCCGTTCACAGAAACGGAAGAACGACGAGTCAAACTTGGCTTGCAAGTCTGCGTCAAAAATTTCTTCAGCTTCAAGAGGTAGAAGCGTTACTCCTCCGGCAGGCCGATGGGCTGGACTGGCTATGACCAGGAAAGCAATAAAGGATGCTGAGCGAGAGGAAGAAATAAACAGAGCGGAACGGGAAGTAGCTGAGATGTCGGAGAAAAACCGGAGCAATAAGACCTCATGTCTTGAGAGACTTGCGCCACTGGAAATTGAAGACGCCTCGGCCCTCGAACTGAACCAGGTGGTGATGGACAACGTGGCAACCATATTTAAGGTAGCCGCGTCGTCGAAAAACTTAAAGGGCACCTTTGTACATGCCCTAAAAGAGTCGGCGTCGGCGATCAAAGAGGCAGTCGCAGTACTAAGCGCTAGATCGGTGACGAAGGAGACGAAAAAGCTACAGGCAGAAAATGCCAGGCTTAGGGAGGACCTGACTGACCTAAGGGAGGAAATAACACTGATCAGGACGGAGTTAGCGGAGGCAAGGAAAAACACCTACGTGTCATCCTACCCAGCTGCTCCCACACCCAACCGAGATGTAAATACCTCCCTCTTGGAAACCTTTTCGCGTACCATTATGGAGCAAGTTGGCCAAATGGTGAACGAAAAGCTAGAAGCCCTAGAGGGAAGGTTGGTGGCAAAACCGAGCGTACGCCTACCACCTGCTCCGGATGGAGGTGACCCGTCGAAGCCTCCTGGGAAGGGGGAGAACGGGAAGGAGGCGACCAGTAAAGGAACGGGACCGAATAATCCGCAAGTCTCGGAGAAGGAACCGAAAAGAGGGAAAGCTAAAAGAAGGAAGAAGGCACAAGGAGCGTTGCAGAGCGTATCTGTTGCTGTTGCTGATACAAACGACGCACAAAGGCAAAAACCGAAGCCGAACCCAACAACCACAGAGGGGGAGTGGGTGCAAGTGGTTAAAAAGCATCCAAAGAAAACGGTAGCTCAATCGAGACCAACCGCGAGTAAGCTACGGCTCCCGCGCTCTGCAGCGGTCTCAATCACTCTTCGGGGCGGTGCTGAGGAGAGAGGAGTTACCTACAAAAAGGTACTGGAGGAAGCCAAAGAAAAGATTGACATCTCTTCCCTCGGTCTTCCCGGTCTCTGGTTTAGAAGAGCCAAATCCGGTGCGAGGATCCTAGAGGTCCCTGGAGTGAACAGTGGAGAGAAAGCAGATATGCTTGCCTCAAAACTGAAGGACTTTCTAGGGGACGACAACGTCCACATAGGCAGGCCTACTAAGTGCTCGGAAATGCGCATCTCCGGGCTAGACGATTCCGTCACGACAGACGAAGTTGTGACGGCCATCGCGAAAGTAGGCGAGTGCTCTAAAGAATCGGTGAAATGCGGCGACATAAGACCTGACCACACAGGTCTAGGCACAGCCTGGGTGCGGTGCCCGATACCCGCTGCCAAAAAGGTGGCTACGAGCGGAAGGCTATTGGTGGGCTGGGTGGCCGCTCAAGTGAAGCTTCTGGCACCTAGGGTGCTCCGCTGCTACCGGTGCCTGGAGGTTGGACACGTTAGAGGACAGTGTACCGCCGAAGTGGATCGCAGCGGAATATGCTACCGTTGCAGCCAGTCGGGTCATAGAGCGGGGCAATGTACCGCTGCACCGCATTGTGTACTGTGCTCCGACCGTAAAAGACCAGCTGAGCATGGAGTCGGCAGCGGAGCATGTGTAGCTCGCGCTGCCAAACAAAGCAAGAGGAAGGGGCATGACATGAATAAATCTGTCCCGCAGGTGACTCTACCCATTGCCAGGGCCGAGGTGGAACCTAAACGTAAGAAATAACAATGGCCTCACGATCCATACGATTTCTACAGGGTAATATCAATCACTGTGCCAGAGCTCAGGACCTACTAGTCCAGAGCCTGGCGGAGCGATCGATACACATTGGGATTATCGCGGAACCCTACTCCATACCTCCTAAGGAGAACTGGGTTGGCGATGTAGAAAAGAAGGTGCTCTTAGTCACACAGACTGCTGCTGGCTCCCCGCCTTTTGAGCAAGTAGCAAAGGGTCAGGGATGCGTGGCCGCAACTGTGGATGGCCTGTCAGTGGTTGGCGTCTATTTTTCGCCCAACCGAAGCCTGGCCGACTTTGAGCGATTCCTTCAACGCGTCGGGGACATCGTTAACCAATGTCGACCAAATCCGGTGCTGATCGCGGGGGACTTCAATGCCAAATCGGTGGCTTGGGGATCTCCAGCGACTGATGCACGGGGGGAGGTGCTAGAGGAGTGGGTCGTAGCGACGGGACTGGTAATCCTAAACCAGGGGTCGGTCAGCACCTGCGTACGTGCACAGGGTGAGTCGATAGTGGACGTGACGTTCGCAAGTCCCACGGTGGCTCATCGAGTAAACGGGTGGCAGGTGCTGGACAGTGTGGAAACTCTGTCGGACCACCGGTACATCCAATTTGGCATGGAGGCGCCTTCCTTGCCAGCCGCAGATACCCTCAATCGGTCTCCATCTGGGTCGGGACCGAGGTGGGCGATTAAAAAGCTGGACAAGGAACTCCTACGGGAGGCAGCAATTGTGCAGGCATGGTTTCATGACACAAAGAGTCCTGCAGAAGTTAGCGAGGAAGCAGAACGGCTCCATGAGGCCATGACAAACGTCTGTGACGCTGCCATGCCTCGGGCCGGGGCTTTCAAGGCCGGGAGGCAGGTGTACTGGTGGTCTGACCGGTTAACGCAACTCCGGCAGGCATGCGTCGTGGCCAGGCGCCGCTACCTTCGAAGCCGAAGAAGAGCTCATCGAGAGGAAAGGCAAGAGGCCAGTCTCTACGATGACTATAGACATAAACAAAAAGAGCTTCAGGTGGCGATAAGCAAGGCCAAGCCGAAAGCGTGGAATGAAATGCTGGAGAAACTAGATAAAGACCCATGGGGAAGGCCCTATAGATTAGTTCGATCCAAACTTCGTCCCTGGACCCCACCACTGACTCAGACCCTACAGCCTCTATTCTGTGAAAGCATCGTAGAGGCTCTATTTCCGGAAAAAGACGAATACCTACCACCAAGCATGGTACCGCCGGAGATAACAGTCGAAGGCAGTTCTGGTAGGTCAGAAGCCGTATCGGAGCCCGAGCTCAAAGCGGCGGAGCTACGGATGCGAGCCAAGAAGGTTGCTCCAGGGCCAGACGGCATACCAGGAACTGTTTGGTGCCCTGCTCTCGAGGCACTAGGGCCATGGATCAGGACGCTCTTTAGTGCGTGCCTCGAGCAGGGCCGATATCCAAACAGCTGGAAAACCGGTAGGCTAGTGCTGCTGAAGAAAGAGGGTCGTCTAGCGGACTCGCCATCTGCATATCGCCCCATCGTCGTGCTGAACGAGGTGAATAAGCTGTTCGAGCGGATAATTGCTGAGCGGCTTACTAAGCACCTGACGGAGGAAGGGCCAGATCTTAGCGGGTGTCAATACGGCTTTCGCAAGCTAAGGTCAACGATCGATGCCATAATGAGAGTCAAAGCGCTGACAGCGGACGCAATATCTCAGGGCGATGTTGTGGTGGCGGTGTCCCTGGACATCAAAAACGCCTTTAACACCCTACCCTGGAGCTGCATAAAGGAAGCCCTCCGTTACCATGCCGTACCTCGCTATCTGCGACAGATTGTGGCGGCATACCTATCGGACAGGGCGGTGACGTATCCCACCAAGACAGGTTGGTGTAGAAGGACGGTGTCGTGTGGGGTTCCACAGGGGTCGGTTCTTGGACCCCTCCTGTGGAACATAGGATACGATTGGGTGTTGCGAGGAGCAAACCCGGAGGGAGTAGAGGTCGTCTGCTATGCGGACGATACGCTCGTAACAGCGCGAGCTGGGACGCATAGGCAGGCGGTCCTCCTGGCAACGGCAGGTGTAGCACACACCGTCCAGAGGATACGGCGGCTGGGACTTGAAGTCTCTGTGGAGAAGTCGGAAGCTATATGTTTCCACGGACCTAGGAACGCACCGCCCACAGGACTGGAGATGGTGGTGGGTGGAGTTTCCATCGGTATCGAGAAGACCTTGCGCTACCTGGGTCTAGTCCTCGATAGCCGGTGGAACTTTAAGGAACATTTCAGTGGCCTGGCTCCGAGACTCATTCGAGCGGCGGGCGCGTTAGGTAAGCTCTTGCCCAACATTGGAGGACCTAGAGCTCAGTGCCGCCGCCTCTATACGGGAGTCGTCAAGTCGATGGCCCTCTATGGAGCTCCTATCTGGGTGGACGCTCTGAACGCCCATAACAAAACCCTCCTACGCAGACCGCAACGGGTTATGGCGGTGAGAGTCATAAGGGGCTATCATACGATCTCCTTCGAGGCGGCCTGTGTCCTGGCGGGAACGCCGCCATGGGATTTGGAGGCGGAGTCTCTGGCGCAGAGATATGAAGTTGCAATGGGACTACGCAACGTACCGGGATGGCAGTCATCAGAAGGGTGGAGAACACTTCAGGATGAGCACCTGGTGAGAAGCAACCGGGTGCTCATTGAGAAGTGGAAGAAAAGACTTCAGCAACCGACTGCTGGCCACCAAATAATAGAAGCGGTGCTACCGGTACTGGACCAGTGGCTGACAAGGAGACATGGAGCTCTCACGTTCCGACTCGTGCAGATGCTGTCGGGGCATGGCTGCTTCGGAAGGTACCTGTGCAGGGTGGCGGGCAGAGAGCCCACGATGGGGTGTCATCATTGCGAAAGTGCCGAGGACACGGCCAGGCACACACTTGAAGAGTGTCCGCGGTGGAGCGAGCAGCGAAGTCACCTCGCTGCCGTAATGGGGAATGACCTGTCACTGCCAGCCGTAGTGGAAGCTATGGTAAGTAATAACGTGGCATGGGGCAAAATGGTCTACTTCTGCGAGGAGGTGATGACGCAAAAAGAAGCGATGGAAAGGGTTAGGGAAGACGACCCGTCGTCGCTACCTATCCGCCGGAAGAAAACCGGTCGCAGGCGGCTCGCTCACGATCGCCGCCTTCCTCCTTAACGAGGGCTACGGGTGGTGTCGGTGGAGAGAACGCCACCACCCGGTAACAAGTGACCTTCGAGGTGTAATGCATGCAAAAGCATAGCACACAAGATTGGGATTAAGGTTCTAGGTGGAGTCTGCACCAGGCGGACAGACGCCGGTGGAATCACGGTAGAGTGCGCAAGCGACCCCGTGGCTCTTGCCAATAAGGCGCAGCGTACGTACGTCGATGGTTTTTTAGTGGGTATTAAGGCAATCAGCCAACGAGTCCCACATACCCGCCTGGTAACCACAGGCGGGATGCGTAAATGCATTTTTCCATCAGAAAAAAAAAAAAAAAAAAAAAAAAAGGTTAGGTTAGGTTAGGTTAGGTTAGGTTAGGTTAGGTTAGGTTAGGTTAGGTTAGGTTAGGTTAGGTTAGGTTAGGTTAGGTTAGGTTAGGTTAGGTTAGGTTAGGTTAGGTTAGGTTAGGTTAGGTTAGGTTAGGTTAGGTTAGGTTAGGTTAGGTTAGGTTAGGTTAGGTTAGGTTAGGTTAGGTTAGGTTAGGTTAGGTTAGGTTAGGTTAGGTTAGGTTAGGTTAGGTTAGGTTAGGTTAGGTTAGGTTAGGTTAGGTTAGGTTAGGTTAGGTTAGGTTAGGTTAGGTTAGGTTAGGTTAGGTTAGGTTAGGTTAGGTTAGGTTAGGTTAGGTTAGGTTAGGTTAGGTTAGGTTAGGTTAGGTTAGGTTAGGTTAGGTTAGGTTAGGTTAGGTTAGGTTAGGTTAGGTTAGGTTAGGTTAGGTTAGGTTAGGTTAGGTTAGGTTAGGTTAGGTTAGGTTAGGTTAGGTTAGGTTAGGTTAGGTTAGGTTAGGTTAGGTTAGGTTAGGTTAGGTTAGGTTAGGTTAGGTTAGGTTAGGTTAGGTTAGGTTAGGTTAGGTTAGGTTAGGTTAGGTTAGGTTAGGTTAGGTTAGGTTAGGTTAGGTTAGGTTAGGTTAGGTTAGGTTAGGTTAGGTTAGGTTAGGTTAGGTTAGGTTAGGTTAGGTTAGGTTAGGTTAGGTTAGGTTAGGTTAGGTTAGGTTAGGTTAG